>OZ010796.1:405580754-406840754 GCA_963932465.1 Maratus speciosus
TCAATTTAAAAAAGTCCTTCCGGTCTGTGCCGAAAGGAAAAAGTAGCTTTCATATTCCTTGTTATTAAAATCCAACTTCTTTTACTCAAACACACGAAGCTAAAATTAGTGGAACCCGATTATAGAAGATTTAATATCAGTTTTCATCAATACTGAATACGAATGAGAATTTCTCCAAATTAGTCAGCTGTAACCAAGTTGGCTTCATTGAGAGCGATTTATGTTTGGTCGCCAAATTTGGCGATATCTTGAAGGGCCCGCCATTTTAAAACAGCATTGTGGATGAAGATAACCAATGGACTTGATCGAGATCTTGATAATTCCTATACGTATACCCAGTCACGCGGAAATCGGTTTATATATACTACTGCTGTCGCATGACGAAAATCAGATTGTTTCAAAATGACGCAGGCATCTTAGAATTTCAAAGTGCTATAGCTCAGCCATTTTTTGAGATGAAGGCGAAAAAAACCCTCTGGTATTTTGACGAAAAAGGTTCTCAATTTCTAATTCTTTTGTACCTCATTTTGAATTTTAAAATTTTAAATATTTTTTAAATGGTTACCATTTTGAAGCAAGATGGCGAATGAAGCTGGCTAACGAACTCGGTCGAGACCTTGTTATGTCCAGTACACATGCTTAGTCATTTCCAAATCGGCTAATAAATACGTGTGCTGTCGCATGGCAAAAATCAGATTGTTTCAAAATGTCAGACACCCTAGAGTTTCAAACTGATTCATCTTAACCATATTTAAGATAAAAAGGGAAAATGCTCTTGAACATTTGTAACAGGGTCAAACAGTTTAAAGAAAAAGCTTTTTCAATAGCTAATTTTTTTGCACCACTTTTGAACTTTAAAATTTGGTTTAATGGTCACCATTTTGAAGCAAGATGGCGGATGAAGCTGGCCAACATACTCGGTCGAGACCTTGTTATGTCCTGCACACCTGCTTAGTCAAATCCAAATCGGTTAACAAATACGCGTGCTATTGCATGACAAAAACAGTCACTCTAGAAATTCAAACTGCTGCATCTCATCCATTTTTTTAAAGATAAAGACGAAACAAAAGATGCGCCGGTATCCTTGTGTCAATATGAAACACTTAATAATAAAATCGTCTTCAATTTTTATCTTTTTTGTAAATTTTAGAATGACAAAAGAAATTAAAATACCTGCCATTTTAAAACGAGATGGCGGATGAAGCTGGCCAACGAACTCTGTTGAGACATTGGTATGCACTATCAACATACTAAGTCACATTCAAATCGGTTCATAAATACGGGAGTTACAACATGAAAAAAATCTGATATATATAAGTATATATAATAAATTTGAAATCACAAATATATGAAGAAATTGATAAAGTTCTAAAATGTTTTTCCATACATTATACACTAAAAACATAAAAAACATAAAAACTAAAAATACCATTATGGAGGGTTGAGGTCGGGAATGCTAAAAAATGTTTAAAACCTTATATGTTTTTATGTGTGTGAGCGTGTATAAGTGTATGTATATATGCTTATATATTGTATGGACATATAATTAAAAAAAAAAAAATATGGGGTATCATGCATTTAACATAATAAAATTTCACATATTGCATAATCATTTAAGGATATATTTTACTATCTCAATATTCCTCATTGCTTTTTAAATTTTCACATTTATTTACATAATACAAGGCTAAATTTTACTATCTCAAATATTCCTCATCTTTTTAAATGTTATTTATATTCTCATTTTTTTATATTATAATTTTTTGTCTTTAAAACATATTTATTTTTTATATAATTCTTTATTTCTTTATTTCTTTATTTGTATTAATTTATTCCTTTTCTTTATTTTATTTTGTATTCACTCAGTACTTATTAAGTTTATTCCTATTTTTTCATTCTAGTTTAACTAAAAGTTAATCTAAGTATTTTCTTGATTTCTTCAATCATTTTCATTCCTTTTATTTTTATTTTTTTTTTGGATTTAAGATGGCAACTCTAAACATTATTGTTATTAATCCAGTTCCAATTTATTAATCCAGATCCAATCTATTTTCTGTAATGTTTGCGTTATAAGGAGCTAAATTTTGTCATTTTATGCTTAATGCCGACAAAATTGGATGAAATAACGCATCTTCTATGAATGAACTCACAAGCTCCTCTGATGATTCTGTGAGTCATTCATAGTTTCTTACTTTACATACTGGTTTCATATGTTCATTTCTAAATCATCTTTAGAACTTTATCAATTTCTTCATATATTTGTGATTTCAAATTTATTATTTCAGCATTCTAATAGCATTGCTGCAAATGCGCATTTTATTAAGTATGTTATTTTTAGTTTAGTCTTACAACCTTATTCTGCATTTTTAATGGTACTCTCTTTATCAAGTAATAGGTAATTCTAGCTTAGGTAATTATTATAGCTTGGTTTTAGCTGTTCAATTTCACTATGTTCATTTTAAGTGTATATATATATATATATATATATAAATCAACATTTAAACGGAGGGTGGTTTTGGGGTCTGGGGGTCAGGATCAGTGTAAATAAACCAAAATGTTCCGGAATGGCTTTCTTCCTAACGTCTACAATATGTAGCTTTTTAGTTTTTGTAAGGCAAGCTACTTAAATATGGAATCCAGGAAACCCGTGTTGGTTCCCCTAAATAATGCAACCCCCTATTAGTAGTTGTTCCCTATTAGTGATGCATTTCTGCATCTTTAACATGGTACAGATATAGACCACCAATACCACTTAACAGGCCCTCTTGGTAATCAACTTGGGGCGAAAAAAACTGTACTTTAGGAATCCAACTTTAGGTTAAATAAGGTTAATCAAATATTCCTTTTCTTCGAAAATATTTAAAGACAGAAAACTTTTAAAGTTCCACACTTTGTGTAAATTGGACGACAACTGAGATATGCAGAAATTAAATTTAAATTAATTACAGGTTTTTAAAGTTAAATGTATGTGAAACTCTTGTATGTAACATAGCTGCCTCTCATTCACATTTTATAGTCGAAGAAAAATATTATTTGCTTCACACGTAAAATTTAAAACACATTATTAATTGTAACAAAATGGTCGCATTAACGACATTTGGGGAATAGAATAAATGAATCTCATTCAATTCATACATGAATGTTATATTAAAATAGAACTAGAAAAAAATGCTAATATTACTTACCCTTATAGGTAATTAATAAAATTTACGTGTACAACACGGCATATTAGAAATGAATTACTGCAAAATCATCAGCATTTTCCCATTTACTTTGAATTCTTTCAGTATGTTTCATTGTTTCATATTGAAACTATCAGTTGTCGTTTCTTTTATTTACTTTAAACTGTCAAACATGTGATAGTGCACTAAAGGAACAATCCTAGCTAAAACTGTCACAAAACAGCCAAAAGCAGCTGTTGAGTGTCAAAAGAACGCACATGAGTGCAATTCTTTTGAGCTGCAATTTAATTATACACGCCTTCGAATAATTCGGTGATAATTTCTAAGATTGTCATTGTGCGGTAACTTAGCTACTTGTTAAACATGCTACATATTTTTTTAATACAGGGTGTCCAACTGGGAAGAAGCTTCGAAAAATTTTAGGTTAAAAAAAAAAAAGTACAAGAGGAATTAAAAAATATATACATGTCCAGGTGGGATAAAATCAAGTGAATCAGCTAGATGATGATGAACCTACACCCGGTGTAAGCGCATCATCACACGCGTAAGTACATCGCACTGTGTAAGTCCATCATCGGTGCACCAACAAGAGGGAGCCACGCATTTAGTAAACACTAGCTGACCCGCCCGGCGTTGCCCGGGCCCGTGATGAATGACCCTTAAATGAACCTAAAATTTTTATGATTTTATATCTCTAGCTCCATTTTGTCTAAATTTATATTTTTAAATAAAAAAATCGCGAACAAATATTGAATTGAAGGTACATGCTATTTTGCGTAATTTGATTTTTGAAGTCTATGCGTACCGAAGGCGAGCGAAACCGCAACAAAACACTCAGGTTTTTACTGATTTCGTCGAAATTTTCACACAATTTATTTTGTAAAAAAATATTTCTACCCGTCCGAACCTTTCAAAATTTTTGTAGGGCATGCAAATATGGTCTATTTAGATGCTCCAGAAAGATTGTAATAAAATAAGGACGTTGGCTAAAATAAGAATTAAGAAATTTGCTTAAACTACTATTCGAAAATAGTGGTTAGTTCAAACTTCCACCGGCATGGAGCACAGTATGTTCTATACAAACGTTAGACTATGAAACAATGGTCAAAGGGCTTTTCAATGATATATTACATGAGGGATGTTGGCAAAATTTAAAAAAGTTCTCCCCCGGGGGAGGCAATGTGGGAGGGGGGTCACGCGAAGTACATAATAATATTAATGAGCAGTGACAGAGCTTTCTAATGATATATCACACGAGGGGTGTGGGCAAAATTTAAAAAAGTGCCCCCGGAGCCCCCTCTTCTCCTCAAATTCAACGCATCCACATTTGTTTAATTTTTTATTATGTGTTATAAACTATCTGAAAGTTTCAACTCTGTAAAAAAAACGATGTAACTTTACAGGTGTAAAGTTAGAGAAATCTATATGCTATAAGAAGATTTTATCTGTATTAGAATTTTATCTGTACAATGTACAAAAAAAGATGTAAATCTACAAAACTAGTTTTTGTAAAGCTGCAGAAACCTGTAGCTTTACAAATGAATCTGCTAAAATTACAGAAATCTTACTAAAATTTTATCTGTAACCGGGGTTGCAGTTACATAAAAGTTCTAGGCATCCCAGTTTCCTAAAAAAATACTTACCAACCTTACAGATTTTTTGATTTACAGCGCAAATCTGTATCTGTTACATGAATTTTTGTTGTTGTCGTTACATAAAATGCTCTAGGCATCTCAGTTTTCTGGAAAATTCTTTGTAACTTTATAGATTTTTTTGTTTTTTACAGTGAAATCGATCGGTTAGTTAGTTTTCCGAATTTTAAGAAATTCACGTTTATTCTCTATTCAAAAAAGCATTTCGTTTTCTTTTTAAAAATTGATTTTTTTTTCTTTTTTTATATAAAACAAAATGTTCTGAATCAATTTTTTTTTTAAATTTACATATTGTTACTTATCGTGCAAAGTAAAATGCCTAGATGCATAAGTTTAAAATCTCTAAATGCTGTATCTTTAAAAATTTGATACCGTACAAAAGAATGCTAGTCAAAAAATTATGCGTGCTTTTTTATTTGGGATCACATGTTACAAACACCTGCACTGTCAGGTGAAATATTTCTCCAAAATCTGCATCTCTTTCGAAGGAAAGAAAAGTAGTTTTTATAAATAGATTTTTAGTGGATTTTTTGACATTTAGTAACAATACAGGAATAATTTTTAGAATTTCTGAAAGGGGAATTTCTTTTCCGTCTGACTGTGCAATTTTCGAGTGTTTAGACACAGCAGATTTTAAAATTCGGCTCTATTTAAAAAGGCCCAGTACGTTTATCGCTATTAGCAACCCTTCATTCCAGCAAACCCTCGGTCTCTCTTTCAGTTGTTCGAAAAAATTGTCTGCGGTTTGATAAAAATCTACGCTTTAGTTGAATTATGAATACTTTTCTATTCTTTAATTGGCGGTTTTAAATTAATTTTTCAATTAATCATTAGAATTTTTAAATTCTGAATCTCAGGTGCATCATGCGACACTTTGGGCTAGCCTCACAAAATTTTTTTAACATGGTACGTGCCCTAGATTTTGCTAGCCATTGCACACATACACAGAGCAAAACTTTTTTTATTAGTACAGATAAACATACCCGTATGGCATGCAACTATTTTATTTCCTCCAGTACTTTTTTCTTAACCGAACATTTTTTTGAGCTACTTCCTAGTAAGGCATCCTGTTTAAAGAGAAGTAACTGGCATGTTTATCAAGAAGCTAAGAGACGGCACATTGACAATCTTCGAAATTATAGCAGACTTATTAGTGGGCGTCTAAAATTAAATTGCAGCTAAAAAGAATCACACTCATGTGCGTTCTTTTTACACTTGACAGCTGCTTTTGGCTGTTTTGTGACAGCTATTAGCTAGAATTGTTCTTTTCGTGTACTATCGTTCACATGTTTGACAGACCAACTTTGAAACGACAACTGTAGTTTCAATATGCAAAATTTTGATGATATTTTAGTAAATTATTTTAAACATGCCGTATTATGGGAACATGGGATCATGGAACAATGCAATAGACAATTTAAATGCAACACTTTCTGGGGCTACTTTGCAGTGAAACACCCTGTATTTAATATATTAAATGAATTATCGAATTTTAAAATTTGGCAGTCCTTTTTAAGAAACACTGTATATATGTAATATATTTTGACGTGACAGTATATTTCTATATCTGTCCATAATGTATATATAAGACATTTTTAATACATTTAAAGTTATTTGATTAATTGCTGTGATTTAAATATTAAATATATAAATATTATCGCGTAGTTGTATGACTAGCGGATTTGCATATGACTTATTTGAGCTTGTAGAGCTTGAGGATTTTTCAAATAATGGAAAGGGAATGATTTAAAAAGTTTTAAAGAAGAAAATATTTGGAGAAGGAAGAATACTTGAAAGAGTTTGCAATAAATATAAATAAGAGGGTTTTCGAATCTTTTACATATTGTTTAAGTGATTGAAAGAAGTTCCTTAACACTTTCCCCCAAAGTTTTTGAGAAAAGCTTTTTCGAAAGCTGTACAAAAAACAATCAATCATAGATTCAAGGAACAGATGTGAAGCGTGTTAGCTTCTTTAACATTCATATTAAGCATCTTGAGTTCTACGGAAATATATTCTTCTTTTTATGTCTTTTATTATCAGCATGATCTATCTCGCAACAATTGCCAATATTTAAAAAATCGGCTGAAAAGTCGTTTGAGTTCAATGCACTATTATTTTTTTTTATATTCAGAGCATTTTTGCCATAGGTTGCTATAGACCATTGGGGCACATTTGCATGTATTGTAGTGCAGGGCGATACAGCATTATTTAATAGATTAAGAATTATTCGACTAATGAATGCATTATACGCTTTGACATTCAATGATTTTCTTTAAATAAAATCTGTAGTGCTGTCTACAGTGTATAGTGAACAACACAGGGAACATCTATAATCTATTTTTCATATGCTTTTCATTATATTGCTTTTATAGAGACTATGCTAATATACACTACGTGATAAAAATATCTAGATAACAATGAAAAGTTTCTGAAGATTTCGCTAAAAAGGTTCATGCCTTTAACCTGTATTTCTTATGCATCTCATTGTATTTATTTTATTGAGACTATGTTAATATTCTAAATACTAAAAATATCTGAATACCATGGAAAAAAGCGGCAGATTTTGCTAAGATTTAGAATGGTTATACTTTCGACCTTTAATTCATATCCATTTCATTGTATTTCTTTTATTGAGATGTGGATATAGACTAAATGATAAAAATTATCCGGATGGGAATAAAATGTATTTTCAGATTTCACAAATATAACTTATGCATTTTAACTATATTTTATATACATTTCATTATATTTACTTTATTGAGGCTATTCGACATGTTAAAAGTACCTAAAGTTTGGATAAAAAGTATGTCTGAGAAGGTTCGGTTGTAATATTGCACGCTAAAACTTAATGAACACATGACCTATTTAGCTACATTCTGATCTGATTCTGCTTTTTAATGACAAGATTATTAAATGTTCTAAGAAATTCAATCTGCTGAATACTTAGTGCAGTGAATGGAATATCCAAAATGAGGCAATAAAGCTAAAGCCATAAATGGCAAAATAGATAACAGGTATTTTTACAAAAAAATTTCCACTGTACCTGAAAGTAGTTTAAATTTAGATTTTAATGTTTGTGATGTCATCATATAAAGAAGATTTTATTACTATTTTAGAAAAAAAATAGATAAAGAAATTCAAACATTCAAATATAGCGACCTCTTATTTATACGCGTTGAGCACAAACTGCTATTACAAAAGCTGCTGTAGCTTCTTTTTAATATTATTAAAAATTATTGCGCATAAATAGGCATTAATTTTTTTTCTGAGACTTCAAAACAATGTGATGTCCCAATCTGCTCCCATATCAATTTAACACTGTCCAATGAACCCCGTGCAGGGGGACATTGGAACAATATTTTTCATTATACTCTTTAAATAAATAAAAATGACATATTTAACTTTTCAGTTTGCCTGGAGGTTTTAAGGATTACTAAGACTGTAGACTACAAAATAGTGATATTAATAATTTGAACAAAGTCATAAGAACTTAAATATATGAGAGTAATTAATAAGTGTCCCAATGCGCCCTCCTTCTCCTCTAAATACCGATTTTTAAAATGTAGGGATTTATTGAATGTAAATCCAGTTTCTTAATTTTGTAACTTGTAGCGAGTTAGCTTTAAAATGAAATATGTTTTTAAGAAAATATAACGATTAACAAATTTATTTATTGTTAAAGTATCACAGATTTTCATTTGAAAGACTATCTTAAACTGTTAATAAGATAAATCTGATATCTTGACTATGTTAGGCGATAAGAAACTACTAAATTTTCGTGAAGTACAGGACTTTATCTAATCATCACGTAATCAAGAAGTTTTTAAATGGCATTTTTTTAAAAACTTAATCGACTGATTGATGCAATTTGTAAAGATAATATGTGATAAGACTATTTTTAAGATTAGTGATGTAATCATTAACGCAATTCGGAATCAGTCTCCTATTATTTAAATTCATTTAAAAAATGTTATCATAAAGATAGGGTTATTAGAAAGGATTTTATCTAATGCCCAGAAAAATTATTTGACACGGGTAATAATCAATAATTGTCTATTCACTGTATAAAAAATTTGAAGGTCAGTCACCTTTTAATTAAAAATTTCCATAGATAAAATGAAAGGCTGGAAGTGTTTGAAAGTATATATATTCGAAAATCATACAAATTCTGATGTTTAATAAATATTCAGATTGAATTGAGGTTAAATGAGATAAATAATTTATAGAAAATTGTTCCCTTTACTTTTTTAAAATTTTATTTTCCTGTATCCGTTTGTTAAAAAGGTGTACAAATAAATTTTAAAACGTTTTAGCAAACAGTTTCAAGAGGAATAACGTGTGAAATTTCGTTCTAAATCGCTTTTAAATTTATTTGTATACCTAACATACACTATACGGCCATTAATCACCGGAAACTTCCAATTTTAGACATTTGTCGAATATTTAAAAGTATAGTTGTCGGATTCTTCTAGAATTTCAGATTATAAAGAATATGTTTGACCGCATATTTATCAACGTCGATTTGATAAAGAAGACAATTAAGGGAAAAAAATCGCAGAAAAAAAATAATATTTGGCATCACCCTGAAAAATAAAATGCACGAAATGATATATCGCTACCGCATACAAATATGTGGATATTGTACAATATGTGTATTTTCATTTGTGTAAGAATATCATTCATATTCATGGAGATATAGCGATTTTTTTTTAAAGTTCAAAAAATTCTTGCATGTTTTTTGCTTACATAATCCAGGGTTTTCAACCAAATATAACGCCAGTTTCAGAAAAATTGGCAAAATTCAGTAGAAACAATATAGTGCAATTGGAATATAAATATATTAAATTTTGATGAAATATTTTTTTATCTGCACATGTGCGAACGATAACAAAGATTTTTTTAATGATTTAATAGTCAACTCTATGGGGTAACTCCTATAAAAAATCCAGCCAAATATCATGAAAATCCAGAAAGATATCGGCGATAGAGTGAGCTGGTTTTCAGTTGCTCTCTAAAAGCAGCTGAATGATAAGGGATTTTCCATAAATTGTCATAGTGTTTAATTTATTTATATTCCAATTGCACTATATTGTTTCTACTCCATTTTGCCAAATTTTCTGAAACTGGCGTTAAATTTGGTTGAAAACACTGCATGATATATGAAAAAACATGAAATGATTTATTGAACTTAAAAAAAAATCGCTATATCTCCATGAATATACGTGTTATTCTTACACAAAGGAAATATCCACACGCGGGATTTTTCGTTCCTTTTTATCTTGCAAACAAGGAGAGATAGCAAGGTGGTACACTCCGATCTTTTCCTAAGTTTGGTGGTTTGGAGGTCCGGCTCTCCAGATATAAAAAATCTAATGTAAAATTTGGGGTGATATGCATAAACAAAAAAAGTTTTAACTGATTGTATTTTTCAGTATTTTAGGGCTTTTATAAATACGTTGTTCCCTTTTCATTGAAATCATCTTCACGCTTTTGTTATGATGTGCTCCACGACTTTATGTCGGTGTTTCTTTATTTACACATGTCGTTAATTAATGACACTTCAAAATTATTTTACGCTATATATTTATTACTTATCAAAATCGATTAGAAAATAAGTGAAATAAAAATCTTTACCACAGCAACATACATTTCAAAAACTTAACACTAAGACAGTTGCAAAAGTTTTAATTTTTTATGAAAAATTTACACGATTTACAAAAGCATCTGAATTTTCGTCGGCTCGCTATGATTAATCCAGCTATAGCAGAATAAATTAAGGTTTCTAG
Source organism: Maratus speciosus (assembly GCA_963932465.1). Classification (NCBI taxonomy): domain Eukaryota; kingdom Metazoa; phylum Arthropoda; class Arachnida; order Araneae; family Salticidae; genus Maratus; species Maratus speciosus. Next base: position 405,591,376 of record OZ010796.1, read on the forward strand.
GAGATCGACGCTGTTAAAAATTCAAAAACTGCTATTATATATTGGTTTCGTTGAGAGTGTAAAATCAATGTGATTCAAAATAACGTTACAGGTAATAATAATTATATATTAAAAAAAATAAAATAAAAATAAAAATTGATAAAAATCCTGAAACAAAAAAAAAAAAACAAAGTTTTTATTAGATTTACAGCACTCACCACAATTTGGTTTATTGCAATCTCTTATAAACTAGTTTCAAATATAGGTGCTTGACTGCCTTGACAAATACTGACAATGGAATAGTAAAGTTAACACTTTCAACCGCATTAAAATCCTTAAATGTAGTAGATGTTAAGATTTTTGTTTCCTTCTTCTTGCTATCTTGGTCAATTTTTACATGTGTAATGAATATATAGCTTAAAAATACAGACATCCTAATAATTAACAGGTTTAATGAAATAACAACAACGTAAAGTCATGTGACACATTATAACAAAAGCGATAAGATGATTTTAGCCTAAAAATGTACATAATTATAAAAGCCCTAAAATACTGAAAATTTCAATCGTCTAAAACATTTTTGTTTAAGCATATTCACCCGAATTTCATACACATTTTTTATATAGTCCAAATTTCTTACCTACGTACGTACGATACCTACACAAGTCCTTCAAACCGCCTAAGTTTGACAAACATCGTAGTATACCAGTTTATTAACCCTCCTTGTCAGTTAGAGCGAAAAGAGCCATAATTTTGATTTATACTACTACTACTACTACTACTACTACTGCTACTACTACTACTATTACTACTACTACTACTAATAGTAATAACACTAGTAATTACTGTTAATTGATTTTATTTTCTTTATTCACTGTATTTATCTGTAAATCACTATATACGTACTTGGGTTAGGAAAACATGTTTCTTATCTTTGGGGTTAGAATGAGTACTACTGTATTTAGATCTGTATTGTATGAAAAGCTCTACTGTATAAAAAAAAATACCAGAATAGGGTTCTTTTTACATCGGAATGTGAATAACAATATCGAGTAAGATAGCGAGAAGAAAGGATGATAAACAAAAGAGAATCTATTTGGATTGCTGGTCAGTTAACGAGGGGTTCAGTAGAAGGCACGTTATTGTCTTTACTTTACATTTGAGACCCCGTAGAATTTGAATTGAGGAAACACATTGAGAGAGAGAGAAAGGGGTAAGTCAGTCTTGGGTTGGAGGTGAAACGTGGAGCTTTGAAAAGTAGCTACTGCTACTGTGGAATACTGTTCTAACAAAGAGTACGTATGTACGTGGATTAAGGAGATACCTGTGAGGTTATCCCGTTGAATAAGCCCAGCTGAGTACGGTAAATTGAGAAGAGAATAGCGTAATTTAATGGTATAACCCAGTACGTAGATATTATCTTAACGCATAATTTAATGTTGGGTACAAACCGCTATATACGTGCCTATGAATGTAAAAAGTGTGTTTTAATGTAAATAAATCTTCCATTAATGTTATTTGAAGAATCCTAGTTGTTAATTTCCAACCTTCTCACATTTTTTCTGGTATCACATACCTATACCGGTCGTAGCAGCATATCAACTAAGGAGTGTTTATTTGCATCTTTACGTGTGGTGGATTTGAGTGATAATTATCATTGTATCAGCAACGAACGATTACAATAATAATAATAATAAAATATTATTGTTGCTGTTAACAATGCTGTAATCGTAAAGACAAAAAAAAAAAAAAAAAAAAAAAAAAAAAAACAGGGGGTATGCGGTATAGGCAAATAATACACCAGGCCCGTAGCTAGACTATGCTTCCAGGTCGGGTGTTTGTTTTTCCAAGAGGGGCAAAATTACTTCTTCATTTTTTTAGTCTTTTACGATTTTTTAAAAATATGTATTACATATTCAGTATAAGTTTATAGCTCTTCCCAATGTAGTTGAAAAATGATATTCTTTCATCTCGCTGTCTATCTATAAACTAACTTTTGTAAATATGGATTTCCCCAAAAATGTTAGATGTTGTGGAGGATTGCTACAACAGCGTCAACAACCAGTTATCTGTGGAGCCCCCCCCCCCCCCCCTACGTTTTCCGCAGAAAAATCTAGACTCTTGCATTTTTATGTTTTATTAATAATAAAATATTAATACAATATTCCAAGAAATTCATTTACAGTAAAACCTGTAAAAAAGGAATCGCAAGGGGTTGAAAAAAAATCCGTTTTAGACAAGTTTCCATCTTAGCAGGCATAACTGGAAAGTTTAATTTAGGCACTTTTTTCCGGGAGGGATTACTGATGTTCCCGCAGTGGTAGGCAGTATGTAGTGGATGGGAATTGCACTTCTACAACTTTAATAAGCACAAAGTTACAAAGCTTCCGGGAGTGACATTTCCATGCTTAGGGGAAAACCCTCCTCCCGAGTTACCCCCTGAATTCATCACTGATTGCATGGTATTCCTTTCAACGGGACCATGAAATGCTCTCATATGACAGGGTTTTGTTATAGACAGGTGCCATTTACGCAGGTTTTACAGAAATCATGGAATTTTAGATGAAAATTTAATACAAAGAAGGCCCTGGTAATTACGTTAATAACGTTATTTATTTACAAAACAGGTAACCCTCTCACAACTAAATATCAATATATTTTCATGAATTTTTTACGCATACTTCAAAACCATAATATCTGTTTATAACTTATAACAATTTCAAACAGTTTGGATAATAGGGAAAAAAAAAGTCTTTTTACCAGCATCTTACCAGTAAACATCAATAGTTTTCCACGAATCACAGGCTTTGAAACCATTATATTTATGACTCATAAAAATTTCAAAGAGTTTGGACGGAAAGAACTATTTTTAAAAATATTAAATGTCTGAGGAGAAAAAAAAAATCTGCGCCCTTTAAAATTCCGAATCCGCTATTTTTTTGTTGAAATACGGAAAAATATATAACACCCTTTAAAGTAAGCACATTTCAATTTTACTTTAAAATATCGTATTCGGTATAAATATTGCGGGGCATCCCATACGAGGTTCGTTTGGAAATATTTTTGTTTAAAAGTTTAATTTTTTAAAAGATCGGATTAAAGATATAAACTAATACAAATTTAATGTTAATATCATCACATCACGGGCGATGCCGGGCTGATCAGAAAGTATCACACAAATAAAAACCATCATGAAAATATATGTCAACATAATTCACTATTATGACCTCCATTCGAACTCTCTATTATCTAACACAATCACAAAATCATTTTTATGCTTAAATGCCATAAAGTTGCAATTATTTTATTCTGATTCCAAGAAAATAGCGTTTTCTGTTTTCTATGAAGACAAAGGATATTTCAGAAAAAAAAAGCAAAACGTATTTTAAAAGTAAAATTTTGTGGCTAGGAAAGGTTTTCTGAGATAGAAGTCTGCACGGGCCCGGGGTTTGGCCCGAGGCCTTTACCTGGCCCGGATCGGCAAAATGAAGGCAAAATTTCAAACGGGAATGGACCGGCAGAATTAGGAAATTTTTTTCAACGGGTCGGGCTGGTAAAAAAATTGAACGGGCCGATAAAAATAATAAAGCCGGCCTGAAGGCCCGATATAAAAATGTAGACGAAGCTGATAAAGTATGAAAGATTTTCAATGAATATGACTTTCGCGAGGATAAGTACAAATGTGCATCACGAGTCTATGTTAGTTTGACAACATCATTACAGAAATGTAATATGTCCAGCATAGAGATTGGCATCGGACAGTTACGTGATGTCTGACCCGGATTTAATTTTTTTTTTTTCAGCAGATTCGTGCCGGGCCGTGATTAGGCTTGCATTTTTTTTCCTACATAGTTAAGCCGGGCTGGAACTGGACTTAATTGTTCTCAGGATGTGTAGGGTAGGCAATATGTTTTGTAAAAATATTAATAGCGATAATGAGCTTCTGCTAACGGAATCTTTGAAAATATACCTTAAAGTGGTTCTCAAATTCACTGCTCAAAAATTCGACAGTTTCTGACACATTTTCTGGTTAATTTTTAACTGTAAAGGCATAAAATTGACAGGCTTGACTATTGAAGGGATTTGGAATCAAATAGCGTTTTCCATTTTTTATCAATATATTACTTATCGAGATATAAGAGATTCTTGTCACGTAACTGCAGGTTTTCTCTCCTTTCCCGTGCTGTCGCTTTCAGAAATTCGATTCAAAACGCTAATTTTGACGATATTTTCTCAATGACATATTGCCTTTATCAAAAAATCTATAACACCATTCGATTACATAGTTTATGAATAAGAACACCTGCAAATCTTATGCGTTTCCGAATAGAAATGAATTCAGAAATGTGTCAGAAAGTAGCTCCTTTGCATTTGAGGAAAGACTTAATAAAGGACAGAGAAATATTTTCACAAATATACTTTTTATTATACAGATTCAAGAGTTATAAGGTTTTGAACCCTTCTTTTTTCTTTTATTCTAAACTACATTAATTTTTTAATGCGTCCTTATTTGAATGGTAAAACGTCTAAGACTCTGAGTAATCATTAACATTTCAATTGTGTATTTTCTGTCTTGCGAACACATCGTAATTTAAAAATATACTGTAAAATTAACCCATAAATACGTATGCAGTTTTCTTTAAAAGAATCTTAATTGTATGCTAAGAAAAAACTGAATTTTTTGTAGAAATTGAGTCGGTTCTGATTTAATTGATATTTCCACGGGCCGAGCCTGTTTTCACTGATTTTTATACTGCTGGGCCGTGAACTGTGAAAATATAAATGAGCCGGGCCGAATTTTTAACTTTTACACCAGGCCGGGCCAAGATAGCTTTCGTTCGAGCCTTAAGCTGCATCGTCGCAGCCTTAAGCTGCGTTCTGACGCGTATTTTGCCTACTTCTCTAGTTTTCTTGGAAAATCTTTTATTCTGAACCCATCTGCGGTTTATTAACAAAAGAATGAGGGGGATCAACAATAGCTCAGGAGATAAGGAGCTCGACTCTACTTGAAGGAAAGGCTCCTCTTTTGCCGTACATCAGTCCCTTTCCTGCTAAAGTCGTTAAAAATCAAAGATACCGCGTGGCCACAAAAAAAACGAAGCCGACACTGATAACAGTTAGAAGGATGATGCGGTCACAGCCTTAGGCATGGGTGTCTGTTAGTTAAGGGGTCGCTGCACTGAAACTTCCCGATCGCGAAATCCCATGCTATCCTATGGGAAAACTTTCAAGCGCGATTACTACGCGATTACCTAATAGAATTATTAAAATACTGTTTTCACCATCAGAAAGGAGACGTCAGATGCCGATGATGTGCGTTTTTAAAATTTGTCTACGTAAATTTTAAGTATTTTTAAGAAGATGATAAAATTTAATCAAATGGAAATTTCAAAGTTTATAGGGATTTTCTATGCACTTAAAATTCACGGCGATAATTTTTAAAAACTCACATCATCGGCATCTGACGTCTACTTTCTGATGGCAAAAACGGTATTTTAATAATTATATTAGGTAATGAGTAATCGCGCTTGAAAGTTTTCCCACAGGATAACATGGGATTTCGCGATCGGGGAGTTTCAGTGCAGCGGAGCCTTAAGTTACGGTCTATTCTAAAAAACAAGTTTTTTTTTTTTTTCTTAATGAGGCAAAGAAAAGTTAGGAATTTTAATGTGTCGATCAGGGTGTCCAGTCAATTGTGCTAGGACGGGCAAATATTTTTCCAGGTCGGGCATCGCCTCGCCTTGGCCCACACCTAGCTACGGGCCTGTAATACACGCCAGAAAGTACACGCATAGCTATTTGCTTGAGAAACAGACGGTATACGAAGTTTCTTTAAAACATTTCAGAAGATATATCACCGTATATCCTTCGCTACATCCCTGATTGTTTTCGTGCTATACATTTAAATTATTGGAGATATATTTAAATTCCAAAGTCTCTTGTTGTTGATTTAAAATATTGCCATATTTATTAGTAAAACTTACAAACTAGGAAGATAGCTAACAGGATAATTTTACATTAAAACACCACAAGTTGATAAAAGAAAGATTACCACTTATGTGCGTAACGGGCATTCTTTAATTTGAGGGGTGTCCAGAAATGAACTGATATTTTAAATTTACCACAACGTTTTTCGCGGTTAAATCAAAGTAGAAATTTTTATTTGCTGTTATTTGTAACCTTTGATATTAAATCATGGAAAGGTGAACAATCGAACAACGCGATGAAACTATAAAAATTCCCTTTAAAAATAGTAGAAATTTTGCATTGTTCGCATATATGCTAATTAAAATATGATTTCAGTTTGGGACACCCGTTATAATTCACAGCAAAAACATTTCTGTTTATTTTAATCTAATTTATAATAAAAGATTTGAACTATCTAACAAAAGTTCAAAAATACTGCGGTGCTATGTTGTTAAAACACAGACTTTTAAAAGTTTCTGAGTCACCTTAACATGCGCATGTTATCGACTTACACTGAAATGAAATCTTGTGAAGTAGAAACATTTGTTTTCCTTTACGGACATTATTGTTAATATCTTTTAGGACACAGGGACACTACTTTACGAGTACATTTTGAAGACAAAATATTATTATTAATATTACGGAATGTAATTGTAGCATTAACATGATTTTGACTTATTATGTTCAGGATTTACTAAAGCCACTGTTCTTTAAATTTTTGTTGCAGCAAGCGGACAAAGAATAGACTAGGTTAAAGATACATTTTGTTGTCTTTGCTAACGTTACTTAACATTGCAATTATAGAATAGACAGCGATATTAAATACGAATTATTTTATAGATTTTTTTCTCTTGCATATTTTGAATTTATAACCTCTATAAATTATACAGTTAAAGTTGAGAGATAAATGGGATTAGATTATAGAAGAATTGTGGACTGATAAATTAAATAGTTTTAGATGTAATGTAATAGGTTAATTATAAATTAATGTTGTAATATGATGTAATATAATGTATTAGTTATTAATTTAGATGTATATATGATGTAAAATAAATGTTAGCTGTTTTCCTTTGACAATCCCATGATAGCATAAAGACCTGTAACTAAATCTTTTATTTAAATTTTTTCTATGAATATGCTTTCACAACTTCTAATCAGAAAGGTACGGTTAATAAATTTGTGCTATAAAATCATTCAATAAGATTTTAAACAGGCAATGCGCTTTCACTCTTCTCATGCGCAGTTAAGACATAGTAGATAAATTTGTGGTAATTTTTCTTCTATATTGATGGAAAGTTTTAATAATCTTGTTCCTTTCCCCCCTTTGAACTATCAGTTTTAACTCGTATATTAAGATAGAATTGTATGTAAACATTGCAGGTGCTTTTTACTTATCTAACGTTTTCATCAAATAACACTGTTTCAAAATATAGATTGCAGGATTATCTGAGGAAATGCTGACTTACGGACATTTTTTGAGATCGTCTAATCTAATGAACTACCATTTTGATTCAATTATTAAAGATAAAATTGTATATAAATATTGCAAATAATTTTTAATCTAAAGTTTTCATCAAATAAAAGTTTTAAAATATACATTGCAGATATTAAACTTTAACTAAGGAAATGCTGGCTACAAAATTATTCTGAGATCGTCTATCTATGCCAGCCATAGTCAACCTTTTTTTTTCTCGCGGGCCGCAAACTTAAGTTTACGACTTTAGGCGGGCCGCAACATATTTATAAAATGTTATAAAGGAGAATAATTAAAATAGTAAAATAACAAAAATAGTATAATAAAGAATTATAGCAAAGTTAATTTCCTCAGTAGGGTTGAACGAATGCTGCGGAAGAAGTGTTAACAAAATTAACACCACTATTTCCAAACAATCTTCGTGGTAGATTTCTATTGAAAACGTTGTAGAAAAATTCTGCGAAGTTTTATTGTTTGGAAGTAGATGTGTAAAAGTTTTTTGGTGCCAATTTTTTTGTGACAAACGTTCAATCCTAAAAAATAAAAATGATAATGTAACTCAGCAAAATTCAAAATTCTAAAGAAAAAAAAAGAAAAAAAGGTGATTTTTTTCTAATAAATCAGTCACTTTTGCTCATGGCAAAAATGTTTTATTTTTTTTTAATTGTAGAAATATATAGTGTAAATTTTTAAAATGACATTTTGATTAAGAAAACGGAATTTAAGATGTTTTATCATAAATTTTAATCTATACATATATAAAAGAGTTTATCCTGACAAACTTATAATCAACGACGAGTCTCAACCATTGCACCTAGAACAATGAAATTTGGAAGACATGTTCCTTACATTGTGTAGGCATCGACTAAGAAAGAATTTTTGAAAATTCCCACCAAAGGGGGTTAAAGAGGGGGCGAAAATTTTAGGACATTTCACCAAATCTGAGCAGCAGTTTTATGTAGGAACCTGAAATTCAAGATAAAAAATAATTAAACACGTACTCCAGTGATTTCGGAAACCCTCCCTAAGTGGGCTAAAGGGAGGGGGGGGGGGGGGATAGAAAATTTTAGGTCATTTCGCCATATCTCAGCAGCAGTTTTAGGTAGGAACGTGAAATTCAAGATAATAAACATAAAAAAAAATAGTTAAACACAGGTACTACAGTGATGTTAGCTATTTTAGCTATTTTGTCGCCACTAACGGCATTGAACCGGGTAACATAAGATTATACGAATAAGACAACTATTACTGATTTTTGATTAGATATTTTGAAAATAGATATTAAGACAAGTTTTTTTTTTAATTTCATGTTTTCTAGATATATCTAGATATATTTCGTTTGATTCAAGATTCCTTTGAAGAAACCGACCAGTGTAGCGGGCGAAGGCTGCTAGTTACTTATAAATGACAAGACAGATTTTGTCCTCTCATGAACACATAGAAATCACCCACTCGTGGACAGCCAACCTTGCGGTATAGGAGCTAAATGTCCACGAGGGGAAAACCTCTCATGAACACATGTAGAACAAAAGTGGAGAACTTTATGCACATCTCAAGTGTCGCGGGCCGCAGATAAAAGGTCGCCGGGTCACATGCGGACCGCGGGCCGCAGGTTGAGTATGGCTGATCTATACTAATAAAAGAACAAATCGCTCTGTGTGTGTGTGTGTGTCTGTCGGTGACGGCTAGCAAAATCTACCGCACGTAGAAGTCTCAAATTTCAGAAGTGATTAGTCCAAGACAGGTCCTGATGCACTAGAGGCTCAGATTTTTAATTTTTTAAGAACCGGGGTCCCTGGGGCCCCTTGAAGTTTTAGTGCACTAAATTGTTAATAACATGCCTCTTTTCTATCCGATCTTCTTCCTTTTTGGGGTGAATTCCCCTTTCCGTTTTTACCCCAATTTTACATTTCAGTTATGACCCTGACACCCTTGCAAGGGGCCCGGTACAGGGCCCCTTGAAGTTTTACTGCACTAAATTGTTAATAACATGCCTCTTTTCTATCCGATCTTCTTCGTTTTTGGGGTGAATTCTCCTTTCAGTTTCTGCCCCATTTCTACATTTTGGTTAAGATCTGGCACCCTTGTAAGGGGCCCAGTACAGGGCCCCTTGAAGTTTTAGTGCACTAAATTGTTAATTACGTGCCTCTTTTCTAATCGATCTTCTTCGTTTTTGGGGTGAATTTTCCTTTCAGTTTCTACCCCATTTCTACATTTCAGTTAAGACCCTGGCACTCTTGCAAGGGGCCCAGTACAGGACCCCTTGAAGTTTTAGTGCATTAAATTTTAATAACATGCCTTTTTTCTATCCGATCTTCTTCGTTTTTGGGGTGAATACTCCTTTCAGTTTCTACCCCACTTCTACATTTCAGTTAAGGCCTTGGCACCCTTGCAAGGGCCCGGTACAGGGCCCTTTGAAGTTTTAGTGCACTAAATTGCTAATAAATTGCTTCCTTTTTATCCGATCTTCATTTTAAAGATATTTTCTCCCTTTAGTTATTCCCCCGTTTCTACATTCCAGTTAAGACCAAGGGCCCGTCTAGGGTCCTGTGGGGCCTGGTCTAGGGCCCCTTGAATTTTTTTTGTTTCACACCCTAATTTTCTCACCTTCGCAGTGCGTAATTTTAAAGTTGAGTCTTGAACTCTTCTCCCTAGACCAACACTCACATATTTTAATTGGGGCCCCAGGGCCCTTTTTAAGCATTTCCCCAATTATTTGTGAAATTCTTTTAAATTATATTCTAATGATTAACTCATTCTCTATGCTTAATCTTGAATAATCGAAGATCTAAAACGCTAAGTACTAAAACGTTTTAACATGTTTTCATATTAGGGCCCTGTTCTCAACTATCAGTTGGTCCTTTTTGGGCCCCCTATTATAACTGCTTTAAAAATAGTCCGAATCACTAGCTTTATTTTCTCTAACAACATCTTAGGTTCTCCTGCTATTACATGAACGACAAAAAAAAAAAAAAAAAAAAAAAAAAAAAAAAAATTAGACTTCAGCTACCACCAATTTTGAATATTAATCGTCTTCTTGGGCTCTTGGTGAAGCTTCTTTAAAAATGATCCGAATGCCTTGCAATTTTCTTTAACAGAGTTCTATCTGATTACCTTAAAAACTACTAAAAAGTATATTTATATCGAACTACATGCCACTTAAGTCCGTGACCCCTTGGGATCCGGTACAGGTCCGCTTGAAGCTTTTGCACCATAAATTGTTAATAGATTGCCCCTCTTAATCCGATCTACATTTTTGGAACCATTTTTTCAGTTTATTTATTCTCCCGTTTTTATATTCCAGTTAAAATCCTGGGGCACCCTAGGGTCCCGTAGGGCTCGATCCGGGACCCTTTGGACTTTTTGTTTGCTATCCATTTTTGACCCCCTAATTTTCTCGCTTTCTCATTGGATAATTTTAAAATTGAGTTTTGGACTCTCCTCCCTGGACCAACACCTTCATATTTGTATTGGGACCCTAGGGCCTTTTTAAGCATTTACCCTATTTTGTGTGCATTTCTTTAAAATATTATTCTAATGATTAATTCATACCCTATGCTTAATTTTGAATAATTGAAGATCTAAAGCGCTAAGTACTAAAACATTTAAACATGTTTTCATGTTAGGACCCTGTTCTCAACTATCAGATGGCCTCTTTGGAGCCCCTTATTATAGTTCCCTTAAGAATAGTCTGATTCACCGCTTTTTTTTTTACTAACAACTTCTTAAGTTCTCCAGCTACTACATGAACGACAAAAAAATTTCAGACTTCAACTACCATCAATTTTGAATATTAATCACCTTCTTGGGACCCTTGGTGCACCTTATTTAAAAATAATCCGAATTCCTTGCAATTTTCTTTACCATAGTTCTAGCGTCTTCTGATTACTTTAAAAACTATTAAAAAATGTCTTTATACCAAACTACATTCCACTTAAGTCTCTTCCCCCTTGGGGCCCGGTACAAGGCCCCTTGAAGCTTTTGCACCATAAATTATTAATAAATTAACCCTCTTAATCCGATCTTCATTTTTGGAACCATTTTTGCATTTAGTTATTCTGCTGTTACTATATTCCAGTTAAAATCCTTGGGCACCTTAGGGTCCTGTAGGGCCCGATCCGTGGCCTCTTGAACTTGTGTGCCATGCATTTTTTACATCCTAATTTTCATACCTTCTCATTGCATAATTTTAAAATTGAGTCTTGGATTCTTCTCCCTAGACCAACACCATCATATTTTTATTAGGGCTCTAGGGCCCCCTTTTAAGCTTTTACCCCATTTTTGCGCATTTCTTTAAAATATTATTCTAATGATTATTTCATACTCTATGATTAATTTTGACTAATTTAAGATCTAAAACGCTAAGTTCTACAACATTTGAACATGTTTTCATGTTAGGGCCCTGCTCTCAACTATCAGTTGGACCCTTTTGGGCCCCCTGTTATAGCTCCTTTAAAAATGGTCTGATTCACGAACTTTTTTTTCTAACAACTTCTTAGGTTCCCCAGCTACTACATGAACAACGAAAAAAAAAAATTGCAGACTTCAGCTACCACCAATTTTGAATATTAATCGTCTTCTTGGGGGTCTTTATTGCAGTTACTTTAAAAACTATCCTATTCTATTGCAATTTTCTTTAACTTAGTTTTAGCGTCTTCCAGCTACTTTAAAACCACTACAAAATTTTTGTACAACCAACTTCATTCCAATTAACACCCTGGCCCTCAGGGCCCGGTCTTTCTTTATGCCTCAGCTACCACCTTTTTTGTACATTAATATCTTTTTCCAGCATCAACTCACGCCTACTCACTACAGCCGTAAATTAAAAATCGCATTACTTTAAAGTAGGGATGCACAACCTGTGGCCCGCGATGGGTTAATGTGTGGCCCGCGAATTTTGTCAATTTATAACTGGAAAAATTGTAACTTTTGTCCATAGGTCGCAGGAAAAAATCGCGAATTTCGTCAATTTGCCGCGGGGAAAATTGAAAATTTCGTCAATCAGTTAATAATCGAGAATTTCGTTGATCGGATGCGGGAAAACAGCGAATTTTGTCGATGATTCTCGAAAAATAATCGCGAATTTGTTTGATCGGACACAAGAAGAGTGCGAATTTTGTCGATGCGGCATGGGAAAATTTGCAAATTTCGCCGATCGGGCGCGGAAAAATTGCGAGTTTTGTCCATCAGGCGCGGAAAAATCGCAAATTTCGTTGATCGGTTAAGAAAAAATTGCAAATTTTGTCGATGATGCGCGAAAAAATTGTAAATTTTGTTGATGATGCTCGGAAAAACTGCAAATTTTGTTGATCGTTTGCGGAAAAATCGTGAGTTTCGTCAGATGCGAGAAAAAAAATCACGATTTCGTCAATTCGCTGCGGGAAAAAATTGCAAATTTCGTCAGTCAGTTAAGAATCACGAATTTCGTCCATCGGATGCGGAAAAATCACGAATTTTGTCGATTAGGAGCGGAAAAATCTGAAATTTCGTTGACTGGCTGCGGAAAAATTGAGTGTTTAGTCTGTTTATCGCGAATTTCGTCAATTTGCATCGGGTAAAATTGCAAATTTGGTCAGAGTTAGCGCGGGAAAATAACAAATTTTGACATCACGTGCGGTAAAATTGCAAATTTCGTCGATCGGGAGCGAAAAAATCGTAAACTTTACCGATCATGTATGGAAAAATCGCAAGTATTGTCGATCCGGCTCCGAAAAATCGCGAATTTCGTTGGTCGTGCACGATAAAATGGCGAAGTATGTCAATCAGGTGTGAAAAAATCGCAAACTTCGTTGATCAGGCACGGAAAAATCGCGAATTTTCTCGAGGATGCGCGGAAAAATTGAAAATTTGTCGATCGGTTGCGGAAAGATCGCAAGTTCCGTCTGTTTATTGCGAGAAAAAAATCAAGAATTTTTTCAATTTGCCGCGGCAAAAAATTGTAAATTTCGTCAGTCAGTTAAGAATCACGAATTTCTTCGATCGGGTGTGGAAAAATCACAAAATTTGTTGATTGGCTGCGGAAAAATCGCGAATTTTGTCAATTTACCGACAGAAAATAGCAAATTTCGTCGATCAAGCGCGATAAAATCACAAATTTCGTCGATCGGGCTCGAAAAATCGCGAATTTAGTTGGTCGGGCACGAAAAAAACGCGAATTTTGTCGATCAGCCGCGGAAAAATCGTAAATTTCGATGAACAGTTACGTGAAAATCGCGAATTTTCTCGATGATGCGCGAAAAAATTGAAAATTTTGTTGATCGACTGCGGAAAAATCCCGAGTTTCGTCAATTTATCGCGAAAAAAATCGCGAATTTTGTCAATTGGCCGTGGAAAAATTGTAAATTTCGTCAGAGTCAGTTAAGAATAGAAACTTCGTTGATCGGACCCGGCAAAATCGCGAATTTCGTCGATCAGGCTCTGAAAAATCGCGAGTTTTTCCGATCGGGCTACGAAAAATGACGAATTTCATTTGTCGGGCAAAAATATCGCAAAATTCGTCGATGAAGCGCGGAAAAATCGCAAATTTCGTCGATCGGAAGCCGAAAAATCACGTATTTTGTTGTTCAGGCGCGGAAAAATCGCAAATTTCTTTTATCGGCTCCTCCTCCCCCTTCGTTCATAAAGTTTACATTTTTTTTAGCAATTTTAATAAAACAAAATTTACACCATCGAATAAAGTCAAGGAATATTATCACTCTTTCTAAATAATCGTCGCGATATATACAAACATAAACTGTTGATATATTCTTGCCAGCTGAGTTGGATATGTAGACTTTGTAGAGGAACCTAGAGGGGTAAAACTCCCCTACCCCTCTGAAACAATATTTTTTATCTGATTATAGGTCACAGATCACCTCCCCGAAATAGAATTCTCTCCGTGTTACTGATGTGGCTCTCGACAACCCAGAAATTTTTGTAAGTGGCCCTTCTCTTAAAAAGGTTGTGCACCCCTACTTTAAAGGTAACTTTAGATAAGAGATTTCATCCGTTTATTAACACGTTCACGCCGGCGCGGTGGGTCACACTCGACTGTCTCAGAGCTGCAAAGTATCCGACATTTTGGATACCAGTATTTTAATACAGAAAATATTGTTTTCTTTAATTAGAACAATTGGACGATTTAAAGGAACAACATTTTCTCTGAAATAATACTGGTGTGCAAAAAGCCGGAGACTTGACAACTCTGAGATAATCGAGTGTTACCCACCGCGCCGGCGTGAACGTGTTAAATGTCGTGTTAATGCTAACAGTAATTCATGAAATTTACAAGGGGAGGGGGCATCTTCCACCGCTTGGGGGCGTGTTATTTCCCCGGATTTAAGGATCCAATTTCAACGGGATTTGCTTCCTCCAACTTAGATTACAATCAGCTACTTTCTGTATTATGAAATTGTATCTTAGACTTTAATTACCAACATTTTCTAACATTAATGGTGCATTCTTTTTTTTATGGGCTTGATTCCTACAAGGTTTGGCTCACTCAACTTGGTTTTCGATTGTCTCCGGCACGTGCGGGCACTTCCGGTAAATGCTGCCATAGGTAGCGGGGTCTAGATTACAGGTTCGTTCGGAAAGAAATTTGATGGGAACACACTAGACGTTGCGAAAGGAAATGGGGCCTCCGAAATTAGGTTCATTTAAAAGAATCTCCAAAGATATAAAATCATGCAAACTTAAGTTTTGTTTAAGGTTATTATTTACAAACCCCGGGCATCGCCGGGCGGGTCTGCTAGTTCTAAATATTGTGCATTTACTGCTCTTCCCCTCCTTTCCTGTCAATGAATCATAAGTTTTAACCCAACAATTAAAGGCAAAATTGTATGTAAACATTATACATACTTTTTATTTATCTGATGTTTTCATCAAATAATCATTTCAAAATATGCATTGCAGATATTACAGATTACCTAAGGAAATGCTGACTACGAAATTTTTCTGAGATTGTCTAATCTAAATGTGCATTTACCTCCCCCCTCCTTACTGCCATGAATTATCAGTTGTAACACATATATTAAAGGTAAAATTGTATGTAAACATTACACATACTTTATTTAATCTAACGTTTTCATCAAATAATCATTTCAAAATATACATTGCAGATCTTATAGATTAACTTCGTAAATGCTGACTACAGAAATTTTCTGAGACAGTCTAATCTAAAAATATTCCATCGCTAATTTCTCTCAGGCTCCAAACTATCATATCAGATATTTATAGATATGAATTTGTCTTTTAGTAACGCGTTCTTTAAGTACGCGATCGTAGTTCCTCTTTTTGAAATTTAGCTATATTTAATGTTATTGATATCAATTAGCTACTTCATTATACACCGTGATAACAATAATAGCTCTACACCTGACATTCCCAATTTGTAGCCTATCTCTAAACAAGATTTTAGGTAGTTAAGAAAAAACTAAAATCAGCCATAATTAATCAGGTAACTATTATTCAAAGTCATACGATCTTTATACTCGTATTTAAATACTCGTATTTAATGAGCTAATTGTTCAGCAAAGCTATTTGTTTGTATCGAGTAATGTTAATTAAATTTTCAGAAAATTTTCTTTGCTGATAGATTTGGAGTTACAATTCTTTTCATTTATGTACTTTCTATTTTTGATATCTTAATGAATTGAAAACTTAATAAAAGGTACTGTTTCTACCAAATTACGCTAACTAAAACTTTCATTCCGTTTATTTTAAGAACTTTTATTCGTGAAGGTTTAGTACTTCTTTTTCTTAATTTTTTTTCTGGTAACTACACGATCAATGTATTTTTATTCTATTTAAAAAAGCTACAAAAATGAAAAAAAGAAATTATTTACTTAAATTTGTAATAAATATTAAGTATGAAAATTTTCTAATTAATACGAATGTTTTGCTCATACCATATTATTTTTTCTTTCACGTGGCATGTGGCAGCTAACTGACAATTATGAATTTATAATAAATGACATGTGATTTTCTTTTTTTGAATTTTAAAAAGAAACATGTATATTTTCATGAATATACGTGCTATTCTTACACAAATGCATACATCACATGTTGTATATGGCATATACAATCTTTTGTTACTAGCACATATAATTTCGAGCTTTCTATGATATAGAGTGACAACAAATAGTATATATTTTATTCAATTTATTACCCAAGTGATTAAATCTTTACTGAAATATGTGATATCAAACTTCATTTTTTACAACCTATCATTTCGAGCTTTCTATGATACAGGATGATAACAAAAAGTATATATTTTATTCAATTTATTACCCTCGTGACTAAATCTTTACTGGAATATGTGATATCAAACTTACTTTTTTACATCCCTGAACTTTCTCCAGATTTTCGACAAAACGTCTAAATCCGAAAGTGTTCGGCATACTGATTACTAGACAGATTTTTTACATGTTAGAAATAATTTATTAAAATAAATAAAGCACGATCCCGAAATGCTGTTTCCATATCAGATTTGAGATTTTAAAAGGCATTAAAGATTTTTTTTATTATTATTATTCAGCTACATGTACGAAAAAAAAAAAAAAAAAAAAAAAAGGTGCAAGCGGCAATGAATTCACTATCGCAGACATGTACAAAGGAAAGAAAACATTTATCCTAAAATTAAAAGCAATTAATCACAAGCATGATCATTAATTCGTATATTATCTCCATTTCCTTTATGAAAAAAGCGTAATTTCTTTCAGACACTCATCTTTGAATACGGTAACGAAAGGAGCAATCTACGTAAAAGAGTTATATTTATCACTGTTGATAAAAATCTCCTTCTCTTAAATGCCTCTTCCTCTTTAAACAATACTTTTAGCACTAAATCCACTCATCCTATCTTTCTCAAATATGTTATCACATACTAAGATCTTTTTTGAAATGCTTGCGTGATAAATGACCGTGAGTTACGATTTGTGTATATTTTTATACTACTGATTTCGTATTAAAAGCAATAAATGGGATCTTTATTTGCACTCGTCAGAAATAATTTCAGATGCTTCATATTAGTTTTAATATCCGAATTCTGCTTTTATAAAATTTAGCATTTCAATATGAACTTTATGTACAGGGTGTTTCATAAAGCACTCCCTAAATTTAAAATTCAATAATTCATTAAATATTATAAATGTAAAGATGAAATATGTGAGATGCTTATAAGTTAGCTGATAAATTTTATATAAAATAGTTTAAATTTTCGTCAGTGTGTTCTCTTAAACTGTAGAGATATTACATTAGAGATGTGGAATGTAGGATCTCTATTAAACTGTAAGAGCATTTAAATTAGCTTTAAAATTTCAGAACACAAACCTCTTTTTCGTGTTTCAGAAGGTATAAAAATAAAAAATAAGAGACCTTTGATTAAGTTTTAGATATATTAGTTTAAACATTCTTACAGTTCGAGACAGCACCGTCTATTGATGAAAATACGAACTATTTCTAAATTGTATAAAATGGATGAACTGATTGATTAAAAAATTGTCACTTATACTTTTATATTTATTATAGTCAATGCATTATCGAATTTTAAAGTTAGGGAGTCCTTTATGAAGCATCCCTTCACGATAACGACAATAAAGTCATATTAAAGGGACAATTCTCCTTAAACGGGTTAAAAAATTAAATTTTTATTTTTTATATTAAAGGAAACCATTTTATTTCTGAACATTTTGACACAAAAATTTATGTTTCAGAGCTCTTTTTTTTTTTTTTTTTTTTTTTTTTTTTTTTAAGTATCAAATAATGAACGAACACATTTACATTAATTTTTCTTTTAAGAGGGCTGGACACTCATCTTCGGAATTCTCCTCTGTAATGTTAAGTCTATGGAATTTGATGCATTCGTATATTTAAAATATCTTCTCGGGAAATTCATATTTTTAACATCTTTTTTCCTGTGTACTCTTCTTAAAGGATGTCTCTTTTTTTCGTAGTTGTCAAGATATTTTCTAAAATCTATCCTGAATTTAATATTTTATGTGTTAAAAGCGGGCGAACTGTGAGTAAGATTTTCACACTTTCTATAAAATTAAGTTACTTTAGAAATATTTCGAGAACTATGAAATAAAGATACCTCTTTTAGGAAGTGTACACAAAAATAGAGCTTAAAAGTATTAATTTCCCGAGGATATATTTTAAATATACGAATGCATCCAATGCCCATAGACTTTACATGAGTGAGGGAAAATCGGAAGCTGAGCGACCAGCCCCCTTTACTTAAAAGTTTTAAACGCTTATATGGTCGGTACCATGTGAAACTATCCAATATGAAAACAGTGTTGCCAGTGGACTACTTTTTTAAAATTCAGATTTCTTGAATGGCACCACTCTTCTGAAATACTAAAATTCCCCTTGTTTTCGCCTTAATTAATATGTCATTAAATACGGCGAATTTTACTATTTCAAAAAAGTAGTGCCAATCAAGAAATCACAGTTTAAAAAAAAGTAGTCCACTGGCAACACTGTTTTTATATCGGATAGTTTGTCATGGTACCGACGATATCTCGGTGTAAAAATTATGGTAATGCGCGCTGTATGAAATGAATGCCATCTAGCGACATGTCACTAAACGAAAGTATCTAGAATTTTCATAACATATAAATTGGGAATTTTTCTGTCCAAATTATTGAAGTATTTTAGAAAATAAAATTATTATATGCAAAAATTCTTACAAAATTCTAGCAATATGCAATTTTTCAATATTAATTTTGAAATTTTAAAATTGAACATTTATCTATGCAAACGTTTTCAGATTCAGTCTATAGGAAATTAATTGTATTGAAATTTTGAAGTAATAGCACTTGCATAAAGCGGTTGTAAAGAAATCCTGCGTGCGATATCAAAACTACTGTTCCCAAGTAATAGAGCATTTAAACACGAATCTCGTTTAATTAATACCACATACTGGATACGAGATTATTCTCCTTCCCCTTTATAAAATTTCTGGTATTTAAAAAACCACTAAAACACATGTCTTTGTACTGGACAACTTTTTTTTTTTTTTTTTTTTTTTTTTTTTAACAGTATTTTTGGCTTTTACGAATTTGTTTGTTACTCAAAAGTAAAAAGTCTTATGACTTTAAAAGCTTCCACTACGAGGCGAAAACGATATATCTACTAACAAAGAATATCTGCACTTAAAATGAAATGAAGAAATCCTTTTAAAAATACAGTAAAATATCCGTTAAGTATTTTTAACAGTGTACTTTGATAAAGGCTGTGGAGACCCAATATTAAGTTCGTTTGGAAAGGTTTTCCTTAATACTGATAGGATATTATTACGGGCCTGGACATATCGCTGGGGGAGGGGGAGGGGGGGGGGGTCATCAAGTATATCAATAAAATTTTGCAGTTTAATTTTTTTTAAAGTATATATTGAACATAAATGTGGATGTGGCTTGCGCTTTCCAAAACATCCTGACCACATCCTGACCGCGGTAAGAGGGTGCAGCTAATTCTCATGAGAACTGACAAAGCTTGCAATTTCTAAAAGACAATAAACCTGATGACTTAGTGATTTTTGAATCTCCAGCCCGAGATCGAAGGTTCGATTTAACTTCAGAGTTCGATTGCGAGCTGACTTGGGATGACGTCCATAGTCAGACTCCGAGAGTGCGCCGAAGTATTGAAGGCCGGTAGATTGCCGCAACCCCCCCCCCCCTTTATCCCCTTAAAACTGTATACAATGTGTATGTGTCCTGCAAATATAATTCATGCCTTACTCCATACATTAAAATCGTGTTATTTCTATACCATTGAGTCATCAATGAGAAGTCTTTATCACCAAAGGTCAATTGCAGTCAATTCCACATACATGTTTCTATTGTCCAAACACGGAACTTCAATTATTACTGGTTCATTTAAGGCTGTTCTCAAATCCAAAAGGACAACTTCCTGACATAAGTTTTAATTTATTTTTGTTCGAAAATGCATGAAACTAGCTGGTGCTGTTGTTCAGAAACTATGTCATCGAGCTGTTTTTTCCATTTTTTTTTTTTTTTTGCAAACACAATAGATCTTTCAGAAAATAATGTCAAAGTGGACCTTTTGAACCGAATTTCCGCGCGAAAGTAAAAAAATCACTCAAGAGCAGACGAAAAAAGGGTTTGTCACGTGATCGATGTCGCTTATAACTCAGTGGGTAATTGATTGATCAAAAAATGAAAAAAAAAACAGTTCAATTCCAAATCGCTTCCATGGCCAGGATTTCCAATTTTATATCTTTCCGTTAAAAAATGAATTTGTAAATGTGTCAGAACGTTTTTCGCTTGTTCAGCGGAGCAGTTAAGAACAGCCTTAAGTGCTTATTTTTGCATATTGCAACACCTGCATTTCCAAAGTGACTTTCATGACGTTCATATAAATTGAACAATGTGTCTGGAGTTTTTTGCGACATAGTTACAGTTTGGAGCCCGCCAAGGCCAAGATTCGGACCACGGCTCTCCCATTTGAAAACCAGTGTGCTACCAAAAACAAAATCTCATTATCTTCGTGATTCTGGGGAGGTGGATGTCAGCTCATTACAACAGAAAAACAAGAACAAAACAAACAATCTTCATCATCAAAACAACAAAATTTTCGTTTGATGCTCGAGACTAATGAGGTGGCAAAGATTTTGAAAGGAGCACTGTGCAATATAGTTTTTTTTTTTTAAACTTTCCAACATAGTTGAAAAGTGTTTTACTTCGGTTTGTTTGGCCGTTTCTCTGCCCATGCTCTAACTCGCGTAAATATACTCGATTCACCATGCAATTAATATATGACATAGCTGCCAACATCTTACGCTTTTTTGTACCACAAAAATTTTACGGTAAATTTTACCTTTTTAAATCGCCGTAATCTATCGATTAAATAAGGCAAATATTTATATTAAATGTTTGTGGTACAAAAAAGCGGAAAAGGTGGCAGCTATGATATGATATTAATATTTACTAAGGCATGTTCACTGTTGGAAATGAAACGTCTATCATTTATAGTTCGTTGACAGGAACAATTAAAAAAATTCCGTTACATCATGGTCTATGGGAGAAATTCATTTTCAATGTAATTTAATGATTTTAAACCATTTCAAGCATTGAAATTAATATACATCACTCAGGTGCGCTACAAGATGCTTGCTGTAGAATATGTAGTGCATAGTATTTATCTTCATTTACAGATACACACAGAAGAATTAACTTACACTACTGTCTATGAAGAATAATTGCGGAAAGTGCGTTTTCAGTTATAGTATGCTTTTTTATATTCAACTAATTCTTTATATGTTACTTGGAGTGTAACATAAGCTATATATAATGTACAAGGATATACAAAAGAGTTCAAGTACATTTCCGTTCGTTGATAAAAATAGGTTAAAAAAAAAAAAAAAAAAAAAAACAAGAACTATGCAATTTCTCTAAATTTCTCAAACAGCTAAAAATATTGTTGATATTTTTTAATTTTTTTGTTAAGCTTCCCTATAATGTAATCTAGTTTTTTGTACCTCTTTCACGTATTAAGTATATGAAACAATAAATTACCTTTCAGTATAGCTTGCTTATGCTTTCCATATCAAAAGTAAAAAGTTTTGTTTGATATAGAGACAGTCAAAGTAATTCGAATACTTTGTTGCTGGTTCAAACCGATGTAATGGCCCATGTATCAGTGCCATTTGCATAGCAGGTATCTACAAATATTATTGTTCAGCGTTGTCTATTATTATTTATTATTGTCTATTTTAGCATATTATTGTTCAGAGTTGTCGAGAGTGCTGCATTGTGTTATTTTTTTTAAACATTTGCTGCGCAGATAGCTCTAATATATTCTATCAGCAACAATTATCTGTAGGTAGTTATTGCCTCAAACATTTTTAAATGACATTGCATGTTTTTAAACTCAAATAAATATCGTTATTGATGCAGAATGCGATATATTATATTCCCTACATACGCGCTATTGTTGTTATAAAAATAATTTTACGGGCATTCGTGACTCATTATAAAAGTAGATATTTATGACAATTTGGACGAAATTAAACTTTTGCGACAAAACTTAACGCCAAACAAGTAGTTAATAAATTCAGAAATCATGCCTCTAGCGACTCGTTTTAGTCAATCTTTTGAGATTATTCCAGATTAATTTTGAAGAGGTTGCAAGTATTTCGTGCGAAAATAAGTATATAAAAAGTAATGTTCGAGAGTTAATTATTCTCACAATATGAGACGCTTCAGCATATCTTGTGTTCTTCGTAAAGTTAGGGTTATAATAGTTATTTGCAACCTTAAAGAGCGAGTTTGAATTTCTGCTATTTTTGGGTTCTGCTTATTGTATTATGGCATTTTTTGAAAGAAATTTTGATCATTGTGTAGTAATTGTTGAATATTCCCTGAATAAATTGCGTCCTTTTATTGGGAAACAACATGTTAAAGCATTTCTTTCTTCTATTGTATTAAAAGATCAAAAGTTTGTATCAACATTCTTATAACTTTCGAAAGCGTTTCATAATCTCTGTGTGACGCATCATTTTTATTTCCTCTTTTTGAAAAAGTCATTAGGATAGAAATCTGTTTATTAAATTATTTGAATTCCCACCGCTGACTTGGTCTCTCCTAACTCCTTTGTCTCATAATTTGATAATCGAAACTCTCTACTCTTTTTAATATATTACATCTCCTCTTTAAACAAATTGAAATATTGATTTTGTGATAATTGTCATTAATAATTAGTTTGTTATAATTATCCTCAATTATCCTTAATTATCGTCAAAACTTGTTTTCTTAGTTATCTATTCCATAATTATTCAATTTATTTGAAAATGTCTATTTGAATGCAACGCCTCTTGTCTGAACCTAAATGATAAAAGAGATTTCAGAGGCATATTAAATGCTCAAATACGTTCCAATATTTAAAATACAGTGTTCACAAGAACTTTAAACACAAACTTTTAGCAAGAAAATATGCATAACACTTAACAAATCGCATAAATATTTACAGTAAGCCTGAATCTGGTTTAGTGATAATTCCCAAATTTTAAAATTTTTATAAAAACAAAATGTTTTGGGGTACGCGTAGTGTTGCCAGGTGTCTCGCGTAAATCAGGGCTCTAAATGCTCAAGACACCACTAATTTCTTACAGTTTATTTTACCATCTTCAATTGAAGATAATTCCGCCTTTAGATAAGGCGACAAAAATTACTTCAAAATATTGGTGCTCCGATTTACACGGGACACCTGGCAACACTAGATACGAGTAACATTAGGAAAGTAAATATATAAAAAATAATTCCGAAAAAAAAAAACCGAGATTTTATTTAATTTAAAGTGCATTAAAGAGTCAAAAATATTTTTTTCTCAGCAAGAATCACCAAAGTATTTCTGGATATGACATATGACTAAAAATAAAAGCTTGTGGCGATCAGAAAACATTGAACATCACGAATACAAACCAATGAACAAAACTGATGAATGAACCAACTGACTGTGTAGTTTAATGTTCGGTTCACACTAGCCTGGCCGATTCATGAAAAAAATTGTTACCAAGTAATCTCTTAGGAAAATTTGCATCACACAAATCAACTAATCGTACAGTTAAATGTTTTCTAACCGCCCCAAGCTTTTACTGTTAGTTATATGTCATATCCAGAAATATTTTTATATTCTGGCTGAGAAAAAGCTATTTTTTACCCTTTTAGTGCACTTTACATTAAATAAAATCTTATTAAAAAATATTTTTTATACATTTCCTTTTTGGTATAATTTAATAATCTAGAATCATTTTTTGCTACTAGAAGGAAAATATTGATAAACTATTACGGGGACATTTAGCAAGAAACCTGAAAAGCTTGTTAACGAATCCGATGAAAGAAAAAACGATAGGTAAATGGAAAATATTCCAGTTTGAGCTGAAAAAAGTCCTTCCAGCCTGTTGCGGAAGGAAAAGGTAGCTTCCCTATTTCTAGGTTTTACGATTTCAGCAGATTTTCCTCAGAAACACGAAGGCTAAAATGTGAGGAACCCGATTATCGAAATTCATTCCCTTTCCCAGTTTCCGTCAATACTAAATTTGAATGAGAATGTCACCAAATTAGTTAGCTATGCTTCATTTGTAGCGATGTTTTTGGTAAAGTTTCGCCAAGCTTGGCTAGATCTATAAGCGTGGCAAAGTCAATAACTTAATCGGAAGTGGGTGAAGTTAAAGTTGCCAGATTTGAACCATACATACAAAGCGAGTTAAATAAATCACTGTTAAAAAAAAAAAAAAAAAAAAAAAAAAACGGATGTTTTTAGAAAAACAAATGACGAACATAGGTTAATTGTAAAGAGTATCCCAAAAATAAATTTGGCACATGGTGTATGAATGCATTGAGACGGTCCTCTACAAATCAGAGAAATAGCATCATTCATCAAAAAAGTTGATAAAATAAATTTACATTTCCTCAAGATCATAATTACTACTAAATTTACTTCGTAGAATATTACTAATTTTGCAAATTTTTAAATGTACTTTTCAAATGATATTTCAGTGTTGAAATTTAATTAATCAAGACCATTTAAGCAAAAATCAGTTTACAAACCATGTGAAAATTTTTATTTATTTAGATTTTGAAAGCATCCAAATTTTTTACAGTCCTCCCCATTTAATCGGGTCACGGGTAATCGAATAACAGGCTTATTCGAATAGAATCCTCCGGAACCGAATTTATTCCTATTGGTTCTATGTTATTTTTCCCCGCTTAAACCAAATACCTTTTACGAACGTCCCTGCTTAATCGAATAACAACTGTGTGACCGATGTTTGAAAATAGGCTCGGAAAGCACGTTTCAGCAGAAATTTCCTTCCACCTTTTGCCATTTTCGATTCCTTTACACTGAAAATAAATTTTCAGTTCTTCCTGCGATGCAACGATTTCGGCCTGGCCGGCAGGTGTATAATGGACAGGTCAAATGATTTCCCCACCATCACTTCTTGCTGTTAGCCATGCTTTAATGGCAATGCGACGTCACTTCGAGACTCGAGATGGTAGTTGTGATATTTTGCTCTCATTCTAAAAATAACTCGATATTTACTCCTTTAAAATTCCACTTGAACAAACCACTTTATAATAATAACCACCAAGGCAGTATAAGTAACGTAAATTAGAAGTAGCAAACTTTTGACCAAATTCAAACGAGCTGCATTAAGTGTAAACCATATAAATGTATGTACTGACATTAAATTAATACCTATTTATATTAGCATTTGTATTTATTTTAGTTTATGTTATTCTGTTAACGATTTATTATGCTGTTAATAAAATATACCGTAGATGGTTATTTTCCCTTTTTATTACGCATTAAGTATTACAGTTATGAATCCCCGTTTAATCAAATACTCCGCTTAATCGAGTATTATTTCTGGAACGGCCAATATTCATTTAAACGGGGACGACTGTATCGCCTAACCGTTCGGAGTTTTCTTCGAACCTTGAGTAGATACAGGTTAGGTTCCCTTAGAAAGACCCCCACGGAGGGCATTCCGCCTAGGGCCTATATCCCTCGAGTAGATAATCGACCGTCAAAAATCAACCCAACCCAACCCCAAATTTTTTTCAGAAAAAAACACGAAGAATATAGGAATTCTATATATAATTCTCCTTGACCTTTTATCACATAATTTCTAGTGTTATACATTGCTTTCCCTAAAGTTCTGTTTCGTATTTTTAGAATATTAGTGATTTATTTTTTGATTAAGTAATGATTCTGTTTTTAAAAGTAAAATATATAATTTGAAACAAATGGAGTATGGAATTGGAATGTGGAATTTGAAATAATTCGTTTGGGATAAATGTGCACAAATAATAATAATAAATAAATAATAAATGTGTAACGTATTCTACAATTTTAAACAATAGAAATTATTTTATTTTGTTGATTCTTCTTCTTCTTCTTCTTCTTTTTTTTTTTTTTTTTTTTTTTTTTTTACTAGATTTTATTTCTTGCCGACCATGAAATTCCCAGTTAATTTCTGGAGAAATTTAAAAATACTATTAACTGGATAATACAATTATTAAAAATAAAATTTCTCTATCAGAAAGTTCATTCCTTATATCAACACACTCACGATAAACTAAGTATTCAAAAAGTTAATTTTTGAATACAAATTGTAAGCATTTTTACAAAAGTAATACATTTTACTCTAGTAAACATTTGAAAACTTGCCTTTAAACATACACTTAAAATTAAGGAGATAATTTTTAAAAATGTAATACATTGAGTCAGACATGAACTATCTCAATTTGAAAAATACATTAGGTAAAGAGTAACCTGTTTCTTTCTAAATTGTTTCAAGGACAGCATGAGATTTCATGATTTTCGAGGATAACTAAGTAGGCAACTGTTTCAGTAGACAAAATATGTAATAGATGGCAGCACCAGCAGTCAAATTCTTCCTCATCCTGCTATTCACTCGTAACGGAGTGAGTGAAACGGAGCCCGGTGAAAAAATTTAAGCGGAGCTTATTTAATAATAAATTTTAATATATATATATATATATATATATTTTTTTTTTTTTGGGGGGGGGGGGTTGCTATTTTTTTATCTAAAAAAAATCTATTGGGAATTTTTCAGGGTTTTTAGCTTTTATTAAAATATTCAAGAAGCCCACTATAGCCTCCTCGCAAACCTACAATTTTAATAATACATGTCTTCTATTTCGGGAAAAAAAAAAAGATACATTGTATAGTTACGATGAATTTTATATTCATTTGTCTAAATTTAAAGATATTCTAAATTTAAATTTAGAATATCTGAAACACTATCAGTTAGAAGTGGAATAAAGAGACACATCGCCATACTTCCACACCTCAAGATCCCCACCAGTGGCTGAGAGGTTCTGCTCTCGAAGCTGGTAGACGGAGGTACTGGGTTCGAACCCAATCGCGCCCGTCGGCCTAATCGTTCGGAGTTTTCGTGGATTTCTTCGAACCTTGGATTTCCAAGCGTTAATACGTTTTATAAATTAACCACGTTATAAATTAACCACGTTAATTAACCACATAATGTAATAACCACGTTTTATAAATTAACTTATAGGAACTTGAATCACAGGTCTACATTATCTATTTTAAGTAATTTATTCAATTTTTATGCTATATTTATACATATATGCTATATTTATATATATATGCTATATTTATATGCTATATATATATATATATATATATATATTTTAATACATTGTTGACCGACAGTGTTGTCAATTTTACGTATTTGTTTATTAAAATATATACCATAATTTTCTAGAAGTAATTTTTATTTTATTTAATGATAACCATTCCGTTGTTAAATAAAGCAAAGATTGCTACTCAAAATTTCTGGAACATATTTTGAATAAAAACTCTCGCCAAATTAGTGACCAGTAAACTCATAGGAGCTTGAATCACAGGTCTACATTATCTATTTTAAGTAATTTATTCAATTTTTATGCTATGAAGTTACTTTATAAGATTTAAAATTAGTTGGAAGTTATGATTTTGATGAAAATATTAAGTTGATTCCTATAGACAGTAAGGAAATCGTTTGTACTTTTGGATCTATATATTTTAATACACTGCTCAAAACAATTAAAGGATATTTGAAGTTTTATATAAAATAAAGATATAAACGAAATTTTTTTTGCCGAAAATAGAAGAAGAGAATCAGAAATGCAAATTTTTCTGGTTTTCAAACTGTGGAGTATGCAAATTTTGAGTTCGACGTCAAAAACGTCGCTTCAGCGGCAGCGAATGAAATTTGACTTTCAACTGGATAAAAGAGAATGAAGACAAGGATGATCGGCATTCAGTGATTGCTTTGTTCCGATGAGTACGATGTCTCAGCGAAGTCATTTGACAGATTCAGAAGCTTTGAGAATTGTTGGTAGGTTAGAAGGGGGCCAAACTCAAGCCGAAGTAGCGCAAGCCATTGGAGTGTCACAAAGTGTCATTTCCAGGATCTGGAACCGTTTTTTGGAGAGTGGATGTGCAGGCCGAAGACCAGGGCAAGGTCGTAGACGGGCAACAACGCCCAATGAAGATCGGTATTTAGCGTTAACAGCTCGGAGACACCGAACCATGAACGCTACTCTTCTCCAACAACACCTTCGCTCGGCTACAGGCACCACGATTTCAACTCAGACTGTCCGAAACCGGCTCCATGCTGTAGGTCTGTATGCTCGCCGACCGATGGTATGTGTTAGATTAACATCAAGGCATCGTCGCGACCGCAGGAAGTGGGCAACCGAGCATGTCAACTGGAGGAGAAATGAATGGAGCAATATTCTGTTTTCTGACGAGTCCCGTTTTTCTGTGCATCCGGATAATAGGCGTATTTTCATCTGGAGGGACCGTGGCAGTAGGAATAATCCTGCGTTCGTGCACGAAAGTGTCAGATTTGGCGGTGGAGGAGTGTTGGTGTATGGTGGCATCTCCATTGACGGGCGCACTGACCTCTACATCATTCGAGATGGAGCTCTGACTGGTCGCCGATATAGGGATGAGATCTTCAGACCTATTGTAGTCCCTTACGCTGCAGCAATCGGAAATAACTTCATTTTAATGGACGATAACTGCAGGTCACATCGTGCAAACCTGGTGGAGGATTTCCTTTTCGAGGGAGGAATCGTTCGAATGGAATGGCCAGCGTGTTCTCCAGACATGAATCCAATCGAGCACGTTTGGGACGCTCTAGGAAGACGAGTTTCTGGCCGCCAAGAACCCCCACAAACTCTCCAAGAACTGGAAAGAGCTCTTCTGGAAGAGTGGGGCAGAATACCCCAACTCGTCATTAATAGCCTCATTGAGTCCATGCCTCAAAGGTGTTCAACGTTGCTGGCCGCCCGTGGAAACCATACCCCCTACTGAAAATGATTTTCTTTGAAGAAAATACCTTTTCTGAATCTTTTTTTCTCATATGCACAAATTGTGTTTTTTTCCTTTAGTACACAAATGCGCAATAAAATGCATTTTTTTCTGCGAAACATGTGTAATTTATTCTCATATAACCTACTATGTCTGTCGACCATGTATCAATCAGCTAAACAGTTTACCAGATACAAAATCCACCTAAAACTGCAATATCCTTTAATTGTTTTGAGCAGTGTACATTGTTGAACGATAGTGTTGTCAATTTTACGTATTTGTTTATTAAAATATGTACCATAATTTTCTTGAAGTAATTTTTATTTTATTTAATGATGGACATTCCGTTGTTAAATAAAGCAAAGATTACTACTCAAAATTTCTGGAACATATTTTGAATAAAAACACTTGCCAAATTAGTGACCAGTATACTCCCCACTGGGCAACTAAGTGCTAGAGAGCAATTTATAGAAATATTTTAAATAAGAGATTTTAGCAATGAAATCTCTAGATTTACATTTCGTCCAAAGTTTAAATATTATGCTTGTTTAAAACTCTTTTTTTTTTTTTTTTTTTTTTCTAAGTGCTTCTCAGTCTGAGTCTTTTGATATTTATCGGTGTTGCATGAATTGAATTTCAAATACAGGGCCCGACTAGAAAGTTTATGTACCCAGGGAACTTTCAAATTTTCGTGCCCCCTTAGATTGGCTGATTTACTGATACTAGTTTTTTTTTACATGTTACACACTTATTCGAAAAGCGTCAACTCAAAAAATCAAATTTTCCGGATTATTGAAAAACGGTTCCAGGAAAAAAAAATGTTTCTATTATTTATTGAAATGGTTTTTTAACCATGTATTGAGATACATTTTTGTCTTTCCATGGTATTAATATCTCAAATATCACTTTTTTTTTTACAATTATTTTATTTTTAGGGTTCCGTACTTAAAAAGTATTGCGGATCTCCATCTTATACCTTATATGTACAGTCGTAAAAAAAAAAAAGCAAACACCCCCTACTAACTCCTCAACACATTATCGTAGACGAAAGATACTGGTACCAAACGATTGGAAATAAAGTCTACTTTTAAATTAAGTATATAAAATTTGTTTAGGGGCCATCTACATATTAAAACGAACCCAAACTTCATTTTTTTCAATGGCAATACCCAATTTTAACGAGATATTTCAAAACTTTGGTTCAAACTATGTCTAGAAACCAAATTTCAAGTCATTTGAATGATAAATTTTTGAATTATAAACATTCAAAATTTAGTGCTTCTAATGTTAAATTACATTTTCGTATTTTTATTTATAACTTCTGCAATTATGATCCTTATGTCCTAAATTTTGTGTAGCAATAATACTAATATACCTAAACATAGATACGTTGAATTTGCAATTTTAATAATTTTCTGATATGAATTATGAATTATGAAATTAATATTAAAAAAAATATGAATTGCAACCTACACTTTTTTTGATGGATACAGCTTTATTAAGTCCTGCTTTATGGAAATCCAAAATTTCACATTTTTCTTAAAAGTAGTTTTCAAATTATGCTTAAAAAACGGCAAAATGATGGTTTAAGGGGCCGTCTATGATAGAAGTGACTAAATATTTTGAATTTTCTTATGCTATCCTGTAATCTAACAGGCTTAATTGACTGCTTAAGGTGCCTTGATCAAGAAGGGAGCTCTATCGGTTAACAATCGAGTACCGAACTTTAATTTGGATACAGCCCTTAAAATACGCTCGTTTTAAAATAATAAATTTCTCAGAAACTTGTGGTTCGAATTGCATAAAAAATTGTTTTTAGACTAATTGAAGGATGTAGAGTTCATTTATGCTGTCAGAATTGTGTACTGCTATTGAAAAAAAAAACAAAGTTATGGTTCGTTTTAATATGTAAATGGCCTCCTAAGCAAATTTTATATACATCATTTAAAAGTAGACTTTATTTCAAATCGTTCGGTACCAGTAACTTTCTTCTACGATAATTTGTTGAGGAGTTAGTAGGGGGTGTTTACTTTTTGTCCCCCACGACTGTACATGCTTTTGCGACTGGATCAAAATTGAAGATGGTCGAGCAGAGACCATATCCAAATGTAGGCCATTTGACATGGAATGTTGTATTTTAAGTGTGGTATATCTTATGTGTTATGGATATGAAAAAGTAACGTTAAGTGAGAAATCCATATTTTGTAGCTTAACTATAGTGTATTTTATGATAAAAAAGTAAATAATTATTAAGGACTATAAATGAAAAGCGCAACGAATTTTTAAATGAAGGTTACTTAAGATGCAAATTATCTTATAAAAAAGGAAAAACTTACAGGATTTGTAATTAGCTTATTTTATAAGCTATATCCAGTGTTGCATGTGTGTGTGTGTCAGAGTTTAGCAGAAAAATCGAAACTGAAAAAGATAATAAGGAAGAAAAATATACAATGATTATCGATAATGTCATTGCTCCAGCTAGGTACATTAGACACAATGGTAAATTCGCACAAATGTATGCGTTAGAGTGTGGATATTACAGATATCTTTGGAAAAACAGCTGGCTAATAAAATTTGTATTTTGCACACTTTTATTGACATTTTCTTCAAACTTTTACTCATCGCGTACCCTTGAAGAAATACATATATTTGGCGTACTTCCTATTTATATTTTTATTTACTTGTGACAGTCTTGAATTTAAAACTGCGTACTTGAGAGCGTCCTACATAAAAAAACATATATGGGGCATTCTCACCATCTTTTGACTTTTGGGAAAAAAAAAATCTGACAAAATTAAACTTGCTAAAAAAAAAACATTTTAATCTGATAGACGAATGCCTTAATGATTCACAATAAAGATAAAATGGTCAACAGCGAAATTTTTTTTATTTAACTGTGGTTTAAGTTAAACTTGCGAGTTTAATTTTCCTTACCATTTTACCCCTATAACTTTTTATTTTCTTCCAAATTTTTGCTTATAATGAATTTGCATAGTACCCACAGTACATTCAAAAAAGAAATAATAACAATGTAGTACTTTTAATACAGAATTTTAGTATAACATTGTCTTAAAGGGGTGTTAAAGAAGGGACGGTAAGGTAAGAAAAGGGGACGGTATTGGAAAAAAGGGACGGTAAGGATGGAACGGTAAGGAAAATTACCACCTATTTTTAGGAAAATCACGTTAAGACTAAGTGATAACCACAGTGTTCATTGATTTTTAGAAACAGTTGTTAACACCGGATTAAATAATTTTTTTTTCCAATTTACCTCGAAAAGTGCAGAAATAAAACTTGGGGACGGTGAGACTACCAATAAAGCCACGATACTTGAAATTGATATTTAAATGCTGATTTAAATTCTATGGTAAATTTCCTGCCAAAGAATTTTAGACATTATTTCTCTAGCATACTTCTGCATGAGAAAAAACTTGAAAAAAATTCTGTGGCTGCATCTAAAATGTTTTTCTGTATAATTTTAGAAGAGGGATGGTAAGGAATCTAAAACCCAGGGACAGAGTTTAAAAAATAATAACCCTAAAAATGTGTAAAAGTTAATTTTAGCTACATATTTATATAAAACAATAGTTCCAGTTTCGGAAAAAAATTACATCGAATTATTTTTGTTGAAACAATTTTATCCAGACAGCTCCAAACTTAAAAATCAGCATCAAGGACACGGGACGATATAGGAGTTTTCCTGGTGTTTGGATCCCCAACATCGTCCAAAACCTATTTATCTCGTTAATATTGTTGTGCAATTATGCAATAGGATGTTTCCCAGTATATGAAATAAAAAAAACACAAAAAGTGTATTAAAATAAAAATTATTATTCAGGGACATGAAAGTCAAAAGATTGTGAGAAATGCCCCATATATCAAAATAACATACTTTAAACAAGAAAATTTATTTACTCAAATGTGTTTTGCCTCTATGTGCTAGTCACTCAAAATGTACTTAATTTCATTCATTCAATACAATTTCTGATTCAAAGTAATGTTTCTTTATTTTTAAAAAGCCAGAGATTGGCCTGTAGGAAAATGGAAACAAGAGAAATTTATACTAATAAAAGAAAGTTTCTTTGTGTGTGTGTGTGTGATGCTAGGAAAGTCTACCGCACGTAAAAGGATGAAAATTTTCTTGAGGGTAGTCCAAGGCTTGTCCTGATGCACCTGCAATTCAGAATTTAAATTTTTTGTTAATTAATCGATATATTAATTGAAAACGAAAATGAACTCTCATCAAAATTCACCTCTTTCATTTCGATCCCACCAAAAGCGCTCGGGCATGCCCAAAACCCGATTTCCACATCGAGAGGAAGTGAAGAACCGAACGCACGGTTTTCTTTGTGTATTTTTCATAGTTTTGTTTTAACCTAAATTGACCAAACCGCTCGGTACAGTTAAAATTGTAAGACATATTCCGAAATATTCTACTCTTACGTCTCAAATGCTGTAATCCATTTGAAAAAATATCGTAGTTAACCTTTGAAAAAAAAATTGAATAAAAGGGTCGTTTTACAGAAAAAAGGTTTTCCTCCTTATGGCAACGTCCCTCCAGTGCGTAATTTTAGAGGTACTGACAAATCAAAGATATTCTCTTAAAGCTGAAACCTTCTTCTAATCGATGGTACAATCGGTTTTAAAAATACGAATTTTAACCATATCAAATACACCAGCGAACGCAGGACGCTTCGCGCCCCAACAGAGACGATAATTTTTCTACGCTGTAAGTAATTAAATGTCTGTATTTCAACACAATCTTTTTTAGAGCATCTCGGTAGATCAGATTTACATCACCTACAAAAATTTCGAAACGTTCGGAAAGTATTTTTTATTGTATATCTGGTATCGTAAAAGTACTTTTTACAAAATAAAATGTGTAAAAATTTCGATGAAAACAGTAAAAACTTGAGTATTTCGGCGTGATTTCGCTACTTTCGGCTCAACTTTTCACTACTAAATAAATATTTTTTTCACGAAATTATAAAGAGCACTCGGATACAGTTATATTTATAACCTATTAAAATTTTAGAGAATTCGGGTGGTAAGAACTATTTTTTTGCTATGCTAAAGGAACCGATGTGAAAACAAGAAAAAAAAAAAACGAGGAGAAAACACATTTTTTTTTTCAACTAGTTACTAATATTTTTTTCATGGATTTTTGTCATGAGGTGTAATGACCATCACATTTATAACCGCTGAAAATCTCAAAGAATTCGGACAACAAGAACTATTTTTTTAAACTATTGAAATAGACCAAATGAAAAAAAGAGTCTTCTTATGAGCCGTTTTACCGCTAAATATCAGTATTTTTTCATTACCGTCAAACCTCCTTACGTTGGACCACTTTTTCTGGTTCCACTCACATTTCCATTATTAAAATTATTACATATGATTTTTCAGTGCCGAAATGGAGTTGTAAACAATTAACATGAAACAATGAAGCAAACTATTTAGTTTTAAAGAGGATTTTTTTTATTTTTTAACTATTTTTAAAGTTTTGGAACAAAGTAGCCCCTGCTGGGGGGCTTCGAGCTACTTTGGTCCATTTACTTAGTTTCATATAAAATGAATACATTTCATATGTAAATGAATACATTTTTATTGAAACTCCCTTCTAACAGCATTTTCTAATAAATTAACACTGCAAACTTCGATAAACAAATGTTTTTTTTTTTTTTTTTTTTTTTTTTTTTTTTTTTTTTAAACATTTAAACACAATAAACCAACTGTTAATATTAAAGAAACGAGAAACAGTTTTCGTCATGTTATCCTCAACAACTGGAACAAAAATGATTAATATAACATTTTGCGAGGGTAACATTTGAAAAAAAAAAATGTTACTTAAAACATGTTTTAAGAGATTTGGTTGCATAAAAGGCATTTCTAAGTAATTGGGGCTATTTTCGAACCAAAAACGGCCTGGCACAAAGTAGCCCCGAAATACTAGTTTTCATGTTAGCTCTATGAAAACGTAACGATTTCCTGTCAAAATAAAAAAGTTAAAGGAAAAACTATGATCACACATCGGTTACAGGTTACTAAAGGCAATATTTTGACACTTGCCTTATTTGTAGCTCTTATCCAGATTACGAGTATCTTATCCAGATAACGACATAGAAAGTTTGTAGAGTTAAAATTTACACACGAAAACAGTTGCTTACAAACACATCCAGTGTTGCCACTAAAATATTTTTAATTACTACCAAACTATTCAAATACCCTATAGTAGGGTATAAAATGCTTTTCAAGGGCAAAAACTCCCAATTATTTTGTATTGTTTGTTCAATACAAAGAATAAAACCTTTTTTATGCGATGGACCAATGTAACCCCGCAAGGACCAAAGTAGCCCCGGTTGACGGTACCGATCTTTCACACAGTCAGAGGACACTTATTTTATATAACATACAAAAATCTTAAAGATTTTAAACAATTATAGGTTTTCAAATTTATTATATTTTTGAAAAAAAAAATTATTTTGTGACGAAAGGTGAAATACTGTAACTGAAATTCGTACCAAGCATTTATTAAAAATAACTTCTTTAAGTCAATTTGCTAAAGTTTTCAATATTTTTTCACGAAATTTTTGCACGGGCTGCAAAACCGTTATATTTATAACCGATAAAAATTTCAAAGAGTTCGGACAACAAGAACTATTTTTTTTTTAATTATGTGTGTGTTATGTATGACGGCCGATTATCTACACGAGGGATATAGGTCCGGGGGTAGTGCCCTCAATGGGGGTCTTACTAAGGGAACCTAACCCGTATATATGCAGGGATATCCAAGGTTCGAAGAAAACCAAGGAAAACTTCAAATGATTGGGCCGACGGGCGCGATTGGGTTCGAACCCATCACCTCCCTTTTTTAATTATGAAACGACCCAAAGTGAAAAAACAAAAAAATTCTTCTTAGAAGTCTACAACTAAAAATTAATCAATATTTTTTTCGCGATTTTTTCATATTAAAATATAAATTCAGACAAAATTGAGTTAAAGATATAAAATCATAAAAGGTAAGGTTCGTTTAAGGTTATTATCACGGGCCCGGGCAACTCTGGGCTGGTCAGCTAGTAATAAATAAACACAATTAAAACCAACTTTTATTTTACATTTAATGTAATTTTCAAAAGTAGCAACTTTTTTAAATAAAACGGGTGTGTTTGTTTACTCTTGTATGTTTTTTTTTTAATTTTTGGAATTACCCATAGGTACAGTCATGGAAAAAAAAAAAAAAAAAGTAAACACCACTTACTAACTCTGCAAAAAATTATCGTAGAAGAAAGTTACTGGTACCACACGATTGGTAATAAAGTCTACTTTTAAATGAGGTACATAATATTTCCTTAGGGGGCAATCTACATATTGAAACGAACCATAACTTTGTTTTTTTTAAATAGCAGTACAAAATTCTGGTAATATAAATGAACTCTACACCCTTCAATTAGCCTAAAAACAAAATTTTATGCAATTCGTACAATAAGTTTCCGAGAAATTAATTGTTTTAAAATGAGCTTATTTTAGGGGCTGTATCCAAATTGAAGTTCGGTACTTGATTGTTGACCGAGAGAGCCCCCTTCTTGATCAAGGCAGCTTAAGCCCTACTCAAGCAGTCATTGAAGACTGCTAGATTACAGGATAAGCATAAGAAATTTCAAAATATCCAATCACTTCTATCATAGATGGCTCCTTAAACCATCATTTTGCCGTTTTTTAAGCATAATTTGAAAACTACTTGGAAGAAAAATGTGAAATTTTGGATAAATCAGGACCTAATAAATCTAAATTCCTCAAAAAAATTGTAGGTTGCAATTTATAATTTTTTTCGCATATTAATTTCATAATTCATAATTCATATCCCAAAATTATAAAAATTGCAAATTCAACGTATTTATGTTTGGGTATTTTGGTATTATTGCTACACAAAAAATTAGCACATTAGTAGTTTAATTTCAGGAGAAATTGCTCAAAATATGAAAATGTAATTTAACATTAGAAACACTAAATTTTGAATGTTTATAATTCAAAAACTTATCATTCAAATGACTTGAAATTTGGTGGCTAGGAATAGTTTGAACCGAAGATTTGAATATCTCGTTAAATTGGGTATTGCCGTTGAAAAAAAAAATGAAGTTTGGGTTCGTTTTAATATGTAGATGGTCACCTAAGCAAATTTTATGTACATCATTTAAAAGTAGATTTTATTTCCAATCATTCGGTACCAGTAACTTTCTTCTACGATAATTTGTTGAGGAGTAAATAGGGGGTGTTTACTTTTTTTTTCCTACGACTGTACAATCATAAGTCATCTTCCGCATTCAGTGTTTTTTTATATATTCTTTTTGAAATAGTCAATGAGTATGAAAAAAAAAACTTGTTCCCTGATTCATTTAGCTGCAGTATGGCGTATGTTGGTTGTTGACACAAACCGGTCGCGTATCCCAGGAACCCTTTAGCTTATCCCAGGACTTCGCATACTCTACTTAGAGAAACACTGGTATAAACAAAAACTTCAGCATTAAATGATTAAATAAGCTGAAATGGAATGATAAGCTAAAAAGAACTTCTTAAAACACCATGCAAATTTTAATAAATGCGCAAAGTCTTTCAAAAGTACTAGTCTTTCTTCACCAGGCGCACGGAACACGTCCTACTACTTTGTTAGCCTTGTTGCTGTTTTCAAAGTAGTTAGGACGTGTTCTCTGCGCCTGATGAAGAAAGACTAGTTCTTTTGAAAGTCCTTGCGCATTTATTTAAATTTGTATGGTATTTTAAGATGTTATTTTTTGCGAATTTGTATATACAACTCTCACTGTAAAAAAAAAAAAAAAAAAAAAAAAAAAAAAAAACCTCTGATTTTGAAAAAACGGAAAATGTACCGGTAGAAAAGTTGCTGCCTATTTTCCGTTTTTTCCCAAAACCTCCATCTTAGTATTATCCCCTTTTCAAGGTGAAAACTTTTCGCAATTCAAAATGGGAAATTTTCGTTTTAAAAAATAAATGTAAGTCATAGAGCAATATGCAAAAAATATCTAATTAATAATTATACAGTATGCACACTAAAGTCCCTTGCCACCCTCTTAACTGCGGAACGGCTGCTGCTGTATACATAAAAGTGGTGTCTAGGAATAGTAAAGTAGCCATGCACTACTGAATGAAACCGCAGCTGAGACCATAAATTGCAGCTGACGGTGAGAAGTTTGAACATCTCAAATAAAGGTATATTGTTATAACTAATTGTTTTTTCTTTCTAAGGTCGCTTTTTCACGTCACAGTGTAGGAAATCACGAAAATACAAATGCGCATTTTATCCATTCTGTTCATCGCATTAATGTCCACAAGGTGTCTTATGATGTTCTACAGCTTTGTAAATCACTTTTTTCCCTATCTTTTTCCGTTTTCGAGATAGGAATGCTAACTCAGCAGTTTTCCACCAGGCCTTGCTTAATGTTCTACCCCTACACCAACTGGCCATATACAACGACATCGTTATAAGCGAAAATATGAATAACGAAAATTTAACTTGGATTTTCCTGTTTTCTTTCAATTGAAAAGGAACATTTCTGTTTGTCTGGCTTTGAAGGAGCAGTTGCGTTTTTAACATTCAACGAGTAAGGATAAAAGAAAAATTTTAGTTTATTCCAGGAAAATTTACGATTTCCACTCAAAATAAAAAGTTTCAGATAAAAAACAGAAATTTTTATCGAGAATGTTTTGGTACAAAATGAAATACATTTGTTGTAGACATAATAGTAAATCTCAATACTCGCCGATTGAAAAGTCTTTAAAATTATTCAGCAGAAACAACGAGAAATAACTTGCAGTTTCATAAATTTTAATAATTAATATTCTTATCTATCTATCTACTTCTGCTTCTTCTATATATACTAGAGTAAAAGGGAAATGAGAAATTCGTCCCAGCTGCATATAACTTGAGCTCACCTGAATGGATTTTGATCAGAATCATAGTTAGATAATTTTTCAGGAAAGATTTTAGTGTATAGCATATCGTTCTACGTTGCTTATACATAGAGTTGTGTTTTAAAGTTATATAATCAGGCGAACCCGATCATGAAAGATTAGCCTTTTTAAAAGATTCAGCCGAATTGATTAACGATTGAATTTTCACTGTTAGATAGTTTTTCAGGTTTGGTTTTAGTATATACTATACCCTTCTGCATTGCTTAATAATAGAAGTGTGGTGGAAAGTTCTATAATCAGTTGAACCAGATTATGAAATTTTAGCATTTTTAAAAAGTTCTACACAACGGATTTTGATAGGAATTCCATTATTAGTTAGATACCTATTCAGACATGATTTTAGCATTTTGCATATTGTTCTACGTTGCTTAGTCATAAAGTAATGGCGGAAAGTTCCATAATCATATGAAACCGATTATGAAAGATTAGACATTTCAAAAAGTTCTAGATGGCGGATTTTGATATAACTTGCTTTGTTGATTAGACAATGTTTGGTGAGGTATTAGTTTATTGCGTATCATTCTGCGTTGCTTAGTTATAGAATTATGGGGGAAAGTTCTATAATCAGATGGACCCCAATATGAAAGATCATATTAGATGTAAATTTCCAACTGGGCGAAAAATGTCCGGA
The DNA here is from genome assembly GCA_963932465.1 of Maratus speciosus. Lineage (NCBI taxonomy): Eukaryota > Metazoa > Arthropoda > Arachnida > Araneae > Salticidae > Maratus > Maratus speciosus. The sequence continues at coordinate 405,631,266 of OZ010796.1, forward strand.
CCAGGATTCGAACCCGGGACCTCCTGGCTGAAGCCGCCAGTGCTCTGCCATCTGAGCATTATTTCGACAAAATCGTTAGAGCCGTTATCTAGATAAACTCAGCTTGACCCACTGTGATCCAAAAATGACCCACTAATCGAATTTCCTCGAACATGTGACTTAGCTCAATGGTCTTCTCGTAATCCAAAACTGTAGAATATAGAGTTTAGTGAAAATCGTTAGAGCCGTTTTTTAGATAAAAAAGCTTGACCCACAGTGACCCAAAAATGACCCACTTATCTAATTTTTTCGAACACATGACCCATCCCAATGGTCTTTTCGTGCCCGAAAATGGTTAGATACAAAATTTAGTTAAAATCGCTTGAGCCGTTCTTTAGATATAATTAGCTTGACCTTGACCCATTATGACCCAAAATGATCCACTAATCGAATTTACTCGAACACGAGACCCATTCCAATGGTTTTTTAGTGCCCGAAAATGGTTAGATACAAAATTTAATCAAAATCGATTGAGCAGTTCTCTAGATATAATTAGTTTGACCCTGACCATTATGACCCAAAATGACCCACTAATCGAATTTTCTCGAACACGAGACCCATCGCAATGACCTTTTCGTGCCCGAAAGTGGTTAGATACAAAATTTAGTCAAAATCGATTGAGCCGTTCTCTAGATATAATTAACTGGACCCTGACCCATTATGACCCAAAATGACCCACTAATAGAATTTTATCGAACACGAGACCCATCCCAATGGTCTTTTCGTGCCTGAAAACAGTAGGGTGCAAAATTTCGTCAAAAACGTTAAAGAAGTTATCTAGATAAACTTAGCTTTTACCCACGGTGACCCAAAAATGGCCCACTAATCGAATTTTCTCGAACATGTGACTTAGCCCAATAGTTTTCTCGTAATCGAAAACTGTAGAATCTAGAGTTTAGTGAAAATCGATAGAACCATTTTTTAGATAAAATTGGCTTGACCCATAGTGACCCAAAAATGACCCACTAATCGACGTTTCTGGAACATGTGACCTAGCCCAATAGTTTTTTCGTGTTGAAAAACGGTTGAATGTGAAATTTGGTCAAAATCGATTGAGCCGTTTTTTAGATATAATTAGCTTGACCTTGACCCATTACGACCCAAAATGACCCACTAATCAAATTTTCTCGAACACTTGATCTAGCCCAATGGTCTTATCATGCCTGAAAATGGTAAAATACAAATTTTCGTCAAAATCGATCGAGCCGTTCTCTAGATATAATTTAGTTTGACCCTGACCCATTATGACTCAAAATGACACACTAATTGAATTTTCTTGAACACGAGACCCATTCCAATGATCTTTTCATGCCCGAAAATGGTTAGATACAAAATTTAGTCAAAATCGATTGAACCGTTCTCTAGATATAATTAGTTTGACCCTGACCCATTATGACCCAAAATGACCCACTAATGGAATTCTCTCGAACACGAGACCCATCCCAATGGTCTTTTCGTGCCCGAAAACAGTAGGGTGCAAAATTTCGTCAAAATCTTTAAAGAAGTTATCTAGATAAATTTAGCTTGACCCACGGTGACCTAAAAATGACCCACTAATCGAATTTCTGGAACATGTGACTTAGCCCAATAGTTTTCTCGTAATCCAAAACTGTAGAATATAGAGTTTAGGGAAAATCGTTCGAGCCGTTTTTTAGATAAAATTGGCTTGATACATAGTGACCCAAAAATGACCCACTAATCGAAATTTCTCGAACTTGTGACCTAGCCCAAAGTTTCTTCGTGTCGAAAAACGGTAGGATGTGAAATTTGGTCAAAATCGATCGAGCCGTTTATTAGATATAGTTAGCTTGACCTTGACCCACTAATCGAATTTTCTCGAACACGTGACCTAGCCCAATGGTCTTATCATGCCTGAAAATGGTAAAATACAAAATTTCGTCAAAATCGTTAGAGCCGTTTTTAAGATAAAATTTACATACACACACACACACACACACACACACATACATGCACACACAATTTTTGCTCGGATTATAGTATAAGATATAATTCTTCAAGGTTTCTTTTATTATATTGTACTATCTTTCTTTACCAAATCCTACTGTGATCGATCAACTAAAATGGTTAAGACTGGTTAAGCTAAAAATTTGTCTGCACATTAGAAAATATAATGTGCACTTGCGTTCATTTCGCTTTCAGCAGTGCGAAAGGACATTACAGGTAAGGTTCCATATTTCTTTAAATCACAATGTCAAATTCCCTGATACATTTTGTTTGATTCAAGTTTTGTTTGGATAAACAGACCAGCGTAGCGGGCATAGCCTGCTAGTTTAACATAAGACATCCATATGTATACGAGATGAATTTTATAGCGCTCATGCATATGCAGACCTCAAAAAAAAAAAAAAAAAAAAAAAAAACCTCCACACTAATTATGTTGAAAATCCCTGTATAAAACGGGATACGTGTGCTAGTCAGATGCGAATAGCATCTACTATTGGTGCATGATTTAAGCTTTGGGAGCCATCTACATATTAAAATTTGAAAAAGCTTTTACATTTTCACTGACATCACCAAATTTTGAACGAAATATTTTTATTCTATGATGAAATTTACTACCAGATATCAAATTTCAAATCATTCGGATTAAAAGTTTTGGAATTAAAATTATTCGAAGCTTTGGTCCTCTTAAGTTAAATTACTTTAATATATTTTCATTTATATCATTGAAAATAATAAACTTATCTTTCTGTTCTTTTTGTATATATATATACGATTTAAAAATTTAAACATAAAAATCTAAGTTTTGTAATTCCCCAAATTTAGGCTATGAATTATGAAATTAATATTCAACAAAATAAGAAATAATAAATATTATTAACTATAAAATTTTCAATAAAATGTTTAACTATAATGTTTTTTATTGCATTCAATTCACAAATGCTTTTAATATGCATATACAAAATTGTAACATCCTCTGAGTTGTTTCTAGTTATTCATGAAGAACCATCTGACTGCGGGCTTGGGGGTGATGCATTAATTGGAAAAGTGACAGGTTTAATTTAATTCTAATGAAATATATATTTTAAATGTAACACCATTTTTTTAACTCGAAAATTTTGGCATAGATGTCATATACGCACCATATTGGCGCAATTTTTTTCTGACTCCAATGTCATATACGCAACGGGTACTTAACTGGCGCCAAAGTGTCGTTATTTTGCTTGATGTGGTAACCCGGATGTTGTTGTTTATGCTGTTGATGTTTTCGCCAAATTGGCGTCAAAAAAAAAAAAAAAAAAAAAAAAAAAAAAAAAAGCGCGCTAATATGGTGCGTATATGACATCTGTGCCAATTTTTTTTATGAAAATTTTGCTGTACTTGCAATAAAAGTAATTCATTTTTGGACATTGTGTCATTATGAATAATTGATATAAAAAGCGAATATCAATTTGGTGAACCCTTGAAATCGTCTCTGTATAAAATAATTAATAACTTTGAAACCAATCATAGGAATAATTTGCAGGCCTCGGAGCGGTGATCTTTCTTGGCCGCCGCTAATTTTTTAAAATTATTTTTACGGCAGATTATTACAAGAATTGCCCTAAAAAACTCTCAACGCTGTGGAGTCCTGCGACATTTTCAAAATAAATCTAAAATGAAGATTTTCGTAAGGAAATAGTGGTGGTAAAAGTTTTGATTTAGTCTCTATAAAAAGAGACTGCTCCGGAGCCTGAGTTTAGTTCATAGGCAAATGTAGATTTTTTTTCTGTAAAATTTGGCGGTTACTATTGAAAAAAAATAGTTTGTATTTATGTTAACATAAGGTTTGTTTTTATATTTTATATAATTTTAATATCCCCTGATTAAAACTTAAAATATCGATTAAAAGAAGGCGTTATTCCGAATCGATTGGTACAAGTACCATTTTTCATCAGTGACAGACTTAGAAGGGCTTGTTTAAATATTTTCCAGAAGTATACTACATGAATATTTTTATCAAACTTATTGAAAAAAATTATCGTTATTATTTGACTATGTTTAAAATGTTTAAGTGCTTATACAGGGTGTATTTTAAATGTTAATCAGAACTGTAAGGAGTAGTAATAGTAAATGTCAAAACAAACAATTTTTATATATGTAACCAGAATTGCAAACTACTTATTCAATCAAAAATATAGCTTCTCTCCCACCAAGCCGAACACGGATTTTCGTTCCTACACTGCAAAAAATTAGCAGCAAACTGTTCAGTCATAGTCATTCGACAGTTTTAATATAAAACAGTTAAATAACCGTAAATTAACACTCTTCTGACCATAATATAGCCAATAATATGGTTAAAATATCGTTAAATTACACTTATGTAACTGTTTTCTATGAAAACGGTCAAAAGACTAGCCAGTTTCTTGCAAATTTTAAACGGTGTAACTGTAAAGATAATGAAAATATTTTAGCGAGATATACAACATATTTATTCTATTTCATGTAAAATGCGTTGAAATGACAAGAGTTTATAGAAATGGTCATCATACAACCACTTAAGCACCATATTCAATTTAGTGATAGTATATGCTGAATACCAGATATATTAAGTTTTGTCAAAAGTAGTTTATGTCGTTATTTTTAATTACATGTGAATTATTTAATTACATGTAGTATAATGAAATTAAATAAGGGTTTATTTATATTACACAAACAGAAATAAGGTTCGTTCGAAGTAAACAACAAGTACATGGGTAAAGTTCGTAAGTTTTTGGAACTATCAAAATTAGAAATATAATCACTGTCCGTGTCTGACATAATTATTCTATAAAATCACCATCTATCAGAAATACAAACAAAGACAAAACCGAACAACAATTTACGAAAGACAACTGAACAGAATGACCAACGCATAAACAAATATACGACTAAGAAAGAAACAAAGCAACGAAAAACTAATGAGTTTTCTTTTGGACTATCTATTGGGTGCGAAAACAATCATTGCTGTAAATCCCGTACAAAACCAATCAACATAGCAATTAGTGACGCATAAAACCAGATGCTTAGAACATTGCATTCTAGACTTAAAATGAGGAAGTGCGCATATACGCCCTGGTATTTCAAATAGAAGAATTCATGATATACGCAGGTACGTCATGATATTTAAGGGGTTAAACAACACTGAGTTATACGCTTCAAAAATTTTAAGGCTGACAGTGTCTCTAACCAAGTTACAGAATATTTCAAACACGTTCCTTGATGCCATGACACTTCACAAAAAGTAAAGTTTTCCCATTGAAGATTTCTTTACAATATCTTCAGAACTGTTAGACAATCCAAAAAAAAAAAAAAAAAAAGTAACTTGTTATGTATTTTTTTCGTTCATTATAATTCGTTAAAACACGAAAATTTCTGTTTTGATTTATCCATTTTTAATTAAAGCACTGAAACGTGACTGTTATAACATATACACGAAATCCTCCAATCTAAGTTGTATTTTCTTCAAATTACAGAGATGTTCCGGACACTATTCTACCAGAATTTTTCGTTTCAGAAAAGGAATTTTTATGTATGTCCTAATTCCTTCAAATCACCAAAACCTCGCGAATCTAATCTCAAAATTTTCTGAAATCTTCCAATCCAAAAACGGAAATTTCGATAAATAGCAGAAAACAAATTCACATCACGATGGTATTCCGGCAATTGTGCTGCCAGTACTTTTACGTCTTTGACGAGTTTTTTTGAGAGTGCAGTTATGAGCAAAAATCCGGGTGCGTGACACCCTGTATTCTTGATTGAATAATTGGATTGTGAGCCTGGTTTCCCATAGAAAAATTGCTCTTGACATGTATTATCACTCCTTAGAGTTCTGATCTTCATTTCAGAAGTAGCCTATATTGGGTAACGTCACTATATATATATTTATATATATTCATATAAAGCTTTCAGGCATTCAGTTTACATTTCTAAATATATACTTTAACATTTTTACAATCTTTTCGTTTATAATACTTTCAAACTTAGTTGAAAAGTGTTTATGAATTCGGTTTGTCAGTCTGTCCATGCTCAAACTCGCATAAATATACTCTGATTGTCATACAATTAATATTTGATAAGAGGCTACTTCACTCACGCGAAAACACCGGCTCTCTAAAGTTAATCCTATGAGAGGAATTTTTAACCCTCCGAGCGTCTCCTGCATTTTCATAAAAATGTTTATAAAAATAATCTTAATTAAAATTTTGTTTCCCTGTTTGTTTCTAAAATACACTTCTTCGCCCTTTATTTGACATACATTTTAAAATACAATTCTGCTTAAAATATTTTTTTGTACAACAGATTTAAGTTGTTTTTGGGAAACGGAAAATACGCCCAAACCGCTCAGAGAGTTAAAATATCTTGTTTGAATTTCAATATTTTTAAATAACTATTTTTGCATAGGCTAGCTGAGGTCGATCTCTACAAAGACCGCTTTTTACTTTTTCGATTTTGCTTACAGGTGTTTTTTTTTTTTTTTTTATTGGCACACATTAACTTTCGGAACCGGTTTCGGTCAAACTGAAAGTATCATAATAATAAGAACCTGCTAACAAAATCGAAAAATTAAAAAACAGCCTTTGTAGCGATCGATCCCAGCTATCGAATGAAAAAAAAATCTTTTAAAAATATTGAAATGCTAACGAGATATTTAAAGAGATTCGTACTGTAGAATTAATATTAGCGAGCGGCTGTTTTCGCATGAGTGAAGTAGCCCCTTAATAAGGTTTACTATGACATGTTTGGTATTGAAAATGAAGTATGTAGCTTTTATAGTTCATTTACAGGTACACTCAAAGGTATTCCATTACATTCCAAATTCCAACACGAGGGAGCGCACTCTATTCTTAACAAAACTGTATCTGAACGTAACTCCGTTAAACAACCTATCAGGAGATATGCTAGTCGAGGGGGTGGCGGTCTTAACCAAGAATTTAAGATATTTGCTTAAATTACTATTCGAAAATAGTGGTATGAACACTTATAAAATTTTTTATATTGAATAAGTAATAGTTATCTCATCACGCCTTCAAAAAAACGCACGCAAATCAGTACAAAACTCCCTGTTATACTGCCTAATTTTGCTCGCGTTCCCTCCCCCCCCCTACTGGAATGTGACGCACCACTCTTTTTTATAATCTTTTAGTATTTGTTATAAATTATATTAAAGTTTCAAACAGATTGCTTTATTGGAATTCCTACTTTAAATGACATCGCGGTCCGTTAGTTCCACATTCCACCACCAGGGAGCGCACTCTATTCTTAACAAAAGTGTATCTGAACGAAACTCCTTTACACAACCTATCAGTAAATACATGGGTCGGGGGATGACGGTCTTAACCAAGAATTTAATATATTTGCTGAAATTACTATTAGAAAATAGTGGTATCAATACTTCTGACATTTTTATCTGGCATAAGTAACATTTATGCTGTATTTTTAAAAATCGGACACCATTCAGAAGAATACTGCAATGAAACATCGCGTGAAAGCCTTTTAAAATAAGTATATAATAGAAATAAATCAATTAGTGAAATTAGCGCCCCTCCCCTTCACCCGAAATTTAAAACTATACCCGAAATATAAACTACCTTCAAGTTTCCAACAGATCACCTTGTTAGATTTCCTACTTTAAATGAAATCGTGGTTAAAAAAGCACGTTACTTCATATCATAATATTAAAATATTTATTTGCTTAAAAGACGTTATAAAAACACATTAAAAGTAAATTAAAAATCTATATTTATATGTTTCAACTCATTTTCTGAGTCGTCGTCAGAATGTATAAAAGAAAATTACAAATGCATATGAAAAATGGAAAAAATCATCGAAAATAAACAAGTAATCATATAACGCGTCCTACATTTTCGTGTTCTCTCTATGTCGCGATGACGCAATTTGTCCAACCATTCAACCCATAAGCATACGAAAAGATAATGTATCGTTACAAACTCTCGAACCTCTTAAATAAATTTCAATGGACTCTCTTATGAATAATTGTAAATAAAAATGAGACCTATAGATTATTTTACTCTCCTTAAAAAGTATGTTAAAGTTCTCTATTTGATTTAGCCGGGATAAAGCAGTATTACCTCTATTGTATTTTATGTCCGCTAAATGTTCTTTACATCTGATATTGAATTTTCTTTGGGTTATACCTAACGAATTTGAAATTTATTTAAGATGTTCGAGAGTTTGTAACGATACATTATCTTTTCGTATCCCGAATTTATGGGTTGAATGGTTGGACAAATTGCGGCATCGCGACATAGAAGGAACACGAGCAATCGCGAAAATGTAAGGCGCGTTACATGATTACTTGTTTATTTACGATGATTTTTTCCATTTTTCATATGCATTTGGAATTTTCTGTTATACATTCAGACGACGACTCAGAAAATGAGTTGAAACATGTAAATATAGATTTTTAATTTACTTTTAATGTTTTTTTTATAACGTCTTTTAAGAAAATAAATATTTTAATATTATGATATAATTAGTAATGGACGTAATTTTGATTACTACTCGCACATATTTACATTTGCACGGTACTTCATTTTAAAATAAGCATTTGATAGAAGTAAAACCAATTATTTAAATAATAATTAATATCTCAGCTTGTAATTAAGATAAAAGATTGAAATGGACATTGGTGAAATTAGCGAAAAATTTTACGTCCGGATGTAAAAAGAATTAATAAAAAAATTTAATAATTTGAAAGTTTAAAATTCGTTTTAAAAAATCCTAGTACGAAAAACCATGTGATCTGCTTAAATTGCTCGGGTTCCAAAACGCCTGCAGATAATGACACCTGTTTTTAACCTGTGGAAAGAGATAGTTTTTGCAATTTGATAAAAAATCCATTCTTTTGTTGAATTATGAATGCCTTTCCGATCTTGTAAAAGGGTTTTTTTAATTAATAACGTCCGTTAATTACAACTTTTTCAAAATTTTGTGGTTTGTCGTTTGATGTGAGGTGTTCAGCTATAAGTATGCAAAATTTCAAGTCTGCAACATACATAATTTCTGAGAACGGGCTCTGTGACGGACGGTCAGACAGACAGAGGAGTGAGACGAATAGGGTTTCGTCAGATGAACGAAACCCTAAAAAAGGGATGGTAAGGATGGGGCGGTAAGAAAAATTACCACCTATTTTTAGGCAAATCATGTTAAGACTAAGTGATGGCCATAATGTTCATTGATTTTTAGAAACAGTTATTTACATGGAATTAAATTAAAAAAAAAAAATTTACCTCGAAAATTGCAGGAATAAACCTTGGGGGCGGTAAGACTACTAATAAAGCCACGATGCTTGAAATTGATATTTAAATGCTAAAGTAAATATCCTGTCAAAAAATTTTATCTATTCTTTCTCTAGCATACTTCTGCACGAAAAAAAAGTTGAAAAAAATTCTGTGGCTGCATCTGAAGTGATTTTCTGTATAAGTTTAGCAAGAGGGACGGTAAGGAATCTAAAATCCAGGGACAGAGTTAAAAAATAATAACAACCGTAAAAATGTGTGCAGGTTAATTTTTTGCTACATATTTATATAAAACAATAGTCCCAGTTTCGGAAAAAAATTACATCGAATTACTCGGTCTTCTTCGAGCCATGGATTTCCATGCGTAAATACGGGTTAGGTTCCCTTAGAAAGACCCCCACGGAGGGAACTCCCTCCTCGGGCCTATATCCCTAGAGTAGATAACCGGCCATCAAAAATCATCCTTAATCAACCAAACTTAAAAATCAGCATCAGTGACACGGGATGGTATAGGAATTTCGTGGTATATTTGGACCCCTAACATCGTCCAAAACTTATTTATCTCGTTAATATTATTATGCGGTCATGCAATGTGATGTTTTGCAGTATAAGAAATAAAAAAAAAAAATCCCAAGAATATGTACTAAAATAAAAATTATTATTCAGGACAGAAAAATATAGAAAAGTCAAAAGATTGTGAGTATGCCTCATTTAAATGCTGATTTAAATTCTGCAGTAAATTTCCTGTCAAATAATTTTAGCCGTTCTTTCTCTAGCGCACGAAAAAAAGAAAGTTGAAAAAAAATTATGTGGCTGGATCTGAAGTGATTTTCTGTATAATTTTAGGAATAGGAATTTCGTGTTATATTGGGACCCCCAACATCGTCCAAAACTTATTTACCTCGTTAATATTGTTATGCAGTCATGCAAAGGGATATTTTCCAGTATTAGCGATAAAAAAAAAAAAAAAAAAAAAAAAAAAAAAAGAATATGTACTAAAATAAAAATTATTATTCAGGGACTTAAAAGATTATGAGAATGCCTCATATACAAATCTATAGATCATATGCAGAGCAGCACAAAAGAATTCATGCGAATTATTTCCGGCTATGGAAGGTAATTGCTGATATAGTGTTTCAAATGTGTTATGCGTTTTCGAAAATCTCCACATTGGTAATATCTTTACCCGTTTAAAGGCGAAGTTTTATTATCGTATTCTGGAAGTATTGGAAAGTGTTTCATAATCTATGCATCACGATGATCTTCCATTTTTGTTTCTTTTAACTTTCAAATGTTGTTTATTAACTATTTTCCAAGAATTCGTTGAACGTTATTTTAAGTAAATGTGAGATCAATATGGACAAAATTTTTATTACCGAGATAAATACAAGAACACAGTGAAAATTAATCAAAGACGACCTGTAATCATCATGGGATATTGCCAAACGCGAAACATATACGAGACGCAGTTATTCACCACTAAAGAGAAAGTGAAGCGATAAAAGGAGAAACATATGCAAATATAGGTCATTGATTACTTCATACATCATTATTATATGAAGCATAAAAGATAATCACCAATAATCGCATTACTTTAACTTTTGTACGTGCCAAAGAGACTTTTGATCAAACATAATCATTTGCTGAAAGTGTTTCTGAAAGAATCATTGTTTAGTACAAAAATTTTTGTTTTACTTAAGGATAACTTTTCGGACAGTTGTCATATGATAATATTTTTGCTTCTAAAATTTTGAAATAATCTCACAAATAAATGTGTGAGAAAGCTTAGAGTTGACCAGACTATGAACATGGCTTCTTTCAATGGTGAACATAAAGGTGATATTGTGAACATGTCACGACGGTGAATATGTTTTATTCTAAAAAAATGAATTATGATTATCTTTTTCTTTTTTATATCGATTGAAAATTTATGGCCTTTGCAATTATTAAACAAATCCTTTCTGGTGAATAAACTTGGATTTTTTTTTACAATGTAAAGCTAATAATAATAAGGGCATTTTCGTCTACTGGTCTAAATTACTCACGCATTTTCGATTGTGTTATGTGTTTTATAACTAAGCTAAAATAAAAATTAATAAAACATTTTGAGTGCATTTTCGTCTGCTGGTCAAAATTGTTCATGCATTTTCGACTGTGTTATGCGTTTTATAAATAATTTTAGTTTAATAGGAGGCGTGTATAAAAATATGTAGATAATAGATATGATTTTACAAAATTTTTTGAGTGCATTTTCGTCTACTGGACTAAATTACTCATGAATTTTCGGCTGTGTTATGTGTTTTATAACTAAGTTAAAATAAAACGTATAAAACATTTTGAGTGCATTTTCATCTACTGGTCCTTAATTGTTTAATTAACAAATTGTATTACAAATTGTATTGTAAATTGTATTGTAAATTGTATAACAAATAACGCATGCATTTTCGACTGTGTTATGTGTTTTATAAATAATTTTAGTTTAATCAGGCATGTATAAAAGTATGTAAATATTAGACAGGGCTTTATAAATTTTTTTGAGTGCATTTTCGTCTACTGGTCTAAATTACTCGTGCATTTTCGACTGTGTTATGTGTTTTATAACTAAGCTAAAATAAAACTTTATAAAACTTTTTCAGTGCATTTTCGTCTACTGGTCAAAATTGTTCATGCATTTTCGACTGTGTTATGCGTTTTATAAATAATTTTAGTTTAACAAGAGTCGTGTATAAAAGTATGTTAGACAGGGTTTTATAAAAAATTTTTTAGTGCATTTTCGTCTACTGGTCTAAATTACTCATGCATTGTCGATGTGTTATGAGTTTTATAAATAATTTTAGTTTAATAGGAGGCGTGTATAAAAATATGTAGCTAATAGAAAGGGCTTTACAAATTTTTTTGAGTACGTTTTCGTCAACTGGTCTAAATTTATCATGCATTTTCGACTGTATTATGCATTTTATAACTAAGGTACATTTTCGCACACCATGTAGTGTACATACAGATCTATAAAACATATACAGATATGCACAAAAGCAATCGAGAACTTTTCCAGCTATGGATGGAGAGTAATTTTTAAAATTTGGTTTTGAAATGCTTTTCTAAGTTGTTTATTTTGAGATGTTCTTTCTTTTTTTAAAAAGGTGAAAGTTCATTAGAGTATTTTGTAAGTGGTTGGAAAGTTTCATATATTTGACGAATGATTTTTCTTTCTTGTTCTGTATTTGTGTAGGGGTAAATGCTTTAGATTAAAATATTTGAACCCTGTCTGTGAACTTTTAAATCGGTTTTATTTTACCAATATATTTATTTTAATTGCGTTTAAAAGTTGGGGATGGAGGTGGGGGTAAAACATTTTAGTCGACCGCAATGGAGAGGTGTGGCAGTGAACGGGTCGCGAGGGGGAAAATAATTGGGGAATGCTGTTCTATATTATATTACCAGAGGTTTTTGAGCAGCTGAAATTTCGCCGGCTTTCCTTTACATGTATCTTCACTGTACATATACTTTTTCAGCGGCGTAACTTACTTGCGGGTTTGTATGAGATAATAAAATGCGGTGGAGTTTACTGTTTGCTCTAATTGTGGCTGATTGTTTTTAATAAAGTTACAATTAATTTTAAAGATTCAGTTTTGAAGAAAAATAATTAAAGGAACGCAGATTGGATGTTTTAAATTTTAAATTATGATTTATGTCAGATAATAAAAATTACAATATGTAATTAATTAAAAGCTTCTTAGCATTTATGCATATTTTCGCTGTTCACTTCTAAATATAAATTTAATAAAATATAATGATTTTATGCTGAAAAAAAATCGTAAGAACTATCTCGATTATTCAGTAAATAAAATTTCTGATTATAACAAACTTAGGATTCAAATTATCCTTAATTGATTCAAATGGCTACAAATGTCTAACGCTATGATTTTTTTTTTTTTTTTTTTTTTTTTTTTTTTTTTTTTTTTTTTTTTTTTTTTTTTAAATCTTGGATTGTAAGTATTTTTAAAAACATTTAAAAGAAATCACCACAAGGGATGGGATTTAAAACAGAGACTTGTATAATAAAATTTTAATGATATTATCCATTGACTAATTTAAAAACCATATACAAATTGAGATTTATCCATTTTTGTAATTATTAGTTTTTACAGGGCAAAAAATAATTATATGTTCAACTACAAGAAAAACTCCTTACATTTATTGGTTTCGCATTTATAATAATAAATTTTATTGAAGGGAGGTCTTAACCCTTCACTGCACGATTTTTTTCTGTTTTTATGAATGCTTTTAAAAAATCTATATATCGGTCTAATGGGAAAAATAGTAAAAAAAAAAAATTGAATTTCAAATTTTCAGCTAAAATTTGATATTTTATGGCGTGTACCCTATGTACACAATTAGAGTTTTAAAATATTGTATTGCTATAGTTTACAACTAAATGAGCTTAAATTAATTAATTTTATCTGCTTAACACCCTGAATCTTTTTTTTATATTATTATTTTTAAGTACTCATTAAAAAGAATGAAAGTAAATTTTACTTTAATAGCTTGATCGATTATTTTTTTTTTTTTTTTTTTTTTTTTTGTTTCCGCAGAACAAATTCTAATTTTTTGTCAAATGCAGCCATCTGACATGGACAAAATAAGTGTCATTACATTCTTTGGACTGTTCTTGATCAGGGATAGAGATCATATTGGCCAAATTCATGGCACATAATAAGAATTACAGTGTTTTTAGGTATGTGCCAGATGTGGCACGTGGGGCAGTGAAGGGTTAAATTTAACTATGTGATATTATGCTAGGCTACCATAGCCTTTAAAGATCTAAAGAGATTTTAATCCACTTTAGTTCGGAAGTAATAAAACAAACATATAATTTAAACACATGTATATGACAATAACAGATTTTTTTTTTATCTATATTTAATTACTTATTTAGCAATAAATCATTTCAATATATACCATAAATAATTAATAATAAAATAGTAAATTTCATAAACATCTTTTTTAATAACTAAAAGGAAAATTCTTGTTGCACCTTTAATAATTAGTTTTTAAAAATTACTTATAAAGGACGAAATATCTAAATACTTCGCTTAAATTTATCGATTATTTTTCCCGGAGATCTTTATGCTAGAATGAAAAGAAGTACAATCGTGAAAAAAAAAAAGTAAACACCCCCTACTAACTTTGCAACTAATTATAATAGAAGAAAGCTACTGGTACCAATCAATTGGAAATAAAATCTACTTTTAAACGATGTATATAAAATTTGCTTAGGGGGCCATATACAAATCAAACCCAGACATAACGTTGTTTTTCAATGGCAACACACAATTTTGACAATATATTTTAAATCTACGGTTCAAACTGTGGCTAGAAGCGAAATTTCTAGTCATTTGAATCATAAGTTTTGAATTATAAACATTCAAAATTTGTAAAATGTAGCAGGTTCTTATCATACTGACATATAGAATTGAACAGAGAAAGATATTTTGTGAAATAAGAAATGGGATGTTGACTAAGCCTCTTAGTACTACTCTTCTGCATAAGAAAAGAAAAGATAATTATATGTGTATCTCATTATTTTTTTATTTAATTTATTGTATGTTGATCCTATACAGCAAAATCTCCATAATGATGTTTCTCAATTAGTGGACACCTCTGTTTAGCAAACAATTTTTCAATCGCTAACATATAGTTCTAATATTTTAACTCTGAGTAGCGGACACCTACGAATAGCTGCAAATTTCGCTGTCCCGACTCCCGAGGGGTACACTATTTAGAGTTTTACTGTATGCTAGGATGAAATAAAAAGAAAAGTGTCCAGTTAAACTAATGGCATTGAGCTCACAGACTATTCATCCTAATTGTATATTATACTCTTATTTCAAAGAATAATGCCCCTCAAAAAATAAATGAAGGGGGGTTAGCACCCGTTTTCCCCCTTTACACTTAACCAATGAAACTCCAAATCTACTCAGGGAAGCTCCTCAACATAATAAACCGGTGTACCAAATTTGAAGCAAATCAGATAATTCTGCATGAAAAAACCATATCCCTAAATTAAGGGGGGGTCTAATCCCCCCTTTCCCCCTTTATACTTAACTAATGAACCTCCAAATCTAATCAGGAAAGCTCCTTATCAGAATGAACATGGAAATTTTTTTAAGTAAATTGGATAATTCTGCATTAAATCCATTTATCTAAATTAAGGTGAGGGGACTTGCCCCCTTTTCCCCTTTTATACTTAACCAATGAACTTCCAAATCTAATGAAGGAAGCGCCATATCGGAATAAACCGGTATATCAAATGTGAAGCATATCGAATAATTCTGCACGAAAAACTCATTTATCTAAAGTAAGATAGGGCTAGCCCTCCCCCCCCCCTTTATACTTAACCAATAAACCTCCAAATTTAATCAAGGCAGTTCCTTAACATAATAAACCGGTATACCAAATTTGGAGCAAATCGAATAACTCTGCATGAAAACCAAATTTATCTAAATTAAGGGGGATCTAGCCCTCCTTTGTCCCTTTATACTTAACTAATGAACCCCCAAATCTAATCCAGGCAGCTTCTTAATATAATAAACCGGTATACCAAATTTCGATCAAATCGAATAATTCGGCATGAAAAACCTATTTATCTAAATTAAGGGGAGGGACTAGCTGCATTTCCCCCCCTTTACGCTTAACCAATGAACCCCCAAAACTAATCAGGGAAGCGCCTTATCAGAATGAACCGGTGTACCAAATTCGGAGCAAACCGAATAATTCTGTATGAAAAACCCATTTATCTGAATTAAGGCGGGGGGGAGGGACTAACACCCCTTTTCCCCCTTTATCCTTAACCAATGAACCCCCAAAACTAATCAGGGAAGTTCCTTAACATAATAAACCGGTATACCAAATTCGGAACAAATCGAATAATTCTGCATGAAAAACATATTTATCTAAATTAAGGGGGGGGATTAGCCCCCTTTATTCCCTTTATACTTAACCAATGAACCCCCAAAACTAAACAGAGGAGCGCCTTATCAGAATGAACCTAGAAAAAAAAATTGAAGCAAATCTGATGTTCCTGTCAAGAGTTATTGCGTTACGTACTACATACATACAGAACGGGCGGGCACGTTAGCTTTCAGACTTTGATAGCCTGTGAGCTAAAAAGTACATTTTGTTACAAAAATAAATTATAACACTCACCCGCAAGGAAAGTGACACATAAACAAAAGTAAATTTTGCAAGAGAGGCAAAAGAAAATTTTGCATGATTTTACTGTGACACGAAATTATAGCACTTAGCTCTGCATGCAGGAATAAAAAAGTGCATAAAAGCGTATAACCCCTAAGAATGAAGATGTAGGATGAGGTTTGTAGGGTTGGGTAATTTTAACTCTCCATACAATCCACCCCTCTTCTGTGGTCACAAATGGACATATAGCGTAATAAAGTTATTTTCCGTATAACTACACTTATGAAACTTTTTTTGTAGCGAGATGACGGACGTATTAGTGGAATAAAACGCAAAATGAATTTTCGTGAGATGTGTTACTTTTCTTGCAGGTGAACGATGTATGTTTTGTTAGTTATTATGATCACTGATCAAATGTAGGAGGGACAATTGATTCTTATCATACTGACATCTAGAATCGAACAGAGAAAGGTACTTTGCGAAATAAGAAATTGGATGTCGACTAAGTCTCCTATTTCTACTCTACAAAAAAGAAAAGAGAATTATATGTGTAGGCGTACACTATTTAGAAGTTTTACGGTAACTAGGGGATCCAACCTGGTATTTCTGGATTACAAAACATAGGCGAAAGTTGATTTTTTTAAATTGAAAACGCTAATACATTTTTTACTTTTAATATATTATTTTAGATTGCCAAGTAAGAACACCAAAAAGCCTTTTTATATGAAATTAATGTATTTTACCATTAATGTATTCCATTAATGTATCCCACACCATTAATGTATTCGAATAAACGTTTGAAATTTATTAAAAGCGATACCTTCGAATAAGCAGGTCAGGCGTTAATAGCCGAAGAAATCGTTATCGATTTCGCTACTCACAGCAGTCGTTTTGATTACGATAATAACAAATTTAAGCGGATAGTTCAATTTAATATCTGTTAAATTTGTGTTTTATTTATATTATTTTATTTATTTATTGATGACGTTTTGATTTTGTTATGAAATATTATCCGGAAACAAATGCTGAATTCTTTATATTGTTTTATGTGCAAACGAGTTAATCTTTCGTAATCGAAATACATGCGATACAGATAGATTGAAAAAAAAATCATGCTTAAAAATTATTTTAAAAACTACAAAAAATGAGTAAACTGATTTACAGTTTTCAAACAAATTACATTTGAAAGAACACTTCTTTTCCTATTCGAAGGTGTAAAGGTTGAAATTGTGCGATATGTTTAAACGGTAAAAAAAAATTGCAGTAAAAGGGAAATTTATTGATGAAGTATTGCCACCGTCAATATAACAGCAGCGTTACTCACAGGCATGTTTTTGCTTTATAATATACAGCCCCTCCCAAAATTGAGTATACACTAAGTGTTGCTTGAAATTTTAAATGTAAAAAGTTGAAAAATTGTATGAACGAATAGGAAGTTTTTTAGATCGTATTGCATATAGATTCTAAAGAAAAGGTTGCGAAGTATCCACAATACTGAAGTGAAATCAACATGCAATTTTTTCACGTATAATCTAAGGCGGAAATAAGTGTCACATAATTGAGTATACACTAGAATAAATTAATTCATATTAACCACTTTTTATTTAAAATGTTTTGCATTTATATTTGTATCAACTCTTGTTGATTATAAGTTTTGCATTGTAATGATTTTTGTGCCAAATTAATCCGAAATGAGCAATCGAAAGGAGACTTCAATGGAAGAGCGGAATTTGGTTATTAAATGGTTAACTGAAGATAAATCTCTCCGTAAAATCGCTTCTTTGATTGGCACAAGTCATATGGGTGTATACAAAAAATCCTTTAGAAATACCACAAAACTGAAACAGTGGTGAATAAACCTGGAAGAGGACGCAAACATATTCTCAACGATACCACAAAAAAGAAAAATAATTCGTTGTATGAAGAAAAATCCAATGAACAGTGCCCCGAAACTGCCTGCATCTGTAAGTTCAGTCATACATAGAAATGTTTCTGCAGAAACTGTGCTCAGGACTCTCCGATAAGCAGGCTATAATGGCCGTGTACCTAGGCAAAAGCCATTCATCAGTGAAGTTAATCGTAAAAAGAGACTTTTATTTTCTCTAAAAATTGCATTTCTAAGTCCCAAGGCTTTTGGAAATCAGTGATTGTTAGTGATGAAAGTAAAATTTACCTTTTTTGGATCCGATGAGCGTGACAAAGTTTGGAAGCAACCTCCCAGATAGCAATTTTAGTTTGCAGAAAATTTTCAGCAATCTTACTTTGCAGATTTGCAATGTTGCAGCAAGCTCAGCATGACAAGTCTGAAAGTTCATAACAAGACTGCAACAAGATTATGCAAACTCCGAAGTCACCATACTTTGAACTTGCAGCTAAGTTGTCGTGCAAGTTGCAATCTTGTTGCATCAATCTTACTGCAAACTCATAGCAAACTAGTAATATTGCGATGTCAGACTATTTGCAAACGCATTGTAAATTTGCAATATTGTCCTGTCAGAACATCTGCAAATGAATTGCAAACTCGGAATCTTGTCATGACAAGTATAGCTGCAAATATGTAGTAATTTCATTGAAATGTTGTCAATTCTCTGAATTTTGCGTGTAGTACACAGGTAAAGTAGGATGTTTTGAGACAACAGATGCCCATTCACCCAAATTTGGGAAG
This sequence comes from Maratus speciosus, assembly GCA_963932465.1. Taxonomy (NCBI): domain Eukaryota; kingdom Metazoa; phylum Arthropoda; class Arachnida; order Araneae; family Salticidae; genus Maratus; species Maratus speciosus. The sequence goes on from OZ010796.1 coordinate 405,650,406, forward strand.
AACTTCGTTTTGATACTAAAAATGAAGATCCAATAAGTACTAAAAAAATAAAGTTGTTTTATCATGTTTTTTGCGCAAAAGGGGGCATTGTTAGCTCAGGGAGGGGGTAACTAAAAATAAATAAATAAATAGGTGAAATGGGATATTGTTTATTATGTTTTTTATAATTCCGAATCAGGTGAAATCATCAGCAAGTCAATACGATCATTTCTTACAAAGTTACGGCAGGTTTTATTAATACAAAGTCTTTTGCAGGTAAAATAGGTTTTTACAGTAACAAGTGATTGCTATTCACGAAAGCTTGAGACAAACCTCGTTTTTGCACTACAAATTAAGATCCGATGAGTCTCCAAAATGTAAAGTTGTTTTACTGTTGTTGTTTTTTTTTTTTTGGGGGGGGGGGCATTTTTTGATGGGCATTTTAGCTCGAGGGGGGAAAATTCAACTTTTTTTAAATAGGTCAAGTGGGATATCGTTTCGTATGTATTTGAATAACATTATCGGCAAGTCGATACGAACATCTATAAGAAAGTTACAGAAAAGATTTTATCAATGCAAAGTGGAAAATTATATTTTATTTTTTACATAGTTTTGTCACATTTATTTTACGTTTAAAAAGAGTTTTTTATATCATATTAAGCTGGGTTCCCAAATGGTCCGCCAACTGAATACCAATACATTTTAACAGAAAAATTTATGGTAGGTTTGCGCTAGAATTAACTTTCAAATGTGTTTCCGGGGCGGTTTGTAGGAAAAATCTAAAAAGAAATTTTTTTCTAAAATAATATTGGTATTCAGTTGGCGGACCATTTGGGAGCCCTGTATTAAGTCATCTCAAAACTATTAAATGTCTTCAAAATAGCAATAGTCAAAATTAGGATAATTTTGAGTTTATTTCAAAGTCATTAAATTTACCAAAATCCACTACTTATAATCTAGCCTAACTTTGTAAACAATGATCGTATCGGCTTGCTTGCGATATCATTTGATTCAGAATAAAAAAATTCACAACAAACGATACCCCATTTGACATTTTAAAAATAAGTTCTGTTCGCCCATGCGTGTTAAAGTACCCCCCCCCCCTCCTCAAAAAGAACCCCACGATGATTCAACTTTATTTTGGGGGAACAAATCGTATCTACATTTCTAGTGCCAAAATGAAGTTCTTACCAGATAAATTTTCTTGAATGGCTATCAGTTGTTGCTTTAAAAACCTGCGGTACCTGCACCAAATTATAGTTTTCGACTTCGTATTTATAAAACTTGTCGTAACTATGTAACAAATGATCGTACCAATTTGCAAATGGTAATCATTCCATTAAATAATAATAATAATAATAATAATAATAATAATAATAAACGATACCTGTCACTTAACATACCTAAAAAAAGTTTTAGTTTGCCCCTCCCGCTCCCTGAGTTAAAAATGCCCCCAAAACATGATAAAAGAACTTTATTTTTTAAGGACTCATCGAATATTCATTTTTAGTATCAAAATGAAATTCTTCCCAAACTTTGGTGAATGATCACTAGTTGCCGCATTTCTACTCAAGTTTTGATTGTATATTTTTTATCTGTACGCTAATAGTCGTACTTTTGAAGGTTGTGCGAGTTTTGTGCAGGATTCCATATAATCTTAGGTTTGTCAAATGCTTGACATTTTTATGCTACATAGACCGAGTAAACAAGGACTTATAGTTTAAAGTAGATTCCAAATCACCACAAATATACTACCACAACCGCAGGAATTAAACCCGACATAGTTGAATCGGAGGCCACAGGGCTAACCATTCAACTACCTGGTAAGCCCCAATAACTTCCAATAATATACCTTAATTTGTTTAGAAGTTTTGTTAGACTCGCCAATTCTCAATTAGTTGCTTATTCCCTTCTAATTCTTAGAAGGTAATTAAAAACATTATCTAAAAATAAGTGGTCCATGTACATAACCAATGCAAAGCAAACTTAGATGAGTATAAACACACACCCTCAATTTTAATTTCATATATAATTTTATTAAAGAAAATATAATTTATTTTCACTTCTTTTTGGCCAGAGTGGAATATATTGCTAAAACTTATTAACTTCCAGAAGGGAAAAAAAGACTCATTTTAAAATTAAAATTTCCCTATGGGGCGATCCATAAATGATGTTACACTTTTTTTCAACATTTTTAACCCCCCTCCTCCCTTTTGTCACAAAATGTCACTATTCACCATACCCCCTCCCCTCCCTTTGTCACATGTCACGCTATATTACGTAAATATATACTTGCAGCTCAGAGACAAAGCACTATGTTATAGGTCATATTTCAAATTTTATTTTTGAACTTTAACTATGTGTTTTAATGACATTTGTGAGCATAACAATAAAACTGATTCGTGTATTTATTTTGTATGAAATAAGATTACGGTTTACAACAAAAAACATAATATACAATAATAATAAAATATTAATATGAAAGAGCAATTGAAAACAGTAGTATTTTAGAATTTGAAATGGAATTTAATATATTTGGTTTTTAAATCCTATATTTACTTTATGAACACAAAATATTTTAAAACAGATTGATTTTGAAGAAGAAGCCTCAATATTAGTTTTACTTAAATGGAATTGCCATAACATTTCATTTGTCACATTAATATGAACATTTATAAAATTATATATTAAATCATAAAATAGAAATTACTCCGAATCATTTACTATAACGACTCTTCCTCCCTTGGAGAAAATATATGCTCGTCCATAGAGTACACAGGCATTTTGGCATCGCACTCATCCTCGGGAATAGTAAGTCCTCTAATATCTATGCAATGTTAGTAAGACCTCTAATGTTTAACCAACATGTGTGATGTCAGACTTCTTCTTACCCCCTCCCACCCCCTTGTCACAAACTGTCACAATTTCACGAACACCTCCTCCCCCCCTCCAAGCGTGACATCATTTCCGGATGGCCCCTATTCACAAATCTGATTAAATATAATTCCACAAAAACAAAATATTTGAAAAGTTTCAAGAATTTAAAAAGAACAAAGTTATAATAAAACAATACAGTCTATTAAATTACAAAGTTTATTTTCACACAGCTACAAATAATAGTTTCTAACACAAAGTATTAACATAATATTTACCAAATTAACATACAATTATTTAACATTCTTCTATATATTATTTCCGTGTCTTTGCATCCTAAAAGAGAGAAACAATAGAGTGCAATTTAAAAGTTACAAGTTAAATTTTCACTGTTTTCAAGAATCCTGCTTAGATTTAGTTCTAAAGGTGATCACAAATTATAACTCTTCAGGCAAAATGACCGAATCGCTAATGTTAATCCAACGAGATATATTTTAAAAAATATCTCGTCTGTATTTTTATATTTTAAAAAGACTTTTTCTTTTGCATTGGATAGCTGAGGTAAATTTCTGCAATTGCGGTTTTTACTTTATTTTAAGTTCGTTGAAGTTTTTATTTAATTTTCTTTCTTTCTTTTTCTTTTTTTTTTTTTTGTGCGGACACTTTCACTCTTTTCACTGTTTATACCGGCTCGAAAGGTGAAAGTATATATAAAAAATCATTTAAAAATATTGAAATGCAACCGAGTAACCTTAAAAAAATTCTCTTATTGGATTAACATTGGCGAATTGGTGTTTCCGCTTGACTGAAGTAGCCTCTTAACCCTTTAAGCCCTGACCCACACAATTGTACGGGCGATTACTAAAGTAAAAGAGAATGACTACCTCCTGTTTTTGTGCGATTTAAAACCAAATCCGCACATTTATATGAGTTAATTGGCTTTAGATGTTTTGATAAGACACAACTAGGGGGTACCATCTGCAATACAGGGTTATATTTTCTGCTTTTAAAAAGACTATATCATCTGACAGCAATAGACAAAAAGTATGAACTGTCGTAATTTCATTTAAATATGATTTATAATGTTTGCTTGGATTTAATATTTCTTTTCATATAGTTTATTCATGATTTTAATTGATTTTGTCTTTGATAAATTTAATTAGGCTTCACAAAAGTTGAAAAACCAATGAACCACACAGTTGTGCGAGTCCGGCATTTACCATTTCCAAAATAGATACAATTCCTAATATATATATAAAAACATTTTAAGTGATTTTTTTAAACTTATGTTTTTAGCAATTTATTTTTTATTAATTACATTTTTAAAGCTGACCAATTTTAAATTAATAGGTTTGTACTATTCATGATTTCTATTTAAAATGGATAGCATTAGATATATAATATGCACATGTAACGAACTGTATGTTTCTGCTCTGAGTTATAGATGCATATATGATTTATAAGTTTTATATGAGTTATATGCATACCACGAGATTGATTTTTAAGTTTGATAAATTCATTCCATTTTCTCGACACAGAAAGTAAACCACCAGGAATAAATAATAAATTATAGAAAGTTCAGCAAATGCTCGACAGATTCCGTAGTGTCTGCTTGAATTTAGCAGGAGATCAGGGAAAATTTTCCATAGATGAGCAGACGATTCCTTTTTTTAGGACGTGCCTCGGTAAAGCAGTATATAAAAAACAAACCACACTCTGTTGTAACAGCATCATCTGGGATAGTTTTAAATTTTGTATTATACCAGTGGGAAAGTACAGACCTGGTCCACAAGGATCTAGGCTTAGGACCTGCTGTCAGGGACGAAACTAGCGGGGGGGGGGGGGAGGCAGAGGGGCCATGTGCCCCGGGCGCCAGAACGAAGGGGCGCCAAATGAAGGATTATACCTTTGGAAAGGATTATTTTCTTCTGATGGACTGATGGCTTCCATTATTATGAAACAGCCATTATAAATGAAGTGTTAGGTGAAGATGAAATAGCAGTCGTAAAAAGGTAGAACTCTGATTTTCTGGTCAGAATGGGGAAAGAAAATGGCCATAATTTTTTTTTGAAAAAAAAATAATAGGTATAGGAAAAAAGGGACGAAATGGGAAAAAAAGGGACTGTAAGGATGGAACGGTAAGGAAAATTATCACCTATTTTTAGGAAAATCATGTTAAGACTAAGTGATAGCCACAATGTTCATTGATTTCTAGAAACAGTTGTTAACATTGGATTAAATATTTTTTTTTTCTTAATTTACCTCGAAAAGTGCAGAAATAAATCTTGGGGACGGTAAGACTACCAATAAAGCCACGATCTTGAAATTGATATTTAAATGCTGATTTAAATTTTGCAGTAAATTTCCTGCCAAAGAATTTTAGACATTCTTTCTCTAGCATACTTCTCCATGAGAAAAAACTTGAAAAAAATTCTGTGGCTGCATCTGAAGTGATTTTCTGTATAAGTTTAGCAAGAGGGACGGTAAGGATGAAAACCCAGGGACAGAGTTCAAAAAATAATATCAACCGTAAAAATGTGTGCAGGTTAATTTTTTGTACAATATTTATATTAAACAATTGTCCCAGTTTCGAAAAAAAATTACATCGAATAACTTTTATTGAAACAATTTTATACAGACAGCTCCAAATTTAAAAATCAGCATCAGGGACGGGACGGTATAGGAGTTTTCCTGGTATTTGGACCCCCCCCCCCCCCCCAACATCGTCCAAAACTTATTTATCTCGTTAATATTGTTATATGCAATCATGCAATGGAATGTTCTCCAGTATATGAAAAAAAAAAAACACAAAAAAATATATTAAAATAAAAATTATTATTCAGGGATATAAAAGTCAAAAGATTGTGAGAATTCCGCATATATTCTTGTGCTTTTGTACTTTTTCGGTTTTGGTTACAGTTTTCTTTTATATGAGTACAGTTTCACTTTCAGAACAGGTTTCAAAATTGAAAGTATCTGCATATAAAAAATTGCATAAAAGCTCGAAAAGGTACGATTGCACAACTATATATATCAACCAGGTGTATCCTACGCAAAAAATAATATTAAAAAATATTAAAATGTGAGCCCAAAATATGCAAAGAACTGTCCATAGAATTAACATTAGCTTGAATGTTAAATTTTACTTCGGGTGACTAGTGTCGGTTTTTAAGAATTACATTTTATTAAAGATTGTTATCATAGAAGAAAATAATAAATAAAGATGCAGTTGAACACTATTTTACATGTAAAAAAGGATTCAAAACGAAACATCTTTAATAATAACACAAATAAATAGTCTTCGAATCTGACATTAACAATATAACAATGGAATTAAGGTTTTAAGGTCCAAAGTTTTAATTATCAAAAAAAAAAAAAAAATATTTTGTAACTATTAAAATAATATTTTGGTGCTATGGTATCCGAGGTTTTAAGTATCACACAAAGCTATTTTATAACTTTTTTTGGGGGGAGGGGGGGAAGAGTTTAAGTAATTAGTCAATGCATTTTAGTTATTTAGCTCTAATACATTGCAAAAATTCTGGATTTTTTTAAAAAGCTCCGTATACTCCCGGTTTCTTGAATAAATCTATATCGTACATACTCTAGACATGACGTTCATGACTTTAGCGTACACCCTCTGATTTTTTTTACGATTACAACACTGCAAACCAGATCAATATTTATCATAATTTTACGAACCGAAATATTGTTCCGATTTGCTCTGCACATTACAAGCCCAGGTTTGCTGTCGCGAAAAATTAACAATTTCAAAATATTCGTATTTAAAATTTAAGAAAAATAGGAAATAAAACGACTTATACACATCCGATTAACAAGCAGTTATGTCAAAAGTAAAGAGAATTTTTTAAAGAATTAAATAAAACTGACGCCGGAAGGAAATACTGTTAATAACTTTAATAAAAATTAGAAAATAGCGATACAATAGAAGTCCATGATAAGAAGCATGGAGAATAGCACACTAAGAAACTGTTTAAAATACTTGATATTTATATATAGAAACTGGTTTAATGGCCATGAAAAGATAATTTAAATTTAAAAATACACTCGAACGCACTGCTGAATTCAAGAGGAGGGGGATTCCCCCCGGAAGGTTTGATATTTTATGCTTTTTAATAAGCAATTTCCACACTATATCTCTAAAATATCGCCCCCCCCCCCTCCAGAGCCGCAGAAATTAATCCCGGAGAAAAATATCTGAATTCAACACTGCTCGATCGGCGTGAGCAAGAAAAAAGGCAAATATTAATTAAAACGATATCTTAGAAATTCCCCTTAAAGTTGAGAAAAATTCATTTAAAAATTAAAATTTTCAATAATGCCTTAACATGGACCAAAACCAAACTATTTAAAAAATGTAAGCATTCCTCACTAAATAAACATAACTTTTTAATTTATTAAAATTTCTGTACGAAATAAGTTGTAGTTTGTACAGAGAAAATACAAAAATATCCGAATCACATTTGAATAATTAAAATAATAAATACCTTTATATCTGGGTTCTTTACTTGAACGCTAATCCAATGGTGCTGCTTCATGGAATTCAATAAAGAAGTGTTGTAATTTTGTCTTTGTAAAATTTCCGCGCATGCGCGTTTATATCTGTTCTCCTTCCAACAAAAGGAATTTTTCGCTTACGTCGTTATTTTATGACAGTGTTGTATCAGGTTTAGAGCAAAGTTGCGTTGCAAGAAAGCGATTGATTATATTCCGTCAACCTAGTAATGTCCTTGCGGCAATATTATTACTTCAAATTTTTCGTGACAAGAAAATATCAAGAAAAAATTAATCTTGCTGCAATTGTTCATGCTATCTGGGCTCGAACTGAGCTGGATCCTAAGAATTGCAATACCAACAGTCAAACATGGTTGTGGATCTGTTCTTGTCTGGGGTTGCATGGCTGCTGGAGGGGTTTGAGAGCTTGTCTTTATCGACGGTATTATAGACAAGATGTTATATCTAAACATTTTGAAGAATCACCTTAAAGCTAGCTCCAACAAGCTATGTTTGGGATCGAACTTCATCTTCCAGCAGGATAACAATCCTAAGCATACGGCTAAATTGTGAAGTTGTGGCTTCTGTATAACTGTCGTCAGCAACTGCATACTTCACCACAGTCCCCGACTTTAAATGTAATAGACAATTTGTGGTCTCAATTAGAGAAAGCGGTTCAAAAGCATCACATTACAAGTAAGGAGCACTTGAAAAATATTTTGAAAGAAGAGTGGGCCAAAATTTCAGTGGAAACCACAAAACTTTTCGAAGAATCAATTCCTACACGATTACAAGCTGTTATTCGGCCAAATGGATATGCTACAAAGTACTAATTCATTGTTATATAACGTTTAATAAAAGTGTATACTCAATTTTGTGACTCTCGTTTTTGCTTTTACTGTCTTTGAAATTGTTTTCATAAAACCATTTCAGTATTTTGCATTTTTTCTTGATATCTTGTTAGAGAACTAGATACATTATTATCTATAATGGTTTAATATATTTTCCTGTGAATTTAAATTTTTTACACACAAATTTAGAAACGACCAGTTTGTGTATACTCAATTTTGGGAGCGACTGTAGGTGCGTGATTTTCTTCATGTGCATATTTTGCACATCTCACATCTTTAAACATAGGTGAAAAATGTTTGTGATTTTATTTTGTCTCTTTGTCTACGTTCTAACTGTGAAATGCGGATGTATATATAAAGAAGGAAATGTATATAATTCCATATTTGTTAATATGTGTATAAATATCTCTGCGCCACAAGGAAAGTAAATAAATTGAGACATATATAGTCGCACAAATGTCTGAACCATTCTCTATAAAATAGAATTAATTGAGTTTGAAGTGTGCTACTTTTATTCTTTAAACTTTTCGGTGAAACTATTACAAATTCTCTCGAAATCTAGTATATTCAATGTATTAGAAATGCGAGATTATATTTATATTTATCAACGAGATTGTCTTTAAGTACGTATGGTACTTACACCGGAAAAAAATTATTTATTTCACGATATAATACTGGCAGCTGTGGTGCCAGTTTAAATCCGTAAAATTAAGAATAGTGAACCGTAAATTAAGCAAGTAATATACCGTTACGCAGTAGTATATGATTTAATTCATTTATAAGACGGTATATTGCTGTTTGTTTTAAGGTTATAAACTGGCACCCTAGCTGCTAGTATTATACCGTAAAATCAACATTTTTTTTTTTTTTTTTTTTTTTTTCAGTGTATGTTTGAGCATGTCATGTACTAGATTATGATACAGTAGTACTTTCATAAACGATTAAGTGCAGTTTTTAATTGCTTAAATGATTTTATTAACAATGTAAGTTTCATTATCCATTAAATTTACATATTTCATGCAGCTAAGCCACAGCGTGTTTAAAATTGAAAATCGTGGTTGTAGCATGCATAGTTCTGAAACAAGTCTGCAAAAATGAATTCGAATAACTTACTTTTTATTTACAAATAATATTTTTTCACTATTTTTCTTTTTCATGTACATTTTGAATAACCAGGTATTAATGATATTTTATAAACATACTTTCATAACAGTTTTCCTTTTGTGCTGCTTTACCAAATCAGTCTAACGTTCAAGACCCGCTCATAATTTACCTTTTAAAAGTGCTTGACAGAGCATAGAAGGTGGCTACGTATTATCTAGGTTTTCCAAGAAATATCAATTTATCACTTTTCAAAACGATACGTTTCAATGATGCCCCCATGGATACCTAACTGCGGGTGTTACGATGCTTGCACATCGTAAAAATGCGTATTAAATTGAAAAGAATCAAAGATTTTCCTAATTAACGTATAACGCACCCAAAATTAGTCTTCGTTAAGAATTTTATAGCTATTCAGGACGACGAATAATTTCTCACTCTGCTTTAAGGGATCAAATTGGGTGACAAAAGTTGGGGCGTTGCTTTTAAAAATCACTGCTTTTCTCTTTAAAGCGGGGTTTAATGACTGTAAAGCAGCCGGTACGTTGTCTTTAGGAGCTCTAAAGGAGCGCTAAACTAAAACCGGAATGCTTCCGATCTATATTTCGATGAGTCCCACTATCTCTAATACGTTTCTTTGGCGCTGTAAAACTTTCTATAATATGCAAAGCAAAGAAAATTTCACCAAGTTTTAACAAATAGCTCTCCTTTTGCTCTACTTGAACAGCATTTGTAAGCTTATGGCTTTGAAACGACCTCAGAATAACGGTTTTCTTTGACGCTTTTAGAAAATGGTCAGCAACAACGATTTTCATCCCAATTTCACTATTGTTCTGCCTTAATACATTGTGTGCTAAAAAGCTCTAAAATTCAAAATCTGCGACGGCATCAAATCTTGATAGTCATTTTGGTTATTACGTATGACGTTGCTAATTGTTTGATTCGCTGTTTAATTATCCCTTCAAAGTTTTTAATGATTCTGTTCTTTGTGGAAGCCATTATGATTGAAATATTTACGAAAATTTTTGTAAATATTTAAATAGTAATATGATCAAAGTTTTGAAAGATAATACTTTTTGGACTGGCTGTTAATTTTCTGCCCGCAATTCAATTGTTCATAATAAATCTATGGGGTTACTTAATACTTTTTACTTTAATTTTTAGTTGATTTTCAGTTATTTAGTTTATTCGATTATTCAAAGTATTTTGATGTAAGTCAAGTCAAAATAGCTATACCAAAGAATTCGAAGAATAGTTATTCATTAATTATTAAATAATTGATAAAAAATTTAATTTTAAAACTGAAAAAAGTCTAAAAAATGATAAATTATGAAATTCTTAGTATTGAATATTGCATATTGTTTTAATATTTTAAAATATCTATTAAAGAATAGCTTTACAGGTAAATTGTTTTAAGCTTTTAGTTATTTTCAGTATATTTTTAAGTTCTCCAATAGAAGATTGCGATATGCTGACTGCTACTTGGCATATATATATATTAAAAGTGGAGAAAAATGATATGAAACGTATAAAAAATGATAGTTTAAAGCTAGCTCTTGTATTCTTTAATATAGTAGCGCCTCGTTATATCGTATCTTTTTATATAGCTTGTTTGGATATATTGCCCTTTTCCTGAGTATTCCATCGAAAATAAATGTATTGAAAAGCCTACCATTAATTAAGATTTTCAAATAACTACGTACGCAATAAAAGAGAAAGAGTATTATATTCACTTGAACCAATCCGTATATAATTAAAAAAATATATAAACACTCTTTTCTTAGTCTGGTCACCAATGCTTGTTACTTTACCAATAAGGCTTCCGTTTTCGACAGCACTAATAATAATAATACCCATTTAATTATTTATCATTTGGAATAACTGCAAGAAGGAAGATATGCCATTTATACAAATGTTATATGGACTCGGAGGATGAAACAATGGACATTATGAAAAATTCCGACTTGAGTTTGGTGTTTAATGCCAAAGTATCATCACTCTGTGATCAATTATTTCGAGGGTAGGGACCGACTAATGTCATTTGTGGACCGGGAAAATATTCACTTCTCGGCCCTTATGGTATCTTTGTAACCCCATTTAAAGAAAAACTCGCTGAAAATGTTTTTAAAGTTAATGTATTTTCGGCTTTGGGTCCTCTTAAAAGTAAGAGCCCAAGGTAGTCAGCCCCTTTTCCATTGCGATAGTCAGGCGATGATCGCGGCATCTTTTGGCTAATAAATACTCCGAAATTTACGGATTGGTTCAAGAAGCAATAATAGGCTAATGAAAATAATTCTTCTCATACACCGTCACCAATATTTGTTACTCTACCTACAAAGCTTTCGTTTTTGGTCAGTACTAGTTATTAATAAATCTCACTGAGTCATTTATCACTTAGAGTAATCGCAAGAGAGAATCTATGCCGTTTATACATATATTTTCTAGACTTAAACGGAGAAACAATGAATAGTATGAAAAATTCCGACATGGGTTAGGCGTTTAATAGCAGCCTCAAGCTATAAAGAGCAAAGGGAAACAATAATGATGCAAGCTAAAGCATCTTTCTCCTTCCATGTCGTCTTGTCTTTTAAGAATCCTCTTCGATCGAGCATAGTGATAGCCCGGGAGAAATGAACAGTTAAATCAGATGTGAAGTTTCCCGTATATTACGGGAGTCAGCATCTTAATCATGCTGTTATCGGCACTGGGCCCTAACACGCCACCCTGCACCATCCAATCCAAGGAGCCTGTGATCTTGGAGTAGGATCTCTAAGCGCGGGGAGGGGATGCTAGAAGATCTCTGGTTTCGCAGCCGACAGATATCAAGATAGATGGCTCTGCTTATAGGGGCATTATTTTTTATCCTGTATCCACGACGATGTAAGCTCGTCTTCCAGGTTTCGACTTACATTCAGCTTCGCCTTTTTTGTTTGGTTGCCCACTAACTATACACTTCCGGAATTTTTTTGTTGTGATTCGCGGCTCCCAATCGTTTGTTTGATTTCTCCTCGGAGCAAATCTCTCGCGGTATTTTTTTTTAAAGACTAGATAAATCAAATTGAAAGTTCTTTTTTGACTGCTTCTAGATTACATATTTTTTCAATACTGATATACCATTCCTATGATGCGATAATATGTCTTTCTTGTCAACAAAATGGTCATTAGTAGTTGAAGTGTAACGTGCAACTTAATAGCGTTTAAAACTGTTTGAAGTATCATAGTTCAAAATTTATTTGACATCCTGATGAGTATCATTAAAATAGTGAAATTTTATTAGGAATTTATAGCATAAACGTAATAATAAAGTACATTCAATGATTAATTTAAAAGTTGTGATTATCATGCTTTAAATGATGTGATCATCGCATAGAGCAAGATTCTCTGCAACATCAATTAGTATAAATCTATTATATTCCATTTCATTAATTCTAACATGTTACATAAAAATTCCTCTTTAAACTGCCTCTCTGTTACAACTAGATATTATTATCTTTCAGCTATAATTAATTTAAAGTTTATGATGTTTGTCTTATAAGAGATGATGTCTCTGACAAATTTTCTATCAAAGCGTGTGTGTGCGCACGCGCGCGCATACACACAAGCACGCAAATAACTATAATTGTACTACATTTCTATCTCATAAGAGGCTATGCATATATAACGTTATCATTTTAGGGGGGGTGGGATAGTCTGGCACATTATATCGTAAGTTATCTCTAGGGGGTTAGGGGTTTTGCCTTTTGATATCGTTATCATTTTTGATCCACAGCACGCAGGATTACATCCACATAACCGAGGCGTATAAGGTAATTTTTTATTGTAATGACTGACGATCGAAATAAAACTTGTATTCTTTCAAAAGCAAAAAATAAATATTTCATAACTGTCGAAAATTGGAAAACTTTTTCAAAATACTGGCAATTTCATTTTAACACTGGAATGGTTTTGAACCGTTCTTCTATTGAAGAAGATAAAGAATAAGAATGATTCTTCCATTCCATTATTAAGAATACTGGAAATGAACTGGAAAATGAAAATTTTGTGTGAATTCATGCAAATTCATTTACTTGCAGGATGCTAAAAATTGTAAATCTTAAAAATCTGGCTAGTCAATTTTGCGAAATCATGGGCACAAGCTGCAAAATGAACATTTTGAATAAAATGGTTTCAAAATCAACATTTTTTATGCCGTATATGGCAATAGGTGGATTGTTTTTTAACATGATTTATTCCAATGGAAAATTTTGACTGCGCTTTAATTAAAACAGTTGAAAATTAATTATATTTCGATATAAGAGAATTTTTAAAAAATTGACTTTTTCGCGAAATCAAAGGTATCTAACCCTTTACAAATGATAAAGTTAATTAAATTTATATATAAGAGGATTTTTAAAAAATCGATTTTTTCGCCGAATCAAAGGTACCCAACCCTTTAAAAATGATATCACTTTGACTAAATACGATAGTAAAATCATCAAAGCGTGTTAACTAGAATTCTCGTAGTTGCGACAGCTGAGAAGTCTATAAGCAGATAAGTTACTAAAAGAGCAGCAGATGATTCCTTATTTGCATTCGAGAAAAAGTATAGCAATTCATCCATGCCACTTAGCAGCGTGCCATGACATACGATAGCTAGCATGCAAGTAAAGTGAGGTAGTGGGCTGTAGAGGGGGATCGTAAAACGAGTGCGTGGTCCTATTTAATTGCTTCGCCCTGTTCTAAACTGTGCACGCAAGTTTTGTTCAATACCCGATGCGAAAAAAAATCCAAGTTAAATGGAAGGGGACGTAATGCTTCCTAGTTTAGCGAATAGGGTGATCGTAATATATGCAGGACTAATGATGGGGGATAAATTAACAAGACAGCTAAAATCTTTCCACCGCAAGTGGTGGTAGGATATTTCTAATCAAAGTGAATGACTGATACTTTTTTGAATATTTTAAACATAAAAACACCTGTTTTTAATTATTTTAGTCAAAGTGCTATTTTTTATCAGCCTAGAAAAATTCGTATTGCAAAAAATTAGGTATCTGATATCTGAAAATGATATTTTCACGAAATAAATAATAAATTTAATATTAAACATCATTAAATAAATGTAAAATTAGCATTAAGATTGTGTAATTGCTCGCATGCATTACGGGGGAGAGAGAGTAACAAAATTAGAAGAAGCTAACAAAAATTAAATAAAATAGAAAGCAAATAATTACAAAATTACAAAAAGAAATTAATTACACAGTTACATTATTTAAAAGATATTTTGCTAAACAAGCATTGAGTGCACGTGGTGCTCATAAGTACTCGGTGAATAAGGTGCATATGCATAAGTTGAAATACACAATTCTGTCTTTTTTGTAAAGCTTGCAAAAGTACCGAAAATAATCACGTAATAGGTGATAGTAAAATCATGTATGTTCAGTACACTTTAGCCAGTACTGTATTGGACGAATCATAACAAAATTTGCTCGATGTATGCAGTCGAACATACAGTTTCGATTTCCAGGTAAAAATAAATAAATAAAAGCCCCCAAAACTCCGAATATAATCAATTTTGACACTCTTTACCAAGTAAGTTGCGCTCCTATTAGGTACTCGTTTTGTAGTTGTATTAATTATTGCGATCACTGAGATAAGTCTGAGGCATTCTCTGTACTCGGAAACGCATACGTGAGATTTTCATACCTTTTTTTCTATCATGTGATCAAAATAGGCTGGCTTCTACAGAGTGTCGAACTGCCATGTGATCAAAGTAGGCTTAAACGTTGCGACCAGTATCTTTCGCCAGCTACCACTGAGAAATAAATTTTCTTTCGATTTTTGTCTCTTACGTTTTGTGATCGCGCTTTCATATGGTCGTATTCACCATCTACCTCAACTGTCGGTTAAGAGCGAAACCTCGGTCGAACGCGCAAATGAATTTTAAAATTAACCTGATTGGATCTGATCGCGGCCGAAGTCCAGTCATATTAATGATGAATACAATTTGAACGTTTGACTGAGGTAAGTGGTAAATGCGAACATTAGTCAAGCTGTAATACCACTGGAACAAGAATACTAGAACTTCTCTTCCCGAATTCCAGCGGTTAAAGAAGTTGCAAAGACGAAGAGTAGCGATGATCATAACATAAAAATTACGAAAAATGATTAAACGGTTTGGAACTAACAGATATGCAGAATTGCAATCAGATCAGAAAGTTAAAATTTTCAGTTATCGACAAACTGAATAAGTTTCAACTGCTATTTTCAAATGGAATTTGAGAAACGTGCTGGGTAGCAACTAAGCACGGGAAAATGGATACTCAGTATTTGGTGTTGTGGGTAATCTTGCAACAGATAGTGAAGTCCTATATCAATAATTCCTACCAACTTCTACCATCTAACTTATACCAAGAACAAGAAATTCAATGTGAATCACCCAAGCTTTCCTTGGAGATTCTTGGCGAGTCATAAATCTTACTTTTATTTGAATAATGCTATTATGACATACAACTGCCGCATTTGGACTGCGACAAATTCGTCCGTGCGTCTGCAGACGCATATACACTCACTGAAATTCGCAGTGGGATGCAATTTTAGATCACAGGCTATCAAAGCCTGAGAGCTTATGTGCCCGCCGATTCTGTATGTACGTACGTACGTACGTAACGCGATAACTCTTGATAGAAACATCCCATTTGCTTCAATTTTTTTTCTAGTTTAATCCTGATAAGGCGCTTCCCTGATTAGTTTTGGGGGTTCATTGGTTAAGAATAAAGGGGGAAAAGGTGGGGTTAGTCCACCCCCCCCCCCCTTAATTCAGATAAATGGGTTTTTCATGCAGAATTATTCGATTTGCTCCGAAATTGGTAAACCGGTTTATTATATTAAGGAACTTCCTGATTAGTTTTGGGGGCTCATTGGTTAAGGATAAAGAGGAAAAAGGGGTGTTAGTCCCTCCCCTAATTCAGATAAATTGATTTTCCATGCAGAATTATTCGATTTGCTCCGAATTTGTTATACCGGTTTATTGTGTTAAGGAACTTCCCTGATTAGTTTTGGGGGTTCATTGGTTAAGGATAAAGGGGGAAAAGCGGTGTTAGTCCACCTCCACTTAATTC
Source organism: Maratus speciosus (assembly GCA_963932465.1). Lineage (NCBI taxonomy): Eukaryota > Metazoa > Arthropoda > Arachnida > Araneae > Salticidae > Maratus > Maratus speciosus. The sequence continues at coordinate 405,666,823 of OZ010796.1, forward strand.
AGATAAATGGATTTTTCATGCAGAATTATTCGATTTGCTCCGAATTTGGTATACCGGTTTATTATGTTAAGGAACTTCCCTGATTAGTTTTGGGGGTTCATTGGTTAAGTATAAAGGGGGAAAAGGGGTGTTAGTCCCCCCCCGCCTTAATTAAGATAAATGGGTTTTTCATGCAGAATTATTCGATTTGCTCCAAATTTGGTATACCGGCTTATTATGTTAAGGAGCTTCCCTGATTCGTTTTGGGGATTCATTGGTTAAGGATAAACGGGGAAAGGGGGGGTTAGTCCACCCCCCTTAATATAGATAAATCTTTTTTTTTGCAGGATTATTCGATTTGCTCCAAATTTGGTATACCGGTTAGTTGTAAAAACATGTATAATAATCACTTATAAACAAATTAAGTTAAATAATGCTATAAAAAGTGATAGAATATCTTTATTAAGACTTATGATCGTTTCATCGCACAATCGGCGACATTTTCAAAATCAATCATAATAGAAAATATTTTCACATAACTTAAAAACAATAATATAGTAAACAATGTCACGAGACATGAAGCATAATGAAAATATTGCAACCATAAAATAAAATAAAAATTAAATTAGCTATTTGCGAGCGTGGATTAATTTTCACATAATTTAAGAACAACATGGTAAACAATGTCACGAGATATCAAGCATACTGAAAAACATTGCAAAACATAAAATAAAATAAAATTAACTTGGCTATTTGCGAGTGTGGATTAATTTTTACTATTGTTTCTACAATTACTTAGTATCTCTTTCCAAATTCTAGGTAAATCAAGGGACACAGAATCATTGCAAATATTCTCGTTGCGTAAAAATATTTCTATTGATTCTCGGACTATGGATGGTAAATAAAATCTTGATGGATAAATTAACTTGCTATTTTTAAATTCAATCTGTAAAGGTTCTTCGCTGCATAATCTGGCCAAAGCTGTGGTTCTTCTATTGTATTTGATGTCTGCTATATGTTCTTTGATTCTAGTTTTAAGTTTTCTGCTTGTCATACCTATATAAAACTGCTTTGTTCCATCTTCTTTGGTGAAAGGTATTTCGTATACTCCTGCTAATTGGTTGGACTCAATTTGATCTATTTTCTTGCATACTATATTTTTTTATTTTCATGGATGGTTTTGCGACTAGGAAGATATTGAATTTATTGAGTTTATATTTTAAACGTTCGAAGAAACCAGGAAAATATTGTAAAGTGGATAACGTGGAATTTTGTGGCTTGAAATTTCTTTTCTTTTTGTTCTTCAAGCTCTTAATTAATTTTTCTATGGTGCTTTCTTTGTATCCATTGTTTCTTGCAATATCATATATTTTATTTATTTCGTTATTTAAATGTTCAGGGGTACAAACTGTGAAAGCTCTCTGAATAGAATGTCTAAATGCAGAAACTTTGTATGAAAAAGGTGCTTGCGCATTATTAGGGATAATGGATTGACTGGCTATGGGCTTTCTGTACACAGTGCGCTTTATTCCTTGGTGCGTCTTGATTAATAATACATCTAAATACGGTAGCGTACCATTTTCTTCTATTTCCAATGTAAATTTAATTTTAGAATCAAGATTATTAATCTGGTTCAGAAAGTTATTGAGCAAGGTTTCTTCATGTTGCCATACGATGAAAATATCGTCTACGTATCTGATCCATGCATGGGGGTATAATCCAAATTGTATATATCCATTTCAAGAGGTCGTAATATGAATTCAGCTAATAATCCTGATATAGGAGAACCCATTGGAGCTCCGTTATTCTGTTTGTATATTTTGCCGTCGAAAGTGAAGTAATTATTATTAACTATGAGATTAAGAGCACTCTTTAGAGTAATTTTCATATTTTCGTTAATACTCTCCATGTGGTCGATGCAGTTATTTATATTAGTAACGGCTTTTTTGGGTATCAATAGATGGGTATAAAGAGACTACATCTAGACTGGCAATTAAATAATTCTGAGGTAAATTAATGTTATTCAAATATTGAATGAACTCATAAGTTGAATTAATTACATGATCAGAGTTGGGCAAAATGTTTTTCAATAAAACTACAAAAGCTTTTTCCATAAAATATGTGGGGCTTGAGCATTTATTTACTATTGGCCTTATTGGCATATCTATTTTGTGCACTGCAAATAGAGGCGTCTTAAATTTAGACACATATGTGACTGAAAAAGAATTTCAGTCACTTAAGTGTCTGAATCTGAAAATTCAGACATAACAGACGTCTAAATTTAAGACACATAAATGTCTTACTATGATCATGCTATAAACGAACCGAGAAACATGTGTAAATTATCCAACAACCGTCTGATTTTAAGACGGTACGCTCCAAGCGATAGTTAAACATCATCTTTGGTACTATTCTTAACAGCCAATCAGAACGCTGATTTCCGCGCGTGTCATCTACAGCACCTTCATGAGATAAGAACAGAAAGAATTAAATTTTCACCGCCGCCATTGCTTGGATTAAAAGGATATGTGTTAATCTGGGTATTTATAGAACGAACGAGTAAGTCATATTTAATTCTAATATTTTATTCCGATAGATTTCTATACCTTTGAATATGAGTGAAATCGTTTATAAAAATTTATCTCTTTTCTATAGTTTAATGCTAAATTTTTGATTTCACTAACGGTCGTCTGTTATATGCCTTCTTAATGTAACGGAATGAAATATAATTGTTTTGAAAATTAAATAGCAATGCTGTAATTCTATTTGCTTGACGTTTGTAAATAAACGAATGAGTGATAGTTTAATCTTCATTTTCGATAGGGTGATGTGAAATAATTATAATTTGTCTTTGCTCAAAAACAAAACTTGCAACATAGGTTTGAAAAGTTGAATGATTCATCGCTTCATTTATCAGAGATAAAAACATTAAATTGAAGCCATTTGTAACTGTGTTTATTCTATGTTTTTTACTGTTTACTGACTATAAACGCTTGTAGTATATGACATCAGGCATGTATTTTATTTTTTGTTATTATTATTATTTTGGAGCTAAATATGATGATTCATATTATTATGATATTAGGAAAAGTTTTCAGATTGAAAAAAAGCATTAATATTGTGAAATTTGACTGTATATATTGCAGTTTTTAATCACGGAAAGATTTATTCTTATTGATTTTTTAATTTATTATTGAAAATCGTAAATTTTGATATCCAATGTTTCAGATTTAACATTTACCAAATTTCTAAAAATAATATGAATTTTTTATATCATCCAGTAAAATTTTCGAAACATTAAACAAACGGAGAAACATTTTATTCATATTTTGCAGTTTACGTTGCTGTTTAGCAGTATAATTATAAAGTTTAATTAATATTTTTTGTGTTTTTTAAATTGGTATATTAATTTTTGTAATTTATATGCAAGCATTTTTTTTGCGATATTTTGTTTATGATTTAAAATTTTTGAAATTGAGTAATGCGAGAAATAATTATTAAATTTCCTTTTACTGCAATCGAATTTGCAACGGTTCTGGTACAAGTAATTGTTGGCACTAAAAAAAATTACACATGATAATTTAGACATAAATAAAGAGTTGTTTATGCCTTGATATGAAGTTTATGTATAAAACTGCCTTATATTTTTAAAAGTTCGTATTTACTTATATGCTACAGTATTAAATATATTTTTAAGCCATTTAATAACTGCTTTTTTATGTTCAAAACGTTTTTCAAACAATTAAGAATAGTACGTATACTGTCTGATGTATTTTTTTTTTTTTTTTTTTTTTTTTACTTTCTATTTTCTTCTGTTTTTTGTTTTTTTTTTCTATTTCTTAGATCATTATTTTCTTATCATATATATAAAATCTATTTAGCTCATATTCAAAGGATACAAATTTTACAGGAATAAAAAATAAAATAAATTAAATATGACTTATATCGTGTTGTTCCATAAAAAAGAATAATAATGATATACATTTTTAAGCAATAGCGGGTGAAAATTTTAAATTGAATACGGAATATGTTTAAAGAAAATTATATACATATTCCGAAGAATGATATATAAAATTAGATACCAAACTGGTGTTTACTTTTAACTAAGCATGACAAATTACCACATATTTAAAAAGAAAAAAAAATATTACACATGTTTACTACTTAAAATGACTTAACTATTTTATTTATATGTACTTAAATGACAAATACAAAAATGGCTAAGTTTTGAAATTAGAAGTAATTTTTTTTTCTCAATGCTATTAAAATAGAATATTTATTTACTATTTTATTATTTACTCATGGTTATATAGCTGTTGTGATTATCATCTGATGCATATGTAAAATTGCCTATGGGGCAAAATCTAATTTTTGAATTATATGAATTTTCCTTTTTTGGGGGGCGGGACGGGAGGGGGATTTTCTTGCCCATTTTCGCGTACACGGGATTTTTTAAATCTCTTTCGACATTCCACCGACTATGATAAATATTTTGAACTTTTAGAGTAGGACAAGATAAAAATATATATATATATATATATATATATCCATATACCTTAAAAACCCTTAATAGCGGACACTTCGGGACCGCGAAATTTGTCGGATAATCGGAGATGCCTGCTTTTGTGAGGTAAAAATAATACAAATATGTATGCCTTGCGGATCAAAAAAGTATTCGCTAAATCGAAGTATTCGCTATTCGGGAATGTCCATTAACCTCCATAACGGATACTCCCGAATACCGGGCATCTGTATTTAGCTAACAATACTGCAGGGTTGCATTTTTTGCAAAAGGACTCCTTGATTAAAGCATGGGTAGTGCCCCGTTCTCTTACGATTTTAGTTCCCCCCAAATTTCATGTGCAATATTTGCGAAGCTTATATTTTAAATCTGTTTCGAAATTGTACTGATTATAATCAATATTTTGAACTTTTAAAGTAAAGTAAGATTAAAAACAAAATTTTAAAAAATCTAATATTTAGATAAATATTTTCTCTTTTAGGTAGCTTTATTTACAAAAAGCTACCTATTGCAGCCGTTCGGAGGAAAGCGATTTCAAAAAATTTTGGTATATTTTCATCGATCATGACCCCCAGACCCCGAAACCACCCTCCGTTCAAAATTGATATATATATATATATATATATATATATATATATATCAATATATATATATATATATATATATGACCTATGTCACACTGTAACTCTCGTATTTATGAACTGATTTGGATGTAATTCGGTGTGTACATAGTACATACCAATGTCTCGACCGAGTTCGTTGGCCAGCTTCATCCGCCATTTTGTTTTCAAATGGCGGACATTTAAAAAAAATTAAAAAATTTAAAATTTGAAATGTGGTACCAAAAAATTAAAAATGGAAAAATATTTTTTTCTTATGTAATTGACCTTTATACAAAGACTCCGGGGCAGTTTTTGTTTCGTCTATATCTTAAAAAATGGCTGAGTTATAGCATTTTGAATTTCTAGCGTGGCTGACATTTTGAAACGTCCTGAATTTTGTCACGCGATAAAAGGAGTATTTATGAACCGATTTGGATGTAACTTAGTTTATCCATAGTACGTACCAATGTCTCGACCGAGTTCGTTGGCCAGCTTCATCCGCCATCTTGTTTTAAAATGGCGGCCATTTAAATTTTTCTTAAAAATTTAAATTTGAAATGTGGTACCAAAAAATTGTAAATTGAAAAAATATTTTTTTCTTATGTGTTTGACCTTGATAAAAAGATTCGGGAGCAGTTTTTGTTTCGTCTATATCTTTAAAAATGGCTGAGTTATAGCATTTTGAATTTCTAGCGTGGCTGACATTTTGAAACGTCCTGATATTTGTCACGTGATAACAGACGTATTTATGAACCGATTTCCATGTACTTCGGTGTGTACATAGTACATACAAATATCTCGAACGAGTTCGCTGGCCAGCTTCATCCGCCATCTTGTTTCAAAATGGCGGCCATTTAAAAAAATTTAAAAACATTTAAATTTAAAATGAGATACTAAAAAATTGAAAAATGAAAAAGATTTTTTTTGTATGTGTTTGACCTTAATACAAAGATTCCAGAACAGGTTTTGTTTCGTCTATATCTAAAAAAATGGCTGAGTTATAACATTTTGAATTTCTATTGTGGCTGACATTTTAAAACGACCTGATTTTTGTCACGCGATAACAGGCGTATTTATGAACCGATTTGAATGTAACTTGGTCTGTACATAGTACATACCAATGTCTCGACCGAGTTCGTTGGCCAGCTTCATTCGCTATTTTGTTTCAAAAGGGTTGCCATTTTAAAAAAAAAATGTAATTTAAAATTTAAAATGAGGTATTAAAAAATTGGAAAATGAAAAAGATTTTTTTATGTGTTTGGCCTTGATACAAAGATTCTGGAGCAGTTTTTGTTTCTGAAAATTTGTTCTTTTGTTTACACCTTAAAAAGTGGTTGAATTATAGCACTTTGAATTTCTATCATGGCTAACACTTTGAAACGATCTTGTGTTTGTCACGCGATACCACACGTATTCGCCTATTTCGATGGAAGAAGGCATGTGGATAGTATACATCAATATCTCGACCAAGTTCGCTGGCTAGCTTCATCAGTCATCTTGTTTCAAAATGGCGGCCATTAAATTAAAAAAATATATATATTTAAAGTAAGGTGCAAAAGAATTAGAAATTGAAAAAGGTTTCTTTCTTAAGTATTTGACCATGATATAAGGATTCCGGAGCATTTTTTTTTTGTCTTTATCTTAAAAAATGGCTCAGATATAGCAGTTTCAATTTCTAACGTGGGTGACATTTTGAAAAATCTGATTTTTTGCCTGCAACAGCACTTGTATATATCAACCGATTCCGATGTGAGTGAGCATGTGCACAGCAATTACTAAGGTCTCGACCAAGTTCACTGGTTAGCATCATCCACCACGTTGTCTTAAAATGGCAGGCACTTTAAGAAATCGCCGAATTTGGCAGCCAAATATAAGTTACTTTAAATAAAAGCAGCTTGGATACAGCTGACTAATTTCGCGAAATTCTCATTCATAATGATTTAGTATTGATAAAAATTAGTATTGAATCTCCTACATTCGGTTTCCAATTAATTGAGCTTCGTGTGTTTGAATAATATAAGTTGGCTTTTTTAAAATAAGGAATATGAAAGCTACCTCTTCCTCCCGGCACTGGCCGGAAGGACTTTTTAATCTTATTCTACTCCTGAAACAAAATACTCATTATAATTAGTACAATGTCGTAAAAGATTTAAATTATCAGCTTTATGAAAATTGCATACTAAAATTGGGAGCACCAGAAAATCAGGCGGTATGGGGGTAGAGGGGGCAGGACAACGGCCAGATATTTTCCCAGTATTCAGCGTGGTCAAACATGGCTACATAAAATGCTTACAAAAAATGTCTGCGATTCAGACGTTTCAAGTGTCTGAAATTGAGTCGCAAAAAGTATCTGAAAAAATTCAGACATTTTAAAATGTCTGAAAATTGAACACTCCGTTTCAGACACTTAAGTGACTGAATTTCAGACATTTTAATTTACAGTGTGGTCTTTGAGTCTGCCGACAGTTGCTGGGATTACTGCTAACTTATTAATTCTCATTAGAACTTTCATATTATCAGGCATATTATCATTAAGTTATGTGAAAATATTTTCTATTATGATTGATTTTGAAAATGTCGCCGATTGTGCGATGAAACGATCGTAAGTCTTAATAAAGATATTCTATCACTTTTTATAGCATTATTTAACTTAATTTAATCCGGTTAATTATGTTAAGGAGCTTCCCTGATTAGATTTGGAGGTTCATTGGTTAAGTATAAACGCGGAAACGATGGCTAATCCCCCTTCACTTTTTTTTTAGGGGCATTATTCTTTAAAATAAGAGTATAATATACAGTTAGTGTGAATAGCCTGTGAGCTCAATGCCATCAGTTTAGCGGTTCACTTTTCTTTTTTATTACATCTTTTACTCTTTGGGCTTAGCTTTTTGTTAAAAATCTCCAAAGTGTAAAATGACCTGTTACGTGAATGCTACCAGGCTATGCTGTAAAATAGGCAAATGCAGACAATGATGTTGACTAAATTCCTGGAGGATCATAAGCGCCTTCATATTTTGGTCTTATAGCAGAAAAAATATTCGTGCATTCTCCATGTGATAGCCAAAGAGGTAATCTGATTTCGATAATTGTGAGCTTTGGCTATGAAAGTTTTTTAAAGCATTTTATATCAAAAACATCTTTTAAAACACAGTTTTTAAAGATCCGATAATAACGAGCTGCTGTAAAATATGCTGTTCAAGAGCGCATACATTTCTTAGAAAATCATAATGGTAGTAATATTTAGCCTCATTTGTAATTATTAATAAACGTGTTGTTAATTTTTCTGAATAAAGTTTTTGTGTGCTGTTTCTCCTTGGCCAATTATTCATGAATTATTTACACAATACTGCACTTTTTCATTTCCAAAATTGCCCCTTATTTTATTTTATTTATTTATTTATTTTTGCTAGAAATTATAGATAATCTAGAATTAGGTGGCGTATCTGACGTTGTTCTTGGGCACAACAAAAACGATCATGTGAAGTTGGATAACGACGTATTGGTACTACTTGATTGGTCGAGAGGATATTTTCAAATTGCCTATTTATTTTATGGTAACTTCATGCTTTAAGATAATATTGTGTCTGTGGTTCTGGATCATCTCGAAGTGTTTCCTCTAGGGAAATACGTTATTACCCATGTTAATAATGTTTCCCACTGTTATTGTCTTCAACACAATTGTAATTTGTCGACATCGAATCTGCGTCGACAGTATTAACCCCTTAACGCCCGAATTAAATTACGGTTGAATAATTCAAATTGCTGATTGGCACCACTTTTATGAAAAAGAAATATCCACCTTATTTAATGACAGTAAAAATGATAGTAAAATATAGCTAATTTCACTATTTTATAAAACTGGTGGGAATCAAACAATTTGAGTAAATTCAGTATGTGCCATATATGTCACAGTAGGCAGGAAGGGGTTAAAAATGAAGCCAGTTGTGCAGTATTAAACATAAAATTAATGGCAATCGTTTTTAATAAGATACATATAAAAATTTTATGAACTTGAACTTCAAGGGTGGCATATTTTAAGCAATGAGAGCGGTATAATGTTTAAAATACTAATTTTACATATTATTATAATTTCATATACCACCATATTATAATACAATAATTAAATGGGAGGCCACTTTACTCTCTCGTAATAAGAAAAATTGATATTGGTATTACAATATATTATGGCTATATTTGAAACTTTTTTTATTTATTATTTCAGTTTTCATTCTATGCATAGGGATATACAGGAAACTCTCATCGCTGCTCAATGACCAATTCCTATGTTATTCAATTTGAGAGGTATATCTCTAGCTACAAAAATGTTTTAAATGATGTTCTTCATCATCTTAGTCAAAACAGTTTATTTTTGCAAAAGTTTTTAAGCTTCAATTTTTATGCTGTTCCTGGGTCCTACAAGTTATATTTAGAAAGACTTACTTCTTGGAACAAATAAAACATAAAAAAAAACTCATTCTTTAACAAAAAACATTTACAAAGTGATTCTTTGAATTTTATGAATTTCCAGCGATTTTCAGCCCTAAAACGCTTTTTTTTTTCATTTTTAGAGGCTGGAAAGCCCTAAAAATTCATAACGTTCAAAGTATCCTCATTCAGCAAGGTTTGGTCGTACAAAAGGTATTACTTTTGTTTTACTTGCTAGAACATATATTGCATATAGCATAAAATATTTTCTAAATATAACTTATGAAACCCCAGGTATCATATTAAAAGTTAAATTTAGCAGCTTTTACAAAAATAAGTTTATTTTCTTAAAGGGATTTAAAGTAATGCAGGACAACACTTGAAATATTTATGTGATTGAAAGTATGTCTCTAAAATTAACGTTTAGAAATTAGCTAGTAGGAATCTCTATGAAGGAACACTTTGTATAGATAGAATAAATCTTAAATCATCTGTCACTTTTACAGAGATAGTGTTGAAAAATCTCTTCTAACAATTCATCCTCCTACCGGTGAAATCCTCTAGCCTATCAATTTAGCATTCCGACCTCATAGAAATTTCCATTGAGAAAGGGGGAAAATACTTTTAAGTGAGTTCTACTTGCCCTGTTTTCAGAATTTAACGAATTGAGTGCAACAGCCGGCTTCTAAACGCATCAGCAGCAAGTAACTCTAAGCAAATCAACACGAGAACTAATTCTGCCGCCTCACTTGGCACTCTTGTGACATTATCCAAATGCCGAATAAGCAACAGAAGAGACAAAAACTCGACCCCAGGGTGTTTAAGATCGCGGCTCACGGTCCTTATTTTTAGCATCCTTAAACGCTTCACTTGAAGATAGTTTAGATGGTAGGCAGCAAAAGAGACATTTTGAAAGCTTTTTGAACGATACTCGCTTAGAAAAGAATGGAAAAAAAATAATCTTAACGGAAAAATGAGCACCTCACTTTATTGTCTTAAGTAAGTGATAGAAATGATAAACGGAAGTGAGTAAAGTTGAATCATGTTTTCTTCTAATGTGTGTTTAGACTGTGTATAAGTTAAGTATATATTGCATGTAAGAAAAAATAACATAAGGGACGGACATTGACACGGGGCCACGAAAAACAAAATTAAAAATATGCTTGTTTTGAGTTGACGAATCGGTAATATGAAACTATAGAAAAAGATGCTAATAACTCTAGAAAAGTAAAAGCAATAATTAATAAAAAATAATGAATAAAAAAATAGTAAAATTATAAATTACTATAAAAAGCAATAATATGTTGTTGTGGTTTCTAATGCCTCTGGTTGTCAGTGACGACAGACCAGGTCCCGAAGGCGCTGGATAAAATAAGTACAGCGTCCATTTAATAGGTGGCATAGGAGTGAAAGACTAATATTATGCCTCAGCGTTTTCCCGCAATTTTGATTCGTACCAAAAGGCGTAATCTTCCGGTTCGGTACCTCTCTTCCATCCACCAACCTCTCAGCGAGAGGACTGTCCACACCTCTGATTTCATCATCAGGCATGTAGCATTCACATAAAGCCCCTATCGGCACAGTATTTCCAGGAGGCCACGTTTCAAAGAACTGGCCACGCTAGATGCTGCTTCACATCGGTATTTTTATGAAACCCGGGGCTTTATAACATGTGTTTACCGCTGTCCCAAAGTAACGGGCGGGGCTAGTGAGTGCTTTAGCCTTTTGGTAGGCCTCTCCGCCTGTTTGACCCTGTCCCAAAGTAATGACAATGAAATGATTAATATTAATGTTAGATTAATAACTTATGGGTAATTAAATATTTATACATTTGATATTACTGTTTTATATTCAAATTTCATTATCTATTCCTTTAACCCATAATTCAGTATTTTATATTTTTTGAGATTATTATGACATCAAAAAGTCTCTTTTATTCCTATTACCGTTCCGCATGAATTGACAAATTTTAAAGTGCATTTGAACTGTTGTAAGTGCTGTTGAGGCTCATGCATATTTTGGTATTTTTATTCTTTTAATATTTTGTTTTGCGATAATTGTTTACAGATCATAAGCTATTTGATTTTTTTGCTTTTTTTTAATACCGCAATTTTATTTCCAGATTTATAATTCACGGTTTGTTTTCTGTAACATAAACTGCATCTACTGGCAATCGTGGTGCTCCTATTGCCACAAAACTAGATAATATATCTAAGATTTAAAAGACGCAAATTTTAAGAATTTTCACAATTTGCTTGAAATTTTCTGGAACTAAGAGGAGGCAATAATTAAAGAAACAGTAATTTCTTCTTTCGGAAAAATATACTTTTTATGTTACATTTAAAGAGGCTTAAGAACCAAAAAAATTATATAGAAACCCAAATTAAAATTGTAAATCCCATTGTCTTGAAATCACGTAGCATATATTTTTTCTATTTCAGAAGTTATTTTAATAATAAGCTTGTAGCATTATTTAAGAAGTTCAAGTAAAAATTACTACAAACCGCTGACTCTTTCTTGTCCTGTAAATGTCAGTGCAGCAGTTGTAAAATTTGTCATTTCTGGTTCAAAAAAAAAAAAAAAAAAAAAAGTAGGTCAGCGTCTAAACAACTATAATTCATTATGGCGGAAATAGAGTCTTAGTTTCTAAACTTTATATTCTTATATGACTGACACTATATATATATATATATATATTATAAATGACTTAATTAGCAATACACTAATTAGATTCCCCTCCCAGTAAACTTAAGAGCTGAAGACGAACATTCTACAGTAACATCAAAAGAGGAGAGTCAAATGATTTTTATGTATATGGAAATTGTTTATCTCCCTTTTCTCTGAATCGGCGTTATTTTTTGTAACCATTTTTTTCATCTCTATACTGTAATTCTAATCCATTTCATTAATGCATTTCCTCTGCGTTCTGAAAAGACGAAACCGCCTCGGTTGTTTCATAGAAACCCCCCAGATGTGTCATTTTACTTCAAAGCTTAGTTGGCGGTCTTCTGTACTAAAGCCAATAGTTCGAGCCCATAACATTTCCTGTCTGGCATGTTTTTTAACTCTCTCGGTTAGCAATTAAGAATCATACGTGGGCAGGACTTTTATGGGTCAATAAGGGTCAGAATACGACTTAGCTCATAAATCAAATTTGCATATCGGGAGAAAGAGACTAAAGCAGTGGCACTGTCACTTTTGGGCAATAAAAACGCTTCAAATAACACCAGATTAAAAACATTTTGCTTATGAAATTTCTTAACACGTTAGAAGAAACTTATCAACTAAACAGCACAATACATCATAAATAGTTGCTGATATGTGTTAACTTTTTAGTGATGTGTAATTTTCCACAAACTTTTGGTTGGCAAATTCTGTTTGTTAAAAAAAGATAATGAAATGACGGAAAATTATGTAAAAACAGATTTTTTCCTCTTATTGCAAGAAAACGTTTACCCATTTTATCATTTTTATGTTTAAAATCTGATTTAATAGTAGAAGAGCACGCTGTGTCTTGAAGGAAACCATTTCTCTGCAGAAGTTTGGGCTTCACCATAAATTATGTGTTTGTATTATTCGCTTAAGCTTGGTCTAATGAATTTATGGTGAATATTTCAGAACTTGTCATTCAAGAACGAAAAATATCTCTTTCAAAGTTCTCGTATGATGTGACTGTGCATTATAATGTAAAGAATATATTTTCCTAATTGCACGCTCAACTTTTGAAGCGGTTGAACACTAAATTTATTATGTTCCAAAGATACAGTGCAGAATATTGAGAGATGGAGATAAAACATACTAAGTATCAACCAGTTTTCGTTATTTGCTATGAAAGAAAAAGATTTAGTATAGTATTTATCAGAGGAAGTAACCTAAATTCCGTTAAGAGTACGAAAAATCTAAACATCATTTCAAAGCCATCATGAGCGATTCGCTGAATATCAAACTCACAAACTTCGTCCTTCTTGTATTATATGGAATGTACAAGAATTTCTGAGTAAATCACAAAAAAGAGTGACCAATTGGATTTATTTTATTCAAACATAAAAACATATGTAGTGATATCCATAATGAGCAAGGACATATTGATTACATAAATATTGATTACAGGATCAATATTTATAAAAAATTTACATTTGAAACGGCTTTAGTTTATTAAGATATTTACAAATTAAAAAAAAAAAAAACTATAATTTAATTTCTCTCATCTTATGTATGTTTTTATTTGATTCTTTTTTCTATCTGAAAATAAACTGGTCTCGTAAAATTCAGGTGTAATTTATTAAGAAATCAATATAAAAATATGAAATTTTGCAAATAAGTGCATCATAGAATGAGGCATCTTGCAGGAACATAACAAGATGGGCACAACATGACATTTCAGGTGGCACAACATGACATTTCAGGTTATGAAAGACGAGTATGGCCTTCATGCAGAGATATAGAGGTTGTACAACGAATCCTCGTAATATTAGTGAAGTTGTTGATGACAGCTTGTGGAACAAATTCCACTCATCTAAAGATTCGGATTTTAAGGCACTTCTGAGAGCATCCAAAATAAGCTCAACGGGATTAAAGTCCAGTTACCATATGAGCCAACCATACGAAGAATATACTTATCTTATCCTCACGAAAATCATCGAAATGTTGTGCTCCGTACGGCAACACATTATAGTGCATAAAATGAAGTCTGGATAAGCATCTGCCCTAAAAGTTCTCACATATGTTTCAAGGACGTTCTTCTTATATCCTTATGCTGTCACAGTTTCTGCATAGCGTAGCGAGCCCGTCTTTCATCCGGCCAAACACATGTATCTTAAACACAGAAAGATTGGAGCCATGTCCTCTTTACTAATGAGTCGAGGTTCTGTACACAAACAGATTCTCGACAAGTCTTCATCAAGAGATAATGTGGCACGCTATTACACCAACAGAATCTCAACAAGTCTTTATCGACAGAGAACGTACGGGGAATTCATCATTTTGGTGGTAGTGGATTCCTTGTTTAGAGCGGCATTAATTTGGACAGCCAGGCACCTCTGCATTCTTCGATGCTAATACTGTAACTGCAGTAAGTATGGGGTTCTTTAATCTTATTTGAGACTTTTTCCATGAAGAGGTCGGTTCAGACTTTATTTTATGGGCGATAATGCAAGGCTACACGGAGCATAACTTGTCAATGATTTCCTTGAGGTAGAACACATTCGATGTATGGATTGGCCCTCAGTCGTTGGGCCTTCAGAGTTTACAACTAATCATAAATGAAAAATAAAAGGTTTTTTACAAGTTGCAGTTTTAGAGGCTTTATCAAGTGAAGAGGTACTACTTTATGTTGCTGGAATAGAATATTCTATGTAAGTAAAAATAATAAAAAAGTATCTTACTGTAACAAAAACTTTAAACTACTCAAAAGTGAATTTTTCAAATTGGTGGTCACGATTACTCAAAAGCTACTCAGTAGATTCACTTTTAATTTTATCAGCACTTATCCTATATAATTATGTAGAGACTTAACAAAGAATTATTTTCTTTTTTTTTAATTACCAAAAAACAGTCGTTTTTTAACATAAAAATTAAATTTATTCTTCCGACAGCAGCCATTTTGGAAAAAAAAAAATCCCTGCCGGCCCGGCCTACAGGCAGAGGTAGATTTCGAAGTTAAGTATACTAATTTCACCAACAAAAACAAAATCATTATTAGATATAAATCCACTTTAGCAGTTTTATCTGTCTGCTTTTGACGAGCTTTTATTTCATTTTTTTAAAATAGCTGGTTTTATCAGAATCATGTTAAGGCGATATTAAAAAAAATATTTTTCCATACTCAACAACTCGAAATTTTCTGGCACATTTTCAGATTCATTTTTAATTAAAAAAAAAAAAAAAAATATGAAACATGATGACGTGATTTTTGAAAATATTTATAAGCGACCTGTGTTTTTATTTTTCTTTCAATTAATTAAAACTTGATGAATAAACAATTATTTTCTCAGTAGGGCAATATTTTTCGTTGCTAACACAATCGCTTCGGTAAATTCTGTTCAAAATGCCCACTTTGACATCATTTTTTGAAATACATTCTGCCTCTATCAAAAAATCAATCATTACTGTACATTATATAGTTTCTGAATAAGAGAATCTAGCAATTGGATGCGTTTGAGAGCAAAAATGAATTTAAAAATGAGTAAGAAAATAGACAGTTTGGATTTGAATGCACCCTTAATAAGATAATTTTTTTCTTCAATCGCTATGTATTTTTAATTTGTTTTTGCTGTAAGAATTGGCCCTTTCAAAAACTTCTCTATATAAATGTTGAAGACAATATTAAGAAGATATATGATAAATTCATGGAGATTTTATATCTTGTGAATTGACGGAGTTATGAAAATTTTTCTTCTTCAACCCCCATTTTCGTTTTCTTTTTCAATTTTTTTTTTTTCGGTACGAATTGGTCCTATCAAAAACTTGTGAATATAAAAGCTGTAGATAATATTAAGGAGCTGTATAATAAAATTATTGGATGATTTGATATTTTGAGAATTGACGAAGTAAGGAATTTTTTTCTCCCAAAAACCCTATTTTTTTGCGCTCCTTGAGCCTATTTTAATTTTTATCAAAAATCTGTGATGCATGAATTTTTGGCGCTATTTTTAGAAGTAATAAAAACTTTAAACTGATTTGATATGTACAAAAATTAAGAAGTTATGTAGTTTTTTCGGTTTTCACAAAACCCCTCCCTATTTCCATCCCCTTTGTCCGCTTTTGGCCATTAACGAACTTGAGCGAGATTTTATGTCCCTTGATTTTATGTATCAATTTGAAAGATATTTGTGTAGAATTGCGGAAGTTATCGTGTCCAGAAGAAAGTGATAACACAATTGCTTTGGAAAATTCCGTTCAAAATGCCCATTTTGACATCATTTTTGGAAATATATTCTGCCTCTATCAAAAAATCGATCATTACTGTACATTATATAGTTTCTGAATAAGAGAATCTAGCAATTGGATGCGTTTGAGAGCAAAAATGAATTTAAAAATGAGTAAGAAAATAGACAGTTTGGATTTGAATGCACCCTTAATAAGATGATTTTTTTCTTCAATCGCTATGTATTTTTAATTTGTTTTTGCTGTAAGAATTGGCCCTTTCAAAAACTTCTCTATATAAATGTTGAAGACAATATTAAGAAGATATATGATAAATTCATGGAGATTTTATATCTTGTGAATTGACGGAGTTATGAAAATTTTTCTTCTTCAACCCCCATTTTCGTTTTCTTTTTCAATTTTTTTTTTTTTTTTTTTTTTTTTTTTTTTTCGGTACGAATTGGTTCTATCAAAAACTTGTGAATATAAAAGCTGTAGATAATATTAAGGAGCTGTATAATAAAATTATTGGATGATTTGATATTTTGAGAATTGACGAAGTAAGGAATTTTTTTCTCCCAAAAACCCTATTTTTTTGCGCTCCTTGAGCCTATTTTAATTTTTATCAAAAATCCGTGATGCATGAATTTTTGGCGCTATTTTTAGAAGTAATAAAAACTTTAAACTGATTTGATATGTACAAAAATTAAGAAGTTATGTAGTTTTTTCGGTTTTCACAAAACCCCTCCCTATTTCCATCCCCTTTGTCCGCTTTTGGCCATTAACGAACTTGAGCGAGATTTTATGTCCCTTGATTTTATGTATCAGTTTGAAAGATATTTGTGTAGAATTGCGGAAGTTATCGTGTCCAGAAGAAAGTGATAACACAATTGCTTTGGAAAATTCCGTTCAAAATGCCCATTTTGACATCATTTTTGGAAATATATTCTGCCTCTATCAAAAAATCAATCATTACTGTACATTATATAGTTTTTGAATAAGAGAATCTAGCAATTGGATGCGTTTGAGAGCAAAAATGAATTTAAAAATGAGTAAGAAAATAGACAGTTTGGATTTGAATGCACCCTTAATAAGATGATTTTTTTCTTCAATCGCTATGTATTTTTAATTTGTTTTTGCTGTAAGAATTGGCCCTTTCAAAAACTTCTCTATATAAATGTTGAAGACAATATTAAGAAGATATATGATAAATTCATGGAGATTTTATATCTTGTGAATTGACGGAGTTATGAAAATTTTTCTTCTTCAACCCCCATTTTCGTTTTCTTTTTCAATTTTTTTTTTTTTTTTTTTTTTTTTTTTTTTTTTCGGTACGAATTGGTTCTATCAAAAACTTGTGAATATAAAAGCTGTAGATAATATTAAGGAGCTGTATAATAAAATTATTGGATGATTTGATATTTTGAGAATTGACGAAGTAAGGAATTTTTTTCTCCCAAAAACCCTATTTTTTTGCGCTCCTTGAGCCTATTTTAATTTTTATCAAAAATCCGTGATGCATGAATTTTTGGCGCTATTTTTAGAAGTAATAAAAACTTTAAACTGATTTGATATGTACAAAAATTAAGAAGTTATGTAGTTTTTTCGGTTTTCACAAAACCCCTCCCTATTTCCATCCCCTTTGTCCGCTTTTGGCCATTAACGAACTTGAGCGAGATTTTATGTCCCTTGATTTTATGTATCAGTTTGAAAGATATTTGTGTAGAATTGCGGAAGTTATCGTGTCCAGAAGAAAGTGATAACACAATTGCTTTGGAAAATTCCGTTCAAAATGCCCATTTTGACATCATTTTTGGAAATATATTCTGCCTCTATCAAAAAATCAATCATTACTGTACATTATATAGTTTTTGAATAAGAGAATCTAGCAATTGGATGCGTTTGAGAGCAAAAATGAATTTAAAAATGAGTAAGAAAATAGACAGTTTGGATTTGAATGCACCCTTAATAAGATGATTTTTTTCTTCAATCGCTATGTATTTTTAATTTGTTTTTGCTGTAAGAATTGGCCCTTTCAAAAACTTCTCTATATAAATGTTGAAGACAATATTAAGAAGATATATGATAAATTCATGGAGATTTTATATCTTGTGAATTGACGGAGTTATGAAAATTTTTCTTCTTCAACCCCCATTTTCGTTTTCTTTTTCATTTTTTTTTTTTTTTTTTTTTTTTTTTCGGTACGAATTGGTCCTATCAAAAACTTGTGAATATAAAAGCTGTAGATAATATTAAGGAGCTGTATAATAAAATTATTGGATGATTTGATATTTTGAGAATTGACGAAGTAAGGAATTTTTTTCTCCCAAAAACCCTATTTTTTTGCGCTCCTTGAGCCTATTTTAAATTTTATCAAAAATCTGTGATGCATGAATTTTTGGCGCTATTTTTAGAAGTAATAAAAACTTTAAACTGATTTGATATGTACAAAAATTAAGAAGTTATGTAGTTTTTTCGGTTTTCACAAAACCCCTCCCTATTTCCATCCCCTTTGTCCGATTTTGGCCATTAACGAACTTGAGCGAGATTTTATGTCCCTTGATTTTATGTATCAGTTTGAAAGATATTTGTGTAGAATTGCGGAAGTTATCGTGTCCAGAAGAAAGTGATAACACAATTGCTTTGGGAAATTCCGTTCAAAATGCCCATTTTGACATCATTTTTGGAAATATATTCTGCCTCTATCAAAAAATCGATCATTACTTTACATTATA
Organism: Maratus speciosus; assembly: GCA_963932465.1. NCBI lineage: Eukaryota > Metazoa > Arthropoda > Arachnida > Araneae > Salticidae > Maratus > Maratus speciosus. The sequence continues at coordinate 405,685,950 of OZ010796.1, forward strand.
TAGTTTCTGAATAAGAGAATCTAGCAATTGGATGCGTTTGAGAGCAAAAATGAATTTAAAAATGAGTAACAAAATAAGCAGTTTGGATTTGAGTGCATCCTTAATGCAATGATTTTTCCAACACAATCCGCTTCGGGAAATTCGGTTCAAAATGCCCACTTTAACAGCATTTTTTAAAATATATTCTGCCTCTATCGAAAAATCGACCATTTCGGTACATTATATTGTTTCTGAGTAAGAAAACGTACCAAATGGAAGCCTTTGAGAGCAAAAATGAATTGTAAAATGAGTCAGAAAATAAGCAGTTTGGATTTGAATACACCCTTACTTAGATGATTTTTTTCTTCAACCGCTATGTATTTTTAATTTTTTTTTTTTCTGTAAGAATTGGTTCTATCCAAAACTTTTCCATACAGATGTTGTAGACAATATTAAGAAGATATATGATAAATTCATGGGGATTTTATATCTTTTGAATTGACGGAGTTATGGATTTTTTACTTCTCCAAACCCCCTTTTTGTTTTCGTTTTTAATTTTTTTTGCGGTACGAATTGGTGCTATCTAAAACTTGTGAATATAAAAGTTGTAGGTAATATTAAGGAGATTTATAATAAAATTAATTGGAATTGATATCTTAAGAATTGACGAAGTTATGAATTTTTTTCTCCCAAAAACCCTATTTTTTGCGCCCCTTGAGCCCATTTTTACTTTATCAAAAATCTGTGATACATAAAATTTTGGCGCTATTTTTAGAAGTAAAAAAAACTTTACACTGATTTGATATGTATAAAAATTAAGAAGTTATGGGGGGTTTTCGGTTTTCGCAAAACCCCTCCCTATTTACATCCCCTTGGTCCGATTTTGCCCATTAACGAACCTGACCGAGATTTTATGCCCATTGATTTTATGTATCAGTTTGGAAGAGATGCGTGGAGAATTACGAAAGTTATCGTGTCCAGAAGAAAGTGATATATATAGATAGATAGATACATAGATAGATAGATAGATAGATAGATAGATAAAGTTTTTTACTGAGGGTGGTTTTGGGTTCTAGGGGTCATGATCGGTGTAGATCTGCAAAAATTTTTCAGAAATTCCAACATGGGAACGATCCCAATAGGTAGTATTTCATACGAAATCTACCTAAAATCAGTATTTCCTAAATTACTTCGCCTAGTCCTTATAAAAAACCTTATTTAATTAACAAATGCTCATTTTTAAAATTTCAAATGTGTGAAATTTTAACTACAATGGTAACTGAAAGGCACAAAAAAATACTATCAGACCTTTAAGAAGAGCGATAAATATACGTATATTTAAAATAATATGTCAAAATTGCCTTTAACTATTGTATTATAAAATAAAAATAAAGTCAAAGAAAAAAATTAATTGCTTAATGAAAAAACATAATTATGAAAAACACTATTTTTTCAACTGCATAACGGGGTGTAACCCCTTAACTTGCGTTTACCATGCTTGTGATATTGTAGGAAAAGCCGTGTCACCACGTCAAACATTTCATTAAATCCTTTCTTCATCAAAAATCCGCGCTTTTAGATGATTGATACTTTTTACTGCCAGCTATCAACGAAAAACCTCATTAACAATCTGAGGGATGGTTGCGCAGGATGGCCTCATTTCTATGCTAGTCGGCATGTTCTGCAATATGACGTGTCATTTTTTGACCATTTTTGATAAGCTTCTTTTCATCTTTCTAACATACTATACGATATTTTTGCTAAGTTGCTATATTAACTTACAAAGGCACTAAATAAATGACTTGCTAAGTGCACTAGTGCACATAAGTGCACTTTAGAACGCAAGTGCCTCATAGGCAAGGTAGTATGAGGCCTAAGTTAACTAAAATTATTGTTTTTATATTAATTTCTTTATAAGTTATATTAAAAGAAACTGCTTGTATCTTTACATTTGGAGACCAATGTATTTAAAAAAAAACATTTTCTAATTTTAGAATAAGTTTAACACATTGTTGAAAGACAGTTGAGGAAATTTCTTATAGAATCAAAGAAAATTTCTTATGAGATGTGTGTTTTTAGACAATAGAAGCGCTGCCTTTTCTTAAAGTCGGTTACCTAGATATATTTTTCGAGTTTATCTATCAATAAATATTTGGAAAATATTTGGATTTTATATGAAATTTCGTATAGAATAAAAAAAAAAAACTGCCAGCTATTTGACATAAAGACGCAATATTTCTGATAAAAGCTTGCTGATATTTTATTCAAGAAAAATAGCGTAGGTTTCACGCCTTTAGTTAACAACGTATCGTTTTAGAAACACAAGTATACTCGTGACCGATTAACAAAGTGTCAATAGCTTAAATAAATTATAGAATGTATCAAAAGTTCATGAAAGAAGTGGTGAAATAAGAATAAAGTATCAAATGCTTATGAGGTTCAATCTAGAGTATAGCATAATTTTTGCACATTCATACTATATTTCATCTGCGCAATTCATTGTAACAGTACTAGATCTATATGTTTTTATTGTGAAAACATTTTAGCATTTTTGAACAACTCTACGGTAGTGAGCAAAGGGAATATATTCAATAAATTATTTGAAAGTAGAAAACACTCCAAATAATAAGGTTAGTATATATGATTTAGAGTCCTTACACGATACACGTTTTAATTTAATTTTTTTTTGGTTACTCTTTTTAATGAATTGACTGATATAGCATACTTAGTGATCGGGTTCAATAGACTTTTTAATTTAGCCCAGTTCAAATACTTAGGTTTGCAGATGCCTTAAAAACAAAATTGATTTAATCGCTTTATTTAGAAAAAAAAAGAAGCTTATTTTAACAATATATATACATATTTATTTTTCTTATTCATTTTTTTAAATTTCGGTTTGTTTCTTACAAATATTTTTTACTTTAATAAATCAATTTATTTAGCTTATTTAACAATCAGGTTAAGTCAACTTACGATTTTAGGCAAGTCTAGATTTTTAGAATTACAAATGCTTCAAAAATAAAACTGATTTAATCATTTTGCTTGCAAAAAGATTGTTTATTAATAATTTTGTTTATTGTTTCTTACTTGAGTTATTTCATAATATGGTTTTATTTCAATAAAGCCGAATGATTTTGCATACTATTAGACTAGTCTGAATTCTTAAATTTAATATATACCTCGCAAATAAAATTGATTTATTCATCTTTTTTTTTTTATATAAATAAGTTATTTAGCAGTACTTTTTTATTGAATGTTCTTTAAGTTACCCATTAATATAATTTTAGTTTCGTTTATGTGAAATAATTTTCTTTTAATTAACCCATTTAAATAGCATATTAAATAACCAGGTTTTATCTACTTAAAGTTTGGGTTTAGACTGAATAATTAGGAGTTCACTTTCCTCAGAAATAAAATTTAATTATTAGTTTTATTTTGCAAAATGGTTGACTTAACAATAATTTTTACTACTTGTCATTTAAACCATTTAAAAATATTTTGTTTTTCTTTCATTTGGCTACGTATGCGAAGTAAATTTTCTAGTGCGGAAGTAGCTTGGTGGGTTTTTACTAAAGGAATGTGTTTTGCACTAATATTACAATCGCAACAAACAATGTAATCGAACTGGGGAAATTTGCGTCTATAGATTAAGCGTTGATTATGTATTTGCAATCTTTATGATGCAGCAGTTTATTGCAGTTCAAGACCGGATTTCTTTGAAACGGCTCAACTTATCTGGTTACTAACAATTAGCGTGGCTTATTCAGTATACATTTACGTTTAGTCATAGCAGTTTTATGTCGAATTTTCTAATGGGAAAATCAGTAATAATGAAACATTCTACATATCTCAATAAATACAATTATAAAAAATCCCAATTACAACAGCTCAATATATACAAATTTAAACAATTCCATTATAAGAATCTGATATATATACAGTAAACCCCCTGTAAGGCGGATTCTGTGTAAGACGAAAATTTTTCTAACTCGGAAAGATTTTCAAGTCTCTGAGAATCCATAGACATAGAGTAAAATTTATATAAGGCGGAATATTGTCTACTACGGAAAATTTTCTCGGTCCTGGTCGATTCCGCCTTAGACAGAGTTATATATATAATAGTTTCTTTCAGTTTAATACCTGATTTCTTTGAAGCGTCTCACGTTACTTGGTTACTAATAATTACCTTGGTTTATTCAATGCACATTTACGTTTAGCCATAACAGTTTTATGGCAAATTTTCTAATGAGAAAATCAACAATAATAAAGCATTCTACATATCTTAATACATACAATTATAAACAATCACGATTAGAACAGCTCAGTAATTGCAATTTTAAACAAGTTGATTATGTCAATCTTATGTATTTACAAATGTATTATATTTTTTCGCCTGGACATAGAAGTAAAACAAGATTCCGTTACTGACAAGTTCCGTTACCTGTGGTTTTAATATAATTACAAATATCGCAAATGGTTTGTAAATCATCGCCCCCATGTCACACTAACAAATGGTAAAAAGGAAAGAAAAACTTAGAATTATTTTATTTATTTCTGTTAATACTGAGCTGTTTTTGGTGAGTAGAATATTTCTTGATGGTATAAAGATTTATCAAAGAACCTTTGAACTAGGAAATCTTATCGTAAATGATATTATCAAACTGGTTATTAATTTTTTCTTTTGTCTAAAAATATTAATGGTTTGACAGGGTAGTGAGTAGTGATTATATCAGTAGTGCTGTAACTATACAGGGTGCAATATGTTATCTATCGCCGACCTTTAATTTCTCAACCGTTGGTTGTAGACATACAGTTCCAATTGCAAAAACGTTTCAAATGAGGTAAATATTCATGTTGTGGCATTATTTAAAGTAAAAAATCAATATTATAAAAATTACGAAATCTAACTTTTTATACGGTCCCCTAGTCCTTATAGTTATATTTAATAAAAGTTTACACATATCATAACAGATATAACACAGAAATTTTGACATCTGTACTACAAAAATTGACACAGTTATTGAATTTCAAAGTTTGAGATTTTTTCTCACGATTTTGTCTTTCAGTGAGGGATCAGTTAAAAGATGAATTAAAGTAATTCGAGATAAAAATCAGGGTGCAATGTCCTTTTTACAGATAAATCACCTTTAGCCGATATAGCCAAATTGGGGTACCATCAAAGAGGGTTATTTCATTTAAAATATTTAGCTGACTTTTAGGGGTCGTATACAAAGAAAAGAATGAAATATTGAAATCAAACATAAAAATAAATATCAATTTATTATAATATCTGAAAACGGTCTACTATAAAAATGAATACATCAAGCGCCGGAATCTACTAGAGATACTGCTCAAAGTGTTTTTTTAACACTTTTATCGGTCGAACAACATTCAAATATCAAAGTAAGTAGAATCGACAACCAGAAAATAAAACATACTCACTAAGGACTCGATAAATGATAGCGGAATGCAAACGATCAGCCGAACTATAACGAGCATGAAAATTGAGATTATGCAAATTACAATAGTACCACAGTACCACACGCTCGGGATAAAACACGAGCCATCTAGCAGTGTGGACATGCTAGTCAGCGCTGAGATCGTGATGGCAAGCTACGTATACATGCAATATGCCGAAGAGATACTTATTTATGGTGAATGTCAAAGGAATGCCAGAGAGGCTGCGAGTGTTTATTCAGAACGCTTCCCTAAGAATCTATATCCAACGCATGAAACTATAACTGATGCATTGCACCATCTTAGAGAGACCGGCTCTGTTTCTCCACGACCCAGAACAAGTAGACAGGCAAGGATGTAATGTTCGAGTGACACCGAAGGAGGTGCTGGCATTCGCCCTTTTAATTCCCCAACTGAGCACGGCGGAAATAAGAAAGGCATGTGGATACACGCGTCAGCATATCTGGCATTTGTTACATGCACGTGTTGGGCATCTATACCATCCGACACTAGTGCAAACTTTGTTGCTGGGTGACCACGCACGGCGATTTGATTATGATTTGTCCTTTGTGACATTCTGTGGATAGATGAGGGAATGTTTACACGGGGTGGCATTGTGAACGTACACAATATGCATTACTGGCGCTGGAAAACCCCCCACATCGCCCGCACAGTACGACACCAGGTACGCTGGTCAACGAACGTGTGTTACGGTACATGGGGAACCCAGATTGTTGGACCCATCTTCTACGATGGGACCTTAACGGGCGATCGTTACCTTCACCTGCTACAAAACACGGTACGTGAGTGGTATGCAGAGCTGCCTCACCAACATGCAAGCCGAGTGTGGTTTCAACTTGATGGGCCCCTCCGCATAAAGCATCAAACGTCCGTGCGTATCTGGCCACCGAATCCGGCTAACAGATCATTGGATATGGTGGTCCGGTAGAGGGGACACCGCGTTCGCCGGACTTGACTCCCATGGACTTCTACCTCTGGTATTACATCAAGGCATAGGTCTATGTGACTGAGGCCACTTCTCTGGTTTATCTGAAGCAGCACATGATCCTTGATTGTCGCACAGTTTACACGCCTGATATGCTCTGTGCCCAGGATTCAGTAGTACTGTCACGCTCAGTTGTGCATTGCCACCAATGAGGAACACTTTGAGAAGTATCTCTAGTAGATTTCGGCATTTGATATATTCCTTTTTTATAGTAGACCATTTTCTGATATTATAATAAATTGATATTTATTTTTCTGTTTAATTTCAATATTTCATTCTTCGCTTTGTATACGACACCTAAAAGTCAACTCAATTTTTTAAATGAAATAACCCACTTTAGTGATACACCAATTTAGCGATACCGGCTAAAGGTGGTTTTGCCTTGAAAAAGGACATTGCACCCTGATTTTGATCTCGAATTACTTTAATTTATCTTTTAACTGATCCCTCATTGAAAGACAAAATCATGTGCAAAAATCGTAAACTTCGAAATTTAATAATTGTGTCAACTTTTGTAGTATAGATGTCAAACTTTTTGTGTTATATCTGTTACGATATGTGTAAACTTTTACTAAATATAACTATAGGGACTGGGGGAGCGTATAAAAAGTTAGATTTAGTAATTTTTATAAAAGTAATTTTTTACTTTGAATAATGCCACAACATGCATATTTACCTCATTTGAAACGTTTTAACTATATGTCTACGACAAATGGTTGAGAAATTAAAGGTCGGCGATAGATAACATGTTGCACCCTGTATAAGTGATAATATAAGTGAGTATGGTGTGCTATTAAAAGCATAAGGCATTATCAATTATTTGAATGAATTGTGAAGGATTTCAAAGGGGACCACTGACCGAAAAAGCATGCTAAATTTGAAAGAGTCATTAAAAAAAGACCGCAACAAAGAAATAAAATAACAAGAAAGAAAAATCATGCGTCACGCATAGATTATGAAACCTTTCTAGAATGTTGTAATGAAATTTCACTATTTACTTAGGTAAAAGAAGAATTCGAAATAAACAATTTAGAAAATCCATAAAGCAGTTGAACACCTAATTTGAAAAATTAGAGCCCATAGTCGATAAGATCTTTGAATTCTTTTTACAAGTCCTTTATACGATCCATAGATTTGTATACAAATGCTAAAATTTATCATATTTGCTAAAATTTAGTTGAGCTATGAGACACAGAACACATTTGAAAACATATTTTCAGCGTTTACCGCCCATAGAAGGGTAAATCGAAATTTTTGATGCAGCTCTATATATTTTGCAAATCTGTACGCACCAGATATTAAGTTAAAATTTATTTGAGTAAAGAAATACATAATACAACTAAAATCGCAGTTCCAGAATTTTCCATTCATTGACGGTAATATAGTCAGTTTTTGCCTAGACCTGTATAAGATTTTATTTATCTTCCACAAACATATCTTAGTATACTAAATAGAATCAGACGCAGTTCCAGAATTAAGCTGGAAAGTGGGGTGATTACACAATTAAAACACATTCTTTAAGCAATTTGCTCCCATAGACACTAATGCTTACGAATTTTTTGCGCAGCTCTGTATCTGAGTTATAGAATTTATCCGCTTCACGTAGTATACTAAAATATGATTAAACTCAAAAGTACCTCATCTACTCAAAAGCATACCTCAACAGAAACCGCATTTCTAGCAACTATCGCTTATACACAGTACAATAACCGAGTTTTTTTTTTTGCTCCAATAAATACTATACACTCTATATTCAACAGTAAGACACTTGTTTTTCACCTTAGCAATGCACATCAGTTTCATTATGCTTTAAATAGCGAGACATATTTAAAATATACTGCAAACGATTTTTACTCACAGGCCATAATGTAACGGAATTCTTTTGTGTATCCCTGTAAATGGATGATAAATACTATGCAATCTATATCCTACCGAAAAAAATTTGCAATGCACCTTAATAATGTATATCAAATTTAATATATTTGAAATAATGTAACTGCCTTAAAATGCATTAAAAACGATTTTCCCTCCATAGACCAGAATGTAACGGAGTTTTTTTTTTTGTGTCCCTATAAACGAACTATAAATGCTACCTACTCAATTTTAAATAGGAAATGTCCTATGGTAAGCCTAAATAACATATATAAAGATCATGGTAATCCAAGTATATTTAAGCGAGAGCAAGGACAGATGCCAATAGTCATACGCCGGACAAACCGAAGTCATAAACACTTTTCAATTACGTTGGAAATTCTTAAAAAAACAAGACGAACTTAAATATTTGATAACCAAACTATCATTCTGTGTGTAAGTGTGTGTGTGTGTGTGGACGGGGGGAGGGGGGGCTCGTTTTCATAAAGCCAAAACGGGAAATAGCAACACACGGCAAAAAAAGACATACATTGTCTTATACATTCATCCGAAGAGAAATTAAAAAGTCCTTCCGGCCAGTGCCGGGAGGAAGAGGTAGCTTTCATATTCCTTATTTTAAAAAAACCAACTTATATTATTCAAACACACGAAGCTCAATTAAGTGGAAACCGAATGTAGGAGATTCAATTTTAATTTTTATCAATACTAAATCATTATGAATGAGAATTTCGCGAAATTAGTCAGCTTTATCCAAGCTGCTTTTATTTAAAGTAACTTATATTTGGCTGCTAAATTCGGCGATTTCTTAAAGTGCCTGCCATTTTAAGACAACATGGTGGATGAGGCTAACCAGTGAACTTGGTCGAGACCTTAGTAATTGCTGTGCACATGCTCACTCGCATCGGAATCAGTTGATATATACGAGTGCTGCAGGCAAAAAATCAGATTTTTCAAAATGTCACCCACGTTAAAAATTGAAACTGCTATATCTGGACCATTTTTTAAGGTAAAGACTAACAAAAAATGCTCCTGAATCCTTATATCAAGGTCAAATACTTAAGAAAGAAACCTTTTTCAATTTCTAATTTTTTTGCACCTCACTTTAAATATATATATTTTTTTAATTTAATGGCCACCATTTTGAAACAAGGTGGCTGGTGAAGCTGGCCAGCGAACTTGGTCGAGATATTGATGTATACTATCCACATGCCTTCTTCCATCGAAATAGGCGAATACGTGTGGTATTGCGTGACAAATACAAGATCGTTTCAATGTGTTAGCCATGATAGAAATTCAAAGTGCTATAATTCAACCACTTTTTAAGATATAAACAAAAGAACAAATTTTCAGAAACAAAAACTGCTCCAAAATCTTTGTATCAAGGCCAAACACACAAAAAAAATCTTTTTCATTTTCCAATTTTTTAATACCTCATTTTAAATTTTAAATTACATTTTTTTTAAAAATGGCAACCCTTTTGAAACAAGATAGCGAATGAAGCTGGCCAACGAACTCGGTCGAGACATTGGTATGTACTATGTACAGACCAAGTTACATTCAAATCGGTTCATAAATACGCCTGTCATCGCGTGACAAAAATCAGGTCGTTTTAAAATGTCAGCCACAATACAAATTCAAAATGTTATAACTCAGCCATTTTTTTAGATATAGATGAAACAAAACCTGTTCCGGAATCTTTGTATTAAGGTCAAACACATACGAAAAAAATCTTTTTCATTTTCTAATTTTTTGGTATCTCATTTTAAATTTAATTTTTTTTAATTTTTTTAAATGGCCGCCATTTTAAAACAAGATGGCGGATGAAGCTGGCCAACGAACTCGGTTGAATTATTTGTATGTACTATGTACACACCAAGGTACATCCAAATCGGTTCATAAATACGTCTGTTATCACGTGGCAAAAATCAGGGCGTTTCAAAATGTCAGCCACGCTAGAAATTCAAAATGCTATAACTCAACCATTTTTTAAGATATAGACGAAACAAAAACTGCTCCCAAATCTTTTTATCAAGGTCAAACACATAAGAAAAAAATACTTTTCAAATTTTCAATTTTTTGGTACCACATTTCATATTTAAATTTTTCTTAAAATTTTAAATGGCCGCCATTTTTAAACAAAATGGCGGATGAAGCTGGCCAGCGAACTCGGTCGAGACATTGGTCTGTACTATGTATAAACGAAGTTACATCCAAATCGGTTCATAAATACGCCTTTTATCGCGTGACAAAATTCAGGACGTTTCAAAATGTCAGCTTCGCTAGAAATTCAAAATGCTATAACTCAGCCATTTTTTAAGATATAGACGAAACAAAAACTGCTACGGAGTTTTTGTATAAAGGTCAAATACATAAGAAAAAATATTTTTCCATTTTCAATTTTTTGTACCACATTTCAAATTTTAAATTTTTTTTAAAATGTTTAAATGGCCGCCATTTTGAAACAAAATGGCGGATGAAGCTGGCCAACGAACTCGGTCGAGACATTGGTATGTACTATGGACACACCGAATTACATCCAAATCGGTTCATAAATACGAGAGTTACACACACACACATATATATATATATATATATATATATATATCAATTTTGAACGGAGGGTGGTTTCGGGGTCTGGGGGTCATGATCGATGCAAATATATCAAAATTTTTTGAAATCGCTTTCTTCCGAACGGCTGCAATAGGTAGCTTTTTGTAAAGAAAGCTACCTAAAACTAATGAAACGTTCAACAACGTAAAAAAAAAGTTAATACTTAATATTATTTTAATTCCTTGTATGAGTTTTCACATAAGATATTTCCCTTAAATGTTTTGTAAAATTAGTTTATGTAGTTTCTCAAAATAGTTTCTATTAAAATGGCAGATTGCAACAAAATACAGGATGATTATATAAAAAAAAACTTTACCATATATGAGACCCTACCGAGGTTACCGTTCAGAATGAAAAGGGTGCCATTTGGAATGCGGTTATTTTACACCACGTGCTCAAGAATGAGGGAAAGAACAACAGCAATAGAGATATCACAGTCATGGTTACCGTGACAGAATTTCATAAATTTCAAATGATAACATAACACTCAATTTTCTTCATCGCAAAACGATCTTCACAATGAAAAGCATAAATAGCATTAAGAAACCTAATTTTAGTTGTATAAATGGCGACATAAAACAAACGAAAATAAGACCATTTCGTACTCTATATGTGCTTCAAGATAAAATTGGTGGCATTGTCATCTATATCCATATCGCATTATCTGATCGACACGTTCTCCCGAATATACACCTCAATCGTTTTTTGTCTGTTGGAGTATTTAAAATGCTAGACTAGGTACTGTGTGGCTACGATAAGAAAGTCTCTGGGTAAAGTTTCTGCTTAAGAAGGTTCCAAAACCTATAGGAACAACAAGTTGATTCTTAGGAGGATGTGTTATGATTCATCTAAAGAATAAGAGGAAATTAGGTAGAAAAGAAAGGGCCAGACCCCCCTAAAAACTAACTGATCTGTTACCCTTACAAAAGAACAGAGGTTAAACCGCTTCCCGGTCTTTTTTTATCAGAGCTACGCAGTATACATGCCAAATCAGCTGAGTGAGTCTAACTGGAAAAACACCATCAAACGTGAACTTCTGTATTGTCTTTCATGCCGTGATTTGTCGTTGTCCAAAGTCTCCCGCATGTGATCGTCTGCGAACGTATATATTTAAAAATTTTGTAGTACGAGTAAAATTACTTGCTTTTTGTCACCTGTGTGGTCACATTTGTGCTTTTTACTGATTTTATTGGAGTTTGTTTTATGTTGCAATTTCTGAAGCTAATATTTTAACATTGTTTATGGTTTTTCACCACGAAAATCATTTTGCTGTAAAAAAATTGGTTGTTCGTATTTGGAATCTTCAAAATTTTGTCACTGTAACCGTAACTATGACACATCAAATATAATTTTTTACCTCTTTCTCGAACTTATGCTATAAAATAACCACATCGTAAATGGCATTAACTTTACTTGAAAGGTATTGTCGCTAGGGGCTCATACATAGACAAAGATTTTTTTATAATCCCCCTTTATGTTAATAAGTAATGACAGATGATGGGGTGAAAATATTTGGGCAATAAAGGAAAATGAGCTCTATATCTCTAGCGAGCAATTGTCTATGATTAAAACTTGTACGGCCTATATTTTAATACATTCAAAAACCTACATTTGTTTAGTATGATATCAGATTAGGCTTTAGTGAGAGTGGTTTTGCACAGCAGAGTGGGTTTTTTAAGACCTTTTATTTTTATCCACATTCATTTTAATCTACGTTTTTGCCAGTAGAGTGCCTTCATAATTAAAAAAGTGCTGACATAGTTTGGCGATAATGGCAGGCTCGATAAATTTTTGTTCAAAATCCTCTTGACTAATTTAATTATATTGCTTGTATGTCTGCATGTTCTTATTTATAATGTCACTCTAGTTCTACACAATGCGGTGACTATTTTTAGTTTAAAATCTTCTCTGGTATACTAAAATTGTAGTATAAGAAGTTACATTTAAATCTTTTTAGTGTTTTTTGAGCAACTGCCTCACATAAATACATACATACAAACGTACATTACAGATCAAAGCAGAAGTTCCGGTTTTAGAAGTCCCATACAAATTGGGTATGCATGTTTTTCAAATTGAGATCTCAATTCTCAAAGCTATCATAAGCTAAGAAAATACTTACAAACGAGTAAACTTTTAAACTACCATTTTTTAACAATATACAGAGTAGTGGGAATCTGGCCTGTAGTCGATTAGCGTATGTAAAAGCTGGCCCTGTCTTCAAAAGTTTCGTCTGCGAAATATTAATTTATAGCTCAAAAAACAATAATAAATGTCAGTATTAACATTGTAAATCGCTTATTATCTTTCTTACATTACCGTCTTTTTTGAAAATTCATTTGCTATTAAATCAATCAGCAAAAAGTAACCTTAGCATTTAGTTCCGGTCGGATGAAAGCCGTCTTTATTCGGTATTCTGAACCACGAGCAATAAAATGAAATCTTTAATTCCGATGGTCTGGCTTGTCAGTTTGTAAAGTGCTGAAATGAACACGTTTGTTAATTAAGCTGAAACACAAGGAACGCACTTATCGCTTAGCTCTTTATTGTATCAGATGTCGATAGAAGCCGTCTGTTGCAATTCTAATTTCAGTTTCCTCTGCTTATTCTCCTATGGTTGATGTAACACTGTTACAGTCGCATTTATTGATAAAAATATACAGGTTAATATATAGAAATAGGGTATCAACATGAACTTCAGAGATTGTTTTCAAATGAAAAAATAAATGTTTGATGCAAACTGGTTCACAAATGAAATTTGTTATTGAATGTTAGGCATACTGCTCAGAAAAAAATATCCAAATTTATTTGTGTTCTAGCATACAGCAATTTTTACAATAACTTTAGAAACCATATCAAGTACTTGTTGCAAAAGATAAAGCATTTTTTTCTTTTCCTTTTACTATAATAATACCAAAGTTGGTTTCTTTTCTTTCTTTTTTTTTTTTTTTTTAATCAGAAAAAATTAAAAGATTTTTCAGCGAAAATGTTTAGTCTTTTAAAGTAAATTCAATAGCTTACAGCAAGCAAATCTTTTTAAAAGTGAATTGTATTTTATTCTACCGTAAGAGCTAATTAACCTATACTATTCGATTCCTGAAGCTATATTTCATATTTTAGATGTGCATGGGTTTAGCAGCTAAATTTTCATATGTGGATAGTTGTTTATTTTATTAGATATTGCATAAAAATAAACATTATAGCATATTTTACAATTATGGCATGCTAATTTAATAATAATAATAATAATGATATAACTGTACCAAACACCACGCAAAAATATTTTAATCTTCTCTAAAATTTCTATCTAATATATCATCCGTAAACTTTTGCTTTTCGATGTAACAAACTGAAATTGTTTTGTCTGTAATTGTATTAAATTATTACTATTATTATTTTTATCTACTTGTCTTCATCCTATATTTCATCTTTTGTATTTGATTTAGATAATGATTACAAATTATTAATATTTTTTATAACTAAACAAGAAATGTCTAAAAGTTATGCATTCAAAATTCAATCTGAGAAAGAAAAAATCATATAACAAATATCCGTACATATTAAGCGTCTATTATAGAAAATTAATTTCATTTGTTTGTGATATTTGGAAAAAAAAATTATGATGGTCATTGCAATCTAAATGAAAATTCACTTGTGTTTTTGGATTTTTAGAATGGCATTTCTTCGTTGAAAGTAAATTCTCTGCTCACAATTTACATGCAATTTGTGTAATATGTATTAGAGTTTTGTAAAAATGTAAATGATGATATTCATTTTTATTTAAAAGAAGTTATATTATCACTCTTTCTACATAAATAATATACCCAATACCTTAGCTGTTACAAAATCGACAATTATAATCTGTTTGCCGATTTTTAGGGTTCCATACTTAAAAAGCGAAAACGGAACGATTGTAAGATCACTCCTGTGTCTGTCTGTCCGTCTGTCACAGCCATTTTACTTGTAAAGTATGGAAAGTGGAAAAATCAAATCGGGGGAAGTAATAAAGACTATTGACCCACATATTTATAGATTATTAAGCATTCACAAATATATTTAGGGAAAATGTAGAGGGACTCATTAAGTTACTTGAAAAAAAATCTTTTCTTTGTATATCGAGTGGGGTATCGTGTGAAAGCTTTCGTAACGCTGAACTCAAAAATACGTTATTTTTTTTTTTTTTTAATTTAGGTATTATATTTTCAGAGATATCGTCAAAAATGTAGTGCAAAAATATGTTCCTCCCCTCTCCCATCTATGTCCGAATCTACTAAAACTAAAATTATGAAAAAATTAGAGATAGTAGACGTTAATTTAAACCTTGCAAGAAAATAGTAGCGACTACCCTAGGTCACATAGTTTTTGAGAAAAGCGCATTTTTCCGTTACACACAAATTTCGATTTACTGGCATTCAGCAAAGGTGTTCAGGAGCGCTGGAGGTACCTATCGTAGCAGAAGTATAAAAGCATTGTTGATAATTATTTTAGAAAAAAATCGTCGGCAATTAGTTGAGATATTAACCCTTAAAAATACGGACGGTTTGGGCATACATAATGTCTGGGGCGGCGTACTCTATGTACCATTGACTTTTAAAGCCCAGATAACAACTTTTAATGATATATTTGTGTAATGCAATACCCAGTAACAGTATAAAAGCAATAAACGTCAAATTGTTAAAAACAGACTTATTTAATTAGAATTAATCACATAAATAGTATGGGATTCGTGACTGGTTTGCATTGAATGAATCTCTATTCTCAATACGCCTCCCATGTCTTTAAAAGTCAACAAAAGACCTATCTGGAAAAATGTGGCACGGACCAAGGTGGCATCGCAAATTTGCGACCTCCTTTCGAAGCGCGCTTAGCAGAATGTCAATTTTAAACTTTGAACAAGGCGTTTGTTTTAGCTACAATGTAAAAAGAAAAGATTTTTACTACGCTGAATTTAGTTTTATAAAATGCGAAATGAAGTTTAAATATGTACTACTTTTATTGTCAATACGAAATTAAGTTCATCATAAACAGATTGCGATAAGATTAAAAAAAGAAATAGCAATATTTGATAGTATTTAGGCTTCATATCTCTTTGAACTTTTATGTTATACTCATTCCTACTTTTCTAGTATATACAGCTACACCCAACCCTACGTTGCACAGTGGAGTATTTGACCCGAAATCCTGGTCAAAAATATTTTTCGATGTAAATATAGTCCGATTGGCTTGAAATTCTTAGATGTTATTGTTTATCACAATGGCATGTTTGGTATTGTAAATGAAGTCTATAGCCTTTACGGTTCATTCACAGAGACACCCAAAAGAATTCCCTTACACTGTTAAAAATTTGCAGCATTCTGGCAGGTCATTTGACCGTTTTTTCCGAAAATGGTTACACAACCGTAATTTTAACACTATTCTGACCATATTATTGGCCATTTTATGGTCAGAATATAGTTAAATTATGGTTATGAAACCGTTTTTTCAAAAAACGGTCGAATGACCTGCCACAATGCTGCAAAAATTTTAACAGGGTCTATGGGGAAAAATCATTTGCTCTGCATTTTAATGATATCATGCTTTTAAACGTGCTGAAATTTATATACTTCACTAAGTTGTACTAAGGCACTTATTGCAGAATATGGTGTGCATAGAGTATATCGTTCATTTACAGAGACACACAAGAGAATATGGCTGAAGAATAAATTTAACTATTGAAGTCTATGACCAATGATTGCTGGAAGCGCGTTTGTAGTTGTAATATGCGTTTTAAAATAGAACATTTTTAAAAAAAAAATATTACTTGGTGTGAATACATTCTATTAATCATATACAGGGCTGCACAAAAGTTCTCCAGCACATTTCCGTTTATTCACGGAAATGGCTGAATGGACATTTTAAACTGTGCTATGCGTTTCAATGAACTAACTTTTGGAATACTTTGAAATATACATACAAATCCATAGCTTAGTTTAATATTTTATATCTTAAAAGCTGACGAAGTGTAAGTAAGATTTTAACGCTTCACTTAATAATAAATATACATTTTATAAATATTTTGACAATTAAGAAAAAAAAGAGTCACCATTTAAGAAGAGCACAAAGAAAAAAGAAGTTAAAATATTAATTTACTAAGTAGATATTTAAAAAATACGAATAAATCACATATCCACTGATTTAACATTACCGAAGGGAGTTTGGAAGTTGAGCGACTTCTAACCGTAACTATTTACTGTTTTTAAGAGGAAAGTAATTGTTGATAGGTTTGTCTTATTAACTATTAATGTTTAATTAAATGTATTTAATTTTACTATACACTGTTAAAAATTTTGCAGCATTCTGGCAGGTCATTCGACCGTTTTTTGAAAAACGGTTTCATAACCATAATTTAACTATATTTTGACCATAAAATGGCCAATAATATGGTCAAAATAGTGTTAAAATTACGGTTGTGAAACCGTTTTCGGAAAAAACGGTCAAATGACCTGCCAGAATGCTGCAAATTTTTAACAGTGTATATAAAACTTATTATTTACATTTAATAATGCTCATTACATTTAAATTACATTTAATAATAATTATTGCATTTAATTTATGTTTAATAGTGTTATATTTAATAGTAAGTTCAGTAAAGTGGAGACTATATAGTATAGATTGCTAGTTTTTGAATGTATTTAATATATTACCAGTCTCAAAATGATTCTTCAGAACTCTTCTTTATCTTCTTCATCACTCTCTTCTTGGCTTTTATCGGGACTACCATCAGACCTTGCTGGAAGAAGAATTTGTAGGGTCTCACTACTGTATGTCTTGCTCTTTTTAGTTGATATACGGAGTTATTAGAAAATATGAAGTTGCCTTTTTTCACGTACATTATAAAAGGAAATAATTAAACTTTCTTGGTGCCGTTTGTCAATTTTGGAATTAAAATTAAGTGTTCCTTTTTAAGGACGCCGCCCTCGAAAGGGTTAAGTCCCTCCTTTCTCTCCTTGTGTTACACACATGAGCCCCAAGAACTAATTAGGGAACCCCTTTTTAATAGATAAGTATATACAATTTGAAGGCGATCGGATATTTCTATCAAAAGATATCGAGTTGCGTGCGTATGTACGTACCTACATGCATACAGACAGAATATGTAGATGCAAAAGCTCTCCGGTAATATCCTGTGAGCTAAAAAACTGCAATACGACAGTAAATATATAGTTCTTATCTCTCTAATTCGGTGGCCGCAAAACAGAGCATTTAAATAGTCATCCCGAAAAAAAAATGTATAAAAAAATGGCAACAATATGCGGAAGATTTTTTTGCAGAAATTGACACTCAAGACTATAACTAATACGATTATAATTCAAACATGGCCGGGCAAAGCGCGGCACATATTTAAAAAGCTTTCGATATGTATAAATTAGAGCCAAAAACTCTTTAAAAATAACCCTTTTACACATTTAATGTTTTTTTATTATATTAAAAACGAAACTATTTAAATTAACACATAGTTTAACACTAAGTTCTGACCTTTATTAAACACGTAAGCCCTGTTTAGTTTCAATTCATCAATTCATTGAGCCACAAAAAAATTATATTTAAACAAAACAAAAAAAGAAACAAAAAAAAACACGTCTTCTCAGAAAGAAACTTCCTCTTCAGCTGAGGCCAAAAGCCACCGGATATAACCCAGGTTCCTAAAATAGACATAGATCGATGCACCAATTAGTTACCTATTAAAAAATATGATTTTTACAATTGTTGATGAAATTTTAATTTTTGCATTTTTGACCAGGTTTTTGGGTCAAGTACTCCACTGTGCTTTGTATAGTTTTTTACAAAGTCTTATTATTCTTTTAGCAGCAATTTTTTTCATAATACAGTTAATAATTCATATATTTAGGTTAATGTCAGACGAACGTCTTTTTGCACGCCTTTTTCCCTACACATGCTAGTGAGCATGTGTAGCTATGATAAGTAGGGAAAAAGCGTGCAAAAAGACGTTCGTCTGACATTAGCCTTATTGTACGGAACCCCATGAGAGCGAGTAATACTTGCACTTGACCGTTTATTTAATACTATTTATTGCTTATATATATATATATTTCAGTCTTGGACATATACTTATGTATGATAATTAGGATTTCACATCGCAAAACAAAGCAAAATAAAAATAACAGTAACAGCAACAACAATAATAGTACATGGGATCTTGTATATAAATATTGCTCACCGGTTTGGTGAGTGTTGTGACAGTGTGTTTTATTACATATTATTGGAATTATATTGTTTTTGAACTGCAACAGGTGGTAACAAATGATATATAATATTATAATCATACTGCATATAAGTTATTTTTTCAACCGCTCTGTATATTTTACATTAATAATTTCTAATTTTTAATTTTATATTAATAATTTTTATGTGAATTATTTATACAGTCTATTTTTTATTTTATTATAATTTATTTTATTAAATTTACTTATATTACATTAAATTTTATTTACCTCTGATTTTCCCTTTTTTTACCTTCTTACTAATTATTGATTGTTTTAACACCTAAAATTAAGGGGGAAAATCTATTTTATTCATTTTACTTTCATCCTTTTATTTTAATTTTAGTTAATGTTAAATGTTTCCACTTGTTTGTAGTTTAAAAAGTAATTTTTATATTATTTTATTTTAAATTATAATTTAATTTCTAAATATCATTCATAGACCATTTATTTTATTTTTTCATATCCTAATTATAAATCTATCAGTTATATTTATTTTGATTACATTTTTAATTGTATCATTTATTATTTCAGCCGACAATGGACAGAATTTAAGATTTTTTTTTTTTTTTTAAATCTGAAATTGAAATAATAATTTTTTTATTCCTCTCATAGTATTAGTCTTTTTGTGACTTGATAAAATAGAAAAATATTGTATAAGTATATAAAAAGCTAAAAAACGTCTTAAAACGAAGTGGCTAGGAGTCGTTCGGTAGCTTCATCGCCCCGAGCCCAACCCTTCCCGTTTTTCGGTGTCTTTAATTTGTGTAATTTCCCTTTTAAATTTGTCCGGTTTCAATTTTTGATTTTTTTTTTCAATCTGTCTTTCGCTAGAGAGTCTTTCATTCGGGACGTGGCTGGGGACCTAAGAATCTTGCTTCCGCAAAAGAGTCGGGCTAGAGTAGAAGAATAAAGGACTGCGGACGAAAATTGGCCGCTCACTGCGGCAGCCGCAGCCCTTTATTCTTCTACTCTAGTCCGACTGTTTTGCGGAAGCAAGATTCTTAGGTCCCCAGCCACGTCCCGAATGAAAGACTCTCTAGCGAAAGCCAGATTGAAAAAAAAAAAAAAAAAAAAAAAAATCAAAAATTGAAACCGGACAAATTTAAAAGGGAAATTACACAAATTAAAGACACCGAAAAGCGGGAAGGGTTGGGCTCGGGGCGATGAAGCTACCGAACGACTCCTAGCTACTTCTAGCTTCTTATTATTAGCTAGAAGCGACGAAGCTATTAAGAAAAAATTATTATTTTTATCTTACTGATTAAGAAATTCTTATTATTTTATCTTGAAGTAAATTATTTGCATTTATTTTTGTTTACATAATTAAGTATATATTTTCCGTCAACAGTTGACAGAACTTCTGCTTTATTATACCTAAAAGTATTTAAATTAATGAAATATGTATACAAATACATATATATATATATATAATAAGTACATGGTGATGTGATTCAAAAAAAGTTTACAAAATGACATGGCAAACCAGGCATACTGCCAGGATGAAAAAATCACATAGGAACATATGGTCGCAAACCACTTATTTAGTCGCAAATATAGGGTGTTTCATCCTAACTGAACCCGAGTTGACTGTTATAGTTACGAGAAAAATAAAAATATTGTAATCAAAAAGTGCAACGATATGTACCTTGTTTTGGGTTAAATGTGATAAGATCACGTAAAGATCTGGAAAAACATGTTGCTAAAGCAATTGATGATACCGTATGAACTGGCAACCGCAGTCCAAAATGTGGGGCGTCAAATGCATACTACTGGCACGTATAATGAAAACTTCTACTATTTTTGTTTGATGTTATCACATTTACAACAAAGGTGAGAATGTCTGTTAAATGTTTTGTTATAATGCTCTTCAGTTTTCTGAAATTTTTACAGACAACTCAAATTGAGTTAGGATGAAACACCCTGTATTTGTGACTAAATAAGTGGTTTGCGACTCTATGCTGCTATGTGATTTTTCATCCTTGTTGCATGCCTAATTTGCCATGTCATTTTGTAAACGTTTTTTGAATCCCCCTGGATATATATATTGTTTGGCATAATCTATCTTTAAATGATTATGATTCATATCGCTGAGATTTTATTGTAGGTTATTTTTATTATGATGTTTTCCATATATTGATTTTTTTACTATAGCAATTAATGTATCAGATTTATTTGATCAAATTTGGTTATACGAACTTGTCTTTTGATTTCAAATGTATTATATACATATACCGGGTGTTTCAAAAGTTCGGTGCGAAAGTAAAACACGATAAAAATGACCTATGAGTCGGAGAGAAATGTGGTTTGCAGATAAATTGTGGATGCAGATAAATTTTAGATGCGGGTTCAGCGTGGTACAGGATTTTGTATGACACCAACAAAAAATTAATTCAAAATCTAGACAATAGAGAGCGCTACTGCAGATAATTCCACCGTAATAAGTCCCTATTGCTCACACAATGCAAGATTTGGCTACAAAAAAGTGTACATAAAGTATTCTCTAGTGTTTTTGTATTATATGTGTAATAAATAATACGTTATTGCAATAGTATACAACGTGTTAATATAGGATACTTTTAATAATTTAATAATTATTATGTTAAATAACAATAAAAAGAGGCAATTATTTTACAATATTAACTGAGAAAAAAATAGTTTTGTTATAAAGTATAATACTATTGGGTAAAACATTTATATTAAATACTTATTCATAAAGATTTCGTATCCCCTAAAATCAAATCAATATAAATAATAAGAAAAAGCTATAGTTATCAATTTATATTTCTTGTGTTATATAATCAAAGAAGTTTTTTTAATACCACCCTTAGTTTCTACTAATTTGAAAAGTAGATGTATATATTTGTTTTATAAATATATTAATTAACATTCCTCTGAATAATTAAAGTTTATATTTTAAACAAAGTATAGTTATATTTTACATTTCCTAAAATATATAAGCAAAATGGATATAACTTTATAATAGTATCACTTAAGTATAATAATTTACCTTACAAACACCCAATAGGACCTATGTAAATCCAGTGACAAATAACAAAACTTTCCTGTATATATAATTTTCTTTGGTAATTAACCCATAAAACACCACCCCACCTCCGTAATCATTCAAAAGAATGTAATCGTTATATTTTAACTGATATTAAAAACCATACAACACCTCCCCACCTCCGTAATCATTCAACACAATGTAACTATCAACTCTAAACTGATAATAAAAACCATACATCATCCCCGTACCTCCGCAGTCATTCAATAGACTGTAACTACAATATCAAAATGGATAATGAAAACCATACAACACCGCGCCACCTCCATAGTCTTTCAAAAGAATGTAGCTAAGTATCACCAAACTTCCCTTAAGTGGACGATGCTACACCGCCCCATATCAATAATCATTCATCTGAATGCTTAACTTATTTAACGTTAATCCATATAAAAGCAAGAACATGCTTACGATTTTTTTTGTGTGTAAGTGGAAAATATAAATCACATTTTAACTATATGTGTAATGATGATTTTACAAGATTTGATGGATATCCATAGTTTATAGCTTGTTGAGAAACAGATTTCAAATTTTGAGTTTTAAATTTATTTGAACAAAGATTATTTATTTTATGCATAAACTTTATTAAGATATTAACATAAACTGATTTGTAAACAAGAACTAAAGTGAGTGAATAAATTTACTTAAAATGGGAAATCATTACGCTTGTCTGAAATATCATATATATATAGTTAAAAAATAAAATTATATATTCCTGGAAATCTCATTATACAAAACCGGGTGTCCATAATTAAACGGCCCTACTTTAAAGTTGTCTACAGACAAAACTATTGTTCATAAAGTTGTGAAATTTTGGGAAAGGCATAATAAAGGGATGGGAATTTGTTAAAGCTAAAAAAATATAAATAAAACTAGTTTAAAATTTCTCCACCAGAGGGCGATTTTTAATAAATTACATATTTAGCATTAAGATAGTTTAGAAATTTTATTTACAGGATGTTCATAATTAATCGACGCTAATTTAAAGTTGTCTACAGACGAAACTGTTGTTCAGAATGTTGTGAAATTTTTTGGAGGACATAATAAAAGTATGGGAATATGTGTGAAAAAAATTAGGGGGCCATTTTTTTTAACGAATTACACATTAAGCATACATTTACGATTGTTTAACGAATTTTGCTATAACCAAACATGTTCTGCATGAGTTTCATCATTTTCAGATACCATCTGGAATCGTAAGATAGCATGTTCCACAGCTGACCGCAGTATGTTCAGGAAAAAGCTAGAAAATGTCGTGAAAAGCTGTCTTTAGAGTAAGGTTAAGTTAATAAATAAAATTTTTAAACTATCGTAATGCTAAATGCGTAATTTATTAAAAAACTCCCTCTGGTGGCAAAATTTAGAATTACTTTATTTACAATTTTTTTTAGCCTAAACAAATTCCCATCCCTTTATTATGTCTTTCACAAAATTTCACAACTTTATGAACAATAGTTTTGTCTGTAGACAACTTTAAAGTAGGGTCGTTTAATTATGGACACCCTGCATTTAGAATCATAAACACATTTTAAAGATTGATGATGCCAAACAATAAATGAAAAATCTCGAAAAAAGGCAGTAAAATAAATTGTATATATAAATTGGAACAGAAATGAGCTACAGATATCATATAATGATGGAAAAAGAAAAAACAAAGTGACAGGTGAGTATTTATATACAAATTCGGCAAATCATTTTGTTTTATATTTCACAGAGAAAACTTACTCCAAAATAAAAATTTTAAATCTTCATCACCTCTTTTGTTTTTCATATTTCCTCTTGATAATGAGAGCACATTATTTATATTTTTTATAACTCAGTGAAAAAGGGTTAACGATTATCCGCACCAAATTCATTTAAAAGAAAAGAAAATGGGTGCATATACTATATAATGAGCTTCTGCGATAAAAATATAAATTTAATTTCTTTTAATCTTTTAAAAAAATAAATGATGATATTCACAAATTTATCTGAATGAAATTGCATTATTAGTATTTTTCCTTTCATCTAATATGTGGTCAAATAATTTTACTGACACAGAATCTTTAATTTTCTTCTGTTTTTAACATTTTTTTTATGATATTTCTTCGAACCCCTAAAAGTAGAACTCCAGCAAATCATCTAGTTTTATATTTCCAGGAGAAAAGTTTCTTCGAAAGAAACTCTAGATATTGATAACGCCAAGAGAAATTTTAAATCTTCGTCCTATCTCTCATCTTTTGTATCCCACTTTCGTAGAGAAGACGTTGGCGACAATGCGTGGCGTGCACCCATTTTATTCGCCAGAGTAAAAACTCTCTTTGCAAGAGAAGAAAATTGAAGGATGAATGTGAAGTTACGATGAGGTTTCAGAGTAGTGGAAAAATTGTCTGCAGTAAAAGCAGAAGCCCATCACTCTCAGCAGGGCTGCTATTGACAGCACTGCCTATAGGGATTAGAGTCTAAATTTAGACACGCCTTTTCGCTGTCCAGGACAAAACAGGGCCACGAATCCACATTTGCCATTAATGAACCGCTCTGCAGAAATAATTTTCACCAAAGTCAGAGAAATTGACCATCATTTTTAGTCCTGGTAGAAGATAATGGGTTTGGATATTGTTGGGCAACATGCTGCAGTTAACAGGTTGTTAGGCGATATGTATGAGTAATTTATACAAATCAGCATAAAATGGGCTTAAAAGGATCCATATTATTTAAGAAGGCAATTAATGTTTAATGCAACAAGAATATAATTTTATTTTTTATATTAAATGAAGGTAATTGCAGTTCTAAATATTTATTCTATGTGCTTTATATTTCTATGAAGTATTGTGGGGAAAATTTATGAGTTACATTAAAAACTAGTCACTTATTTCATCTTTATATTTGCTGCGGTTAATAACTTATTGAATGGTAAATTTTTAATGTTCTTTTAAGGACACATTGTAAAAGCTATGTTCTTATTTATGTAGAGGCGCAAAAGATTTGGATCCAATGAAGCGACTTCCTGTCTGCGCAAATCTACAAATTCCTCGACAAATTCTTATACATGAGAGACAACCGATTTGTATTTACTTGCCACTTACTATTGAATAAATTAAATAATATTAATTCTTTAACGAGAACTTCGAGCAGAGATTTCATTTCGTTTTATTCTTGTTTTGAGAAACTCATCTTTTAAGTTACTTTATTAAGCGATTGAAAAAAAAAAAAAAGAAAATAAACTTCTGTGTTAAGTCGTTATGTATTTATCTATGCACGTTGTCTGTTTTCTCAATAACCACGAACGGATTAGAATGTAACTTTTACTACTACGATTCTAAAAGACCAGGGAAGGTTTTAAGCTGATAGGATTCATCGTACCGTGTATAGTTTTTTTGTTACAGGGACACGCCAAATATTTTAAGGCATGATTCTCTACTGCGTTTCAAACGTAAGTGATGAGTAGAAGATTGCCTTTATAAATGGGAGAGAGGAGGCAGATGAGAAATAAAATTTGATTGATCCAAAGGATTTTGGACAAAACCTTGAGCGAGGAGGAACTAGAGTGTGTTTGTAAATAAGAAAGTGTCGACATACGGGCAATAAAATTTTCGTGATCGAGAGGATTTTAGGCGAAATCGTGAAAGGTGTGCACCTAGAGTGATTGGTTGAGAGGATTTTGGACAAAAACCTGGAGAGCTCTTCATTATCCCCCAGTTAATGTTTTTTTTTTTTTTTTTTTTTTTTTTTTTTTTTTTTTTTTTACTTGTGTCATTTGTTTAATTCAAATTGTCCTGAGGAGTATTGTCAAGCTCAGGAATGTTACAACAGCGTAGATTAAATTGAATGAGGGTTATCACAAACATACTCTCTTGGGACAAGCCATACACGCTAAAATACGCTAATTTGCAATCAATAAGTAAATAAAAAATATGCAATGTTAATAACCTGAGTCTTTTGCACAATTGCAAGCAAGTCGTTTAACACTAGAACGCCCGGAAGGAGTCGATCCGACTCCGACCATATGATTAAATGTCAACTGGAACCAGAAATTCTTTCTTAAAATAAGTCAAATTTAAACTACGCAGATTTACGTTAAGTAAATCCCTCAAATAATTTTAAATAAAAATTCTGGTATCAAATATTTTTATGAAACTTGAGTAAAATTTCCGGACGTTCTAGTGTTAATAAGAAACAGTTGAAGTCGCGTTAAATTTTTTGTTACAATATTACGTGTGTTCATGTTTAATCTCAGAAAGTTGAAATAAAAATCTTTTTTTAGTTCGAAGTTCATTGAATATTTTCATTGTTGAGATCCTGTGAAGCACTCAGTATCTATGTATATTTTTTCACTTTTATTTAATTTCTTCTACTTTTTCAATAACGCTAATGAGATTTTGAAACAACCTCGGCTTCACCTTTTTTCGTATTTTCATCTAAACATCCTTTCTTCAAAAAATACTGAAGTTTTGAAAACTTTAAAGAAGAAAATTTAAAAGCAATTATTTATAAATAGATATCAGTTAATTCTTTAGGCAAAATATAAAACATTCTTAAATTTAGAAATTTTAAGTGAAAATACCTTATAGAAAAAAAAATTATGATAACTGTGATTATATTTATTTTTCGATTTTTTGACCATAGTCAAAATGTGTTTAAAAAATACTTTATTTAAAGTCTTATTTGTCCAACAACCCACTCAGTATTCATGTTTTTCATATATTTGCCATCACATGAGGCACTGAGTAGACGCGTAGGACGAGATTTTGGAAAGACGTTGAATTGTTCTCTCTCTGCATCATTTAGATTTAGGGGAGATGGGGGCACATATGAACACGGGGCACATGTGAACATCGCAATTTTTTGATAGTTTTTATAAGTTTTTTTATTTGAAAAAAGTTACTAAAGATGATAGCACCTGTAGACATATGGAAAAATTTTTTTGAAGCTCTATGACATTTTGTTTGTCCTCTGTAGCCAAAACACTGTTTTTAGACCTCAAAAGTAAAATCTTTGTTCCAAATTAATAAGCGAATAACTTTATTTATTTATTCATTTATTTGAATTTGAGTGTTTTAACATATACTATGAATACTAATAAACATTTTTGATACAGTTGTTTTTCTTCTAAAATTGAGAAAAGTTAATGATTTATCAGTTTAACCAAAGGAGCAATGTGGGGCACTTGTGAGCAGACTAGTTGGGGGTAGATATGAACAGTTCATAAGTGCCCCAATAATCATTCTGTGACTCTGTTTCTTTCAGTTAACTTAATGAGAAATAATGTAAGTTCCATTATCTAAAATTTTCCTGAAATAGAAGATATTTTCCTCATACAAAGTTTATTTTGTATTGAAACTTCCACAAACACATCTTTCAGCAAATACATAAAGAGCAACAAGCTCGTTTACGTTCAATTGTACTTTAAATAAATTTAATGTTTTCTAAAATGCAATAAATGTTATATATTATTTTACTAAACGGTTTACAACAATATTTTTTATGCATTGTTATTAGAAAAGTATTACCTTGAACAATTTTGCAAATTTTTCTGTTACATTTGTTGTAACCTTGCAATGATGGCTTACTTCCATCTCTAAAACAGTTATGTATATGATGCTTTGAATGGAGCTATCCATTCAAAATACCATATCCATAAATACTAGTAATACTTTAAGAAAGTAAAATTTTTAAACAGATAACTACCGTAAAATCCCGATTGTACCCCCCCCCCCCCCCCACTCTTTCAAAAGCAAAAGAAGTCGGGTGGGGAGTTATAGTCGAGATTTTTTTTTTACCATTAAAAAAACCTTCTTTATCTATAATTTACAAGTAAATAAGGCAACTACAGGAGTGAGAATCTTTTGTATTTCGGCAGATTTCCGATAAATAGTATGTAAATACCCCCTCCCTAAAATTTCCCTCAAACAAAAACCCTTAAGCAAAATTTAAAAGTTTTAATTTCTTTTTTTTTTTTTTTTTTTTTTTTTTTTTTTTTTTTTTATTGCAACAATATTTAATGAATCATCTAAGCCTCTTCCCTCCAAATCTACTTATTTTCATCTTATAATCTTTTGCTTAAACATATCACCCAGAAACTAGAGAAATATATATAAATTTTTTTCTTTATGGTGAATTTAAAAGGTAATATAACTAATGATTACGATGACAAATGAATAACAGAATAAAAAGCATGTTAAAGGATATTTTTTCCTTGTGTTCACATGTGCCCCACGTGTATTCACAACTACCCCGCTGATGGGGCACATGTGAACAATTTTTAGAATTTATAAAACTATTAAAAAATGTAAGAAAAACTATACAGGTGATTTTTTAAAAAATACCATCTGTAAAATAAAGTTCTGTTTACTATATTAAGTAGTTTTTGTTTAGAGAAATTAATCCAGACGGGCCCGACTAGCAAGTTTCTGTGCCCAGGGGACTTTCAATTTTTCATGCCCCCTTAGACTGATTGATTTACAAATACTAGTTTTTTTTACATATTACACATTTATTCAAAAAGTGACAACTTAAAAAAAAATTGAAAAATTGTTCTAGGTACAAAAAAAAAAAAATTTTTTTTGTCTATTAGTTATTGAAATATGCTTTTAATCATATATTGAGATATATTTTTGTCATTTCATCGTATTAATATATCAAATATCACATTTTTCACAATTATGATTTTTTAATGGAAATTTAGATGGAATTCTGAAAAATTTTGTGCCTCTCAGAAATTTCGTGCCCAGCGCATGGGCTCCGGGTGCCCTTGCGATAGTCAGGGCCTGAATCCAGTTATGAGGAAAAGCTATAATTATGCGAACTGTTCACATGTGCCCCCATCTCCCCTACATGCTTAATGTATGGAGTTTTCTGCTTGTTGGTTTTATGATTGTATTGTTTTTATGATAATCTGTTAGTTGTATAACATATAATTTTTACTTTCTTCTATCTTTACAAGAAGAAAGTATTGGATTCGTGAAAATTTTCGACTTCCGGTTTTTGTGGATTTATAGGTTTTAGACGGTCCTGAACATGATTTGATGGTTTTTAGAAAATGTCTGTCTGTCATTCTATGAGTCTGTATGGGACAAAAATTTTCTGGGCGCTCTATCTCAAGAACTAATGCACGGAATTTCAGAAAACTTTAGATTCATAAAAATCTTCATAAAAACTGGTGCTGATTACTTTTTGGTGTAATTCTCCCAACAGGTGGCGCTGCTATGCTGCATTTTTTACGATTTCCGCAATAGCTATATCTTAAGAACTAATCCATGGATTTTCTGAAAACTTCAGATTCAATTAGTCCTTGATATAATTTGGTTCTGATTATTTTTTGGTGAAACTCGTCCAACAGGTGGCACTGCTATGCTGCATTATTCGCGATTTTATCAACAACGCTATCTCAAAAACTAATGCATGGATTTTCAATCAAACATCAGATTCAGTTAGTCCCTGATATAAATCAGTGCTGTTTAGTTTATGGCGTAAATCACCCAACAGGTGGCGTTGCTATGCTGCATTTTTTACGATTTCCGCAATATCTATATCTCAAGAACTAATGCACCGATTTTCAGAAAACTTCAGATTCAACTAGTCCTTGGTATAATTTGGTTTTGATTACTTTTTGGTGAAAATCGTCCAACAGGTGGCCCTGCTATGCTGCATTTTTCACGATTTCCGCTGTATCTCAAGAACTAATGCCTGAATTTTCAACAAGTTTCAGATTCAGTTAGTCCCTGGTATAAATTAGTCCTGATTAGTTTTTGATGTAAATCGCCCAACAAATGCAGAATATTTTGCGATTTCCGCAATAGTTCTATCTAAAAAACTAATGCACGTATTTTCATCAAACTTCAGATTCAGTTAGAAGTTGACATAAGTTACTGATGATTAGATTTTTGAATCGCCCAACTGGTGGCGCTGATATGCAGCATTTTTCAGGAAGTATTAACATGTATGATATATAAGAAAGTTTTGGGAATGATACATCCGACTAGTTTTTTCTCAAATTACATACATACTATACATATGCTTTTTCTGTGGCACTGTCTAACTGGGATAGTTTGTAAATACAGCATTCAAAAGCTTTTATGAATATAAAATACAGAAAATGTATAATCTTCAAATGTATATTCTTTATATTCCTTTTTATTGAGATTTTTTTTTACCAGATGTATTTTAAATAATACGAACGATGTCTTACTTATTAGCTTTGATCTTGGATACTAAACGAAAATTTAAATTAGACAATTATTTACCTTATAACAGAGTTCGTACGGGTACTTTTATTTTCAATGTCAGTATATTTTAATAGAAAAATAATTCTAGTTTAAACGCGTGAAATTTCGTCTTATTTAAGGATATATTTTCTATAAGAAAATGATGGTACGGAAGAATATTTTTGTCTGAAAATTCAAGGACCCGTACGAACTCTATTATAACCATGGGTATCAATAAGAAAAAAGAGCCTTGTATAATTGATCTATAACAATGTTAGATCGATTCTATTATATATATATATATATATATATATATAATAAAAGATACATAAAAAATAAATGCATTAAAAAATAGCATAAATTGAAATACTATTATGGAGGGTGGTATGTTGAATTGATGTAAAAAGTTCAAATTGAAAAGAAATCATTATGCACATTGCATGTTTTTATAATATTATTTTAATTATTTTTCTTAGTTATTTTTAATTATTTTTTACTTCATACGACTTCTGTGATAAATACACACATTTGCTATAAATAATACATAAATGGATCATTATATATGGTTATATTTCTATTTTTAATATGGATTTATGTACAATTTATTAACATTTTATCCAAATATAGGTTTTAATTTTCCATAACGTACCAATCTACAATTATAATCTATAAAATGTGATTTTTCCCCTATCGTTAAATTATTGGATTTTTGGATATCAAGTAAGTCTTTTTAAGTGATTTTGATAGCAGCACGCTTCAAAAGGCTTTTCATATTGCCATATTAGTCAATATATTTGTATCCTCTTATATATTTATCAACAAAAACAAAACTGCGAATAATACATCCAAATATTTTTACATACAGGGTGGTTATAATTAAACTTCTCCTACAAACAGCATCCTACAGCGCAAACAGGTAAAAGGATTGCAATAAAATTTGGTATATTGGCTATACACGAGATGCGCTCACGGAATTTCGAAAAAAAAAAATTAGTTCCAAAATGTCCACCAGAGTGCGCCTTTTCCGAAATAAACGGTCAAGTGCGAGTATTACTCGCGCACAGAGGGTTCCGTACAATAATATATGAATTAGTAAGTGCATTATTAAAAAAATACCGTTGCTAAAAGAATAGTAAGACTTTGTAAAAACTATACAACGTAGGGTTGGGTATAGCTGTATAGTATACAGGGTGCAAAGGAAAGTCCCTTTAACCTGGAAATACTTGCGAACGGAGAAAGCTACAGCTATACAAGTGAGGTAACAGTACCGTAAAGCGACTACACCCGACCTAATGCAAACGACAGCAGCACCCCTAGTAGCGAAATTTGGAAGATAGTCATTGCAAATCGAAAACGAAAAGAGGTAGAGAAATTTTCCTATTAGAAAGTTTTAGAGCATCAATTAATTAGTACGAAACAATATTTGGTTCACACGGATAAGATAAATCGTCGCCTGCATACCCAAAAATGTCCGAAATCTGTGAGCGATGATTCTACTTTGCCTATTTGTTAGAAATTGAATAATGATTTACCGAAATTGCAAGACATGGTGAAATAATTACAGCTGTGTTTCAAGATTGCATTTGATAGATGAAATCTTATTTTATCTGAGTGAAGAGCAACTACCCATTTCCCTCTTTTCCCGTGCAGAGAGAGAAAAAAAAAGGAATTTCCAACATCTGGTATACATAAAAGTGTTGCACAACGAGATGCAATAAGAAAGACTAATGAACTGAAAACTTTTCTTCCTTTTTTAGTCAGTCTCTAAATATATGCCCTAAGCAAAACACGCAGTGTGTCTGCGCTCTGAAAAACCTTAAAGATATATGTTAATTAAATATATAACTTTGAATGTAAATTTAATTTTAACTTTATCTATGTGCTTTTAATTAAATAGTGTAGTCCTGTGATCCTGTGCCCTCTTTTGTTACTGAGTGGAATATTTTCATGCTGATTCACTTTGGATTTTTATAGCAGGTTGGATTACCTTACGCGGATTCAATCAACGCTGGAAAAAAAGGTAGGAGCATGCCAATTTTATCTTTCTCTTATTTTGTGAAGATGTTAAAAGGGAAAACATTATTTTCTAAATATAATTCATGAAGAGAAGCTCAGTTATTTAACTGCCGTGATTTCACAATAAAAATTCAATAGATTATGAGACAGACTGAAGGCTGTGAACACGGCAAGTTACCGCTCTCTTCTATTTAAACTATTGTGACAATAAATGAAAATAAACGAAAACTCTTGAAAGTTAAGAAACTAAAATAAAAGAAACCTTTTAAAGATAAAACAATGGCCTCCTCCCTAAAAGAAACTTTTAATATCGAAAAATTAAATCCGCATAACTATGCCCAATGGAGTTTTAAAACCCAGATGCTCCTAATGAGGGAAGATTTATTTAATTATACACAGGATGACCCCCCAACACCACTAACTACTGAGTGGACTAAGCGAGATAATCGTGCTAGGGCTACAATTATATTAACTTTAGAAGACTCACAACTTATTTATGTGAAAAATGAAACGACAGCCAAGACAACTTGGAATGTTTTAAAAACTATACACGAGCGCGCAAACCTTTCGAGCAAATTATATTTACTCAGAAAGTTATACAGTATAAAACTCGGGGAAAACGGAGATATGATAAGTCATATCGTAAAAATACTAGAAACAGCCGACAGATTAAAGGCGATAGGGGAAGAAATTAAGGACACGCATTTATCCGCGTTACTTTTATGCTCCCTCCCACCGAGTTATGATACTTTGATTATCGCACTTGAAGCGAGAAATGAAGAGGAGTTAAACTCTGAATTTATAAAAGGAAAATTGACCGATGAGTATCAAAGGAGACAAGATAGCTCGAATAATACGTCGCGCGAAAATGCGTACAAAGCAGAAAAAATTAATACTAAACCACAATATCGCAAACAAGAACAAAATATGTTTTGTACATATTGTAAAAGACGAAATCACATAAAATTAAATTGTTGGTTCCTTAAGAATAAAAATTCAAATTCTAAAAACCAAACAATGAATAAAGGGAGACAGAATGCTGCATTATGTTCTGAAACGAACAAAATCACTCCGGAAGTAGAAGTACAAACAAACACACAGACTCTGGGGAATAGTAGCAAAGAAAACAAAACCACTTTAGATACAAAGGTGTCTCAAAACAATTGTTCCTTTTACGCGAACATTGAAAATAAATCTACCTGGATAATTGATTCAGGGAGCTCTTCACACCTTTGTAACGACATAAACCTATTCAGTGACATTGATACAAATAATAAGAACACAGTCACGATTGCAAACGGAAAAATTCTTGCTTCACACGGGACAGGCACAATAAAATTACAAACACAATCAAACGACATTGCTTTAAATGAAGTTTTGTACGTGCCAGAAATACAGTCAAATTTAATGTCTGTTAATAAAGCAGTGAAGCATGGGTGTAAACTCATTTTTGAAAACGAAACCTGTAAATTAATCCAAAACGGCATAACCTTTATAGAAGGGAAAATTAAAGGTAATTTATATGAAGTAGACCTTTACAAACATAAACAAGTAAACTGTGCGAATTTAGCTCATCAATGCAAGAATAAAAACTGTATTGAACTCATGCATAGGAGATTCGGACACAGAGATATAAATGCTTTAAAGCAACTGCAAACTAAAAGTTTAGCAACAGGTTTTAATATGGAAAATTGTAAACATGAAGTAATATGCGAAAGTTGCATAAAATGTAAATTAACAAATGCTTCGTATCCTAAACAAGCTACAAACAAAGCTAGTAAAATTCTCGATTTGGTTCATTCTGATGTATGTGGCCCGATGCCAACAGAAAGTATGGGAGGAAAGAAATTCTTTCTCACATTTACTGATGATTTCAGTAGATTTACAATGGTATTTCTTTTATCAAAGAAAAGTGAAGTCATCACTAAACTAAAAGAGTACGTAGCCATAACGAAAAATAAATTCGGTCGCAATATAAAGGAATTAAGAACTGACAACGGCGGGGAATATACCAGTGATGAGATAGAAAATTACTTAAAAGAAGCAGGTATACACCATCAGCTAACCGTGCCAAATTCTCCAGCTCAAAACGGTGTTTCGGAGAGGAAGAATCGTACACTAGTTGAAATGACGCGATGCCTGTTATCGGAAGCGAAACTACCTCAGAAGTTTTGGGGTGAAGCTCTAAATACAGCGGTATACTTAACTAATCGACTCCCCACGAAAGCTCACAATTCTACTCCATACCAATTATGGACAAATAAAATACCGGATTTAAGCAACATTAGAATGTTTGGCTGCAAAGCTTACGCTTATCTCGACAAATCCCAAAGAGGAAAACTTGATGATAAAGCGATTGAAGGAATTTTTGTCGGTTACGACAATAGATCTAAAAGTTATAGGATCTATACTGGTAATAATAAAATTATACGAGCAAGAACCGTCAGATTTCTAGAAAACTTTAATTCAAACACAACACCAAATTTAAATCTGAAAAATGATAGCGAAGTTCAGAAACAACCCGAAAAAGCAGGGGAAAATTCCTCAGAAATTATAATAAGTATGCAGGAAGAAAAACAAACAGACAGTGAGGAAAATACAACAAATGAACCTAGAAGATCACAAAGATCGAATAGAGGTGTTCCACCAGACAGATTCGCATACATTACTAAAGAAAATAAAATTATAGAGCCGAAAAATTTCGAAGATATTAAAAATCTAAACAATCCACATGAGAAAAACCAATGGTACGAAGCAACTAGTGAAGAAATTGCTTCATTAATAAAAAATAACACCTGGGATCTAGTTGATCCTCCACCAGGCGTAAAAGTAATTGGAAATAAGTGGGTTTTTACGGTTAAATATAATTCAAATGGAGAAATTAATAAATACAAAGCGCGTTTGGTAGCGAAAGGCTATTCTCAAAAATTTGGTAGTGACTATTATGAAACCTTTGCACCAGTAGTAGCCTATACAACGCTAAGAGCATTTCTAGCGTGTGCAGCTCACAAAAACTTAAATGTAAACCATTTAGATATTAAAACCGCGTTTCTCCATGGAAATTTAGAAGAAGTTGTTTATATGTCGCAACCAGAAGGACATATTAAACCGGGTGAAGAAAATAAAGTATGTAAGCTAAGAAAGGCTATATATGGCCTAAAACAAGCAGCAAGAGCATGGAATATTAAAATAGCTGAAAGTTTAAACAAACTAGGTTTTGTGCAAAGCACCGCTGATCCATGTCTCTTCACACGAGAAACTAACGGAAATAAAACTTATATCATCATTTATGTCGACGATCTGTTAATTTCAGGAGATACTAAGGAAATAAATGAAATAATGAAACAACTTAGTAAAGAATACGAAGTGAAAAATTTAGGTATGGTAAATTACTACTTAGGCATAAACATAAAAAGAATTAAAGAAGGAACTTATGCACTCGATCAGGAAAATAAAATAAAAGAACTGATTGAAAAATTTAATTTAAAGGACTCTAAACCTTGTGATACTCCGATGGAGGCAGGTTACTTAAACTTAGATGACGATGAAAATTTACTACCTAATAATCATAAGTATAGACAAGCCATAGGGGCATTGCTATACATAGCTACGATAACTCGTCCAGATATTTCAGCGGCTATTAACATCCTTAGTCGCAGAAATGAGAAACCAAGAGAAAAAGACTGGAGGGCAGTCAAGAGGGTTATAAGATATTTAAAAACAACACAAGAATTAAAATTAGTTATAAGCAACGAATATGATCCGATTCTGACGACATTTGCAGATTCAGATTGGGCAGGAGATAAAAGTGATCGAAAATCAACCACAGGAAATTTAAGTAAATTAGGAAATGCAGCGATTTCCTGGTCAACAAAAAAGCAAAACTCAGTTGCATTATCATCTGCTGAGGCTGAGTATATTTCCGCAGCCACATCAGCACAAGAAACCATATGGTTGATAAAGCTATTAAAGGATCTAGATTTAAACCAAAACCTACCAATTATTCTGTATGAGGATAATGTGTCATGCATCAAGATGACTCAAAATTATAAACATCATTCAAAAACAAAGCACGTGGATATCAAATTTAATTCAATTAAAGATTTACGAGAGAAGGGAATCATCGAATTAGAATATTGTCCCAGTAAGGAAATGACTGCAGACATCTTTACGAAGCCCCTTCCCAAACCTGACTTTATCAAACACAGAGACAACTTGAACTTAAGAACTATTGCAACTTCAGAAATCAAGCAGGGGTGTTAGAAATTGAATAATGATTTACCGAAATTGCAAGACATGGTGAAATAATTACAGCTGTGTTTCAAGATTGCATTTGATAGATGAAATCTTATTTTATCTGAGTGAAGAGCAACTACCCATTTCCCTCTTTTCCCGTGCAGAGAGAGAAAAAAAAAGGAATTTCCAACATCTGGTATACATAAAAGTGTTGCACAACGAGATGCAATAAGAAAGACTAATGAACTGAAAACTTTTCTTCCTTTTTTAGTCAGTCTCTAAATATATGCCCTAAGCAAAACACGCAGTGTGTCTGCGCTCTGAAAAACCTTAAAGATATATGTTAATTAAATATATAACTTTGAATGTAAATTTAATTTTAACTTTATCTATGTGCTTTTAATTAAATAGTGTAGTCCTGTGATCCTGTGCCCTCTTTTGTTACTGAGTGGAATATTTTCATGCTGATTCACTTTGGATTTTTATAGCAGGTTGGATTACCTTACGCGGATTCAATCAACGCTGGAAAAAAAGGTAGGAGCATGCCAATTTTATCTTTCTCTTTTTTTGTGAAGATGTTAAAAGGGAAAACATTATTTTCTAAATATAATTCATGAAGAGAAGCTCAGTTATTTAACTGCCGTGATTTCACAATAAAAATTCAATACTATTCACATTCCGGAATTGTAGCAGTGCACAATTGCAGATTGTGGCGTTGTACTGTCTGTAAAGATTTAATTTCCAATGCATTTAAAATTTTAGAATAGCCTTTTCAGGGCCAGAAGAATTCTGTTCGTAAACTGATGAAATAATTAACTGACACCAGAATATTCAAACGAATTTCTCAGAAAACAAAAACCTGCTAATTTGCACTTTCATTACAAAAGCAAAATTTTATTAAAATATTCTTGCCAAATATTCTAGCTGTAGCTCTCTCCGTTCACATGTATTTTCAGGTTAAAGGAACTTTCCTCTGCACCCTGTATACTAGAAAAGTATAAATGTATATACCATGAAAGTTCAAAGATATATGGAACCTAAATAATAGCAAATATAGCTATTCTGTATATTTGTTATTCCATATAGGTTTTTAGTTAACCTTTAAAGACATAGTAGGTGCATTGAGAGAGCCACTCAATGGAAACTAGTCGCGAATCCCATAGCATTTATGTGATTCATTCTCATTAAATTAGTCTGTTTTTAACAATTTGACTTTTATTACTCTTATACTGCTACTGGGCATGACATTACATATATATATCCTTAAAATTTGTTATGTAGGCTTTAAAAGCCGATGGAGCATAGAGTACGCCGTCCCTGTCATTATGTATGTCCAAACCGTCCGTGTCTTTAAGGGTTAATATCTCGACTAATTACAGACGATTTTTTCCGAAATTCATGATAAACAATGCTTTTATACTTATGCTACGATAGGTACCTCCAGCTCTGCACTCTTCACTTTTGCTCTTCACTTTTGCTGAAGCTCGTAAATCGAAATTTGAATGTAACGGAAAAATGCGATTTTCTCAAAAACTATGTGATCTAGAGTAATCGCTATAATTTTTCTGCAAGGTTTAAATTAATGTCTACTACCTCTAATTTTTTCATAATTTTAGTTTCAATAGATTCGGAATTAGATTAGATAGGGGGGAACATATTTTTGCACTACATTTTCCACCATAACTTTGAAAATAAAATACCTAAATTTAAATGAAATATATTTTTGATTTCAGCGTTACGAAAGCTTTCACATTCCCACACGATATACAAAGAAAAGATTTTTTTTCAAGTAACTTAATTAGCCCCTCTACGTTTTTCCTAAATATATTTATGAATATTTATTAATCTGTAAATATGTGTGTCAACAGTCTTGATTACATTCCCCAATTTGACTTTCCACGTTGCATAGT
This sequence comes from Maratus speciosus, assembly GCA_963932465.1. Lineage (NCBI taxonomy): Eukaryota > Metazoa > Arthropoda > Arachnida > Araneae > Salticidae > Maratus > Maratus speciosus. The sequence goes on from OZ010796.1 coordinate 405,724,541, forward strand.
TTACGAGTAAAAGGGCTGTGACAGACAGACAGACACAGGAGTGATCTTATAATGGTTCCGTTTTTACTTTTTAAGTACGGAACCCTAAAAACATTATATTTAACACAATAACAGGTCAAAATAAACGGTCTTCATTTTATTACTCATAATTCTTGTTCTGGATTGTTAATATTGTTTCTGTATTCCGTTTTGGTCGTTTATTGTGTTAAATTTAATGTTTTTCCCGGAAAAGGCGCCCTCTGTTGGACATTCTGGAACTAAATTTTTTTCGAAATTCCGTGAGCGTATTTCGTGTATAGTCTAAATACCGAATTTCGTCACATTCCATCCACCCGTTTGCTCTGTAGGATGCCCTTTATAGGGGAAGTTTAGTTACAACCACCATGTATATTGGACATTCTTGCGCCCTATTTATCCCCCCCCCATTTTCTCTCACCAACCACCTACCCATATATGCACTATATGGCCATCGATGATCGGACACTTTCAATTTTAGATATTTTGTCGAATATTTAAAGATATATTTGTCGTATTTTACTGGAACTTCAGGATTATGAAGAATATGTTCGACTTCATATTTATCAACGGCGGATTGATCAGAAGGACAATTGGGGGGGGGGGGGGGCTACAAAAAATCAAAGAAAAAGAATAATGTTTGGGATCACCCTGTAAAATAAAATGCACTAAATAATCTATCGCTATAGCTTACGAATATATGGATATTGTACAATATATGTATTCATTTGTGGAAGAATAGAACGTATATTGATGGAGATATAGCAATTTTTTTTAAAGGTTCAAAAATGTTTTTCATGTTTTTTGTTTATATCATGCAGGGTTTCTTGCCAAATTTAACGCCAGTTTCAGAAAATTTGAAAAAATGTTGTAAAAATAATATGGTGTAATTTGAATGTAAATATATTAAATATTTTATGAAATATGAGCAGTTGAATGAAAAATTTTTAATCTGCGCATGCGCGCACGATAAAAAATATTTTTTTTCAGGATTTGATAGTCAACTCTATAGAGCAACTCATAAAAAAAAAGCCGGAAAGATATCGGCAATATAGAGAGAGAATTTTTAATTGTTCTCTAAAAGTTGCTGAATGATAAGTGATTTTCCGCAAATTGTCATTCTTTATTATCTGGCTTTTAGCAAAGGAGTTTCTACTTAATGAATGTCAAGAAGTAGATTTAGAAGAAATGCTTAGATTTTGATGCTTCTTTTTTTCTTGGAATAGGCTCGTTCTGGTGATTTTCCAAGAAGATTTTCCATTTCTGGTAATTTTCCATTTTCTTTTTTTTTTATGAGTTTTTCCATAGAGTTGACTATCAAATCATGATAAAAAATATTTCACTTAATTGCTCATATTTCATCAAATATTTAATATATTTACATTCCAATTACACCATATTATTTCTAATAACATTTTGTTAAATTTTCTGAGACTGGCGTTAAATTTGGTAAAAACCCTGCATGATATAAACAAAAAACATACAAAAAAATTTTGAACTTTTTAAAAATATCGATATATATTTCCATGAATATACGTTCTATTCTTCTACAAATGAATACATATATTGTACAATATCCATATATTCGCATATTCGTAAGCTATAGCGATAGATCATTTCGTGCATTTTATTTTACAGTGTGATCCCAAACATTATTCTTTTTCTTTGATTTTTTGTTGCCCCCCCCCCCCCCTAATTGTCCTTCTGATCAAACCGCCGTTGATAAATATGAAATGAAATATATTCTTCATAATCCTGAAGTTCCAGAAAAATCCGACAAATAAAACTTTAAATATTCAACAAAATGTCTAAAATTGAATCTGTCCGATCATCAATGGCCATATAGTGTGTGTATATATATATATGTGTGTGTGTGTATATATATAATCTATTTGAAACATCGTTTTGATTCTTTTCTAATTGAGAGTCATTTATTTGTTTCATTTTAAGGAATGAATCTTAGTTTACCGATCTCATTCACATGGATTTCATCCTGGCTTTATTTGCATTTGTTCTTTATATGTCTTCAGTCATTTTTCGTAAGCTGCATAACTTTTTATTATCTCTATTTTCTCTTAATTCATTCATTGATTTTAATTTCTATAATTTAATTTAATCTTTTGCGTTTTAGTTATGCTATAGGGAGCTTATTATTTGTTATTTTGGCCTAGCCGTCAATTTCGATGAAATAGCATTCTTCATATAAAACTTCTACTATTCTATGATTTATTCCATGTAATGTTTCCCTGAAGATTCGACACTGTTAAAAATTTGTTACACCGTTGAACCAATTTTTAGTGCTGCAGTAGCTGCCACCATAAGATGGTGAAACATTGTTCTAACATTTGGTTCTGAGGATGAACCTTAAGTTGGTGAACCTTTAAACCATGAATTGGTGAAACGTTTTACCCGCAAATTGGTGAAATGTTGAACCATAAATTGATTAAATGTTGAACCATAAATGGATTAAATGCGTAACCAAAATTGGTGAAATGTTGATGAAACAATGATTTTTGATCCGCCCCTCTCCTTCATAGGTAATATATATATATATATATTTTTTTAAAGATGTTCTATTTTAATACAATTTAAGGTGAAATATTTACGGTCTCTCCAATTAATTTTTGTTGGAAGATAATTTTCAAGATCAGAAACCTAGGTTTATTTAGCAAATTTTAACATAGCTTAATTATACAATAACACCATTATTATTTTAAATATCTTACACTATAATTTACATATTAAAATATATAAGAAAGGATACGCTGATGTTATGGGGCTTTATATATATATATATATATATATATATATATGTAGAAATGTAATGCACATTGATTTTGACGAATAAATGTACCTTTACTGTGGTCGGTGTCTAAAAGTAATTAGTACAGGCAGATTCTTGAGGAAATCTTAAATTTTAATATTCTTGATTATGTGGGTGAAATATTTACATAATTATAACTGGCCGGCGGCATTCCGCCTTAATCAGGTCCGTGACCCGGTATTCGGTCGAACAGCGACGCTTCAACACGTCTGCTCTCACGAGCAACCAACAGTCATCTCTTCTTTTCACAATAGTTTCTGTAAGTTCAGCAGTTTTTCGTACACTCAGAGGTTGGGGTGGATCGTCCCGAGCCTCATTTAAAGAATGTGCTGGTCTTTGCAGTGCAGAGTTCAAATTCTGTCACCACATATATATATATATATATCAATAGGCAATTGAGAACTGAAGATTCTGACAAAATTCTATGAACATCCATTTTTTTTTTCATCTGTTCATTTTATTAATTAATTATTTTTATATTTAAAGGTATTTCTTATAGTTTTTTATATTTTTATTATATACAGGGTGATTCATAAAAGATGGGCAGAACTTTAAGGGGTTATAGTACACTTAAAGACAAATAATATTAAATAGGAGACTAAGAGTCCCAGACGTATTCCCAAGGAGATAGGGGGCATTAAAGTTTAGGGTCCGAAATTTCAAATGATTATAAAACATGGAAAAATTGGTCGATTCGTTTGCGGTTTTTGCAAAAAATTTTCTTTATGCCAGTATTTTCTTGAAATAAAATTTTAAAGTTCATTTTCAAAAAATGCCGATAGGGGGCGCTTTAGACTTTGGAGTAACAAACAACTATTTTTTAACGTTATTTTTTGTATTTCTTTAAATGATTTCGAAAGCTTAGACTTAAACTTAAATTTTGATCTAAAAATCTGAGTCCTAACGAGTAGTTAAGTAGCATAAACTGAAATTTGAAATTTGAAACCCTTCTCCCCCCAGAACAAAAATCAATTATTCCCGATCTTTGTGTCGTAGATTAGGCTCTAACTACTGCCGCGTTTTGCTAAAATTATTCTTTATGTCAGTATTTTCTTGAAAATAAATTTTAAAGAAAATTTTCAAAAAATTCCGATAGAGGGCGCTTTAGACTTTGGAGTAACGAACAACTATTTTATACCGTTATTTTTTGTGTCTCATTAAATGCTTTCTAAAGCTTAGACTTAAACTTAAATTTTCAGCTCAAAATCTGAATCGCTGAGCGTGGTTCAGTAGCGAGGGGAGGGGGTTCAAATTTCAACTTCTGAACATAGTTCAGTTTGCACTACTTAACCATGCCCAACGATTCTGCGCTGTGATACGAGGCAAAAATACAACTTTCGTCAAGGACTGCATAGTCGGAATTCGCTCATAAAGGCACTGGCACAGTTGGAAACGTCGCTCATGCAAACGTTAAAGCTCCATTCTTGACGCTAGTCACCGGGTGAAGAAGGAAACAGAAAGTATGCAAATGTCAAATGGGGAAGAAGAAGAACACGTATGCAAAATTTCGACACGATTCAGGCATAAAAACCACTGAACGGTCAGTCAAGTGTAAGTCGCTGTAGTAATGAATCGGAAGATGGTGCCCTTCACGAATAAGGAAAAGGCTGAGATGCATTTAATTTACGGAGCGGCAGATGGAAATGGTGCAGAGGCACAACGAATGTACGGAGAGCGATTTTCCAACAGGCGGTTGCCTAACCGCAAAACTTTCGAGCGCTTGCACAGACAGTTGTGTGAGACGGGATCATTTCTCGCTTCCCGGTCGAATGCAGGTTGTGCAAAAAAGGACGAATCAGTAGTTGTTGCAGAAGCCATTCTGGATGTAGTAGTGGCGCAGCCAAGTACAAGTACACGAACAGTGGCTAGGCAGGTGGATACCTCACAGTCCATGACTTGGAGGGTACTGAAGGATGAACATTTGCTCCCGTTTCATGTGCAACGAGTCCAGAAACTGTCTCCAGGGGATTATCCAAATCGTATTGAATTCGCCCGCTGGTTTCTGCAGCAGAACGCGCTAAATCCACATTTTGGACGAACTGTGCTTTTCACCGATGAATGTACCTTCACACGTGAAGGTACATTTAACACACACAATGCACATGTATGGGCGGATGTCAATCCACATGCTACGTATCCACATGCTCATCAGAGACGCTTTTCCATCAATGTTTGGGCAGGAATCCTCGGAGACCACCTAATCGGACCGTACCTTCTTCCTGAACGCCTCAACGGTAAAACATACCTCACATTTCTGCAACATGTGCTGCAAGACCTGTTAAACGTTGTTCCTCCACGCATCCGGCGGGTCATGTGGTTCCAGCACGATGGAGCGCCAGCCCATTACGTACGAGACGTCCGCAACTATCTGGACATCACATTTCCGAACAGATGGATTGGTCGAGGTGGTCCTGTTGCTTGGCCTGCTCGCTCGCCAGATCTTTCACCCCTCGATTTCTTTTTTGGGGACGATTGAAGGCTCTTATGTATGAGACACCCATTGAATCCCCCGAGGAACTGGTCGCCAGACTTTCCGCCGCTGTAGGGGAAGTGCTCGAAAAGCCTGATGTTTTCGCGAATGTTCGCCGTTCCATTCTTCGCCGTTGTTCTGCGTGCATAACCTCTGGTGGTCACAATTTTGAACATTTATTGTAATTACATGTTAATAAATATGCTTTGGTAACATAATCCTAATTTGTGTCTTTTTACCTCGTATCACAGCACACAATGTGTGGACATGGTAAACTGAACTGTGCTCAGGAGTAGAAATTTCAAACCCCTCTCCCCAGAAACTTAACCACGTCTAACGATTCAGATTTTGGGCTGAAAATTTAAGTCTAAGCTTTAGAAAGCATTTAATGAGATACAAAAAATAACGGTATAAAATAGTTGTTCGTTACTCCAAAGTCTAAAGCGCCCTCTATCGGAATTTTTTGAAAATTTTCTTTAAAATTTATTTTCAAGAAAATACTGACATAAAGAATAATTTTAGCAAAACGCGGCAGTAGTTAGAGCCTAATCTACGACACAAAGATCGGGAATAACTGATTTTTGTTCTGGGGGGAGAAGGGTTTCAAATTTCAAATTTCAGTTTACGCTACTTAACTACTCGTTAGGACTCAGATTTTTAGATCAAAATTTAAGTTTAAGTCTAAGCTTTCGAAATCATTTAAAGAAATACAAAAAATAATGTTAAAAAATAGTTGTTTGTTACTCCAAAGTCTAAAGCGCCCCCTATCGGCATTTTTTGAAATTGAACTTTAAAATTTTATTTCAAGAAAATACTGGCATAAAGAAAATTTTTTGCAAAAACCGCAAACGAATCGACCAATTTTTCCATGTTTTATAATGATTTGAAATTTCGGACCCTAAATTTTAATGCCCCCTATCTCCTTGGGAATACGTCTGGGACCCTTAGTCTCCTATTTAATATTATTTGTCTTTAAGTGTACTATAACCCCTTAAAGTTCTGCCCATCTTTTATGAATCACCCTGTATAATTTATTATATAAAATTTATTTTGTGTTATAACATATTGCTATATCATATTATCAATGTTATAAAATTATTTAAATTTTCCGTATAGATTAATTGGGTATGGTAGTAGAATATATTGTAAGCAATCTATTAACAATTGTATTTATTTACTATTTATATGAATAATGATATATAATATGGTATTTTTATATTAGGATTTGTTAGGGCAAAGCAGTTGGTATATTTTGAAAGTATTAGCTTCTAATAGCTTAATCTTATGACATTTTGATAATAATAGTTTCAAGTTATTATACTAGATGGCAGCACCAAAATTTAATTTGCATTCTGCCTGATGCTTCGATTAGAGTAATAATTTCAATTTTTAACACATGGTGGTGTTATTGCTGTTTATTTGCAATATTGTAAGCTAATAGTTTTGGTATTTTTTACGTTAGTTAAGCAATATAAAAATTTTAAAGTGTTTATAGGTATTTTAAGAACTAATTATGTAATTATTTTCTATTTATGTTATTTTAATTGCATTTATCACGGTATTTTAAAAAAAGATAAACTGCATCCATTAGGTTTTAAAATCTGTGATAAATTAACTGTAAAAATAACCTTAAACTTATCAAGATTTTGGATACGATGTGCAGAAGTATATTTGGATAAAAAAAGTCCTTCCGGCCAGTGCCGGGAGGAAGAGGTAGCTTTCATATTCCTTATTTTAAAAAAGCCAACTTATATTATTCAAACACACGAAGCTCAATTTAGTGGTAACGGAATATAGGAGATTCAATACTAATTTTTATCAATACTAAATCATTATGAATGAGAATTTCACGAAATTAGTCAGCTTTATCCAAGCTGCTTTTATTTAAAGTAACTTATATTTGGCTGCCAAATTCGGCGATTTCTTAAAGTGCCTGCCATTTTAAGACAACATGGTGGATGAGGCTAACCAGTGAACTTGGCCGAGACCTTAGTAATTGCTGTGCACATGCTCACTCACATCACAATCGGTTGATATATACGAGTGTTGTCGCAAGCAAATATCAGATTTTTCAAAATGTCACCCACATTAGAAATTGAAACTGCTATATCTGAGCCATTTTTTAAGATAAAAACAAACAAAAAATGCTCCTGAATCCTTATATCAAGGTCAAATACTTAAGAGAGAAATCTTTTTCAATTTCTAATTTTTTTGCACCTCACTTTAAATATAATTTTTTTTTAATTTAATGGCCACCATTTTGAAACAAGATGGCTCATGAAGCTGGCCAACGAACTTGGTCGAGATATTGATGTATACTATCCACATGCCTTCTTCCATGGAAATAGGCGAATACGTGTGATATCGCGTGACAAATACAAGATCATTTCAAAGTGTTAGACATACTAGAAATTCAAAGTGTTATAATTCAACCATTTTTTAAGATATAAACAACAAAACAAATTTTCAGAAACAAAAACTGCTCCAGAATCTTTGTATCAAGGCCAAACACATAAAAAAAATCTTTTTCATTTTCCAATTTTTTAATACCCCATTTTAAATTTTAAATTAATTTTTTTTTAAAAAATGGCACCCCTTTTGAAACAAGATGGCGAATGAAGCTGGCCAACGAACTCGGTCGAGACATTGGTATTTACTATGTACAGACCAAGTTACATCCAAATCGGTTCATGAATACGCCTATTATCGAGTGACAAAAATCAGGTCGTTTTAAAATGTCAGCCACAACAGAAATTCAAAATGATATAACTCAGCCATTTTTTTAGATATAGACGAAACAAAACCTGTTCCGGAATCTCTGTATTAAGGTCAAACACATACGAAAAAAATCTTTTTCATTTCCAATTTTTTTGGTATCTCATTTAAAATTTAAAATTTTTAAATTTTTAAATGGCCGCCATTTTGAAACAAGATGGCGGATGAAGCTGGCCAACGAACTCGATCCAGATATTTGTATGTACTATGTACAGACCAAGTTACATCCAAATCGGTTCATGAATACGCCTATTATTGAGTGACAAAAATCAGGTCGTTTTAAAATGTCAGCCACGCTAGAAATTCAAAATGCTATAACTCAGCCATTTTTTAAGATATAAACGAAACAAAAGCTGCTCCCGATTATTTTTATCAAGGTCAAACACATAAGAAAAAAATATTTTTTCAATTTTCAATTTTTTGGTACCACATTTCAAATTTAAATTTTTCTTAAAAATTTAAATGGCCGCCATTTTTAAACAAGATGGCGGATGAAGCTGACCAACGAACTCGGTCGAGACATTGGTATGTACTATGTATAAACGAAGTTACATCCAAATCGGTTCATAAATAAGCCTTTTATCGCGTGACAAAATTCAAGACGTTTCAAAATGTCAGCCACGCTCGGTCGAGACATTGGTATGTACTATGTACATACCGAATTACATCCAAATCGGTTCATAAATACGAGAGTTACAGTGTGACATATGTCAGATATATATATATATATATATATATATATAAATTTTGAACGGAGGGTGGTTTCGGGGTATGGGGGTCATGATCGATGAAAATATACCAAAATTTTTTGAAATCGCTTTCCTCCGAACGGCTGCAATAGGTAGCTTTTTGTAATGAAAGCTACCTAAAACTGGGATTTTATTAGGTATGTTGTGTAATATTACTATTTATCCTTGCTATAAATTAAATATTTAAAAGGATGTATTGCTTTTTCCATTTCATAGCATCTAATATTATTCTGTTTTCATCTTGAAACTATTCTCTTGGTTATTTTGGTCGTTTGTATATAGAAGGGAAAAAAATTCATCTTTTAGCTTTTTTTCTCACAGAAAACGACTAACTTGCTTATATAATTGAATTCTGTACTCTTGATAACGCAATTCAATATGTAAGCTTTTCAATTATTTTTTTCGGTATCCATATTCTTTTTTTTTCTTCCATATTAATTCTTGTTATATAGTACAAGGGACTTTATTTTATACATAGCAGCTTGTATATATGTTTTTGGTATCCATTCAGCGTGTTTTGTGGGAAACTGTATTATTGTCAATTCATTCATACTATCACAATTTTTGTGGGTGGTCGGTAATGTTTAATTAATGGTTATATATATATAAACTTATAAAATAGGGGTAATTGAAATGCATTATAATTTGCTAAATAAACCTATAAAATTGATTTTCTATGACGCATGCAAGCAATTTTTAAATAAAAATCAATCAGAGAAAGAGTAAATATAAATCCTAAATTATATTGACAGAATGAAAGCATCTTAAAAAGAAAAATAAACCTATGTCAGACGGGAAGAGGGGCAAAAAGCATTGCCTATTAACTCACATCTTTTTTCTTTTTTAAATAAGTTCTAAGCATGATCTAAATATTAAGAATGAGTAATTTTTTTTATATGTGTGGTGATTTGTAATTGTTTTATTAAATATGAACATCAACATGGAGTCTAAATTTTTAAATTCTACGGAATATGTCTATAATTTTCTTTTAAACATATTCCTTTATTATTCTTATTAATACCATGCTTATTTATGGAACGAAACGATAAGTCATATTTAATTTTAAATTTTTATTCCCGTATACATTGTATTTTATAAATATAAGCTAAATAAATTTTATATATTTTATAAGAAAAGATTAATCTAGGAAATAGAAAAAAAGAAGGAAATATAAAAAGAAAAGAAATGACTGCATATGTGCTGTTCTTCATTGTTTGAAAAACATTTTGAATGTAAAAAGTAGTTATTAATCTCTTTAGTAAATATTCAATCCTGCATTCTATAAGTAAAATGTAAATATAACTTAAAATATATTAAAGCAGTTTTATACATAAACAACATTTTATTTAAATGCTTAAATATCGTGTTTCCTTTTTAGTGCCAATAATTACTTGTATCCTCAGAGTAAGTATCATATAGAGAGCTCAACCCCGTTACTTTCGCCCGTAAAAAGTGGGACAAGGATGACCCACGTGACAGTTGGCATTTGGCGATGAAAGGTTACTAGTAGTAACGCTAGTTTTGTCGCTTTATCGCAGCTCTTGGCAGGAGTGCAGTATTTTTATGCTGTGTTTCAGAAATTTGAGAGTTGACAGAAATACAAATCAAGTAAAGGAAATCTGAATGTACATTCGATATTTATCCTAACGTTTTCTTTATCATTCAAAGAATGGCTCATCAGTAATAAATAAATAACAGAAATTATGAAACTTTTATTTAGATAAATATGTTTATATTTAATTAATAATTTAGCTTTTTTCAAACTTTGACATGGTTTTGTTTATATTTAATTTCATTAGATACTTATTATTTTTTTTTAAATTGTGAATACAAAATAAAAAATAGGACATAAAAAAAAATAAAGAAATTAGTTAAGAAGTTTAACTTTGTGTGTTAGAAGGCCAAAGGGTAGGGGGAGGGAGGGGAGATAAAGGTGAACTTTTGAAGGAAGTGAAATTTAGGTGATGAATTATTTACCTATTGTTACTACAAAATTACAAATTTAACAAACAGGTCAATTTTTTTTCTGTAAATTAAAGAATCTTAAAGAATTTAATAATTATTTTAATTGGAAAACGCTGATATTACATAAAGAACATTTTAATTGTAAAAGAACTGCTAGCTTTAAACTTTCTGAATTCATGAAATGTTTATTGTTTTTCTTTCCAAAACAATACATCTATAACAACACATTCAATTAATTGAAATGTTTAACTGAATAATACAGTAACGATCATAACTCAAACTTACACACATAATTTTATTTACAAATTTTGCTTCATGGATGCAAGTTTATAAATAATAACTTAGTACACAACTATAACACACATACAGGAATTATTTTACAATACAAATTGCATAAATACGCACAAAGTAGTTAGAAATAGAAAAAGTCCAAAATGCAAAATTCCAGTTTCAGAAATAATAGAATTTAAAAAAAAAGTTATTTGGCTATGCTTAATTCATTTATAGTAGCGGTTGCCAACTTCTGAACCTCACGGAACACTAAATTCATAATTTGAAATCACACGGACTCCCAATAAGAATTTTTTAACAATAAAAATGTATTTGTACAACAATTATCACAGAATGTTTATTATATTAAAATGAAATATACCTGTTCAATAAAATAAAATTATAAATGAGGGGTGTCACTTTCTTGCCTACGTGATTGATACCACTATTTTTTAATAATAATCACCATCTTATTTAATCATAACAAAAAGCTTCAAAAGTTTGTTTAATTGTATCAAAATTATTAAGGCTGTTCTCAAATCCAAACGGGCAACTTTATGACATAAGTTTTAATTCATTTTTGTTCGGAAATGCATGAAAGTAGCAGGTGTTGTTCTTCAGAAACTATGTAATCGAGCTGTTTTTTCCAGGTTTTTTGCAAACGCAATAGATCTTTCAAAAAATAGTGTCAAAGTGAGCGTTTTGAACCACTTTTCCGAGTGAAAGAAAAATATCCACTCAAGAAAGGATGAAAAACATGTTTGTCACGTGATCAAAATCGCTCCTAACTCAATAAGCAATTTATGGATCAAAAAATAGAAAATACAGTTCGATTCCAAATCGCTTTCATGGTCAGGCTTTCCAATTTTATATCTTTCCGTTAAAAAATGAATTTGTAAATGCGTAAAAACGTTTTGCGCTTGTTGAGCAGAGCAGTTGAGCCTTAACGTTAATTTCAATATTACAAAATAATTGAAGCTTATTTAATAATCACGCATTTTGATGTGATATTTATTACTGTTTGTTTAAAATAAGTTCATATCTTTTTACGGAATCAACGACATCGCATGAACACAGAGAGCAGTTTTTATTTCACGCTGAGACCAGAACGAGTTTTAATTGTTGTGACCCAATCATCAAAATATTTGTTTCGCACAAATATGTAGTTCAAAATTAAGCCAAAATTTTCGGCCAAAACTGGAAAAAATGTTTTTCCAGTCAATAATGAATATTCATATTTTCGGGAGAGTCCAAAATTAATACTTATCTGTGTTAAATACTATACAATACAACAAAAAAAGCGTATTCTAAATAATCTCTATTAATATAATTACCACTGCTCGCTATAATTTAAATTTTCAAAACTACACATCTAAATTTTTTCAAATACAGGAATTTTTTAGAGTATTACCATGTTATCATTAATAGTTTTAATATTTATACAGTACAATTATGAATTTAACATTAAAAATCCAAATAATGTCCAAAATTTTATGAGAAACACCGAAATTTTCTCAAGGACCACAGGTTGGCAACCTCCGATCTATATAACAATGAATCCTAACTCTTCCATAAAAAAATCCGTTAATAAATACAATTATAATCCACAAACTAGTTATATTAAATGATATATTTAGTTTAAATAAATAGATAAAGAAAACAGAGTAGTTATATATATATATATATATATATAAGCGGATTAACTATATTATACCGTACTTCAGTGCTAATTTTCATTTTCGGTTAATTAACATCAGCTATATTAATATATTAATTTATAAATATAGATTAGCATCAAGCTAAGTTACATTGGTTAAAAAGATAAATTGGATTAGAATATGCCCAGACTTGTATTTTAAGTTTATTATACAAGAAGGGGTTCTGCCCCTCCCCTATCCCCGCGCGACGAAGCCACTGTTTTCTTCTTTCATTCGTAATTCTGCAAAATTTTAAATTTTAAATATTTTGTGTAAAATAATTAAAATACTGATTTTTTGATACTGGCATTATTAATAAGTTTGAGCGATTAATTAATTTTTGTTATAATTATTTTTTGCTAAAAGTTATGAGTGCATTAAATGTAGTTGCGTATCTTATTAGTACATTAAATTTAGGTAATATTTAAAGATCTGTTAATACATTTAAAGCGTACTTTATAAGCATACTTTATTTAAAGCATAAATTTAATCTAAAGCAAGATTAAAAAAAAAAAAAGAAACATAAGTATTTAGGTTTTAAAGCGACGAAAACAAGTTTCTTTTGGCGAAAAAAATGTATCGCCAAACACCTTAATACGAAATGTTCATAAAATTCAAATTAATTAAACTTACACTTTTAATATTTAAACTGATAACACTAGATAATAGATAATCCTATTATTACATGCATTTATGTTATTAAAAGTAAAATATTTTGTATTTTCATCGTAACAACGTGAATAAATGATATCATAGTTCCAATGATATCTTTTTCCGACCCTTTAAATATTAATAAAAATAAATAAATAATAAATACATAGCAATGGAAGGTAACAGAAGTTGTTTTGTTTGCTCTTTCTGTACATCCATAGACACAACAACTTGCTACCGTGATATTTTTGAATCGTAAACATGAAATTGTCTAATATCCTCCGTAGAAATCAATGCTATTAGCACGCGGACCGGGAAGCTTCTTGCCCCGAGTCACATGATTTTATCTTGGCTGAAGAAAGTGTCCGGGAATTCTCCCTCTAATATATGATTACTCTGAGCTTGCATCATAAACGTAAAAAAATGCGTTTGCAATAGAAGGAAATTTAATAGAAGGAAATTTAATATCTCATACAAAATGTTCCTAATTAAATGTTTTGATATTACTCAATCTTGAAAATTTAAAACGATAAACCGCAGAAAAATGCTTACATACAATTTAAAAAAATGAATATACCAATTTAAAAAACACTAAAAATAATAATTAGTATTTTATAATTATACTGTTAAACAACAATATAAACTGCTATATATTAATAAATGCATTATTAGATTTACCAACGGTTCAAAAACCTTGCCATAAGATATAAGAAATACGTATCAATTTTAGAAATTAGGTAATTATTAAATAAAGCCGAAACATTGGGTATGAAGATTATGAATTTTAAATAATAATTTAAAACATCATTTGTAATAAAAAACAAGCCTTTCAAAAGTTTCATCTCTTAATTTAAAACCTGTACTTACATGTACCTGTACTTTCGTATAAGGACATTTTCCCAGTATAATGCTATTTTTCATTCTGAAACCTTTTCTTATTATTATAATCATTGAATATCATGTTTCACCCCAAAATATTGATAATTATAAATACTAATTCACTTACTGTTAGTGTTTATAATCAGGTAACAGTAAGAACCCAAAAATTTCAATATAAATAAACAGAATCTCAAATCACTGTAAATTAATGTTTACATCTACTACTATGAATGCAGCCATGGATCAACATATCTCGGTGTCAGCATCTTAAAACTAAGATAGTACTTCACGTTTAGTTTTTGCTTTCGAGCTACGACAAATTAAAATGCTTCACATCTCACTATTATGAAATGTTTACACTCATTTTTTTTTTTTTTTTTTTTTTTTTTTTTTTAACAAGATAAAAGGAATCAAGTCTTGATTAATTTTTGCTAAGAACTGTTTGTTATTTAATTGTTAAAACTATTATATTTCAAACCGTTACATAACGAACGAATATAAAAGACAATTACTTGGGTAATCAGGAAAACGAGATCAATCTTTTCTATAAAATATGAATACTATTTAACTCTTATTCATAAGATATAAAATCTACAGGAATGGAAGATTAAAATTTACATTCCATAAATAATGATTTTTATATCCGTTTTGTTTAGTAATTCAATGGTGGTTGAAATGCAGTCGTTTCGATCTATCTTATAATGACATCGTAGACAAAGTCATGCTGTTCTGATTGGCTGATAAGTAGTTTCAATTCATGGTTCTACTTATTATCAAAATGTGGTTTAATTCAGCGTAACTGCCAAGATTACACCATGAAATGAAGTTTTTGAAAATTAAGAAGTACCATATTTTGGTAATTCTCATTATTTCACTCCATATATTGGTTCAACGTTGAGCGGAAATTTTTAACATTGTATACCACAAATATAGCAAATTATTTCCATGGCTGCGGAGTCGGAGTCGGGCCCATTTTTGAGCGAAAGAGTCGGATTCGGAGTCGGAGTCGGATCTCTTAAAATTCCCGGAGTCGGAGTCGTCCATTTTACAAGCATGTCTGCGTTGTCGGAGTCGTCCATTATACAAGTATGTCTGCATTGTCGGAGTCGGCCCATTTTTCAGCGAAAGACTGGGAGTCGGAGTCGGAGTCGTCTATTTTACCCTCCGACTCCGCAGCCCTAATTCTTATGTTTTTCTTTTACGCTATTGTTTTATGGATTTTGATATTTTAAATCTTTGCGAATATTGTGTCTTCGTATTTCCTCTTCACTGAATGTGCGACAAATTAGTATATTTCCAATATTATTATCATTCACACTATCTTAAAATTTTTATTAATTGAAATTTTACGTTGGTTTATATCATGGTTATTCAGGATGGTCCAAAACTTACATCATAAGGTTAAACGTTACTTAAGAAATGTAATTGCCAGAAAATTGCATGAGACGTTCGTATCATCAAAGCATTTAGTTTAAAGAGTATTTTACATAATTTTGCAGGATTGAATAGTTAGAAGCATACACCATAGATGCCAACTTTCTGTTTTTTTCACTGGGACATTATTTGAACCAGAAATTTTACTTAATAAATGAAATCAAATAAGCGCTACATAGAAACGAGACACGTTTTATTAAATAAAATTTTCGGTTTAAAACATTTTTTTTCACTTAAAAAAAGCGGAAGTTTGGCAACTATGTTGCTGGCGACCATTGTTTTCAGTCCTGTGAAATAATATAAAGTATTCTTTAAACAGAGTGCCTTGATGTGATGAGCACATTATACAATTTTCAAACGTTTAGTATTAGTTAAATAATTGGTGATTTATCTTAATAGGCAGATTTGATGTCAACCTATATATTTGAAAAATATATTTTATTCATTTTATGTTTGATTTTCACACATTATTGTTGATTTCAAAAATAAGATGAATTTTTTTTAACATAAATCAATTTCTAGAAATGCTTTCAACAAAAGACGATTTTGATGTTCTTTTTTGAAAACAATTTTTTCCCCGCAAATTCTAGATTTTTTTATATACAGCAAAACCTGGTTAAAGACACGTTTCAAGGGACTGGATAAAAGTCGCGTATTAAGCGGGATCACGTATTAAACGTGATTTGCATAATGTTGCTGAAACTTAGCTTATTTACACATCTTATCGTCTAAATGATCTTTATAACTTTCATTTCATTGTTTCCGGTCAAAAATTGTGTTTTTTTTACGCATATTTATATTGTAATTTAACTGTATTAAAGTTTAACGCATTGTTTATTTTTATAGGACTGACTGGAATGATAATTGTAAATAAATATATACTCAAATACGGCTTTATTGTCGATTAATACCTTACAATAAAAAATAAATTATCAAAAATAATTTCCTTGATAGCCTAATTTTTTTAACTCAAAGAAAAAAATATTAAATCTTTGTAGCACAGGCCAATTATTAAAATGATATTTAGTACTTGTGATAATGAATAGTCTTATAATCAATCCTTAATTTTTAATATAAAAAAAAAACTATCCTTATTAATCGTTGTGAAAAAAAAAGTACCGGAAAAAATCCGCGTATTGAGCTGGATCGCGTATTAACCGTGAGCGTCTTAACCTGATTCTACTGTATTTTTGAAACTAATCATTGCACTGTGTAAGACAGGAAGGAATTACAGAAGATGGCAGTAGAAGCAGATTTTGTGATAAAAGTAATTGCAGATCTCGTTTGTATACACAAATGTTACCAATAACAGTATCAAGCAGTAAAACCTTAATTCAATCTATATATTAAGCATGTCTTGTCTTTCATAACAACTTCATTTTTTGCCTTTTGAATTAAACTAATTAGAGTAAATGATTCGCCATTCATTACGCTGTATTCCATACGATTGGAATCAGCATGCAAGAAACTTTCCGCAAATGCATTTGTCCTGTTCCAGAAGTTTTAATGAAGTGCATTCATGGTACTAGCAAAGATTGTCACCATTAAAAGTTGCATCATCCTGTTTCATTTGCCCTTTTATTAGTTGATAAAACTGTGACAAAGATTTGTAAAAATCCTAATATTCTACAATCATATCTGCACTTTTAGGTGAAGGATAAGTGTTGTAAATTTTAATAATGTTAAAGTGGTGGTAAATTCCTGTTGTTTATGGCAACTTCTCAAGTAGAGCTGAAAGATTTTAACCTTTTCGGGATCAGCGTTCCATACACGAATTTTATTCGGTTAGTAACTCTTTTTTAAAAGTTACGGAACAGATGTCATACATTCCCGCGGCCGCCATTTGGGATTTTTTCTTGGCATGAAAACCCCTTTTCCGCCAAGTAGTAAATGTCGCCAAGCACAGATTTATGCGTATGTTAGGCTTAACGAAAATAAAATGTAAATAATAAACAAAACTTGTTAAAGCGGCAATTAGTAAATGAACGTAAGAACGCTATGCGTTCATAAACCAAAAAAAAAAAAAAAAAAAAAAAAAGAATTACTGGATTCAGCAAACTACTTCTACAGAAATCTGGAAAATGCACGAAACTGGTTAAAGCGGCAATTAGTAAACGAACGTATGCTGGATTCAGCAAACTACTACTGCAGCAATCGCAAAAATGCACAAAACTCTTTAAAGCAGCAGTTAGTAAATGCACGTATGTTGCTGTGCACCAATCTAAAAAATGCACGAAATGCATGAGAAATATACAATAAACGGCTGATATAAAATATTACTACAAAACACTACTACAAAATACACATAAAATTATCAACATATCTTAACAGGCATCTCGTTCCCTGAAACTCAACTGTAAAAATGGTTACTTTCCATAATTTCTCAAATTTCAAGTCGTCGTAAAACTGTCATTTAACTTTACAGCGAAAAAAAAAAAAAAAAAAAAAAAAGAAGAAGAAGAACAAACACTCACAATTTCAAACTAAATCACACAAGAATTTTAACTTGCAATGTTGAACATATACTACCAATATCAAACTTCGCACTACAGTAACTTTAATTTTACAATCAAAAACCAATACAAAATGTCTCCGTTCTTCAAAACTTTCCTTACTACAAATTACAAAACATGCGGAGTTGAGTTGTCAAAACACCGCTATACTAATTTTTCAATCTCGAATATCAGAATACATCATTAATGACGTCAATAAAACGATGTTTTCATAAAAAAGAAAGCAATATTGCAGAAAAATACACATAAATAAAACTATTTAAGAAATAAATTAGCAAAAAATATCAAAAATACATCAAATTCCCTGATATTTTTTAATAACATCTCCCACGGCAGGTAGACAAACTACGGAAGCCATAGTCAATCAAGTAAATCTGGCGCAAAAGACAGTCTCCCAAAAAATGGGGTTACCAGAACTAACACTCAACGTGGTTGCCATATCGATAAAGATCGCCAACAAAATATCGCCAAGAAATTTAAGATAGCGGTCGCAGGAATATACAGCATCTAAGCCGAAGTTACCTTTACTAATTTAATTACCGAAATGCCCTAATTAAATAAGACAAATATATTTTTTCTTTGTTACTGGTACCAAAACCAATTACTGTATGTACCCTTTGAAGATGCCTATATGCAACCATGGGGTTAAGGAACTTTTTTTGTTAATTATACGTTGAGTAAGAATCTAAATCCGGAGCAGTAAATTTAAATGATATTTATAATTATAAATGTGAATTTGCAATTTACAATTTACATGTGAAAAATTACACAAAGTCAATACAAAATTCTGCAAGAATATTTTAAAGCAAGAAGTAAGTTGAAAGTAGCCATACAGTATTCTTGCATTTTTGTAACGCCACCGGGCAGTGATGACAAATTTGGATTTTATACGGTGTTTTTTAGGGGACATGGACGCTACGGTGTGAAGTTGAGCTGCTATATATATATATATATAGGCTGGCTCGTCAAGCATTTTCATTCCTACGGGACTGGCTCGTGAACTGTGTTTCAATAGCGTTGAATTACTTTCTGTCTATTTTTAAGTTTAAAGACTTAATTACGGGTAGTTGCTCTCCAATAATTGTACAAATCATTCAATAAAGGGTCATCGCATGCTTCAATTTCCCCGTAAACCTTAAAAATGCACAAATTTAAATTTTACATTTAATTCTTCCTGAAACATTTCGTTCACCGATATTGGAAGGCAGTTTTCGTTCACCAATTTTGGCGATAAGGCAGATTCGAAGAGTATACCGTCATCTAGTTCTTTTTCAGGAAAATAGACTGAAATTTTATGCGAAGTTAGATTAAACTTTTCAAACAACCAATAACAAATAATTCATAATGTTAACATATAATTAAATTTGTGAGATTTTGGAAAAAATTAACGAAAGAACTAATATGAAAATAGAATTTCTTGAAGGAAATTTATTTTCGAAAGTGTAGATTTTTTGTTTTTAATATTCATTTTCATCAAAAAATGGGTTTTATTTTGGATTTTGAAAAAAAAAAAAAAAAAAAAAAAAAAAAACACCTCTAACATTGCTTAAACATAATTATCTTATTAATATTTCGTCATAAGACATAATGATAAAAAATATAAATGAACATGTTTAACAATATTCGTAATTAAATACTATCCAGAAACGGAGTATATTACTTTTACTGTAACTTTTAGATATAAAATTATTTAAGATAAAGAAGGATATTTGGATACTATGAAGGATCATTACGTTTTTCTTTTGGAAAAGAGCATTTTATATTATTAAAGTAACGAAATTTTGCTGCCGAAGAAAACTTTTTCAAAATAACCGTACTTTAAACTTAATTTACAGAATTTTTTAGAAACTTTATCACAAAGTAAAAGAAAAAAAAAATATTTTTAATAGTTTTTTTGTTCAATTGTACTTTAACACCAGATATTAATTATGCTAATTTACTATTTTTTCAAGTGAAGAAGAAGCTTGGGGGAGAGAGGAAAGAAGCACACACACACACACAAAAAAAGAAAAAAAAATGAAAGAAGGCAGATTCGAATAATAAATGTCTATTGCTACACAAAGAAACTGCTGCTAATGTTCTGAAAAAACAAAACATCATTCTATTTCTCCATGAACAGTGGAAAATGTGATAATCTAATTCTTTCATTTCTACTTATTTGAAATCACTAAATTTTACTGGATTCTGCTAATTTTAAAGCATGCTTATGATAAGGGAATTGATTGAAAACTTATCAAGGAGGGAGGGGCGAGGTTCGCCAAAATCAATGCTTAACGTGTGTGAAAAATTCATAGTTTCGATCCTGATTCCTAATAAAGTATAAATGTCTTCCTCTCTTTTTTTAATAACAAAATTCTTAACACACAAAAGATAGCACAAATAATACACACACATAATTATTTTTCAGAATGGAAATACATATTAATGGTTAAAAACAATTCATTTACCCCTCCGCCTTTTAAGGAATAAGCTTGGATCGAATGTTTCAGACATTTTTATCCGGGAGGAATTTCTCAAGCTCCGGTGGAACTGAAGTTTTGAAGTTAAGCGAGCATCTCTAGACCATGCTTAAACATAAAAATCCCAATATTCCGGGATGGGGGTGGGGGATTATCACCCTGAATTCAAAACTGGATCTACTAGCGAAATAAATATTCACAGAAAAAACTAAGGAAATATTTGTTCATGAGAGTTTGTTTCATGCTATTTTTTCCTCATAAAATGATTACTTAACTAATTCTATTAGCAAACTATATACATTTTTTAAAAATAAAATATTAGGTATAGCACATTTACTTTCTTAGTGACACAATAAAAATATTTTAGTTTTCTCACATAAAACGAATAATTTGCAAAATATTTCCAATCCGGTGGTAAAAATGCAGTTAAGTACATTTAAATATAGGTGTTCAAATAAAAATTTAAATATAGGAAATGTAATTTAAATACAGTCAGATAGTACGATGCTACTGTCAAAAAAAATTTTTAATCGATTTTACTATTGCACTTTTATTTTTTATTATTGTGGATTTTTATTGTAGACATAAAACTCCTAAATCAATTTTGACTCGTTATATTTTGAAAATAATTCGAGTCAACTCGAAATACATTTTCCTCTTTTTTTGAAACTTTCATATTTCAAATTAGGGAGATGTAGGGTAAACCGAATACCTTATTATTAGTTGCTCTATGAAGTCAGAATTTCCACCATAATTTAATGTCATTTTGCGTACATACTCTTGTCTTATTTTTGTACCATAATGTCATTTTAAAGATACGATTAGTTCATCACATTTTTATTATTGATTATTTAAAAAGTGAAATCATCCAGTCTTACTCCACCGGTAGGCTAAAACCTCATGAATATGTTAATCCTACAGGAAATGAAAAAGTTTAGTTTTCCTTTCAAGAAGGAAAAATATAATATTACTTTACAACTTTAAATAAGACACTAAACTATAATAAAATTTCAACTATAAGTCTAATCATTTAATATTTAAAAACAAATGGATAGTTATCTTCATTCCAATTTGAGAAATTACATAAAGTAAGTTTAACTCTATTAAACTCACACTCATTCTATGTAGTTTTTGCTGTATTTTCTTCAAAAACTTTTTACGGTCTCTTCAATTATTGTTTTCCAATATCCTTTTTTTGATGTTGATATAATTGCTAGAAATAAGAAAGTCCTGATGGAAACCTACAATAAACAATAAACTGAATTGAAAAAAACTAGGCCTTGCGGTTAATAAAGAAAAAACAAATAACATGAAAATAGACCAAATGAAATCACAGGCAACAGCAACGTTAACAATAAATAATGAATTACAATTTTATGAAGTAACTGAATTTGAATATTTAGGATCTATGATCACCTCTGATAATATGGTTGAAGCAGAGATTAAATCTCGACTTACAGCAGGAAATAGATGATATTTTTCTCTTCGAAGCATTCTAAAATCATGTCTAATATCCCGAACAACTAAACTTAAAATTTATAAAACTTTTATAAAACCAATAGTAATTTATGGTAGTGAGACCTGGACCACTACACAAAAAGATGAAAAGTTACTTATTACTTGAGAAAGGAAGATCCTAAGACAAATTTTTGGGCCTGTTAAGGAAGGCAATACATGGCGTATCAGAAGAAATATGAAGATTGAACAGTTATATAATGAAAAAGATATAATAAATACTATTAAAATCAGAAGAATGCAATGGTTGGGCCATCCAATCAGAATGAGGGATGAGAGAAGCACAAAGAAGATATGTAATGGTAAATTAACAGGGAAAAGAAGTATTGGTAGACCTAGAAAGAGATGGATAGAAGAGGTAGAGAAAGATCTAACACAAAACTATATTAGAAATTATAAATTAAAGGCCAGAGATTGGAAGGTCTGGCGAGGTATACTGAGTGAGGTGAAAATCCTACATGGATTGTAGTGCCATTGTGTATGTATGTATGTAATATCCTTTTTTATCACATGTAGGCTATCAGGTTTTACCGCAAGAGAATGAAGGTAAATAAACAAGTCATAAAATTGCGCTTATGAATGCTAGAAACAGATTCATTTTGGAAAATAAATCCTTATAAATTATGTTAAAAAATATTATAAAAAATTTCAATAATTTGAACATCTTCATATTTGAAAATTTTGTAAACTAGCAAATAATAAAACAAACAAATGATAAAATAATTTTTCGGAAAGAGAAACTACACAAGTGCAAGTGTGGCTATACCGTTATGGCTGCTTCTTCTTCTTGCATTGAGTTAAATATTTCAACCATAATCCGCTAGAGGGTTCCTGAAATTGACTTGAATTGAGATATTCGGTTTCCCCCTAATTTAAGGTTTTACACTAATTTCCCTCCAGGGGATATCTTCTTCAGGTATCCAAGAGTTTCGTGACCCCAGGCATCTGAGCAACCATTATCTTTTGCTACTTTCCTATTCCTTCTCTTTTCTATTATTTCCTCTTTGTTTCACTTTTATTGTCGTTTTCTCTTCGGAGGTGAGGGCGAATCTCCGTAAGCCGACATCAATCTATCTTTATCGACTTATAAAGTAAATGTAAGTCAGCCACATTTTTGGCGTGCGTGTTCCTGGAAAGTGGGATCCTGGCAGATGAGGGAAACCAACACACTGCTTTGGGCTCTGTTCCAGGTAAATTCGAGGTGCATATTGATCCCGCATGCATCAATCGGCTGGTCAGCGACTTTGTCACTGGCTAGGTATCAAGCAAGCAGTCTTTTACTACCACGGTTGCCTGGAAAATACTAAAACATTATTTTGAATACCAGCAATGTCGTAGAGAAATAGCCGTCAAATTTAATTACAGAAGTTTTACGATTAAGTAAAGCGAATAATACTATACGAAAATAGTGGTATACAAAATAAGATGTCAGTATTTTACTTGCAACTCATCTTACTAGTCCTCTGTAAGTGCGGAAACGGACATAGAAGTATCTTGTGTGCATATGGACTCTGGTTAGCACTACTCCTTGATGGACTCAGTTGTGGGAGATGCGGCTTGGTTTTGAATTGAAAATTTCTTTTATTATCGATAGTACTTTACTTTCGTCTACGCCTGCCCCCTGTGGAAAGCAACAAACAGTTCAGAACACTTATTACATAATTTTTTCTATTATTCATAGCGCGAATAGTATTTCTGATAGTTAAAAAGAAAGCCACCTTTTCTCATAGTAAAAACTTATCAATTCGTTCTTGGTGATGTTTGTCCAATCAAAAACTGTAATCTGATGATTTGCTGATAGAGGTTTGATCAGCCAGTCAAGCAGAATTACGCTTAAACTGCAAGGAAATACGTCTTTTCTCTAAATCGGTCGAGGTACATTAAACTCTGAATACCAACCGTGGTGTGATATCTGAATGTGATATTTTATACCCTGTAATAAAAGAACTCTTGGATCAAAATGGAATCAATAAATCTGGATCAAGTAATCAAAATGTTATTGATGCTTGCCGAATCAAAATTCGTTGAACTCATAAAATACATCCTACAAACTACATAATTCTAACATTCAACAGCCCTATATTTTACCTCCAAGAATCAAAGCAGCGTATCTGAGTTGTCTTGTTCGGCCATGTATACCTACGGATCGTACGGGGTATCTAACATACATTGGCAAGGACAAGTGACTTCCTTATATAGGACTCCATGTTCTGAGACTGATAAAGCAAGCAGGCTTGGGAAATCTTGGGATTAGGCCTCGGGCCCGGCACTATTTTGGGTGGCCGGTTTACTCGGGATTCCTGTAGGGAATCGGTAATATCACCCGAATCATTCACGGTAATAAACTTTTGTGCAGAGTGTTAAGATGCGAACGAACCATCTTTCTAACTGTTATCAGTATCGGCGTCTTTTGTTGTGGCCACGCGGTGTTTTTGATCTTTAATGACTTTAAAAGGAAAGGGACTGATGTCCTGCGAAAGAGAAACCTTTCCTTCAAGTACAGTTGAGCTCCTTATCTCCTGATTTATTGTCGATTCCTCTTATTCTTTTGTGAATAAACCGCGGAAGCGTCCAGAATAAAAGATTTTCCACGAAACTGTAGAAGGAGGCAAAACAAGCGTGTATATGCAGCCTTACTATCGGAGAGATCAGACACAAAATTTCGGGTTGCAGTGGAAGATAACGCGTAGCTACGGGTAGTGGCGTCTTTTCCTTACTTGGCTGTAAGCGGCAGCTTTAGGGGCGTGTGGGTAAACCTGGTTCCGGGATTGCTCTAGAGAACGTAGATCCGGTGAGGTGGAAGGGTAATTTTATACCTAAACCCCTGCGTTGTTTTACGTGCCAGATTTATGACAATGTAAAAAACTGTTGTCGTGGTTCACTTACTTCCGCTTGTTGTGCAGAAATCTGCCACGACTGTAAAAATTATGAAAGTGCTGAACGCTGCAAAGGTAATGACGCTGCATATACCCACTCCTGTTCAAACTGGATCCATGCAAAATGGATTCTGATTGTTAAAAAATACTCAGCATATTTTGCATTTTCAAGCAAGTTGTAGCATGAATCTGTAACTATATTTATTGGGGTCTCATATTCTGGTCTGCTAAAACAATCTTCAAAACCTAAAAGGCACATAAACACCAAAACTTTATCTTCTTTATCAGCTGATACATCTGTCACAATATCATCTAGTGCTGTTAAGAAAATTTGCCGCGATATGCACACTTGTTGCAGGCCAACAAATGTGCCTAATTGACACTCTTACTACTCTTTTTACGACCCGTCACATTAGAATACTTTTGTTCTTTCTAAATATTGCACGATAATACCACCATCATCATCATCATCATCATCATCATCACATCCTGTTTCAATAGATCCATCTAAACGTCAGCAAATACGCTCCCCTGTTCCAACTGCAATCTAAGTACAAAAACCTGATGTTTATTTCCAATACAGAAAGGAAAAGAAAAGTCGCGTGCACAGAAAAACGAAATTTTAGCTCAAGCCTCTTTAGACTAGTAAACTACGAGAAAGAAAACATTACATCTTGGTCCACCTATTAGTAATATTAAGGATTACAAACAGCTGCTCGGCTAGGCCGAAAAAGCTATGTAAAGCCATATCTAACAGCCATGACTCTAGTATAGATGATGAAAATATTGTTTTTGAGGAGTTTGAGCTTACATGATTTTAAATTATCATCTTTTAATAATCTATGGCTTAAAATAAACCTGTTCATACTATAAAATTTAAACTTTTTATACTTTGTTGTTAGACCAATCATCGTTTAACAGATTGTACAGATTTTTGGCATGAAATGTTTTCATTTTATGCATGCTATTATGATTTTACTGAGGGTTTTTAATTGCATTTATCATCGCATTACAATTCTTATTAAGATTTTTCGTGTTTTAATTCTATTTATTTCTATGACAAGGTTTTAAGATATATTTTTAAAATATTATACGTTTCATTTTAACTCTTTTTTTTTTAATTTTTGCCACAGACCTTGAATGGACCTTGTGCCATCAAACCCCATTCAACCATCGACTTCCCCTATTTTAAAGGAAAATAACCGTAAAAATTTTAAACTCGCAAAGCGGTCAGTCTTTTATGCTTGGTCATCAATGTTGAATATTTTACAAGTATGATAAAGAATTCTTACTCCTAGAAATTTTAATATTGTATAAAGGGATCTTCTCGACTTTTAGATAAATGAATAAAATAACGTCACCTTTCCATATATCAGATTCAGCCCCCCAAGCAGATATCTTTTTTTAAAATAAAAAATCCCCCTTATTTGTGCACTGAAATTTTGTTATCCTTAATCCCATTTTATAAAACACCCGTCTAGCACTATTTAAAAAATGGAAGGTAATCTTGCACAAATAGCTGTTTCAAAATTTTATAATATAACATTAGCGAACTCATTGGAACAAAAGAAATCGAGGCAGAGCAAAGAAGTCATGTAACCATGCGCAGACAGCTAAAAAAGTAGTCAAACTGTATTTATACAAAGAATTTATGGAATGCTTTCAAAGAAACAACTGTAACAAAGAAACATTTGTAACAAAGTTACATTTAGATGTTACATTTTATCTAGTTTTAAGATATATTATCTTTTATTAACGAGCTCTTTGAAATTGTTTTAGGAACCTTTGGGATTTATCGTTATTGTCGCATACTTTTTTTTTTAGCTAGGCGCACATTTCTTCAGTCATCGAAAACCATTTAGAAAGTTATTTACGTGGCATTGTGTAAACTTTTATTATCTCAATTGGCATATCAAATGTTTATTTAAATAGCAAGGTTATAAGTTTAAACACACTGAGTGCAAGTATTTTTTCCTGCCTTACAGTTGATTAGAGATAAAACTAAATTTCTAAACTGGGGGAATCTCACGGAAAATAAATACGAAATTAAACTCTTCGGTAGAAAAATATACAATAAAATTCATATTCGTTTCTTAATAAGTCTAGCTCATTTTAGTGATTCAATTATTATTTTTTTGTATTATAATGAATGATTCAGGCGCTTAGTATTATGATGAAATCCTGCTGAGACATGGGTGAAAACAAAGTATGTTTTCCAAGGTTGTTTTCAATTTTTCATGTTGAGAAGAGATAAGACATTAAATTCCAACGAGTATACACGGTGTTTCAAAAAATGAATACACAATTTATTCTCTAATAACTATCATTTTCTTTTTATCGTAAAATGTTACTGGGACTTCAAAAACGCAACTGAACTGCGGAGACATTTGAGAAGAGAGCTGAAAACAGATCACCTTACGCAACTTACAATCGTTAGAATTAAGCCGCTATCAGATTCACCGACTTTTCGAGCAACCAACTTTACAGCCGATTTTAACCCCAACTTTTTCCAGTTGAAAGGGAGAAAAAGGTTACAATTGTCTTTGCTAAAGTTGGAGGAAAACGCGGGAAAACCAGTACTACTAGTACCAGCCGTCAATATTTATCGCATTTTCGTATCAATCGCTTATCTCTGATTCGCTGAAATGTTGAAAGGTGGGAGGAAAAGTTGCGGCTAGGACAGACTTTTTTGAGATGCGGATAAAAAGTTGGGGATATTGCTGTTTGCTATCACACTGGGTGTCGAGACAACATTTCGCGAAAAGTTGGAGGAAATCAAGAGTTGGCTCAAAAATTGCTCGAAAAGTTGGTGAATCTGATAGCGGCTTGAGAGACAAATTTGTTGCAGATGGAACTTTTAAAAATGTTCACAAGCAACGTTAGGGAAGGCTGCGGTAACCAACAAGCATATCGTAAATGAAGAGATGCTAAAAGGATATGTCCGACAAGCGGCTGGAGAGGTAAGAATTTCAAAATCAAAGGTCCATCGCATTCCAAAGCGTCTGCATTGGAAAAGTTACATTCCAAAATTAATCCATGCTCTCAATAAAGATGATCTAGACCTTTATAATCTGTAACGTTATAATCATTTAAACTGTGCATTTATTTTTGAAATGGCCTGTATAAGCGAAACAACAATTTTTGATTGGTTGGTAAGTTAATTTGGAAAGCCAAGGTGATCGTCCATAAACGAAACTAAACATACCAGAATCTTCTTTTAAGCTGAAATCCGACACAACCGAAAAAGAAGCATATGGACAATTAGTTCCAAGCATTCAAACTCGATACTTTTCTTTATGCGTAACAAGCACCCCAACCACTAAAGAAGGAGTTAGGAGAAAAGTTTGATTACATGCTTGCAAGGCTGCTTAGGAAAATCACAGGTTCTATCTAAACTTCGAGAAGAAAGTTCCCTTCCCTTTTTTTCAGTCCTCGTTTCACTACCTGAAGATTTGGTCCCAACAGTCAGTACCGTCGCGGTTTTACATCGCTGCAAACCCATGCTATCCCATAGTACCAAATTCTGTCGATTTATCTGGAGAGGTATGGTGAGGTATTTAGAATCAAAGTGGATCAAATCCATTAAACATTAAACACATACTAGCTGACCCGCCCGGCATTGCCCGGGCCCATAATAATATTCTTAAATGAATCTGAAATTTTTTATCGCAGATCCGTACAGAGGTGACGGTGCAAATTACCAGGGCCCGACTCTTGTTCAGTTCAAAAGTTGTGTAAAGTCAAAGGTTAAGATTTTTAATTTTTATATGTCTCATACTTTAAACTTTTTTATTCTAAATTAACTGATGAATTTAATTAAAATGTAATTATATTTTCAAAAATTTAATTTTTTATTTAAAATCTTTATATCAAAAAGCAATTACAAATACAGCATAAAGTGTAATGCTGAAAAAGAAATAATAAAATTGTAAGCAAATATTACTATATAGATTTTTAAGAAAAGTACCATCCAGCAAATTTATTTTCTAATAGAATAAAGCCTGTTTATAACGGAATCCTGCAATAAACGAAAAAAAAAAGTTCCAGCTCTCCCCCCCCCCCCCCCCAAAAAAAAATAAAAATGCTATTATGCGTTGTTCAATTTAATGACCTGCATAAAACGGAATTTATCACTGGTCGTTTTCGTTTACGTCTAAGCAGGTTTTGTTGTATCTTACTTTTGAGGGGGCCCGTAATAATATTCTTAAATGAACCTGAAATTCGTATCGCAGGTCCGTACAAAATTACTTTTTACGTCATGACAACATTTTGTAAACTTCTTGCTGCTGTTTAATTCGCATTTCCAATACAGTGCTCTGCATAAATTGCACGTTTCACCCACAGTTATGCATGCCCCGGAACGCTTAAATTAGTAATTTGGATTTCAGTAGCAACTCGTGCGTGCTACAGTTATTAAGCCTATTTTGCCGATCGCTTAACGGCGTTCTCGACAATTCTATTTGGATTTCGAATTTATTTCGATTCGACTCGAATTCGGCTTCTTCTTTACTTTCAAGCATTCACCGAGATTTTTTACGGGCATTTCAAATGATATTTTGAAGCTACATAATTGCAGCGAAAGATATTCCACAGAAAACGCAAAACGTAAACAACAACAAACCCGATCGCCCTAAATCCTGCCAAGGACTCTTACACAATAACCAATCAGATGAGTTTCTCGGGCGTTGCCATTAAACAATAACAAATAATCGCGATTTCTGTGCCACGTACGTTAGCGTAATATATATATAGATATTTAGAAGTAAAATAACTGAGCTATTTTTTATTTATTTCAGAATATAAGAGACTGCAGTCATTTGTTGTTCACATTTTCAACTTAGTACTCTGTTTGTTATGGAACCAAATAAATTATTATCAGTAGAGTAAGAACTCATCTCAAACTTGGTTTAAAGGAAAAATGAATTTGATCCATTTTGTTTCCGCCATATAATGATATTGCACAACCTTTTCTATACGGTTTCTTTTTAATTTTCACGTGCTTTTTATTATCAGTTCTTTTACAAGTAATGTAATCAATCTAGAGCAAAACATATGTAAACGAACACTGTAAAAATCTTAGATTTAATTTCAGTTCTCGGATAATTTAATTGGTAATAATCGTTATTTGTTCTGACGACCAGTTGACGTCTTCAGGTAACGTCCGTGAGCTGCTGCAACCCCGTCACAAGTTGCTTCGCACGCAAAGGCACACGCCTACCCACTTTTCCCGCCTTTTCGGCGACTGACACTTTGATTGGCTGCCGGAAGTATTGGCTCGTGAAAATAAAAACGGTCAGAAAAGAAAAGCTCCATTTTCTCTCTCCGAAAGGGATTTCTACTTTTGCCGATACTTTTGCCACGGGATAAAGCTTTCCTGGAACGCTCCAAAAGAAAACAAGTTGTAGTAGCAGAGTTTCTCGATTCGATTTACAAAACTGTTTCAGCTGTTTTTCTTCTCTTGCGTCTTTTACATCAAAATATTTGTCTCCTCTTATGAAAAAGAAGCTGTTTTCCAAATGAATTGAGCCTAAGTAATTGGCCCGACAAAATATATTTTCCTTTTACTCCTCAAGCGTTTAAATTGTATATTCCGTAAATTAATGGGTTTACGAGAGCGAATGATGCTGTTAAAAAGAAAAATGGAGGATTTCCAACTCATAATCTCGTCACATTTGACAATCATTTGCGTCTCTGTAACAAGTTAATTTAGAGTCATAATGAAATTTAAAGTTTTGGAACAGACTGTAAAACTTTATTTTATAATTTTCTACTATCCTCAAATCATTTAATTTTTAAGGAAGAGGTATTGCATATACATAATTAAAATGAACTTTGCAATGATACGATATTTTTTGAACGAAGAACTTGCTTATTATCTCTTTACTCATAAATGTAGCAAACCCCGATTAACTCCATGTGAGGCTCGGGGCACATATACTATTTGAGGGCCCCCTTCCCAAAATAATCGCGAGCTACGAAATTAATTCAATACAAACATAGCATACAACCTTATAGCCAGTTAAAATTTTACACCATTGTTTTAAGTAAAAAAAAAAAAAAAAAATCGAAATTTTGTCTTAGTGATGCTAATTAGAGACCCAAAGACTTAAGTTATTCGCACAAGTATTTTTGGAGCAACATTCAATTTTCAAAGATTTCGTAGTTATTTTTACACTTAATTGCAAACACTGAGATAGTTCAGTGATGACAAACAGATGAAATACTGTTTTATTGCTAATAGCAAAGAGAAATTTTCTTTAATGTAGGGGAGACTAGGGAGGGTTGACCATACGGGAGGCTTGACCCACCCATCAGTTTTCATATTTAAAATAATTTCAGAGTTTTACCAATAGGTGTCAACCAAAGCTATTGGAATGCTCAAACAACAGTCTTTGTTTCATACAGCTAATCGAAATAGGTGTGGAACAATCAAATGGGGAGCGTTTTCAACCTACAAAGTTCGTTTTCTAGAAATAATTTGTAAGCTTTTTTCAGATAAAATATATCATACAAATTTAAGTAAGTAGGTTTAAAGTAATGCAGAAATAATGAGCTTTCATTCCAGGCATAAAGATTGTACCGTAAGTTAGGCTTAACAGAACAATATGCTATTATTTATAAAACTGGTATGTGGGGAGGTTTGACCCAGTCAATGTGAGGGTGGGTTGACCA
Source organism: Maratus speciosus (assembly GCA_963932465.1). Taxonomy (NCBI): domain Eukaryota; kingdom Metazoa; phylum Arthropoda; class Arachnida; order Araneae; family Salticidae; genus Maratus; species Maratus speciosus. The sequence goes on from OZ010796.1 coordinate 405,756,305, forward strand.
GATGCTCAAGGCTCCCTTAATTAAGTGGTTTTGGCAATCTGTTTATTATACACTGTGCATAATGAAAAGGGTTATATATATAAAAGAATATATATTTATCCTGTAAAGCTACTGTAAAATGGGGTGATGGAAAAGAAAGTGTTTGAAACTGCTTAAAGAAAGATGTAAAAAATTGCTGTAGTATCCACTGCAAGAAAATACTTAATGAAATATAAATGGGAAAGTTGATAGGAACTTTTCTCCATTTAAATATTACTTAAAATAGGTAAATAGAAACAGTGGAAAAGAATAGAAAGTATGAAAACAGCAGTCTTAACCATTTTAGGGACAGTGGCATGTTTATGAAACCACTTAATTTTAATTCCCAAACGCCAGAATGACACCAGAATTTTACTAAAATGTTTTCCATTTAATATGTATGTGAAATACAGCCTTTCTGTTATTTCCAAATAAATTTGTTCGTAAATTCCAGTGCCAGTCATTTATATCAACATTTTAGTACTGAAAGTACTTTGCTCCCGAAAGGCCTAAACGATGTTAATAATAAGTTAAGTGCCCAATGCAGCTGCAAAATAAAATAGCATTGATCGAAAAACTTCAGGAAGGCATGTAGACAAATTTCACCAGGATGTATAAAGTTAGATGAAGCCAAACTATGTGACAACTATGTTGTTAGGTCGAGTGTCACAAAAAGTAGGACAAGGAGACAAAAAAAAAGGCGGGACAGTGTTTCCTAAATCCAGACATATTCATACATGAAACCCTATTAAAACGGAACCTGTCTCTACCGGAATATTGTCTTAAATGTTAAAATTTCATTTTCCCTGCTGTACAATTATATATGCTCAGACAAAATCATGTTTAAAACAAATGTTTTCTCCTATGACTTGCGATTGCGTCAAATCAGGTTTTTTTAAGCGTCATGTTTTCAAAAATATTTTTTCAATAATTAAAGCATGTAGCATAAAGTTATTCTTTTTTTTTTTTTTAAACTGATTTTATTCTCTTCTCAAATATTTCAATATAATACAAAGTGGGTCAAGCCACCCATATAGTGGGTCAACCCTCCCGTATGTGGGGAGCCTTGACGCATTATTTTGTCATGAATAAAATCATTCATTTTTCAAATTTCTTATATATTACAGTTATGTAGCAATTTTATTTTGATAACCGATTGTATAACGAATAAAATGATATATAAAACTTTATTCTACGTTCAATATTTAAAAAATAAAAAATCATTTTGTAAAAAGTGGGTCAACCCTCCCTAGTCTCCCCTATATTTTTCAGAATCAGAGACTACGCAAAATGCATTTTGTGTAGCACTGGAGAACAGGGACACGTGCCCCATGTGCCCCTGTGATAATCAGGCCATTATGCAGATCATTTTGGGGTGAAGCCACCTCATCGTCTACCTCAGCTGTATCCTTTAACCTCTTGAGACCTGAAAGTAAAATAACACTAGAAATGCACATTCACTGCTTTTGCAGAAACAAAATGACACCATAGAATACAGAAAGAACCCTTTTCTTGAAACTACCACTTTAGAGGGAGTGGTACTTTATGTTCACAAATATGGATCTAAAATTACTAGTTCCCTTAAAACTTTAATTTAATTATCAATCACCTAAATCCACGCAATAACAAATACAAATCAATGATCTGCAAATCCCCAAAATGTTTTATTGTAAAGGGTTTAAGTTAAATAATTATGAAAATTTCTTACTTTCTTGGCCACACTGTCCTGAAGGCATATTGCAAATTTGGATGAAAATAACATTTATTTTACGAGGAAATAAGCATTAGTGCTGCCATTTATTGGTTTTGTTCCAAAGCAAGAAACATCAAGCTATATAGACCGGGAGGCGGCAGCACAGACAATCACCTTATCGAGTTCACGGCTGAAATTCCAGAATTAGTTAAAACTCGATTCGCATATTAAAACGCAATCGGTCTGCCAATTCATATCTTGGTCACCCGATTTTAACGGTTGACTCGTAGGTTTATCATTGTGTTTTTCTGCACCCAAAGGTATGAAAACATGGAGGACTGGGAGCAGGAAAACACAATGGTAAACCTACGAGTCAACCGCTAAAATCGGGTTTTCAGGTGTTTTCCATGTGACTTGGCAGATCGATTGCGTTTTAATATGCGAATCGGCTTTTAACTAATTCTGGAATTTCAGCCGTGAACTCGATGAGGTGATTGTCTGTGCTGCCGTCTCCCGGTCTAATATAGAAGTAAAGTAATAATGTAAAAAATCAAACAGTTTAATTTGTATGAGGAAAAGAATAGAGGTCCATATTTGTGTACCTGAGGTCTGAAGAGGATAAGCAACGTCACAATTTTGATCACTGTCGGAAGGGGTAATCGACTGGTATCGTATGCCTCTTCTACCTAGTAACCATCCAACTAGAGAACTTTCCAATTTTACGTTCATATAGATAATATGCATACTAACTAACAACTTGAGGAATTTCTAGTGCAGCCAAAGAAAGAGACAGGCCACGATAACATTTAAACTTCTCGGCTGCCAGGAGATCAACATAGACTGACTTCTACCAATAGTGGAACTGCTTTTTAGCCAACCTTTATTACGTACATTCAAATATAATAGCCTGTCTCTCTCGTTAGTTGCTATTTCTGGATGGCCATCTTTCCAAGCTCTAACCACGTTCCATGCTCTTCACTCCAGTGATCGAACGGGCACTGGTGTCTTGCAGATTTACTCAATAACAATCTTGTTTAGGCACAATATATACCCTCTAAATACAAAGTATTAATCTCCAACATCGGGAAATTAAATATAGTCAAATTTTCTTGATAAAGCCCACATAATTAACAGTAGATGGAAACAAATGTACACGAAGAAAAAATGGGAACAGCAAATACATTGATTGCTCTTTTTTTATTTTTATATTAATAATAATGATATTAACTCAGGTATTTGGGTTTGCAATATTTTTTTCTAGAAAATAACTGGCTGTTTTAATCACTAACAGTCATACAAAGCTTGGTCCTTTTTCACAATGATTGGCAATATTTAGAGTACCTTTATACATAACAGAATTGACACATACGGATAATAAAATTGATTAGTCGACACGATTTTGGACAAACAAGAATCTCTAAGCATCTCGCCTGCCTTTATCGCCAAGCTAATGCTTGTTGACTTGCCTCTCTCGTGTAATCAAACTTGTCCAGACGAGTATCACTAAGTAAGTTGCCATAGTTTGGACAAAACTTCTATCTGAGTGTGCGGCCTGTGAATGCATTGCCACTCTGAGACACATAAAGGCACTCTAGTAATATTTGGACACAAACATCTGATAGTACCGTGATGCTTTGAAGAAATTTGAAATGAATCAAACTAAACTTAATAATTATCGCAGGGAGAAATAGAAATCTCTAAAAGCAAATGAACCCTTGATTAAGATTATTTTAAAGGTTCTCCACATTCAAGAAAATTCTTCTGAAAGATTATTTTTTCAATATCTGCGAAAAAGTCTTGTCAAGTAACTTTATACCGATTGTGTTACATTATAACACTTCAATGTTTTAACCCCTTGAGGGGCAAATAATTGCGTTTCTGTAATGTCGAATTCACACCGGAATCTACAAAAAGATTTATTGCAAAATAAGGAAAAGCAAATTTACGCCTTTTTCCCACAAAGTTAGAAAAGTAAAATTTAATAAAATTTTTCTGGTGCAAATCTTCATTAATCATAGGTGGAATAAAATATATCCCACCGCCCCTCAAGGGGTTAATACAGAAAAATTTCATTTTACATGAATCAGATTGTGTTTTAATTTGGTTCGATTTGAGCCTAAGTAATATCTCAGATACAAAAAAAGCTTTCCACAAACGAGCATTACGCTGATCCTAACACACTGACGTACACAGAAGAGCCATTGTACTTTAACCTTCTAACTTACAATCTATAGGATTTCTTCTGACAAAAAAAAAAAAGCAACTAACTACGTATTAGTGCTTCTAAAACATTACAATATTTAAGGGAGGGTCGGATCTAAACTGCAGCACAGTATGCAGACTTTAAGAACATCATTTATATAGAGGTTATGTACAAGGGTAATTTTTAGCCTTGCGTGTACAAATAGTGGGTCAATGAAAGGAATAAACTAGGGTACTATGATTCCAAAATGCAAGGTCGTTGTACAGGTATAATTATTTAGCACTTTGCGTACAAAAATGGGTAAATATAAGAAATAGATTAACCTCCGCATATGCACTTAAACCTGCACTTATATAGGACATGGAACTATTAATAAAGAGAAACTGACATATCCTTAAAATAGTGAAGCTTCAACTGTAACCGCTTTACTTGCCGCCGAAGATTGCCGCCGGTGCAAACTTCCATCAGTAAGTTTAAATAGAAATTTTCTCCTTATTTAAACGCCTTAGTAATGCAAAATTTCAGTCATAAATAATGGCAAAAACAGATATTCATTTTTACTGGTGGAAGTTTACTTCGGCCTTAATCAGGCCCTGCGTTTCCACCATATTGTGACAACCTAGACAACCTTCTATCAGAGTAAGTAAAAAATATTATAATACCTGGGCAGACTGACAACAGTAAAAGCAAATAGAAAATTTAACCATATTTATCAGATTTTCGTGAAAGCGCTAAAATAAGGCAAAATTTTCTATTCAAAATTTACTGGTAAAAGATTGCTTCGGTGGTAATCAGAAACTGTTGATCCATTGTAAAAAATCAGCCGCTATCTTGCGACAACCTCTTCATTTATTTCACTCGCAACTGGTAGACAATAGACTTTACCCATGAGTGGCAACAGTCACGCCTCTGCGGGTATCTACCCTCCGAAAAAGACTGTTTATTGGATGAAGGAAAAGCTGTGTTAAAATGTTCTTCACCCCTATTGGTGTTTTTCTTCTAGAATCCGCAGTTGACGTGACATGGGTAAAGTCCATACACTATATGTCTGCTCCTCTTTATTTATAACTTCATTATACAGGATATCGAGAAATATAAGTAGGAACCCCTTTTCTAGTACATAATGATGTACTGTAGGAGGGGGTAGAATCCCAAAAACGTGTCCATTTCAACCGTAAACTTTCAACTGAATTCTATTTTTGTTCAACTAAGTTTAGATGCTAGGTAGTTAACTAAAATTTAAACTTGTGTTTCTTAAGCCATTTCTTTACAGTTCTTAACAACATCAGTATCATAATGCTAGTAATGATCTTCATCAACGGCTAAAATACATGCTTATGGTATATACGAGCATTTCTTTTATAACTAGTACCTCTTTAATAATCAAACTTAATTATCGCAAAAGATCATCCAGACATCGACTACAGCATTGAAAATATTGCTGACTTGCTTTTGCTCATAAATGTATATAGGTGTCACTCTCGTGAAAATGGTTTCCTGCAGTTAAACGTCTAAGTCATCGAACAAGAGCTACACTGTTAAAATTTTTGTGGTAGTTTGAACCAAATGTTGGTGCTGCAGTAGCTGCAACCATAAGAAGGCGAAAAATTGTTCTAACATTTGGAGTTCCGTTTGACCCATAGCTCCAATTGTTGGAGCAATATATCACCATCTTATGATTGCAGCTACTGCAGCACAAACATTTGGTTCAACTTACCACCAAATTAACAGTGTACGACTTATCAGATCATTTTATTTCTTAACAATTATTCCCAAACGAATCTGTGCAATTTTATATATACCATGCGACATCTGGTTTAGAAAAAAGTTTCTGACTCATAAATGCATATAGGTGCCACAAGCTCTCGCAGAAATATCATTTCCTACAACTGGACATCTAACTGATGGAACATGGAACAAGAAATGCAGTTTATCCTATCATTCTATTTATTTGCAGTCATCACTAATATAATATTTTTGATATTGGGATCATATCTACATTCTTTGCGGTGATGAGTGAGCGGTTAAAAGTAGTACTGTTGCCAGTTGTAATGTGCCATACACTGAGTTTTATAAGAAGTTATACGGTATGACACATTAACTGTTCTTCACTGTTGTAACTACCTATTTTCCATATTATAATTATGTAGTTAGTATGACTAAAATGGTGATTTTCGCCCCTTCCTCTAGAAGTTAAGATGATGTGAAAAACTTAAGAATGGACAATGATTCATAATTTGACCATATAAGTAATAAATTTGATGTGTTATCATTTTATCAGCATATTTGCATAAGGTGCTCATTAATGACTAAAAATATTAAGTCATTTATATTAGTTACATTGTAAAAATATGTATCGGAAGCATCATACAGTTTAAGGGGAAACACTAATTTTTAAATTGTTGTTTAAGCTACTTCAAATTACAATTACAATTATCTATCTTATATATGAGGACTGTATCGAACGCTAGCAGAAAAATAAAAGGAATGATATTATGTGTGAACAAAAAAATTGATCCCAGTTTCGCAATCCATTTATTCAAGAAAAATACAGGATTTCCTCTTGAATTCGAACTTATATTTTTATTAATAACTTTAATAAATCAAAAATACTGCAAATAAATTTTTAAAACTTTACCTTGCTTTGTATGAAATGTGGTGGCATTGTAACAAGTTCTGGAATTGGCCACTATTCGATTCCAAGCAACACTGAACTCCATGTTTCAGAGCGTGGTTACAAATGAGTCCAACTGGCTAATCAAAGCAGTACTGCCATGTCGATTAATTTTTTCAATTGAAAAAAGCTACCATATTTTTTTTAATAGTAATCTTAACTTTATTTCCTTCATGATTACATTCCGTGATTAAATAAAGCAATGATTAATGGTTGAAAAAAGGGGTAGAAATTTTGAATAAAGTAATTCCCTAATCTGGCAACACTGGATCGAAGTTCTGTACCCTTCTAACACTCGCCATGTTACTATAAAAATAAATAATCAGACTTTGATTTAAAAACACTAAAACAACATTAAGATATATTAAATTTAAAATTAAAATAGACGTTTTGTGCTGTAAACATAGCACCTCATCAGTGAAAGCATCAAAATCATAAACAATTGAGGACGTGAGTTTCAAAACTCGCCTTATCCAAAAAATCAAATGTAGGGAAATCGCGGAAAGCCTCTGACTGCGTCCATTGGTTTTCATTGTAAACCATGTAAACCAAGATTTTACAATGCCAGAAATACACGCTAAAACTAGTTTTTGAACATTGTAGGGTTTTTTCGATACAAGTTAACCAATAGAATAGATTGATAGAGTAGAAGATTTTTTTAAATTTTGGGTAAGGCGAGTTTTGAAACTCATGTCCTCAATTGCAAAATAATATTCATCTGGAACGATACAAGCCTCATTCAGGGGTGATTTATCTAATTTAATATACCATCCTTCCAAATATTTTCTGCTTGCATATATTTTGCAGTCTGTTCTCAAAACACTAGCATTCGTAATCCCCGGGGTGTGCATGATCCAGCATGATCTGTATCCAGAGCATGAATGACGATTTTCGAATTGTTAACTTGGCATGTTGTCACGACATTTCACAGAAAATAAAGTAATTCTGTTTAAAACTTCTTTACAGATATTTGTTACAGTTAAAAATATTGATGAAAATTCGTGTTCCACTTAGAGTAGGACACCGTGTATTTTTGGCAGAATACATAAATTTGAATACAAAAACATTATTGTCTTGACAGGCAATATCACCATCACTCATGTTATTTTGCCTGTACTGTTCAGAACCATCCTGTATATATACTGAATTTTCAAGGTGGTTTCTGCAATAATCTAGAAGTTACTACGATTTTCTTGAAAATAATAGATTTTTAAAGGCTCAGTATTGTCCTTTTATACGTGCGATTAGTGGCCGAAACTAGTCAATGAGCCCAAACAATTATATATCTATACTAATAAAAAAAAATTAGCTCTGTCTGTGTGTCCGTGCTGGCTAGCAAAATATACCACACGTACAAGGCGGAAAATTTGGGTGAGGGTAGTGCCTGTCCGAATGCACCTAATACTTGGAATTTAAAATTTTTGATAATTAGCCGAGATATTAAATAAAATTTTTAAAAACTCGAATAAATTAGCGAAAATATTAAAGAAAAGCATGGCATTTTATGAAAAACCTCAAAGAAACTTATCCGACATCTGTTTCAATCTCGAGAACGGGAAAGGGTTGTCAGAAAAATTCCGGTTTGCAAGAAAGTTAGACGACTGGACATGTTCGAACTCATCGATATTTTTAAGACCCAAGCCGGAGCTTCGTTCGGTTCGATATTTGTTTTTTGGAAAAATCTCATATGAATTCGGGGCCTCAATGTAATTACATACACATTTAATGTTCATTTAAGGTTATTATAACGGGCCCAATCAATGCCGGGCGGATGAGCCAGCATAAATATATTTTTAAATTGACGACCTGTGCAAGTGAAGTGATGATTTTGCTTCGTTCAGAAGATCTGTTTATTTTTACTAATATAATCTTTACACTGGACATTTTCAATCTCTATTTCTTTTACAAACTTTCGCATAGGAAAATAATAAATCTTTTTTTGTGAGAAACTTTTTATATGTAATTTTTAAAATACATTTATTAATGGTGGAAACCTCACATGGCCTTATTTCTAATCTTTATTGCCATTTTTTATTCATAAAAATTTAAACTAAGAACATGTATTATTTTACTTTCACTAAATTTCTTAAATCATTGAAAAGGTTACATAAAGTACAAATAAAATCATGTTTACAAATCCATCCATATTTCAGTATAACATGTTTTAGTAAATGCGAACATATCATAGCTAAGATAGTTTGCAATTTTGAAAAATAATTATTTTAAATAAAGAAAAATGCATTTTAATGGATATTTTATATTATTTTATTTTTTAAATTAAATATATAATCCTGTATGTTATTAAGGGATCGAGGTAAGTTTGTTCCTGGGAAAATTCACTAGAAGCATTTTGTGGATATAACAAAATTGCTATTGAACAGACAGACCAGTTTAAACAGGAAATGTTTTGAGCCAAGAAATCTTATTTGGATCGTCAGTAGCTGTTTGATCATTATTAATTGAACACAAATGTTTTTGATTCTTTTTCTCTTGTTTTAGTATTATTCAATAAAAATTTTGTTAGACTAATAGATATTTGGTATAATGTATTTAGATATTTTTATTTTCCCTTGAGTTTTTTTTATTTTTGTCTAAATTTCATTTCACGTTATTTTCTATTGTTACTATTTTCAATGTTAAGGGTGTATTCCAATCCAAACTGCTTATTTTCTGATTAATTTTTAAATTCATTTTTGCTCTCAAACGCATCAAACTGGCTGATTCTCAGAAACTGCATAATGTGCCGTGCTTCTCAATTTTTTTGATAAATGCAGAAAATATTGTAAAAAATGCTGTCAAAGTTGGTGTTTTGAACCGATTTTTCCGAAGCGGGCGATCTGGGAATGAAAAAAATGGTCATACTGAGAAAATAATTGTTTAAAAATCAAATTCTAAATAATTGAGCTAAAAATGAAATCACACGGCCTCTTAAACATCTCTTTAAAAATCACCTCAGCAAGTTTAATATTTTTACTTTTAAAAATGAGTCTGAAAATGTCTCAGAAAATTTCGAGCTGTTGAGGGTGGAAAACATTTTTTCGAACACACTCTTAAGCAGTAGACCTAATCAGTGGAAGAAGAAAACACAGTTGCTTTACTTCCAGGTGTTTACAAAATGGACTTCTAAATGAAATTAATATAGGAAATATAATAATAAGATGTAATATTATATAATGTAATATAATAATAAGATGATTAATACAATAATATTTTTTATATAATGAATTAAGTATAAGTATAATAATGAGCGTTTTTGTGTAGAAAGTGCATTTTTATATCTTCGATTAACAAGCTGTTCAAAAGTTGAATCCCCTTTTGTAAGTGCATTAAAATGCACCCTACCTTCAAGTAGATCTATCTCCTTTTAAACTGCTAAACTTATGACGCAAAGGGCTGTCGGATTTTGATTGAAACGTGTTCATTCTTTTCTGAGTGTCAGTGAAACTGATGTTCGCACCTACTTCTAAAAAGAAAAAAGAAGAAGAACAGGAAGGAGAGAATCTCTCTTGGAAGTAATATGAGATTTATCACTAACAATGAAGAAAGAAATTTTCTTTGAAGTAAATGAATCGCTGTTTTCATGTTGTTAATCTATTTTCTTGTAATTCTGTCCCTAATCGTTCATCCAAGAAATATTATTCATGTATAATTACTTATTCTATATTTTAAATGTTAATAAAAATTTGAACAAAATATTGTATCTTGAATGCATAATGCTTAATATGATTTAATGACATCGAATTTTTGAAAATCCTTCAATATTCCAAATATTAATAATAAATATAAATCCAGTGCATTAATATGGGAAATATTTCATGAGCATTTTTTAAAAATTTGTTTTAAACGAAAGCGTTACAACAAATTATTTAATAATATACTCTCCGTTACCATTTACGACTTCCTCCCATTCTTCATTAAGGGGACTCTTCACTTACTTGAAAACACCCATTCCATAATTTTAAGCATATGGTCAAGTTGTTTTCGAATTTCTCATTTAAACTTGAATATTTTTAAACGATTTTTTTTTTTCATAGGATAGCTGAGGTCGATCTCTAATAGGGCTATTTTTTACCCGACTGAAAAGAAGGGTTATGTGTTTCACGCGTATCTGTGTATGTGGATTTCTTTATACCATCGAAACATCCCAACGGCTGGATGGATTTTAATGAATGAGGTCTCTATCGATTCGTCTTAACGGCCCAATGGTTATAGGCTAGGTTTTATTTTTTATAAATTCAAAATGGCTTGTCGTAAAATACAAAATGTCGGTACAGACAAAAAAAAATTTACGAACTCTATTGAGTGGCATGTCATTGGATAGGTCTTTCAAAATGAACACGATGTTTCATTGACTATTTTACAGTCGGAAGCTCCGTTAAAATATTATACAACCTGGAAGTTGCGTATGTATTGTGGATCTCTAGCTTTACTGCAACTCTAACCATCATAGACTTCTATAGATCTTATCAAAACAGTGTATATATATAAGAACTAACAGTTAAACACAACTTAAAAGTCACCAATACAAGTAAATAAAAAATATAGGTAAGTAATATAAACAAGTAATATAAAAAAAAAAAAAAAATATTTTAAGTCAATTCCTACTTAGGTCAATAAGAGAAATTTTTTCTCCCATTCTTCTTTCCTTTTGAGTGGCGCTTAAAATACCTTGATAAAGAAGGGGGCTCTCTCGATTATTGAAAATTAATTAATTTAATTTAATTAATGAATTAATATTTGAAAAAACTGAATTAACATCAAGTGTCATCCACTACAAGTTTTAAAAAAATTATTTGAGCTTGATTGAATGAATAATAAGTATTTTATTAACGATTGAAAATTTGAACAATATATATATATATATATAGCGAGAGTGTGAGCTAATAGTAGGAACTGAAAAAAAAATAGTTTCACATTGATGAGAAATAATTAATTAGTTCGCTTTTTACGCAGTCAGGTTTTTTGATTTTTTAAATTTAATTGTTTATTACTTTTTTGATTTCCGTGTCAGATTTTTTAAGTAAAGGTACTTTCACTTTCAGAACCGGTTTCGAAAGTGAAAGTACCTTTATTAAAAAAATCTGCAGTCAAAATCGAAAAAGTACAAAATGGCCATATTAGAGATGAACCTCAGCTGTCAGCTATCCCATGAAAAAAAAAAAATCGTTTAAAAATATTCACATTTAAACGAGAAAGTCGAAAACAACCTGCCCATACATTTAACACTACGGATCGGGTGTTTGCAAGTGAGTTAAGAGTCCCCTTAAGTTTGTTGATGCCTCGGTAATAGAAATTTACCGATTTTGACTCAAAGAATTCTTCCAACAAAGCCGTCAATGCTACGCCATTATTGATAGATACACCGAGAAATTCCTTAGAAGGCGAACGAAACCGATCAAAATCTCACGGCGCCAAGTCCGGAGATTATGGCGAATGCAAAAAGCAAATGGTGTCGAAAATGATATGTTTTTGTCTATTCTAATGATCTAAAAATACACGAGATCCAATAAAATTAAAAGTCAAAATACATTCACTTGTAAAGCAACAAATGCTCTTTAAAATGATATAAAATATTTTTTCAATAAGTTTTATTTCTGCGGTTTTTTTTTATTTGAAAAAAAAAAAAAAAAAAAAAAAAAAAAAAAAAAAAAAAAAAAACCTGCTGATGAATTATTCCTCAAACCAGAATTTTTGAGAAAATTCAGTAGTCTAGAAGAAAAGTAGATTGGTAATAATAGTATAGAAGTTACTACTTAGTTAAGAATAAGTAAAATTATACTTTATAGGTTTATAGTAAATGCGAGTCTCAATTTTAAATAGAACACGTACTCTTTTTTTTTTTTTTTTTTTTTTTGACATACTTCCATTTTATATTCCTCCGTTAGTTTAGAACTTACAAGGAAGGTCTACAAAAGCAAGTACTCGAAACGTTTTATGAAAAAAAAACTGAAGACACTACTCATGTGGATATGCATAATTATAATATACAGGGTAATTCATAAAGATCGAAACAATAGGCTATTTCTTTTAATATTGCCTCTAGACACATACTTCCAGTTGCATAGTTTCATAAAAAAGGTGCAAAATTTCATGAGATAAGCTACAACTCCATGGGGTCGGGGGGGGTCTATTTGAGAAAATACGAAAATTAAATTTTATACTACCGTAGTATATAAAACCGTAGGGTAAAATTTCCAATTAGAAAAAATTTCCTTATCCATTCCTGAATTAAACACAACAAATTCCATATTTATATCTGCAAAACTCATAGAGATATGCCCGTTTAAATAATTCTTCTGGTTTTAAGGGATAAGACACAAATTGAAATGCGTGTAATTCAAGAAACAATGTTACTTTAAGAGTTCCAGGAAACACGTAAAAAACATATTTATTGAGCTAGAATTTTGATTTTTTTCTCTCTTTCTTGCGATGCTTAACCATATAATTTGCATACAAAATACCATCAAGTTAAAAAAAAAAAAAAAATGATTATTATTATTTTTTTTTTAGTGGGGTAATTTAAAATCGTTATAACTCGAAACATTATTTGTCGCATTTCAAAAATTTTTCATTTAATTAAAGAGAAAAATATCCTTTTTATTTTGTTTCAGGGTTTTTTTAAATATTAATTTTAAAAATATTAAAAATATAAATTCAAAAAATCATGTAATTTATTTAAAAAAAATTATATTTTCAAAAATATTTTTTCAAATTTGCTGAAACAAAATTAATGTAAAATAATAAAAAAAGTCATGTTCCAAGTTTGCACTTTTTGTTCTTTAACAATTCTTGACTTATAATAGTTTAAAGACGAGAAATGGTGAAAAAAAAAATAAAAAAAAAACATCATGCAGAAAAGCGCATTTAAAGTTTTAGACAAAGAAATAAAATGTTTAAATGCATATTAATAAATTACAGGTGAGTAAGTAACTCCCTCCTGTAGCTGAAACTTCCGATTCAGTTTAACTTGCCTTTTCCATCTTCTGTCTGTACTATTTAAATGTCCGTCAGTTGATTTAAAACAAGACACTTCTAACATGCCGATTAAGAATAGTTCCATAATTTTAGCCCTCATAACTTCAGGTTTTATATCGTCCCGGCGAGCCCGCTAAAAAAAGTTTGTATTCTAGGGTCGGGCCAGGCCCAGAGCTTACTTCTTCTGAAGGTTCAGCCGGACAGGGCCTAACGTATTTTTTCATATCGTACCGGGACTGCCTTCCTTCTTCCTAGGTCTGCACGGGGCGAAATTTGCAGTTCCGGTCTCGACCCAACCCGTATTAAAATTCACTCTGACTGACCTGATCCGTGCAAAAATCAGTAAAGTTTGGCTCAGCGCAATTAAAAAAAAAAAAAAAAAAAATGCATATATTTTTAAATTGCCATTATTTTACAATTAAACTTTAAAATTAATTTTTTTAAAGATAGTATTAAAAGATAGAAATAAAGGGGAAAAAAATCAGTAAATCCAGTGAAAAAGAACTTGCCTATGACAGAATCCTGTCTTAAACGAAAAAGATGTGTTGATCCATGCAGAATGAATATAATACTACTTGAGAAAAGAAAAGACTACATTTATGCCTCCTAAGAAGGGAACTTGCCTATAGCGCATTTTTTTAAATTTCTTATGTGATTCCATCCAAGAAGATTTTACTCTATAGCCTTTTTCAAAGTCTCCAATACATGGAATATGGATTACCGATATTAAATGATAAGCGAAACATTTGCATACAAATAGAGATTCATTAAAAAAATATATATATATATATCACATCCTTTGCTTTAAAAAAAAAAAATGAAGATTATAAACATGAAAAAAAAAAAAGTTATAATAAGTATTTTTGGTCAGAACTTCTCCATACGAAACAATTTTTAACCATATCGACGTAAAGAACTATGTTTTGTAGAAATTCAGTGAGGACTAAGATTCAGGCTAAGATTTTAACTTTTTTTTTTCCAGGCTAGGCCGAACTTTTTTCTATGGGTCAGCTCGGGGCCCGACCTAGATTTTTCGACCCGTACAGACCTCCAGCGTACTTTGAAAGCTGGTTTAACGTAAAATCTATACGCTGCTATTTTATGTCCAAAGGAGAGGCGCTGTCTTAAATCGACTTTTAGTAACGTACAATTTGTAGATGATCCCTATCTTGCATTCAAAATGAGTCATTAACTCGTCCCTCAGAGGCATGGGTAAATGGTGTAAATCACGAATTTTGGATTCAGATTTTTGGATCGTTTCACAATTTTTTTTCTCGTAAACCTGTCAATGTAAACTTCTCCAAATCAGGCGGCTTTAAGGGGCTGCTTCACTCATGCAAAAACAGCCGCTCGCTAATGTAAATCTTACGAGAGGCATTTTTAAAAATATTTCGTTTGCATTTCATTATTTTTAAAAGATTTTTTTGCATTGTATAGCTGAGATCGATCTCTACAAAGACCGTTTTCTAATTTTTCCATTTTGTTAGCAAGTTCTTTTTTATTATACTTAAGTAAGCCAATAAAAAAATCATGTAAGTAAAATGGAAAAAAGTAAAAAAATGGTCTTTATAGAGATCGACTTCAGCTATCCAATGCAAAAACATTATTTAAAAATATTGAAATTCAAACGAGATATTAAAAAAAAAATCCTCTCATAGGATTAACATTAGCGAGCGGGTGTTTTCACGTGAGAGAAGTAGCCTCTTAACTATTAAACTCAAAGTTATTAATTTTATTCTAGAAAATATGTCGAGATTACGCCTCTAAATCTGATTACGTCGCTAAATCTTTTATTGTATACATTCATAGATTCTTCATTATTTTTTCAGAATTTTTTGAAAATGTGCTTTAAGGAGACCTTTCTTGTTAATTTTTATGAATGGTTCAGGGTAATCCACTGAGCTACGAGTAATGTAAGTAAAACGAGACACATACAACCACACACAGATTCGGAGCATGCGCCATGATAAGTTTGAAGTGCGCAACATTTATTTTTTAAGCTATTCAGACAAAATATCTCTGCACTGTATATTCACATTTATTAAACAATATCTTTTGAAATTTATCATGAGTAAAACGAAGTAATACGATATTATACTTGCATTTATTGAGAAGTTTATTTTAAAATGTGTATGGTTAGTTATATTTGAGGATGATACAATCGTACCTTAAAAAAGGGAGTAGGATAAAGTTCACAGATTTTAGTAAATTTTTATAATAGTGTAGTTTACTTAAATGATGAGTTGTTGTGAAAACACTGTATGAATGAATATTCCGCAATGACATGTCGGACATATCATCATCTAACAAATAATTGTGGCCATAATCTTAGACACTGAAAGCCGCCATCTACTGGTAGTATGAGCAGTATAAAATCTGTGACCGTCTGCCCTCTGAGTTGCAGATTTGTAGATGTGAATGAAATAAAAAGATTCATTTTTAGTGAAAACCCGAAATCGTAGATTTTTTCATATATTAGAACAATGTAATGGTGTCTCAGAAACCGTTGGATAACAAACGCTAAAATTATCATGAGAAGACAGAAAATGTTTCTGATTCCAATCTGCAGTTTATGGAATTCCGATATCCAAAATACTTTGTGAGAAAACAGGGAAAGCCCAGGAGAATCAATAAATCAACCAATCTTCAGTACTCAAATACTCGAGAACTAATTGATCAATTTTCAGGAATCTTACGGCGATTGAAAAGTTTAATTACGATTTATAATTGAAGAGCTGAGTGGAAGAACATATTATGCTACATTTTCTTAAAAATTATTTTATCTTTTGTACGAAGGCGTTATCAGGTATTCTACCATATGGTAAAACTAAAATACCAAAATTCTATTTAGCCTTGAAGATTTTAGACATTATTCATTAATATTTAATATTTTATTATTTAATAATGTAAATAATATTAACATTTTTTAATATTTAAAAATTAAATATGAATAAGTTTTTTTGATAGAGTTCAGTACCACACCTGTTAATATTTTAAACACATGGTATCAAACCGAAAATAAATCATTAAAATTGACAACAAAAACTTTCACATCAAATTTTTTCAAATGTAATTTTTGTTACTTAACATGTTCTTCCACTTAGCTCTTCAATTGATAATAATCACATTTTGAGCAGACTTTACAGATTTTAATTTAAAAACTGGATTGGCAAGTATAAGGACCTAATACTATTCGATAATAGATTACACACCGTCGCTAAAAGAATGTCCCAGTTATAAACTTTAATAGTATCAACTGTAAACGCTGTAGAGTGTCGGTTCAAGGTCTCAAATAAACAACAACTCAAACAGTTTTAGATAAGCGCATGCGCGAGTACTGCTTTGTTTTTTACTAGCTTGCAGTGCCACATACGCAAAATGGTGATTCCTGAGTGTAAAGCGTTATTGCTGGGCTGAAGATTTAAAAGCCTTTAGAGCCATGGAATTTCATCCTTTGGGGCTTTATAAAAGATCGTGTCTACGTTCCGCCGCAACCTAATGATTTGCCAGAGTTGAGACACAGAATTGAAGAGGCTATTGCTTCCATTAATCCGGAGTCGTTAACCGAAGTGTGGGAAGAAATAGACTTTAGGTTGGATGTGTGCCTTACAACTAAAGATGCACATATTGAACATTTGTAAAAAAAACTAGGTTAGTTTACCTTCAATTTGATGTATGATTTGCTGTAAATAGTCTAAATTAAACTGTTATATTGAAACTGGGACATTCTTTTAAGGGCACCCTATATTATAAATATTTTTAAAATGCAAAGTATAATAAGATTTTTCTTTTCCTAAAACTCGAAAGATCTTATAAAATACAAATGTATCACAACGGGTTGCTACACCGCTAGCTTAAGATAAAATACTTTCCGAGTGACTCTTACTTTTTTTTTTTTTTTTTTATCATTTAATCATTGCCTATATGAATTCTGTCAAATACGATAATAGTAGATCGTTAGCTGAATAAATATCTCTTTATTTTATGGAAGAATTCGTAAAAGTGTTTTGGAGGGTTTGTCTAAGCGTAAACTTTCAATTGTTATTGTAAAAAAAAAAAACTTAGAAAGAAAAATATGGTATGGTGAATGAGGGGTGGAGGATTACCGACAGATTGCTTCGATCACCTATAAAGCTCTGTCAGGCCTTTGTATTTAAGCATGGTATGGTTCACATTAGATTTTCCATCTAAATTCCTTCCTTCTATTTTTCTCCCTAGTGTACTTATGGAATGGATTTTTTTTTTATTTTTTTGCTTGTTTATTCGTTGTACATTTCCCTTTCATTAATATGAGAGAATAATGAAAGAATACACGAATTTAAAAAAAGAAGCAAACAAAAAAGATGCAATAAATTTAGTATAATTTCCAGCCATGTTATTTTCGCTATACTGCTCATTGTTTTTCTGTTCATGATGTTATAAAACAATTTATATATAATAAAAGTATAAACATATTCTTAATAAGGAAATAAGTTGGACAGATTATCCAAACACTTGCTTAAAATGTGCTGATATGCTAATGAAATCCCTATTATTTTGCTTGTAGTGTTATTTTTTTCTTTTCTTTTCTTTTTTTTGAGAAATTGACTTTGTACTACTAAAAATTTATGATTTACAAATAGACCTAAAAGGAATTTTTAAATTAATTCTGGAAACATCCTTATAGATTTTTATCGAAACAAACCGCAATCAACAAGATGATGGTATAGAATTTTAAATAAGTTTTTAAATGCTCTAAAAAAATATAAAAAATATTTTGTATAATATTTTATTTTTACTTCTAACGTTTCAAATTACATAGGTATAGTACAGTTCTTTTAAAGACTTTATAATAGTGTTGCTAAATTATTTGTATTAAATTTTTGCTTGAAAATTAACCATCTTATGGATGAATTATTTTTTAAAGCGATCGAAAAGAAAACGAATTTTATACTTGAGATAAATTTCAAATGAAATAGAAAAGAATAGATTTCAAATAGATTATGTCAAATTCTTAAAAGGTTTACTTTTATTAATAAATTACAAAACTATTTTCATGTAGGTTTGACCAGCAAAAATAAAACATTATTAATAATCTATTAAATAGTATTTTCTGATCGTTTAAGCTTCGGATAAATTGATAAATCTAAAATGTAGACAGTGAAAGAAAAGTTTTGGCCATATTCTTGTTTAGATACAAGAGTATACATTCTTTGAGAAAATATTCTCTCATGCAAAATAAAAATCAATTTGTCAAATGCGAATTTTGCAACTAAATATTCGAAATAAAATTGTTCAGCCATCTATTGTTCCTCACAGGAATTATGGACCATCACATGAGATTAATATGCAATGCAGGAGTAAAAATAAAATATACACAGTTTTATGACGAGTGTTTCAGAATACTATCTTATATGAGGTGACTATGCTTGAAAGGTTTTAGTTTTTCATAATAAAGATCTAGTGAAACTATTTAACTGTTTTCTGCATAATGTTAAATATCTGATCCAAACCTGAGAACTATTCTTGATGCAGAGAAATAGACTAAAATTGTACGATATTTTCATGCATATTTGGCCTGGAATAGATCCCTTGTGATATGCCCTTGTCTTCTTTTCGTTTTTCCAATAAAACATGATTCGTATAATGTAAATTTTATGCTATTGCAAAGGGCTACATATGCAAAGTTCTACAACTGCATTATTTGCTATAAATGAGTCAATCGCATTTTTTCATTGGTGTTATCCAAAATAAAGCTTTCTTTTAGAATTGTTTATATATTGTATTAACTCCAAAGCAACAGCATATTATATTTTTACCTACTAAAAAAAAATGACGCAGAAAGGGGTTAAAACATATTTCTAAACTACTTGTAAATAACTCTATTTACTTGAAACATCAGATATTTTTACTACCTTTTTACTAACTCACTTTATATACCTTTTTACTAACTCATAAATAATCAACAAAACTTCCACTAATTTGCAGCCAAGTTGTTCATCTTCCGATCCTAAGTGTTGCATTTGCAGCAACGCCGTAACAGGATAAAATGATGACCGAAGTCACCATATCTGACGTTAAGACCAAGAAATTGTAGTTTTTTCCTTCTATTTATTACCCCCCCCCCCCCCCCTACATATTTGCTCTCCATCCTCTTTTATCCGAGAGAAGGGCGATGGGGAAGAATCCCCATCCTTCCCTGAAGCAATCAGGATCTATCATGCCAGATGCTCCTCTCACATCACTAAAAGTGGGTGAGATCCAGGCGCTATGTGACAGCAAGCTAGTGGCTTGTCACCCTCTCGTATCCCGTTATTGAGCTTGTCATTAAGTTACATGGCCTAAGTGGGACGTTTATAATGCAGAGGTTGGAAATCTCACGTACTCTACTATCAGTGTGTAAACGCTTTAAAATTTAATAACTGCATAAGAAACAGAGTAACTGCATTTATAACTCCTTTTTTTACATCGAATGTTTTATTAAAAGAGTTTCTAGCAAATGGTTGGGCTTCGTTCGATACATTTTAAAATATCATTACTTTAAACGTTTATGCTGTGCTAGCTTTTTTCCAATATAGTTAGACGATGCGGAACTCAATAATATAAAATAGGTAAACGAATATTTTATTTTGGCTTTAAAAAAAAAAGCATAAATATTTTAAAAGATCACAATAACATAAACCGCAAATACGCATTGCAGACCAAGAAGTGTGGGAGATTTTATTAATTTTAATTTATTTAACATATTAACTTCATAACTTAATTTATATTTATTCATTCAAAACTTGATTTACTTTTTCCCTGAAAATATTAATGTTTTAACATTTGAATGAAATAAGACATTAGTGTTTTTTAGGTCATTATTTTAAGCGATTGTTATTTTTTTACACTTACGGAAGAGTCACAAACTTACAGAATTGTCAGTCTTTTTTTTTTTCCTTTTTTCACGAGAAAAATCATTTTGAATGTACCTTCCGGGTCCATTAGACCCGTCTGGTAGATGGAGGATTAATACAGTTAAACTAATGCGAAAGACAAAAGTTGGTAACTAAATACATAAATAAAAAAGTTTTTATTTTCAAATTAATAGCATGATTATTTTTGCTTTTGCCAAGAAATATAGGCGATTTTATTCATTGAACATTGCAATTGCATTCATAACGTCAAATTATTTTGCATTACTGCGAAATTTTAATATTTAAATGAAAATCAGCAAATTTTTGTGAAATTTTTAAATAACATTACTCTAAGCGATTTTGGTGTTTTAACGCTTTTCAACGTAGTTAAAATGGTGCAAAAGTCAAAGATTTGAAAAATAAATAAATACATTTAAAAAGTTTCGATTAAGTAAATAGTACGATTCTTTAAATCTTGAAACAGCATAAATCACAAGTATGTTAGATCAAGAAATATCACAGATTTGATTTAGCATTATCTAGTTATACGGTTACCCTTCTGTAAATCGCATCCCCATATAAAACTTTTTTCGAATAAGTACTCTTTTTTCCATTGTCTGACTGAAAGAAAAAAAAAATAAATGTAGTGCACACACTTGGCAACGGCAGATTAAATAACAATAATTAAGCATAAAACTTACATTCAGAACATTATAATTAAGCGTATAGACTAACATTTTTGAAAAAATATAAACATTTGCCTACAGATACAGTCGTGGAAAAAAAAAGTAAACAGCCCCTACTAACTCTGCAACAAATTATTGTAGAAGAAAGTAACAGGTCCAAACGATTGGAGATAAAGTCTACTTTTAAATGATGTATATAAAATTTGCTTAGGGGTCATCTACATATCAAAACGAACCCTAACTTTTTTTTTTTCAATAGCAATACCCAAGTTTGGCACTATAAATAAATTCTACATCCTTCAATTAGCCTAAATCCAAATTTATGTGAAACTCGTACGATTAGTTTCCGAAAATTAATTATTTTAAAATGAGCATATTTTAGGGGCTGTATCAAAACTGAAGTTCGGTACTCCATTGTTGAAATGCTACAGAATGGCTATGTCACTTCTATTCCTGTATTATTTCTTTCCAATATGACCATTTCACTCGTTTAATATGCTTTGACTATTGCCAGCCTAAATATTTCAATAAAATGAGTAATATATATATTTTTCCGATTATGTTTTTCTGCACATCATAGACGGCCTCTTAAACCATCATTTTGCAGTTTTTTAGTGATAATTTGAAAACTACTTGAATGAAAAAATTGAAATTGAGAATTCGCATAAAGCAGGACATAATTAAATATAAATCTGTCAAAAAAATTGTATGTTGCTATTCATATTTTTTCGAATGTTAATTTCATAATTCATAATTAATACTGCAAAAATTTTAAAATTACAAATTTAATGTATTTATGTTTTGGTTTTTTAATATTATAATCACACGCAAAATTATTGCATTAGGATTATAATTTCAGGATATATTAACAGAAATATGAAAATTTAATTTAACATTAGCAGCTCTAAATTTTGAATGTTTATAATTCAAAAACTTATCATTGAAATTAGTAGAAATTTCGTTTCAAGGCATATTTTGAACCGAAGATTTAAAATATATTGTGAAAATTGGGTGTTACTGCTAAAAAACCAAAGTTTGGTCTGGTTTTGATATGTAGATGCCCTTTTAAGCAAATTTTATATACATAATTTAAAAGTAGACTATATTTCCAATCGATTGGTACCTGTAACTTTCTTCTACTGTAATTAGTTGCAGAGTTATTAGGGCGTGTTTACTTTTTTGTTTCCACGAGTGTACCATACACTGAGGGGACAAAAGTCATGGGATACCCTGCTAATAGCGTGTCAGTCCTCCGTTTTCCCGGCGAAGTGCAGCAACACGACGTGTCATGGACTCCATGAGTCGTTGGAAGTCCTCTGGAGAAATATTAACCCTCTATAGACGTCCATAATTCCGAAAGTATTGCCGGTGGAGGATTTTTGCACGAACTGATCTCTCGATTCTATCCCATAAATGTTCGATGGGATTCATGTCGGGCGATCGCGGTGACCAAATCATCCACTGGAATTGTCCAGAATGTTCTTCAAACCAATCGCGAACAGTTATGGCCCGGTGACATGACGCATTGTCATCCTGGAATATTCCATCGTTGTTTGGGTACATGAAGTCCATGAATGGTTGCAAGTGGTCTCCCAGTAGCTGAACGTAATCATTTCCAGTCCATGGCGGGTTCAGTTTGACCAGCGGACCCAGTCTATTCCATGTAAACACAGACCACACCATTATGGAGCCACCACCAGCTTGCACAGTGCCTTGTTGACAACTTGGGTCCATGGCTTCATGGCATTTACACCGCACTCGTACCCTTCCATCAGCTTTTAACAATTTAAATCGTGACTCATCTGACCAAGCCACTTTTTTACAGTCTTCTATTGTGTAACTGATATGGTAACGAGCCCAGGAGCGCCGCTGTTGGCGATGTCGTGCTGTTAGTAATGGCACCCGAGTCGGTCATCTGCTGCCATAGCCCATTAAAGCCAAATTTTGCCGGATTGTCCTGATGGACACGCCCGTCGGAAGTCCCACATTAGTTCCTGTGGTTATTTCACGCAGTGTTGTTTGTCTGTTCACACTGTCAAGTCTACGCAGACGTCGCTGGTCGCGGTTATTAAGTGTCGGCGGTCGACCACTGCATTGTCCATGATGAGAGGTTATGCCTGAATTTAGGTTTTCTCGGCACACTCCTGACACTGCGGATCTCGGAATGCTGAATTCCGTAACGATTTTCGAAATGGAATGTCCCACGTGTCTAGCTTCAACTAGCATACCACGTTCGAAATCCGTTAATTCTCGTCGTGTGGTCATAATCACATAATCAACCTTCTCACATGAAGCATTTGAACACAAATGAAAGTCTTGCCGAAGCACTGATCCTTTATACAATTTTTAAGCGAAACTACTGCCATCTATATATTTGTATATTGCTATCCCATGACTTTTGTCACCTCAGTGTATGTCATAATGCTTTAATCTCCATAATTATATCTTTAATTATATCAATATTTTGTTGTTTCCCGGCATGAGCGATATAACGAAGGTCTACTGTAATATGTTGCAACTTTAATTAAAGGCTATGAGAATTCCCTTGTAAGAAAACGAAATTTTGCTTTACCATGAAATGTTTCTCACAAATTTCATCTACAAAGTCTTGTCCTCCCAATTTTCTGGTAACATAGAATAGGCCGGTAAACAGAGTTCCCTAAAATGGTCCATCTTGTAAAATGTCAGGTAGGTCTGATTTTTTAATATGTTGTATATATTCACGTTCTAATAAAAAAGTCATGTTCTTGACCCTCCCACGTGAGCCGTTACCTAAAAAAAAGACAAAAAATTTTCTCAAGTTTTTCTTCAGTAACTTCGTACCAGCCAGCGTTGTCAGCTAGGCTTTTTTTTTTCTTTTAATTCAAATTGCCTGATAGGTACGAATTTTTTAAAAATATTAATATAACTTTAAACAGCTAGTAATTAATCAGTTTTAATCGTAGAAGAATGGGAATTTTTTTTGTCTAACTTCTTAGTGTAAATACGATATTTTTACTAAATAAAACTTATAATACCGGGGGGACCAAAATCAAATTTCACATTTTTTTAAGAAATATTTTTATTGACCCAAATCTCTTTTAAAATACTTCTTTACCTCATTTAAAATAATTTTGTAATTGGAACTATATGTATATGATTAACGGTTTAGGAATTAGCCATTGAGCACCGTTGAGAGTGGACACCCTATATGTTTTCAATATTGTTCGGCTCTAATAAGGCGTCTTTAATGAATACATGTCATTGCCTATAATTTAGTCATTCCATTAGTTTT
Source organism: Maratus speciosus (assembly GCA_963932465.1). NCBI lineage: Eukaryota > Metazoa > Arthropoda > Arachnida > Araneae > Salticidae > Maratus > Maratus speciosus. Next base: position 405,780,703 of record OZ010796.1, read on the forward strand.
ATTAAGAAATTTGGATTATGTGTATAAACTAAGGTTTGTAGGCAAATAAAAAGCACTCTATGATATGTTAGCACTTTGATTTATTTTCTGAATGTTCTTACTTTATAACGCACTTATTTTATTGTATTCGGAAATATTCGATATAGTGAAACGAAACTATCAGTAATATCCGGTCATTAATAATATTCACCGATTTAATATGAGCAGATTAATCAGTTGAATCGTAATTCGTAACATATATACTAATTAAACATATTTATTAGTTTCTTTAAATATGAGGATGGTTTCATTTCCCGAACCGGTTCCAAAAATGAAACTATCTTCACATAGAAAAAACTGTTACCAAAATTGAAAAAGTACAAACGCACAATAAAAGTTATCAACCTCAGGTACTTTATGAAAAAAAAAAAAAAAATTAAAAATATTAAAATGCTAGCGAGAAATCTGTAAACAATCCTTCCGTAGGATTAACATTAGCTTGAGCGTTTCTTTCCGTGACTATAAAAAGTGTAGGCTCTTATCATTGTACGTTGATCACTCGGGTGACTCCTGTAAAATAAACCAAAGTTCGCAGCATTTCTAAAAATTTCTCCCTTTGCAACCGCTATTTAAAAAATATAATAATAATTTATATAATATTTAATAATATAATAATATTTAAATAATAATTTTTATTGTAGAGTTCTATTGCAGATGTTAATGGAATCTACCGATTTTTGTTTAGAAATAGAGTTAGGAAATGTAGAAAATTTAGGAACGCTGTGAGACCTGAGTAAACTTGTGAAACAATCACAAGTGTGACTGGTAATAAGTAAAATATATCTTGTGAATCAAGGGATGGGGTTAAATAATCATTGCAAGTCGTAACTAATTTAAATAAATAAAAATCTCAAGGGGTTAACTATCTACCCTCCGAAAAGACATTTTTTTTTTTTTTTACATAAACATTTAATTTTAGCTTTATTTTATGTTATAAATTTCAGTATCAACTCCAGTAATCTATTCCAATCATTATAATGAGTATTATTCTTTTCCTTCATCATTATCATCATCAAAAAAAAAAAAAAAAAAAAAAAAGCAGGTAGGAGAAAAAATATTTAAAATGCTAATCTTTGGTTAGTTTTGCGAGGCAAAAAATATTTTTTGAGGTATAATAATAACTTATAATTTTTTGCGAAGTTTCACTTTATTTTTGATTATGAAAGTTATTCTACTACTTTCATTAAAAATGAAAAGAGATAGTATGTTATTACCCCAGTTTCTTTTAATATGTGTGAGTGCGCATGCGCGTATTTTTGTAAACATGTGATCACATTTAAGTAAATACTATCATCTGTAGGTTACATATCAATTAACTTAACATTTCATTTACTTCTTATAAACATCTTATTACTTCTTATAAAAATTAGTAAAATTCTTTTAGTAATTGTAAATAAAGAAAACCCTTTTATATAGCATAATTTTACGGACTAACTCTTTGACTTAATTTAGAACAGAAGTAATCATGAAATAATTATATTTGGCGGTGAATGTGACATGTTCTCTTAGAATTCAGGAAGTTTAAATACAGCATTATTAAATAAAAACTAATTTATGAGGTACAACCACAATTCTCCAAATCATTTATTTTTCATAACCGTCAATATTTCTAAAACGTACATCTCTATAATTTAAAAATAATTATTGAATTAGATTGTTTGAGATGAAAGCCTAATGTGCATTTTCAGTTGTTTGAGTTTTGCATGTACCAGCCAACGGTAAAACTTTCAAAACCTTATTCATATTAATAATGCGCTTTATATCTTCAACTAACAGCATATTAATAGAGTTATTCAGCGTTATTTGTTTCACAGAAAAGTTAGTGGAATTCGCTTTGTTTACCCACATAAACATCACTCAAAGCTGCGTTAATCTGAAGTCGAATTGCTCAGTTTCTGATCACGTGTGTTACAGTTGTGGCAACACCTTTACCGAATAAAATGATGAGAAACATTTCCGCATCTGACATCAAGCACTAGAAATTATAGCAGTTCTTTTCTCCTATTTATCCCCCCCCCCCCATCCTTTCCAATATTTGCTCTCCATCCTCCTCTACGCAGAAGAAAAGGGAGTTGGGAGCTTCTCCATCCTCTTCCTGGAGCAATCAGGCTCTATCATGCCAGATGCTGCTCTCTCATCACTAAAAGAGGGAGAGATCCAGGCGCTGTATGACAGCTAAGCCAGACTCTTGTCATCTGCACAGATCCCGTTATTGGGCTTGTCTTCGAAGCTCTGGAAAATTACGCGGAGCGCTTGTAACAGAGGAGTTGCAGATCGCACGTACGCTAGAACATTTAAAACTCAATCACCGTAAGATAAAAGAGCTTTTCAATTTGTAGCGTGACTTTTTATATTTTGGATAAGAGGACTGTGGGTTTTTTGTGTTTTTTTTTCTTTTTAGCTGAAGCACTGGATAGTTTTTCATTTTTCTTCGTCTGTTTTCATATTTCCATTCTCCGTTCAATTTTGAGAATATTTTAATATAGACATTTTAAAGAAAATAAGAATTGAACGTAAGATATTATCGCCGACGGCCAAATTTTATTAACGTTTTTTATGTTTTTTAAAAGGCTTATAACTGTTAGTGGAATTGAATTAATGCAAAGTATTTGAGATAAAGGTGTGCTAATATATAGTTATCATTAAAGTTCTTACTAAAATTTTGTACTATAAAATCACTCCGTAGGCATTTAGAGGCGCTTCTCTTTGAAACACTACTGGAAAATTGCGCTGCGTGTTTGCAACACAAGAGTTGCAGATCACACATACACTAGAACATTTAAAACTCAATCGCCGTAAGATAAAAGAGCTTTTCAATTTGTAGTATGCCTTTTTATATTTTAGATAAGAAGACTGAGGGGTTTTTGTATTTTTCTGAATCACTGTATAGTTTGTCTTTTTTCGTCGTCAGTTTTCATATTTCTATTCTCCATTTTTTTCCAGATAAATTTTGAGGATATTTTAATGCAGACATTTTATAGAAAATATGACTTGAATGCAAGACATCATCGCTGATGATCTGATTTTGTTAATTTTTCTTATTTTTTAAAGGACTTCTATTGTTATTGGAATTTAATTAGCATACAGTATTTGATGTAAAAAAACTCGCTTATAGCAAACTAGTATGCTACAAGAACCTGTTTTTATCGTACTAGAAAAACGGAAATTGTTTATCTGTTACAAAAATACATTGACAAAACTGGGTTGTAACGAGCAAATTTGGATCTAATGAGCAAATATTTTACAAATTCTAATTTTTTTAAATTAATGCCTGAATTGTAGAATGTTCTACATTTTTGCAGAAGTTTATTAAAAGCAAAAAAGCAAAATAAATAAATAAATAAATAAATAAATAAATAAATAAAAATAAATAAATAAATAAATAATAAATATATAAATAAACAATAAATGATTACCCTTTCTTTATTCCTCTTCTGTAGCTTCTTTGAAAGAAAAAAAACTGGCCGTTGGAATTTTATTTATATTTATTTATGGAATTTGTGGAATTTAATTAGAATGTAGAATATAACACCAAAGTTATAAAAATGTTCTTTATCAAGCTTAAATTAATGTTGAATAATTAGTGAGTGCGTGGTTTTTGAATTAGTTTGTAATAGTTTTTCTATTTATAAATTTAGGTAACAAAAAAATATGAAATTAAATGTTAAGTAACGCTGTCTAGCACTGTATAAATGTAGGAACACAACGCTATTCCTGTAAAAGTAATTTATTAGACAATTTTAATTAACTTAATTTTAACATATTAACGTCATTTTCATAATCCGAGATCTTAAACTTGTTTATTACGAGACCACTATAATAACGAGCAAATGTTGTCGCAACTTCATTCTCGTTATAACAGGTTTCGACTGCATCAATACAGGGTATTCAATAAAGGTTCAAACTCTGATTAGTTGGAGATTCGTAATAAATGTAAGTTGCAAAGTGTTCAAAATAAGGTAGGAGATAAAATTATATTAATAAAATGTTCTTCCCATTCATTTTCAAAAAGTTACAAATTTTTATACTATCTTCTTAGACAAAATTGATCAATTTGAAGTTTTTAAGTTTCCTGCAACAATATCATTACAAGAAAAAAAAAAAAAAAAACTGCATATCTGTATCTTTAAAATAAAGCAATAAAACCTTAATTAGAAATTTATCATTTTGATTCGGGACCATATATCAAGTTAGAAATATAAATTTGTGATATATTGCAAGAAAAAGGAAACATGGACGATAATGCACATTCAATTGATCATAAGTAAAAGATAATCATTACTTGAAACAATATTAGTGACGAAGAACTCCAAAATATTTACAGAAGCATGTTTAGAAGAGCTTACTGATGTATGGGAGATCAGAGAAAACACAGAAAATGCTTCGTGGATTGCTTTTCTTTTTATTAATATGTTTTTTGAGTTTAGTACTACATTTGTCTCTTTACATGATTTCGGCTTGTGTAATGATTTATTTCTATGTGATGCAACTTTTTCACATTTGTTAAAATTTTTTATCTGAAGACCGTCATCATCAATTTGTGAATGGTTGCTAAACGCACAGAAATACTTTCTTCAAATCACGAAAATTTTACTTTGAGCTGTGCTGCCGGTATCTTTCTGCTAGTTAAAAAAATGCCCGTTTCTTCTTTCTCTGTTTCAGGAGGAAAATTTTCCGTTATTTGAGGAAACGTCGACTAAAAAAAAAAAAAAAAAAAAAAAACACATCTTTCTTTTCTGATGTGCTGCCATCTATGGATCCTTATGGACGAAGTATTTATTATTTGATTTATTTTAAGAATGATTTCTGGCTGACTATGGCGTTGAAACAGGGACTTGTCTATTTCGAGTCGAGTACCTTAATCATTGAGTTAGCAGTCGCTTGCTATAGTAAGAGTGTGGAATGGAGATGTGGGTTTCTTTAAATGGGTGCTTGGCTAAGGCTAAATTTGTTGTTTAGAAAACTGGCAATTTTCAAGTTAATTGCTGGCAATCAATACAAGGCTGCCACAGGCGACTAATTTTTTAATTCTACCTCACACCACTTTCTCAAAACAAAAATTATTTACATACTATTCGAGAACATTTGCAAGAGAAATATAGTATACATTTTTTTTTTAAATAGAGGTGCGAACAATATGGAAAAATAGTCGCCTGTGGCAGCCCAGTCAATATTTGTCTTTCTTTACTGGTGCATTATTTGTCTTTCTTTACTGGTAAACGGAAGTATCATTTCCTACATATTATGTTCCTGATTTCTCTAATAACGAATTATATGCATATATGGCAGAAGAACAGGAATGTCAAACATTGGCGTATTCCAACTTTTGAAATGAAATGCTTTTATAAACATTTAATGGCTTTAATAATAGCTTTGTATTTTCATAAAAACATATACAAAAAATAATAATAAAGGTAACGAACTATTTCGATGTAAAGAAAAGTTTCTGCAAAAAAGAAAAGTTTGGTTGGATCAAAAATAATAAAGATATCAAAAAGCAACCCCCCTCCCGCCAGAGATATCTTAGGAAAACAAGTGCCAGAACCCCCCCCCCTCCCCCACTAAGGTGATAACGTTATATATGCACTGCCCCTTCTACATTGTATAGTTTTTTTACGAGATCTTATTATTCTTTTGGCAAAGATTTTTTTAATAATAGTTAATAATTCATATATTAATTGTGCGGAACCCTCTGAGCGTGAATAATACTCGCACTTGACCGTTTATTTAAATTTGAAAGTATTATTTTCGTTTGTTTATTTTTAAATAAATTAGGATTTTAATTTATTGAATTTTTTGGTTTTTCATTTTTAAAGTAAATTCGAAATTTAGTATTAATAGAGCCCATACGCATACGTGTAGGGAAGAAACGGAATCCCCACTTTTAAGGCAGACTTTCGGGAAGTACATGCAGAAAAAAGCCTGTTTTCTAGAAGTACGGAAATTATTTGTAAAAAAATGGGGAATAATTTAGCGTATAAGTTTTTCTGACTGTGTATCTCTTTACTTGTGAGCTATCCTTTTGAATGGTACAAAAAGGTATAAGTCATATACCGCATATATTCATACATACCGCATATATTGCATAGTCATCATACAGCATATTTCATAATTTAATTCAACTTAAAGATACAAGTATCAGGTTTTTTTCAATGATCTTGTTAAATGGGGGGGGGGGGGGGGATGAAAAATTTCTAATTGACTTATTTTGTGTTGAAAGGTCGTATAAAAATATAAAATGTGTAACTTTTTGCAAAATAATGGAGGGACAATTTCATAAACATAATCTTTTTTCATATCAGATTTTTAACGTTTTAGGAATTTGAATTAGCAAATGTAAAAGCAACAGGTAAAAAATGAAAGCACGTTTCAACTTTTTTGGGAGAACCTCTATTAAAAGTAAGACGTGTTACAAATTAAAAAGAAAAGATAATTTGTTTTTAACTTTCCCATTCACCTATTCCTATTATTTACACGTTAAAAGGCTTCGTTTAACTGTTTGGTTATGTATCTGCAGCATTGAACTGGGCCTCACTGGACAATGTTGTTTCTTCTGGAAATTGTCTTATGTGATAAAAAAAATCCCTCCTTAAAATAAATTTTAAAAGGTGATATTTTAAGCAATGATACAGTCACTCGAAATAGTAAGTGAAAAGTATTAGAATAGCATTAAAAATTAAAAATTAATCGATAAATAAAAGAAGCATGGCGAGAATGGGCTTTAACTGTATTCTTTTCCTTCTCCAATTTAATTTTAAAAAATAACGAAATACACTCTAATATATATTGAATTGATTTACACTAGCATTTGAAAATTAAAGCTAAATATTCTAAAAATAAATAAATAAAAGTTAATAGATATACAAAATCTCACAAGTATGTTGCTTTTGAAACTTTTCTTTCTTAATATAGAAACTTTGAAAAATTTAAATGGAATTCAGGAATAATGCATTAAAGATTAATACATTTTAGTTATAAAGATGAAATAAGTTCAATTTGGTTTGAACAATGGTTAAGCAAATGTATCAGGCAATGTCTAAATAAAATTAAAATTTTAGATATGGGATCTGTGATTTAGGGGATTATAGATTGTAGAGACATTTTACGATCAATTTAAATTCATTTGTTCTTCTTCCCTTTCGCTCGTTATTTTTATATTTAACTTTGCCCTCTCCTACATTTTTACTTTTAACACTTTCAGTGCAGTTCAAAAATGTCTATGTTTTCGTTTCATCTGTCTTAAAATTATTGCCGGCAACTGTCTTAAAATTATTGCCGCAAATAAGTTAGGATAAAACACCCTGTATTTGTATCGACTAAATAAGTGGTTTGCGACGTCAATTTTTTATCCTCTTGATGCCAACTATCATTCTTCCCCCAGGGACTGAACTGAAACTCTAAAGCATTTGCTGGGTTTCCCAGGGATGCCATCCTCATCCTCATCCTTGCCAACTATCATTCCTCTAAAATTGGCCGTTGAATTCGACAGCACAACACCCTGTATACAGTACGTATACAAATCTATAGATCATTTGTAGGACTGCACACAATATAATTCGAATACTTCCCCGCTTAGGAACGAGAATGGCTGAAAATGAGTTTTCAATTGTGTTATGTAGGGGAGATTAGGGAGGGTTGACCCACTTTTTAAAAAATGATTTTTTTTTTTTTTTTTTTTAGGGTTTCGTACTTAAAAAGTAAAAACGGAACCATTATAAGATCCCTCCTGTGTATGTCTGTCTGTCTGTCTGTCACAGCCATTTTACTCGTAAACTATGGAACGTGGAAAGTTCAAATTCGGTTAATTAATAAAGACCATTGACCCGCATATTTTCAGATTAATAAACATTCATAAATATATTTAGTAAAAAAGTAGAGGGGCTAATTATGCTACTTGAAAAAAAAATATTTTCTTTGCATATCATGTGGGGGTATCCTATGAAAGCTTTTGTAACGCTGAATTCAAAAATATATTCCTTTTAATTTTAGGTATTATATTTTCAAAGACATTGTTGAAAATGTAGCGCAAAAATATGTCCCCCCCCCCATCTAATTCCGAATCTACTGAAACTAAAATTATGAAAAAATTACAGACACTAGACGTTAATGTAAACCTTGCCGGAAAATTATAGCGATTACCCTAAGTCACATAGTTTTTGAGTAATTAGCATTTTTCTGTTATACACAAATTTCGATTTACGGGCATTCAGAAAAATTGTTGAGCATCGCTGAATATACCTATCGTTGCAGAAGAATAAAAGCATTGTTGATAATGATTTTCGAAAAAATCATCGGTAATTAGCCGAGATATTAACCCTTAAAGGTACGGCCAGTTTAGACATACACAAGGACAGGGGCGGCGCACTCTATGCCTAGTTAACAACTTTTAATGATATATATGTGTAATGTAATGTCCAGTAACAGTATAAAAGCAATAAACGTCAAATTCTTAAAAACATACTAATTTAAGGGGTCTCGGGACTCTAAAAAGTGAAAAAAAGGAAAAAAAACCATTTTCAGCATTTAATGTCTTAAAATGTATATGATTTTAAAACACAATTTTAATTGGGATAAAAAATTGCAAGACACAGAATTAGTATTTATAGAGGGCTCGAAACTGTTAGACATTTGTCGAACAAAAAATTGGCATAACAGTTTATGCGCAGGATTACAAAATAAATATGGCTACTAGAATGAAAATTTTGGTGCTTACTTATACTTCAGATTGTAATAATTTCCCTGAACTTAAATAAATTTGTGTTTAAAGCATTTTTGTATTTTTAATGCAATGTTGCATTTTAGCTAATACAAAATTTTGAAAATTTCAACAGTAAAATCACGTAAAAAAATATTTTTTTGAATAATAAAAAGGAAATTTTAGGTTCAGTTTATACAGACTAACATGAAGTATATGCTTTGAAAATTTCATGAAAAAATATTCAGAAGTTTTTGAGGTATCCTGCGCGTTATGCCCAAAAAACGCCATTTGGAAAATAATGACTTTAAAGTTTCGGAAACGCCGCTTCAGCTATTGAGCGGGTATAATTCTAAAAGCCAAAACTTCTGTTCTAATGGGAATTTCAAGGAAACAATTATATCAAAATATTCAGAAAAGATAGGAGTTTAAAATCTAAAAAAATTAAAATTTCTTAAATTTTGAAGCTTTAAGAGTCCTGCGACCACTTAATCCTTTCCGACACGGAGTAATTCCGTTTATAAACTTATGAAATAATGAACTGACACCAGAATTTAGAAACGAATTTATTAGAAAAAGCGAACTTGCTTATTTTCATGTACATGATAAAAGGAAAATTTTAATTAAATATTCTTGGTGCCGTTTGTCTCTTTTGGAATTAAAATTAGGTGTCCGTTTCTTAAGGCCATCGCCATCGCCATCGAAAGATTTAATTAGAATGAATTGCATACATACTGTGGGATTCGCGATAGTTTGCATTGATTGTATCTCTCAATACGCCTCGAGTGACTTTAAAAGTTAATTAAACACCTATCTGGAAAAACGCGGCACTGACCAAGGCGGCGTTGCAACTTTGAGACCTCAATTCAAAGCGCGCTTAGCAAAATGCAAAATTTAAACTTTGAACAAAGGTTTTGTTTTAGCTACACTGTAGAAATAAAGGTTATTACTACGCTGAATTTAGTTTCATGAAATGCCAAATTAAGTTTAACTATGCACAGTTTTTATTGTCAGTACCGAATTAAGTTCATCATAAACAGATTAGGATAATGTTAAAAGAAGTGTTATACGAATAGCTATATTTGATATTATTTTGGTTCCATATCTCTTTGAACTTTCATGGTATACCCATTTACACTTTTCTAATATATACAGTTATACCCAACCCTGCGTTGTATAGTTTTTTACAAAGTCTTAGTATTCTTTTAGCAACTTTTTTTTTTTTTTAATAATACAATTACAAATTCATATATTTATTCTACGGAACCCTCTGTACGCCAGTAATGCTCGCACTTGACCGTTTATTTTTAATTGAACGTAGAATAAAGTTTTATATATCATTTTATTCGTTATACAATCAGTTATCAAAATAAAATTGCTACATAAGTGTAACATACAAGAAATTTGAAAAATTATTGATTTTAATCATGAAAAATTAATGGGTCGATGCTCTTATATGGGAGGTTTGACCCACTTTGTTTATTTTGCAATATTTGTGAAGATAAATAAAATCAGTTAAAAAAAGCAAAATAACTTTATGTTACATGCTTTAATTATTATAAAAAATATTTATTTTAATAGGATGCTTAAACAAACCTGTTGATACGCAATCGCAAGTCAGAGGAGAAAAATTTTGTTTTATACAGGATTTTGTCTGATCAGGTATAATTGTACAGCAGGGTTTTAACATTTAAGGCAATATTCTGTTTGAGACAGGTTCCGAGTGTTTTATGTTATTTTGTCCGGATTTAGGAGCCACTGTCCAGCTTTTTTTGTCTCCTTGTCCTATTTTTTGTGACACTTGACCTGACAACTCTAGTTGTCACATAGTTTGGCTTCATCTCACTGTATTCACCCTGGTGATATTTATCTACATACCATCCTAAAGTTTTTCGATCGATGCTATATTTTTTTGCAGCCGTATGAGCACTTAATCATTAATATGATTTAAACCTCTAAAGGCAAAGTACTTTCAGTACTAAAATGTTGAAATAAATGACTGGCACCGGAATTTACGAATAAATATAATTGGAAATAAGAAAAAGGTAATATTTCACATACCTATTAAATCGAAAAGATTTTAGCAAAAAGCTGGTGCCACTGTGACTTTTCGGAATTAAAACTATGTGGTTTTATAAACATACCACTGCCCCTGAAAGGGTTAAGACTGCTGCTTTTATCCTTCCTAGTCCTTCCCACTGTTTCTATTTACCTATTGTAGGTAATATTTAAATGGAAAAAAGTTCCAATCAACTTTCCAATTTTCTAGCAATTTTTCACATCTTTCTTTAGTCAAATTTAAACATTTTCTTTTCTATCACACCATTTTACTGTAGCTTTACAGAATAAATTTACATTCTTTTATCTATATAACCATTTACTTTTCGTTATGCACAGTGTATAATAAAGGGATTTCCAAAACCATTTAATTAACGGTGCCTTGAGCATCTGGTCAACCATCCCTCACATTGACTGGGTCAAGCCTCCCTACATAGACCTTTTCTAAAAAATAGCACATTGTTATGTTAAGCCTAACTTATTGTGCAATCTTTATGCCTGGAATGAAAGCTCGATACTTCTACATGACTTTAAATCTATTTACTTAAATTTCAATGATATATTTTATCTGATAAAAGCTTACAAAATATTTCTAAAAAACACAACTTTTAGGTTGAAAACGCCTCACAATTGATTTTTTTCACACCTATTTAGATTATCTCTATGAAACGAAGACCGTTGTTTGAGCATTCCAGTAGCTTTGCTTGACACCTATTGTTAAAACGCTGAAATTCTTTTAAATATGAAAATTGATGGGTGGGTCAAGCCTATGGTCAACCGTTCCTAGTCTCCCCTACTTCATAAATGTTTTTATATAGACGATTCCTGTGATCGTAAAAAAATGCAGTTTTGCAGCAATATTCTATTAGTGTTTAAAAGTGTTTCATAAGCTATGCTTAATGCATGATTTTGTTTTCTTTTTCAGTCTACTAATGGCGTTGTTTGAACTTTTGTTACAAAAAATAATACGAAAAGACATTAACATCATTTTAGTTTGTATTGTTACAATCTTTTTACTTTTCAATTTGTTTTAATTTTGGGACATCTTTCATGCTTCCATCAGGTTACTGATGAAAACCTACTACAATAAATCCCTTCCTAATTTATTAAATGGTAATTCAGGTTAAAAATCTAAGAAGAAAATTATCTGCAACCCTTAAGATATACTTTTCTGATATTCATAACTAAATTTGCAATGGTATACCACACGTTATTGAAAAAGAAAAAAATCAAAAATGTAGTCTACGATTTTGACTGATTGAGTTAATTCACTGTTCATTAATATTTAAATAACCAAGAAAATTATATGTAGTTTTCCTAAATTTTTATGTGGTTTCAAGGAAACGCAATCAGCAACAGTATCTACAATGTTCGTTACAAAGATTTAATATTTTTTATACACGAAATCAGTCCTTAAATCGATCTTTAGAATTCCTCAAACCTTGGGCTCTGTTGTTGGAGTTTAAGTGGCGTGTCAAGCTAAAAACGTCCACTCTCGGCGGCGAGATCGCGTTCTCTCATATTTAAACAAAATAGAAAAAGTAAGTCTCCCTGGGGTTTGTACTATGCTGCCTTTTATAATACATAGATAAGTAAAAGGAAAATCGCCTACCTTTATTTTTCAGTTTCGCAATGGCTCGTAAAACAACGTCGGATTGGCCAGGGATCTTGTGATTTATCCATTTATATAGTGCCTAGATTTAATATTATTTAGAAGCACTACTTGGAGACGTAGTAAGTGTATCCATGAGATGCTGAAAGATAACTCTTATTAATATGTGTTCATAATGAAAAGAATGAATTATTTTGTCTCTTTTAAGAAGCTATGTTTGACACACTTATGTTGGGGTAATAATAAACCCCATTTTGGTCTGAGCTGCTATATATTTAGAAGTGTGAAACATATATACGGCGTCAAAAAAGGCCAGAAACGACGGCACTATACAAACAATTAAAGATATCTGGAGAAAGTCAAAAAGTACATATGATTTACTTATATGAAGCGTAATATTAGTCATTAAAACACGGAAGTAATATGAAGTTCACAAATTGGCTTATTAAAATGTTTTGAACCACTAATTGAGTTCTGTTTTGATTTAATTCGTTTTTGAAGTCGCCGAAACATCTGGAGAATTAAATTCAACCCCTGTTACCTCTCCTTCGTTTGTGAGACAAATGTATTTATGGTGAGTAAATTTTCTAATTCCACGTTAAGATCAGCCGAAACAAAAATTCCTTTTTTAATATTCTCTTGAAATAATGGTGTTTCATGGACAACTGGATCAGTTTCTTCTCTTATAGCATTTGCAATGAAATCTGTCATTGATTCCTTCTCACTATGATGCTGACTTGAACTGTCTGTGCTGTCTCCTTTAAAGAAATTATCAATCAACTTTTTATTCTTTTTGCGATTAGGCTTTTGTATTTTTTATATCTTTTCATTTTCAGTTTAGGCTGCCAATTTCTTTACCTGCTCTAATAATCTCTATGCTTGTGCGGTCCTTTGCATCTTTAATTTCTCTTGTATAGTTTTCAACATTCGTATCTTCTTTTCCTGTTATAGTACTAGGATTTGGTTTGTATTTCTTCTAGTTTGTTTAGTTATACTTCCCTTCTTTGACTCATTTCCTTTACTGTGCACTTGTTAAGGGATTTAAGTTTTTTTTTCCTTAATTTTTTTGTCATCTATTCACTTTTTGCTTATTATCACTTTTAAACTATTATTATTTTCCTTTTCTTTTTTGCAGAAGCATTTTTATTTATTAACTTTAAAAGCAATATCTCAAAAGAACGCTAATAAATTGATGAATCTTTGCTTGGAGAATTTACAACAGGCAGAATTTGAACTAATTTACATCGGCATAATTTTAGGGTGCAAAAATGACGTGTCAGTCCTACGATTTTTAGATGAAAAACGCAATGATTCACCATTGAATATCCCTATTTTTGTTTCATATAAAGAAATGTGGATGAACTTTCCTCCAAGCTAGCGTTTCATATCATTCGATTAAAAATCTGTAACAAACATAGAAGAATGTACTATTATGCTAAGAATAAAAATAGCTGACATATGAAAACAAAAAGACATTTAAAGATTAACACTTTCTGTTTATATTTCTGGTTGATATTCCAAGCTAAATAACAGAATAGTATTATTACAGACCAAAGCACTGCCTGATATTAGCCACATACGCTATCGCACATTAGCCCCATGAGTTTCACTGTTTGTAACTCAGGCTACGTTAAATATATCCAACATGTTAAAGATTAAAAGGAGTCATCATTTTTTACCGAATAAAGGCCTATTAAAATAAATTACTTTTGTTTTTATTTAAGTGTTGCATGTCAAAAGTTTTGAATCTTGACAGAAAAGATTTTCTAATCAAAAAAGTTAGTTTCAGTGTATATATATATATATATATATATTTCTTTTTAACATTTGGGCATATTCGTAATGAATATAAGTAAAATGACGTATTGCTTGCAAAATAATCACAAACCCAATTTTATTATTATAAAAATTGGTACCCTTTTTTGTGTGCCTCTCATTAACCATATCTTTTTTTTTTTTTTTTTTTTTTTTCTTGCGCGGGGTGGGGATGTTGATATTAGCCCCGATTGACCTTAATTAATCTAAATTTATATCTTATTTTGGACTTTACTTTTGGCTTTTAAAATGAAATTTATTAACATTCGACACGCTTCATCTTGAAGTGTGCTGATTTCAAATAAATGATCAATAGTTATGTTTTACCAATATTTCTCGTTTAAAAATTAAGTTTGATAAGAAAAATGCATTTCAATTATTTTAATATCTTATACTTTTAATGTAAAAATCTAGCGAAAATGAATATGTTACATATCTATTTGAAGAAAAAATGTCAGATTTGAAAATGTTTCAGATATCTTATAAGTTGCAATAAAAACGTACGAATTCAGCAGCTTTTCTCTGAAAAATCTTCTAATCAAAATAGGATCTTTACTTAATACTAATGGCTAGTGTTTATGGAGTATTTCTTTTTTGTTCCATAATGATTGTTTGGCTTTGCGTCTAAGATTCGAGCGTTTTATAAAACTATAATAATGATGGATAAACATATGTGACGCTCCTTAAATTATTTTTCTTGAATGTATTATATTTCTTGTATTATACTGACTTATTATCTTGTACTATGTTATGTCTAAGTATGTACTAGTGTTTCATTTTTAGAGGTTATTTGTAATATGTTCTTCTTGTACACATCATCTAAGTAGTTCTTTATGTACACATAAAATCTAATTTTGAATATAAATGAAGCAATTTGGGTTAATTAATTTCATTTTTGGTTAATATACAATAATTTTTTGGTTAATCTTGATATTGCAGAGATTTTTTATCATCATTTCTAATTATTTTTTATCGCTCATATGTTTCTCTTTGGCCAACTGCAGCATTTTATATCTATCACTGGGTTGTTTGAAAACCTGTTATAGAATTTAATGAGAAAAATGATCTATCCCATAAAATATATTTTCGGATATAATTAATCTAGTTTTAGATGATATTTTGAGCTTAATTTATGGCTTTTAAAATAATCTAAGTTAATTTTTTTAACGTTTGACACTTTTCATCTTGTAGGCTTTTAAATAAATAGGAAAAGGTTATTTTAAAACATTATTTGTAACATTATTTATAACCGTGTAAAAATTGACAAGAAATATGTATGTCTGTTATTTTGATATTTTACGCGTTTAATGTAAAATCTAAGAAAACGAACGTTTTGCACATTTCTTTGGAGGGAAAAAAAAATCATCTTAGAAAATGTATCAGATATTTTATTAGTCAAAAGCATATGAACTCAGCAGCTTATTTCTAAAAGATCTTCCAATCAAAATGTTATCTTTATTTAATATTAATGGCATGTATTTTTAGAGTATTTCTCTTCTGTCCTATAGATTATGAGTCTCTGGTTCGAGTATTTTACGTCACTGATAATGATTGAAAAACATATATGACGCTCTTGAATTCTTTTACCAGAAAATATCATATTTATTTAATTATAATGACATTGAAAATGAGATTTTGCAGCCTATTCAAAATGTGAAATGACCATTATAACTATAATTTTCCTAGCAATGTTATAAAAATGTTAATGCAAAAATCCAATTTCGAACGCGTAACAAAGAAACAAGAAGTAACAGAAGAAAAAATATTGAACGAAAATAACGCAATACCTTTTATCATATTTATATCGATAGAACCAGAGCATGTCTCCTTCGCAGAAACATTTAAATCTTTATAAAATTGGAGTAATTCGTAAAATTCTTTATATTTCTTTCTCCAATCCAATGAACGTTTAAAGATCCTTATATAAGTCGCATACGAGGCTCATCGATTAAAGATACATTAAGCTATTCAAAGCCGAGGTACTTATTTTGCTTGATTTTCAAAGTATCGCCTAATCACCTGGTGTATGGAGAAAGACAAATTATCCGCAAAGAAAATCAAGAAGCATCCATTTATTGCGTAAGTTAAATAGATTTTAAATCATTTCATTTGCAGTTCTCTGCTCCTATCGTAACTTCCCCGCAAAAATCATAAATTTCCCCTTAAATGAGGACTGACAATTCTATCCTAAGTAATTACTAATTTAGAGTTTTCAAATGCACATGTCTTAAAGAAAAAAAAAGAGGGGGGGGGGGGGAGAAAAAAGGAACTACTTTCATCTGTAATTAAATAATGCACAAGAGCCTTAAACTAACAACGACGGTAGCTCAATTTTCTTGCATTCTTTTTTTATTTCCTTATGGATTTTTTCTCATCAACTAGCGATTGAAACAGTAACAGCAGTAATTTGGCTGATAACCCTCCCCCTCTCTCCATCTCTTTGATGTAGCACCACATTTTCTAGCGAGGGAAGCATTTATTTCGAAGAAACCACGAACAGAGATGGTGCCAACATCCAATATTCCTGTGACTCAAACACTCTTCAATTACAACACTTATCGCTTGGAGAGAAAAAGTCGAGCTCGAATTCAAATTAAAGGAATAAATCGTTTCATTCTCCAACGGAAGTGCTATTGAAGCTCTATTGCAAATAAAACTAGTCGGTCTTTCTCTGGGGTTTTTATTCATTTTTTTTCCCTTTCCGCCTTCTCTCCGTTTTTCCCCGGCTCTCTCCAAGGGGATCATTATCAGTCAATTACATTCGAGGGAGCTCGCCTGCATTGGAGATGACATTTTTTTGCGCAAATGTTTTCTCGGTATCGAATCTGTCGCCATCTATCGACATAAAATTCAATCATTCCGGAACATCGTTTTTAAACGGTAGACTTGTTAAGGGACTTTCTTCAAATTTCTTTGAGAGGAACAGCAGGTTTCGTTCAATAGTATGAAGAATTCGTAAGCACGCAAGGCCAGAAAAATATTTCGGAGGAGAATTTGTGGGCTAAAAATTGTATTCTTATTATCTTATTTTCGATTCTATTTTTTAATGATTGAATAGAGGCGAGTATTAAAAGACTTACTAAGTTTTATTGTGAATTCATATAAATAATTATAAAAGAAAATTTAATCTTTGAGCTTTTTTCGCTGCAAAAATATTTATGTTGATGTTGCTGAAAGTTTGTGAATGCATGGAACGAAGACTCATTGCATTCTTATAGAGCTTCAGCTAATAAAGTTGAACGATGTATATTAGGCTATAGTATCCCGCTCCCCTATATATATATCTCTCTTTTTTCTTTTCTGTTTTTTTTTTTATTTTTTTATTTTATTTATTTTTTTTTTAAGCATTAAAATTTTGTTTTTACATTTAGAAAAAATCGTTTGAATTGAAAAAAAAAAAAAAAAACCTTGAAGTTCTATTCATTTTTTAAGAACATGCTAACTGAATAAAACTTAGAAAGATAATTGAGTAGAATTTTGACTATACTTGATGTTTTAATCTTGACTTTGTTTGATTGATACTTAATAACGTATTTATAACCATCCTATCAGATATTTTGGAGGGGAGTCAAACTTTGGTCATCCCTCCACTGGTTACATCATTTGGGGCACATATCATCATCATTAGTTATTTCCAGAATTTTTATGAGATAACCTAAACCCTAAACAGTATGATGTATGAAATATTCACATATCTTTTTGAACATAAACCAGATTCTGTTTCTACACGAATTCGATTTTTTTTAAAAATCATACTATTTGTTTCGGTTTAATCGAATCGACCAAATTGAAAAAAAAAAAAAAAATCTTTTCGTATAAGTAGTTCAGTACCTTCAGTAAGTTAAGCTGGATATTGCTGCTTAGCCTTCTATTAGTTAAAAATAACGTTTATTAGAAAGGATAATGAAATTAGCAAGTTTCCTGCTTGTACCATCTGCGCATCTATAGAAGGAAAAAATACGTACCTGTGCAGATGAAGCTAAATTGAGTAAGCAACTGTTCAAGTTACATTTTTAAATATATGTTTTTGAATTGGATAGCTGAGGCCCATCTCTACATCGCTCTTTTTTACTTTTTCGATTTTGGTTGCAGATATTTTTTAGAATGACACTTTCATTTTCGGAACCGGTTTCGAAAGTGAAAGTAACTTTATAAAAAATATCTGCAACCAAAATCGAAGAAGTAAAAAAAAAGAGCGATGTAGAGATGGACCTCTGCTATCCAATGCAAAAAGAAGAAAAAAATGTGGAAATGCAAACAAGATATTAGAAAATAACCTCCCCATAGGCTTAGCATTAGCTCGCGAATGTCTTCACCTGCAGGGACAGGAGCCTTAAGAATAAAAAATAAGAAAGCAAAAAATATCGAATTAAAAAAATTGTTATATTGTAATTAAATATATTTTTTAATTGTAATTTACTATATATACATGTTATAAAGTAGATAATTACAAGAAAAGGGTCTTCGACTTATGGGAATAATATATTTGAATAATAACAAGAAATAATGAACAAGTAAAATTTTTGTTACGCTGCAATTATATATTATTTTTTAATTGTAATTTATTGCATATATGTATACAGTAGGAAAATAATACATTTTTTTTTTTTTTTTTTACTTCTTTGAATAATGTATCTGAATGCTTAGGAAAATTAGGCCACACGTCGATGGGCACACGTCGCATTTTCCGCGATGTATATGCCAATACTCACGCTCGACCGCCGTAAGAATTATAATGAGCTTAAAGCCGCCGGTGATCGTCCATCGAATTAAACGCCTGAGCTCTCCCGAAATCGAGGGTCGATGTCTTAAACTTATCGAATTCGTCTTTTAAATCTTTCCGGTGGAATCTTCTGTTATCCGGCCTCATGCTGCCGTTTCGCTTAGTGTTAAAAGGGAAGGGACGTCCCATAGGAACGCGCCTACGAAGAAGTACTAATACTAATGGTACTAATTGGTATCTTTTAGGTGTTAAAATTTAATACCGTAATTCGATGATGTGATTGTACAGCCTAAATAAAGAATTGGCGGTTCGTTCAGCTCATATCGCACTAAGATATCACGTGCAGACTGAAATATTTGTATTGTACTAATCGGTATATTGAACACGTTAAAATTTCATACCGAAATTTGATGACGTGATAGTACCACCAAAACGACGAATTTCAGCTCATATCAACAGAGATTTCACGAAGCAGATTAAAATGCTTGAAATGTACTAATCGGTATCTTGAATGGGTTAAATTTCATGCTGAAACTCGATGTCATGATAGTACCGCCAAAATGATGAATTTCCTGTCTTCTTGCATTGTACCAAGATATTCCGAGTCAAATCAGTCATTCTTTCTCGCACTGATAATAAACTTTTCCTACAAGATTAGTTGATCTTGAAAGTCGATGGCTTTGTAATATATAGGGCATTATATTATATCATTTCCTCTCATAAATTTTAGTCTGCCGCGGGTTCCTACTAAGATATTCCAAAGTATTTTTTAAATACTATAATTAACCTTTAATTTGGCGTTTATTACATTATTATTTAGGCTGTATTTGGCATTATAAACTATTTTATTTCGTAACTCGATGACGTGATTTCACCGCCAAATGACGCCCCCTGCTGCTCTTACCAAGAAATACCGAGGCAGACCAGACATTTCTTCATCTTCTACTCCATAATCTTGTCCTACATAATAATTTCATCTTGTAACTCAATGACGTAGTCATTTTTGTTGCCGCCGCCTGGTCTATTACCGGATATGGGCAGCAGTGACTGAATATGGATTTATATTGAGTTATGTTTTTTTTCTTAAACTGATTATTTATAGGTCTCATTTTAGTGCATAAAAAATGAAATTTATTAATAATAGTCTGTTAGCTTTGGAAACTGTTTCATATTCTGTCTAATGCATAATTTTTCGTTCTTGTTAAATGATAATTTTGTTTTCGCAAAAGAGAAAAATAATTTTAAAACTTCATTTTTAGCGTGGAAAGAATATTTTTAAAGAATTACTTTTTGTCATGCAATGCAGTTAAGAAAACTTGATGAACTCGTAATATAGTATACGGACACCTTTTAAAAACTTCTGCGTTCTTTTTTTAGTTAAGGGTGCATTCCAATCCAAACTGCTTATTTTCAGATTTATTTTTCAATTCATTTTTGCTGCCAAACGCATCAAACTGGCCAATTCTCTTATTTAGAAACTACATAATGTGCCGTGCTTGTCCATTTTTTGATAAATGCAGAAAATATTGCAAAAAAGGCTGTCAAAATTAGCGTTTTGAGCCGAATTTTCCGAAGCGGGAGATCTGATAATGAAAAAAATGATCATACTGAGAAAATAATTGTTTAAAATTCAAATTCTAATTAATTGAGCGAAAATGAAATCACGCGGCCGCTTACACATCTCTTCAAAAATCACCTCAGCAAGTTTCATATTTTTACTTTTAAAAATGAGTCTGCAAATGTCTCAGAAAATTTCGAGCTGTTGAGGGTGGAAAAATATTTTTTAGAATATACCCTTAACGAAATCATTTCGCAACGCTGACAAATTTATAGACTTACAGAATAGTGCTCTCTTAAACTCCTACCAAACTTATAGCAAAAACGTTTAAGAAAGTTCCACTTAAACTCGCATTCCTGAATCCCTTGCCTTAAGACCCCATTTGCAGAAGGACCAGTCAGAAATCTCAGAAAATAATCTTTTTTCCAAGATTTAGGGAAACTATTTCAAAATAAAAGTTCCCCTCTTTTTTAAAACCCATAAATTCCTGAAAACTCGTTTCTGATAGTTGCGCAATTTTCTTGTTTGTAACTTGTGATTGGTTGTTCTCTTAAAATTTTCCGATGATTATGGAAAGGTTTCCAGATCCATGGGTAATTGTGAAGTTACATTGAATTTTTGCAGTTGTTTCTGTTATATTAGAAAACATTTTTCGAATTTTTACTGTTCATATTTAAAGAATGATTTAAAAAGTGCAGTAAAGTGTTTTCTATTAGGAATATGAAATAGATAAAGTTAAATGTGATAATTACAATTAGAAAAATAAAACTATAAAATACAAAATTCTCGGTGCTGTTTGATCGAAATATGATAAGTCGTGTTTTTTTTTTTTTTTTTTTTTTTTTTTTTTTTTATATATAAAATTTAATTTTGGACAAAGGGATCGTCGCGATATTTAAATATTTTTTTTACATTTTAATAATAATTCATTTGCTTGGATCTTCAGATCGAAGAAAAATGCCTGATTACTATGAAATGTCAAAACTAGAAACAGTTTACAAAATGAGAAGCAACTCAAATTTGGATGCGGTGCGTTTTGATCATGATAAAAAAAAGATTTAGAACATTGTTTATAGTTGCCACGGATACAGTTTCTCCCAGCTCAGCTGATAATGTGGGATGAAATATACGTTTTCGTTGCTAAGGCAACCGCATCAGGAGATGTCCAGTCTGTTTCTACCATGGAAAATCGGAAGAGCATAATACTCGAGTTACTTGCTACGTCCACGTGACTTGTGGAACAACAGATAGACAATGACAGCAATTTCACTTCTTTTTTAGTGGGTATCCCATGTAAATCGATAGAAATATGAGTAAACTTGTCTGATTATTTTGCTGGAATTCTAGGGAATATTGATAAGGTTAATGGATACACTGTAAGTTTTTCCTCACAAGATTTCAGCTGGCGCAGTGTTTATTTATTTATATTTATCGTCTATTTTTATCCCAGCTATGTTTCGCTGCACAATGTAGCATTTAATGTGAAACATGTTGTGGAATATTGTATGCAGTTGCCAGCTGTGTACTTTTGCATTGCATGATAATTTTCAGTATTTTCGGGAAAAGTAAATCTAAATTTTGTTCACATTTAGAAAATATTTTTAATTTCACAGTATAAGTTTTATATTCTTTTAAAACTTATAAAATATAAAATTTCAAGTAAGAAGTAACATATACAATATAGGTTAAGTGGAAATTACGAAAAGTATATTTTACAGATTACGTGATCTTGATGTAGTTATAGTAAAAGCTCACTTTTTTCGGTGAAAAACCGCGTTTTCATTAATGTCACTTATAAAAATCATTTCGATCTATCGATATTTTGGCGCATGAATGAGAATGGCGTCATATTGATGAGTCGATACAAAAATATTACAATTTTATCAGTTGGAAGAAATGCCTTTAAAAAATGTCATTCTTACCCGCTAAATATTCTGTTTTTAACGCTTTTGTGGAAAGTTTTAACTGTCATGTTTATGAAGTACTTCAAATTCTTGTGAATAGGGATCCAGTTCAAACAATGCAAGGATCTTAACCCCTTAATGGTCGCAGTAAATTACGCTTTAAAAATAAAAATTGCTTATTGGTATGACTTAAAAAAAAAAAAAGAAATATTCACCTTATTTAATGCTAGGTAAAATGATACCATAATTAAGCCAATTACACTATTTTATAAAACTGGTGGAAATCAAGCAATCTGAATAAAAGACATAGCCCGTGAATATGATGGGAGCGAGAACTACGGGGTTAAAATTGTTCAATCTCTTTAGTTGAACACAAAACGTACGGAAAAAAATTACGATGTATTATTCTTTAGCTATCAGTTTGTCGACAAACGATTTATTTGTACGTCAGAATAAACTGATTCATGAGACATAAAAATCTACAGTTATGTTTTTATTTCTCTTGAAAAATGTAATTTAATCATTTTTTTTTTTCTCAATTTAATTAAATTGAAAAAATATTTTTTTTTTCAATTTTAATAAAAGTAGCATCAACAAACTAAAAAAATCCCTGCCGGCTCGGCCTACAGGCAGAGGTAGATTTCGAAGTTAAGTATACTAATTTCACCAACAAAAACTAAATCATTATTAGATATAAATCCACTTTAACAGTTTTATCTGTCTGCTTTTGACGAGTTTTTATTTCATTTTTATAAAATAGCTGGTTTTGTCAGAATCATGTTAAAGGGGTGCGGGACACATTTTCAAATATTTTATTTATTGAGTTAAAATTTTGAATTTTTTTGTGATGGTTAACCATATCATTTGTAAACAAAATCAAATGATAAAACTTCTCATAGCTTTTTAAAAAAATTTTTAAATTTAAAATTTATGAAAAAAGTGGTATAACTTAAAATTGTTATAACTCGAAATATTATTTGTAGAATTTAAATTGTTTTTCATTTAAATAAACAGAAATATATATTTTTTAATTTAGAGCCAGCATTTTAAAAAATATTAATTTAAAAAAAAATTAAAAATATTTAACGAAAAAATTACGAAAAAAGTGGTGCAACTTAAAAAAAAAAAAAAAAAAAAAAAAAAAAAAAATCATATTTTCAAAAATAAATATTTTTTTCAAATATGCTGGCTCAAAAGTAAAGTAAAATAATTGAAAAAGATATGTTCCGAGTTTCAACCCTGTATCTTTAACGGTTCTCCAGTTATAAGAATTTAAATATGAGAAATGGTGAAATAACCTATCATGAAGAAAAACGCAATTTCACAAGAACTCGTTTCCTTGACAACCATAGCTTGAAAGGCAGGTTTTGAAACAAACAAAAACGAAAAAATTAATATTTCCTGTTCTAATTAAGATAGAAATATGATTTAAACATAATTTTAAGAAGAAAATGGCAGAGGAATTTTTAATCCAAAAAAAAAAAAAAAAAAAAAAAAAAAAAAAATGAAAATTTGAAGATTTTTGTGTCCCGGACCCCCTTAAGGCGATATTAAAAAAAGTATTTTTCCATGCACAACAACTCGAAATTTTCTGGCATATTTTCAGATTCATTTTTACTAAAAAAAAAAAAAAAATTAAACATGCTGACGTGATTTTTGAAAAGATTTATAAGCGACCTGTGTTTTTATTTTTCTTTCAATTATTTAAAACTTCATTAATAAACAATTATTTTCTCAGCAAGGCAATATTTTTCGTTTCTAACACAATCGCTTCGGGAAATTCTGTTCAAAATGCCCACTTTGACATCATTTTTTGAAATATATTCTGCTTCTATCAAAAAATCGATCATTACTGTACATTATATAGTTTCTGAATAAGAGAATCTAGCAATTGGATGCGTTTGAGAGCAAAAATGAATTTAAAAATGAGTAAGAAAATAAACAGTTTGGATTTGAATGCACCCTTAATAAGATGATTTTTTTCTTCAACCGCTATGTATTTTTAATTTGTTTTTGCTGTAAGAATTGGCCCTATCAAAAACTTGTCTATATAAATGTTGAAGACAATATTAAGAAGATATATGATAAATTCATGGAGATTTTATATCTTGTGAATTGACGGAGTTATGAAAATTTTTCTTCTTCAACCCCCCCCCCCCCTTTTTTTTTTGTTTTCGTTTTTAATTTTTTTTTCTTTTTTTTTGCGGTACGAATTGGTCCTATCAAAAACTTGTGAATATAGAAGTTGTAGATAATATTAAGGAGATGTATAATAAAATTAATTGGATTTGATGTCTTGAGAATTGACGAAGTAAGGAATTTTTTCTCCCAAAATCCCTATTTTTTGCGCCACTTGAGCCTATTGTTAATTTTATCAAAAATCTGTGATGCATTAATTTTTGGCCCTATTTTTAGAGGTAATAAAAATTTTAAACTGATTTGATATGTACAAAAATTAAGAAGTTATGGCGATTTTTCTGTTTTCATAAAACCCCTCCCTATTTCCATCCCCTTTGTGCGCTTTTGCCCATTAACGAACTTGACCGAGATTTTATGTCCCTTGATTTTATGTATCAGTTTGGAAGAGATTTGTGCAGAATTGCGGAAGTTATCGTGTCCAGAAGAAAGTGATATATATATATATATATGAATTTAAAAATGAGTCAGAAAATAAGCAGTTTGGATTTGAGTGCATCCTTAATGCAACGATTTTTCCAACACAATCCGCTTCGAGAAATTCGGTTCAAAATGCCCACTTTAACAGCATTTTTAAAAATATATTCTGCCTCTATAAAAAAAGCGACCATTACGGTACGTTATGCAGTTTCTGAATAAGAAAACGTACTAATTGGAAGCTATTGAGAGCAAAAATGAATTGTAAAATGAGTCAGAAAATAAGCAGTTTGGATTTGAATACACCCTTACTTAGACGATTTTTTTCTTCAATCGCTATGTATTTTTTATTTGTTTTTACTGTTCTCCCAAAATCCCTATTTTTTGCGCCCCTTGAGCCTATTTTTAATTTTATCAAAAATCTGTGATGCATGAATTTTTTGCCCTATTTTTAGAAGTAATAAAAACTCTAAACTGATTTGATATGTACAAAAATTAAGAAGTTATGGGGGGTTTTCAGTTTTCACAAAACCCTTCCCTATTTCCACCCCCTTGATCCGATTTTGCCCATTAACGAACTTGACCGAGATTTTATGCCCATTGATTTTATGTATCAGTTTGGAAGAGATTGGTGCAGAATTACGAAAGTTATCGTGTCCAGAAGAAAGTGATGTATATATATATATAGATAGATAGATAGATAGATAGATAGCTATATAGATACATAAAGTTTTTTACTGAGGGTGGTTTTGGGTTCTAGGGGTCATGATCGGTGGATC
Source organism: Maratus speciosus (assembly GCA_963932465.1). NCBI lineage: Eukaryota > Metazoa > Arthropoda > Arachnida > Araneae > Salticidae > Maratus > Maratus speciosus. The sequence goes on from OZ010796.1 coordinate 405,806,499, forward strand.
TGCAAACATTTTCAGAAATTCCAACATAGGAACGATCCCAATAGGTAGTCATACAAAATCTACCTAATACGAAACTTGCTGACGTGATTTTTGAAAAGATTTATAAGCGGCATGTGTTCTTGTTTTTCTTTCAATTAATTGAAACTTGATTAATAAACAATTATTTTCTCAGTAGGGCAATATTTTTCCTTTCTAACACTATCGCTTCGGGAATTTGTGTTCAAAATGCCCACTTTGACATCCTTTTTCGAAATATATTCTGCCTCTATAAAAAAAAAAAAAAAAAAAAAAAAAAAAAAAAAAAAAAAAAAAAAAAAAAATCGATCATTACTGTACATTATATAGTTTCTGAAGAAGAGAATCTATCAATTGGATGCGTTTGAGAGCAAAAATGAATTTAAAAATGTGTCAGAAAATAAGCAGTTTGGATTTGAATACACCCTTAATAAGATAATTTTTTTCTTCAACCGCTATGTATTTTTAATTTGTTTTTGCTGTAAGAATTGGCCCTATCAAAAACTTGTCTATATAAATGTTGAAGACAATATTAAGAAGATATATGATAAATTCATGGGGATTTTATATCTTGTGAATTGAGTTATGGATTTTTTTCTTCTTCAGCCCCCCTTTTTTTGTTTTCGTTTTTAATTTTTTTTTGCGGTACGAATTGGTCCTATCAAAAACTTGTGAATGTAAAAGTTGTAGATAATATTAAGGAGATGTATATTAAAATTAATTGAATTTGATATCTTGATAATTGACGAAGTTACGATTTTTTTTCTCCCAAAAACCCTATTTTTTTGTGGCCCTTGAGCCCATTTTTAATTTTATCAAAAATCTGTGATGCATAAATTTTTGGCCATATTTTTAGGAGTAATAAAAACTTTAAACTGATTTAATATGTACAAAATTTAAGAAGTTATGGGGTTTTTCTATTCTCAAAAACCCCTCCCTATTTCCAGCCCCTTGGCCCGATTTTGCCCATTAACGAACTTGACCAAAATTTTATACCCCTTGATTTTATGTATCAGTTATGAAGAGATTTGCGCAGAATTTTGGAAGTTATCATGTCCAGAAGAAAGTGATATATATAGATAGATACATAGATAGATAGATAGATAGATAGATAAAGTTTTTTATTGAGGGTGGTTTTGGGTTCTAGGGGTCATGATCGGAGTAGATCTGCAAAAATTTTTCAGAAATCCCAACATAGGAACGACGCCAATAGGTAGTATTTCATACGAAATCTACCTAAAATACTTTTCCATGCTCAACAACTCGAAATTTTCTGGCATAATTCCAGATTTATTTTTCATAAAAAAAAAAAAAATATATATATGAAACTTGCTGACGTGATTTTTGAAGAGATTTATAAGTGACCAGTGTTTTTATTTTTTGTTCAATTAATTAAAACTTGATATATAAACAATTATTTTCTCAGAAGGGCAATATTTTTCGTTTCTAACACAATCGCTTCAGGAAATTCCGTTCAAAATGCCCACTTTGACATCATTTTTTGAAATATATTCTGCCTCTATCTAAAAATCGATCATTACGGTACATTATATAGTTTCTGAATAAGCGAATATAGCAATTAAATGCGTTTGAGTGCAAAAATGAATTTAAAAATGAGTCAGAAAATAAGCAGTTTGGATTTGAGTGCATCCTTAATACAATGATTTTTCCAACACAATCCTCTTCGGTAAATTCGCTTCAAAATGCCCTTTTTAACAGCATTTTTAAAAATATATTCTGCCTCTATCAAAAAATCGACCATTACGGTACATTATATAGTTTCTGAGTAAGAAAACGTACCAATTGGAAGTCTTTGAGAGGAAAAATGAATTGTAAAATGAGTCAGAAAATAAGCAGTTTGGATTTGAATACACCCTTACTAAGATGATTTTGCCCTTCAACCGCTATGTATTTTTAATTTGTTTTTGCTGTAGGAATTGGTCCTATCCAAAACTTGTCTATATAGATGTTGTAGACAATATTAAGCAGATATATGATAAATTCATGGGGATTTTCTATCTTTTGAATTAACGGAGTTATGGATTTTTTTCTTCTTCAAACCCCCCTTTTTGTTTTCGTTTTTAATTTTTTTTTGCGGTACGAATTGGTCCTATCAAAAACTTGTGGGTATAAAAGTTGTAGATAATGTTAAGGAGATATATAATAAAATTAATTGGATTTGATATCTTGAGAACTGACGAAGTTATGAATTTTTTTCTCCCAAAAACCCTATTTTTTGCGTCCCTTGAGCCCATTTTTAACTTTATCAAAAATCTGTGATACATAAATTTTTGGCCCTATTTTTAGAAGTAATAAAAACTTTAAACTGATTTGATATGTACAAAAATTAAGAAGTTATGGGGGGTTTTCTGTTTTCACAAAACCCCTCCTTATTTCCATCCCCTTGGTCCGATTTCGCTCTTTAACGAACTTGACCGAGATTTTATGCCCATTGATTTTATGCATCAGTTTGGAAGAGATTGGTGCAGAATTACGAAAGTTATCGTGTCCAGAAAAAAGTGATATATATACATATACAGGGTGTCCGGTCTCAACGGTGTCCAATAGCTACTTCCTAAACCGTTAGTCATAGACATATAGTTCGAATTACAAAAATGTTTAAAATCAAGTAAAGAAATATTTAAAAAGCGATTTGGGTCAATAAAAACATTTCTTAAAAAATTACGAAATTTAAATTTTTATACGGTCCCCCGGTTCTATAAGTTATATTTAGTAAAATTTTCCTTTTACACTGACAAGTGGTATACAAAAAGTCCCGTTATTCTACGATTAAAATTGACTGAGTAATAGCTGTTTAAAGTTGAGCATATTTTTTGCCGCAAATTGGGGGTCATTCACAAATTTAGTTGAAATATAATTTTGTCAGATATATTAAAACATGTTTGAGAGTAAAATTAACATTTCAATATAAATTTGAAATCTTTAATCATTCTGACATATTAATGCAAAATATACAATTTGTAATAAACATTTAAGAAGAAAGAAAAAGCCGATTTTTTGTTAAATAAAATGATGCTAAATAAACAGCCTCGATTCATTACAAAATGTTACGTATTTTAAAATATTATTACATTCCACTAGCCTGCAAAAGTTGGATTATGTCATGTTTTTTAGCTTTTGATAATTGATTCTTATGTATTCTGTACCGCTGAATCTGAAATTGACCATCATTTTTAACCATCACATCATGATTTTTCGCAAATTTCAAAGTAAAAAAGTTCAAAGTTAAAATTGAATCTCCTTTCTCATCTCATCGGACCACTCAGCTATTTAGCTGTAAGAATCCCAGTATAAGCAAAAATATCGAATAAATTATTGAATAAAATAAAATAAAATAAAATAAAACAAAAGAATTTTACATATGTTTTATAGTATGAGATTTTCGCTATATTTTAACTTACACATTTACGATTTGCAAAAAAAATTCTAACGTGATGGTTAAAAATGAAGGTCATTTTCAGATTCAGTGCTAAAAAGTACGTAAAAATCAATTATCAAAAGTTAAAAAACACAGCCATCTCCTCTACTTTATAGTATCCGATTTTCGTTTATAGTATCCGATTTTTGTTATTCTTTAAATTTGACAATTTAGGATTTGCGAAATATCCTGACATGGTGGTTAAAAATTAATGTAATTTTCGGATTCAGTGCTAAAAAATACATAAAATTAAAAAAAAAAAAACCCTAACAATCGCAGTCTTGTATTATCTAATCTAAAACTTTTTCTTAAACTTCTTGGCGGTAATCTATCTGAAATTTTTTGTGTTATCCTGTAAAATAAGTATAAATGGTAACCACCGAAAATCATAATAATATTAGATTGTTATCGGATTTACGTCAGTATGGAAAATGTAATCTCGATCGGATATTTAAAAGGGAGTTAAACTTCGAGTACAAATTTTGAACTGGAAAAACATACATACGATCGTTGAAGTAACATAAAAACTCATAAAAATAACATAATTTTTGTTAAAAGAAATCATAAAAGAAACAGTCTCAAATCCTGACAAAATAAAACATATGTTATTTTAGCCAAACTGAAACTTAATTAATGTTAACTTAATCGTAATACTTGTACGATTCTTTTCAAAACGTAGATACACATGAAATAAGATCTTCGAATACTTTAAGCACTTGATATGTGACCCCTCAAACCCAAGTCGAACTCATTTGTTTTCAGAACAGAAAAGTGGCATAAGTCATGTATTTTTAAAGTTTCATAACTCGCTCAATTTTCGAGTTATATGAATGGGACTTTTTATGTCTTACTTGTCAGTGTAGTACGAAAATTTTACTAAATATAACTTATAGGACCGGGGGACCGTATAAAAATTTAAATTTCGTAATTTTTAAAGAAATTTTTTATTGACCCAAATCGCTTTTAAAATATTTCTTTACCTGATTTAAAACATTTTTGTAATTGGAACTATATGTCTATGACTAACGGTTTAGGAATTAGCCATTGGACACCGTTGAGACCGGACACCCTGTATATATATATATAGATATAGATATAGATAGACAGATATATAAAGTTTTTTTACTGAGGGTGGTTTTGGGTTCTAGGGGTCATGATCGGTGCAGATCTGCAAAAATGTTTCAGAAATTCCAACATAGAAACGATTTCAATAGGTAGTATTTCATACGAAATCTACCTAAAAAAAGACACATTTTTAGTGCAGGGAAAACTCTAAAATTACATACAATTCAAAATATCATAACTCACTAAGTTTTGGTCGTAAAGAATGAGATTTTTGTAATATCCTTCTTAGACGCAGCACATCTTTCTAAATATAACTTACAGGATATGGGGATCTTATAAATAATTAAATTTCGTATTTTAATATAGATATGGCCCCTTGTAAAGAAATGACATACCTAAAAGCTCTACTTATTTTTTATATTTTTTGTTATTAAAAGTATGTTTCTACCACTACCATCAGTGGTTTAACAGATAATCGCTGACTAGTCTCTTTTGAATCACCCTGTGTATTCATCATGTGATCATTACTTAAGTTACGAGAATTTTTGATGTATCCAGTAAGAAATGTGTGGATAATAGTTTCGTTAAAAACGGGTAATAATGTTAAATTCTTTATTTAGGGGTATGAGAATCGACACCTGTTTTGTTTGTGTACATGGTCACAACAGCGTTTATGAGAATGAAATATCTGACTTTTTAGCTAAAGATTGTAAATTTGCCCACATACATCAAAATTAGTATTCCAAACTGTTATTGGGATTTTTTTTAAATTATAAACAAGTTTATAATTTAGCGGAATCTAACCGCACCAGAAAATTCTTTTATTCTATTAAGCATGGACTAAATTCAAAGTCTTTCCTCTTTCAAATTTTAATGTATCCCAGCTTTTATCTGGTCATAGTAAATTTTCACGTTACATGTTTTGTTTTAACTTGAGTTCTAGTGATATGTGTGATTGTCCGTAAAAAGGTATATATTGTGCGCAAAAAGTACCCGGAATTTATCATTTAAAAGTCGCCCGTTAAAGATATCACGACAATTTTTTTTCTGTGAGTGTATACCTCCGTACCAAGTTATAAAGCGAATTTTGAGTGCCATTTGTGACTTATTACGTTGACAACAGCTGTTATTTTTATTCATTACTTTTCAGTACTCTGCGGTTTTTGGCAGTGGACAAATTAGTTGAACAAAGTCTTTGCTTAAATTTTGTGTTTGAAGTGAAATTTTGTGTAGATTTTGCACTCGATAATGCATCATCGTGCAAAGTTATCGTTGTGTAAGAGTTTTTGGCCAAAAACGCAACGAATATCATCGACCAAGCATCGTTCTCACCTGATACGGTACCGTGTGACTTTTTCCTGTTCCAGAAGGTAAAACTATCATTTCGAGGAATTCGTTTTGAGACATGTGAAACCATACAAGATGATATGCTGAGGGAGCTGGAGGCCATGCCTCAATCAGCTTACCAAAAATGTATGGTAGATTGGGTCAAACGTGGTATAGGTAGTTGTATTGGACTCTATAGGGCCTACTTTGAATTTGACAAAATAAATTTTGTGAATAAATTAATTGATAATCTTATTTAACAATTCCGGGTACTTTTTAACACAGAATGTACTTCAAGTTGTAGAACAGTTCTTTTCCAGTCCCACTCTTGAATGTCCTAGAGAGTCCTAGCAGTATGTTGTAAAAGTTAGGAGTGAGTTTGGCAGTAAAGTTTTCTGTTTTTGTCAAGTCTACACTGCTGTTCATTGCTTTTACCTGCTTTATTGAATGCAATTTTGTGAATAAATTAATTGATAATCTTATTTAACAATTCCGGGTACTTTTTACACAGAATGTACTTCAAGTTGTAGAACAGTTGTTTTCCAGTCCCACTCTTGAATGTCCTAGACAGTCCTAGCAGTATGTTGTAAAAAGTTAGGAGTGAGTTTGGCAGTAAAGTTTTCTGTTTTTGTCAAGTCTACACTGCTGTTCATTGCTTTTACCTGCTTTATTGAATGCAATATTTAATTGATTTTCTATTATTATTATTTTTTTTCTTACTATTGTAAGCTAAGTGTCAAACAACTGTAATACATACAAGTTTAGCTTCGATTAAATAAATAAATGAAAAATATTGCCGAATCTGTAATCTAGATCAATTCTACGATTGGATTTCGGGATCAGGGTGTTCCGAGGAAGAATATGAGTTTGGAGATGAAATCATTTGAGTCCGGTCTTCGAAAAGATTATCTAACTTTTGTGAAATTAATTCAAAAAAAAGCACGTAGAAAATATTATACTTTTTTTTTTTTTTTTTTTTTTTTTTGCTAAAGAGTCTATTTCCCGAAATAAAACATCATTTTCATCCCCCTCCTCCCACACCCGAAAAAAAATTGATAGCACCATCTCAGTTCCTTTTTGTAGGTATTCACCCAGAGAATATAACGATATCGTTACCAGTGACAGTTCTGCACGTGTTTTAATAACCTTTTCGCCATAGACGCTTTCTACTTTGTCAGCTTCCGTGAGTTGACCTTCAATAAACAGGCACCAAATAAAGATAGTCTTCATAAAAAAAGCCAGGCTTCATGTGCGCCGACTTAATCTCTGACCGTGCCGCTGTCGTGATCGCTACTTAATCCCAGCTACCGCAGGAATCCATTCTGTGCGTTGGGACCCCAGCCGCTTATTTGAGGGAAATAAACCTTAACTGTCGTATTATATCTCAATTTTTAGAGCCTCGTATTTGTGCCGCGGCTCCGGGCCGTTTACTGCTCGGGTATTCGCTTTTCCTGGGCCCATAAAATCGGGCCTTAACTGCCATTGAGTGGCTATAAAATTCGCGGCCTCTGTTCACTTAGCACCAACATCGACCGGGGTGGGCCACACTTTCTACCAGAGCTTCCTGTTGCAACCAGGACTTACAAACGGATGACTTAGGATCTTTAAACGAGTTTCAAGTGTAGCTATTATTGTCTAAGTTCGTCAGAGGCAGATTATTATTTCTTAATGTCTTTTAAAAGAATATTATTTTAGGTAATAATAAGTTATATTTCTCTAGCCTAAGCACAATCTAATGTTGTATGTATAACAATTTTATTATCGGAAAATTATCTCAAAACGATGTGACGTCGTTTATGTTTTGTTTATTGCAAAATAAAGAAGTATTGTACTGTAGGCTTCTTAAAGAGTTGAGATCAAGAAGAATTTTATAGTTAAATTATTATAAATAAACAGTCAAGTGCGAGTATTACTCGCGCACAGAGGTTTCCGTACAACAAATATATTAATTAGTAGCTGCATTATTAAAAAAAAATAATAATAATAATAATAAAAATAAAAAATAAAAAATCATTGCTAAAAGAGTAACAGGACTTTGTAAAAAACTAAACAAGATAGAGTTGGAAAAGTAAAAATGGATATAACATGAAAGTTCAGAGAGATATGAAGGCTAAATAGCATCAAATCTTGCTATTCTGTATAACTCTTTTTTAATCTTATAGTAATCTGTTTATGATGAACTTAATTCGGTGCTGACAATAAAAGTAGTGCATATTTAAATTTCATTTTGCATTTCATAAAACCAAATTCAGCGTAGTAATAATCTTTTCTTCTTACAGTGTACCTAAAACAAAATCCTTGTTCAAAGTTTAAACTTGGCGTTGTGCTAAGCGCGCTTTGAAAGGAGGTCGCAAATTTGCACCGCCGCCTTCGTCCGTGTAAGGGTTTTAATTAACTTTTAAAGACACGGGTAGCGTATTGGGAGAGCAACTCAGTGCAAACTAATCGCGTTTCCCATAGTAATTATATAATTAATTCGAATTAAATTAGTCTGTTTTAATCAGTTTTACGTTTATTGTTTATACTACTAATGGGCATGGTATTACGCAAATATAGGATTAAAAGTTGTTATCAAGGCTTTAAAAGCCGATGGCGCATAGAGTACGTCGCCCGTGTCTTTATGTATGTCTAAACCGTCCGTGTCTTTAAGGGTTAATAGCTCGACTAATTATACCAACAATTGAAGAGCTAAGTGGAAGAACATGTTAAGTAACAAAAATTACATTTGAAGAAATTTGATGTGAAAGTTTTTGTTCTCAATTTTAATGATTTATTTTCTGTTTGATATCATGTGTTTAAAATATTAACAGGTGTGGTACTAAACTCTATCAAAAAAACTTATTCATATTTAATTTTTAAATATTAAAAAATATTAATATTATTTGGATTATTAAATATTAAAATATTAAATATTAATGAATAATGTCTTAAATCTTCAAGGCTAAATAGAACTTTGGTATTTTAGCTTTACTATGTGCTAGAATGGTCTCGCGTAAGGTTGACCACCTGGCCGGGACGCATGCTGCATAGCACCTCGGGGCCCAGGGTCAAGAAAACAGAGATGGGCACTGTCGGCCCAGATCCTTTTTGGATTGTATAGCCACAGAGTTTAGTTTAGTTTAGTTATGTGCTAGAATACCTAATAACACCTTCGCCCAAACGATAAAATCATTTTTAAGAAAATGTAGCATAACATGTTCTTCCACTCAGCTCTTCAATTGTTTTCGAAGATCATTGTCATCAATCCTTTTATACTTCTGCGACGATAGGTATCTCCAGCGCTCCTGAACACAATTCCTGAATGCACGCAAATCGAAATTTGTTTGTAACATAAAATGCGATTTTTTCGAAAACTATGTGATCTAGGGTAATTGCTATAATTTTCCTGCAAGGTTTAAATTAACTGATACTACCCCTAATTGTTTCATAATTTAAGTTTCAGTAGATTCGGAAATAGCGGGGAGGGGGGAGGGGGATATATTTTTGAATTACATTTTCGACGATATCTCTGAAAATATAGTACCTAAAATTAAAAGTATTTTTGAGATCGACGTTACGAAAGCTTTCACGAGATACCCCACACGATATACAAAGTAAAGATTTGTTTTTTGAAGTAACTTAATTAGCCACTATATATTTTCCCTAAATATATTTCTGAATGGTTAATAATTTACGAGGAGGAGGGGGGGTTATCAATAACTTTCTGCCCTCACATAGAAATAATCGAATAAAATTTATTAAAATGCTACATTGTATTAGTCCTTTCCTATATAGTCACCGTGCACAGAAACACATTTCAGCAAACGGTATTTCAAAAAGATGGGGGGGGGGGGGTGGATGATGTATTCCAGGAGGCCCGACGGTAGACCCAAAGGGGAGTATTTTTCTAACTGTTACTGACGACATATTGTTGGAAAGAACTCTGACCACTTATTCATGTTATGCACATCGTGAGCTCCACCTGCCCAATTTGCCCTCCATGGGGGCAATTTTCTAAATTTTGCAGACACCAGTCATGCCCCCCGGGAGGCAAATTTGGGGGTACATAATATGAATAAGTAGTCACAGGCCTTTCCAACAATATGTCACATGTGGCGGTCGTCAAAAGTTAGAAAAATACCCCCCCCCCCCCTTTGTGTCTACTATTGCGCGTCCTGGAATACATCCTCCTCCCTCTTTTTGAAATACTGTTTGCAGAAATGTTACTGTGCACGGTGACTATATAGAAAAGGACTGATACAATGTAGCAATTTCATAAATTTTACTCAATTATTTCTATGTGAGGGCAAAAATTTATTCATACCCCTCGTATAAATTTGTGGGTCAACAACATTTATTACTACACCCAGTTTGAACTTTCCACCTTCCATAGTTTATGAGTAAAATGGCTGTGACAGACAGACACAGGACTGATCTTATAATGGTTCCGTTTTTACTTCTTAAGTACGGAACCCTAAAAAGAGAAATCGTATTTCGTATCCTCCTAGCAACGCGGCTTTACAAACGACATCCTTAAAATACATTAACTCCGGGTCTGATCATATGAACAAGGTAAAAAAAAGTACAGGAAGAAGCCAGTAAAATGAGTTGAAAACTTTATTATTAAAAATTCACTTTTAAAAAAGACATTTTTTTTGTCTTATTTAATCGTATTTCAGAAATCGAATAAATTAATTTATAAATAGTTTTATTCACATTAAATGATCCCCCCACCCCTCCAACGGTGATAAACGAGTTTCAAATACCATAGTCATAGCTGCCAACTCTTCCGCTTTTTCGTACCAGAAAAAAAATAACAGATATGTTTGCCTTATTTAAACAGCAGATTACGGCGATTTAAAAAGACAAAATTTACTATAATTTTTTTGTGATACAAAAAGGCGCAAGATGTTGGCAGTTATGCTATAGTCTAAGTTCGTCAGTTCACGTGATTTTTACGATTTTTGTTTTGCTTACAGAGAAAAGAGATATCGCCTTTGGACTTCTTGCATTATCCGAGTATGTATATATTGACATTTCACTAATATATATTTAAATTTTTGTGGGTAAAGGAAAATGAATAATAGTCCTTGTTGAACAGGTAGTTACTTACAAGTACGCACTGTTAAATTCCAATCGAGTGACGGTTTTTCTCTAATCACAAACATTTGATACAAATTTGGTCGTCTAATTATGAAAGGTCATTACATGCTCTAAGACAAAATATGATTAGAATCGAATTGAAACAAAATAAAAACGTTTTGGGGGTATCGGATAATTTTTTCATGTTTAATATTTTAATTTATTTAGATTAGTGCAAATTGCGTTATTACTGATTAAATATTTTGGCGAAATTATTTAAAAAAATGTTTACCATGGAGGTATTTTCGAATTTAAAGAAAATTTGAATATTCGATTTCTTGAAAATGTAGTTCTCGTTTTAAATTTTGAACATAGTATGCTTTTCTAGAATTATGTACAGTCGTGGAAAAAAAAAAAAGTAAACACCCCTACTAACTCCTCAACAAATTATCGTAGAAGAAAGTTACTGGTACCGAACGATTGGAAATAAAGTCTATTTGTAAATGATGTATATAAAATTTGCTTAGGGGGCCATCTACATATTAAAACGAACCATAACTTTGTTTTTGTCAATAGCAGTACCCAATTCTGACATCATAAATGAACTCTACACCCTTCAATTAGCCTAAAAACGAATTTTTATGCAATTCGTACCATAAGTTTCCGAGAAATTAATTATTTTAAAACGAGCGTATTTTAAGGGCTGTATCCAAATTGAAGTTCCGTACTGGATTGTTAACCCAGAGAGCCCCTTCCTTGATCAAGGCACCTTAAGCGCCACTCAAGGAGTCAATGAAGCGTGTTAGATTTCAGTACGGCAGAATAAATTTCAAAATGTCTACTCACTTCCATCATAGACGGCCCCTTAAACCGTCATTTTGCCGTTTTGTAAGCATAATTTGAAAACTAATTGGAAGAAAAATGTGAAATTTTTGAATTTCCATAAAGCAGGACTTAATAAATCTAAATTCATCAAAAAAAATTGTAGGTTGCAATTCATAATTTTTTCGAATATTAATTTCATAATTCATAATTCATGTCATAAAATTATAAAAATTGCAAATTCAGCTTATTTATATTTGGGTATATTAGTATTATTACTACAAAAAAAAATTAGCACATTAGGAGCATAATTTCGGGAGATATAAATAAAAATATGAAAATGTAATTTAACATTAGAAGCACTAAATTTTGAATGTTTATAATTCAAAAACTTATCATTCAAATGACTTGAAATTTAGTGTCTAGGCATAGTTTGAACCGAAGATTTGAAATAGCTCGTTAAAATTGGGTATTGCCATTGAAAAAAATGAAGTTTGGATTCGTTTTAATATGTGTATGGCCCCCTAAGCAAATTTTATACACGCCATTTAAAAGTAGACTTTATTTCCAATCGTTTGGTACCAGTAACTTTCTTCTATGATGATTTGTTGAGGAGTTAGTAGGGGGTGTTTACTTTTTTTTTTTTCCACGACTGTACATAGAAAATTTTATCTTAGGCGACAGATACTTTTGTACTTCTAAGCTTGAAAACTTGATTTAGAAGAGCTGCCAAGTCTCCGGCTTTTTGAATACCAGTATTTTAATACATATTTTAATACAGAAGATGTTCTTTTATTTAATTGAAACATTTGGGCGATTTAAAAGTACAACATTTTCTCTAAGATAATAATGGTATGCAAAAAGCTGGAGATTTACAACTCTGATTTAGGTATTGCAATATTCAGTGACGATATCGAACCAACATACAAACAATATTAGCTGCAGTTAGGTTTTTACTAACTTTCACTGTAATTTGCATATAATCAGAAAACTTCGTATTGCAACATTAAAACTTATAATTCTAATTCAACAGTTTTGACTATAGTTGTTTTATTAGATTTAAAAAAATAACTTTTCGTATTTTTAGAAATATTACGAAACTTGTTATCATCGTGTTGGTTTTCTCATCAATTTATATTATTATTATTAAACATTTAAGAATAATATTAAGAAAGTGAAATTTAGCTGTTTGAAACAACCCCGAATAATTCGATGGCGACAGAGAGTGAAGACATTCCTTCTCCACTTTATAATGCTAGAGGTATTCAGAAAATCTTGTAATCTAAAACTAGACAACAGCGTTACTTTTTTAAAAAGGAAACTGAATATGGCTATAGGAGGGAAGCAAGCTTTGAAAAATGGTATTTCTAAAGATATCGCTTTTTTATTTTTTCGTAGCTAAACTATGAACGTGTATTTGTTCTTCAGTATGTCCAAAATATTTATTTCTGTTTGTACAGAAATGTATTTCTCTTAACCATGTTCCAACACTTTAACCACAGATGTGTGTATGTTGTTGTTATTTAAAAACCCATAAAAGGTATTTTAGGGGGAAACCATTAACAGAATATTTCTAAGGATTGAAAACTTCATAAATGCAGTTGAACGATGTTTCAAGTCTCAACCGAAAGATTAATTACCCTTATAGAATCGTAACCAATATATGACTAAAATATTAAAGTACAGAGATCAAAATGCAAATCTTATTGTGGTATTGTCGTCACATGACGTGAAAAATGTGCCGTATAGGGTAATTAAGGGAGAGATGGACCACGTTTTTTCTTCGCGCTCTAAAAGCCATATATTTACATATATTTTACTTTTCACAGTATACATGCATAGTGTATGATGTTTCTTAAAAAAGTCCTAATGCAGAAGTTCATATCTTTAAAGGAATTCCTTCTATATATTAAAAAAAAATTCTACTATGTGGTCTACCATCTGTGGTCTACTATGTGGTCTACTCTGTGGTATGTACCATCTCACCCGGAGTAGTCCGGGTGAGATGAATCACAATGAAATATTGAAATAATTGCACATCTATTAAATTCATAAAAGTTTATTTTCATTACATTAAAATTGAATGAACATACTTACAGTTAAATTACTGAACAATAAGTTTACATGAAATATTATTTGACGTTTTCATATATACCTATGAAAATTAAATTTGTTTCTTGAAATCTTAATATCTTAACAGATTTAAACATTATTTATGAAACTATTTTATATACTATGATTTAAGATTGTTTTCCAGTAACTTTTTTCTGGCTATTTAATTTCTTCCCACAATTATCGCATGTTACTTCAAACCGTGAGCATCCTTCATGAAGCCAACGCAAATAAAAAACATACTTTTTAAAATACACACAAGCCTAAGGGTAATGTCAGACGAACGTCTTTTTACACGCTTTTTTCCCTACGCATCATCCCTGCACAATGCCGCTAGCATTGTGTGTGTAGGGATGATATGTAGGGAAAAAAGCGTGCAAAAGACGTTTGTCTGACATTAGCCTTAATGTTTCCCGAGATTACACCATTAAAACTAAACGAGATAGATCACATATAAACCAAAACCTTTAAATTTATAACTATTAACCATATGAAAAAATTATTTGACTGATTTTTAACTGAAAAACTATCATGTTTTTTGAAACGCAAAAAGTTTCACGACATGCAAAATATCTTTAAGGCTAATGTCAGACGAAAGTCTTTTTGCACGCTTTTTTCCCTACATATCATCGATACACAATGCTAGCGGCATTATGTAGGGACGATATGTAGGGATAAAAGCGTGCAAAAAGACGTTCCATCTCTCCCGTATTTACCCTATATGTCACTGTGATGTTTCTTTGGGAAATGAGATGAAAATAAGTACAAAATTGATCACGCGGACATCACATTTGTGTCACCAAGTGATGGTCAATTGAGGGTAAGTATGGAAAGAACTAAAGAAGTCATAATTTCTTAACATTGTGACTGTGACACTTGTGACTACTTTTGATGCTATACTTATGTCACATAGACTGGCTGTGCATCAAAACTGCCCTTTAAAAATAAACAGGAAAACAATAAAAGATCATTCTGTTCTATGAATCTGTACATGAAACAGATACTTACATATGTTTGTTAGCTTTCATTTATTAAATTAATTATTTTCCCCCATTTAACTATTGATATACATTTATAATTTACCTAAACAGTCTGTTTATGGACTTTTCATTTGAATATAATCACATTTACATATTTTTGAAGTATTTCTCAACTCGTAAGTAGAGAAGTTAGGACGTAAAAGTAGTTAGAAATTAATCAAATTTCTGAATGTGAAGTTTTATTTATTTCTCTTTAAAATGAAAGGGGTGTGAACTGTGAAGACGTGAGTAGTACGCTAATCTAGTTGAGTGCAATTCAAATCTTAGGTTAGATTAGGCCTTCCAGTTGTTCTAGGAAATATTGGCCATTTCTTTTGTTATGTAAAATTTTAAAATTTGGCAAAATAGCAATTAGATTTCAATAAAAATGAATAGTGAAAGTGCATCATCATTTAAGTTTAAAAAGGTTCCTCGCTTTATTTGAACTTGTCTAAATAGTCAATTGAACAATTTCAACCTAACTTGCTTATTGGTATATAGATTGTGAGATTTAAATTAAATTATTATAATTAATCGTATGTTTTCATAAACGTCATAAGATTTTTGGTAATAAAAAGCATGTTTAATGATAACATTTAAAACTAATAAGATCTAAAGAAATTTAAAGTAACAACTCTAGTATCTCTTTTTCATTTCGTGCAGGCATAAATTTCGCCTCAGGTGATAACTCACTATTTTCTTCACTTTTTTTCTTTAAATGCAGATTTTTTTGCGAATCAAAAGACACATCCAAGCGAATAATCTTCAATATCATTTGTAAAAAGAAGTGTCTCGAAAATAAACATATAAATGACATGAGGTTTGCTATTCTGCATTTGAATGTCAAATATCACGTTCTTTTAAACTGCTTCTAATACGATGTTTCGATCATTGCTTTTGCTTTGGTTTAAACAGGGAGTGAGACAGACGTAAAGTAGGGAGAAAAAGCAATTTGTTTTCATTCAAATCGATCATGTTGAGGGGGTTGAGCAGCAGAAGAAAGGATGAATAAAGAAATATGTATTTTTGCTCAGCGTCTATTGTATAATTCATTTTATTCTAACTTATGGCTGAAAAAAGAGCTTAAAATATGATACCAGACAAAGAAAGAAGTTCTTAGCAGAAAAGGAATAAAATTAATGATGTGAATGGAAAATAAATATTTTAACACGATTTTAGAGATCGCAAAGATCGCAGAGGCGGAACTGATTTGATTTGAACTTGATTGTCTTTTCACTTAAATAAGAGTATACTGTGTTTCAAGTGGTCCATGACCATGTCATACATTATTCTTCACTGATTAAGTTAACGTTTATATAAAATTTGAACATTGTAACACATATTTTTAATTAACGTCGTCCTTTAAAAAAATACCTGAAAAATTATGAGATTTCAGATGAACAAAACAAAGATTAAGATGAAACATTATATACAATACTAATAACTCACAAACGTGCTTCGAAAAATGTTTTTTAGTTTATTTTAAAATTTTGGCGCAATTTTAGTCTCTGGAAAAAAAAATTAAATCACAGATTTCAGAGAAACCCTATTATTCTAGCATAAAAATTCATTATGTTGTAAGTTACGGCCGAAAGAAAAAAATTAAAATACGTATGATACCAGATAAAGAAAAACATTCTTAGCTCTAAAGGGATCAAATTGATGATGTGAGTGAAAAATAAATATTTTAATAGGATTTTAGAGATTGAAAATATCGTGCCCGTGTTATTATTATGTTCCACACAGAGTAAGTTTTGTTCATGGAACATTTTAGCATCATAACACATATTTTGAAGAGAACTATGATTTTTCAAAAAAGGCTAAAAACATCAGATTTGATGTATATATATATATATTTTCGCAGTATCTCTGAGTCTTAGTATTATTTAATATGTTTTTAAAGATAAAAATGGCTTAAAATCGCTGATTTTAGAGAAAATTTATGGGCTGTTATAAATGGATAGATTTGTAGATTTATGATTTATCCGCCGGTTGTGAAAAATGGTTATGAAGACAAGTGAAACTTCTTACCCAAGACCCTATTGGTAAAATAATATTGTAAAAAGGAATAGGTGTAAAAATTAATAGTTTTCGTATATTAGTAATGAAGATTTTAGCATGAATTATTTTCTCTTGTCTATTTCTTTAAACTACAATTAAGGAGAATTTACATTTGTTCAAATTTGTCAAAAGGAAGTTTCTAATATCTATGAATATATTCTAATTTCGATGCTCAAATGATAATAACAACGCATTTTCTTAAATTTTTATGACCTTTTTCTTATTATTTTATATTTTTCAAAGTGATGGAATTTACGAAATAATTCTTTAAAATTAAGATTAATCCTAGATGTTCCATTCAATTACAAATTGATATGAAAGTGTTTTGTTCCTGGTCTTCTTAAGGAGGTAGATTTTAAGATCCATTTTCTGTGAAAGTAGGAGTTTTAGCAACGTGAAATATTTGATTAACAACGAATAATGAACTAAAAAAAAAATGTTAACTTATCCAAAGATTTCACGAGAATCCACCATATAAAAAATTCCGTTTAGCGTTATTTCTTGAGATACAATTTTACTGATATGTTTCGTTATGCACCATAATTCTTTTCCATATGGCTCTGACAACAATGCATAAATAACGTATTTTCGTGCATGAGTTATGAAAGGGGCAGCCTAACACAACAGACATATAAATAACATGACGTTATCCTAGCTTTCGAATGCCAGATTACATCGTATTAGATCCAGTTTTAAGTGAAACTTTTTCTCATTCCTCTTGCTTTGGTTAAGCAGCTAGGGAGATCAACATAAAATCCAGAAAAGAGCGATCTGTTTTCATTTGAATCGATCGAGTTCAGGAGATTGGGAATCAAGAGAAAAAGAAGGTACAAAAAGAGTCTATATATGTAAAGCATCAACAAAAACTTTGATTTTATCTGCGATTCTTGGCGAATAAATTTGTATAGGCAACATATATAGAAAAGGTTTTCGGTTAAGACGTTTTGAATGCTTAGAAAACAATTCAGCTTTCAAAAGAAATTGTCTTATCAGAATATACTTTGTTTAGGTTTTTCAAATATTTAGAGAGTACTTTATTTATATGAATTTGTGTTAATATAGAAAAAGTTTTTAGATGAAGAAATTTTAATGTTTTGAAAACAATTCCCATTGTAGAAAAAAATGGCTTATCAAAAAATAGTTTATCTAAACTATTTAAATATTTAGAGAGCGTTTTGTTTGGGTAAATTTGTGTTAATATAGGAATGACTTTCGGTGAAGAAATTTGAATATTTCCAAAACAATGCAAGAAGAAATTGCTTTATCAGAACACGTATATCTAGATTTTTGATTATTTAGAGAGTGTTTTATTTAAACCAATTTGTGTTAGCTACCTGATAACTTAAAAAAGGACTACCTATGATGATTTATATTATTATTTTTATCATATAGGATGATTTATCACTTGTATAGTAAAGAAAAAAAATGGCAAAATTCTTTTATACAAAATAATAAAATTTTCAAGTAAATATTGCAGCTACCACTTTGCTTTTAATTTTAAAATACACTAAATAAGCAAACTTAATGACCGCGTACAGTAATTTTGTTTTCGTGAAAACATAGCTTTTGTTATAAAGATAAAAATGTTATAACGAATAAACATTAGGCTATGCTGAGAGAATAAAACATAGGGTATACTTTTAAAAATTAACCGAGACTCTCTTGTAAATTTAGAGTAGTTCTCGGTTAAATGCATTCGATTGAATTTTCCCCTCATCATTTTACAGACATTTCCTTTTTCTTATGCCAAATCCCCTGTAGGGATTTCCATATCTTTATTTAAAGATATTTTTATTTTTGTTATAACCTGATATTCAAAATGCACACTTTAAAAAACCTTTTACAATTTTATTAGAAATATTAAAAAAGAAAATTAGATTTCAATTTTTTTTTTTTTTTTTTTTTTTAAGTTAGAATATTTTAGAAAGGGAAAATTCGTTTCTGCGGAGTTGGCGGGGATTTTTATCGACAATCACTTCTTTGCAGTTGTGGATGAAGCTTGGAAAGTAAATTAAAAATAAATTAAAAGTATTTTCTCGATGAATAATAAAATACATCTTTGGCCTACTGTAGTAACAGCTCTTTTATTACAGTCAGCAAGATGTTCGTCTCCACTCCCGAGGGCTCGGGATAGAATCCAGGGCTAGTTAGATAGAAATCTTGTACAAATTAAATGGTACGGCAGTTCAAATTCTTTTCTATTTCTTCGAAGTTCAAAAATTCACTAACTTATAAAAATAAAGTAAATTATTATCATTAAAGATAAACTAAATAAAATTACAGGGTCTTGTGTATTTTTATAGATGTAAACTTACAGAGTGTACTGTAAATTTACCGAATAATTTCTGTGTTACATAAGAGATTCTCTATTTTTCTAATCTCTGTAATTTTACATAAGACTTAAGGTAATGGATTACCAGTAGATTCTCTGTAATTTCACCGAAAAAAAATAACAGTGTAGTTTAAAAACAGGGATACCCTTAGAACTTGTATTCAGATAATGAAGAATTATGAATAGGATGAAGACATTTTAAAAAGAGCTAGATCAAAAAGAGGAAATGATCAACACAAGTCTGATACAATTTGTAGCTTTTTATCCAAAATATCTTAAAAGTATTTCAAATATTAAAAATACAAAACTTAGGGTCAGGAGGGGTAATTGTGACCGCCACCATATTGGAGAAAACTGTGTATAGTAAAATTTTCTTTCAAGCTTAGATATTAACCTCATAATGTATATTTTCTTTTAGATATTCTTTATCACTAGTCTGAAGCGTTTTTGAGATCCGAATAGCAATTTGAAACTAAGTCTATCAAAATTTTTTATAAACGGATTTATCACTTTGGAGTTCAAATTGGTTTCAATTACCCCAAACAAATGTGTATAGACAAGTATAAGGAGAAAAAATAATGATCATAATTTCCCCACTAGGGGTCTTAATTCCCAAACTTTTGCAATTGTGAGTTTTTGATGGAATAATTATAACCATCCTTTCAATTTAAAAATAAAACAGCTATAGCAATTAAAATTTTTATAAGGTGTTCTTAAAGGGTCAAAGTTACTTCCTATGTACTAAAAACACCACTTTTCTAAATAGAAAAATGTAAAAAAAAAAAAAAAAAAAAAAAAAAAAAAAAAGAAAAGAAAGAAAAGAAAAAAAAAAAAGTAATGGTGAAAATATGCAAAGTGGTCATAATTACCCCACCTGGCCCTAATGCTTTAGTCTTCCGACGGATACTATTGGTAGAATGTTGAAAGATACTGGTTATTTTAAATGGGTCTTCTTAAAGGTACCAAAACGAAAAATTCCTTGAGAATGATGAAATTCAAGAATTTAATGGTTCTAAATTTACCAGATTTCAGTTATATTAAAATTTAACGAGTTTATACAACTCTAAAGTAACTCTTTAAATAGAGGATTAAACCAGTATTATGAAATGGAAACCCCTTGTTGTGGATTTATGGGATAATATATATTCATCATCTTTGGAGTCTGTTTTACGTCGGTATGAAAAGAAGATTACAAGACTGTATTTCTCGAACTGGTGAGAAGATGAAAAATAAACGAATATATATTTTGTAAATTAGAGCATCTGAAGCAAAATAATGCGGACTCTTTTAATAATGCAGAATTTTTTTTCCTAACATAGTTGTGTAGATTTATATGTTTGTCAATTTTTCTGCTTCCCACTATACGATCATTTATATCAATTTAAGATATTTTCTGCCTACATTAGTCAATTTGAACGTACTTTTAAAAGTATTTTCAGTTTAAGTGATAATATTTCTTTATTGTATATTTATTTCTTTTTATGTTTTAAAGAGGCAATTTTCAGATAATTGCATGTAAGTTTTATAAAGATATAATAACATTCTGCACTTATATTTGTCTCTATGCCTAAAATCTAAAAAGATCAAATTTAAATATAATATTGTAGTAAAATTACATAAAATAGTATTGTAATAAAATAATCTGTAGTATAATCAAAGCAACGATATACTTTTGAAAAGAATGTTTTATTATGAATGCTTATATTTAATCAAACATTTCAAACGTTAAACTTAAAATCTATTATACGAATTTTTATTTTATGTTACAAACTGAGTATTTTCAAACATATCTACTCTGCTTATATTTCAGCGAAGTATCATCGCACTGTTATCACTGCCTGTATAATTTTGTACATTACTGTGTTTTATGTATGTATGTATCTGTGATAACACTTTCACAGTGACAGACTTGTAAGGTATTGATAAAAGAAGAATAACTAGTCAAGTAATTTTTTCCCACAATTTGATTTACATACGAAAAATTTTTTTAAGTCCTTGTTTTTTATTATAGAAAAACTTGATATTATAAAATAGCCATCGACATATATCAACCTTTCTAAAATTTTGCTGTTAATGAAAATAATTAAAATTATTAATGGTTGGTTGGTTGATTGGAGTTATATGGCGATCCCTTTTGGGACATGCATCAATAAAATTGTTAAGAATTATAACAATTATTGCAGTTTAAAATATTCGGCTTAAAGCCTAGACGGCGGTCGAATACTTTAATGCTTTTCTACACATTTGATATATAAACTGAGTTTATTAAAAATACTTCTCATTATTGCATTTGAATAGGCTGACTGCAAACAACGTATAGACAAATTTTTATGCAATTTTCAAAGCGCGTAATGATTACACAAGATAAATGAAAAATAAATAAGTTTCCGTATCTTTATAATAACATTTTTAAAAACAGAAAAGCTTTAATTTCTTATTGTTTCTTGAAATTTAAAACTATCTAAAATTGTATTATTAATGCATATATCAATTAAGAGGAAAAGGACAAAAGATAATCTACATAATAACCTATGTAATTCAAGTCAATTTAATTAATTTAAATCACTCCATAATACTCAGTAACCTCTCACTGTTATAAAATCGATGCACTTGCGTCTCATCTTGGCACAACGAAAATGTAAACCGATAACAGGTGATATGATTTTAAAATTTAGCAGAGAAAATACCGATGATAATCTGATCGCCAATTTAAAGTTTTGTGATTAATCATGGAAGAAAGAAAGAAGAAAGTTTATTGGCAATTGATATTGAACGTAGGGTATTGGAAAATTCTTTTGGCTTAATTTGATGAAATTCATGATTATGTGTTTGCTTCTGTCTTTGTGTAAGTCTTTACATGGAATAATTGCCAGTAGAAAGAAATTTGGCTTTTTTTGTTTTGCTTTTTAAAACAATCTTCAATATTTTTATTGTCATCAAAATTTTAAAAAATGCGAATACCGTTATTTGTACGCTTTGAAAATAAATAATTTCAAACTTTATGTTGAGAAAAAACACTTTATTTTTATAATTAGCGTAGTGACGTAATACTTTATTTTTATAATAAAAATCGCCAAAAATTGGTTTGAGTTTGAAATTGTAAGGTTATTTTAAGTAGTATTACAATTTTAAGATAATTCTGTGCCTTCTAATGACGATATTTGCAACTAAAACAAGGAATCATAGTAAACAAATTCCCAATTTTATGCAGTTTTCTCAACCAAGAACAATAGCGGTCACCTCATAATTGTTATTAAATTTGTAAAAAGTTCAATCCATTTTAGACACCTTGTAAGCTGGACTGTTAAATGCTGGCAAAAAAAAAGACAAAAAGTATATATATATATATATATATATATATATATAAAATAGCAAGAAAATGAAGTATACAGAAGAAATCAACACTCATTTAACAGTTTCTACAATAATTTTTATTCTTTGCAACATTACAAACATAGAACACATAAACATAGGGACCCAGTCTCAACAACACCGCATGGAACTCCGGAGAAGAGAGTAATATTGTAAGGCAGAAGATCCAGGCCCATTGATCTAAAATTCTAACACAGTGCGACATTTAATTCGGGCCTTCATTTTTAAAAAGATATAAATATATGCTATGTTCTATACAGTTTCTGATTTCTTTAATCAGTGCAGTAAAAAGAGAAACAATATGAGTCTTGAAATATTTAAAAAAAAAATTAGAGTATCACAACCATATAGTAATGGAATTTTTTTTAAAATTACTTTCAAAGCTCATTATACAGCACTTTTTAAAGAAATCTTTAAAAACTATGTTAAAATTTACATGGTTTTAATTTTTGATTTAGTACATCAGCTATAAACAGCATAACTATTTATCCAATGAAATGTTATTTTACACGATGAAAAAAAAATGAAAAGTTGAAAGCCGACATTGTGACTTGGTTGTTCCGTTTGAGAAATCTTTCTTTCAATCAAAAGCGATACAAACTGGTATTTTCATATTTAAATTAGTTATAATGTATAATTTATCCAATTATAAAGTGCCAAACAACTCTTTCTCTCTATTTAAGTTTGAATTTTTGTTTCATAAAATATAGAATCAATATAATATTGTTGCAGTTAAACATAAAATACTTATACAAAAGAATGTAGTCTATCCCCACTGTGTATGAACATTAATCAGTTTAGCTTTTCACAGATATCTTTTTAATGTTATTCGTACAGTAATGCAACTGTCTGCAGGGTTAAACGTCTGATTGAATATTGAATCTTCTCTTAAGGTAACACTTCTTCATTTATGCAAAAATGGTTGAGTTTTTCTTAGTAGAAAAACTATGAAAAGATTGTTTTCAGATCACTGATGAATAGATGAGTCTATATTAACCATTTCTTGGTCTTCGCAACTGTTTGCTGAAAAAGGTCCATTGCAGTTTACAATTGAATCAGCTACACGAATTGGAGAATTTGGTTCCGACATCCCTTCATGATTCATTTGGTTGTGAAAAGGAGGATAGATCATTTGTTCCCCTCGTTCCTCGTGACTAGAGCTGTGTGAGGATTCAAGAGGTACAGACATAGATCTTTCATTATCACCACCGTCCACAACGTCCATGGATAAGGATATTTCTTCGGATATTCGAGAAATGGTTGGATTACTAAAATTTTCTGGAAGGGGAGGATTGGGTTTTATGTCCATGGCATCTAAAGACAGTTCGTTACTAAGTTCTCCTCCAGGAATTTTGCCATTGGACAGGGGAACAGAAAGGGCATTTGTGGTAATAGTTGTAGAAATAGTTCCAGTTTCTGTAGTTACTGGCGTATCAGGTTTGTTAGAATTTTTCGAAGATTTGCTGCTTTTTCCTTTTGAAGAACTGGATTTTTCTATTGTATGCTTGTGCTCAGCAGCTTCAGCGTTTGAAATACCTTCTTGTTTTTTCCATTTTGTTCGTCTGTTTTGAAACCATATTTTGACCTGAAAGAAAATAAATAGAAATCAGTTATTGCAATAGAATTTTACAAAAAGTGAATAAGTAAATAAATGTATCTAAACTTTAACTCATAATCCTTTGCGCATTTACCGTTTTTTCATAATCAACTGAAATCTGCATGTTAGCTTAATATGATATAAACATGGAAGAAAGATAATAAAGATAAAAAAGAATGCAATTTATAAGTGTAGCTGATATAAACCATACACTACTCCAATTCAAAATATTAGAATAAAAAAAAAAAAAAAAAAAAAAAAAAAACATTGCATTGTCATATAAAATGCATGGTATCTGAAAAATAAGCAATGGCGACGAACGGAAAAATTATAAAGTGTTCACAAAAAGCTGATGTATGATATATTTTCCCACGTGCCTAAAGAATTCGTAGAAATCCTATAAAAAAATAATGAATTTATTCAAAAGATTAAAATATTTCCAGAGGCGTTTCAAAATACTAGAATATTTGTAAAATTTTGCGATTGGTCAGCGGTGATAATAAAATTTGGATAAATGGCGACACTGTAGAGGTAGTACACAGATAAAGGTTTGTTTTACCGTCAACTTACATTAGTTAGTTGGGTGTGTTGTTGGTGTTGTTTATGACGGCCAATTATCTGCACGAGGTGCATGGGCCTGAATGGGGGACTGCATTCCGTGGGGGTTTTTCTAAGGGAATCTAACCCGCGTACTTACGCAAAGAAATCCAAGGTTCGAAGAAAACCACGAAAACCTCCGAACGATTAGGCCGATGGGCGCGATTGGGTTAGAACTTAGAACCTGGCACCTCCCGTCTACCAGCTTTGTGAGCAGAACCTCTCGACCACTGGTAAGCCTTAGTTAGTTGGGAGTTGAAAATGGACCGAAAGAAAGACATACACTGTTAAAAATTTTCGTTTATTGACAGGTTGTCGTCCATGAATTTTGATCAGAAATTTTCCGTTTTGTTAGAAAAATGGGATATCCCCCGTATATCTGTTGCCATTTTAAGATTACAGAGTCTTAAATACGGAATTATTATTGTAAAAATCTATCATCTAATGAGATTGCAGTATTTTTTATCGCCACGCATGCGCTTCAACACCTTCGCATCTGTATCGCGCTATTTATGGAGAGAGCACAGTGTAAGTTTGGACGAAAAACGGAAACATTCCGGCAACTTTGCTGCCAGTCCTTTTTCCAAAAATTGACGGATTTTTCTTTACAGTGTACCGGAGTCTACAAGGTTTGGGATTGTGACTCTAAGCTACAGGGACTTACTCAACAAATGATTGCTGAAAAAGTGAATTATACTCAAGGAACTGTGAGTAAAGTTTTAAAATATTATTCTGGAAATCAAAATTTTAAAAATAATCGTGCAAATAGTGATTATAAACGAACAGCAACACTAAGACAAAACAGAATGCTGAAACGTATCGTGAGGAAAAATTGCTTCAGCAGTACAAGATTCATAAGTAGAAAGTCACGAGAACAAGGAATGGATGCCTAAAAATCTACCACACTGCGACGAGTCCACGAACTTGATTTTCAATCAGGTGTGCCCAAAATAAAGCAGCTCCTTACTTCTAAAAAAAAGATGGCAGATTGCGGTGGTGCAAAAACAGATTGCAATGGTGTTTCGAAGGACTGAAATAACGTACTTTTTAGTGCTGAATTGATGTTTTGCGAATACCCTGTCATCAGGGTGTTTGTCGTTGCAAGCAAAAAGCTTTTGATAGAGAGTGCTTGAAATGATCAGTTAAGATCCCCATCTGTCATGATTTGGGGATGTATGAGTGCTTAGGAAAGCTGTGCATTTTGACAGGAAGGGTAAATTCCGAAGTGAACACTGTTTAAAATTTTGTTCTAGTTTGAATCAAATTTTGGTGCTGCAGTAGCTTCAACCATAAGATGGTGATATCTTGTTCCAGCATTTGAAGCTACGGTGCAACAGCGATCCAAATGTTGGAACGAGGTTTCACAATCTTATGGTTGCAGCTACTGAAGCACCAAAAGTTTGTTCAAACCAGCTCAAAATTTTTAACAGTATACAAGGAGGTACTTGAGCATTTTATGATTCCGTCATCGGAATATTTATTTGAGGATAACTTTGTCTACAACAAGACTCTGCATCTTTCCACACGTCAAAGTGCACCACTGCTTGGCTTAAGAAAAAAAATCAAATTACTTCCTTGGCTGAGCGATTTAAACCCGATGAAGACTAACTGGGGCTTAATGCAGAAACTCCTCCAGGATGTACCTCCAAGAGACAAAAATGAACTCGTGATAAGTATGAAATCCGTTTGAGCAAATATCAGCAAAGATGGCTGCCAAACATTAGTGAATAGTTTGCCTGATCGTGTACGTGATGTTATTAAGGCCAAGGAAGATGCCGCTAAATAAAAACTATTCACAAAGTTTCAAATGAAAATCAAATTTCAAATTATTTGCTTAAAAGGCGCAAAGGCCAACCTAGTGAAAAAGATTCCATGCTGGGACTCGAACTCGGGCCATCAGTATAGCGCACTGACGTTCTACCGACTAAACCACATGGAACGATACCCAGCCTGGAACTTGTCACTATCAAAGGTTGGCGAGGCTACAAACGCAGAACAAGATGGAATATTTTTCCGTGAGCCACGAACATGGGGGCAAACACAGACTCATAATTAAATCCAGCATCGATAGAATATACATTAATATTTGGAAATTTTCCCAGAGAGAGACATTCGCCTTGCATTATGAGTCTGTGTTTGCCCCATGTCAGTGGCTCACGGAAAAATATTCCATCTTGTGCTGCGCTTGTAGCCTTGCCAACCTGTGATAGTGACAAGTTCCAGGCTGGGTATCGTTCCATGTGGCTTAGTCGGTAGAACGTCAGTGCGCTATACTGATGGCCCGGGTTCGAGTCCCGGCATGGAATCTTTTTCACTAGGTTGGCCTTTGCGCCTTTTAAGCAAAAAATTTGAAATTTGATTTTCA
This sequence comes from Maratus speciosus, assembly GCA_963932465.1. Classification (NCBI taxonomy): domain Eukaryota; kingdom Metazoa; phylum Arthropoda; class Arachnida; order Araneae; family Salticidae; genus Maratus; species Maratus speciosus. The sequence goes on from OZ010796.1 coordinate 405,833,682, forward strand.
TTTGAAATATTGTATGCAAGGCGAATGTCTCTCTCTGGAAAAATTTCCAAATATTAATGTATATTCACAAAGTTTTTCATTTAAATGAATTATACTAATTTTTTCGGTGTTATTCTAATTTTTTTGAATCGCTGTGACAATTATTCTATTTTTTTTTTAATTCTAAAAAAAAAAATCATTACAAAAAACGTTTTGTAATACAATTGTTTTTTATGTTATGCTCATCTACAAAATATGTAGAATGTGATATTACACATCAAAGTTGTCAAGAATTCATTTCTACCGAAATAAATGTAAATTTCGAATGATTTTTTGCTTTATTTTTCATTATTATAATATTTTGAATTTGAGTAGTATAGTGAAGTACAGTTTTTATTTTGTTATAATCACTATTTTGCTTAGCATTTCCCATGAAAGACTATGTGCAGTATCACAGAAATCCATTTCACTTAATTAAATATTAATTTTTCATGTAAAAGAAATGGTAAAACTTTATTATCACTATTTTATACTCGATTTGCTGTCTTTGAAGTAGCAGTAACTACTTTCATCATTTGGAATACTTTGTTTCGTCGCTCACTCAGTTTTTATGTCAACAATCTCTTATTTCTCTGCATCATTTTACTTTACTTCTTTTGTTTTTATGTTTTCTGTTGCACTTTTCAAACTGGAACATTTAATTTAAAATTCTATTTCTTGATACGGCCAATTTTGTTTCTTAGAGAGCTTAATAAAATTAAAAGTTTATTTTTTTTAAGAATCTTTAAAGTGTCTATACGATAGCTGTAAAATTTCCATGTATTCATACATAAAAGAAATGTGCATAGCAAATTACACTTTAAATTTGCTTTACAGCCACACTAAAGTCAAAATCCATATGCACTCAATACATATTGATGATGGTCTTTTTAATATCTTTTTCAGTAATTTGAGCCAAGTTTTAAATTTTTATACGGATAAATGTTTTGTTTTTGTTATTTAAAGTTCATATTAAAAGTTATCCAAAATCCATATTTAAAAAAAAAAAAAAAAAACAAGAACGAAAAATCATGCATCAGGCATCAGGCACAGGTTATGAAACAATTTCTGTCAATAGTAGAATATTATTAAGAAATTTCATTTTTTCATACAATGAAATGAGATACCTAAAGAAGCAATTTAAAAACACACACTTCAGTATTTTCAGTATAACTCACATTTTCAGCAATTGCTGTTTATAGGTAATGTATGCGAATTTTTTTGTGCAGCCCTATATATATGATCTATTGAATTTATACACACCACGTAATACACAAAAAATTAGATCAGTTTAAAATTGCAAACGACAATGGAAAACCCACTTCCAGCAATTATCGATCATATCTTGTATATCCGAATTCTTTTATGCGTCTTTGTAAAAGAACTACAAATGGTACAAATGGCAATTTTGGACCCCCACCCCCACCCTTACGATATCATACGTTATCATTCCTCGACCCCCCCCCCCCTCGCCCTAATGATATCGTTATTAATGTCTAAAAATTCTTTTTATTTTTACAATTTTTTCTTTCTTTTTCTTTTAATATGTTTGCAATGATATACATTTGTTATTCGCACATTTTACTGATTTAAATGAAGAGAAGTTAATAAAATATTACTATCATACATGAAATAACTTTATAGCAAATAATACTTTAAGGGAATATTACTATTTAAACAAATTGCTTTTTGTTACACAATGCATTCAACAATAATATTGTCTTCTTGCACTTGCCGCCTTGACGGGGAGGGGCTAAGGAGAAATTATTTTAAACAAAACAGGTGACCAACATTCTTTTCATTTTCTTACTTGAACATAACAAGTATCACTTCGAACCTGGTTTCTCTAACAACGTATTATATCCACAAATCGCAGAAGAATAAGAATGCCGAACGTTGGGCTAATCCATATTTGTAATAAAATGATTTTAAAATTACTTAACCGTTTTAATAATACCTTTGTATTTTCATAAAAATCGGTAACAGACAAAGAAAAAAGTTCATAGACTATTTTGATGTTTAAAAAAAGGTAGCAAAAAACGAAAAATTTGGTTAGATCAAAAATTATATCGATATCAAAAGACACCCCTTTCCTCCTAGAGATATCTTACAATATCAAATGCCAGACCCCCCTCCCCCCTAAAGTGATAACGTCATATATGTACAGACCTAACCTATAGAAAACGTGCTGTGAAACCTTAGTGATTCGTTTTAATTTCGTTATGTTTGAAGTATCATCATTAAACATCATTAAACATCAACATCATTAAAATGATGGAAAATGATGAAATCATAATGTAATGGAACTTATGGTTCGTCCCCGTAAACAAACTATAAATGCTATTTGTTCTATACTCTAGAGAAAGCATGCTATAGTTCACCTCAGTAGTTCATATAAATCTCATTATGTTTGAACTATCGGAAGATCAATAAAATCCACCACAAACAATTTTCCCACATAGAAACTCATGTAATGGAAAAATTCATGTCTCCCTGTAAACGAACTATAAATGCTATGTGCCTCTATAAATTATCTTAATTTTTATTACCAAACATTTTATAGTAAATCTCAATAACATATAAAAATTACATGATAATCGGAGTATACATTATCGAGATTTAGATCATCAATTGTTGAACAGACGGACCAAATTCATAAACATTTAAAAAATATGTTGGAGAATGTTAACAAAAATACCGATGATAGATCTATTTGTGCTACAAAGCTCATCTTCAAACAATTCAAGTTTTTCGGAGTCTCCTTTACATTATTGAATATTGAAATTAGATAGAAAATGTTTTCTATAGACGAACATAATCTAGAATTTTATGGTAATATGATGACGAATTGTTTAATTTAAAATGGGGCCTGATGATAAATAAATTGATAAATTAAAACGTTTAAAAATAATCACAGGGATAATAGTTTAAAATAAACAATAAAAATGAAGCACAATTCTATTTATTAAAAAGACAAACGTAAGTTTTTCCTTTGGCTTTGATGTTGGCCGCTTTGTATGGTTGATAACGCATTCAAATTCGTTTTGTAAAAATCACCGAAAAAGTACATTTTCTTGAATATGGAAAATAAGTGGTTATTTTTCATAAAAAAAAGTAACAAAATGAAATTAAGAAGCCAGGAAAGGTATTAAAACTCTTAAGAAAATTTCATTCTAAGGACACGAGGAGAATTTGAAGATAATAAGTATACAGGGTGATTCATAAATATCGAAACAATAGGCTATCTTCTTAAATATTGCCCCTAAGCACATACTTCCAATTGAAAAGTTTCATAAAAAAAGGTGCAAAATTTGATGAGATAAGTTTCAACTCCATGGGGGGTCTATATGAGAAACTAAAAAAATTAAATTTTTATACGGGCCGAGTAGAGTAAAATTCCCAATTAGGAAATTTTTCCTTATCTATTCTTGAATTAAACACAAAAAAATTCCTCTCGATATCTTTAAAATTCGCAGAGATATCAAAATCCAAAATTCGTGAATTACACCATTTATCCATGCCTCTAAGCGACGAGTTTTTGACTCAATTTGAATGCAAGATAGGGATCAGCCACAAATTGTACATTATTAAAAGTCGATATAGCACAGTGCCTCTCCTTTGGACATAAAATAGGCAGCGTATAGATTTTACGTTAAACTTGTTTTCAAAGTATGCTGGTGGTCTACACTAGAGGTCTGAAGTGTCGAAATATCAAGGACTGGCCCGAACCGACCCATAGGAAAAAAAGTTCGGCCCTGCCTGGAAAAAAGTTCAAATCGTAGCCTTGCCCGACCTGACTGAATTTCTACATAGTTTTTTACATCGATATGGTTAAAAGTTGTTTTGTATGGAGGAGTTCTGACCAAAAATACTTATTATATCTTTTCTTTTTTCATGTTTATAATTATTATTTTTAAAGAAGTGCCAAAAGCTGTGATTATTTGTTTTATTAATGAATCTCTATTTATATGTAAATGATTCACTTCTCCTTTAATAATGTTAATCCATATTCCGTGTGTTAGAGACAATGAAAAATGCTATAAAGTAAAATCTTTTAAGATGGAATCACATAGGAAAGAAAAAAAAAAGCGTTATAGACAAGTTCCCTTCTTAAGAGTTGTAAATGTAGTCTATTTTTTCTCAGGTATTATTATATTCATTTTCCATGGATCAACAGATTTTTCCGTTTAAGAAAGGATTCCGTCATAGGAAATTAGATTTTTTTCACTAGTTTTACTGTATTTTAAATTTTTTTCCTTAAAATCTACTATCCTTTAAAAATATGAATTTTAAAATTTTATTGTAAAATAATGGCCATTTAAAAATATATGCATTTGTTGTAAAGGTTTTTGGGCTGAGCCAAATTTTAGTTATTTTTGCACGGGTTAGGTCAGTCAGAGATAATGATTTTAATATGGGTTGTCTCGAGACCGGGGCTGAAATTTTCGCCCAGGGGAGACCTAGGAATAAGGAAGCCAGTCCCTGTTCGGCATAACCAGTGGCCGAGAGGTTCTGCTCTCATGCTGGGTTCGAACCCAATCGTGTCCTTTGGCCCAAACGTTAGGAGTTTTCAGTGGTTTTCTTCGAACCTTGGATATCCTTGCGTAAATACTGGTTAGGTTCCCTTAGAAAGACCTCCACGGAACCACCACCCCACTTCGTTCCCACATCCCTCTTATAGATAATTGGCCGTCATAAATCACACCAACACCCGCTTCGGTATGAAAAAATACGATCGGCCCGGCCTGGCCAAGTCTTCACAAAAAAGTCACCAATCCCGGGTCTGGCCAGGCCCCTGTATACAGAATTTTTTATCGGCCTCGCCGGCGCGATAAAAAGCCTGAATTTGTAAAGGCTAAAATTATGAAAAACTCTTAATCGGCATGTTTGAAAAAGCATTGTTTCAAATTCTACATTAAACATTTATTTATGGACATTTAAGTAGTACAAAAAGGTGGTGGAAACGGCAAAAGTTAAACTGAATCGGAAGTTTAAGCTACCGAAAGAAGTGACTTTTTCAAGTGTAATTTTTTAAAATGCATTTAAATATTTTATTAGGAGCCAATCAATGTTTAAAACTTTAAATGCGTTTTTCTGTATGATGCTTTTTTAATCGTAAATTAAAAAGGTGCAAACTTGGAACATGTCTTTTTGATTATTTTACATTAATTTTGTTTCGGCAAATTGAAAAAAAAATTACTTTTGAAAATATGATTTTTTTAAAAAATAAGTTACATATTTTTTTAAGCAAATATTTTTAATATTTTAAAAATTAAAATTAAAAAAATTCTTGAAACAAAACTAAAATTGTACTTTCCTCTTTAATTAAATGAAAAAAAAAACTGAAATCCGATGAATAATGTTCCGAGTTATAAAGATTTTAAATTAAATCCTCTTAAAAAATACTAAACATTTAAATTTTTAAAAAACATCATGCGAAATGTTAGGATGTGATTTTGTTTGAAAATTATACGGTTAACCATCACAAAAAATGAAAAAAAAAAAATCAAAATTCTAGCTCAACAAATATATTTTTTACATGTTTCCTAGAACTCTTAAACTAACATTGTTTCTTCGATTGCACGCATTTCAATTTGTGTCTAATCTCTTAAAACCTGATGAATTATTTAAACGGCCATAACTCTGCGAGTTTTTCAGATATGAAGATGCAATTTTTTGTGCTTAATTCAGGAATGGATAAGGAAAGTTTTCTTGATTGGAATTTTTTTCGCCACGGGGGCCGTATAAAAATTTAATTTTCGTATTTTTTCAAATAGACCCCCTATGGAGTTGCAACTTATGTCATTAAATTTTGCACCTTTTTTTATGAAACTTTGCAATTGGAAGTATGGGTCTAGGGGCAATATTTAAGGAAATAGCCTATCGTTTCGATATTTATGAATCACCCTGTATATGAAGATTTATGTAAGGTGAAACTCCCAGTTATTGACACCTAACTAGTATAACTGACACTGCAACAAAAATCTAACTTAATTAAGCATTTTCATGTAAAATTCTGTAAAGTAATGTCATAAGTGGTAACTTAGCCATTTATATTTTGGGGTCAATTTATTCACCACTAGTAGGCCAAGAACATATTAAATGAGGAAGAAACTTTTAAGAACACAAAAAGTAACATTTTGAGGCATCCATCTTATTTCTAAAATTAAGGTAGTGCTCTTTTTTAATCTATTTTTAATTCAGCCATCCTAAACTTCTTAAATTTATACTTGTAGAAATTAGTTAAAAAATGCCTATGATACATTAGGACCACGATTTCTAGTTTATAGTTATTTATTTTAGCTTAATTGGGGGGAGGCAGTTATTGGTTCCAGTAATTTCATTTCACCAATTTCCAACAGATGTATTAATTTTTTGTAATATTAAAGAAAGTTTATATCTATTAACTGAATGCCCGACAAGTGGCCGAGAGGTTCTGCTCTCAATTTGATGGGAGGTGCTGGGTTCGAACCCAATCGCGCCCGTCGGCCTAATCGTTTGGAGTTTTCCGTGGGTTTCTTCGAACCTTTTATTTCTTTCCTTAAATACGGGTTAGGTTCCTTTAGAAAGACCCCGTAAGGAAGGCACCCCCCCCCCCCCCTAAGAAAAAGAAGTATCAATGGATTTAAAATTTTGTAATAGTGATTTGAACAAGAAAATATCCTTAAAGTGTCAGTTACTGGGGTTTCACCCTGTACATTATGTGCATTATTACATACGAATTTATTTTTTCTTTGCATAACTGATAACATTCTACGCATTTCCAATTAGTTTCAAGAGAAATAAATCAAGAAAATGACTTTCCTGAAAAATTAAAAATATCTTTATCGTTTGAAATTCTTCTAAAATATGTTTTTAGTTGAGATAATTACAGTACACGAAATAGAAATTCAGTTAATGTCTAAGAACATGAGTAAGCCTTTCGCAGAGCAATGTAATATACACGTTGTTGTAAGATACAATGTTGATATATAATTACTATTTTGACTTTTTTATACTTCCCTATTTATTAATCTCGGAAAACAACTTCAGTGATTTTCCTCTCTGAAATTCTGTGTTTCTGAATAGATAATGCGAACAAAAAAAATCAAGGGTCATGAACTAATAAAAGTAGAAAAAACATACCAAAACAATTTTTTATTAATTTTTGACAATTCATATCTTAAAAGACTTTTTTTTACTTATAAAAAGATAAATATTATTTATATAAATACATTTGTTATGTTTAGAATATAATAGCATATTTAACTGTCAATACTAGCATCTAACTTTGACACCATATTTAAGATTCTTTGATAAATTTTATTCTAGAATAGAAAACGGTAAGTCATTCGGTCAAGTAGTTTAGGAATTATGCAAGTTTAACCTTTCAGGGGCAAGTAATTGTTCCTGTAATGTTGAATTCACATCGGAATTTTCGATAAAACTTATTTCAAAACAAGGATAAACTATTTTACAACTTTTTTCACTAAAGTTATAAAAGTAAAATTTAATTAAAAGTTTATTGTGCAAATCTTGATTAAAATTAGGTGGACATCCCATCGCCCTCAAGGGGTTAAAGATTGGAACTTCAAAAGTTTAAAAATGTAACTTCAAAAGTTTAAAGATTGGAGCTTCAAATATTAAATTCATTTTTAATCGTTGGAAAACAGATTGCAATACAGGTATTTGTTTTAAGCATAATTCAAAACCCACTTGGGGAAATGAACTGTTATTTAGGATTTGCATATTTGAAGCTTCTAGAGATCGATTTCTGTTTTTAAAAAAATTATGTAAATTCGCACTTTTTTGTAGCACTGTGATTGTAGGGTATGATTTTTTAAACAGAAATTGATTTCTAGAAGCTTCAAAATTCGATCCCAAAATTGCAACCCATTGCTACAGGTAGTTTCTGAGTCATGCTTAAAAAGCTATCCGTCTTGTAATCAGTTTTGCAATGATTAAAGCTAAATTTAATATTATGAGTTCCATTCTTTAACTTGCATATTTTTTAAACTACTTAACCGAACGACTTGCCGTTTGTTATCCTAAAGTTCATCCCCTTTACAAAGTAACCAAATATGATGCCAAAATTAGGTGTTAGTATTGAAATTTTTGAAGTTTGTGACAATTTCTATATGTAGACGATCACCCAAGAAAAATTTAAGTGTAGCATTAATTAGGTGACGTTATTACAAATCGATTTATACCACAGTCACATTTTTATACGAAGATTTGCGGCAGAGTTAGAAGGAGGGAATCATTTTTTTCCAGGACTGTACAACAATAATGGCAGAGCAATTATGTAAAAAAAAAAAAAACAGTTGTTATACGTACAAAATTACTATTTATTCTGATTTCATTTCATTTCATACGGCATGTGAATAGTTTACGTGAGGTAAAGATTATATGAAGAGAAGTAAAATCCCCCATGACTGGAAATCCGTTGGTATTTCTTATTCATGCGTTTTCTTTTTCCACTTTTAACAATCTTTACAAAACGTTCCATTGTAACCTTGTTTCCCCTATAATAATATCCTACCATTTTCTATTTTTTATAATTTTACTACAAGATTTCTTTGTTTCCAGGTAACATTCATAGATCTAGCATTGATACGCTGTAATTTGTTTTAAATTCATATATCGCGAGGCTCATGCTAGTGCCATATTTTAATATCGCTTTTTTGTTGGTTATTGAAGCATATTTTTTACAAAAGAAGCTAATTACTAAAATAAGTAGCAAAAAATGAAGATAAAGAAGTTCATAATATTTTATCATTGCAAACCTATAACGTGGTGTTCAGAGCAACAGCAATTATGGTATGGCGGTACCATGCACCAAGCTGAAAAAGTACTTTATGGACAGGTATGAAGTGTGGATAGCTACTTAATCAAGGACATCAGTAATCACTGGTGGCGTTAAAGAAACAACTATTTAGTTATTCACAGACTTTTATAATAGCAAATAAATTTCTTCCTCTTCTTGGAAGAAAAAAAACATGAATTAGGGAAACTAAATGACGCTGAAACTTTTTTAAATTACACACACAGCAAAGAATGAATTTTACTCATATATTAATACCTATTTGAACTAATGCAGCCCATTTCTGCCTACTCGGAGAGAAATGCTATTGTAAAAGTTTCAGAGAATGAAACTAGACGAAAAAAAAAACAGACACGGAGAAATGTAAATAAAAGAAAAGTTATGTTTTTTTTAAACCATTAGTTAGAGAAAACAGTTCCAGATTATTCTCAGATTAAGTGTTCATTTCGAGCCAAGAAAAAAACAACCTGTGCATATAAATTTGTGACAAATGCTCTCTATGATAGATATAGGATGACAAAAAATATCTTAATGGGGTTTCTCTCAGTATGGGAGTTTGAAGAGCAAAAGAATTATAAATATTCGGTTCAAGTTAGGAGGCCAACACACGCCTTACTTTAGATACTAATGTTTTGCTCTCGACTCTGATGATAGATGTTTAGCTTCACATGCGGCCAATCGATCTTTGCAGGTACTATTAATGACGCATCTGGCAAGAAGAAGATTTGGGATATTTTTTCGCGTTGCTTTGTGTGAGAAACAGCCATGGAATTGCCGGGCAAGCCGCCAACTGGCAACCAAGCATGGTACTGCTTGTTTTCACTATGTCCACTTCCAGACAAATGTTAGGAGAAATCAATTTTTTTTCTTATTATTTTGCCATCATCAAAGTTTTGTAACAATTTATATCTAGCGAATAGAATCTGGGCGAGTAAATTATTTTGCAGGAATTCGGTGAGTAAAATGTTTTACTGTTTCGAAGTATAAATGCTATGCCACACTAAAATATCGATAACATTGTATGGTAAAAATGAATATTTTGCAATGGAAAAAAAAATCTGAAGGTGTTCTTTTTCATATAATACGACAAGTAAGACAAATGATACTACTTAAAGTGTGATATTGTTGAAGTATGATACTGCGTGTTTTAACTAAGACCACTTCCAAAAAAATATGAGCAGAAATCAGTTTTTTTTTTGTATTATTTTGCCATTGTTGACGTTTTGTAACAATTTATATCTTGTGAGAATCTGAGGGAGTAAATTGTTTTGCAGGAATTTGGCGAGTAAAAAATTTAGCTGTTTCAAAATTTAAATGCTAAACCAAACTAACGAATCGAGAACTTTGTATGGTAAACAAGAATATTTTGCAATTGAAAATTTACTGAAGATTTTATTTTCACACAATGTGACAACGATAATGAAACTGAAGCGTAACACTGTTCTGGAGCATGACACAGCTCGTTTTCTCGTTTTTCGTACACGCACGGGCAAACACGCACACGCACACATATATATTTGCCATCATCAAAGTTTTGTAAGAATTTAATTTAGCCAATAGAATCTTTGTGAGTAAATTGTTTTACAAGAATTCTGTGGGTAAATTGTTTAAGTGTTTCAGAATATGCTTATAGTCCAAGAGCCGACAGCACAAAAACCTATGTTATCAAGCACAAGAAAAAAACCTTTATTTTATGGAAGAGTAGAAGTAGGGGAATCTAATGATCCATGTCTGTCGGAAGTGAAGTGATGCATAAGCCAAAAATTAATACCACCGGTGGTTCACTCGTAGGTTTATCATTGTGTTTGTCCTACAAACAAAGGTATGAAAACACGGAGGACTGGGAGCAGGAAAACACAATGATAAACTTACGAGTGAACCACTAGTGGTATTAATTTTTAGCTTATGCACCACTTCACTTCCGGAAGACATGGATCATTAGATTCCCCCACTTCTACTCTTCCATAAAATAAATGTTTTTTTCTTGTGCTTGATAACATAGGTTTTTGTGCTGTCGGCTCTTGGACTATTAACAAAAGTAAAATATCGATGAGTTAAAGATGGTTAAAATGAATGTTTGGCAAATTTATTTGAAAAAGTTGGAAAAGACGGGTTTTTTTTTTTACATAATACGAGAAGTATTACAAATGACACTTAAAGTCTACTATTATAGAGCTGCTGCATTAAAGACATATAATAATTAGACTTCTTTAAGATGTTGATTTCAATTTCAGCCTGATTGAGAACGTATTTTTGAAATACAAAATACAAAATATTTTATTGAATAAATTAAATTTTTTTCTCTCATCCAAAGAAGCTTGAATGTTTCAAAATATAAATGTTAGTCCGAACTAAAATATGTGGGACTTTGCAAGATAAAGATGAATATTTTCAGAATTTTATTTAAACGAAAATCTCGCGAAAAATGTTATTTTTACTATAATACGAAAATTATGACTAATAATGTTCTGTGACTAATGAAGTATGATATTATAAGACTGTCATATTAATGGTACTCATATGAAAAACTTCTGTAAGGTATTAATTTTAACTGCAATATCATTGAGAATTTCTTTAAAATGTCAAATCAAGAACTTTTTCATTGAATGAAATTTTTAACTTTTCCCTCATTCAAAAAGAGCTTAGATGGTTCAAAATATAAATGTTAAATATGATGTGCTAAAATATAGACTTTAAATGATAAATAAGAATTTTTAAATTTTGCTTAAAGTACTTGCTAAAAATATTATTTCTTAAGTAAAACTACAATTACTATTAAGGATACTTAACGTGTGATACTGTAGCGCCGTCACATTAATGATACACATATGAAGGAATTAATAAATATTAATTTGAATTACAATGTATGAGTTTCTTTTACATATGAAATCAAAAATTTGTCTACTGAATACATTTTATTGCTTTTATCTCACTCACTTTGAAGCTTAAATACTTCAAAGTCTAAATGTTTATCCGAACTAAAATATGAAGGATTGTGTTTTTTCTGACATTGTTCTTTCTACGTTTAAACGAATTTTAATGTAAGATTTAAGGAGATTGATTTGAGCGCTTGTATGTTAAAATATTTTACCTGCGCATTGTTACATGTCTTACCTGAAGTGAAAATTGAAATTGTATTCTCGACTAGATAGTACCCGTCAAGATATGACGGTAAATAACTTGAATGTTCCATTAAAAAAATTCTTGAATTTTGAATTAGTTGCTTTTAAATTAATTATTGAAATCATAACAAATTTTTATATTGCATAAGTGATTCCTATTTCTTGAAGGCGAGCTAGAGGGTGCTGTCAGTCTAACCTATTGAATGAAGTGAAAGAACTTTAAGTTTATAATTTACAACCAATTATGCTTGCCTTTTATCAGAAATTTAGCAAAAAATACTGGAAAAGAAAATAAGTTGAAACTGGTGTGAATTAATAGGAACTAAAATAACTTCTTAAAACACCATCAAAACCTTAAATGCGCTAGGCCTTTCGAAAGATCTGAGTCTTTTCCAAGCTGCAATGCTCTCTGCAGCTTGGAAAAACCTTTTCATAATGCTCTCTGCAGCTTGGGGAAACTTTTTCAGTACTACCATATAAGTTAATTTTTGTATTAATTAATTTTAGTCTGTTTTTATATTTTATTCATTTATTTATTTTTATTTCATGTGTTCTCATATTTTAATATATGTGTGTGTTTTCCCTTTATTATAATTTATTTTTATTTTCATGTACTTCCCCCCCCCCCATTTTGCTTCCTTATTCCCCTTCTACTTGGTGTTCCTTTGTTTAGATTACACTCTTCTGTGATTGGTTGTTGTCTCCTGCTATCCTATTGGCTGTTGATTTCTAATTTCCTTTTGGCTGTTTCTTCAGCCTGTTTTCCCTTCCCTTCTCTCATTTCAGTTTTGCAGCTGCTTTCATAGTAGAAGCACGTCTTTTTGCGCCTGACGAAGAAAGACTCAGATCTTTCGAAAGGCCTAGCGCATTTAAGGTTTTGATAGTGTTTTAAGAAGTTATTTTAGTTCGTAAAAAAATACTGGGCAGAGCATTTATTTTTACTTACTACAATTTAATTGTTTTATTTTTTTGTTGAAAAAATAACAATATCTATTTTTATTTTTTTAACTACACGCCCTTTAAAAGCTGCCATGAATTTTATTTATATCAATCTCATTCTCTAAATGCCTAATTTTGAAACTTGATGCAACTAACGATTTATAATATATAATTACTTGAATAAATTACATATATAAATAACATACATATTACATACTTAAATATATAATTACTTGAATTTTATTTTACTTTTTTCTTCATTTTTTAAATATTAAACCTTGGATATCAATATTAACATAATTTATTTTATAATTCTTATATGAATATTTTCCTTTCTTTCCGTTTTATTTTTTTTTTTTTCCTTACGGAAAAGAATGACAAACTTTTCTTTTTGACTCACACACCTATTTATCTTGATAATGCTAAAAAATATAAACAAAAGTTATAGATCAGCCCAATTTATTTAATTGATAATTACATGCAAAATATTTTAGGTTAAATATTTTAAATATAAAATTATTTTCCGACATATTTTTGAGTGTTAAATTTTATTTAATGATAAACTCTTCAAACAATAATAAAATCTAAATCATATAACTTCTCCTCTTAATAAAATATGTCATTATCGAAATGAATTATTGCCAAAAATGGAACAGAAATCATTTTGCCGGGCGTTGGGGCTCGAACCCGCGTCGTCTACAAAAGTTCAAAGCTTTAAACTGGTGCTTTAGACCACTCTGCTAACCAGACCTGCTGTACCTGTCCTCTAAATGGAAGATGTAGTAAATTTAACTTCACGCATGCGCAAATGCGTGAATTTTTGAGTCTGATTCTTACAGATTCAGGTTTACGCTTTAATATATATGATTATAGATGAAAATGCTGTTTAAAATTATTTTTATTGCCATTGATATGAATATGCGTTAATGAAATTTCCATATGCTATTGTTGGCTAATTACAACGTATTGTTTATTTGATAAGCAATTTGCATTTTAAATCGCATTCGATTGAAGAAATTTTTTCAATTAGATCGTAATCGATACGTGATGGATGAAATTTTTGCTTTGTATTTTTTTTTTTTTTTTTACATTTGTTCATATTAGTATATTCTTCCTTTTGCCGTTAAAGCTATATTTGTAAATATGCTATCACAATAAAAATATTATTGATAGATGCTTCCAATTAAATGAATTTAAAATGTATATGATGTTTAACCCCTTAACACGTTGGTGCCACGGTGGCTGACACTGAAGCTGAAAAATTTACAATGTTTTAAGTAATTTTTAAGAAAGTATAATCCTGTAATAAATAAAATGTAAGTACATTTTAAATAAATGTTCAGTAATTACTTAAAACAATATATATATATATATATATATATATATATATATTTAGTTTTATATCATATTTTAGACCGTCAGTCATCGGTGAATGATGCGTTCTAAACGGGAAGTTCGGTGTAAGCCACCGGTGACTGACGTGGCGCTTAACGTGTTAAGCACCATACTCAATTTAGTGCACGGAAAAAACTGTTTTGTTGAAATTACCAAATTTTGGTTCATATAGCTCCATCCAAATATTTTGGTTGGAATGTCCAAATTTTGGGTGGACTAACCAAACGATTTTTTGAATTAACAAAATAATTTCGTTAATCTAACCAAAATTTAATCATTCCAACCAAAATATTTGGATGGAGCTATATGAACCAAAATTTGATAATTTCAACTAAACAGTTTTTTCCGTGTGGGTTGGGTTGGGTTGGGTTGATTGTTGACGGCCAATTATCTACACGAGGGATATAGGCCCTAGGGGGAGTGCCTTCCGTGGAGGTCTTTCTAAGGGAACCTAATCCGTATTAACGCATGGAAATCCACGGCTCGAAGAAAACCACGAAAACTCCGAACGATTAGGCCGACGGGCGCGATTGGGTTCGAACCCAGCACCTCCCGTCTACCAGCTTCGAGAGCAGAACCTCTCAGCCACTGGTGGGGCGTTTTTTCCGTGTGATAGCATGCTGAATACCAGCTATATTAACTTTCGTCAAAAGTTTATGTCATTTTTAATTATATGGGAATTATTTAATTAAATGAAATAAAGGTTTATTTATATTATACAAACAGAAATAAGGTTCGAAGTAAATAACTTCCATGGTCACAATAGCCATTAGCATCGCAAAAAACAGATGCTTAGAACACAACAGTCTGGACTTAACATGAGGACGTACGCACATACATCCTGGTATTTCAAATAGAAGAGTTCATGAAGTACGCAGGTACGTCGTGGGGCTTAAAGGTTTAATTATTACTTTCAAACTTCTGAAAACATACGAAATATTTTAAAAGAAGTTTTCAAATGCTACCATTTATTGGTTATAGTAATTTTTATGACCTGCTTAAAGTTAGACATAGTTAATCTTAAGAAAATGAAATAGAAATTAGGGAAGTCTATCGCACCAGAGAAAGCTTAACAGTGCTGCTCCTCGAAGGAAAACGTATAAAGTAAATCACTCCTCTAAAAGAACCAAACAAGGCTACTGGTGAGAAAATGCAGTAGAATTTAAAATCCATTGCTGGTGAAAAGTTTCTGAAACTGGGAGTGTTAAAGAATAAGAAGTCCTCTCCGCAGTCATTTGACACTGAAGAGGCATTTTTTTGCTCTTTATACTGAAATGGCTTCTTGATCCCTGCGAAAGAGAGCGATAGGGAAAAGTTTTCTTCTTCATCATGTTTTACATTTCATCTCTGCCAGAAGTTACTCATCCTGCTGTACTCGAACAAAAATCAGAATTTATGACGGACCTGGGGAATCTGTAATCTCTCGTCTTTCTCCACTTTCCAAGTATAAATAATGCACCTTTTCCGAGACAAGATGGCAATCAACAAGTGTAGTTCTGTACCAAGCATCAATGTTCATTTTAAACTGTAAGATATCCGCGAAACGTTTATGGGAATATAACAATTGCTTCGACTGTAAAATCGCGTTTAAAGCAGATGTCATAGAGGAGCAGATAAAATAGTCAGCATAGAGATTTGTATTGACATATTTATGATAAATTTATACGATCAGATATATTTTATTTATAACTTTTTAGCAATGTTTCATTTATATTTCGCAGTTGTTTCTATACAGATTAGTTAATGAAACCAGTCCCATAAAATTAAAAACAAATGCAAAATACATTTTCTCTTTAAACGACTATTAAAAAAAAATCTGAACGATTATATTTCTAACTACGTTTATTGTCATTGATATGCGCCTAATTTAATGAAATTTTAATATGCTATTGCCTTTACACCCCGACTCATTGCTAACTTCTTATGATATGAACATAAATTTATCAATTATATTAAAAGAGAAACATTTTCTTTATTCATATTAGATTTTTTTTATTTATTACATCTGCTGAAAATTACTCAGACCGCCGTACTGAAAAGCAGAACTTATGACGAATCCTAGAAAATCTGTTATCTCTCGACTTTCTCCACTTTCCAAGTACAAATGATATACATTTTCCCAGAAAAAAGTAATCAACAACTGTAATTCATTACCATAAATCTATGTTTATCTTAAATTTAACTTGCCCGCAAAAAGTATATATGGAAAAAATAGTTGCTTTGACTGTAAAATTGCGTTAACCCGGGAATGCTCGCGCATATCCAGGATATGTACGATTTATACTTTGCCACCAATAAATTCAAACAAAAGTTGTCATTTTATTTAATATTGACATTCGTCGCAAATTCTGTGATAAAATAATTTGAAGATTACTTTTCAAAAATTAGTGGTGAGAAATGTAATAACCGTACCTAACCTGGGTATGTAATACCCTGCGCGTGTAATCCCGGGTTAAAAACCTTAGATATGCATTTTCTTTCTACAATTTTAACAATGTTTGCTCTAGTTTTCGGAATTGTTCCTATACATATTATTTAAAAAAAATCGTTTCCGAAAAACAAATAAAATACATAATTAAATTTTATTACTAAGCAAAAAATTTTACTAGTTTTTACAATGTTTAAGTACTAGCTCAGCTTACATTATAAATGATAGTTCACACCAGTCCCGCGGTAATTCAACTTCTTGCATCAGAAGCTTTGATGTTTGTCAGTTTATTTCTGTGCACAATACCGTCATATCAAATGGGCGAGTAATGCTCGGACCAAGTACCCCAGGGGCTTCGAATGAGCAAAATTTAAGTTACAAACATACTTTTAAAATAAAAAATAAAATAAAAGCAATCTTAATGAATTGTAATCACTGAAACTTTTTCATCGCATAATAATGAAAATGTGCGATTTAGTGATAATTTTGTTGCATGTCAATAAATTCTATATAGAATATAAGCATAAAAAATTCTATTTCAAATCACATACGCATCCCCACATCTGGATATTTCTAGAAAAATCAACAAGTTATGTAAGTTTACGTGTACCCCCCTTCCCCACACACGATATATCAGTCGTGCTCAGGGCTTTGAGTATTTTAATATGGTGCTGTCTGGGCGAAGTTGTTTGCGCAAGTTTTGAATTTTACATATAACAAGGATAAAAGAAAAAAAAAAACTCTGAAAGGTAACCCTTATGCGAGAAACATGATGTAAACAGGCCTATGCTTTGTGACGGTTTCAATAAAACAACCTCTAATCCACTTACAAGGAACTTCTGGGACATAGCGCGTCCATTAAAATTGGAATTAGTTTTTTATTCCATGAACTTACAGTAAATTTCTGGCATTTTCAATAACTAAAATTCATTGAAATTGAAGTTTTTTCTCTATTTTAACCGCTTACAGAAAAACTCTTGGCATTTTTCATAGATACCTGCTACCTGCATCAAAATAGAAATGCTTGCTTCAAAATGAAATAGGTTAAAAGTATTAAGTACAATGTGTTTTTAAATTCCCAATTGGCTATTTTCTGGCATATTTACGAAGCTATTTTCATTCGTAAATGTGCTATTCCATATACAAATAAATAAAATTTTGTTTTCGATTTTTTGATAAAAGCTAAAAAATCTGTCAGAAACCATTTTGACCAAGTTTAGCGAATTTTTAAATATTTTAAGAATTAGCCAATTTTTGAAGCGCGACAACCCGAGAAAGGTCATTATAAGACATAAATGGAATAGAAATCACGATGTAATACATTTATCAAAAAATGAAAACGCTATTCGATACTTGCATGTATAAAAATGAGCGTCAGAAAATGTCAGAAAGTTTTGCGTTGTTGATTACGAAAAAAATATTTTTTTGATAACAGCAGAGCAACTGAACCCCTTATAGCACCAGAGTATATGATCAAAATGTGAATATGCCGTAACCAACAGGAAGTCATACTGTCATCATGTAATGTGGAAGAGGAATCGTATCTAAGTCAATCTGACGTCGATATGTCCCATTATGTAATTAGTCCCAAATGATAGTCACTTCAGAGTCATTATGAGTCGAATTAAAAAGTCACATTTTGGTCATAGTTCTGACTGTGACAATTGTGGCCGTTTGAACCTATTTAATGATGTCACATCAATTGACTGTGTTATTAGAGATATTGATAATATTTAATATTACTTAAAATACAATGCAATTTAATTTATTATATCCGAAGTGAAGTGGAATAATTCGTGATAATTATTTCTAACTTTTTTTTCGGTTGCGGTTAATATGAAATTTCTAGTGCTGTAAGTACTATTCTCTGACATTTTTATATGTGTATTCAACTGCTGTTACTATTATTTTACATTTATTTACATAAATGAATAAGCAAAATCAAAGAAATGCTTTTAAAACTGTCAGTTACTTCCTGAATTAGTACTGAAGGTCATTCATTAAAATAAATTATTTTCAGATGCATGACGCAATCTCATTTAATAAAAATAGTATAGAAATACCTTTTACGTTTTCTGGAAAAAATCTTTTGCCTTCTCCTTTTCGTTAGTCAAGATCTAACTATAAATAACGAACACTTCTCAGATTAACTGGCTTTCGGCAAGACAAGCATTTTTGGAGGTTAATTGATTCTACCTAAGTTAAGCTATTTATAGGAAGTATTTACTGCTTGTTTCTAATTGCTTGATTTTAACTGTTTTTCGTGTTTTTCACACGAAGATTACATTTCCCTGTCTGTTAAGTTGATGTAGATGCGACAATAGCTATTAACTAGAAATGAACTGTTTTGGGATAAAAGACACATTTGAGTTCCTCTTTATTACGGTTATTTCCCCGTAACTTTTTATTGAATATTCTTTTTGATTTTTTAAGAGAGTTTAATTAACTTTAATATAATTGTTTAAATAAATAAATAAATAAATAAATATAACAAAGTCAAGGACGGGGCGCGGGCAAGCTAATACAAATAGGGTATTTTAGAGAATTTGCCCAAGAAATCTCTGAATCATGCTTTTTGAGAGTGTATTTTTATTCAATTCCGAAATGAAGCTATAAAATATTATTCAATGGAACTATAAAGTATTGCCGTTAAGTAATTATAAGAATGTACATATTAGTACATGTTCTGATTTCAGCACTTATGATTACAAATAAATAAATAAGTAGAAAATAAAATTTGCAATGAGAATACCATAAACATACTTTACACTGATTATTTCGTTTCTAGTTTTAACAAAAAATAAAAACCACTTCAAGGAATTGTTTCTTACCTTGGTGTTTTGTGGCAAACCTATATTATTAACCATATTAGAGTCCAGCACGGATCGAGTTATACGGATCCGAACCCGAAAGTGTTATTATAATTAAACCCGAAATCCGACTCTAATCCAAAGCATTTCAAACCCATATTTTAATGCATTAATCCATATTTTAGAGCAATTATGAAAATATAGACGTTGACTGGAACCATGATAATAACCTGAAATATACCTAAAACCAAGTTTGAATGATTTTATATTTTTTAAATAAACATCTTTCCAAACGAACCTAATGTTGGGGATCCCACTACATTTGACAGTGTACATGCCAGGATGTGCTACGCACGCTCTGGTCTATTTTTGCAAATAAACGTCAGATTTGTATGATTTTATATTTTAAGCGACATTCTTTCCAGACAAACTAAGTTAGTTATACGCTATATTGCCATTAATGACCGGCAATTTTCAATTTTAGACATTTTGTCAAACATTTAGAAATATACTTGTCAGATTCTTCTGGAATTTCAGGATTAAAAAGAACAGGTATGACCTCATATTTAACAATGTCGATTTGATAAGGGGGATAATTAGGGGCCAACAAAAAATCAAAGAAAAAAATAATACTTGGGATCACCCTGTAAAATAAAATGCACGAAATGATCTATCGCTACTGAATATAAATAAACAGACATTATGCAATATGTGTATTCTTTTGTGTAAGAATAGCATGTATATTATTAGAGATATAGCGATTTATTTAAAAAAATTAAAAAAATCTTGCATGTTTTTTGCTTATAACATACAGGGTTTTCAACCAAATTTAACGCCAATTTCAGAAAAATTGACAAAATAGAGTAGAAACAATATAGTGCAATTGAAATATAAATATATTAAATATTTTAGGAAATATGAGCAGTTGTATGAAATAATTTTTATCTGCGCATGCGCGAACGATAACAGGGATCATTTTACATAATTTAATAGTCAACTCTATGGAGCAACTTATTAAAAAAAATCTAGTCAAATATCGTAAAAATTCAGAAAGATATCGGCGTTAGAGTGAGCAAATTTTTAGTAGTTCTCTAAAAGCAGCTGAATGATAAGAGATTTACACAAATTGTCATTTTTAATTTTATTTTTTTTTAAATTTTCATTTTTTATTGATGCTTTAGTTCTTCTCTGATAACCACCAGAACGAGCCTATACCATGATCAAAAGAAGTATCGAAATCGAAGCATTTTTTCCAAATCTACTCGTTGATAGCCACTAAATACTAACTTTTTTCTGAAAGTCAGTTAATAAAAAATGACAATTTGTGCAAAATCCCTTATCATTCAGCTGCTTTTAGAGAACAACTAAAAATTTGCTCACTCTAACGCCGATGTCTTTCTGAATTTTTACGATATTTGACTAGATTTTTTTTATAAGTTGCTCCATAGAATTGACTATTAAACTATGTAAAATGATCCTTGTTATCGTTCGCGCATGCGCAGATAAAAATTATTTCATACAACTGCTCATATTTCCTAAAATATTTAATATATTTATATTGCAATTGCACTATATTGTTTCTACTATATTTTGTCAATTTTCTGAAATCGGCGTTAAATTTGGTTGAAAACCCTGTATGTTATAAGCAAAAAAAAATGCAAGAATTTTTTAATTTTTTTAAATAAATCGCTATATCGCTATTAATATAAGTGCTATTCTTACACAAAAGAATACACATATTGCACAATGTCTGTTTATTTATATTCGGTAGCGATAGATCATTTCGTGCATTTTATTTTACAGGGTGATCCCAAGTATTATTATTTTTCTTTGATTTTTGTTGGTCCCCTAATTGTCCCCCTTATCAAATCGACATTGCTAAATATGATGTCATACTTGTTCTTTTTAATCCTGAAATTCCAGAAGAATATGACAAGTATATTTCTAAATATTCGACAAAATGTCTAAAATTGAAAATTGCCGGTCATTAATGGCACTATAGTGTAGTTTCTGACATTTAGATATATTAAACTTTCAAGCTCACAACCCTCACTCTTAAAACGAGAAATGATATCTTCCAGCATTAACAACCTGTCTCAAAAGCACAATTCTTGTAAAGCACGAAATGATATCTGGGTAAGCACTGAGGAAAAATAAAGTCTGGCGAATCCGTAAAATGTCTTCTAGAATTTTTTTTTTTTTTTTTTTTGAAACCGTAAATATTAATATTTTTTTAATCGAAAGCTATCGTTAGAAAGATACTGGGATTGAGATTTCTTTTTAATGATTTTAGTCCGGTTAAAGGAGATGACATTTTAAAACTGGAGAAAAAACGGAAAAAAATGAAAGTGAACACGGATCAACCTCCGAGAAATATTTTTTTGAAATAGTAGATATTAATATTTTTCGAAATTAAAGACACCGCCGGAACCAGAAAAAACCCTAACTGTAATCTACATTCATTATTAATCAGTTATTGCTCTGATCCATTTTAAATGTAGCTTATTTTGACGCGCAGTAGACTATGATATATTGAAATTTGCGAAGTATCCTTCAAAAATATATACACTATACGACAGCTATTTTTAAAACGCAAAGTAGTGCTGTCTACATTAACATCATATTATGCGTAGACCGGACATGCGTACATACATATATGATAAAATGAGTTGTATAACCACCTTCGTGAACCTGCATTTGCAACAGTCGCTTGGTATTGCTTATGATTGCCGATTACTTACACGTGGGATACTGGCCCGAGGCTGTGTGCCCTCCTTAGGTGTCTTTCTAAGGGAACCTAACCCGCATTTACGCAAGGTTCGAAGAAAACCACGAAAACTCCGAACTATTAGGCTGACGTGCGCGATTAGGATGGAGCTCTGCACCTTCGTCTTACCAGATTTGAGAACAGAGTATTAAACAAAATTAATGCAGAGAATAACTGAATCTGGCATTTAAAATGATTGATTTAGTTTATACATTAACAGAAATTTTGTGTTAGATCCAGAGCTTTCGCAGCTGTGAGTTACAACTAAGTAGAGTTCCACTGAATCTTCGGCTTCGTTATCGTTTTCAGCTCAAAATCTTAGTTTCGGCAAACATTCGTTTTCGGCAAAAATTCTGTTGAATATTCAGTTTGAATCGAAACTCGGCCGAAACTATCTGTATTCCTAAAACCTCGTTTCTTCCTTCGAGAATTTCCAACACCACTCCTCGATTTGAGCTGTATATTGGCTCAAATGAGAGCTTGTTTATTTATTGCTATAAACGTCACTATTTATAATTAACAGTTATCACTGACTCAATACATATATGACTAAATTCTGAAAATGCTTTCCACGTGCTCACTAAAATCTGCAGACTTATTAGCGATAGAAAATTTTTAGTTTAAGTACCGCAGAATTGTTTCGAAGGCGCTCTAAGGAAAGTGTAGAATAAAATTACGGAATAAAACAGCTGATGACCATTTACAAAAGTCATTATAAAAGGTAAAACGAGGTATGTATTCCCAAAACGTTTTTTAATCAGATGAAATTCGTATAATTAAGAAAGCGTTTTGTGTTATTGATGAATTACATCTTAAGTTTTTTTCAGAGGCACAGAGAGCCAACTTGGGGACAAAGTTTCCAAACAGGGGCATCATTTAAAAAATTTTTTAAGGTGAGTGTATGTGTCTGTGTGTGTGTGTGGGGGGGGGGGGGTGTTCTTTCAAGTGAACAAACTCTTATTTTGATCCCGTTGTGAGAAGAAATTGTTTTATACTCACATATAAAAAATTAAAATAAATTAGTTAAAGTACTGAATAATGGTATATATGTCTATGCTAAATACTCCTGTGTCTCATTTTGAGAATGTTAAAATGACAAATAAAATTGTTAATTATAATTTTCTGGGCTTAAAGTGTTGTTTTGATGTTTATCTTCCTATTTTAGTCAAATTTGACAGGTTATTTTCGTTTTTTTAATTTATTTATTATTTTAGTCTGCTACATTCTTAAATATCACATTCCTTGAGTGGACAACTGTTCCCCTAGCCTCCCCCAAATGGCACTGCTGCTTTCAAAGAGCGGCACATATGTATTCACGTAAAAGGGGGTAACTCTAGAAGATGTTAATAATATAAAAGAAGATATTAAATTCGTTATTTTTAAATTAAATTATTTTTCAATAATTTTATAAGTTTATAACAACTTATTTTTAATTAAATAATTTCAATTACTATTTTCTGTTAATTTAATTTTGAATGAATTTAGTCAATAACTATGTACTTTCGTTTCTATGCAAAATATCATTCAGATAACATGCATTTGTAACTGTGTGTTTATCGTTTGAACTATAAAAGCGAAGTAAGATGCAATTTTCCACACCATTTTAGACAGATGTTTTGCATCTAGCGGATTACATTGTTTTTACATGGAGTATTTTCTTGAATGGCCAGAGAGAGGAAAAACTCTCAAATAGCGTATTTCAACGATTTCAATGCAAAATATTAAAAAACTGAAAATCCAAGTATAGTTAAAAGTTAAATATTAATTATTCAAATTGTTTTTTAACTACACTGTTAATTAGTTTTTCATAAGTATGATTATTGATTGTTATAAAGTAATAAAAGGTAAAGTTGTATTATTATTTATGTTTTGTTTTTATTTGAAACTTATACCCGCACACATACACGCATATATATGTATGTGTGTTTCTTAGAAATGCGTTTCTTTATGTACATAATTAATTAATAACTATACATATATTAATTACTTTATTTTTAAGACAGTTTCATTTTCGGCCGAAACTAGGAAGATAATTGAAATTCAGTTTCGGTCGAAAACTACATCTAAGTTTATACTCAGCATACTGGAACATCTTTGTTTAATTACAAAAATATATATGAATACAGTCAAGTTCGCTTATAACGAACCTGCCGGACCATCAAAACTGATTCGGTATATGCTAGGTTCGTTATAAACGGTTTACGAATCTTTATAATGGAGAATGCTCTAAATGCTTTTTAACTATATATACGAATTTTAATGAATGTTTTGAAGGTATTAAAACAATTTTACACGGTTTAATTTGATTTTTTAAAATATAAGCTTCGATATTCATATTAAGTGTACTCGGCACAGAAAACAAACATTTTTTTATTATCAAATTTAAAAGAAATATTTTAGATATTATTACGTAAATTTTAATACATATAATTTAATCCAAAAAAAATTTAAAAATTAATTTTTAAAAAAAAAAAAAAAATAAAAGCAAGTTCAATTTTAACAACTTAATTTTAAACGCTACCAGTATTTTATTTATTTTTTTAATTTTCACCTGATTTTTTTTTTTTTTTTATTGCAGATCAATAATGATATTTTGAACAGATTGGAGAATCGGATTATTTAAAAATAGGAATAGTTCTTGTATTGAATGAATTTTATAACAAGTTATTTTAATGGCACTTGTAAGTACCGCCAGTAGATAAAGGGTTACACAAAATGGGACTTTCTATTTGGTTCGCTATAAACGATTGTTCGCTATATATGAGGTTCGTTACAACCGGACTCCACTGCACTTGCTTTAAAGTTTTAAAAGCTACTTGTGAGATAAACCACTTTTGAGCTGAGTTTGTTCCATAGAAATGATAACCTAAAAGGATATATTTTCCATTGACAGGGAAAATATATTTCTTAGAAAATTATATTGAAATAATTTTCTTCTAAATATCGTAGAAAATATTTTTATTCGTGTTCATTTATCTTTCAACCCTCGAGAAAGCCATCCATTGTGAAAAGCCTTGTTAAAATTCAATCCTTATGCTTCTACTTAAATCTAATTAACACCGATTTGACAATGACTGAAATTCACAAACTGTTTTGTAGCAAATATTTGTATGAAAATAACATTGGAGAGCGTTAAACCTGAAAAGATAAAGAGCAACGTTAGCGCAAAGGATAAGTTTAGATCGCATTTACAATAACATCGAAACGGTTCCCGTGACTCGAACTCGATACATGTGAAGAAAATCAACGAAAGGCGAGAATCCTCCTGTCACGTTAATTTAAGCATATGCTACCGGTGACTTTTTTTTGAGCAACTTTTCTGGCACGCTTTCTCGTTATTTTATCGTCCCCCTCCTCCACCCAATATAATTTCTTTTTCACTTTTTAACGACCTGGAAATTTTTACTTGAGTAATTTTGGGTGACGGGTTGATGTTACTGATGGAGAGGTTAGTTTAATGTTTTGTTTTCTTTCAAAAATTTTCCTTCCAATTTATAAACTTACACAGATAAGTAAAAGACATGATTACATAATTCTAAATCACACTCAAGAGTTTCTGTCTTAAATCATCATTATTTAAAGCTGACAAATTTTAAAATGATTAAACACTTATTTTTTTTTTTAACTCCATAGCATTTTGAAATTGAATTTCTACTCTCGTTTGTGTCTTTAAATTGTAAAAAAAAAAAAAAAAAAAAAAAAAAAAAAAAATATTATTTCGTGTTACTGTCGGGCATGAATTATACATCTCATTTTCAAAATGACGACGTCAAGTTGCATTTCTTCTTTTTTCTTTTTTGATTAGACTATTTTAGTTTAAAATTACTTAGTTAATAATCAGTGTTCAACTGTTTATTTTAAGGGGGGAGAACTAGTTCAATCTCGAAACCTGTTAAATCATAAGTACACTAAAATTAACATATATTTGTTAAAATACAATTATACTACATTGTAAAAATAAAAAAAATAAGTTCGTTAAATATGAATAGAAAACAATATCATACCATTTTTACTTGACTTAATAATTCAATAATTATTTAGTATTAAAAACATTAATACTAAACAAAAAACATAATTTTATTATCATCACATGTATAATAAAAAGGTATATTTAAACATGTATATTATATACAAGAGGTAAAAACTTTCAAAACATTAAAAATAAAATTTTAAAAGTCTGAAAGCCTACAAGTTTCAACCACTTTGTGGCCATCATCAGGGTCATACTTCAGTATTGAGAGACAAATATTTATAGTTACATACTGATGATGGCCACAGAGTGGTTGAAACATGTCTGTTTTTAGACTTTTAAAATTTTATTTTGAATGTTTTGAAAGTTTTTACTTTTTATGTATAATATACGTCTTTAAGTAAACCTATTGTATGTGTGATGTTAAATTTCAAGATGTTTATTCATTTGCTGCTAATTTAAAAAATGCTTTATAATTCTTTTTTTGTTCGATTTTTAAAAGCACACAAATCAGTTAAATTTATCGACTTTGGAATTTATGTAGGTTTTAATCTAAATAGTCAAAGAGAGACTCAGAAATAAAGCTGATCACAATAATGTATTTGAATTCTATAAGGGAAAGTAGGATAATCCCGCTCACTCCAATATCTCTAAACAGAATAGAATTGAAAACGTGCGATCGGTACCGGCACCTAGCGAACTTCACCGTAAGTTCCCAGTAGGGATATAGTAACCGTCAGAAGGAAAGTATTTTTGTGTACTTACATTATTAGTTTGCAGTTGTTTTATTTTAAAATTCTACATCATCTAACTTGAAGGTAAGTGTACATTCTTATTTTCAAATGTTATTTCAATCATTATGTCTACAAAATATATACATTTAACTGTACTTTCATGCTTTTATTTATTTTTGTTGTGCGTTGCTACGCCAACTGTAATGCATTAAAATCCAACATGGCTATGAAGGGCAATGGCGCTCACGTGGAATTTGAAGTAATTTTGCCAGTGGGCTACTTTTTAAAAATTCAAATTTCTTGATTGACACCACTTTTTTGAAATGTTAAAATTACCCTTGTTTTTGCCTTAATTATTATGTCATTAAACAAGGTCAATTTAAGATTTCAAAAAAGTGGTGACAATCAAAAAACCTGAATTGAAAAAAAGTATGGAGACAGAAATCTGCTGTTTTTACGGAGAATTCGGAAGAGAACGAAACGTGGTTTTGCTGCACAATATGTGGAAAATAGTCGCATAGTCTGCTGTGGTGTGAATAGCCCACACAATTTCATATGTGACTTTTCTCGTACATAAATGTTGTATTCAAATTTTGAGCCGCATTACACTACCATGTCAGGCATTACTGCTCAATGCATGGTTAATTATATAAAACGATAAAAAAAAGTCCTAAAACTTGTATGCAAATTAGTTGATTGCAAATTGTTCCTTATGCTTTGGACTTATACTGCGGTAATAAAAAATTGATTTTTTTTTTTAAATTTGACTAGCTATTCATTTTTTCCTTTAAGTGAGCGGCATTACCATACTTTCCCTTAATCTTTTACATCCAGAAGAAAAAAATAATCAATGAATAAGATGAAACAGTTAAATATATTCTTGAACTGAATTTTAT
Organism: Maratus speciosus; assembly: GCA_963932465.1. Lineage (NCBI taxonomy): Eukaryota > Metazoa > Arthropoda > Arachnida > Araneae > Salticidae > Maratus > Maratus speciosus. The sequence continues at coordinate 405,861,564 of OZ010796.1, forward strand.
TTTGTAAGCATATATATTCAGGGCATTTTTTTTTACACTTTTTATATTATTCCTTATTATTTTTAGAGAAAGCGGAAAATTCATAAAATTCAAAATAATATAATTAGACAAATTTTGGTCGTATACGAATGATTTTTAGGTAACGTTTATTGCAAAAAGCTACCTATTGCAGCCGTTCGGAGGAAAGCGATTTCAAAAACTTTTGGTATATTTTCATCGATCATGACCCCCAGACCCCAAAACCACCCTCGGTTCAAAAGTTGATATATATATATATCTACCCTATATATATAAAATCCTAATGAAACGAATTTATGAAACGGATATATGAAACGACTGAAATGTAACGAATTTATGAAACACTTCTTTGGAACGACTGATTAAACAACTCATTATGTTTCACGGCGATTTCTCCTAAAATATGGAATAGTTTGCGATGAAATTAACACCAAAAATCCGTATTGATCCACAGATCTCAAAACTGGTATTAGAATTTTTAAATTCCAATTAGTTTTCGAAATATTAATTTTTTTCTAATTATAATAAATTTTTCTAATGATGGCAACTCAAATTTTAATCATAACAGATATTTTTTTTCATATTTCAGAAAAGGTTATTATTTTAAACAAATTTGGCGGCCAGTTTGTCCTCCCTTAAATGTATGCTAAGAAACATATCATGCTACTTTTATTCATAATTCAATTTACTTGTACAATCTTTCAGTAAATCGAAAGATTCTGATAGAGAAATCAATTCAGACGGTATTTTTATGTCAGCGAGACGCAGGTGATAAATCGCGAAACATTTTTCCCGTCGCATTTTTTTATATTTAATTAATTTCATTTAAAATATAATACTTTCCCGTAGCTTGCAGGGGGAAGAGCCCCCTAGTATATATATATATATATATATTTCATTAATATACAATTAGTACTTACATGATCTATAAAAAAACAAATTAACACATGCGTAAACAAAATTGCAAAAAAAAAAAAATTATAAAATAAAAAAATATTTATAAAAAATAAAAAATTGTAAAATAATAATAAAAAATTTCTATAGGATGGTTCGGTGGGTAGATGTTAGAAGGAGGAGGGTGGTGTTGTCTGGATAATACGCAATGGTTAATAAAAAAAATGATGGGGGTTTAGTATTATAACTACATTTCTAATACGTATTTTATATGGATGCTGATTTTATGTTTTATATGTAATTGGTGCCTATTCTTTTTATTTCAATTCATATTAAATTTAACTTATTTAATCAAATTCAACATTAACTTGTTTTAAAATTTAGTCTACTCAGGACAATATCATATTAATTAATAATAGTATACCATATTTTTAGTGATTATTATGCATATAAGTCATTCACAATAATGCGGTTTTTGATGATGATCGGTAATGTTTAATTAATGGTTATATATATATATATATATATCTGATTTTTGTCACACTGTAACTCTCGTATTTATGAATCGATTTTGGATGTAACTTCGTGTATACATAGTGCATACCAATGCCTCGACCCGAGTTCTTTGGCCAGCTTCATCCGCCATCTTGTTTCAAAATGGCATCCATTTAAAATTTTTTTTAACTTAAAATTTAAAATGAGGTACCAAAAAATTGGAAAATGAAAAAGATTTTTTTTTTGTATGTGTTTGACCTTAATACAAAGATTCCGGAACAGTTTTTGTTTCGTCTATATCGAAAAAAAGGGTTGAATTATAGCACTTTGAATTTATAGCATGGCGGACATTTGAAACGATCTGATATTTGTCACGTGATAACACGCGTATTTATTAACCAATTTCGATGTAAGAAGGCCTGTGGATAGTATATCGTAATGTCTCGACCAAGTTCGCTGGCCAGCTTCACAGCCATCTTGTTTCAAAATGGAGGCCATTAAATTAAATAAAAAATTATATTTAAAGTGAGGTGCAAAAAAATTAGAAATTCAAAAGGTTTCTTTCTTAAGTATTTGACCATGATATAAGGATTTTTTGTTTTGTCTTTATCTTAAAAAATGGCTCAGATATAGCAGTTTCAATTTCTACTGTCGGTGACATTTTGAAAAATCTGATATTTTGCCTGCAACAGCACCTGTATATATCAACCGATTCCGATGTGAGTGAGCATGTGCACAGGAATTAATAAGGTCTCGACCAAGTTTACTCGTTAGCCTCATCCACCATGTTGTCTGAAAATGGCAGGAACTTAAAGATATCGCCGAATTTGGCAACCAAATATAAGTTACTTTAAATAAAAACAGCTTGGATAAAGCTGACTAATTTGGCGAAATTCTTATTCATAATGGTTTAGTATTGATAAAAATTAGTATTGAATCTCCTATAATTGTTTTCCACTAAATTGAGCTTCATGTGTTTGAATAATATAAGCTTGCTTTTTAAAAATAAGGAATATGAAAGCTACCTCTTCCTCCCGGCACTGGTCGGAAGGATTTTTTTTCTATTTTATTTGTTAGGTCACGAAGATTTTTTTTTCTATGTGTAACTTATAGGACCTAAGAACAGTATAAATATTTATATTTCGTAACTTTTTTAAAAATAACTTTTTTGAGTCAAATGTATATTCATATAATAAAGAAGAATATTAAATTTTTTTTTGAAATGGAACTATACCTCTAAAATTAGCCTCAAAAATAGGTTAAGGAATTTGCTATTGGTCAACTATAAGGGAAACCGTTCTATAACTTTTGCTCATTATTATTAAATATGCATATAATTTTATACGGTTCCACTTATACTATCGCTAGCAACCGGAGGAAAAATTTAAGAACATTTTCAAAAGATGAAACTTTATTTTTCTCTTGTAAAGTATCCGACAATAATAAAATATTATATTTCACCATATAAACGAACACAGCTTAAAATGTTGGTGATCTATTGAACAAATTTACACTCATTTTATGAAATAAAAATAGTTTCTAATAATCTCTTTCGAACTTTTCCATATTTTATATTTGAAAAGACTTTTCAAAAGAGCTAAATAATTCATTCCTTTTCTTCTTTCTCCCCTTTCAGCTGAGTTTATATATATATGAAATATTTCTAATATAAGATTTATAATTTTTGACATTTAAAATACGAGGGTGTATTAATAAGTTTTTGCCCTCACATAGTAATAATTGAATGAAATTTATGAAATTGCTACATTGTATTAGTCCTTTTCTATATAGTCACCGTGCACAGTAACACATTTCTGCAAACGGTATTTCAAAGAGAGGGGGGAGGATGTATTCCAGGAGACGCGATAGTAAACTCAAAGGGGGGCATTTTTCTAACTTTTGCCGACCCCCACATGTGACACATTGTTGGAAAGGCCTGTGACTACTTATTCATGTTATGCACTCCCAAGCCCCTCCCCCAAATTTGCCCCCCGGGGGCATGAATAATATCTGCAAAATTCTGAAAAGTGCCTCCCGGAGGGCGAATTTGGGCTAGGGGCTCAGGAGGTACATAGCATGAATAAGTGATCACAGGCCTTTCAAACAATATGTCCCATGTGGGGGTCGATAAAAGTTAGAAAAATGCCCCCATCTGGGTTTACTATCGCGCCTCCTAAAATACATCCTCCTCCCCTCTCTTTGAAATACCGGTTGCACAAATGTGTTACTGTGCACACTATATAGAAAAGGACTCATAAAATGTAGCAATTTCATAAATTCCATTCAATTATTTTTATGTGAGAGCAACAACTTACTTATACTCCCTCGTATTATTATAGATGTGTCTCAAAATCCATTCATTTCTGCCCGGAGCCTAAAACGATGCATGTTTTTGCAAATCTCTGGTCAAAGGTCCCAAACAGCTAAGGCCACATCTGTTGATCGGTATATCACTTTTACATGTGATAATAAGCATTTTAAGACTTTTTAATTACTTTGAATACTTTAAATATGACATTTATAATTTTAAACTGTTCTTTTTCTTACTGAACCATATTAACTAATAATTGCTTTCATTAACTTGGCTTTATTAACTTGGTAAATAGCTTTATTAGCTTGGCTAATTTATTATATTGATATTTCTTAAATAGATGAACAAAAAAATAAGAAGGAAAGCAGACAAGGTGTTTTAAATAAAGTGGTCTTCCTCTAATAAGCGTTTGAATTGACCAACGTAAAATTGTACATAACTGAGAGCCACACATAAATATGACATTATGCTATAATGAAATTAGTGTATGAATACTGAAAGATGCAAAATAGGCAAATGAACACCTTCAGAGTAACCTTATAAAAGTTACAAGCAATAAAAGAGTATCATTTTATTTTTTATAAAAATACTAACAATTTAACTTAATCGTATGTATCATTATTCGTATGTATTTTGCTCTGAAAAAACATTAATGGAACCCACTATGAAAAGAGGTATTTATAAGTGTGTCAGTTTTTTTTTTTTTTTTTTTTTTTTTTTCAGGCCAGCAATTGTTCAGCGATTTTATCTAAGTTATTGAAAAGTTTATTGGATTTGAAGTTATACCATCTATTTGCTAGTAACACCTCAATATTTTTTAAATTTAGAGAACATCTATTGGAAATACGGAACAATTAGATTATCAGACTTATCATTATCAACTTATTTATCGTAAACCCTTTTAAACATAATACCCTTAAAAAAAGGTTTCATATTTCTTCAAGAGAAAAAAAAGAACATTGACTTTTATCGAGTAACTAATTTTTTTCGCTCTTAATTGAGAGACATAATTAAAAAAAAAGTGCTTTGACTGAAGGATATTTACTTTCTCTTCCTTTCCTTACTTTCTCTTTTTACATGTCGAGAAATTGGAAACGCGTATTACCAAGAGTTACGTACGTGGAAGATCACTGTGCGTATAGTAATATTATGTTACAAAAAATGAATGTAGACAAACGCACTGAAAAGTTATGCCGTGTGAGGCTTTTCTTTAAGTCTTTACACTTTCTAAGTTATTAAATAATAGCTTATACTACAAGGAATTCTTAATAAACAAGACATAGATACGCATAAAACAAATTTTCAACATACTGAATTTAGGATTGGCCAGAATACGACCTAAACTTTTCTAATTAGAGTCGAGCAGATTTCTCTAGCGAGTTCATTAAAATACATTTAATTGCTCTTAAAAGTACACAGTAAGAAAAAGAAAAAAAAAAAAGGAATAAAAAACGAAGATTCTACTGGCAATCTAGACTCCAGTACTATTTCCGTATTTTTACAGAAATTTTTCCCCATAAATTACAGAAAAAGTTTCGTTTTTCTAATTAAAACCGGAAAAATTTCTGTAATTTATGGGGAAATTTTTCGGTAAAAAAAAAAAAAAAAAGGCGTCTAGAGTGCCAATAGAATCTCCGTTTTTTAGTCCTTTTTTTTTTTTTTTTTAATTTTAACAGTGTATTTGTAAATCGGACACGATATTCAAATATATATATAATAAGGCATTTAAAAATGGATAAAGGCAAATGAATTGAAACGATGTATCTTATAAGATAGCTCTTTTTTTTTTCACTTTTTACCCTTGAACTCAGCCTTTGCATTTCCTAAGTATAATTAAATCATGGTTTGTGTGAAAAGGATTTCTTAGTTAATGCGGCATAGATACGGGCAAAATAAATTTCCAACTTATTGAATTAACACCACTTGGAATACTTATCTAAAATTTTCTAACTGGGGCCGAGCAAATTTCTCTACTGAGTACAGCATAATATCTTTAATTGAACTCTCGTATGTTGTCACCCATATTTCGAAGGATGCATATCAAACTACAAATAATCATATTAAAATCATTCTCTATAAACGTCATCAAAGTACCTATAATTATCAGAGGCTCTCAAGTGTTTTCATCAATATGTTTTAAACTACAAATTCCCATACATACACATAAATACGCGCAATAATATTACGTGACAAAAAATGGATAAAGACAATGCGTTAAAACAATGTATCGTGTCGCATGAAGTCCTTCTTTCTTTATTTTTTTTCTCCTTATATGCAGTCTTTTCATTTTCAAAGTATTATTAAATAATGGTTTGTACTACAAAGAATTCTTAATTAACAACACATAGATACGTACAAAACAAGTTTCTGACGTATTGGAATTAACATTGCCCGGAATACGATCTAAACTCTTCTAATTAGAGCCAAGCAGATTTCTCTAGCGAGTTCATCAGAACACTTTTAATTACCAGAACCTCTTGTCTGTTGTCACCCATATGTTTTAAAGGATAGGTAATCAGCTGGGAAGCAAACGCTCTCGCCGAGGTTCCCTTATCCATCAAAACGTCAGGTTTTAGCGCCGCAAAACAACCGGCAAGAGATGCTTCTGCTTTCTCAAAATCACTTTTTTCTCTACTTGACTATAAATACAGCGAGTGTCTGGCTACCTGTCAACGAGCCTAGACCCTCGAGAGAAACTTGCATGTTTTGACATTGCCGTAATTTACTCATGCTTTTATAGCTTTCTTTACTTTAATTTCACGCTTTTCCTCTTTTAACTTCTATTTACTTTCGCTACTAAAACAACTTTAAAGAAAAAAACAGTCATTAAGGCAGCTTTCGATGTCTGGGTTTTTTACAATCGACAATTTCAACCATTACACCCAATTAAACACTTTTTAAAAAAGTTTCTATGAAAATATAAAAACTTTCCAGTGAAATCCAGAAGAAATTTTAAGACGAAAGCGTTTTTTTCATACGAACAATGTACTTATCCATACAGTTACGTATCGATATTGTATATACATTATGCATAAATGTAAAGGTAATATTTAACACATATATATAAAGCTTAAATTGTGTACAAGTTTTATAAAAATATGTAGTTTTATAATGTAGGGATATAATATATTTTTTAGTTATATATTGGGTTTATATAGTTTTAATTGTATAAGCAGATATAGCTAAATTATATACAAGCTATACAGAGTTAAAATTATCTACGGTTTAAAAGCTTAGGAAACTCAAAAACTAGAGGATAATTAGAAAGCTATACTTGCTGTTAGTAATATATATGTAAATGATTTTTGTAAATTTATTAATCGCTTTCTGAATAATTTTACTTTAAAATGAAGTTTACAATTCATTCATTCCATTCAAGATCATTAGAAAACTATACTTGCTATTATTGGAATATATTTAAATAATTTTTATATTAAGAACTAATAGATTTCTTGTTTTTTTCCCCTAAGTGAAGCTTACTATTTATTCATTCCACACATAATTATGTTGAAATATATATAAATAAGACTGAATAAAAATTTATTTCAAGGTTTTTCTTTACTGTAGCTTTAGGCTTTTCCTCTTTAAACTAATATTTACTTTCGCTAATAAAACAACTTGGAAAAAAAAAAAACAGTCATTATAGTATCTTTGGTTGCCTGAGTTTATCAGAATCGACACCTTCAAATAGTATATTATTAACTTAAACACATTTTATTAAGTTTCTGCAAAAATCTAAGAAAGGGGAACCATGGAACACAGAAGAATTTTTATGGGAGAAAGTGTATTATTTTATTAAATGAATGAAAAACTTTAAAAACTTTGGTTGTCTGGGTTTTCACAATAGATACTTTCAAATATTACATCCAATTAAACTGTTTTAGAAGTTTCTAGGAAAATAAAATAAAAACAAAAAGCTCGTTGGATTCTAGAAGAATGTTCAAGAAGAAAACATTCTAATTGTTGAATGAATGAAAATTTTGAAAAGATCAAATTTTAAATTATTAAATGTTAAAATTTAAACATTTAAAAAAAGTTGATTTTTTAATTAAAACTAATGTCAAACTTTATGCAAGCTTTTGATGTCAGAGTTTTTCATAATAGACACTTTCAACTATTACATCCACATAAATCCTTTTTCAAATTTCGAGAGAAATCTAAAAAAGCTCGCTAGAATCCAGGAGAATTTTTAAAAGTAAATCCTTCTAATTCTTGAATGAATCAAAATCTTTAAAACGCAAAAAAATTGAGTGGTTTGATTTTAATTTTAAATTATTTAAATGCAATTCATATTTTATTTAAAACTGATGCAAAAAAAAAAAAAAAAAAAAAAAAGCCTTTGAGTTTGTGGGTTTTTCACAATCTTCAGTTTCAAATATTACATCCAGTTAACTTCTTTTCGAAATTTCTATGAAAACTTATGGTGGAACGTGAAACTCACTCAGAAATTTTTTTAAAAAGAAAGCGTTCTAATTGTAAATGCACAAACGTTTGAATGCAAAGTATTAAATATTAGAAAACTCTGAAAATTTATATGACAATTAGAAAGCCACACTTGAAGACAGAATATTTAAATGTTATATTATAAGAAGTATTAATAGCTTTCATGATAATTTTTAGTTTATAACGAAGTTTTCTTTTTATTCATCCCGCACATAATTATGCTGAAATAAAAGTTTTGACGTTAACGTTATATTCTTATGCTTATATATATATATATATATATATATATATATATATATATATATATATATATATATATATATTAGGGTGGAGCGAAAAAAATTAATTTTTTAAAATCAAAAACGGGTAGGTGCCAAAAGTTGCCTTTATACTAGTACAACATCTGCGTGCAATATTACCGATGAAAAAAAATGGCTTGAGTCTGCGCTTTTGGTCCAAAAGTCGAAATTTTGGGTAAAATTTGACATTTTTTAAAAAAATTAAAAAAAAATTCTACAGAGATGGTTGTTATTTAAAAGTGTTATTTAAACCTTTATTATTAATGACTTAACATATTTAAACGATAAAATGATATCTTAATTCTGTATAACTGGAACAAACTGACAACTTTTGGTGAAAGTAGTAGTAGTAGTTGGTAGAGTACAGCTCTTATCTAGTTGCTTTCAAAACTACACAGGAGGTACCACGTGGAGGTGACTGCATTTCATGTCACAACAGTACATAACTCGACCACCCTACCATCTGAACTCAATGTTTTATTTATACATTGAATTGTGATTTTTTATCAAAGACTGATTTTCTATGTATCAACGTTGTACATCTGTTCTTTGGATCCACAGACTTTGGATACTGCTGCTGTGATCTCCTTTACATATTTTTCTACCGTTTGTGTAAGAGAAGACAATGTAATGCAGTGCGGATGATATTAATGTAATTTATTCTGCCGTCTATTATCTTCACCAAGATTGCACCCGATAAATGCATATTGATTAGAGGTTCTGTTACCACAACACTTTTCCAACTAATTAGATTTATATAATTATCCGCTTCAAAGTTGATTGTCGATATTTCAGATTTGCGTATGCCATCATTTACTTTCATCTTTCAATTATTATGTGCTGAGCAGCTAGCTGTTTAATGTGATGGAAATCGTCAGAGAACATTAAATTAAGAATTTCCTCTGCGTATGCAAAGGAGCCATTGCCCTAAATAACCTTTTTTTAGTAGTCGTTTTATTCAGTTTTGTGAGTTGTTTAGTAGCAGAGTAATTTCCCATGAGTTTTTAGATCCCTTCTTTAGCTGTGGATTATATTTGATTGTAAACTATCCTGGGGCCAAACTTGGATATCATAGTATATTTTGAGTGAACGTAGAGACTCTGATGGGCAGTGAGTGCTCATTTGAAGGCGGATAATTCTGTTAGTCGTTGTCATCCATTCTGCGAGGGACATGTTTAGAATGAACCATTACAATTGATCATATGCCACCTCCAAGTCCAGTGAAATTTCTCTGCATCATTTATTTGACATGATCGTTGGCAAAAATTAGATTCTAACCCACAAGGATTCACTGAACCAATAGGAAAATCTTTGTCCACGTGCCATTCCCTTTTTATTTCCATTTTTGAAGCCATAGAGAGTAATTTTCAAACATTATTTCCTAAAATCGAGAAAAGGGTACTCAGCACATACCAGAAATACCTGCTAGAGATTTGCAAAGTTATTTCATCAAGATATGGATCAGAAGAACTAGCGAATGGGAACCCAAGAAACTTCTATGCCAGATGGATCACAAAGGCGCATAAAATTATTCGCTTTTATATAAGCACTGGTTGACCATCAGAGTCTGGTTCACTCACAATGTATGTAATCCAAGTTTATGCCGCAGGAGGGTTTACATCAAATATAATCCACATCCAAAAAATTGATCTAAAAACTTATGGGAAATTATTTGGCTACTAAACATCACAGAAAACGGCAAAAAACAAATACTAAAAAAAATATTTAGGACACCAAGAGTAAATTTTTCACATCGAGAGCAAATTCTTATTGCAATTTTGAAGACGATCGCCATCACATTAAAGAACAAGCTTATCAACATATAAAAAATGCAAGAGTTAGAGTAAAGGATGGCATACTCAAAGATGAAATACCTAAATGTTGTAAAATGTTGTAGGAACAGACCTCCCAATTACTATGCAGTAACGGGATGCAATTTTGGTGAAGATACTAGAGGGCTGAATAGATTCCATTAATTCCACTGCATTACTCTGCTTACCTTATCATACACAAGCAGTAGAAATATACGTGAAGAAGTGTCACAGCAGCATCACCCAACGTCTGTGGATATAAAAAAGAGATGGACTAGGTTGATACATAGAAAACTTATGCCAGTTTTTGATAAAAAATCGCAATTCAATACATAAATAAAACATTGCGCTGAGATGAAAGGGTGGTTGGGCTATGCACTGTTGTGTCATAAAATGCAGCCAATTCCACGTGGTACCCCCTGGGTAGATTTGAAAGCAACTACGTAAGAGGTGTATTCTAAATAACAATTAGTTGTATGGCACAACAGAGTGGCAACGCTTTTTTTCCCCCAAAAGTTGTCAGTTTTGTTCCACTTATACAGAACAAAGATATTTTTTTATCGTTTAAATTTGTTAAGTCATTAATAATAAAGGTTTAACTAACACTTTAAAATAATAACCATCTCTATAGAATTTTTTTTAATTTTTTGAAAAAATGTCAAATTTTACCCAAAATTTCGACTTTTGTATCAAAAGCGCAGACTCAAGCCATTTTTTTTCAGCGGTAATATTGCACGCAGATGATGTACAAGTATAAAGGCAACTTTTGGCACCTACCCGTTTTTGATTTAAAAAAAAATAATTTTTTTCGCTCCACCCTAATATATATATATATATATATATATATATATCATCATCATCATCAACCGTTTTCAATCCACTGCTGGATGTAGGTCTCCCCTAGATTTTTCCAATGTTTTCTGTCTAGTGCTTTAGCATCCAATTTACACCGGCTACTTTTCTGATTTCATCACTCCATCTTACTTGAGGTCGTCTTCTTGGCCGTTTTACATCTCTGGGATACCACTGTAGGGTGTTTGTGCTCCATCTATTGTCTTGTCTTCTTGCAATGTGCCCAGCCCATTTCCATTTTAGCCGTTTAATTCTTTCAATGATGTCAAAAACTTTCGTCTGACTTCTTATCCAGGTTATTCTTTTTCTGTCTCTTCTAGTTATACCTAGCATACATCTTTCCATACTTCTCTGTGTTGTTTGTAATCTTTTTACCACCCGTTTTGTTAGCGTCCATGTTTCTGCTCCATACGTTAGCACAGGCAAAACACATTGGTTAAATACCTTTCTTTTCAAACAAAGGGGCATGCTACTCTTCAGAATAATATTGTTCTTTCCAAAAGCACTCCATCCATTTCTTATTCTTCTATTGATTTCATTCATGATACTATTATCCGATGATATTTCCTGCCCAGGGTACACATAACTTTGCACTTCTTTAATTTCAGTGTTGTTGTAGACAATTTTCTTTTTTGATGCAAATGAATTGAACATCACCTTAGTCTTTTCCATGTTTATTTTTAATCCCACATTAATGCTAGCTTTTGCCAACTCTTTTAGCATATTTTCCAATTCTTCAGGACTGTTACTGAAAATTACAATGTCGTCAGCGAATCGGAGATGACTTAAATATTCCCCATTTATTCTAATCCCTTTGTTTTCCCAATCCAGCTTCTTGAAAATATTTTCTAAGACAGCCGTAAAAAGCTTAGGGGAAATGGTGTCTCCTTGTCTTACCCCTCTTCCAAGCTTGATCTTTGCTTTTCCTTTGTCCAAGCGGATGGTTGCTGTTGCTTTCTTGTAAATCTTCTTTACAATATTCATGTAAGGACGTAAGGTTTTTTCTATACCAATGTCCTAGGTGACACCTGTCGGTTTTCTTTCTAAAGAGACTCTCTTGAGGGAATTCCGAACTACGTACACGTACTTTCGGAGAATCAAGGCCTATATATATATATATATATATATTTGCTTCAAGTTCGCACTTTTCCTTTTATAAATTATGTTAACTTTTACAACTAAAACAGAATTAAAGAAAAAACCTGTCATTAAGGCTGTTCTTAGAAGAATATATATATTTTTTCACGTTTAATAACGTGACCTTCAGACACTTTCACGGAGTCACTTTTATACGTAAAAATATGCAATTCACTGGCGTGACCATTGAAGTGATTTAGAATCAAATAGAGTTATTCATTTTTCGGAAAATGCATTACACATTGTGTTCTTATTAATTATTTTCCAATGAAGACCTTTTTCGGATTACCATGTTTCGAAAATCGGCGTTAAACCCTACTGTGGCGCTATCTTTTGAATTTTTTTTTTTTTTTTTTTTTTTTTGCTTTTATGAAAAAAAAAAGAAATCAGAAACGGTATTCAAAATTTTCATGCATTTAAGAAATGACTTCCAAAATGTCATCCAAATTTCTAATTTAGATTTGAGAACAGCATTAAGACTGTTTTGAACGTTTGGGTTTTCTATATTCCGCACTCTCATCTGTTATATTCAGTAAACTCTTCTCTCTCTCTCTCTATCTCTTTTTGAGGTTTTTACGAAAATCTAAAAACGTTTCCGGTATAACAAAGAAATTTTAAGTAGAAAAAGTTCTGACTATCGAAGAAATGAAAAATTTTAAAACTTTAAAATTATACAACATTCAAATTTAAATTACATAATTTTATTTATTTCATTTTTTAATGAATTTAAAATTTAAGAGTAGCTTTTGATGTCTGGATTTTTTTCACAACCGATACTTTTAACTATATACTATTTAAATACTTTAAAGATGCTACGGAAACATATAAAACTTTGCAGTAGAACCCAGAAGAATTTTCAAAAAGAAAGCGCTATAATAGTTAATTTTCTTACTTAAACGTAAGAAAACGTAAAATTTTAAAGATTAAAAAACTCATAAAATTTATATTATAAACATAACTATATTCTTGCTAGATATAATAGTCAGTAATAGAAGATATTTAAATAATTATTTAAGAAGTGTTAATAGTTTTCTTGATAGTTTTTATTTTAAAATGAATTTTACTATTTGTTAATTTCATACATAATTGTTCTGAAATGTGTGTAAATCAAGCAGCGTAAAAATTTAATTTAAAAATATCTGATTTTTAATTAAAAAAATGAACACTGAAACATGCACAGAGACTTATAGCAGTAACTTATTTAGTTTTATGCTTTTTTATGGGAATAAAACTTGCTTAGGCTTATTTCAATTTATCTCGCGCTCAAATGCAATAAGTAGAAAAAATGGCAGGGATTAATTTCCAGCTGATATTCAATAGGAGTTCTGTGTATCCTTACAATTGGGCTTTATCATAAGAAAAATATCAGGGATGCACCTCTTTTTTCTATTAAATAATCTATCATAATTCAACAAACGTGGTTGGTGGAGCTGTGTTTTTCTTAGTTGTCATGCCATAGAGATCAGATTTTGTTTCGTACTTTCGCCTACTCGTATCTATGGATTAAAACTAAATGTCAAAATGCTTTTAAATACAATATTTTTGAATCCATTAAAATATTTTTTAAAAAGACGTTGTTATAATATCAATTATTATTATTATTTTCATGTAATATAGAACTCTTTTTCACTTAAGTCTTAAAGTTGAATTTTCAATGAAAAAATTGTCTGTGAAATTACGAATAATCGATGTTTAAAGAAAAGCAAAACATGCATGAAATCAAATAGTTATGAGCTAAATTAATTTGCCATTTATATTTAACTATTATAATTTATATTTAACTATTATAATTTAACTTTACTTAATGATTTTAGTGACAGCAAAGATAAAATACCTTGCTATTAAATTGTTCTTTTATCTAGATTAAACGCATATCTAGATCTTTTATCTAGATTGTTTTATTGAACAGATTGCACAAATATCAATGCATATATTAAGAAATTTTGTTTAATTTGACAACAGGATAGGTTCATATTTGCAGGTATAAGCCAAAAAAATAATAAAGAGTCTGCGCACCGGTATTGCTATTATTAACTTAGAGTAAAAAGGAAAGAAATCGAATGCAGATTGTTGTACCTTTAGACTTAATTAATGCAACAACAACGAGTCAATATATGAAATAAATATATATTTTATAAATATCTACGTTTTGCTAGTCATACCTTTTAAAGTTGAAGTATACTGTCATGATTAAATAGACACGTCATAGTTTTACTACGTATTTTAAACCAGAATTCAACAATTTTGAAAGAATTAGTATGTATATATGTATTAGCAAAATATAAATCAGTAAATGAATTACATAATATTATACACATCGGTTATTTAAGCATAGGCTGTATTACTATGAATATAAATATTATGTTCAATACTACTATATATTTCATTAGTTACTTTATAAGATACTTTGTAAAACTCACGCATAATATTCATACTAATTTTAGATTAAACAATTTTTGAAATTTTAATATTATTAAAAATTCATAAATAGAAACTCTTATTAGAATTTACACTTATTAGAACACTTATTTATGAAAATACTTAGTTTTTCGTCAGAATGGCCAAAAAGTCAACAAAAAAGATTGTCTTTCTCTTTCGACTCTTGATTTTCACTGTACCGATAATGCAAAATAGGCGAATTTAAGTACGCACTGGTTAAACTTGAAGGTTCATTTCCTGCTATGATTATAGTGTATTTATGTATTTTAAGATAAATAACTCTAATATTCATAATAAATATCTAATTTTTCTGCATCTCTGTTAAAATGACTATATTCGTATTCTTGCTCGACATACAAAATCCATTTTTCATGGGTGGCATCACTATAGGTTTTTTAGCTCCTTTGTAAGGATAGATCAATGAAAATTTATTTTTAGGGTAAATATAACACAACAAAACAAAGAAAAGAAAAGAAAATGAGGGTTCGTATTGAAATTTTAAAAATTCGATCGAATTAAGTATGGAGACAGTTCCCCAAGAAAACAAAACTAAGAGGCGTTTAGAAAATCGCAAGCAAGAGATTCGGAGTGTATGGTTTGGTCTGCGATTTTTTTAAAAAAGGCGTTAAAACTTGCGTCCGGATGTTTTATGGATGGATCATTCTAAGTATAAATTTTTAAAAATTAAATTCTAACTGACTATCTGTTTTGAATGACAGTGTAGCTAAGCTAATGGTTTGGTTTGTGGAAAAAGCATTGTTATAAAAAGTTGAAGGACACTACGATTATGGAAGATACCACAACTCAATTTTAATGTATATCTATGAAGTTTTGATTGATTCCGTATTTTTTTTTTTTTTTCCAAATACAATCTAACTTATGAACCTTCAACTGCAATATTTAACAAAATTTCTTTTGAAAAAAGTTTTGTCCTGATCCGAAATATAATAATAATTAAGACTGGGTTTTAAGCAGCAAATGTCAATCATATAATTTTAGACTAGTTTTAATAGCGTAATAGCTATCGTCGTCAGAGCAAGTGAAAATTCAAACTAAGATACTACATAGTTCTAAGTAATGACTAAATTTAATTCTAACTAATGACTAATTCTAGTTCTAACTAATGACAAATTCTAGCTAAAATAAGAACTACATTTTAACTACGTTTTCAATGATGGCGATAGCTATTACGCTACTGTAATTAGTCAGAAGTTATGCGATTAATTTTTGGGGCTTAAAACATAGTTCTAATTATTATTAGAATGTGTGTGTGCGTTTTTGTTAAGATATACGTATTATATTTATCTTAAGATTAAGTCATAATGATATTTTTTTTAATTTTAAAAGATTTATTTTGCATGCCACTCCATTGGTCGGAAAGAAACATCGATCCTGGAAAAGGAGCTTGTAGAACAATTATGGAAAGGTGACAATAAAACTCCAGACAGATTGCCAACTTGAAACATTAAAAATAGGCCTTATCTACAAATTTTATTTACGTACCAGAGGGTATAAATTTGTTTTTCAAAATGAAAGGTAAAATTATTTTAATCTTAGCCATTCCGATACATAGATAAAATCTTTTAATAACACAGTTTTTTTAAATATGTAGATAGCTTTTTGTTTACAATGCTTTTAATCAAAAGATAGCTAGTAGAAATTAGAATGTTTATCATTTCGTAATAAACTGTTTTAGAATTAAACACTGAAGCTAAGCTTAGACCATGAATCAAAGCACTAATTCAGCACCGCGAGAAAGCCAATTATTTCTCCCATACTTAACATAGAATTTTGTAAAACACCATTTATCTTAAAGACATTCGGTTTGAAAGATCTTTAGAAGCATCAATATATCACTAGCTTACAAATCGGTACAATGAAGACTTACATGGGATAAATAGACATTAATTCATATTCAGCTAAATGATTTAATCATGCGGTATCTCACAAAATGGTGCATCTTTTAACAATGCAAATACAACATTTAAAAATAATTTTATTAAAGCTTTATTTAAAAAGTAAATAATTATTTAAAACATTACAGAAAATTATGTTGATGCTTTAACACATTTTCATGACTAACCCTTATTAAGTGAAAAATAGAAATCTAATTATTTTTGTTTTTTTTGTAACAAAAATCTACTACAATTAAAGGGGAAAAATGTGCTAATGGTGTTTCCTTAAATGAGGCATTTAAAAAGCTTTTCTGCTTCAAGTTTTAAGAAAAATAAATAATGTAGTTGAAATTGGCATACCCTATTTTTCATCATATTGATAATTGAAATCAATTGCAATTTGTTCTTATCACTTAATTTACCATTAAATTAAAAAAAATATATATATATATAAATTAAGTAACATAGATCTAACTAATCAATTTTAAGTAGTTGGATAAAACTACAATATCTAATTTCAACGCCTTCAAAACGAGCGTCTCATGCACGGTTTTTAAGCAGTAATTTCAAAATGAAATCTTCATCTAAATAATCACAAAAATTCTGTGATTAATGAAGGCGAAATTGCTTTTCGAAATTACTGATGTGAAAAATCAAGGATTGTGCAAACTTTATGCGTCACGTATACGCGACACTCAACGCGAAGGGTTTAATAGACCCAAATTAAATAATATTTTTGCCCAGGAGGAACTTTAAAGAGTAAGTAAAGAAAATTTAACATAAAGTTTATTTATTACGAATATTAATAACAGCAGGTTTTATATTTCGCATAAAATAATCTGTTTATCACGTTTAGAAAGCACGGTCAATTTTACAAATCTAAATATTTTAAAAAGTGGATATTTACTCACTTATTTACAAATGGAAAGCTTTGTATGTCATGTAATGAAAAAATTTACATTCAAGTTACCATTTAAATTTAGAGATAAAATCACAGTTTCCGGGGTGTTTCAGTAGCAGAGTTATAAGTTTTAAGAAATGGTAGACAGGTAAATCGCGGATACTACATCAAACAATTTTTGTTTACGAAACAAGTGTCTAAATTACTTTATTCAGTCAAAGATACAAAATAAACATAAAAATATCTCGCTCTGAACCGGGTTTTGTACATAATTTTAAAAACAAGGAAATTCTTTTTATTTATTTGCATCATTAGCACATATATGCCTGCATTTCATGAATTTATTTTTTATTCAGAAATTTCGAAATCATACTATACTAAACATGACACAAATTTTTTGCTTTATTTAATGATAGACGTTTTGTGATTACTTAGTGATTACTTTCGTGAAGTATAAATTCTTCTTTCGACATTTCCGGTATGGATTCGGAATTTCTGAATAATAATAAAAAAAATCCTGAAATTCACGCATATATGCACTAATGAGGTAAATACGTTAACGAAATTTGAAACATACTTACCGTTCTTTGCTTGAAATTTGACGGCATTATAGAAAAGTGCTGGAGATGAACAGCCATTCGGTCAGTGACACCGAATGTTTTGTCCAATGCATTTTCTTGATATTATTACATTTTGCACAGCACGGTTAGTGTTTTTTTTAATTCCTTATAGCTAACATCTTGAAGAGCGATGGTTAATTTTTAAATCACGCAATTTTAATCCCTAAATGCTCCATTGCCACCAGAATTTTGAAAAGAAATGTTTGCTTTTATTAAGTACGTAAATAAAAGTTCACGTTTTTTCAAATAATTTTGTTTATAAATTGTGGGTCATTCAATCATTTCAGCATTTTACGAATAGAAGTATTTTGCCCCTGAAAGGGTTAAATAAAAAATCTGTGTTTTGATTCAGCTTTGAGTGAAGCATCCTGCATTTCTGACTGGACCCTGGTTTCCTATGAAGAAAACGTTTGATGTAGTATATTATACCATTTCTTAAAGTTTACAATCCTGGTAATGTAACACACAATATTTACAGGTATTAGTTGATAAGAAGTGGGATGAAAAATTGTATATTATTTGTTGATTAAGAGAGGATTTACTTTTTTTTCAGTTCATTTTTATTTATTTATTTATTTTTACATTTGTCTGTTCTCTATAGTCTAGGCATTACCACAGTAAAACGATTAGGCCGAAGTCAAAGCTCTTTCGTAGTAATTTAGTGCTTCAGCACTACGCGTCAGTAGGCTTATACTGTTTTGGAGCAATATAAACGCCTTTTACGCTAAATGACTTTTTTTCAAACCGGGCGGGATCAGAACGTAAAAGCGATTAACCCTTTATCTACTGACGGCCCTTATAAGTACCATTAAAATAACTTGTCATAAAATTCATTTAATACACCGATTAGTAATAATACAGTTTAGAATGAGTTATAGATGCATTACTTTATCTTGTTCCAAAAGCATTATTGGATACACAAGACAAAAATATTTTTAAAATGATGATTTCTTTTGCCTTTCCATCTTTTCAGCTTTCTGGTCGTTGGGGGGAGGGGGGGGGGAGATTCTTCAATTCAGAAATATTTCTATTGTAAGAATATTATATTTGTACATTTCCTAATTCTACAAAATACTAAGAAAAATATTTAAAATAAAAGATTTGAGTGGGGTGATAAATATTGCACAAAATCCCTATAAATTCAAATTTAATGAATCCTTCTAAATCCTTCAATCCTTCTAAAATCCTTCTAAAATTTATTAAATGATTATGTGAATATTCTAACGTAGTTTCAAAAATTCACGAAAAATGCTTTAGAAGATACAATTTTCATGAATTCATAATTCAGTATATTTGAGGTTAAACCAACCTTGCTAATTTTTTTTTTAATTAAAGATAATATAATTTATTGGAGCTTGAACCACGTTTAACTACACTATGTACATTAAAAACCATAAAAACAATTTCTGTCAAGCTCGTAAAAATTACATCTAATGACTTTTGGTAAGATTTTAAAATAGTAATAATGATTTACTGAAATAACGTGCTATTTAATGCTACAAATTATTACAATAAATTATATAATGAGACATAATTTTAAATTTATGTTTCATTATCAGTTTTTAAAAAAGTCAATGAATAGGATCGAGGACCATTTTTGTTTTACACTAAAAATAAAAAATATCTGTTAGATCAGTTTACTCTAAACTGAATACACTAATGGTTACTCTGTACGCTAGATTTTCCCCCCATTTCCTAGAATTTATTTATACTTTTTTTCTGAAATTTGAAGAGTTGTATTAAAAATTTATTTAAAGTAAAGCTTTGAAATTACCTATAATTAGTTAATTTTTTTAGTATATACACATAGACTATCTCTATAAATGACCTATAAATGTTATGCGTTTGTTTTAATTTTTATTTTTTCATTTGAGATTGATTATATTTAATTGTGGGATAATCATGTTATATAAATTCTTTTTCAAATCTTTATAATAATTACACGACTCATTTCTCTTCACTCCATTATATTCTTACCATTGACATTTTAAAGTTATGAAAAGTAATAAAATAAGATTTAAACGTTTGCAAAATCGGTAGTCTTCAGAATAAAATAAATCCATATGAATAATTTTGACATGACTTATTAAACAGCAATTTTACATGATCATAATCAATCAGTTCATTCAAACACTAATAAAACAAGACATCTATTATTTCCAACCACTTGAATAACATGGATTCTGTGGCATATTTATTTTGACATTAGAAAGTGATCTTTATAATGATCAATCAATAAAGACTTTCCATCAATTTCTCTTTTTAAAAATACCCTATGCAGAAACTGAAATTAGTTTAAGAACTACTAACTCACATTAAAATAAACAATATCCCTTATTTGTCATAATTTTGACTTTAAGTAATCCTAACTTGTCGACAAACAAAAAACTCTTTAAAAAGATCTAAATAATATAATATGTCGGATAATGATGTTATACATTTATTGACAAAAGAATTAGTAAAACATTTATTGACAAAATTATACATTTCCAAAGCTCATTATACACATTAAGATACATATCTTTTGCAAACAACGTTTTATTTATACAATTTATTCATTGTTGATTGTATCGTTGAAGTAAATGTAACCAACCTGGTTGCTTTTCAAGCCATCTGTAGAAAACTAGTCTGTGTAAATAATTTCTGTTTGCACAATTTAGTGAAACGCTAACAGAAAAGTAACAGAGCTAGATTTTTTTTGCTCGTTGCAGGATTAATTACGTTTCTCGCCTTTTGGATTTGTCTTAAAATGCAATTTATTAACGTAATTACCATAATTTGCCAGGCTAAAAACAAAAGGGTGTCACTTTTAGGATGTGAACATGTTTCTGTTTTCTCTCATTCAGCCATTTCCTGCACATCCGGTGTTCAAACAAATCCTGAATTCTTTGACTTTTTTTTCAGCATTTTCGTATTCTTTATTTAATAATGAGATTCACTTAATTTTTGTCAGTAACAAGAAAATTTGGTGAAACTCCAAATGAGAAGCTTCATTTACTTTGTTCTTTATGTGTATCTAAATAGAAAATATATTCCCTTCAGGTGTTTTAGTGTAAAAGTCTTCTATTTTTGCTCTTTTTATTGTCAATATATACATATATTAAATTATTCCGCTTCGGCACGCGTATTTACGCCATGACAGGTAATTTTTCAGAGCTATTTACTAAAGTTAATTTTATGCTATTTCTTAAGTGATATTTGCTTAATCATTTTTAATATTGCTCATAAAATTTATTACGTTTTTTGATTTTTTTTCTGCATTTTTGATTAAATGTTTGGAGAAAATTATTTATTTCATAACTACTGTATTTGTAACTGCTTTTCAAGTTGTAATGTCATTTATCAATTCGTAATATTCGTGGATCTTTGCATCTTTTTTTTCCGGAAAAAAAATGGAAATTCCTTAGTGAAATTCATTTAAGGTCAGGAACAAGTAGTCTGTGAAAAGCAATTTATCAAATAATTAAAATTATACTGCAGTTAAACTTGCAGTTCAATTTATTTTCAACATTTAAATGCAAAATATTTTATATTACTATTGTTTATGAATTAGTTTACAAAATTTTTAATCTTTTTATTGCAAATTTTGAAATACATTTTTTTTTTCAAAAGAATATTTTAATGACATTAAATAAGTATACATTTACGTCCGAAATGATATTAACTAAAGATAATTAAAAAGTGTATATATATATATAAACTTTTTCGTCTTTTTATTTTATGAACAGAAAAGATCTAGTTCTATACATTGTAGTATTTGTTTGCCTTAAACACACTGTGATAAAGAATTTCAAATTTAGGTCTATTTCCATTGATTTTATACATATGCGATGTAAATCTTTAACTGCATTTTGAGTGTAAAATTATTTTTTTTGTCTCTTTATATTGTTAATATATACATATATTAAATTATTTTACTTTAGCACACGTATTTATGCCATAGCAGTAAAAATTTCAAAGCTATTTACTAAAGTTAATTTTATGCATGTCTTAATGATATTTTTAGTATTGAGAGATCATTTTCAATATTGCTCATAAAATTTATTGCGTTTTCTTACTCATTTTATTTACATTTTTCATTAAATTTCTGACAGAAAATTATTTATTTCATAACTACTGCATTTGTGACTGTTTTGCAAGACGTAATTCTTGACAATCTTTGTACCTTTTTATTTTTAAAAACATGACATGTTTGAGCGAAATTCAATTAAATTTGCGTTTTTAATAGAAACATGTAATTTGTTTGAAAAAAATAATATTGTAGATACTGACATTTTT
The DNA here is from genome assembly GCA_963932465.1 of Maratus speciosus. Lineage (NCBI taxonomy): Eukaryota > Metazoa > Arthropoda > Arachnida > Araneae > Salticidae > Maratus > Maratus speciosus. Next base: position 405,883,957 of record OZ010796.1, read on the forward strand.
CAAAGCAATTTATGCTCATTGAAATGTTTTCTTACTGTAAATTAATTACAATGTTGTATTTCTAAATTTGGTCTAATTTCTTTGATTGTATACAAGTTATATAAATCTTTAACTAAATTTTGAATGCTAAAGTCTTTTATTTTTTGTCACTTTTACTGTCAATATATATACATATATATATTTAGTATATTAAATTATTTCGCGTCAGCACGCCTGTTTACACTATGATAGGTATTTTTTCAAAGCTATCTACTTAAGTTTAATTTATGCTATTTCTTAAGTGAAGCTGGCTTAATAATTTTTAGTTTTGATCATATAATATTTTACGTTTTTACATATTTCTTATTAAAAGTTTGTCAGACAATTACTATTTCATAAGTACTATATTTATGGTTATTTTGCATATCGTATGTCATTTTTAAATTTGTAATGCTTGTGGATTTTTCTTTCATCATTTTCGGAAAAAAGGGAAAACGTCTAATTTTACCTTTCTAATCGAAATTTGTTACTTTGTAATTTGTTAATCATAAAGAAATTATTGTAATGTTATTCAAGTTAAACTCGCAAGATAAATTGCATTTTCAACATTTAAATTTTCAACAATTTTTTTCTTTAAAATTACGAAATTTTTTTTACTATCGTTAATGAATTGTATCACAAAATTTCTTTAAATTTTATTGTTTTTAGTCTAAAATTTCGTGACATGTTAATTTTTTTCTTGTTGTGGTGTTATAGATATATTTAAAGAATTAATATAACAGATACTTAGGTAATTAGAAAATTTTCAATACTAATTAAGCATACTGATGCGTTTAATTACTGTACATATATTATTGATGTACAATTTCGAATTTGGGATTAACTTCTTTGATTTTATATATCTGATAGAAATCTCTTACTGGATTTTTAGTGTAAAAATCACCTATTTCTCAAATGTTTTATAGGCAATATATATTATGTTATTCCGCTTCAGCTCGCATATTTACGCTTACTAATTTTTCTGTATTTTTTAATGCAAAGTTTTCCAGAAAAGCATATTTCACTGCTGCTGTACTTATGAATGTTTCGTAAGCTGCAGTACCATTTTTGAAATTTTTAATGGTTGTGGATCCAAACCTTTACATTTCTTTTCCGGAAAATGGAAAATGTCTTAAAGATCGTTATTTGAATGTACGTTAAATTTTATCTGTGTAGCAGGAAAAAGTAATTTGTTCAGCGTATGCAATAAAATTATTGAAGTTCTATTCAAGCTAAAGTATTTCATTTGCAAAGTTGAATAGCATTTCCATGATTTAAATGTTTTTTAAATTTTTAGCGGACAGTTATGAAATTTTGGTGCCATTGTTTACGAATTATTTTACGAAATTTCTTTCATTCTTAGTATTTTTTATTCTAAATTTTCCCGAAATGTTATAAAAGGTACACACAAAAGTTCTGTCTACCCACAGTAAGTTATGTGCCTAAGTTCGAAGCATTTTTTTTTTTTTTTAAACTTTGCAAAGAAATATAGTATTCACATTTTTTATTAGTTTTAATAAAAAGCAGTAATTTACCTTTAAAATTATATATAAATTTTACCTATGAATTTATATGACCCTGTGAATTTACAAAAATGTTAAATATGTATAGAAATTTCAAGAAATTTTTCAAAAACTTGAAAAATGCTACATGAAAAACAAATAAACTTATTAGAAAAAAAATTACTACTAAAGTAAATAACACGCTTTCATCTAGTGCACCTACCACAAGGTAAATGATATTTTAACAAATAAAAATTTTAGAGAAGATTGAAATGTCAATTATAAGATTTTCAACAGTTATACCATGTTTTTGTTCAAATATCAGGCCATAACTTAGAAAATATTCATGCAATTTAAATTTTTTTTAGTAGATGCACTAGACAACAATATGTAGACAAAGCTCAGAAAGTTTTATGGAAGAACGATAATAATATTTTTAGTTATCTTTTTGAAGCGAGTTCTTTGTGTAAAAATCAATTTTGAGAAAAATGCGTTTAAACGTTAAATTATTATATTTTTATTATAAATAATGGATTGACTTCTGTTATATGAGGCATTCTCACAATCTTTTGACTTTTGGGGAAAAAAAATCTGACAAAATTAAACTTGCTAAAATAACATTTTAATCTGATTGATGAATGGATGCCTTAATGATTCAAAATAAAGAAAAAATGGTCAGCAGCGAAATTTTTTTTATTTAACTGAGGTTTAAGTTAAACTTGCGAGTTTAATTTTCCTTATGATTTTACCCCTATAACTTTTTATTTTCTTCTAAATTTTTACTTATAATGAATTTGCATAGTACCCACAGGACATTCAAATAAGAAATAATAACAATGTAGAACTTTTAATACAGAATTTTTGTATAACATTGTCTTAAAGGGGTGAGAAAGAAGGGACGGTAAGGTAAAAAAGGGGGATGGTATTGGAAAAAAGGGACGTTAAGGATGGAACAGTAAGGAAAATTACCACCTATTTTTAGGAAAATCATGTTAAGACTAACTGATAGCCACAATGTTCATTGATTTTTAGAAACAATTGTTAACATTGAATTAAATTATTATTTTTTTTAATTTACCTCAAAATGTGCAGGAATAAACCTTAGGGACGGTGAGACTACCAATAAAGTCACGATGCTTGAAATTGATATTTAAATGTTGATTTACATTCTACAGTAAATTTCCTGCCAAAGATTTTTAGCCATTATTTCTCTAGCATACTTCTGCATGAGAAAAAACTTGAAAAAAATTCTGTGACTGCATCTGAAGTGATTTTCTGTATAATTTTAGAAGACGAATGGTAAAAAATCTAAAACCTAGAGACAGAGTTTAAAAAATAATAACAACCTTAAAAATGCGTGCAGGTTAATTTTTAGCTACTTATTTATATAAAACAATAGTTAAAGTTTCAGAAAAAAATTACATCGGATTATTTTTATTGAAACAATTTTATCCAGACAGCTCCAAACTTAAAAATCAGCATCAGGGACACGGGACGGTATAGTTTTCCAGGTGTTTGAACCCCCAGCATCGTCCAAAACTTATTTATCTCGTTAATATTGTTGTGCAATCATGTAATGGGATGTTCTCAAGTATATGAAACAAACAAACAAACAAACAAAAAAAAAACACAAAAAAGTGCATTAAATAAAAATTATTATTCAGGGACATGAAAGTCAAAAGATTGTGAGAATGCCCCATATACATGGTAGGAACAAAAGCAAAGCAGTTTTAGAATTGTGAAAAGTTGTACTTTCAAATGAAGTAATAAAAACAAAATCGATAATTTTCGTGAAAGTGCTCATTTCAACGTAGGCAGATAGATACATTAACTTCAAAACGGCGACGACAGCTAGATTCATAAATGTGGGGTCTAGGTACACAGTGGTTGTACAGTGGTTATGCGCTATATGATGAGATCGCTTACAGCACTACCTAGCGTTAAACTTCGGAGTTAGCTTTCATATTTAAAAAACGGTATTAAGTGCGGGAAAAAGCAATTACAAACATGTAGAACACCTTCAGTTTAGCATACAATGATGTCTTGCATCTAAAAATAACTTTATTGCAAACAATAAAATGTAAGTTTTTTACCTCCAATCACTAGCTTTATACAACTAATTGCGTGCAGAAGTATTCCATTTTAAGGCAGACACGCATTTACTAACAAATCTAAAGCATGTAAGCAAGGTACAGTTGTTTAAATATGAAAATCAAGTTAATTGTTATCAATTTGTCCGCCATTAATAGCAAAGAATGATGTTTGTCTCCATTGTGGACACACTGAACATACTTAACTAGATTTTCTTATGTATAATTTTTTGAAAATTTTTCGTAGAAAATGTCGGACGCCTTTATTTAATCCTTTAAATGTCTGAAACATGCTTAAAAGGCGTTCAGCCAACAAAGTGTAAAAGATTCCAGACCTTTGATCGAATCAGGATCATTGACATTACGCCATACGCGCCGATGTTCTACCACTATGCAACCTGGACGGTACCAAAACCTAGCACTTCTCCCTCTTATCTGACAGGCTTTGTAAGCACTATATAATACAGTTCTTCGTTAAAGAGGATATGTTGAAATTTATACTTTCCATAGTCGAATGTCACTTAATTAAATTAATGAACTTATTTAAATTTTTAAAAGACCTAGGGGAAACATTTAGACATGACTCAGACATATGTAAAAGTTCTTATCTATGTATAAAAAATAATCCATTCATTATTGTTATGGGTTTGCCAAATAATGCTTAAAAAACGATAGCATTAAAAGATGGTGAACAACGAGCAGTTTGGGTTGTTACTTGATGAAGCAAATTAAAAAACAATAATAAATTGAGTTTTAAATAGCGTTTATATTACTGGTGATGTTGGTTGCTTGATTTGTTCTGATGTAACCAATGTAACCTCCTACGCGGTGTGTTACAAAGTACACCCGCGGAACTCATGCTAAATGTAGATTGATGGGGGCTTTTATCATTCACTTTTTATAGCAGGGACAGAAGTTACTTAACATCATCCTGAAGCAACAGCTCTTACAAGTGTAATTAGTATTCTTTTTGCAGTCGTCGGGCCCTTTCATCTCATCATAGAATGGATTCTAAGCGTAATTCGGGTGGACGGCTTTTAGGCTGCGATTAGCGTAGAAGTGAAGTTTTACACATCACTTGTGTGCTCATCTTTTTATTGAATTGATCCCTGAGAGGCCACAGTTTAAACATACTGCTTGTCTCCACATTTAAACAGAACTCATCTTGTCATATCACTTGAAATCGTTTCAGGAGTCAGTAACACAATGAAAGATGTTTGGAATGGTGCCGGACAAGTATTTATATCTCTAACATATGTGAGTGATAGACAAATGCAATTCTTAAGATTAGTACGCACATTTCTTTCCACCTGATACATTTTCGGTAATTTAAAAGTTAGTCGTTGATTCCTCATTCTTATTTTTCGTTCAGCATCGTTTTTCAGTTAAACTGAAACTAAATTTAACATATCGTTGAAGGGAAAGCATCGGCAATAATACAAAACAGACTTTGCTAGAAGTATTTAAAAAATGTAAAAGGAAACACAAGGAAAATTGTATTTAATGTTGTTTATTTCATTTAAAGACCAACAATGTGAGAAAAAAAATTAGAATTTTCACGGAACTCTACATAAACTATCTTGTGTGATTAGAGGCTTATAATCAATCTATTCATCACACTATTAAAATATGCGGCAAACGCTCCAGTCATTCGACCGTTTTTAAAGATAACGGCTACTTGACCATATTTAGGTTTTCTGCCTACGATCGAAGCTCTTTTTTTATGTACAATAATGGATAAAAAAAAAACATTTTTGTAGTTCAATTGTAATACAGAATGGTGTAAAAAACATAAAATCCTAGCAATATCTTCATAACATTTTAGAAAATTAGGGTTTTTTGCCTTTTTTTTAGCAACATTTCTTGCTTACGCCAGCCAGCATACACTCAATTCAACTAAATATATTTCAATTTCCTTTCCCTTAAATATTACTATTGCACTTACTTGTGCACTGAACGTGGGGTTTTGCAATATCTTCCAAATTTAATGAAATATTTCAAAATATATCAAAAAATAATTATTTCTTACAAAAAATTGCTATATTTTTTTTAATTCGAGCACCTATAAAATAATTACATTATCACATAGAGCTTGGATTCTAGTAGTTCTAAACCATTGTGTTATATGTTAAGCATTCTGAGAAAATGCAACTAAAATATGTTTAAAACATTTTATGTAATGCAGTTTATCGAACATGGAAATAACGAAAAATTGATTTTTTAGAAATCGCATTTAAAAATTTCTTATCTATAAAATTAATCTAAAAGTGTCAATTAAGGTTCATTTATGTTTTTATGTAAAAAAGTAAAGAAAATCATGCATAGAAACATTGTTTACATTTCTCCTAGTCTTCTTACCCCCACTTCTGTTAGTTGACTTATTACTTCCTGCTCATTAAATCGGCCATAACTCCTATTCTAATAATTGTAAAATACAAATTTGATATCATAAGATTGCTATTTCAAATAAAACAATAATAATAATAATAATAAATATCCGAACATTTTCACCAAAACGGCCATTTTAATGTAGGCAGACACCTTAAGCGTATCTGACCATATTATTGACTATATTATGTCAGAATAAAATAACCGTTTTTAATAAAAACGGACGAGTAACTGGACAGTTTGCTGAAAAATTTTAACAGTGTGGAAAAAAAAAAAAGTTAACAACTTCATTTATGTTACTGTAATTTGCAAAATATTTTTTTTTTAATTGCGCGAACATTCCCTCACATTCCCCCCCCCCCCCCCCCCCACGTGACATATTGTATATAACTTGAATGTTCATCTTTGTTTCTCCATTCTTATTTTTTCGCTAAACTGCTTTATTTTTACGTTAAACTAAAGCTAAATTTAAATTACAAAAATATTGCAAATTCTAATTTATATTTTTCATAATCTTAAAGACTTTCATACGAGAAAATTTAATTTAGAAATTTGTTGAAACTCTTACTTAAACCAAGTATAGGTTCTTATTACAATCCTTTCGTTCAGCACACACAAGCAAAAAAAAAAAAAAAAAAAAAAAAAAAAAAAAAAAAAAAAAAAGAAACAACAAAAAATACAGTAATTTTATTATAATTTGCAAATTTTTTTCTATAAATATTTTATATTGCTGGCTTAATGAAATAATACCAAGCAAATTTAAGCAATGAGTTTTGGTTTATTTCCGTCAACAGAAACTCTAAATACATTGAGTTACAAACTTTTTCGCAATTAAAATAATTCCGTAAAGAGCAAGATAAATATGTTAAATTTATTTTCGACAATTAGTTTTACATAAAATCAATGTCATTATTAGAACGCAAAATTAATTCAACATCAAATAGTTTTAGAATTCGTTAATTTACAAAATTCATTTTTATGTTTATGTGTTTGTAAGATCGCATCATTGATTTGTGCAAATTAAATAAGACACGACTACGTAAATTACATAAAATATCATTTTTTTTTTTTTTTTTTTTTTTTTTTTTTTGTGTGTGTGTGTGTGTGTGGCAAATTTATTTTATATTACTTTTGCTATAATTGTAACTCTAAGTTTATTTTATATTAATTTAAATACTGTATTATGTGCAAAATATATACATACGTTTGTGCTTTTTAAAGTTATAATGCCCAAGATTATTTTTTTCTTACACAAAGGCAAATTTACACCATATTTATATATGTATATGGCTGTGTTCATCATAAATAATTTCGACTCGAAATCATTTACGAATGAGTGAGCGCTTTCTCTTAATGTGATTCGTACAAAATAAATATGAAGAACTCCTTATACATTTTTTTTCTCTTACATTAAGAACTTTTCATCTAGCGCGAATACTCAGCACTTTTTTCATCACTAACGATAATGCGATTATGCGAAAAGCTTTTACACATTGCGATGCAATGGTATTTAATTTTAATCGAATGAAATAATTCTTTTGTTTTTTGTTTTTGCTACGTCAAATTTATTTCATTGATTGCGCTTTAAAAATCATTTAAACCACGATTTTTATAAATAAATAAATGATGATTATGACTTTTTAATAGGCGAAGGAATGGGTGCATTCATTGAAAAAATATAGAGAAAAATGCTACCCGAAATGCTTTCATTAAGAATTAATTAAAAATAAATTAATTAAAAACTTTTCATTAGGAACACACACACACACACCTTTATTTATATATATATATATATCATATATATGTGTGTGTATTTATGCATTGATTCTTAATATTTGATAATTATATTTGAACACTATTAATGTATTGTAATTATCTGATTACATTTCAGTAAAGATTATTATCTTTATTAACTCAGATTAAAATATACCACGAGTTTTCAAATCTAAACGTTCGTTTTTATGAGCTTTGTAATAATTTAATTACAAATTCCATAAATTGTGCCTTGGCAAATATTAAAACAAATTAATGAATTGTGCTGTAAAACGCATTTCAATTCACTTTCGAAAAACTATACCGATAACTTTCATTATTCTGCAATCGTTTCACAATTTTCGTAATCCGAAATTCCTTATATATATTAAAAACCTTATATGTTTATATGTGTATGAGCATGTATATGTGTATGTACATATGCTTATATATTGTATGGATATATTTATAAAAAAATACAGGGTATCATGCATTTAGCATTCTAAATTTCTCATAAACTTCCGCACATTGCTTCATAATACAAGGATATATTTTACTATCGCAAAATATTCCTCATTGTTTTTTAAATGTTATTTATATTCTCATTTTTTATATTATAATATTTGTCTTTAAAATAGTTAATTTAATCAATGCCCTTTTATTTTTTATTTTTATATGATTCTTTATTTTATTTTGTATTAATTTATTCCAATTCTTTATTTTATATTGTATTTACCCAATACTTATTAAGTTTATTCCTATTTTTTCATTCTACTTTAACTGAATATTAATCTAAGTCATTTATTGATTTCTTCAATCAATTTCATTCCCCTTTTATTTATTTTATTTTATTTTATTTTTTTTTGGGGGGGGGGGGGGGGGCTAAAGATGGCAGCACTAAACATTATTGTTAATAGCCCAGTTCCAATTTACATTTTTTCCTCTCTCACACCAGATGGCAGCAAAGTTATGGGTTTCAGTTAGATACTCAACTTTGGCCCACATGTTAAAATAGTCCTAACTCTATTTCCCATCCTGACATGCTGAAGTTTTGATTCCTAGTATGTAATTTAGGTATTGTGCTCTAATAATTTTTAATATCCTGTGTGATGTGTATCTATCATTCGATCTCTTGGAATTTTATTATCTATTTTGTGTTATGTTTGCGTTATGAGGAGATAAATTTTGTCATTTTAGGCTTAATGCCGACAAAATTGGGTGAAATAACGCATCTTCTATGAATGAACCCACAAGCTCCTCTGAAGATTCTGTGGGTTACTCATAGTTTCTTATTTTACATACTGGTTTCCTATGTTCATTTCTAATTCATATTTAGATCTTTACCAATTTGTTCATATATTTGTAATTTCAAATTTATTATACATATATATCATAATTTTAGATATAAATTTCGAAAACAAAATTCTCTGCCAAGAAGTTTTAAATATTTGTTAAAATTATCTTCCTAAAACTGTGCCTTAGACTACCTTTTAGGGGAAAAAAAATTAAATTGGCTTACTGGTTAATTGGTCGGTCTTAATAAATCTTTCAATAATTTTTCAACAACTTACTTAAAATGCGCACATTTCTTATTTCTCTGGGTCACTGCTTTAGATACTAACTTCGAATATTAAGGTATCTGCCATACAAGCTTTTAAATATCTACTAAGTTTTATTTTCCAAAAGTTATTACCTTAGAATACTTTAGAAATTGGCTCTATAGTGTGTTTCGGTTATCTTTCAATAAAACTTTCAGTTAATTTTTTTCATTTCACGTAAATCAAAATAGTTTAGATTTGCAATTTATCGGGGTCAATATTTTTTATACTAATTTCTAAGGATCTGTTATATTTCAATCACCAAAAATTAAACCTTGTAATACTTTTTAATACAAATTAATGAAATTTCTGTTATGCATTTGAATTCTCCTTCAATAAATCTTTCAAAAAAGAGAATTTATGTATGTCAGACAATGTATGTACTTAAAGAATTTATGTGATGTGTTCTACAAAACTGCTTCAAAATGCAAGTTCTTTAAAATTGCCCACGTTCCCTATTTCTCTGCGTTATTACTTTAGATTCTAATTTTAAACGTAATATTTTTTGTCACAAACTTTTAAAACGTTAACGCTGTTAAATTTTAATATGTTAAGGTCAGAGTTGGCCACGCTCACAAAAAAAAAAAACGAACTAATTCAAACTCAAACTCAATTTCTCAAAAATGAATCAAGTTCACGCTTAAATTCAAAAATTTTCAAGCGAACTCGCTCAACTCAAACTCATCTATGATCACTAAAAACTCGTTTTTTTAATATATATATATATATTAGAACTTTATCGTCCAAATTTACAAAATTTCGTGAACCAATCTTTGGTTTTCGGTGTAAGAATTTTCATGGGGCAGACCTAATTTTCCTTCCCGACACTAGGTGCAAGCTTGGTTTGGGTATTACTTTTTTCTAGAGGTTCGGACCGAGATGGGCCAGGACTGGATTTATTTTCCGGCCCAAGTCGGGGCTGGACTGCATTCTTCTTGAGGTCTGAACAGGCAGAAATTTTCAGTCCCAGTTCCAACCCGGCTCATATGAAAATCATTGGACCGGCACGGCTCTGGCAAGTGCAGTAAAAATATTTGTGAGAATATATATCCGAAAATATGTGTATTTAGTTGTATAAAAATTGCTGACCCAAGGAGGTTGGTCCTTAAACAGATTTTTGCACGAGTCAGACAGGGACGGGTCAATGATTTTTATACAAACAGGGTTGTGACCAGGCCAGAAAATTTCTGTCGGTGCAGACTTCTAGGAAAAATAAAGCATAGGCCCAGAAATGTCCGGTTCGGCCCAGACCGAGCTTCCAAAGAAAGCAAGACCCGGGCACGACCCAGAAACCTGATGATCAGACTCAACTCGTCCCAAGTGTAGGCTTCTAAATACCATTTGAATGGGAAAAACGTGCTTAACGGCTGGAAATTATTTTAAAAAAAGAAGTTTGAGTTGTAAATTTCGTTCAAACTCACGGATTTTTTGAGCTTTCGTTCAGCTCATGTTCGTTTTTCAAAAAGTGAGTCAAGTTCAACTCAACGTTTACAGAAAGTGAGCTAAACTCGTGAGTTTTTACTTAATGAGCGCACTCATGCCCAACACTGGTTAAGGTTTCATTAGCAAAATATATATTGCCTTAAAAGTGAAGGACTATCGATGTTAAAATCTTCAAAAATCATTTCTTTTTAGTCATACAATCGAACTTTTCTCCTGTTTTTAACGCCACGTTTGTTAACACACACACACACACACACACAAAAAAAAAAAAAAAAAAAAAAATTAGTACTACTATTAGGTTTTGTTCGTGTCGACTGCTGAAGCATTCAGTACTTCTTCCTAAGATGTCAAATGCCTTTTTCTAAAAAAGGAAAAAAATGTACTGGTGGACATTGTGGGATAGTTAGTGACAAAGCAACCGACATCGAAGCTATACACGTGATATGTACTTATCTGTTGAACCATTAAATTTATCTTTATATATATATAATTAATCCTTATGGGTATTTCCTTTTATGTTTCAGATCATCTTGAATTTGTAGAACTGGTATGGCAACATATTGTAATTATGAAATTCACGCATGCTTGTCTAGTCTCATATACGTGGTTTTGAATTATATTCACAAAATTTGCTCCTTTTGCATGTCCTCATTGTTTTAAAAATCCATTTTCATTTGGGTTTTTCATGTACGATAGCCCAAATTTTGCACATTTCTAGTTTATTATAGTTCGTGCAGGTATGATATGAAATCGTACATATTTTCTGGAATCTAAAATAATTGGGCTTGAAAATTATACGATAAATTTCGCAAATTTTTCAATAGTTTCATTTTTGGATACTTTGTCATAACAGGAATGAATTTCATTTTACATTTTAATCATATCTGTGAATGATGAATTATAATGTCGTCTATTTTGGTTATATGTATCTATACATATTTACAAATGTCACTTGCAAATAGGTATTTTCTCTTTTTCGAAAATTTCTCTTTAAAATTAAAATAATAATGTTAATAATAATATAATTTTTGACAAAAAAAAATGATTTGACAGATTTCAACATTCAATTTAAAAAATTTAAATCCGCGTTTGTTTGTTTCACATCACTCTTAACAAGCAGCGGTGCCCACTACTCAGAAGTATCCTGTGGTGGATACTACAAATCATTTCCTTGTTAAGAGCTTCCTGATGATCATGTTAATTTTATTTTTATGTAATTTGTTGTTTAAAGTGTGTTAAATCCACTGGTTCATTCGGAAACAGGTTGTATTTTCTCAAAATCTACAAAATTTTTCTTAATTTAACCCTTTCGCAAAGGGAGCCTTTTACGAAATGTTTAACCTTTTGCCACCGTTTTTTTAAAACAGAAATTGGTGTCTTCTTGAATCGAGAAAATGCGCTGATTAAATAAGGCAAATTTTACAGTAAAATTTTACTGGTGAGTAAAAACAAGGATTCTGAGCGCTTCATGCGGCACGTATCGCTCGTCCCCAAGGGGCATCACATAGGCACTCCGTTAAATAGACCAACAATATTTTAAAATACAACATTTCTTAGCCCAAATTATAACAAAACAATCAATTCCCGATATTAGTTACGTACTGTTTCATAATAATAATAATAATAATAATAATAAACTATTTAAATTTAATCACAAATATGGCATTCATGTACACTGCTGGCCATTAAAATTGCAACACCAGGAAGAAATGATCTGACGAACGTCAGAATCACACCAAAGGAAGAAGAGGTTGGAATATGCAAATGATTAGTATTTCAGCGCATTTAGACGAGGCAGGAGGGAGAAACGACATCTGAAGCACTGCATAAAAGAAAAGTCGCGTAGTGGATTTCTCATTCGGAAAGCGCTTTGTAAGGTCGGTGTTTGCTCAGAATATCGTGTTGTGCCTCGAATAATAATAAGAAATACTTACTACCAAGTATCGGAATTCGATAGACGCAGGATCGTTGCCTATCGAGAATGTGGATTATCGTTACGTGATATCGCCGGTTGCACTGGTCGAAATCCAACCACTGTCATGCAAAAATGGAATCAATGGATTGCTGAGGGTCATACTGAAAGGCATGCAAGATCTCGACGCCTTCCCATGACTAACACCCGAGAGGACATACATATTGTGAGGTCGACTCTGCAAAACAGAATAACCACATTACGAACTATTAGTCAGGAAATGGGCATGTTTGCAGCGCGCACAGCATCCGCTCCTACGATGCGACGATGTTTGTAGCAGTGTGGACTGTCAGCACGGCCACCAGTACTGCAGCTCCTTTTGACAATGCAGCATAGAGAGAGTCGGCGACTCTGGTGCGCCAAACGACAAAGCTGGATACAGGACTGGCACAATGTCTGCTTTTCAGACGAGTCTCGGTTCTGCGTGCTGTATTCTGATGGCCGTATACGTGTCTGGAAGGTCCGAGGAGAACGCCTGTCGCCTGATTGCATTCGATATCGGCATAAGGGACTTACAACTGGTGTGATGGTTTGGGAAGCCATTGGGTACACGACATGCACATCTCTGGTTCGGATCGAGGGCAATTTGAACGCAGATCAGTACATTTTTGAAATCTTACGTCCCTTGGTTGTGCCCTGTCTTCGAGGCCTGCCAAACGACATCTTCCAGCAAGATAACGTAAGACCACATGTTGCACGTCGTATTCTGACCTTCCTCAATACACAGGGTATCCGATTGCTGCCCTGGCCTGCACGGTCTCCAGATCTGTCACCCATAGAAAACATCCGGTCATGAGTTGCTTAGAGACTGGCCCGCCACCCTTCTCCAGCTAATACGGTTGATGAAGTATGGCATAGACTTGAAGCAGCATGGAATGAGTTGCCCGTTTCTGTCCTCCAAGCCGAGTTCGACTCCATGCCTAACCGGGTAAGGGACATTTTAGCTGCCAGGGGGAGCAGCTGTTTCTACTACTTTCGCACCCCTGTAAACCCCCAAACTGTTTACAAATTTAATCATTTTGTTTTCATGCCATACTGCTTACGTACAATAAATATCTTTTTTGTATTTTCAATCTTTCATGGTGTTGCAATTTTAATGGCCAGCAGTGTAATTACTTTGAATAAAGGATAACTTCTATAAATGATATAAGGAAAACGAAGTTGAAACTAATTTGACACGTTAGCCCAATCATGGCATTTTCGTCAGTATAAGCATAAGCAAAGTTTCATTGTTTTGAAATCTTGCTTTGTTAAATAATAATTTATAAAAAAATATAATTTTTCACAATTAAACAAACCACTGATTTAGCATTCATCATTTTGTAAAAATAATATACTATTTTTATAACACATTGAATAGTTTTTAGTTTAAAAAAAGAAATAAATAAAGCTTAATGTAGGTATTCTGTACTGTATCAGTAAAATCTCAATTTAGGGTAGTTAATAATGACTATTAAGAATAAGCATTTGATAACTACTTACATAAAACTGACATAAATATTTACAATATAAATATTAAAACAGTGTGAAAAAGGAAATCGATTTTCGCTATCCTTTTGAAAACAATATTATTTTCATTTACGACTATAATTGTTTGAAGAAAGTCATAAGTTACCTCTGAAAATATTCTAATATCATATTTACATAGTAAAACTTTTATATATCTTTGAAGTAAAGAAAGCTGCTTAATCCTGTAACTAATGTGAAAAAAAAAACCCTGAAAAATATTAAGTTTTCTTCTCTCGTGCTTTTTTTTAAACGAATTAATAACAAATTTTCCTTTTCAGAAACAGCAGTTTATTTTAATAGTTTGAATTTCGGTAGCTCCCACATCCAGAAATTTATGTAAAGTTTGTTCGTCGTGCTGAAAGTGGTATGTTTCTTTTTAACTAAGAGTTCTACAAAATATCTTCATAACAATTAAATAAAATGCTGTCATTTCAACTGTAAAAGAATCTCTAACTTTAGTTAAGAGTATTTTTGAACTTTGCATAGCTGCCAACTCTTACGCTTAACATCAATCTGCGCATCACTGCATGTTTTTTTCCTGTTCAAGTATAGTTTAACCCTTTCGAGTCCGATTTTTTTTTAAATTTTGAGAACAAAATTACTTTTACTTTAATAATGTTATCGTAGCTGTCCAAATAGATTTACTGATGCTTAAAGATTATCTCGTTGTCTGATATCTAACGAATGTACTTATTTTGTGTATCATTCAATTCATATTTATATGGTAATAGGTTAAGGAAGAGTTTTTGGAGACGTTTGGAAACTATCGTATTACAACAGAGTTTAACAGATATTACAACTTTCTAAATTTTTTTTTTTTTTTTTTTTTTTTTTTTTTTTTTGCAGAGTGAAATATATGTATAAAATAAAGGAATCGCCAACGGTGCAAAGAGAATTAAGCAAACTTTTATTATTATTGTTATTACTAAATGTCGAAACATAAATGAAGTCATAATAAGAAAGGCATAGCCATATACTATTATTTCTATATGTAGATAGTAACAAAAGTAATTGTTAAGACAAAATAATACTCGATGAAAAGACATGTACTATTAATAGTACACCAGACCCGAAAGTGTTAAGTACATTCGTCCTTAATAATTTTTAGTAAATGATTGTATTAAAGTGTTTAGAAAAGTTATAAGTATCTATTGTAGGGCTACTTGCATAATATTTACGATTGACATATTCGTAATTGATACAAAAACAGAATTATTGAAAAAATTAAATAAGAACTTATTTGTGGTCGTTCTTTGAAGTCAAATCAACAAACGCTAGGCATGGGACAGATTCTTACACTGCTCAGTTTCTAAATAATAAATGAATTGCTAATCGAGATACAGTTTCAGTAAGTGTTTAAGGTTTTTCAATTACATTCTCGATATACACTTTCAAAAATATATAATGCTTGGATAAAGTATAGCAACAGTTGTTCTCCATTGATATATTATTGTTATTATCAATGCAAATTAGGAAAGCATGCAATAAGGTATTGTTTCCACGTAGTTTCCGTTTTATGATACAAGTCTGCACGGGCCGAATTTTCAGGTCTGGGCCCGTACAAAAACTTTATTGGCCCGGTTCTACTCAATTTTTACAAAAGATGCCGATATTTCTTGTGTAACATTATCCCACTTTTAATATTATTGAAAACGCACGCTTACTTATCCACAGATGTTATTTGCAGATTACATGTCCGCAATTCATGGAATACGGAATAGCAATAATAATAATGATCGTTTATACAATTAATTTCAAAAATATTCATAAGAAAATTGACTTAGGCAGTTACATTCAAATGAATATTCAGTAAAAAAATCAACGTATTTTAGAATGAAACAAAAATATGATAAAAGAAAATCGCAATTTAAAATCTCTACATTGAGAAAAAGTAAGTTTTTAAAAATATTTCTGTAATTTATTGAATCAAATCAAATATCTAAAGATTTCGTTAAAGAAACGTATAACAGCACTTTATACTTACAAAAATAAATAAATAAATAAAATAGCAGCCCAACATGGGATCGAGGGGAAGAAAGACGACCTGACCATGAAAGAAGTCAAGTCACGAAAGAAAATTGGCCGGCACACGGGCGGGCAGAACCGGGCCCAAGCGTACTTCTCACTTAGGGCACCAGAGACCATTGGTGAAGCGAAATCTCAAAATACTACTTTCGGTGATTTTATCATGGATGCTATCTGCTTCAACTGGCCAGAATGAGAGGAAAAAATAAATAGAAACCCACAGAACAAGAAGAGTCTGATAAAAACAGATTTTATGTTGTTTTGACTTTTATTTCTATACATACAGATAAAATTAAATAAATGACTAAAAATCTGATTTTATTGCGTGCATATTTCTGGTATTTCACTTCATAATTATGATTTAAAATAAAATAGTTTGAGCTATTTTATTTGTTTCTTTATTTCTTAGAGCCTGTATTTTTAGCTAATCTCTTTACTTCTATTCTAAAACTAAAGAAATTATTTCTCTTTAAGATAACGAAAGAAGAAGGGATATTAAGTTAGAAAAGGTTTGTGACAAAAAGAAACAGGCGAAAAAGAAAAAAAGTTTGAAAGGAAAATAAGCGGGGAAAAACGGAATCTGACATAATGCTGAAGCCTAATCTTTCTAAATATGCTTTTGTAACGGCCGGATGAGTTTTCAGATGGGCTACCTATCCTAAATAAAGCAATATATAAAGCAACAGATAAAGCAAATAAATAGCATTGTTCACGAATTCTTAGGCATTTGAAATGGTAACACTTGCAAACTTTTTTACAAAATGTAAGCATTAATTTATGACATATAATTTATATATAAAATAGAGAATCTGTAAATATGATATAGCCTTTTTCTTACCTTTGAGGTTTTCCTATCGCACATTACAAAACCTGGATTTCTCGTGGTAGAAATTTTCCTCTAAAGAGAAAACTGTTTGTGACATATAAAATTCGATATAAAAATTTCATTTAAGTGACATGTATTTATAACTAATCGCTTTATTTCTATCCTAAAATTGACGAATTTATTTCACTTTAGGCAAGGAAAGCACAAAGGATACTTAGTTTGAAAAGGTTTGTGTCAAACAGAAGCAGATTAAAGAGAGGAAAGATTGAAAGAAAAATGAGCAGGAAAAGCAGCAATCTGACTTCATGCTGGAGCCTAATCTTTCTAAATACGCTTTTGCAACGGCCGGATGTGCCTTTGGATGGGCTACTTATCCTTTCAACTTCACGATGTCAAAGATAGCGATACAATTTTTTTCATTCTCTTCATCGGCCGTCTGTCGTAGAATAAAGCTCTTGTGCGGCGAGGTAAGTTGATCCAATTCCTTCAGGTTTTCGGGAAAGGATAGATGCCGGATGTCAAAGTGTCAACGAGTTTCTCTAGGCTCGTTGTCCAGAGATTTTGTTTGATGTCTTTTTCTCCTTTTGCGTTACGGGGATGGTTCACATTTCCCTGTAATCTCGTCCCCTCTTTTTTCTGCTCTTGTTGGCTTGTTAAAATGATTTCATTGATAGCAAGTGTTGAAGTTTCATTGCTATTGTTTTCGTTTCTACGGAACCCATTCAGTTTTATTTTTAGGTGGTAAATTTTGAATCATGTCTTTTTATTGCTTCTAAAAATTCTTGCATCTCTACGCAAGAGTACTTGTTCAAACAAAGAAAAAGTATACAAGAAGGTCAGAATTATGTATGATAAAATAAGAATATATTTGTTACATTAATCCAATAAAAATTACATAATGTTCTTTGAAGAATATAATATGTAGACTTGTTCATCGGGAGTAAATAGATCTATAATTTTGCTTGAAAATCTGTAATAAAAAGTGTAACGTTTAAAATATTCTCATACATTTTTCTTTAACATTAATGGTTGATATAGAAATTAATGTAAAAAAGAAATATGAAAAATGATGTGCATATTACATATCAATATTTATTGTTATTTTTAATTAATTATTAAAAATAATTCATTTTTCATAATTTATTATGTGTCGTAAAATCATAAAATATTTGCACATTGAACACCATACTTAGTAGTAAGCAAATAAATGGAAATATTTTCTTTTTTTAAGAACGATTTTCAAAAAATCTTAATTAAATTAGGTGCATTTGTCACACTCATTACGTAAATAAAAAATTAATTAATTTTTAATGTAATTTTTATTTTTCGGGATTTTGTTTTCTTGATCTATTTCACATTCGCGACATTTTGAGAAATCTCGAAAAAGTACGATTTGATACTGAAGTGAAATAGTTAATAAAATTAGTGTAGTTTCTAAAAATCTGTATAGGAAATACCTTCACTAATTTCACATATCATCTAATAAGTTTCTCTAGGCCTGGTGAGAGATTTTGTTTGATGTCATTTTTCTCCTTTTGCGTTAGCAGGATGGTTCACATTTCCCAGCAATGTCTCCTCTCTTTTTCCTGTTCTTGTTTGCTTGTTAAAATGGTTTCATCTATAGTAGGGGTTGAAGTTTCACGGCTATTGTTTTTATTTCTGAGGAACGCCTTTAGTTTTTTTTCTTTGTTTTCAAGGGATGGATTTTGAATGGTGTCTTTTTATTCCCTCTAAAACTTTTGCCTCAGTATTTGAGAACAGTTGTTCTAGCAAAATAAAGGTATATAAGTAATTCATACGTATTCGTGATAAAATAAATATATATTTTTAGCCTTAATCTAATAAAAAAGAATAAATATTCTTTAAGGAATAGAATATATAGACTTGTTAATACAGCAGGAGTAAACAGAACAATAATTTTTCTAGCAAATTACTCGTAGTATTTAAACCTTTCAAGAGCGGTGGTATGTTTATGAAAACACGTGATTATAATTACCAAATGCCACATTGGCACCAGAATTTTGGTATAATTTTTTTCCGTTTATTATGTATGCGAAAAATAGCCTTTTCTTAATTCAATATAAATTTGCATGTAATTTCCGGTGTCATTCATTCATTTTAACATTTTAGTAAGTGTTTTGCCCCTGAAAGGTTAAAAGAGTAACATTTAAAATAGTCTAAATTCAAAATTTTTCTTGCACCGTAACACTATATCTCTATATAATAAAACACAGTGTAACGAATCCGGGTCGCAATCATCCTCGAAAAAAAAAAATCACCGCCGTGTTGAGCTTAAGCATTCAGATGCCGCATTATAAGTCGAACAATTGCTTTATTTAATCTACGTTGTATCACTTCTTTTCTTCTTCATTTTCTCTAAAACCTTCAAAAACTATACAATTATAACTTTTAAGTTCTAAATTAAAAATAACGAGCTATCAACAGCAGATTTTCGATATAAAAAACCGTTGCCATTCAGAAACACAAAATTCCAAATCTAGAAACAAATGATTCTGCTCTTAAAATATTTGTAAAAGCATATTAAATCCTTTAAATATTTAAAAATTCATTTTCGCTTTTGTTTACGTTTATAAGCAGTATGACAAAAGGGATTGGAGGATTATAAGTTCAATTTAGTGTATTTCTGTGAAATATTTTGTACTGAATAACGTTTTGTTGCTATATATTGTTTTGGCTTTCGGGATTTAATATAAAAAAGAAGCTTTCTGCCTTTTTATGCACTTATCAGCTTTGCATTGCAAATAAAATGAATAATTCTTATAAATTTTATTGTAATTAAAGTATAAGGATATATGTAATACCGTTTTAACATAGGAAGTTTCTAGAGGAAAGAAAATTATATTAATGTAATTAATAGTTGCAATTTTACATTACTATTCCAATTCACTTTACTTATTATGCAATTTACTTTCAGAAATGATGTAGAATAAAATCATTAAAAATTTGCTGTTTAGTGCGCTACAGAATAATTCAAAATTAGTTTCTGAGTAGTAAAATAATTTGTAAGTCACAAAATTAATACTGGGTAAAGAATAATATATAAAAAGAATGTTCTATTCGGTAATATGAATTTGAAAATATACTTTTAAACAAGTTTAATAGAATTAAACGTATTTTTTCCTATAACATATATATACTGTATTGGTTACAAATGGAATGCAACTTTTATGCTGTCATATTTAAAATTTGGAATGTAATTCTAATTTTTTCAAAGGAGGCATTTTTCAGTTCAAATTCCTGTATTTTAAACTGTAGTTTACATAATATCTTTGTTGTTCTCATAATAAATCAAAGGATAATATTTTTTGATTAACAAAATGCAAAACTCATAAAATGATTTATCATGTTTTTTTTTTTCTTTTTTCAGTCAGAAAAATATTATTCTAATGTACAATTTTCATGATTAAATGTTAGCGGAAAATGTAGATATTTTGATAGAAGTTTGTTTTTTACTATGAACTTAAATTTTAAAAAAGGCCTTTACCTTTGACAATAAGCAGTTTTTCTTATTTTCATTCATATTTATTAATCATATAGAAATTTTTGAAACTGAGAAAGAAAATAATAAAAATTTTAATGGCATTTGATGCTGCCATCTATAATCAAATCGTGAAACTACACCCAAATCACGTGATGCTTAAGTTGGGAGCATCAGTGCCGCGAACCGAGTATTATTTTTGGGTAGAAGTCCTGTGATTGAAAGCCCATCTTCATTGTTCTCCTCTATATTCTATCTTCATGATCTAAACTTCTAAACGTTGTTTTGAAGATCTTTAGTTCACATACCGTCATTTTTGATGGGGTTATATACTACTATACAAAATAATGTCGATAGTATGGAAAACGATTTGCATATATGTATGAATATTAAGTGTTAATTTTTATTATTCAGTAAAAATGACTCATTTTTCCATAATTTATCAAGTATCATAAAATTACAAAAAGTTCGCACATACAATGGCATACTTACATGCGAATAAATAGATTAAAATATTTTGTCCTTTGTTGTATGATTTTCGTACATTCTTAATAAATGACATTTTCTGTATACGTTTGCACTCATTAAGTAAAGAAATTATAAATTTCTACGGAGATTTTTATTCTTAGAACTATTTTCTCCTGGGAGCTTTCAGATTTACGAGATTTTGAAAGATAGCAAAGAAGCTAGATTATGCAGTCGTAATAAAGAATAATCAGAATTAGTCTATATTCTAAAAATCTTTATAGGAAATATCTTCAGTTATAGTTCATAGCGCATATTCTTAACTAAGGAGTTCCTCTAGGCTCTCTGTCCAAAGATTTTTCTTGATGTTTTGATTTCTGCTAATGTTATTACGAGGATGATTTACATTTCCATGTAATCTCGTCCCCTCTTTTTCCTGCTCTTGTTGGCTTGTTAAAATGATTTCATTAATAGCAAGTGTTGAAACAGTTATATTGTTGCTGAAGATCGCTATTGTTTTCACCTTTGCGGAATGCATTTAGTTTTTTTTTTTCTTGAGTTTTAGACGGTAGATTCTGAATTTCGTCTATTTATTGCCTATAAAAAAAAGTTTATTTTAAAATACATTTGGATTGTTTTACCAAATGGAAAATATTTACCTTATATAATGACAGAGATTCTAGGATTATATAAGAAGAAGATATACTGTTCTGAATTAATGGTTGCTCTCTGATTCGAAGTTGAGATTTTGGAAACTCTACAAATGGTTCTTCAATAGATAGGATTTATTAATACATAATATATTTTATAGTATGAACTGAAAACTTATGTCCATCATAAATAAACACTTTTGAAAAGTGTCAGAAAATTATTATCTAACACTCCGGTAGCAAAGATTTACAAATAATCATGATTGAATAAATGATATTTATTATTGTCTAATAAATTTTATATCGTGCTAGAATGAATGGAAAAAGGTTCTACAGTCTGCCAAAAAAGAAAAAAAAACACACAGAAAAAAACAGAAATAGAAATTTGACTGGAAATTATGCCTTCTCTTAATTCATGTAAAAAAATAAGCTTAGGATGTCGTCTTCATACTGTTATTGTACCGAACTCTGAAATTTTCAGTACTGTGACGTTCCATCTGAGTTCATGCAAAAACCAGATGGCCACTTATCTCTAGTCAAAACTTTTAATTAGGCCTCCAGCTGCCTCAGCCTACGTCGCATGTCAATGCATTCACAAACTCCAGATGTGGAGTATAAACAGTTTTAATGAGTTACTAAATTCTAGGTGAAAAGTTGCTGACTACACGATTCCAAACAAATAAAACTTGTGATGAGATGAATAAGACTCTGACGTGGTCAACCACTTGAGACGGTCTAAAGAACTCATGAGATGCCGTTTTAGATCTATCTAGTGCGGTCGCTTTTCTTGGCCGTTGAAAAGAGAAGGGGCGAGCAGGCCTCCGCTTGACTATTGAAGTTTTTAATGTTCCTGTGACTATTATGTGTCGTGTGCTGTGCTGTACTAGTGTGAAATAAAAAGTTAAAAGAAAGGAACGCAAGTTCTCTTTATTTAATTTTAAGGATAGTTCCTCATATGTTTTTATTTAACGTTACAGTAAGAATACCCAATTTTGACAGTATTATTTAGTTTTTTCAGTGCATTTTACCTTAGGATACGAAACGGGAAGTCACTCGATCAAACAGTTTATTATTTATGAAGGTTTAGAGTTAGGAACTCATGATGTTAAATTCATATTCATTCGTGGCAAAACAGATTGCAATGTGGGTAGTTTTTTAAGCATAACACAAAATTATTGACGAAATGATTTGTAATTTTGAATTCGCATATTTGTAGCTTCAAGAAATAGATTTCAGTTAAAAAATTTACAGGTTATATTTAATATTTTTTGGAAAATTATTTAAAAAATATATATAAGAAGCTGGATCCAAAAAAGAAAAAAAAAAAAAAAAAGTTACAAGCAGTATCATTTGGAAAACAATTATTGTGGAGCGAATATTTTCCCCCTAGAGTGGAGACAGATGGCGTTAGTTGTCTTACAGCAGTTGTCCGAAGACGTGTAAGAGCGATTGAAATGACAAGTGGTTTAGAAAAGTGGTCTCGCTCTCTTTTCAAACAGTGATGTGAAAACAACTGACGAGAATTGGCTTAATGGGCAGGGACGTGATTTCAACTAAGACTGGTTAAACAAGTTGGTCCTACGTTCAGATAAATACTTAAATAGGTTTGGTGATTATGTGGAAAGTGATTTTCAATTATGCTTCTTAATTCCCTTTGTATTTTCTGTCTATTTTTAATAAATATTTTTTATTAACCTTGTAACCTTTTTTTTATCCATCCTCGTATCTTTTCGAAATAAATTTTCAAAACAAACATGAATAGTAACCTACAAATTTTTTAACAGAAATAGATTTCTAGAAGCTTTAAATACGTAAGTATAAAATACCATTTCATTTCGTCGAGTGGTTTTTTGAGCTATGCTTGTAAAACTGCCCTCGTTGCAATCTGTTTTGCAACGATTACAACTGAATTTATAAATTCCAATTTTTAAAACTTCATAATTCCTAAACTGTTTAATCGAATGAGCTAACGTTTAGTATCGTAATGTAAAAATTACCAAAAAGCCAAATATGGTGTCACAATTAGGTGTTCGCATTGAAAATTTCAGAGTATGGTACAATTTCATTCTGAAGACGACCACTCAGCCCTAAGATTTTTTTTTTTTTTTTAACATGAAGTAAAAGAAGACAAAATTTCCTGTTGAGTGGCTATTTCTTTTCTTTCTGTGATAATGTGATGTTTCAATTGCTCTCCCTGTCTTTCTTTGTTTGTTTGTTTACTTGCTAGTCGACTGTAGATCATGCCCAAATGCGTAGCTGCAAATTTTTACACTTTTTTATTGCCTCTAAAATTTAATAGATATTTTTGCCTTATTTAACCGCAGATTTCAGCGATTAAAATGTCAAAATTTACTATTAAATTTTAGGAATAAGAAAAAAGCGTAAAAGTCGACAGTTATGCCTACATGTTAATGAATATTTTAGAAATTTCAAATATTTATTAATATTTTTCGAAATGTTTGAAAACGCTACAGGCATATTAAAAGTTGACTTAAAATAAACATTATAAAGAAAATGCCATGTCCACCTTCCGCGTGTAAGCGAAGGGCAGATAAATACAAAGTTATGTTACATTAACAAATAATATAGCATATAATTAGAAAAAGCGTTTCTGTTATTTTTCAAATAATACTATATCAATCAATTAGATCTTTGAAAACAACATGCAAATGATAAGTTTTATGCATGCAAAAAAAAAAAAAAAAAAAAAAAAGAAACGCTTAAAAATATCATAGGCTGTTATTATGTAAACATCATAAACTCATGTAATCGGCTGAAATGACACCCTTGGTTACTACGCATGAAAAAAACATTAACAGAAAACATTTGATATGAAGAAAAAATATTTTTCTTTGTAGCCAGTGTATCGTGTCTAAAGTTTAAGAACAAAAGTTGAATAAAAGGCTCATGAAAGTTTTAGAGGATCTTTTTATTTACCATTAGATTTTATTATTTTTTTAATATAAATAAACGGCCTTAAGATTAGGAGGGGGATGCAAGTTCAAACTCTTACATTTGTAACTGAGTAAAAATGAAAGTTGTGGTGGGAGATAATTCCTAGCAACTTCAGGTTTACATGATCAAGACTCTGTTATAGTAAGGCATATAATTAAAATCAACGGCGAATCCCGCTGCCCAATCTGGGCATGGTCTTTCCCAACAGATTTTTTATATAGTTTTCATCGCCTTATTTAATTTTTAGAACTTTTTAGAAAAGTTATTAGAAAAAATTACTAGAAATTACAGGTGAGAAGGAGAGTGTTCTGTTTGAATAGGTGAATTCGGCACTGGTTATAATGTGTATTTTCATACTTCGCGGATTAAATAAAAATGAAAATTAAATTAAATAATTTAAAACCCTTTACCTCACTTTTAAACAAAAAAATTAAGAAAATTTTGAAAAATACATTATTAGAAAATAATATTTTTTCATCGTTTTAAGTATGTAGGGGAGAGTCGCCGAAGTTGGACCAATTCACTTATTTTCAAGTGTAACTCAATTCATTTTTGGAATGCAAAATATCACTACACATGGTCAATCTGTTCATCTACTAATTAACTGAATGTTTAGAACAATTTCTTTTTGAAAATCTTAAGTTTAATTTTAATTTGAAAAATTTGTCAAAAGTGGTTCAAATTCAGCGATTGGTCGCCTAAGTGGACCCCCAGCCTCCTAAATTGGAGCAGACAATATTAGGCTGTTTTAATAATTAGGGAATATAACTGATTTTATTAAAAGTAATGTTAGAGATGAATGAAACAATCAAACAAAACAACAGCAATAAAATATAATGAAATCAAATGCGTGAAAATAACATGTTTTAAATCAAAATGCATTCAAAATATAAATCAAAGTTATAAGTAATTAAGATTAGAAATTATGGAACTAACTGCCAGTTACTTGAACATCATGTAAGAAGTGATGCAAAGCTTACACATGAATTTATTTTGTTAATTTTTTATTTCAGCGCACAGAATATGGACCCATATTTGGCAATCTGTGCACTGAATCATTTCCGCCATTTTATTTTTGTTACAAATGAAGCAAAACCAATCATCACTGTCTTGATTTTCTTTTTTGATTCTGAAACTTTAGACTTTTCTTTTGCAACAGAAGTTTTCTTTACCTTATGTCTGTAGTTCTTCCCTTCCATCATTTTCTTTTCAATTGAATTGCGCCTATTTTTTAAAACATGATGTTCCAACTGCTTTTGTGCTTTGAGAGCTTCCTTTTTGTCGTTTTTTTTTTTTTTTTTTTTTTTTTTTTTCCATTTCAAGGTTTAATTTCTATGGCTAAGATGTTAACACAGCTGTTTTTTGGCTCATTGTGTACTTTGATTTAACTGATTTTGGCAAGGGGGATAACATTGCTAATGATTATTTAGCTTTTTGGGGGGTGGGAGGGGGGTTGTAGCTGCTGCTTAAAAGAAAATAGTGTCCAAAGCCTAGAGTCCTCGAAATTCATTACGTACTTTTCAAATTTATGGTCGCATATCTGGTCTAATTGAAGCAGCCCAAATTGGTCCAATCAAGGGAACTGCACCATTTTTAAAAACAGATAATCTCAAGACTAAGAATAAAAACGAAAGCAAACAAATAGGTGTGGAAAATATGCGCAATAAACACATGAATTTAGACATGTATATGAAAACATAACAACTTATTTTAGTTTTAAAGCATTATATTACGTTTTGTACGAAAAAATTAGATCAAAACAGCTAATTTTAGTTTTTTAAAACTGTTTGAAAACAGAACGTGGAAGGCGGGTGCTTCTTCAAATCATAAATGTTGTCATTTTGATGAATAGGATTTCAGCGGTAGATGGTGTCTCTTTCTGTAATTAAAGGGCAGAATTGCAGCGGTCCATTTAAAGTGGCGGTCCGATTATGGCTACTCTCCCCTAAGTGCTAGCAAATAATAGTGGTTTTCTAATCATGTTCAAAGGAAAAGGATAATATATTATATTAATTTTTTTAAACTGTTTTTCAAGACAAGTTCTGAATCTGAAAATACATAGATAAAGAGAAGAAATGGGTATGCTGAGTAGAATTTCTGACAATTGTTACAAGCATGTCAATTTTCAAATTAGATAGATCCCAAATAAATAAAGCCTTTCTTGTTTTAATTTAACTGTTTTAATAATTGCTTCTTCTTTAACAATAAAAATCTCAAGCAATTCAAAATACAATAATGTTATTCCATAATAATATTTTCTCTTTATCATAGGTAATCGTAGAGAATATGATTCATGTTGAATAAAAATCTTGAAAAAAAAAAAAAAACTGTGTTCAAAGACAAATCCTAAATCAGAAAACACACAAAAAAGTAAAGAATGAGATGTGTAGCTTGGAATTTCCGACAATTGTTACAAGCATATGGTTTTCCAAAGACTGACAAAGTAATTACATTGATTCAAATAACTACATCATTTCTTGTTTTAATTGTTTTAACGTGTTCCATCCTTAATATTAAAAAAATTAAATAATTCATAAATTACAATAGTGGATAACAATAAATAATAAATAATGAATAAAAATAATAAATAATACTAAAAAATGAGTAATAATAATAATAAAAAATATTTTTCATTCTGTAAGTAACATTAGCGAACAAGTGTTTGTCTTATAGTCATGCATAAAGAAAAAGAAAACATAAAATATTGGGAAAAAAAGGAGAACTGTTTTGAAAGGCTAATCCAGAATCAGAATATACACAGAGAAGGTAAAGAATTACATATGTTGCTTGGAATTTCTGGCAACTGTTACAAGCATGTCAATTTCTACGTACTTTCAAAGTAATTAGATCGATCCAAATAAATAAAACGTTTCTTGTTTAGAAGCTCTTTTCGACGGTTATTGCGATAAAAAGTTTCTTTTCTTTTTATTATTATTATGATTGTCTGGAAAAGGCTTGCGAGACTTGACAGCCCGTACTTTGACACTAAGGAAGCTTATATGCTTCCGTTTCATGTCGAAAGTTAGGAGGAGAAAGTTGGGATTGTCATTTAAATATGTCTGTTCCTTATAAACTTTCTTTTGGAGCTAAGAAATAAGTTCTATTTAATAAGTATGTTTGATCCTTTTTTCAGGCTAAGGGATAAGGGTAATTTTGGACGTTGCAGTTTTTATCTGTTAATTTGGAGTTCTTGCTCTGTGTCTACACTTTGTGTTGTCAAGAAAGTTTAATGTTAGGAACATGCATTATATCATGTGATATTTAAAAGTATTTTTAGAGTAATTGATAAAGAATTTAATCTTTAACACTTTATTTTTTTATGCAAAAAACGCTAGATATTTTTATTTTTGTACAGCAAAATATAGACGTCTTCAAAGCTTTAAATTTAATCGGAAGAAAAAGAAGAACATTATAATTGGTTTTTAAGTGCATACGTTTATAACTAAAGAAGTTTATATATTTAAGATTTTTACAGTTACATATTGGACGAAATGAAACCAGGTACACCTTGTGTTGTTAAAAAAATCAATGTTAGAAATTATAGAATAACTGATAAATAATTTATTCTTTTATACTTCATTTTTATGTAGAAATTGAAAAGTTTTTTTTTTTTTTTTTTTTAACGACATATGAATTCCAAAACATAGTCTTCCTTCAATCTATCGGAAATAGATTCGGAAATAGATGGGGTGGGGAGATATTTTTTGCGTTACATTTTCGACGATATATCTGAAAATATAATACCTAAAATTAAATTAAATGTATTTTTGAGTTCGGCTTTACGAAAGCTTTCACATGATATACAAAGAAATGATTTTTTTTTTCAAGTAACTTAATTAGCCCCTCTACATTTTTACTAAATATATTTGTGAATGGTTAATAAACTATAAATATGTAGGTCAATAGCCTTTATTACTTCAGACAATTTGAACTGTCCACGTTCCATAGTTTATGAGCAAAATGGCTGTGACAGACGGACAGATAGAAACAGGAGTGATCTTATAATGGTTCCATTTTTACTTTTTAAATACGGAACCCTAAAAATTAATGGAGACCATAAATGTCAATAAATATGGTGAAAAAACACCTGAGTGGATATATTTATCCTAATTCTAGAAAATAACTCTCCCAAAACATTCTACTGGTTTCTGAAATAATCATGTTGACACAAGAAATTCATATTTACAGAGCATTATTTTAATAATATTTTTCATAATTACAAGGAATAATAAATAGAAAAAACGGTTCATAAAGGAAAAACAAATAGAATTTCCAATTTTTAATTTGTATTCTTTAACTTGAATGGAAATATTTTCCCCTTCATAATGTTATTACACCGAACGCAAACGTACCAAAGTCAGATAAAGTGATCTTTGCTTTCGACTGAAATTCCATTTCCTTTGCAAGAGCAAATATTTAAAGGGGAATTTTAGTTGTTTTAGCTATTTATCATTATTTTTTGTTGGGTATTTTAAGTCACATAAAAAAAATTACTTCTATTAATACTGCTCGCATTAATTTTTGTATCTATGCGAGTAATTATTCCTCTGTAGTAATTCTTCGTCACTTTTCATTTGCTAGATAGTACGAGAGGCGTTTAAATACTTTTTTTTGAGAGGGGGGGGGGGGTAATTTGGAAATATGTTTTAAGTAATTATAATAATCGTATTGTACAAACAAAAAGGAAAAAAAGGACTAAAGAAAATCCTGCGTTCTTTGGCAATAAACAGACAATCCTAATATAACTCGCATTTTCTGTAAAAACAAATTTTGAATATTTATTATGTTACAGTTTTATGTATTTGACGAGTGTAATAGAACAAATGTTTTGGAATTCATCTTTGGTTACTTATTGCAAACTAAACATTAATCATTTTCAGCTTAAATCAATTTATTTAAACTAAATTAAGTGCAGGAATATTACACCGATACATGCATATAACGGGTATTGGCTTCTGGGTCACTGCATGCGTATGTTCATTCATTTTGTTCTTATGTACTTAATTTAAAACATTTAGACAAAAAAAAAAAAAAAAAAAAAGGCAAATATTTTACGTATATGTCGGCGTTAGTGAAAACATTATCATAGAAAGATTGCATTTGATATAAAATTAGCAATTATATTCATTTATTTATTGCTTTTTCTATTATGTCATCTAATTCATTTTTAGCAATCTTTAGGTAAATAAAAGAAAACACTTGAATTTTCAATGAACAAATTTAAGTAAGTTAGTATAATGAAAATAAAAAATGAACAATTACTACGATGAAACAGAATTATGACCTAAAATTTTATTTTTATTAAAAGCCTCGATATTTATTAAGGGGTCTCAGGACTCTTAAAGCTTTAAATTTTTCGAAATTTTAATTTATTTAGATGTTACACTCCTATCTTTTCTGAACATTTTGATATAATTGTTTCCTTGAAATTCCCATTAGAACAGAAGTTATAGCTTTTAGAATTATACCCGCTCAATAGCTGAAGCGGCGTTTCCGAAACTGTGAAATCATTTTTCTCCAAATGACATTTTTGAGCATAACGCGCATGATATCTCAAAAACTTCTGTAATTTTTTTTTCATGAAATTTGCAAAATATATGTTTTATGTTAGTCTGTATTAACTGTACCTAAAATTTCCTTTTATTATGCTGTTGAAATTTTCTAAATTTTGCATTAGCTAAATACAAATTTGTATTAAAAATATAAAAATGCTTTAAATAGAAATTTATTTTGATTCAGGGTAATTATTATAATCTGAAGTATAAGTAGGCACCAAAATTTTCATTCTAGTTGCAAAATTTATTTTGTAATCATGTGCGTAATCTGTTATGCCGATTTTTTGCTCGTCAAATGTCTAACATCTTGGAACCCCCTGTAACTTCTAATTCTGAATTTTGCAATTTTTTAAATACATAAAATGAAAGAATATACTTATATCTTTCATCTCAATATAAAATTGTGTCTTAAAATCAAATACATTTTAAGATAATCTATGTTGAAAATGGTCTTTTTTTCATCTTTTCCAATTTTAAGCGTCCTGAGACCCCTTAAAGGGAATAGCATACAAAATTTTCGTGAGGGATTACGGGGGAAATCATATAGTCTCATATATACATGTCTGATTCAGAAATTTTTTTTCATAGTTTCTTTGAGAAAAAGAAGAAAAAGAAAAATAAAGAACCAGTTTACTTTTGCTTAAGGAGATTCGCTACTTCAAAAAAAAGTTAAAACCTTTTAAAATACATTTCCGTTGTCATTAAACGAATTCTAAAAGTAATTAATTTAACGAAAACATTTTAACCTTTTGAATTATTAATAAAACAGCGTCAAGTTTTGTTACGATTTAAAAAATGCCTATTTAATTTTTTAAAGCTTCAATTTAGTAATTTAATCAATAAGCTGAAATATTGAATTTTATTTAATAGCATTAATTTTCAAGAAAAGCAATTTAAACTACGAAAAAGAAAAACAATCATATAATCACATGTTTTAAAAGAAGAGTTATCAGTATATTTTAAATGGAGCAGAAAATTGTCTTAGGTGTAAAGCAATGTTTAACTTTAAAAAAAAATCAACGATTTCGTAAGCATTTCGCAAATGCCTAGCATTAAAAAAAAACTTAATAATGGAAATAAATAAATTTAATAACATACCATTTTATTATAGACACTAAAACATATTAAGACACCGTAATTTAACATACACCAAAAAATACGGTATCTTAATATGTTTTAATGTCTATAATAAATTGATAGAACAAGTGAATCTTACGATTAATATATGACTTTATAAAATAAATTATAAAACTGCAAGAAAACATTTAATTGTTTATTGCAAATTGTTCACAAATACTGTTAAATTCAGCTAGTTCTTGTAAGGGGGATTCTGAAATATTGCTGAGAGGTAGAGTATATCATTTGTTTTAGCATAAAAATTTCAAATTTAACATCTCTTTGGTTCACAATCAGTGTTGCCAGTGAACTACTTTTTTTTAAATTCGGATTTCTTGATTGGCACCATTTTTTCTGAAATGGTAAAATTCCCCTTGTTTTCGCCTTAATTAATATGTCAATAAATAAGCCGAATTTTTACTATTTCAAAAATGTGGTACCAATCAAGAAATCTGAATTTAAAAAAAGTAGCCCACTGGCAACACTGTTCCCAATTTAAAAGTTTCGAGATCCCCACTTCCCTTAAAAATGCACATTAATTCAACGTGTTGCATTACATTACTTAACTCATTTTAAAGAAGATTTGAAAATTTAGAAGGCCATCAACAGTTAGAACTTATCTGGAAATCCTATTTAAAACTTTTTAAATGAATAGACATTTGATTTATTTTAATAAAACTTAACTGTGAAGAAATATGAAAGCTCTTTTTTTACTTTACTTATATAAAGTAAAAGCTATATTTTAATATTTTTAATCCTTAAAGAAGTGAGCCGAAAACAAATTTTTAATTTCACGCAAAAATTTCGAGAACATGGGAAATTATCGAAATTACATTATCTATACAAGCTCACATAAGCTAATTTTGTCTGCATGAGACAATAGTAGGGCAGAAATTTGCTATTTATTTATTCATTTTTAGTAATGAAATTTCCAAATAACCGCATATGGAAACAATTTTAAAAGAAAGTTTGGTAGATGCACACGAAAATAGAATTAAACTTGATCAAAGTTATGCTTAGGAATATTTTAAATTAATATACGTTGTTTAACCAAGACGGATTGATACAGGGATATTTTTTAAATTTTCGGTTATATTTTCGGTTATCTAAAAGAAAGTATTATCTTTAATTTCATTTTAAATAAATTAAAATTTCACATTATAAATATGTTCATGTATGCATTTAAAAGTATAAAAAAAGAATGACGCTAGGACGGAATTAATTGACATGTTTTAAGTAAACACACTGAGAAAAAATGACAGTTTCAAATCTGAGTAAATCTACGTTTTCATTTTGTTATGAAACTTTCTGTTTCAAATATCGTCGCTACCATGTCAAACTATCCAATGTGAAAAAATGCAGCTTTCATATTTTGTGCCATTTTGTTGTATTGTGAATGATACGTACTAATTAAAATCGTCACGTCTCTAGCATGCTTAGAAACTTAGATAATGACTGTATGAAAGTATCCAATATGCACTTTTTTCTGAAATTTACAATGTCAAACTGTCCAATATGGCATATTCGATCCTTTGCAGCAAATGCTTCGATATTTTTCTTTTTTTAAACATACGTACCATGTCAAACTATCCAATATGAAAATAGTCTTTTTATCAGTAAAACAAAAACTGTTTGACATATGGATTGAAATTTAACGTAATTGACATATGTTTTTGACGTTTACTATAGCATATGTTTTCTATTGTTAATAGAATGTGAGAATCTTTAGTTCACTTACAGGGACACTCAAAAGAATCCCGTTACATTACACTCAATAGGGAAAAAGAGTGGTGTCTTTTAATGGTGTTACGATATTTAAAACATAATGATATTAATATGGATTTATCAAGTATATTAAAACATGTGTTTGGCAGAATATGATGTGCAAGTCAATTATTATTATTTACAGGTTCATACAAATGAATTTTGTTGTACAATGGTTTATAGTAAAGAAAAATGTTTGAAGCATATTTTAATAATACCAGCCCCCCTTTTAAAATATTCCAAACAAAGTGAAATTGACATCCGTAATTGGTTTACTTTACAAGTTGCTTACTGTATAATATGATATGTATGATAGTTATTGTTAATTTACAGGGGCACACAAAAAAAATTCGATTGCACTGCTTTCTATTAGCGATAGTTGTTTGAAGTACGTTTTCAATTATAGTATGAGATTTTAACTATTTGAATATTACGAGGTACGTATAAATTCTATAAATCATATACAGGGCTGTACAAAAGAATTTGTAAGCATTACTTTATATGGGAGTGAATTTCGTAAAGGAGGTTTCTAATTGAGTTATGCAATTTCGGTCTTTTATTTCTTTTTACTATGCTAAAATATGTTAGTAGAAATTCCTAATATGCAGGGCTACGCAAAGACCTGAAAACATTGCCGGCTATGACTGGTATTTTCTGGAAGTGTGTTTATAACAATCTTTTGCCTGAATTAAATTTTACCATATTACGTAAGATGTATAAAAATCTGTAGATAATATAGAGGGCTATACAAGAAGTTCGAGTATATCCGTTTATTGGCAGAAATTGCTAAATGTTGAATGTGTAAATTGCGTTTCGCATTTTCTAATTAAACTAAATTGTGGGATATTATCTAGATTATATGCAAATCTGTAGATCATTGACAGGGCTTCACAAACTGATTTGAGTAGTTTTTCTGTCTATGGACAGTAATAGTTTTTTATTGAATTATTTTGAGCAGCCTTGTATACGAGCTATAGCATTTTTGTACAACATGCAAAAAATAGTTAAATTTAAAAGCGCATACTTAAATTCAAAAACGCACTTCCAGCTATTATTGCTCAAAGACAATACTGTAACCCATTTCTTTTGTATTTCCCTGTAAATGAACGACAGATGCTAAGAATGCATGCCCTATTCTGTCATAATATCCTTCTAATGAAATTCAGTGATTTATATCAGTTTTAATACATTTGAAATAGCGCAAAGTCATTAAAATACTCTCCAAACGATTTTTCCTGCATATACCATAATGTAAAGGAAATCTTTTGAGTGCCCCTGTAAATGAACTATTAATGTTACACACTTAATATGCAATACCGAACATACCATTGTAAGCACCATTAACATTTTTCAATTGCATGAAATTCCGAGTATATTTACATGAGTTAGAACGTGGACAG
Source organism: Maratus speciosus (assembly GCA_963932465.1). Lineage (NCBI taxonomy): Eukaryota > Metazoa > Arthropoda > Arachnida > Araneae > Salticidae > Maratus > Maratus speciosus. The sequence continues at coordinate 405,918,484 of OZ010796.1, forward strand.
ACAAACCGAATTCATAAACACTTTTCAACCTTGTTGCAAATTGTTAAAAATTATATTAGGTTGAAAATTCCCATTTAGTAATTTCTACCAATAGACGAGCATAATTGAATTATTTTGTATAACCCTGTATATTACCTACAGACTTTTACACATGCCACATAATAAGATAAAAATTTAATGCAAGCTAAAAGACGCTTAAAATTACTAAAATGATACTTCCAGAAGTTATCATCTATAATTGTCCATGTTTCTAGTTTTTTTACGTGTCTCAGTATATGATTTTACTTATATTACACAAAACTCTCATATACTAACTATAGTTCAGCTTTGAAATTCATAACACAATTAAAATCTACGTTTAAGCAGTTCACAATCATACTTAGTAATGCTAACGAAGTATTTTAGGTAGTCCTGTATACAATCTATTGAATTTATACATACCACGTAGCATGCACATAGTTTTAAAACGCATACCATAATATAAAACGCATCTCCAGCAATTATCACTAATAGATTGCACTTTAACCGAAATATTTTGTGTGTGTAAATGAACGATAACTGTTGTACACGTCATATTCTAACGTAGGCATGTTGCTGTTCACCTCAATAATGTATATAAATTTCATTATGTTTGAAATAGTGTAACATAATTAAACTAAACGACAAACTTTTCTTTCCCCATTAAGCGTAATGTAACAGGATTCTTTTGAGTGTCCCTGTAAAGGACCTATAAATGCTACACGCTCCGTTTTCAGTACCGAACATGCTATAGTAAGCGTCAAAAACATAAATAAGTTATATGGCAATCCGAGTATATTTACGAGAATTAGAGCACGGTGAGACGACAGGAAAGTAAAGCTAAAGTCATAAAAACTTTCTAATGATCAAGAAAGTCTTGAAAAAGGCCTTTTACATTACTTACCCCTTTTACATTACCCACTTTCGGGAGAATATTTGCAATTATTGTGTTAAAAGAGCCTATTATGAATTGCTTCCACATTTTCTTCAAATTCATTGGTTCTAACTTTTTTAATGTGGGATTAAATAAATCAAAGATTTTTATTCGAAAATAGCGGTAGAAAACGGCCCATTAGTTTCTTAGAATAAACGGTGCGAAGATTACTATTTACATTTACGGGTATGAAGTGCCCAACCTATTATTAGAGATATTTCTGTTTTCTTATATTTTATAAAACTGAAAGAATGTTTAAAAATAAGCTTTTTTCTTTATTAATTTACTGCTTATTTGTTATTAAAATTATTTAAAAAAATTCTTAAGAGTTTTATGTTGAATATGTAAATACATATTTTTTTAGAAATTAAACTATTGAATACGTCATATTTGCTGCTATGAAACGGCGAACCTAGGAAAAGTACAAAATTTTTACAAGTCAAACTGTCCAATATGGCATATTCGCTACTATGGAATATCAAACCTGGGAAAAGCGCAAAATATTTACAAGTCAAACTATCCAATGTGGCATATTGGATAGTTTGAAGCTGAAAAAGTTCAAGGAAGCTTTAAAACGTACAAATAAGCATACCATATCAAACTATCCAATGTGATTTTTTGGCGAGTAAAATTATTCAAATCACTTATCTCAATAGCATGCTTAAATAGGATATAAAACAGCACCCGAAAAATGTAATAATTGCTTTCTGTTGCTTGGCACTGATTTTGAATCCACAATTAAAACAGTTTTTTTGCCCTCCTGAAAAGTGGCTATTTTCACATTGGATACACTGCAAATAAAGGCGTCTTAAATTCAGACACATATGTGACTGAAAAAGTAATTCAGACACTTAAGTGTCTGAATATGTAATTCCAGACATCATAGGTGTCTGAAATTAAGACACTTAAGTGTTTTACTATGATCATGGTATAAACACTGTAAACTGAAATGTCTGAAATTCAGACACTTAAGTGTCTGAAAATGGAGTGTTTAATTTTCAGACATTTTAAAGTGTCTTAATTTTTAAGACACGTGTATCTGTCTGAATTTAAGACAGTTCAAACGTCTGAATCCAATCCATCTTTGATCAACCTGCCTGTTCAGCAATAGGCAGCCGTTTTTTCACTTTTTTGTAAGCTTTATACACTGTAAAAAGTATCCGTTAAAATATGGAAATTGTACTGTCTATTCAGACACCCATTTACGTTATTTATTTTAATGTAATTTTTTTTCCGTACATTCCAGAAAATTTTCCATTTTTTTGCATATTTCTGTATTTAAAAAGTTCCATTTAAAAAATAAAATATAACCTTTCAAGGACAAACCCATATAATTCAATCCCCTTTTCAAAAATCACGTATATTAGACAGGATTTATTTATTTATATTCATACCAGTGTGTTATTTCCAAGAAATCATGAAATTTTTCATTTCAGCCAAATTTCCGTTATACAGAGGTTTACTTCAGTTTTATTTACTGTTTATTGAGTTACAGTTAGCAAATAATTTTCAGTAGTCCGTTTAAAAATATACGATATAACCATGCTGAAAGCGAAATTTTGCCCAGTCTCATTCGATTCCGTCTTAAAAAGTTTGACTGCATAATACTTGCGCTACCTACTGTTATAAAAACCTGTTTAAAGAGGATCGCTTATAATTCGATATTTAATTTATTCATCAAAAAAATAGAAAACTTATTTCGATCACATAGTTTCTGAATAACATCATCTGCCAATTTCATGATTTAAGAACAAAAATGAATTAAAATTTATACATTTCTAATTTGGAGTCGAAATTAAACCTTCAATTTTTGAGAATGAATAGTGGCGCCATCTCGTGTAGTCAAAGTAATCCATCTGGAAATAAAACTACAGCGAAAACTCGATACATGACGTTAATGACTTTAGCGTATACCCTCTGCCATACGTGTACCCTTTGTTTATTTTATGACTACAGCACTGTATATAAACTGTTCAGAATTATACTAAATTGGAAAAAACTTACTGCTACTTAAGGGGACCGCGAAAGCAAAATTCAACCAAAAAATCGATTTTTACTTTTTTATATCATTAAATAGTTTAAACTTTTATCCAACGATGTGTCACACATATTTATATATAAGAAAATAAGTGTTGAACTTATTCATTTATTATTCATTATTTCATATTTCACGACTTTTTCTCAAAACTTGGATTTTTCATGTTTAGGTTTCTTTTTTTCAATATCTATTAAACTTAAGAACTCAGATTTTTTTTAATACTTGTATTATGTTATATTGTATACTTTAACCCTGGGATTTAATGATTTGTTGAAAATTATTTATTTTAGGCAGTGAAATCTTACCAAAAATGCTAATTTAAAAATGACTTTCAATAAATAATTAATAATTAATTTTGAGTTTCAAATAGAACGAAAATGGCCTGTTAAAATACGTAAAGTATGTTATTCTGTCTACTCTAAAAAATCTAGACCTCTATCTTTCACAATTTCTGAGAAAAAGGTACATAAAGTTGGTGAATTTAACATGGCGGAGATAGGGCTTTCCCGGTCTCCTTAAAAACATTGCTTGTGCTTCATAAATAACATTATTTTGAAAAATCTGCCGACAAAATCGTACCTGAATGGTTAGCGCACTCTTCTCCTACACATAGGACTCTGGATCGAATCCCACCTCGGGTAAGTGTTAAAGTTTATAGTAGTTTGAAATGAATACTATGTAAGTCAGATGGCCTTTGGTAAGTGGTTGTATATAAAATATGGATATTGGTTCTTGAAAAATTATATTTTATCTTTTAAATGGAAATTTTAAAACACAGAAATATGCAAAATAAATGGATTTTTTTCTGGAATTTACATCAGAAAATTTCAATTAAAATATGTAAATTATACTGGAGTCTCGAGGGGCTACAGTTTCCATATTTTTAGGGATATATATATATATATATATATATATATATATTTACACCGTATAATGCTTACGAAAGAAAAAAAAGGTGAAAAAATGTTTGTCGAAGTGGTCAAACATGGATGCAATTCAGACTTTTGAAGTGTTTGAAATTCAGACGCATACAAGTGTCTTAAAAATTAAGACACTTTAAAACGTCTGAAAATTGAACACTCTGTTTCAGACACTTAAATGTCTGAATTTAAGACATTTCAGTTTACAGTGTAGTTTGACATGGTACCGACGATATGACGACCCAATGCTTTCAATTCTGAAATACCAGAAATACTCAATTTCAAGCAAATTACTTTTCATTCGTTAAACGTAGTAAATTTTACCAGGGTAGTTGAATTTATTCATATTATATCATTTGTTATGATTTCGAATGAAACGCTCCTTTCAGCAATAATTTATATCATGAAATGTGGCGAACTACATTTTTATCGTGTTCGCGGAAGAGCACTTAAAAGCTGTCGTAATATAATCGCGAAAGCGCAAATTTTATTCATCAACCTTCGAAATCGAAGAATGGATGAATTCGTAAAGGAAAGACTTCGCAGGTCGGATTTGACAACCAACAACAATATATAAATACAAACATCATGTATAATCGTGAATAAACATCATGAATAAAACTTTATGTGCTCATATTTGAGTATGTCCATGTTTTCAGAAATGAGTATATACATGTTTCAAACTTGAGTAATTTTGTTTCGGAGCCATTTTGACTATGCGACATACTCCGATTTGAATATTTTTTACTCAGTTTTGAAAATGTCGTTTTGAGAGTGATACACTGTTTTTTATGACGAGGTGCATTTGATAAAAAACGTGCGGTCGAGTACAATCTTTTTTTTTTTCAAATTATTTTTGAAAGGATAACTGTGGCTAATTTTTCAGCAGATCGAATATAATTTTCTTAAACGTTTTGGGTCCTTTTTTTTTTTTTTTTCTTTTTTTGAGAAAAAAAAAAATTACTTTTATGTCAATAATGTTAATAATAGCTATCCAAATAGATTTACTGAAGTTTAATGAAAATGTCATAGTCTGAAATTTAACGAATGCAGTTATTTTGTGAACTATTCAATTCATATTCAAATGTCAATAGGCTAAGGAAGAGTTTCTGGAGACGTTTGGAAAATAGTGTATTATGTATTACAACATGATATAACATATATTAAAGCTTTCTAATATTTTTGTACGTTTTATCACACATGATTCTTGCAGAAAAGTACCTTATATGTTTCATTTAACGAGTGAAACATACATGCTTAAAATAAAAGATTTGTCAAGTGAGTAAAGATAATTATGCAAACTTTTGCTATTAATATTATTACTAAATGCCAAAACATAAATGAAGTCTTAATAAGAAAAACTTAGATATACAGTCGGCTCTCGTTAATTCGAAATCGGATAAATCGAATATTCGCTTAATTCGAACTAAACATGAAGTCCCGAAATTTTCAATGGCAGAATAACGTTAAAACTTTTCCTTTATTCGAACTCATTTTCTCTCGACTTCGTTTAATTCGAACTAATCAGAATTCCATTTTTTCATTTTTCCTTACTTTCTCACGGACTTCAGATCCTTGAAATAACTTTCTTTCTTTCATTTTTGTCAGAATTGTTCTGAACTAGCATAATAATTCCATGCATTTGAAATCCGCTTTCTTAGTGCGTCCTGTCTGTCCATCAATGACACATCCGCCCCTTCTTCCATTGTGCATTTTCTAATCCCTTCTGTAGCATTTGACCCAGTGACATTCCAAGAAATTCACTGAGTGGACATCTGTTAAAGATAGGGGAAACCTGTTTTATCACTACATTCTACTTTCACTCTGGGGATCGAATTTTTCAGTCAATGGTTTTACTTACTGCTAAATTGTTTTTTGAGAAAGTAAAAGGTCTTGTTTCTTTAAAATATGGCTCCACGTGGAAGTTATAAATCGTTAACTCTAGAAGCCAAAGTGGAAATTATTAAAAAGGAAGGATGTGGCCAATCTAAGACAGAAATTGCTACAGAATATGGAATAAAAAAGAATACGCTGTCTACTTATTTGAAAAATAAAGAATTCATCCTGAAATCATGGGAAAAGGAAAGATTTGCTAAAGGACGAAAACGTATGAGAACAGCAGCCCATGAGGATTTAGAGGAAGCTTACCTATTATGGACAAAAGATGCATTGGCAAGAAATGTACCTTTGAGTGGACCTATATTGGCAGCTAAAGCGAAAGAACTTGCACTACTCATCGGTATTAAAAATTTCAATTGCAGCGAAGGATGGCTGACACGTTTTAAGTAGCGAAATAACATCGTACACAAAACTGTGCGTGGTGAAAGTGGTGCTGTAGACCTCGCTGCTTTCAATGAATTCTGCGAAAAGCTACCCGAACTTATTTGTACTTATGCAATGAAAGACGTGTTTAATGCCGATGAAACAGGTTTGTTTTATAAACTTCTTCCTAATAAGACTTTAACATTTAAAGGTGAAACGTGCACAAGTGATAGAAAAGACAGGGTAACTGTGATGGTAGGTTCCAATATGAATGGAAGTGAGAAGTTAAAATTGTTAGTTATTGGTAAATCAACTAATCCACGTTGCTTCAAAGGAGTTAAAACACTGCCTGTTGATTATGTGTCAAATGCCAAAGCCTGGCTGTAGCGTGAGATCTGCATCAGTTGATTAAAAGAACTGGATAAAAAATTTTCTCGTCAAAACAGAAAAATTCTATTGCTGCTAGATAATGTGCAGAGTCGTTGTAAACTACCAACACTGAGCTCTATAAAGATTGAATATTTACCCCCTAATACTACAACACAACTGCAACCGATGGACCAAGGAATAATTCAAAATTTAAAAACTCATTATCGTAAAAGGATTCTAGAACAAATTTTATTTTCGATTGACCTTAAAGAAAGCTACGGCATAACATTAATCACGGCCATCAACGATTTATATGCCGCGTGGAACACCGTACAACCTGAAACAATAGAAAAATGCTTTCGACATGCCGGATTTATCCATCCATCTAAAAAGAGTGGTTATAATGCAAATGACGAAAACGACAGACCTTTTGAAGAAATAGAATTGTTCCAATGCGATATTACGTTCGCAGAGTATGTAGCAGCCGACAATAGTTTAGAAGTATCTGGACCCCTAACTGTGGAAGAAATTGTTGAAACAATTTACGAAAAATGCAATGAAGAGATGGAATCGGATTCTGGTGATTCTGCTACTATGTCCCAAGTGCTTTCCTTACCCACAGAAAAGTCAATTGCACAATCAATTGAGTGTTTGCGTACATTTATCCTGATGCAGCCGTCATCAGACAAAGAACTTAACTGTTTGTTACAAATAGAAAAACTGGCTAAAAAGTCAAAAATGAATAGGACTAAGCAAACAACAATTGATATTTTTTTTTTCATAGAGGTGATAAATAAGTATAAATAATTTCTTAAATGTTCATCTAATTTCAGGTAAGAAAATTATAGTACAATTAAAATGTAATTTTAAATGCCGTTGTTCTATAGTGTATTATTAATTTTTATGTTTTATTTATATTATTTTAATATTATTAATTATTTTATGTATTTTAAGTCATTCTAACGATAACATCCGAAATTAAAAAAATAATACTATAACATTAATTCCTTTGTAATAGTACCCCTTTAAACATGTTTTCTCTCATACTTTCCATAATTCGAACTCTGGATAATTCGAACATTTCTTGTGGTCCCGACGAGTTCGAATTAACGAGAGCCGACTGTATACTACCATTACTGCATGTATAGGTAGTAAACAAAATCATTGTTCAGACAAAGTAATTCTTAATGAAAAGACAAGTACTTTTAATAGTACGCCAGACCCAAACGTGTTATCTATCTATAAATATAACTTAAAATTTCTTTCAAATATAGTAGCAACTATCGGTTGTCACGAATCTCCTTTTTAAAAGGCATCAAATCACTCTTGCCTTTTCATAAGTTAAATACGGAGTTAACGGAAAAGGTATTACGTAGTTAAATCTGACGGAAACATGATGGCAGATAAAGCTACAATAATTCAGGGACATGAATATTTAATATCAACAACAGCAATAGTCTAAAGGGAAATGGATATAATGATAACTTTTAAACACGCAGTTATGACGTCTTTTTGACATCATAACTAATAACAACTGATAAATAGCGGTCGTGCAAACGTATTATCAGTGATATTCATTATACGTCATCATTTTATTATTGCACTCTCAAAACAATTTTCGCCAAGAAAAGAAACGTACAAAGCACGGAACATCCCATTGATTGGAAGAGATTTTTCTGTTATTGGAAGAAATTTCCATCTTTTGAATGGAGAATTTCAGGAAATTTTAAGCTTAGGCCCGCGAAGTTTTCGTGTTTTGAAGAGAAAAGGATATACGTAAAAATTATGTTTCTAATACGAAAAAATACTTCGCAGCACAGTTGCTGGTGATTGCCCTTTTGATTTGACAAAAATGCAGCATTTGTTTGGGCAATTTCATGCAATTTTTACATTAGGTTTAGGATTTTTTTGCATTTTGGGATGAAATTGGCGAACTAAAGCAGATGCTTTCGTATTTTTACGAAATATAGTTACGAAAAAATTTGTACAATTCATTGATTTTTTTGAGAGTGGAGAGGACTTAAGAATATTAGAAGTCAAATTCTAAAAATATCAAATAAAATTTGTGTTATTTTTATTCTTAAAAAATAGTTTTTATTTTCTGAGAATGTATGATTTTGATAGATCATAACCGAACAAATAATCAAGCATTACTATGCATTTTGTAAACCAGAGTCAGAAAATACTGTTCAGACCCCAGGATCTCAAGGGGAATCTGGGGCAGTGCCCCTATCTTCCTCGCACGTTTAAATGTCTCCCCATCAAAGCCCCCCCCCCCCAAAAAAAACAGTGTTTTCCATAAAATCAGCACATATTGCTGCAAAAAAGTCATTGTGTCCCAAGTGAAATAAGTTTGGTTCTACTACCAGCAGACAATGTTTTTGAAAGGTTACAAATTGTTTCTCATTAGATTTATTGTTCCAAATTCATTTTTGAAACAATTTGACAGAAATATTTGCTCCCCATCTCATCAAATGAGTATAAGCGAAAAACAAGTAAAATTAACAAGCATATTTATAAAATGTGGCTGTCATTATATAATGAATTTTCATTCCGTAAAAATTAGGTAAATAGACAGTACATAAATAATGCCAATTTGGAATTTTTTGGGGAGCTCCTCATTACTTCTACTGGATAAATAAATTAGTTTTCCCACTTCTCGAACACACTATGAAAACAAGCATGGTACACGATGAAAACAAGCACGAAGCATGGTACGCTGTGTAACTTTCACTCAATCAAACATCATACACCGGGAGCCGGCGGCACAGACAATCATCTAATCGAGTTCATGGATAAAATTCTAGGATTAGTTAAATCTTAATTCGCATATTAAAACGCAATCGGTCTGCCAAGTCATATCTTGGTGGAAAACACCTGAAAATCTGATTTTAGCGGCTGACTCGTAGGTTTACCATTGTGTTTACCTGCTCCCAGTTTCATACCTTTTGGTGCAAGAAAACACAATGGTAAACATACAGAAAACTGATCCGCTAAAATCGGGTTTTCAGGTGTTTTCTACCAAGATATGAATTCGCAGACCAATTGCGTTTTAATATGCGAATCAAGATTTAACTAATCCTAGAATTTCATCCGTGAACTCGATGAGGTGATTGTCCGTGCTGCCGGCTCCCGGTCTATCATTAACTTTCGAAGCTGCATTTGGGCGCAGATAATTCCTATACGCTTCCTATTCCTCGAATGCTTAAACAGAAGATGAATATACCAACAATGATTTTGCGTGATATAGCGGGATCTTGTCGTTACAGGACGAAAATTTTGAAAATTCAAAAAAATTCAAAAGCCATACATAGGTATGAAAACGAAAACCCAATTAACTGAAAAAGAAAAACGTTAAGACGAAAAAATATATATACAACAATTTAAAAAATTCGACTTGCATAACAAGCATAATAACATTTTTTTTTTTTTTTTTTTTTTTAACCAGTTACTCATTTTTGGACTCCACCTGTGTTTCTTACTTTTCTGATATATTTTCTTTTAGAAATGGAGCTAGATAGTATGTAAGGGGAATATATATATATATGGTTTCCAATGCTGTGGACTTATAGAACACTCCTAAATAGTTAACAAACCTTGGAAAAACACATAAAATGTTCGCCTATGTTGTGGAAATTTGTTGTTTCAGCAAACTCTGCGCGCGCCGGTAGGATAAAGTTTAAACCTGTTTCCTCGAAAATTAGTCCTGCTCACACATTTTCAAAATTGTTGCATGTTTCATTTCTTTTCACGGGATTCAGGCCCAGGTAAATTAATACCACTATTTAGACAAAAAATTCTATTCAAAAGTAATGGCGTTTGTGCACGGTTTTTCCAAAGTTTTAGTCATACCTGTTCCTCATTGCAATTTCCATAAGCAAATATACAGTTATATGTTGCAATAATATTAATATTGCTTTTAAACCAATTATTACTATTTCTGTTGGAAAAAATACTGTTTCTATACACATGCACAAAATCATCTATAGATAATAGATTCTATACCAACTAGTAGTATTTCTATGGTGGAAATATTATTTCAATGTATACAGTTAACATGATGCAATAATATTAATATTGTTTTTATACCAACTGCTGTAAAACCTGTTAAGACGGAAACGAAATGGACCAGAAAAAATATGCTTTCAAACATATTCCGTTTTTCCAGGATTTATTGCATTAGTACTTCTACAGGAAAACGCCGAGAAAAGAAAAGTAGATAAAGAAAAACAGTAAAAAACAACAATACAAGTGCACAATATTCTTGGCAGTTAAAAAGAAAAAGAAATAATATTTTTCTTTACAATCAAGCAAGCGCCATTGCAATTTTTCGCCAGATGATTTGCAAACAGGTTGACGTAAAGCTAGAAAGATAGGGAAATATTTTTGAGCAGATTAGCCCCCTCCCCCTTTTTTTTCCTTACCTGCTGAGGACTACAATTGCAATGCAAAGCCAATTAGGGAAAGATTTATTTTCCTTTTCAGGGGTCTTCCACAAAATAAATGATTGAAATATCAGCGTCAATTATTTTGGTTAAAATAAATGAAAATGCATCTGAATAAGTGAATGTCAGTGATTCATGCTTTAACATACATATTGACTACTTTAATAATTTTTTTTTTTTTTACAATTTTCTTAAGGCGGTCTCAAGTTCACTGCTCAACAAGCGCGAAACTTTCTGACACATTTACTAACTCATTTTTAAACGTAAAAGCACGAAATTGGCTGTTCTGACTACTGAAGCGATTTGGAATCGAAATGAGTTTTTAATTTTTTGACCAATTAAGTATTTATTGAATTATGAGCTTTTTGGGGTAACGTGAAAACCAATTTTTTCTTTTCTGGTTTTCTCCCTTCTCGTGGGAAATTCGGTTCAAAATTCCCATTTTGATGGTATTTAGTGAAAGATCGTTTACGTTTACAAAAAACGGAAAATGTCTTTCTATGACATAGTTTCTGAATAACAACGCCTGCCAATTTCTTGCGTTTCCGAACAAAAATGAATTAAAACTTGTGTCATAAAGTTGCCCATTTGGATTTGAGAACAGACTTAAGGCTGTTCTCCGACCTTTCAGAAAATACCGTCAAACAGGGCGTTTTGAACCGAATTTCTCGCGGGAAGAGAGAAGGAAAACAGCACCAGAAAGAAGAAAAACTGGTTGTCGCGTGACACAAAATCGCTTATAACTCTATAAATAATTTATTGATCAAAAAATGAAAAAGTCATTTCGATTCCAAATCACTTCTGTAGTCAGGTCGGCCAATTTTGCGCTTTTACGTTTAAAAATGAGTTAGTAAATGTGTCAGAAAGTTTCGCGCTTCTTGAGCAGTGAACTTGAGAACCGCAAATAAACAAATTTTACAAATTCAATGGGAAAAAATTTCCACGAAACTATGTTTAGATTTTTTAAATGTTGAAAAAAATTCCCATAATTTTTTTTTATTATTATTCTGTTCCTTCCTACTTTCTGAATCTAATCAAAAACTTTCATTACGAAATTATGAATCCATCGCAAACTTTCATAATTTCTTTTACGCATAATCTGAAGCATTTACTAAGCAATTAGCTGTTAACTTGTATGTTTATATAAAAATTAATTATTGTAAAACAATGTACCACAATAAATAAAATTTTAAATATGAAACATCTAACCATAGCTCAGAGAAATTTAATTTACAGAGAAAAATACTTTTTATTCACTTCTTTATGAAATGTTTTACGCTGAAAATTGAAAAGATGTATTGCAAGTTATAGTAAGGCCTGGTGACCACTGGTGAGGAAATTTTTCAGGGAAAGTACCAGTATTTTCTTATAGAAAAACTTATTCAATTACGCGATTAAATGAGGTGAATTTTGTTTACACCTTAAGGACGAGCCCCTTTTACATTTCTTTTAATTCTTCGATACCGGTTTTTTCCACATTGTAAGTTTGATTTATTTAATCGCTTAAAATCTGAGATTAGATAATGCGAAAATTATCAAACTAAAATACTGGTATTCAAATTTGAAAGATTTGTTCGCCTTACATGGCAAGTTTTCTTGCCAACCGGGTTTAATGAGTTAATAAGAAATTACTGGTATTTTACCTCAAAAATTCCCTGACTGGTAGCCTAGCCACCCTGTGTCGGTTCTAGTAGTTCTATAAGGGTTATATTTAATTTATAGCCGCTAAAACCTCTTAACGGCAATTTCATAAGTTCTCAAAACATGTGTTTATTTTAAAATATTGTTAGATTAAAGTTTTGACCCCCACCTCCAGATCTAACTCAGAAGGAAAAGGAAATTTTAAAAGCAAGTGCTAAAGAAATTATAAAATGTAACATCTATTAAAATAAGGAAAGTAAAGAAATCTATTTAAAACTAAATAATTTAATAGAAAACAAATTATAAATTTTTGAAGCAGTAAATTTTAAATTAATTACTTTTAAATTCCTATTTATGTAGTGACAAAAAGGTGTGTGGTTAAAAAAAAAAAATGTGATAATAAACGGTGAAGAAAAATCTTTAATTTCTAAACTTAATAATTTTTAACAACAATTTTTAATAACAATTCGAAAAGAAAATGTGAATTTTTAAATATTGATGGAATGAAATTGAACTATCATATTAACTATTTTGAAACTGATATTTACACAGTTGAATTTGTGAAAGCAGTGATTTCAATATTTTTTCTAATGTTCCATTAAGGTTATGGTTCTTTAAATAGTTTTTCATCTCCTCTCTTTCAAAGAGTTCTTTTCTGAACGTCGGAGAATTTTTTAAAGCAAACCTACATGTGTAAAGAACACAAAAAAGTTGAAGAAAATCAATACAAAGTTAATGTAATTTTATAAAAAATGAATGTAAATCTGAAGCTGAATTTTATCTAGTGGTCAGAAAAGCGAAATGAATTTTTGATTTGGAGAAGTAGAATGTAGATTATAGAGATGACATCAACCATAGATTAAACAACAAGATAGAATAGTTACAGCAAAATCTGTAATAGTAGCGATAGCGATATTTAGTGCCACTAGTGACAAGGGGTAAAAACTAACAAGATTCCGAAGTTTACCTTGTGTATATGAAATTTGCGTATGTTCTATGGTTTTAATATCTATTCTTCGATTCTATTGTATTATTTCTTAGTCAGACTATTATCTTTTAATTAACCGTTGGCGCGTTGTCTTAGTATCGTTAATTTTTGTTTTTAAGGAAGCAAAAGCTCATTTTAAAATGTTAAGATATCTCAGGCAGAATTTTGTCTGCATAAGAGTTCTAAACCTTTTTTTTTTTTTTTGCTTCAGTTAGTACATCGCTAATTTTAATCGCATACAATTATTTGCATGCTTTATATTAATGCAATACATTAATTTGAGTAGGGCATAATTGGCTTTTAGGTGTTTTTGGTGAGCCTAATTTCAAATAATCTGATAAGATATGAAACATATAATTATATATTTATGTAGTTGACATCTGAAAATTAAAATATTCATGATACTTTTGCGTGCAATTACACTGTAAAGAAAATCAGTACCGTTTACAGTTCATAGCGGAAACAGGCATGTGATTTCCGCTTTTTTGCACACCAATATATTCTTAGAGAAAATATTGTTCTCTTAAGGGTCCTGTCCCTGCCGGCGAAGACACTCACAAGCTAATGCTAATCCTATGGGGAGGGATTTTTTTAATATCTCGTTTGCATTTCGACATTTTTAAATAATTTTTTTTGCATTGGATAGCCGAGGTCCGTCTCTACAGCGCACCTTGGTTACTTTTTCGATTTTGGTTGCAGATATTTTTTAGAACGACACTTTCATTTTCAGAACCGGTTTTGAAAATGAAAGTAACTTTATTAAAAATATCTGCGACCAAAATCAAAAAAGTAACCAAGGTGCGCTGTAGAGACGGACCTCGGCTATTCAATGCAAAAAAATTATTTAAAAATGTCGAAATGCAAACGAGATATTAGAAAAATCCCTCCCCATAGGATTAGCATTAGCTCGTGAGTGTCTTCGCCGGCAGGGACAGGACCCTTAAATCGCAAAAATGTTCCGATGAAATAAAATGACATTTTCTCTAACAAAATACCGGTGTCCAAAAACGCGGAAATCACATGCCTGGGAAACGTTCCCAAAAATGTAGTGTGAACTATTAATTCTCTTGAGTTACTGAATAAATCGGAATCGTTATGCTCATTTCGGTGTAAAGTATATGAAGTGAATACATTGTAAACAAAATCAGAAGCATTACAGTCCATAGCCGAAAGGTATCCGAAAATGTAGTGTAAACTATGAATTCTCTCGAGTAACTTATAAATCGGAATTGTTACTCTCATTTTCGTGTAACGTATTTGATGGGAACATTCGGATTTTCTGCACATGCCCAACACATTCTACAAACTTCATGATCTCGTGACTTTTATTGTTCTGAGGTTGAAAGTAACGAAGAGACGTAACGGATATTTTGAGGAAAGTAAGCATTTACGTTTATATATTTTTTCTTCTATTTAAGAAAGTAATAAGCTTTTTTAGAAGAATTAATATTATTCGATTGAATTTTATTGAATAATAATATTACAGTTACTGTTTATAGTTTGTTGCAGATGCAAAGTTAAATAACTCGCTTGAAATATATACTCTTGTCCATGAATCTGTGATAGATGTAAGATAGTAGATATTTGATTAACGAATAATAACAGGATTCCAGGGATTTAAGGTGTTTTCGTACCAGAAATTTCGTAAAGTGCTGGTTGGTATATCTGAAGATAGATTTCCCCCCCATTAAATAAGGCTACTATTGCTTTACGAAAATTCTGGTAAAAGGTCGTTGAAGCGTACGAACCCTAAATAATGTAGTACTGGACTTAGTGAAGTACAGATAGCACTGTCTATATGTTTTATCATCTTTCTGTTTTGAACGTATGTTCCATTTCACGATGAAATATATCGTTTATGCGACTGAAGAAATTCATGATTTTACTTATACTATATATTTTATCCTATTTGTTTATGAATCATACATTTGTAAAAAAGATCTTATTGAAAATTTAATTTATAGATCTATAAAAATTCTTTTTTAAAATTCGATTTCGTGAGTACCATCATGCAAATAGATATACTTTGAAAAATTTAATTTCCCTACGAAAATATATGGAATATTTTACACTTTCTAACATTTATTTTTTTATCTCATAATTATAGAATACTATTTCACAATATTTCATATCTGTAGAGTAATTAATTTATTTTCGTGATTATAATACTTATAAACAAATATATTTTTGAAAATGCTTTGTCTATTTTTAAATACATTTTAATATATTGTTTTACAATTATCATGCTCTTAAATATATTCCTTTAAAAGTATTTATTTTATTTGTATAACTTGAGAAGTACTGAGATAACCCGAGAAAATATATCTATTTATGAGTATACAATTCATGAAAATAAAGTAATTAATCGCAGATATTAATTAATTTAAAACAGTATACATTTTTATACGAAAAAAATAATTATTTAAAGTTATAAAAAATTCATCTATTTATATGTAGTGAAATTAAACTTTCTCATATTTATTTACAGGATAGTGCTCACGAGATCGCATTTTAAAATAGAATTATTTATAGATATTCAAATCAAATTTTCAATACTATCTTTTTACAAATATGTAATTCATAAACGAGGATAAAACGCATTAGCAGAAGTGAAATTATCAATTTCTTTGGTCATATAAACGATGCATCTCTTCATTACAAAAGTTGTGAATCAGAACGTAAGTTCAAAACAAATAGAATAAAAAACGTATAAACAGTGCTATTTGTACTTTTCTTATACTAGAACTACATTATTATTCATTAATCAAATGTATAATATGTATTATAGATTTATGGACAAGAGTATAAATTTCAAACGAGTTATTTAACTTTGTATGTGCAACAAATGATTAACAGTAAGTCTAAAATTATTATGCAATAAAATTCCAATCGGAAAATATTAATTCTTTTTAAAAAGCATATTACTTTCTTAAATAAAAAATATATGACTTATTCAGGAAGATTTCCTAAATGCACAGAAACATTTACGAAATATACGCGAACATATCCAAAATATACACAATCATATCCGAAATATTCACAAACTTACCCGAAATATACAAAAACATATCCGAAATATACACTAATATTTCTGAAATATTCAGAAACATTTTCGAAACGCGCAGAAATGTTTTCGAATATTTTACCGAAAAACGCGGAAACGTTTCCGAATATTTGACTGAAATATGCGGAAACATTTCCGAATATCTGATCGAAATATGCGGAATTATTACGAAAATCTGACCGAGATATGCGGAAACATAGCAGAACCATTGGGTCACATTGACATTGCTGCCCCAACAGATAGCGTAACGTTTCCGAGCTTTTTTTTTTTTACAGTGTATAGTAATATTATAATTAACCATGATAAATGTACGTACATTACGATATTAAATTCAAATTTGCCTATTAAAAGTAGGGAATACATAATTTAAAAAAGGGGCGACTACTTAAGAATAACCCAAATGTCACTTATTAATCAAGATAATTTAATATTTTTCTTGAACCTGAAAATAGTAATTTTTCTTTTCAAAAGGGTGTACTTTATTAATATTAAAATAAACTTTTTTATGTTAGAAGTGAATTGTTTTAAGTTAGTTTAATGAAAAAAAAAAGTTCTTGAATTATAATAATTTGGAAGTGTTTTAAAACTAATTAAATGAAAATGAAGAATAAAAACCGTAGTTAAATATCTCTTTAAATACCATTAAGTACGCTTATTTAATTAGAGAACGGAAAAACCTATTTTTCAATTAATTATATTTTTTCAGTATGTTCAAAATTGAATTAAACTATTCCATGTTTCTTGACACGACAAACACAAAACAAAAAGGGATATTAATTCGGAACCAACAAAGTTATAGTTTGTTTTTTAAATGATATGGATATGCCATTCAAAATTGAAAATAGTCATTTTTCTTTTAAATATGATTCAAAAGGGTGTACTTTATTAATATTAAAACTTTTTAAATAAACTTTTTTATGTTAGAAGTGAATTGTTTTAAGTTAGTTTAATGAAAAAAAAAGTTCTTGAATTATAATAATTTGGAAGTGTTTTAAAACTAATTAAATGAAAATGAAGAATAAAAACCGTAGTTAAATATCTCTTTAAATACCATTAAGTACGCTTATTTAATTAGAGAACGGAAAAACCTATTTTTCAATTAATTATGCTTTTTCAGTATGTTCAAAATTGAATTAAACTATTCCATGTTTCTTGACACGACAAACACAAAACAAAAAGGGATATTAATTCGGAACCAACAAAGTTATAGTTTGTTTTTTAAATGATATGGATATGCCATTCCAAATAAAACATCAGGACGTCAAATATAAAACTTTTTTCTTTACAGGCAATAATATCAAGGTTTTTTACCAACACTGTAGTAAAATACGCCTTACCGCTTTTTATAAGCTATAACTGTCCAATTAATTACGAACCAACAAACCAAGTTTTAATTAATTTAAGTTTTTTCGATTAATTCAGAATTAAATTAAGTTATCTCATTAATCTCAAAACCTCAAACACCAAACAAAAATGAATATGAATCCGGAACTAACAAAACGATAGTTTCTTTTTTAAGTGATACGGCGTGGCGGTTTCCGATTAAAACATCAGCCATATAAGATAGAAAATATTTTTCATTACATACAGTATCAGTTTTACAAACACATTGTAATTAAACACACCTTTTTAAATACCACTATGTTCAATCAAATAATTAAGAATGAACAAACCAATTTTTCTATTAATTAAGCTACTTTGGTTAATTCACAATTAAATTAAACTATCTCATTTATCGTGACACCACAAAAACCAAACAACACATCGATAGTTTTTTAAATGGTACGACTGTTCCTTTCCCCAATAAAAAATACCGTCTGACACTTACTGCTTGCTCCCCCGAAGTCAGAAAAATTTCGCTGCTTATCGAATTTTGTGATTCCCCAGAGTATTTTTGCGACGATCTCAATTGTGATAAATTTTTCTCTTTCACGTTATTTGGGAGGGAATACGATCCATTTTTGAATCAGCGAACGCGAGAGGAAATCATCTTATCATCGCATGAAGGACAGCAGCATCCTTAGCAGAGTAACAGAAGCGCCGTTCGCCTCTTTTCTCGTTATAGCTTTGTGTCGCGCTGCATGAATATAGTTTGCTCGATATACGAGGAGAATGTTTTGAAATCTGATAAATATGGACTAAAACAAGACAGCTAAGCCACTCAGGAATTAATATATGTTGTTTACCGGAGGGCAGCCAGATAGTTAGAGATGGCGCATTGAATAATGCTTGTTAGGTGAAATTGTTACGTGCGGTAGCATTTGATGTTTTATTCAAAAATTCAGGTTAGGTATTTTTAATTTTGATTTGTTTGCTAAATAGGGTTAAAGAGGAGGCAAATATTTAAGTTGTGAGTACATATGTGTATGTATATATGCGGGTTTGTATATGGCGTAGGCTAATAGAGAAATGCCACTCTTTGCAAAGAGCCAGGTTTATTGGAAAATAATTTGCCTTTTTTTTTTTTTTTTTTTTTTTATCAGAGAAAAGTTTTATATAATGATATTTAATCAGAGAAACCGAATTTTCGGTTGATCTCTCAGAAATCCACAGATAAGGCATATTTTAATGTTTTCAGTTTATAAACGTTTGTAATGATTTTTCTTTTACAGTCCATAATTGTGATCTCTGTCCCTTTTCATGATTGGAGTTTTTTTTCCGTCCTATGGTGTCACATGCAAAATATATCTTTAGAAATTTAAAATATTTTATTAAGTTAACATAAAAAAGACATATGTAGTAGGCTAATTTAAAAGTCTGGCTTAAAGTAAAGAGCTTTCTAGTTATTTCATTGACGCCGATTGACTGGAATATTATCGAGAATTTTCCAATCAGAATAACATTTTCACGCTCTGTGCAAAAAGAATACACAGCTGTAGGCAAATTTAAAAATGTGCAATTTCGCCTTCAAACGACCTAGTCTTATCAAGGTTCAATGCAATAAGTCCAAGATAGTGAAAAGTTATCAATATATATATATATATATAACCATTAATTAAACATTACTGACCACCATCAATAATTGTGATAGTATGAATGAATTTACAACAATACAGTGTCCCCAAACACACTGAATGGATACCAAAAACATAATAAACAAGCTGCTATGTATAAAATAAAGTCCCTTGTACTATATAACAAGAATTAATAATGTAGAAAAAAAGAAGAATATGGATTTCGATAAAAATAATTGAAAAGCTTATATATTGAATTACGTTATCAAGAGTGCCGAATTCAATTATATAAGCAAAATCAGTCGTTTTCTGTGAGAAAAAAAGCTAAAAGCTGAAAAAAAATTTCTCCTGTACTCTAACGACCAATATAGCCAAGAGAATAGTTTCAAGATGAAAACAGAATAAAATTAAATGCTATGAAATGGAAAAAACAATACAACCTTTTAAATAATTAATTTATAGCAAGGAAAAATAGTAATATTACACAAAATACCTAATAAAATCCACGTTATTTTATCCAAATACACATCAGCACATGGTATCCAAAAGCTCGATAAGTTTAAGGTTATTTTTACAGTTAAGTTAACACAGATTTTAAAACCTAATGTATACAGTTAATCTATTTTGAAATACCGTGATAAATGCAATTAAAATAATATAAATAGAAAATAATTACATAATAAGTAAATTACCACTTAACACTTTTAAATTTTTTTAAATTTCTTAACTAAAGTAAAAAATACCAAAACTATAAGTTTACAAAATCCCAAATAGCAAACATTAAGCTCCACCATGTGTTAAAAATTGATATTATTACTCTATTCAAAGCATCAGACAGAATCCAATTTAAATTTTAGTGCTGCCATCTATGATATTAACTTGAAACTAATATGAACAAATTGTCATAAGATTATGCTATTATAAGTTAATTCATTCATAATAGACCAACTGCTATACCCCAACAAATCCTAATATAAAAATACCATATTATATTTCATTATTCATATAAATATTAAATTAATACAAATGTTAATAGAATGATTACAATATATTCTACTACCATACCCAAATAATCTATACGGAAAATTTAAATAATTTCAAAACAATAATAATATAATATAGCAATATGCTATAAAACTAAATAATTTATATATAAAAAATTATATATAATAAAAATATAAACTATAAGAAATACTTTTAAATATAAAAAAAATTAATTAATTAAATAAACAGGAAGAAAAAAAAAGGGATGTTGATATAATTATGTCAGAATCTTCATTTCCCAATTGCCTAATGATAACAAATAAATTGTGTGGTTTATTTTCATATTAACCATAAAAAACTAAAGAATATGAATATGGGATTAACATTCACATAAAACCATTAATTAATCATTTAATACTAAGTTCAAAATTAAACATTATTAAAAAGTATAGAGGAATAATAAAAAACTAATAACCCAATTGTAATACAAACTGTAATATCATTAGATATATCACATAAACTTATTATATATATATATATATATATATAATATTAAAGACTGTTTAACATCTTTAATTTTATTTATTTTTAGCGCTAGATCAGTAATTATTATCCTTTGTTGCAGAAGTCATTGTTGCCTAAAATTATAGAAAGCTCCGATCATGGAATATACCTTAATTTAAATATAAAGGTACTTATTAAATTTAAGTAGAATTTTGATTTACTTCATAATAATGTTTGTTTTTATTTTCATTTTAAATGATATATTTTGCATATCATGGGATGAGAAAAAACTCCAATCATGTACAAGACATATACATTCAAATTCAGCAAAGTGAACTAGAAAAATGCATATAAAGTGATTGTAAATTGAAAATATCAAAATTGGGTTTAAACTATTAAAAATATGCTTTAAGCTCAGGCCCTCAGGAACGTAAATCAAATCTATGAATAAGGCAGTTTTCTTATATATTTCATACAATTATTTTTATTCAGCAACCCATCTTCTCTACATAATCCTCGAAATACATTAAAAATCTGCCTTATCTGCATATTTTATTGATTTTGATGATACGGGGATGTTTGTACAAAATATGCCTTTAAAAATAAAGCATTAAATAATTTTAGCAGTGAGGAGCGTATATCAAATCTGTCAAAGATGCATTTTCTTATACATTTTTATAGACATTTGAAGGTCCTCCTGCTATTTTTTATACTAAAATTATCCTGTCTAATCCTAACTAAAGCCACTGCCTTTCACTTATTTCAATAACCCTGGATTTAGCAAGGTTGTTTAAACTAACAATTTGATCATTTTCCGATTAGCTTAAAACTGCATAGGCTCATTGCAATTAGCCTAAAAAATAGGAGGCTAATTGGCAAATAATTGGTCCTTTTCTAATTAGTCTGAAACTTCATAGGTTCAGTGCTATAAGCCTGTAAACTATCGGGCTAATTGAGATATAATTGGTCATTTTCAATTAGCCTAAAACTTTATTATATGTTCATCGCAATATAGTCCAGTAGAAATAGCATTTAGGCTAAGAAAAATTCGGGTAATTCTGATTTTCGGGTATTATTTATGGGTTGACCCTCTAATGAAAAAAAATCCAAGTTTTCGACCTTCTAAGACCTTGTGCGTTTTTTACTATATCGAAAAAACCAAACATTTTCGGCACTTTTTTTTATTTTTCTTGATTAACTCGGTTCCAGTGCATTTTACAGAAAAAATTATAGATACAATTTTGTAGAGAATAAAATTCTCTACAACATGTTATTCATGTTTGTGAATTGACCCAATTAGGAGGCGAGATACGGAGCCAAGAAAATGAGGTACAATTTGCAAAAAAGTGAAAAAGTAAACAAATGACTTTAGTTTTTCCTTAATAACCCATTATTATTTTTTATTTTTTCGTTTTAGGGACAAAAGTGTCGTAATAAACTTTGTAAAGTATGAAATATCCAACAAGTTTCATTCATTATAACATTAATTATGTAACAGACTCTAAAATCAAAACAACACGATTTGTGGTTAAAACAGGAAAATACCGCCTGGCAAGTCCCTAATTTAAAAAAGATCTTTAATTTTTGATACTGAATAAACGAAGCAATTAATTGATTATGGTATGTACAATAAAAAGTAATTGGAGAATAGTTGCGGGGGAGGGGGGGGGGGTGAAGTTAACCAAAAAACCTAAGTCGGTAGATATAGGCGCCGCCCAAACTTTGACTCAATCGGAAGTAAAGTTAAGTGCTGGGAATAGTATAAAAAATACTGCGCAGGTAGATAAAATATAATTTTGAAATTTTGAAAAGGTAAAAGAATTATATAGGGCCGAAACTAGAGGAGGGAGGGCATATGCTTCATTCGACAGAATGGAAGGCAAAGAGGGCGCAAAATGAAGATTTGGTTTGTCCTATTTGTACTAATTTGTCAAGCAATTTTTTATTAGTTAGTCAAAGTTTACATTAATGGTAAATCTATCTCACATTGAAAATATTATTCCCAACATAAAGAGGACCAACAATTATGCTTATGCATACTAAGACGGAAGACTGTATAAAGCGGATTTGTTTTCGGGTTTTTTTTAAATTAAACTTTAAATTTTAATATAAAGCAATGGATATTATAAACTTATAAAATTCTGTATGTAAACTCACTTTCCGTAGGAGGGGGGAGAGTATGTGTGTGTGGGAGGGGGGGGGGAAATCCATGTTTGTCCTAGAATGAAAAGAAAAAGCTAGTTTCGGCCTAGAAAATATCGAATTAGAATAACTGTTAAAAATGAGTTCGGAAAGCCCAAAATACATGATTCTATACGTTAAAAATAATAGTGGAAGAAACATTGACATTATTCAAATATATGAATATTGTTACCGTAATTTCCCCCCGTATAAGCCACGGCTCATATTACTCTGTTTTCTAGCAGATTTTTTTAATACATTGTGACTTATTTCTGCTTAGCATTTATTTCACTTCATTTTTTAAAAAACAACTTCTGGTTTGAAACAGACATAACATAGCCTCGGCTTATAAGCTGGAAATTACAGTAAAAAACACTTTTCTAACAGAGACATTATAGGAAAGAAAAATAAAGCACTGTTTTCGTCATTGTTTTTTAATCAACAATTTTTGCAGTTTACATTTAATCTACTAATTACGACATTTAATTAATAGTACTATTTTACATTTTTGTAGAAAATAAAATTGTCTACAACAAGCACTATTTATGCTTGTAATTTGACCAAATAAGAAGCCAGATACAGAGCCGGAAAAATAGGGTAAAATTTTCAAAAATTACAAAAATCCACAAATGACGGTATTATTTGCTTTATAGCTCAAGCTTATTTTTAGTGCATTTCAGAATCAAAACAGTCATAATCAAATTTTCAGAGCAGGAAGTAGATCATAGTTTCATTTATTAGATAATTATGTTATTCTTATTCCATACTTCCAGACCGAAACTAGCTTTATTTATTATTCTGGTTCAAACATGGATTTTGCCACCCTCCTCTCCCCACACACTCTCCCTCTCCTGCGCAAAGTAAATTTATATACATAATTTTATAAGTTTATAATACCTATTGCTTTATTTTAAAATTTACAGTTTAATTCAAAAACCCCGAAAATAATTCCGCTTTATACAGGTTTCCGTCGTAGTATGCATAAGCATAATTGTTCGCCCTCTTTATGTTGGGAATAATATTCTGTGATGTGAGTAATGTGATGTGTGAGTAGTGTGAGTCTGTGATGTGAGTACTAATGTGAGATAGATTTACCATTAATGTAAACTTTGACTAACTTACAAAAATTTGTGTGACAAATTTATATAAATACGACAAACCAAATCTTCATTTTGCGCCCTCTTTGCCTTCCATTCTGGCGAATGAAGAATATACCTTCCCTCTTCTAGTTTCGGGCCTGCATAATCCTTTTTCCTTTTTAAAATTTCTAAATTATATTTTATTTACCTTTGCAGTATTTTTTATACTATTCTAGAGATCTGCATGGGCCGAGCCCGGACCATACTTTTTTCTGAAGGCTCGGGCTGGGTCGGGCCTAGTGACTACTCTTTACGGGCCGGGCCGGGTTCGGGCTTTACTTTTTTCCGGAAGAATCGGGCCGGGTCTAACTTATTTTTTCTGTATAGAGCCGGGACTGGTTTCTTTTCTAGTCTTTACGGCCCAAAATTTTCAGTCCTAGTTTTGAGCCAGCCGGTAAGAAAATCATTGTCTCGGCGCGACCTGTCCGTTCAAAGGTAAGTAAAATTAAGCCTGGCCCAAAGATTTTTGCAAAATATGCATACATTTTTGAATCGCCATTATTTTACAATTAAACATTAACATTTATTCTTTTTAAAAAGTAGTAAAAGAAAATAGTAAATGTCTACGCCAATTAAAATATAGCTAAATTAAAATATAGTAAAATGTGTGAAAAGGAACCTGCCTATGACGGAATCATGTTTCAAACTGAAAAACGCGTTGATACATGCAAAATTAATAAACTAATACGTAAAATAAATAATATATAATACATTTACATTTGCTAAGAATGGAAATTGTCTATAACGGATTTTTTTTTCTTTTCTATGTAATTGAGTCTTAGCAGATTTTACTGTATACTATTTTTCAGATTTTTAACAATTCAATGTATGGAATATGGATTAACAATATTAATGATAACTGAAGCATTTACATAGAAGAAATGGAGATTCATTACAAAAAAATAAATATCGCAGCCTGCGGCACTTATATAAAAATGAAGTTTAGAAACATGAAAAAATTTAAGATAAATATTTTTGGTCAGAACTTCTCATGAGAGTCATATTTTTAACAAAAACGACGTGAAAATCAATGTTTTTTAGCATTTCACTCGGGCCGGGCCGGGCTCGGTCCGAAGTTTTAACTTTTCTAACGGGCCGGGCCAATATTTTTTTTCTACGAGCCGGGCCCGGGCCTGGAAATTTCGGCCCGTGCAGACCTCTATACTATTCCCAGCACTTAACTTTACTTCCGATTGAGTCACAGTTTGGGCGGCGTCTATATCTACCGACTTAGGTTTTTTGGTTAACTTCAACCCCTTTCCCCCGCAACTATTCTCCAATTACTTTTTATTGCACATATCATAATCAATTAATTGCTTCGTTTATTCAGGATCGAAAATTAAAGATCGTTTTTAAATTAGTGACTTGCCAGGCGGTATTTTCCTGTTTTAACCATAAATCGTGTTGTTTTGATTTTAGAGTCTGTTAGAGATAATTAGTGTCCTAGTGAATGAAAATTGTTGGATATTTCATACTTTACAAAGTTTATTACGACACTGGGTCAAGCGTCCCTACATAGACCTTTTCTAAAGAAGAGCACATTGTTATGTTAAGCCTAACTTACTGTACAATATTTATGCCTGGAATGAAAGCTCGATATTTCTGCATTACTTTAAACCTACTTACTTAAATTTATATGAAATAATTTACCTGAAAAAAACTTACAAAATATTTCTAAAAAACACAACTTTTAGGTTGAAAACACCTCCCCTTTGATTTTTTAAACACCTATTTCGATTATTTCTATGAAACGAAGACTGTCGTTTCAGAATTACATTAGTTTTGGTTGACACCTATTGTTAAAACTCTGAAATCCTTTAAATATGAAAAATTATGGGTGGGTCAAGCCTCCCGTATGGTCAACCGTCCCTAGTCTCCCCTATATCTGATCTTTGTTACACGGTAACTCTCGTATTTATGAACCGATTTGGATGTAGTGCATACCAATGCCTCGACCGAGTTCGTTGGCCAGCTTCATCCGCTATCTTGTTTCAAAATGGCCGTCATTTAAATTTTTTTTAAAAAAATTAAAATTTGAAATGTGGTACCACAAAATTGAAAATTGAAAAATATTTTTTTCTTATGTGTTTGACCTTGATACAAAGATTCCAAAGCATTTTTTGTTTCGTCTATATCTTAAAAAATGGCTGAGTTATAGCACTTTGAATTTCTAGCTTGGCTGACATTTTGAAACGACCTGATTTTTGTCACGCGATAACAGACGTATTTATGAATCGATTTGGATGTACCTTGGTGTATACATAATACGTACCAATGTCTTGACCGAGTTCGTTGGCCAGCTTCATCCGCCATCTTGTTTCAAAATGGCGGCCATTTAATTTTTCTTTTAAATTAAAATTTGAAATGTGGTACCAAAAAATTAAAAGTTGAAAAATATTTTTTTCTTATGTGTTTGACATTGATACAAAGATTCCGGAGCAATTTTTGTTTCGTCTATATTTTAAAAAATGGCTGAGTTATAGCAGTTTGAATTTCGAGCGTGGCTGACATTTTGTAACGACCTGATTTTTGTCACGCGATAACAGGCGTATTTATGAGCCGATTTGGATGTACCTTGGTGTATATATAATGCGTTCCAATGTTTCGACCGAGTTCGTTCGACAGCTTCACCCGCCATCTTGTTTAAAAATGGCGGCCATTTAATTGTTTTTTAAATTTAAAATGAGGTACTAAAAAATTAGAAAATGAAAAAGATTTTTTTTGTTTGTGTTTGACCTTAATACAAAGATTCCGGAACAGTTTTTGTTTCGTCTATATCTAAAAAAATGGCTGAGTTATAGCAT
This sequence comes from Maratus speciosus, assembly GCA_963932465.1. Taxonomy (NCBI): domain Eukaryota; kingdom Metazoa; phylum Arthropoda; class Arachnida; order Araneae; family Salticidae; genus Maratus; species Maratus speciosus. The sequence continues at coordinate 405,945,729 of OZ010796.1, forward strand.
TTTAAATTTCTATTGTGGCTGACATTTTGAAACGACCTGATTTTTGTCACGTTGATAACAGGCGTATTTATGAACCGATTTGGATGTAACTTGGTGTGTACATAGTATATACCAATATCTCGACCGAGTTCGCTAGCCAGCTTCATTCACCATCTTGTTTCAAAAGGGCTGCCATTAAAAAAAATTAAATTTTAAATTTTAAATGAGTTATCAAAAAATTGAAAAATGAAAAAGATTTTTTTTATGTGTTTGACCTTGATACAAAGATTCCGGTGCAGTTTTTGTTTCGTATTTATCTTAAAAAATGGTTGAATTGTAGCACTTTGAATTTCTAGCATTTTGAAACGATCTGATATTTGTCACGTGATAACACGCGTACTTATTAACCTATTTCGATGTGAGAAGGCATGTGGGTAGTATATCGTAATGTCTCGACCAAGTTCGCTGGCCAGCTTCATTAGCCACCTTGTTTCAAAATGGAGGCCATTAAATTAAATAAAAAATTATATTTAAAGTGAGGTGCAAAAAAATTGGAGATTGAAAAAAGTTTCTTTCTTAAGTATTTGACCATGATATAAGGATTCCGGAGGATTTTTTGTTTTGTCTTTATCTTAAAAAATGACTCAGATATAGCAGTTTCAATTTCTAATGTGGGTGACATTTTGAAAAATCTGATTTTTTGCCTGCGAAAGCACTTGTATATATCTACCGATTCCGATGTGAGTGAGCATGTGCACAGGAATTACTAAGGTCTCGACCAAGTTCACTCGTTAGCCTGATCCGCCATGTTGTCTTAAAATGGCAGGAACTTCAAGATATCGCCGAATTCGGCAATCAAATATAAGTTACTTTAAATAAAAGCAGCTTGGATAAAGCTGACTAATTTCGCAAAATTCCCACTCATAATGATTTAGTATTGATAAAAATTAGTATTGAATCTCTTATAATCGGTTTCCACTAAATTGAGCTTCGTATGTTTGAATAATATAAGCTTGCTTTTTAAAAATAAGGAATATGAAAGCTACCTCTTCCTCCCGGCACTTGCCGGAAGGACTTTTGCAATTCGCCTATGATATATATATTTGAAGCTTTAAGTTAATTAGTACTGGCTGTAATCCGAAGTTTTCATTGATGTCGTAAAGCAATGCATCGTTAAACACATGGAGACGATCGCCTTGTATAGGATTTATTTTTATTTTTGAGTACCATATTAGTATTTCTGAAAAGTCTTTGCCTTATTTTAACACAGGAATTGTACGTTTAAATAAGACGGATATTACTGTTTGGAAATAGTGGTACTAAAAATAAGGATTGTACGTATACGTGACGTTTGTCCCGAAGATTTTAATGCTATTAAGGCTGCTAGTCACTCAGCTTCCGAATTCCTCTCACTTGTGCTAAGTCTATGGGCGCAGAATGTATTCGTATATTTAAAATATCTCCCCAGGAAATTAATGTTTTTAATTGCCTTTTTCTTTGTAGTTTTCTTAAAATATGTTTATTTCTTTTCTTAGTTCTCAAAATATTTCTAAAATCAATGCTTAATTTAATATTTTATGTGTTAAAATCTGATGAACTGTGAGTAAGCTTTTAAAACTTCATATAATTTTAAGTGTATATTTTCGAAATATTTTGAGAAATAAGGAAAAGAGACAGCCTTTAAGAAGAACACACAGAAAAAAGAGATATTTTAAACATACGAATGCATCAAACGCCCATAGACTTAACATTATTGACGGGAATTCAGTAGTTGAGTGACTAAAAGTCTTAAGCGAACGGCGTGGCAGCTGATATTTACAAATAAGACTCCGAATATTGTTAGAGCGAGTGGTTGTGCATGTTTGACGGTTTATTGAAACAAATTTCAGGCCGGCATTTTTAGTTTTGGTTCATTTGTTAGGTTAGTGTAAGGAGAGGGATTTATTTAAGTATATATGTGCATGCGTTCGCACATAACGCTTAAATTTAACGAATACGTACTGTAATCAGATGTTATTACAAATGAAGTAACGCATAGCATTTTTAATAAAATTCTTAAAAATACCCCACAATAATTGGTTCCTTAATCTTTAATTTCACGTAATGGTCACTCAAAATAAACACTTTCACTATTTGGTAATTCAGATTTTCAAAATGAATATCATAATGATAACAGACATCGTAACAGACTGATTTGCTGAAGCATAACTAGTGCAGTTCTCTTTCCTTTGCAGATGTGTTTTTCTTAGCATCAATTAACAAATTCCTTTCTAAATTTTATAATCTTGTTTTTTCGCACCAATTTATTCTTTTTTTTTTTCAGAATTCTTGACATACGTACATATTATTTGATATTTTTTCTTTGCCCAAATCTTACTGTCATAATCATTAAATTAACATGAACAGTGAGCTATAAATTATATTTAATAATGCACTAACTATTGTTTTATTGCATGTAAATGCTAAAATTAATTGTGTTTAAAATGTATTTCGTATTAAAAGAAATATCATCCAGAATCCTTGGGATTTGAATATAAAAAAATTTCTCTCTAGAGATTCTGCAAGAAACTAACTTAATTAAATTTACGTGAAGGAAACTGAATTTAAGCATAGAGTTTTCTTTAAATATAACATGTCATGCTCGTTTTAATTTATAAAATAAAAATGAAAAAAAATATGCATCATAAGTAGAATATAACAAATTTTATAACATTTAAATGTAAAAAGCTAATAAACCGTATCAAACTACGCATAAAAAATAGATAACATTGAAGTTACTTCATTGTTACCAAATGTTAACATGGCATAATAGAATACAGTTTGAAAAGTAAAGAAAGAGCTTCCGCAAAATTAGTGTAATTCCAAGAAAAATTATTCAGATTGTTATATTATTCTTCAAATTAAAGATACGCACATTTCAGTTAAATTTAAATCTAAAACACAGACATTCACTTAAGAAATTAACTAAATTTAAATTTATTGTACCTAAACTAAGATAAAAATCACACATAGATGGTATTGCATATCAATTTTTGATAACATCTTAGTAGCAAGCCAATATTGGCGAAATATTAGAGCAAGTTTGCAGTCATTGGAATGAAAAATTGCCTCAATATTGAGGCGATTACATTTTGTCAATATTGGCGAAAGTATTTAGTAGAAATATTTAGCCAACGTATAGCCATTGAAACTAATTTTGGAGCACTATTAATATTTCATACGAAATTTTCCAATGCAGTGCCAACATCGGCAACATACTGGCTTTACATTGGAATTTTTTAAAAATGAAACGTCAATATTGGCTCTATAACTAAAACATTAGTGAAATATGGTTTCCCAATATTACTTCAATATTGACTTATTGGACATTGATGAAATATATCTTTCGAATATTAGCAATATTATGATTATTATTATTGACAGAATTTGTTGGAATATTGACAAAATGTAAACATACCAATATTAGGACAAAATTTAGCCAATATATAGCCGATATTGGCCTAATATTTATTTGCTAATAGGGTTGTAATAAGCAAATAAGTTCATACAAAACTTTCACTCACGAAAACAAATTTAAAAAAAAAAGAAAGCATTCTTTAGTTGAAAACTAATTATTTATACAAATGAAAGATTTATTTTTTTATGTATTTCACGTATTTCTTAAAACATCCTTTAAATAATAATTGTATGCACACTATTTTTTAAAATCCAAGTCGACTATTTTTATTTAGTAATCAAAGTAAAAAAAAAAAAAAATTGTCTCATTGTTAATGTTAATAACAAAGCCTTAGATGCTCTTGCTGTGTTTTTATTCAGGAAAAACGTCAGAAAAAATATGTATATGAATTCTGAATGTAAACATAATGAGAAATGAGACATTAACTATTCTTATTGTGTAAGTGTCAGAAATACGCAAGGGGTGGATAAAAACAACAACAATTTCATCAAAAAATTTATGTCAAACAATTATGATTCTACATTGTGTTTTATTAGATTTATGGATTTCGACATTCTTGCTCCACTATATGAAAAAAATAATTTGTTAGTAACAGGAAATAGTTTTCGATAACAGATGAATAGATCAGGACTTGAATAATATATTTCTATTAGCTGATAAAACTTGTATAGTCAGGTTTGATTTAACTAATTTTGATAATTGCAGTTTCTCGTAAAATCAAAATTGGGTGACACACATATGGGATCTTAACCAAGAGAAAAACCCTGATCCACTTGTAACTACGCTACTGCAATTTAATATCCATATATATATTTTTTTTTTTTTTTTTTAACTTTCCCGAGAAATCATAGAATTAACAAATACTTTTCATCAGTGAAAATGCGGTTAATTTAATTTTTTAAAGAGTGTTAACAATTGAAATGAAAATACAAAGATTTAAAGGACAGTACGAAAGTATTCCTTTTGTCCTCAATATAATTTCATATATTGAAAATTAAAAAACAAGTTTATTAATTTTATGTTATTATTTTTTTACAGGGTTTATGTATTATATACAGCATACATTCACAAAAGAAATTTAAACCAGGAAAAGTAATCAGAGAAAGAAGATTGGTTGCCCCTTTGTTGCTACTAATGGAATAATCGCCCCAGTTTACCAATTGAAACAGATATACAAGTGAATGATGAAATAGATAAATAAATAATGCATAAGGTTTTTAAATATATGATAAAGCAGGAAACATCCTGCAAAGAAAAAGAGAAAATTCAAAGGAAAATATATTAAGCACAAAATAAAGCCAAAACGAAGATTTTTTTTTCTTATTAAAAACTTTAATCATAAATAAATTATATGATTAAAAAATTGCTTCACAGACATAAAAGATTTTGGCTTTTGTTATCTGTAACTGAAACGGATATTAAAAATATTTATAATGTAACTACCTATTTTAAAAACTTAAAAGAATAAAATTAATTAAACTATTCGTACAACTTTGATGGAATTTTGATTACTTTTGTTAATTTAATTCCAAAAACCATAGTTTTTTTTAATTAAATGAGTTATATTATGCAATAAATTGATAAATAAATAAATAAGTTTGCGAGAAAATTAGTCGAAATATCTAAAAAAATTAACATCTGAATAAAAAATAATTCATTGTAGGAGGTAATTCAAGAATAAAAGATATACTTTCGATCTATAAACTGAGTAATTATTATTATACTTTCTAAGGAATGGTCCGTTCTGAAAAAAAATGCTCTAATTATCGAGAAACTATAAAAAAAATAAGTATGTTCTTATGAAAAAATTCCAAAATTAGGTGGTAATTTTAAATACAAACATTGTAAATAAGAGAAAATCGTGTATAACTTTTATACAAAATTTCATTATTTGTTATTATTATTGTAATTTGAATTTTACAATATTAGTGTGTGTTTCTATTATTTTGTTTTACAGTATTGTATTTATACTACGCTACAACTACGCAAGGAAACACTACAACTAACGTTGGAAAATTAACTTGAATAAACTGACAATTAGATTTCAGAAAACTTTTCCTTTACCTAAACATCAATTTTGGAAATGTAAAAGGCCGAATTTTATTATTTTGGTAAAATTAAGAAACTAATATTTTGACCGAAAATTATTATTTAAAATTGAGACGTCAATTTTAACGTTTTAAAGCAATTTATTTATTTGTTAAATATTTTAATGGTATAAAGCAAAAACAAATATTAATACTCTTTAGTTTTGTGTTTTTTTCCATGAAAAATATAAAGCCTCAATAATTTTGTTAAAATTGACAATATATATATATATATATATATACTGGTATACTAAAAACTAAACGGAACATATCATCATCGATGTCGTATACGACTATGTATGTGGTCGATGAAACTGGATAGTTTACTATAGAAATTAGTAATATACTGTGTAAATTATAGCTTTTGAAAAAATGGTAATGAGGTACACTGTTAAAATTTCTCACTGTTTCCATGAATTCTACCGCCAGCGCATTACTCTTTTACCGAGAAAGAAGATTTTCTATAATACGAATTTTACGTGTAATGTACACTGTAAAAAAAAAATCTGCAAAGTTACTAAAGTTTTTCTAGGAAACTGGGATTCCAAGAACTTTTTATGTAACGGCAACAACAAAAAGTCCTGTAACAGCGTCTGTTACAGGAATTTTTGCTGTTGCCATTACATAAAACGTTCTTGGAATCCCAGTTTCCGAGAAAAACTTTAGTAACTTTACAGATTTTTTTTTACAGTGTACAGATAATATTTCAATGCCTAAATACGGAAATCCCCCCCCCCCCCCACGGCTACAAGTAGTGACGTAGCGTTTGGGAGGAGAGGACAGAGAACGATTGCCCTAAATTTTACTTAATTTTTAGGGACGCATACAACTTACAGCATAAAATACTATAGTATAAAATAAATGCACTAACCACTAAGGAAGGCACACAATGTTTTGAATTGCCCCGGGTGTTTAAATGCTATACTACGCCAATACCATCAGCCTAAACATAATAATTTGGAAATGCTTAATATAAATTGTATCATCAAGTAGTCGTTGTAAAAAGCAACACTCAAGAATAAAAATACCCCATAAAATAAAGCTTCGAAGCTGCCATTGAACATTTAAAAATTAAATGCAAGACTCCCCAATTAAAATAAATAAATAAATGTACACCCGATTATTTGAAAATTAAATTATTTCCAATCGATCGGAACTATTTAGAGACTTTTCCGGCTAATAATATGAAACATTTTCTTCTTTTTTTATCATTCCTTTCCCTTTTTTAAAATATAGGATGTCAGAGGAACAAAATATGAGTGTTTTATTTCCGTAAATTTTTCTAACTATAAAATATCACAAAACACTAAAAACATGACAAAAACATTTAATAGGAAAATTAATAAAAATAAAATCCACTTTAGCGAATGTGCAAAAGTCAAAATAGCTTGATTTGTTCAAAAAACTCCGCAATAACAAAGAACTGACATATTTTGTTTAAAGAATATGTTCATGAATACAAAATAAAAGTAACGTAAAACTAAAACTAAAAAGAAAAACAAAAAAGAACCAAAAACAGTGCAAGAAAAGAAGAAACGGGAAGAAAAAATGAATGTAGTAAAATAAATGAATTAAAAGCGAAATGATGCTAAATTAATAATAAAAACAGGTGGAAAGATATTTTACGCAAACAAGAAAAGCGATTTAAAAAAGGGAGAAAAAGGATGAAAGAAAATGATAAATAAAAGAATGAGTAGAATTAAGATGATAATACAAGCAAATATTTATTTAAATTTTTTATCAATGAAGAAGAATATCAATGAAGAAAAATCAAAAGTAAACAAAAAAAAATGTTTTCTTAAAATATGCTCCAGTTATTTATGTTCAATTTTGGGTTAATGACTTCAAATTATTTGGATTTGCTTAATTGTTTTAATATATACTAAATGGCGATGTTTATATTGGGATAAATTTATGCCTAAGATTATTTTTTCATATTTATAGTTTTTTAAACCTTTAATTCATTTTCACGCGATAGAAAGTTTTAAAAACTTTTGTAATTTAAAAGTTTTATTAACAATTGAATTATAAATATTTCACATTTTCATACAAATAGTTTTTATAGATAAATTTTCTTCGAATTGGTTCTTATAACAAGAAATTTCATTTGTTCTTTTTTTTTTCAATCGTCAAAAGTATTAAAAGTAAGTTACTGTTTCAAAAAGTATTCACAACCAGTTGTATAAGAAAACTGCAATATTGCTAAATGAATTGAGTAATTTTCATCAAAACAGTTCTTATGAGTTTTCTTTGAATTAATTTCTGTAACAAAGAGCGGGTTTTTTTTTTTTTTATAAATTAATGCTGAAATTTATTACGAATTCATAGTTACATGCTCATAGTTTATTTATTTATATATTTATTATTTTTTTCATTTTCCCGTTGTTAATAGATTTGAGACTGAGCTATTTGTTTAACCCTTTCGAAGTCCGATTTATTTTCCCCACTAAAGTTATTTTTACGCTAATAATTTAAAAAGTAGCTATCTACACTGCAAAAGTTAAAATTTACAGAAATTTAACTGTCCTTTACTGAAATCTAACAAAAAGTTATTTTTCGTACTATTCATATGACAATAGGCTAAGGAAGAATTTTCGAAGACATTTGGAAAATGTATTATAACAGCACTGTAAAAAAAAATCTGTAGTTCTACAGATGTAAAGTTACATGCTTACTAAACTTTCACCTGTAACTTTACGAAAAAGCTGCAAATCTACAAAACAAGTTTTTGTAAAGCTACAAAAATCTGTAACTTTACAAATGAATCTGCTAAAATTTCAGTAATCTTACTAAACTTTTATTTGTAACCCTGGCTGCAGTTACATGAAAAGTTCTCGGAATCCCAGTTTCCAAAAAAATTCTTAGTAACCTTACAGATTTTTTGATTTTCGGCGCAAAAGTGTGTCTGTTACATGAAATTTTGTTGTTGCCGTTACATGAAAAGTTCTAGGAATCCCAGTTTCCTAGAAAAACTTTAGTAACTTCACAGATTTTTTTTTACAGTGAGGGTAATTATAACAAATGTATTATAACACACATAATAACTTTCTAAAATTTTATATATTTTGTCGTAAAAATATTCGTTCAGAAAAGTTTGTGCCTATTTTAGATATAAGAAGAGAACCATATGTTTGAAATAAAAGAATCGCCAACGATCAAAAAAGAATTAAGCAAAATTTTATTATTATTATTATTATTATTATTATTACTAATTTCTGAAACAAAAGTCGTCATAATAAATGTATATACATGTAGTATCATTACTATATGCAGATAATAACAAAAATAATTTTTAAGACAAAATAAAACTCAATGAAATGACATGTCTTATTAGTAGGACGCAAGATCTGAAGCGGTTAAAGTATTCCAAAAACATTTGAATAACAATACTTTTACATGTTTATTACTCAGAAATTTGTGTTTATAAGAATAAAAAAAGTTTTATGAAAATAGTTTTTATAAATGAGTAAATTCGAATTTGTTCTTTCCGCAAAGAGCTTTGTTTTATTTTCTAATAAATTGATATTGAAATTTATTACATTTTACATACCCTTGTTTTACTTATTCTTTCATTCATTCATTTATTTTGATATTATATAGACTTAAAACTTAGTTTTGTTTTGACCTTTTACTTTTAAAGAGAGCTTTATGTACATTCTATGTATATATATATTCTTCGTTCAATCATTTATTTATTTTCATATCTGAAAAAAGTTTTAAAACTTGGCTATAGTTTAAAGATAATAATAATAATATTTGGATAAGAAAATGTTACACATTTGTAAATGATTAATGCAATTACGACTTGTTACGATTCAATTAGCCTTAATAAGAATAGAAATTATTTTGATGAAAATTTTCCAAACATGTTCTTATAAATGCGTTTTCGTCAAATTAGTTGTTATATCAAACAAATTTCTTTTATTTGATGATAAATGTTAGAGTTTATTATAATTTTATCATTACAAATGCATGTATTTTTATTCATTTGTTCATTTCCCTGCACTTAAAATGTATAAAACGTGGCGTTTCAAAAAGTTTCAATAATATTTAAAAGATGCCAATCACCCGTATTTCACTATACCGCTATTTTGTAATAGAAATTTTAACTTCATTTAATGCAGAAATTATTCAAATAAATGAGACAAAAATTGCTATTCAGAAATACAGATGTTTTAAAATGCGGATTGTTTGCAGCTCTGAAATTTGAATAAGAAAATGTTTACGTATTTATAATTCAGAAATCAGTTTGAAAATATTTTTATAAAATTAGTTCTTACAAACGAGTAGAATTAGTTCCTATAACAAAGTACTTTTTATTTTATTTTATGATAAATTTATATTGAATTTTTTATTACACATTTTTGCTTTATTTATTTGTTCATTCATTTATTTTATTGTGTTTAAAAGATTTGAAGATTAAGAAAAGATTTGACGTTTCAAAAATTTCCAAACCTTTGGAAAATAATCTTTTAGTAAATAATGTTTATAAGAATAGAAATATTTTCATGAAAGTTGTTTTTATAAGCGAGTTTTAGTAGCATAATTTGTGATATTAGTTCTTTATTTCATTTTTTTATAAATTTGTGTATATATGCATTATTGTAATATTTATGCAAATAATTCAAAAGCTAGTCCTTCCAAGAATAGAAATATCATAAGTACAAATTTGCTAACCTTCCAACATTCCTTCTTAAAACTGAATCAGTTTTGCCCAAGTAAAAGAAAAACAAGGTTTAAACCAAAAAATTAATTTGATCAAATGTTTCCTACTTTCTTTGTTAAACTTATTTGAGTTGTAACGTATTTGCATTTTAGTAAAATAATATTCTTTCTACATTCACATTTTATCGGCATAAATAATATTGGAAAGTGTAAAATATGGTTTAAAATACCATTTAAACTATAATTATTTTTCACAAAACATGGAATACATAATAATGGAGACAAAATTAAAGTTAAATATTTGAAAACAATCATTCCATACAAAGAGACATTGAAAAAGGAGGGTCCAGGATTAAAAAAAAATAACACAATAAAATTAATAAGTGTAAACACTGCAAAAATGTCACTGTTTCCAAAATTATAAATTTTAAAGCTTATTTTAAAAGTAAGGTGTAGTGAGATAACCACAAAGATAGAAAGCAATGATATTCAACATTTGGTTTGATCTTATACAGAGCTTGACCAACTTCACTGTGCATGGGCCCTCTTTCTTAAACCCTTAAAGATCGTTTAGTATTTATGAAAACCATCTAAAAAGCACCTTTTTTTTTTAAATAAAAGAAACTGAATAATTATAAGGTTTCTAAATAAAATATGCAATTAGTTGTAGGTTTTAGGAAAAAAAAAAAAAAAAAGATGTTATAGAGCATATTGATATTTCCAGGAAAGTCATCATGCGAGAATTTTGCGACTTAATGTTTGTTTCACACCGGACAAATCGATGCCATACACGGACAGGTAACAGCACTGATCCATCGCCAGTGTCATCAGATTCATCACCTGAATAAGAACCCTTATAAAATTTACTTCCTTCAGAATCACTTCCGGATTAACTAATATTATCTAATGATAATATTATCTACTAAAAAGCAACTTTTCAAAAGTAAAAAAAAAAAAAAAAAAAAAAAAAAGGGTGAAAGTTGTGGCTAAGAAATAGTGTGGTATCAAATTTCCAAGCTTATATTACGGTACTTATTTAACATTTTTTGATAAAAATTTACCATATGTAAGTCGAGTACCTAAGTATGCGTTGATAGAAAGCCTTTTCTCCTTTACTAAATACATGATAACGTGTTTCTGAAAATTAATTTTTTTTAAATTATGCATGATGGGCTTGGCGGCCATCTTTCCGTATTTTACACAAATTTCTAAGCACACAAGTTCATTGTTAAGATTGGAAGATCGAAATTGTTACTAAAGAAAACATTTTATTCTTTTAATTTATGGAAATGAGTGCCTAAAAATTTGTCTTAAAATAAAGCTGAAGTAACTTCAGGTTTCATCTTATGATTCTCTTTTTTTCGGAGGTGGGTTAATTAATTAGTTAAAGCAGTAAATATCAATTTGTTCTTTCAAAATAAAAAACTTTCGTAATTTATCTGTCTGTAGCTAAAACTAGAAGTTCAAAATTCTTAATAATGCAAATATGTTACGAGCTTGAATGCTTAGAAATTTGTGTAAAATATGGAAAGATGGCCGCCAAGTCCATCATGCATAATTAAAAAAAATTTAATTTTCAGAAACACGTTATGATGTATTTAGTAAAGGAGAAAAGGCTTTCTATCAACGCATACTTAGGTACTCCACTTACATATGGTAAATTTTTATCAAAAAATGTTAAATAAGTACCGTAATATATATACCGTAAATAAGTACCGTAATATAAGTACCGTAATATAAGCTTGGAAATTTGATATCACACTATTTTTTAGCCACAACTTTCACCCATTTTTTTTTTTTTTTTTTTTAACTTTTGAAAAGTTGTTTTTTAGTAGATATCAGTTCTTTTTTTTAAACAAATTATATATAATTGAAATAATTCTACTAGCTCAAATTAAAATTAGTCCTTGTATAGCCTTTATAAGCAGGGAGCAAACACAATAGTATACATTTTGTTTACCTATCATTCATTTTTTAGAGTGATTAATAATTTAAATGTAAGGAAAGTCAATTTCTTCTTTCAAAGTATCAATCATTCTCAATTTATATCTCCTTAAAATTTTCTATGAAAGATGAAAATTTAGTAAAAAACAGAGTCGAAATAAAATATATATTTACAGTTAGTCTGTCAGTTAATTGTTTTTTCTAACTTTTTTTTTGCTGACGGTTTTGCAAAATAAATTTACTTTTAGAAATACCTACGGTTAATCCGAAAATGAAACCCCGCAGGCATCTAAAGAATCGAAGATCTGTAAATCTAGCAATTCTAGACATAATAAAGGAACATCTTTGATTAAAAAAAAAAATCTAAAAATTTAAAGATATAAACTGTAAATATAACTTCATCTTCATTTAGATCGTGTTATAGAGAAGAAAGAATAAATATGTAATTTTACTCAAGTCTGTTTATCCATACCTATTTGCATAAATGTGAGGATATTAATTTACTATAAAATTTCACCCTAAATTGATTATCTTTAATAGTCTATTATTAAAGCCGCATATACATTAGAATTAAATATTTTTCGGTTGAAAATTGCCTGAAATCTTATCGTTCGTCAAATTTACTTTATGTTTCTTTTTAATACCCAGACTCTTTTTCTGAACTCTGACAAAAGATCACAGACATATTGAAGTTATCCAAATTCTTATATCTTTCTATCGTATTTCCTTTTTTGAGGGGGGGGGGGTGAGGAAGAACCCTTAAGAACTTCGTTTTGTTCTCAGAATTCTGAATTATTCATTCAAAAGATCTATCTACATAAGTCTTGTTGCAGAATTTTCATTAGCTAAGAGTTGCATCAAGTTATACATCATGTGAATCTATTAAATTAATTTTGTGAAATACTAGATGGGAGCCATTGATATTTCCAAACCATTTGCCTACATTTTAAATTTGAGTCATTTACTACTATTCATTAATTTTCTATACGAATTAAAGAAGTCGTTGTTTCCATGCCAACTGTACCTTTCACTATTGCTTGCTTGTTTGTTTGTTTGTTTTATTGAACATATACATCATATCACATGCGGATCACGACGGGATTCGAATCTGCTTCCACCTACGCTCTCAAGCGATTAGCGGCATGGTGTCTTATCCACTCAGCGACGGTGGGCCACTATTGCTTTCTCTAATGCCCAGATACTCAAATTTAACCAACTGCACTTGGAATCATGGTCATAACAGAGAACATTTATATATTAGAGCAGTGTTGCCAGTGGGCTACTTTTTTTTAATTCAGATTTCTTGATTGCCAGCACTTATTATAAACGGTAAAATTCCCTTTGTTTTCGCCTTAATTAATATGTCATTAAATAAGGCACATTGTACAATTTCAAAAAAGTGGTGCCGATCAAGTATCTGAATTAAAAAAAGTAGCCCATCTGGCAACACTGTGTTAGAGTGGTGACATATGTACAAGTCGCGTACTCATATTCAATTTTTGTCCAAAGTACGGTAACTCAGTTTTCAGTAATAGACGAGGAAGATTTCAATTAAACTAACCAAAAAAGTTAACAAACATTGGCTTCCTGATTTGATTTTATTCAAAATTGTTTTAGCCAACCAAAGTTAATGTCCGGGATCCAGATAAATTTTTCTCTGTTAGTAAAATTACATTGACCAATCAGTAGCCTCCATCCTTGCAGGCTTTTCGGTGTTTACTGCAAACATCAAAAAGTTCGGAAAAATGCAGACGTCTGATTGATTAATCTCATCCCGCTAATAGCGAAAAATCTATCTTGATCCCTGCCTATTCAACGCCCTTTAAATATTGGAGAAAGCCTTGACACGTGTCAGGAAAACGTCACACAAAGCAGGCAAAACAAAGAAGAAAAATCATTCATTGGCTCGTTCATATTCACGAGCCAATGAATGATTTTGTTTCTTTGCTTTGCCTGCTTTGTGTGATGTTTTCGTGACGCGAGTCAAGACTTTCTCAAATATTTAGGGGGCTTTGGCTTATTTCACCACCATGAAGTTATGAAAGGAGAGGAACAGACATGTCAATCTACCCGTGTGAAAAACTAGTTACCAAAAAAAACGAGTTCTTTCCTCTCTTCTGCCCTTTTCTCTCTTGATTTTGACCGATAGCAGCCCATTTAGCAGTCTCCAGTACAAGATGCCGCTATGTACGGTGGACGCAGGAGGGAGGGTGTTAGCGCGACCAATGACATAATAGGCCAGTTCATGATGTTTAAAAGTCACACGGAGTTGGATCGAGGCTAACAAAAAAGACGGTGGGTCCGATTCTTCTTTTTTTACAAACCGCTGGAGTCACGTGATGCTCTTTTCACGCCCCTTCTTTGGTGCATTCGAGCATCACGTGACTCCAGCGGTCTGTAAAAAAAAAAGAATCGGACCCACCGCGATAGCCTGTCTTTTTCGTTAGCCTCAGAGTTGGATCATCTTTATACGATGGTTAGTACAAAGCTGCGCGCCGATTTTCTTTTGTGTCCATTGCCGTGTACAGATAATCAACTCCGTGTGACGTTATGAACTGGCCTTATATGTTGTTGGCCACAGTTTAGGAACAGCTACAAATGACTTCATCTATATCTACTCCGAGGTAAACGAAAAAGACAGGCTACCGCGGTGCTACAGCGCCTAGAATATATAGTGTGGAAATCGGCTATCCCAGTAATACTTAAAAAAGTGCTAAAATATTGGATCTCTTAAATTTCAAATGATGTTGAAATCCAATGAGTCGATCACAGCGATATCTGCAGGATATTTCCTAAAACTTCATGACGATTTGATAACAGCGTCTAGAATACCTAATGTGGAAATATTTTATTAAACAACGCTAAAAATTTGTATCCCATAAATGATCGACGATACTGCTAAAATCCCAAATGTCGATCGCAGCAAAATCTGCGGGATTTTCGTATTACATTGTATAGACTAGCAATATCTTGCAGTTATAGAAAATATCCTGCAGATGTCGCTGCGATCTGTATATTTCAGCAGCATCGTTGCACATTTAAGGGATACAATATTTTAGCACTTTTTTAAGTATTACAGGGATAGCCAATTTCCACAGTATATATTCTAGGGGCTAAAATTTGGTCTAGACGCTGTAGCATTTTCTTTTTACATTTTATTAACATATATCTGACCTGTGTGCTTGGCGTCAAGCCCGCTGTAATAATACGATGTTTACTTTCAAAGTATATCACAGATGTCGCTGCGATCAGCTCCCTGGATTTCAGCGTCAGTGCACATTTAAGGGATACAACTTTTTAGCGCTGCTTGGATAGCAAATTTCCACATTATGTATTCTAGACGCTATAGCGGTGCATTACACGTGTCTCTTTCTTCTTTAAAAAAAATATCCTGCAGATGTCGCTGCAAATGACTGTTTGAAATTCAACATCGTTGTACATTTAAGGGATTCACTATTTCCGCGCTTTTTTAAGTATTGCTGGGATAGTCGATTTCTACAACATATAATCTAGGCCTATAACGGATCTATTGTGTCTAGAAGATATAGTTTAAAAATCGGCTTATTAAAAAGGTGCTAAAAAATTGTATCCCATAAGTGTTGAACGAGGCTGAACGATGAATGTCGATCACAGCGACATATGGTAATTCCAACGTAACTATTTCAAAAGACATCAATTGAGAAAACGTTTCGCTCAGAGAAGATCTAGAAAATGTTGCTGCTATCGACATTTGTCATTCAGTATTTTTCAATTTTTATGGGATATAATTTTTAGCAATTTTTAAAGTATTACTGGAATAGCCGGTTTCTATACCATGACCGTGATCTAGGTAGATTTTTCTTTGTTATCGCAACGAGATTGACCAATCAGAAGCCAGAATTATTGCTACCTTTTCACTGTTTGCAAAAATGTACCTGGATCTCGACCTATATTTCTAGACGTTATAACTGAGCTCAGGAATAGAACAGAAAGCAAACTCCGTATTTTGATACATTAAGGCCGGGATCCAATTAGGAACAAGTGTGTCGCTGTAACGAAGTGGCGACATATGGCCAGTAAAGGTTTATTGGTAAAAGTGATAAAAACAAATCGTTAAAGGTCTTTGCGAGCGTGTCATTATCGTCAGGCTAATGGATATTGAATTATTTCCCTAGTCTAATAAAGCTCGTCCATGCGCATAACGTCTAATGGAGGATATTCCAAATATGGGTTCAAGGATGAAAAAGTCACGTGGTACCGGCAATTTACCTAAAGAACTTCTAACTGATGAGAAGGGAAACAGAAAACTACTGCTGCTTTCTCCCGTGAACTGTTTCATTGGCTAGCGGGGATTTACATTACGTCGACGGAGCCTTCCCTTCTTTACGTTAGACGTTTTTGCCTTGACCACGTGATCATAACGTAGATAGAATAGCCTCTATTCAAGAAAGTGGATTGCCGTACTATAGCACCTAGAATATATAGTGTGGAAATTGGCTATCCCTGTAATACTTAAAAAAGTGCTAAAATATTGTATCCCTTAACTGTGCAACGATGCTGCTGAAATATACAGATCACAGCGAGATCTGCAGGATATTTTTCTCAAACTGCAAGATATTGCTAGTCTATACAATGTAATACTAAATCCCGCAGATGTCGCTGTGATCGATACTTGGGATTTTAGCAGTATCGTCGCACATTTAAGGGATACAAATTTTTAGCGTTGTTTGAATAGCATATTTCCACACAAGGTATTCTAGACGCTGTAGCCGTACTTTCGGCAAAAACTTGAAATGAGCATGCCTCCTGTGCATATATCACCACTCTTATGTATAAAGGCTCTCTGTTATGGTGTTGATTCTGAGCGCTCTTTGTTAAATTTCTATATTTGTGTTTTAGAGAAAGCAATACAGAAAAGTACTGTTACTATGGAAACAACAACTTCTTTAATATCGAAATGTATAGCAAAGGAGTTCAGAATCAGTGCCTTAAATAGTTTCGAATATGTATTGTTGTTATGACAAACAATACCCTTCCTGGATGTGGAAATGCAAAATTGTGTTCAACATACCCTCATAGCATGCATGGTCACGGTGACGTCGTTGTGACGTCACTGTAAGTCACTGTGGTCACGTCACATCTGTGACCAAAATGCCACCACTCAGTGATGTCACATTGTGACAGAGTGTGAACTTCTTAGAAAACTTTAAAAAATTACGAAAATTCTTTAAAACATGTTATTTACTGTAAAATTATATTTTTCTGGCAATTAAAAAAAAATTGTGACGTCACTGTTATGTCACTGCTATGTAACGTACGTCACGTCACATATGTGACAAAAAAACCACCACATTGTAAGTCACAGTGTGACAAAAATATGAACTTCAAAAATCTTTGAAAATGAAGAGAAATATTTTAAACAGTCACGAGTTACAGCGGCATAAGGAATGAAAATATATTAGTGGATAGCAAATGGTAAATTCTGTCACTAAAGGGGAAGGGGGGGGGCATAATAAATAAAGTACACGATACAAGCATTAATAAACTAAATTTTCAGGCTATATTTTATCAATTTGATATGTAAGACAGTGAATGTATACTTTTTCATGATTTCAATTTTATCTAGCATTTGGATAATATATTTAGAATTAGGAATATTAAATTTGTACACTTTACATATTTAGTTTGCTGGGAGGAAATTTATTTATTTCTTTCTTTTTTTACCGACCAGGATTATTCGAAACACTTCTGTGGTTTCAAACTAAAAATTTTCTATTACAGTTAAATCTGCACCTTTTAATGAGCACGTAGAAAGAGTCTTCCGAGTTTAGTCATCTATGCATTTCTTGCTTTAGAATATTTTTATAATTTGTATTCAAGTCATAAATTCTACTTCTTTCAGACTTTTTAAATAAAATTAGCATTTTCCGAAAATAAAAGAAATGTGCAAAACAAACTTTACTTAAAAAAAAAGAAAAAGAAAAAAAAAGGGGGGGGGTCGTTATTACCATTAAATTTATTTTTACACCTTTTAAAAATTTAAACAATGTTTTATCTAATAAACTCTAATTATGAATATTATTATTATAATTATTTAGACAAAAGGAACTTTACAATACATTTTAACTTGAATTATTTGGTACGGATAAAAAGAAAAGATTAAAAACATTGGACATTTCTTCAAATACAAAATTTTAATTAACGATACTTTCAGAAAATTACTGCGCATTCAAGTTCCATATGTCTTTCATACAAAAACAAATAATCTGTAACAGACCATCTGCTTGAAAATCGTCTGCCCACAAAAAAAAAAAAAAAAAAAAAAAAAAAAAAAAATATATGAGAAGACGCGGGAAATTATTCACTGTTTTCAGAACATCACCACGTCTACAACACTTTAAGATAAGGAAATGACCATTTTAGGATACACGGATATTAATGGAACGTAATGGAATGTAAGTCTTATTTAATTTAAATATTTTATTCCAGATTTGTATATTATGAGTTAAATAGTTTTATGTTATAGTTGTAAGAGACTGATCTTTAACTGTCAGAAGCGATATTTTCCAATTCGATAACTGTAAAGAAAATATCTTAATTTGCGATCACTTGAAAAAAAAAAACTGCGCAGAGACAGATTCCTGCCTACATTCATACTGCAATTAATATAAACATTAATTTACTCTTACTTGAGACTGAAAATATATGGAACGACAATGATTTGGAATTATTTTATCGGCTTCTTACTGTTTTTTTATTACTAACACTTACAGTTATTATTTTGGGGTTAAATATGATGTTCGATTATCATGAGATTACGAAACTGTTTCAGATTAAAAATTAACATTAAACTGGGAAAATGTATTTTTACATATTACAGTAGTGAAAAATTTGAAAGAATTTTCTTTTAGTGCTAATAATATTTTAAATTATCTTTTAAAATCCTAAATCTTCAAACCAATGTTTTCAGATTTAACATTTACCAAAATTATAAAATAATAGGAATTCCTTATACCATATGAAAATATTTTTGAGATATTGTTAAATCTAATAATGCATTTAATTTATCTATTGTAGTTTGCTGTTGTTTAATAGTACAATTATAAATACTAATTATTATTTTTAGTGTTTTTCAAATTGGTATATTTATTTGTTTAAATTGTATGTAAGCATTTTTTCTGTTTGTGATTTTAATCAAACATTTAATTATAGACATTCTGAATCGGTTATTAAATTTCCTTCTATTGTAAATTCATTTTCTACGTTTATGATACGCGTAATTATTGGCACTAAAAAGTAGAATATGATATTTAAGCATTGAAATAAAGTGCTTTTCATGCCTGATAGGAAGTTATAGATTAAACTGCTTTAGTATATATTTTTTTAAAGTTCATATAATACAGGATACATAATATAGGACACAAGTTGAAAAGTGCTTATGACTTCGGTTTGTCTCTCCGTCTGTCCGTCTAGCAGTCTGTCCGCAATCTAACTCTCGAAAATATACTCGGATTGCCCTGAAATTTTTGGATGTTATTGACGTTTACCATAGCACGGTACCTATTTGTAATGAAGTTTGTAGCATGCTTTGTTCATTTACATGGACAGCCAAAAGTTTTCCGTTACATTACGGCCTATGGGAAAAAATCGTTTCAAATGATTGTTAATGATTTTACGAACGCTTTCAAACAGAATAAAATTTATATGCATTTATGAATTGCACTAAAATATGCATTCTGTTGACTATGCGATGCAAAGAATAGTTATTGTTCATTTACAGGGCTAAAAAAGGAATTCAAATACATAATGATATAGGGGTGGAGGGAATTGTTTGCGGCATACTTTAATTATCTATATATATATTACGCTAACGTACGTGGCACAGAAATCGCGATTATTTGTTATTGTGTAATGGCAACGCCCGAGAAACGCATCTGATTGGTTTTTGTGTAAGAGTCCTTAGCAGGATTTAGGGAGAGCGGGTTTGCGTTTGTTTACATTTCGCTTTTTCGGTGCAATATCTTTCGCTGCAGTTATGTAGCTTCAAAACATCATTTGAAATGCCTTAAAAAATCTCGGTGAATGCTTGAAAGTGAAGAAGAAGCCGAATTCGAGTCGATTCGAAATCCTAATAGGATTGATCGAGAACGCCGTTAAGCGATCGGCAAAATAGGCTTAATAACTGTAGCATGCACGCGTTGCATCTGAAATCCAAATTACTGATTTAAACGTTCCGGGGTCTGCATAACTGTGGGTGAAACGTGCAATTTCTGCAAAGCACTGTATTGGAAATGCGAATTAAACAGCAGCAAGAAGTTACGTAAAAAGTAGTTTTGTACGGACAGGTAGTTTTGACTGTACGGACCTGCGATACGAATTTCAGGTTCATTTAAGAATATTATTACGGGCCCCCCAGAAGTAAGATACAATAAAACCTGCTTAGACGGAAACGAAAACGACCAGTGATAAATTCCGTTTTATGCAGGTTATTTGAATTGAACAAAGCATAACATTTTTTTTTTTGGTGTTGGGGGGGGGGGGAGGGGGAGAGCTGGAACTTTACTTTTTTCGTTTATTGCAGGATTGCGTTTTAAACAGGCTTTACTTTATTAAAAAATAAATTTGCTGGATGGTACTTTAAAAAAAATCTATATGTAGTAATATTTGCTTACAATTTCATTATTTCTTTTCAGTATTACACTTTATGCTGTATTTGTAATTGCTTTTTCATATAATGATTTTAAATAAAAAATTACATTATTGAAAATGTAATTACATTTTAATTGAATTCATCAATTAATTTGGAATAAAAAAGTTTAAAGTGTGAGACATATAAAAATTAAAAAAAACTTTGACTTTACACAACTTTGGAACTGAACAAGAGTCGGGCCCTGGTAATTTGCACCGTCTCCACCCGCCCCCCTTTGTATGGATCTGCGATAAAAATTTCAGATTCATTAAGAATATTATTACAGGCCCGGGCAACGCCGGGCGGGTCAGCTAGTGTTAATGTATTTCATATATAATGAAATTTATATATGTCGCTGAGGTTTACATACTATAAATTATTTCATGTATAATACTAATAATGCGTATGTAGCATTTACAGGGACACACAAAATATTTCAGGTACTATATTGTATCCGAAGTACTGTTCATTAGGGATGATTGCTGGAAATGTATTTTTAATTATGATATGCGCTTTTATGATTCACTATATTTATGCATAGTATATGGTGTATATAAATGCTATAATTCCTATACAAGGCTACACAAAAGTATTCGTAAGGATTACTGGGTATAGGCGCAAATTGCTTAAAGGTGGTTTTTAAATGAGTTATGCTTTTTTTCGCTGAACTGCATTTAATTTACCAAAAAATGTTTGTAGAATATAGATAAAATGATGTACAGGGTCACGTAAAGAATTGGATACATGGCCGTCTATGTATTATAATTTCTGGAAATGTGATTTCAGCAGTTTTAAGAGTGTCTTAGTTTGAATTAAATTTTAACTAAATAGTGGCGTGTAATAAAGATTCTAGGTAAACTACAGGGTTGTACAAAAGTATTCAAGTATGTTTCCATACATTAGTATAAATTGCTGAAAAAGAATTTCAACCTGTTAGGCGTTTTCTTGCTAAACTAAGTTTTCCCATTATATAGTATATATACACTTAAAAAAATGGGTACTCAAAATTGAGTAAAAAGTACTCAATTTTAAATGCGTCAAATACTCAAAATAGCTCCGATCCAAATGTACTCAAAGTTGAGAAACACATGCACTCATTTTTTATTCCATGGTTGTGATCAAATATGAATCGTTATGTACTGCCCCCCCCCCCCCAAAAAAAAAAACCTAAAATTTAAAGTAAAAATGTACTGACATTTATTTCCCGTTCAAAGTTCTAAACAAGAAATGTTTAATTGATTATTTATTAAGAAAAATAGCAAAATTCTTAACAAGATACTCAAATCGAATATTTTTATGACAAGAGAATTATTTACAAGCACTTTTAAATTATTTTTAAAATGTTGTGCATAATTTAATATTTACATTAATAAACATCATTTATGCCGCCATAAATGAAATGAACCATTACAGGGTACAAAACTATTCGTTTGTTTGGGTTTGATAACATGTGATGTTTCAAAATAGAGAAAGCATAGGTTCATTTTTGATCCAAAAATATTCAATTCGATATGAGTACGTCGGTTTACTCATTTTTGAGTACTTCATTTTTTTCAGTGTATTAACCTACAGATCAAATACAGGGCTGTTCAAAAGAATTGGAAAACATATTTGGCCATGGACGGTAACTGCTGAAATCAGTTTTTCAAATGTTTTATGCGTTTTCTAAAATGTTTACTTAGTTATCTTATTTATGTCATTTCCCTAAATTACGATGTCATGTTAAAGCATTCAGAAAGTGTTGGAAAGTATTTTATAATCTATGCTTAACGCATGATTTTTCTTACTCGTTTTTTTTCTATTTCCCAGATCAGTCTTTTCCTATAAAACATACCAAATCTATTTAGCTCATATTCACAAAATACAATATACACGGGAATAAAAAAATTAAATAAATATCGCTTATCATGCCGCTCTATAAATAATAGTTGTATTAATATCCGTTAGTCTCAATGTTCGTATTTAATAAAGCAATGACAAATCACAACAAATTAAAAACCTTACACATTCTAAATATCAAGCTTGAACTCAATATCAAGCATAGAACTTAATAAAAAAAATGTCAGTTGATAAGCATTGTTTTTTAAGTGGAAAAATTAAAAATGTTTTAGAAGAATAGGACTCCAAAATAGCGATATTTTGCTAAAAAGTACGGTAAAAAGATAAGATTTTATATTTACAGCAAAAGTTTATTTCAAAATTCATCGCTGTATTAATACTTAGAAATTTTTCCAGAGAGAATCCTTCGCCTTACATACAATATTTCAAATGAAAATCAAATATCAAATTAATTGCTTAAAAGGCGCAAAGGCCAACATAATGAAAAAGATTCCATGCCGGGACTCGAACCCGGGCCATCAGTATAGCACACTGACATTCTACCGACTAAACCACATGGAACGACGCCCAGCCTGTAAAATTTCTCACTATTACATGTTGGCAAGGCTACAAACGCAGCACAAGATGGAATATTTATCGTGCCACCGACATGGGGTAAACACGAAACTTAAATAAATCCAGCATCGATTGAAACTGTATTAATAATTGGAAAATTTTCCAGGGAGAAATATTCGCCTTGATACAACATTTCAAATTAAAATTGCCTTTTAAGCAATTAATTTGAAATTTGATTTTCATTTAAAATATTGTATGCAAAGCGAATGGAAAAATTTCCAAGTATTAATATAATTTCAATCGATGCTGGATTTAATTAAGTTTCGTGTTTGCATCATGTTGGTGGCTCACGCTAAATATTCCATCTTGTGCTGCGTTTGTAGTCTTGCCAACATGTAATATTGAGGAATTTTCCAGCGTGGGTATCGTTCCATGTGATTTAGTCGGTAGAATGTCAGTGCGCTGTACTGATGGCCCGGGTTCGAGTCCCAGCATGGAATCTTTTTCACTATTTGCGTCTTTTAAGCAATTAATTTGAAATTTGATTTTCATTTGAAATCACAGTGTTTATGACAAGTTCGTCACAAATGACACATATTTCACAAATTGGTCACAGTGTGACTTCAAAGCATCGTCGCTTTCGTCACAGGTTCGTCACAAAGTTAATGCCAAAATAGTCACAAATGACTCACTTTTCACAAATTTGTCACACCGTGACTTCACAGAGTGGTCACAATGTGACGTCACAAACGACATCTAAAACGGCCATAACGACCTCGCATTCTAGTCACTATGACGTCACGTGACGTCACATCGACGGTCACAAAATCACAGTGTGACTTCACAATGACGTCGCCGTGACGTCACCATGCCTTACGGGTAATGGAGGATATTCCATCTACATTTTGATCACGTGGTCAAGGTAAAAACTTCTATCGTAAAGAAGGGAAGGCTCCGTAGACGCGTAATGTAAATCCCCGCTAGCCAATGAAACGGTTCATGATTCAAAGTAGTAGTATCTTCCCTTCTTATCAGTTAGAAGTTCCTTGGATAAATTATCGGTATCACGTGACTTTTTTCAGCCTCGAACCCATATTTGGAATATCCTCCATAGGGCGCAATCTAGATAGATTTTTGGCTGTTAGAGAAACGAGATTCATCAATCAGAAGCCTGCATTTTTGTGAACGTTTCGCTGTTTGCAGAAATGCAGGCTATTGATTGGTGATTCTCGTTTCGCTAACAGCGAAATATCTATCTGGATCCTAGCCTACATTTGTACAAATATTGCACTTCATCCACGGCACTAAAAAAATGACTCAAAACTTTCATGACATAGGCCGGGATCCAGAAACAGGAAATATTCTCAAACATGCAGGCTTCTGATTGGTCAAACTCATTTCGCTAACAGAAAAAAATCTATCTGAATCTCAGCCATAGTTATCTTCGATGAAATCAATACAAAAGGATAATATAAAAGAAAAGTATAAGATTTCTAAAATATTTTGGCGGGTTTATCGCTATTTGGCATAATTTGTAAACTTTAGAACAAATTAACAGTTTTTCGCAAATTATGAATAGAAAATTTATGTTTTTAAAGCTGAATTTTATAAAAGCACGTAGATTGAGTAAATATCTATCCAAAAATTCAATCCTTACTTTTTTCTGTCCATTATTTAAGTCTCTACCTCGATTGAAACATAAGTTGTGACGAAGAAAATAAATCTGTCATTTTCAGTATCTCGACGTTATTTTAAAAAATCATATCTCTGTTTATAATTAATTTATGAGGATGCATTTGATCTAAAATTGGATATCTTCTTGATAAGGTCCTTCTGGTTTTGGTTTTATTTTTCTGCGATGATTGGTTCTTTTGATATGGGAAATTTTACGCTGCCATGTTTGGTCGATTTAACATGGAGTAGTTGACTTCAGTTTAATAAGCAGTTACGGTGTCTTGCCGTTATTCTTGGCGTTTGTTTGTTTGGCGGGGTTAGCATTTTTTTTCAGCCTGGCTTGGCAGAACGACCGTCCTGCTTGATCAATGACTAATTCATCAGAATTAAAATTTATTGAAATATAGATATAACAAGCCAATGTTGTTTCCAAAGCGATATAAGTAAGCGTCCTATCCTAATGGGAGAGGTAACCGCAAGATTACACGCGAGGTCACATCAATAAAGGTCGCACGCCACGTAGCGGACGGGGTTAAACTACAGGAAGATGCCTAATTGTTTTTTTACTTCACGCCACTAAAATTCTAAAGTTATTTTCACCTTGATTAATAGCTGAAATGGCTCTGACAAGGCGAAGAAAACTTCGTAGTGTCAAGAGCGTCTGGACGCCCCTCTCTGTACACCATTATTTTCCAATAAATGGGGTAAACAAGATTCAGTTCCATGAGTGACTAAAGGTTCAGAAATTATGCGCAGATGGCAGATATCCTGTCATATATGACGTCACACTAAAAGCCCACGTATGTTGATTATCACTCCGTCCACAAGATGGCGCAACTGTGTTAATTTACGCCCGATTCCAGTATTAAGTTTGTACGCTTACTTATATCGCTTTGCTGTTTCTCAAAGACTTCATATGGCAATGTCAGTTAAATTTTTCTGGTTTCAGAATTTTTTTCCGGTAATGTAACGCTTTGAAATCTTTGGACCGACAGTATCACGGGAAAAAGAAATAGAGAAACCCGTCATATTGACTGACGGGAGCGATACTTAAAGCTGCTAGTCACCCAAACTTCCAAATTCCCCTGATTCATGCTAAGTCTATGGGCGTAGAATGCATTCTTATATTTAAAATATCTCCTCAGGAAATTATTATTTTAACGCCTTTTTTTTCTGTGTACTTTTCTTAAAGGATGTCTCTTTTTTACCCGACTGCCAAGAAGGGTTATGTATTTCACGCTTATCTGGGTATGTGGATTTCTTTATACCCTCGAAACATCTCAACGGCTAGATGGATTTTATTGAATGAAGTTTCTATCAATTCGTCTTAACCGTCCGATGATTATAGGCTAGGTTTTGTTTTTATAAATCCAAAATGGCGGTAGAGGCGAAAAAAAATTACGCACCATTTTGGTTGGCATATCATTGGATTGGTCTTTCAAAATGAAGACGACGTTTTATTGACTGTTTTACAGTCAGAAACTCCGTTTAAATATTACACAACCTGGAAGCTGTGTAGGTAGGATCTCTAGCTTTACTGAAACTCTAACCTTCATAGACATCTATAGGACATATCAAAAGAGTGTTTATAGGTAGGAAGTAACAATTACACACAACTTAAAAGTCATCAATACAAGTAAATAAAAAAATAGGTAAGTAATAAAAAAAATAGTTTCACATTGATGAGAAATAATTAATTAGTTCTCTTTTTACGCAGTCGGGTTTTTTGACTTTTTAAATGTAATCATTTATTTTCTTAGTTCTCAACATATTTCTAAAATCTATGCTTAATATTTTATGTGTTAAAAGCTAACGAACTGTGAGTAAGAATTTAACACTTGATATACAATTAAGCATATATTTTAGAAATATTTTGAGAATTAAGAAAAAAGAGACATCCTTTAAGAAGAGTACACAGAAAAAATAAGTTAAAAATATTAATTTCCCGAGGAAATATTTTAAATATATGAAAGCATTAAACGCCCGTAGACTTAACATTTCTAAGGAGAATTCGGAAGCTGAGTGACTAGCCAGCCTTAAGGAGTTAAAACAATCCTATGTTACTACAAGGATTACAGTTAAATTAAAGTTTAAATAAAAATAAAGCTTTTTTTTTTTTTAAAGTTTGCAATCTTGCTCGCAAACATAGGGCTTAGTGGAAGAACATGCTACGTAACAAAAAAAACAAATTTCGATAAAATTGAAGTGAAACTTCCGTTATAAATGTTATCGATTTATTTTCTTCTTGGTAGCATATATTTGAAATGTTAACCGGGTGGTGTTAAACTCACTCAGAATAACTAATTTAATTTATTAAATATAAAAATCTGTGCGTACATATAAAATTGAAGCGTCTGTCTGCGTTTTTCAGAAAAACATCTATTTCTAAATTCATTAGATTGTTTAAACGACGTATACTCAAAAATAACATTAGAAATTGTCTGTATGTCCGGAATAGTCTCAGAAATGGTTGCATAACAAACCCTAAACTTATCACGTATTAAACTTCCTCAGAATAATTTATTAACATTCAATTTATTAAAAATAAAAATATTGAATATAAACATCTATTCCTGGATATAAAATTGGAGTGCTTGTCAGTGATTTTCAGCAAATACACTCATTTTCAATTTCATTCGACGATTTAGACAACTTATAGTCAAAAATATCATTTATGAAGTTATCTATTTGTCGGAAATAAGTTCAGAAACGGTTGCATAATGAACACACTAAATTTATCAAGGAGAAATACAGAATGTTTCTGGCTACAATCTGCAGTTTGACGCGTTCCGACATCTAAAATAGTTTTTCTGGACACAATCTGCAGTTTGTCGCGTTTCGACATCTAGAATAGTTTTGAAAAAACTTAGATAAACTGGTTTGATTTAATTAATGAATCAAGCTTTCTATACTCAAAAACATGGGACGGAATTGAACAATTTTTAGGAATTTTATGGTAGCTGAAATGTCTATTTAAGATTTATAAGTTATAGTTCCGGCTACAATCTGCAGTTTGTCTGGTTTCGATATCTAAACTGGTTTTTAAGAAAACTGGGGTAATACGGAATGAATTAACCGAATTTTCAATACTCAAAAACTTGAGAACAATTAATCAATTTTAAAGAATTTTACTCAAGTTGAAATGTCTAATTAAGATTTATAAATGATGATTCTGATTATACTCAGCAGTTTGTTGCATTTCGATATCTAAAAGAGTTTTCGAGAAAACAAATTAAAACTGGGAGAATCAATCAACCAATCTTTCAATATTAAAAAAACTCAGGAAGTAATTGATCAATTTTAAAGAATCTTACGGCGATTGAAAGGTTTTATGAAGATCTATAAATGATAATAATTACATTTTTAGATTACTTATTTTAATTGTAATGATTCCTTAAATACAAAAAATAAATATAAAAAGTCCTTCACCAGTGCCGGGAGGGAAAGGTAGCTTTCATACTCCATGTTTTTTAGAATCCAGCTTATTTTACTCGAATGCACAAAACAAAATTTATGGAACTTGATTATAGAAGATTCAATACCTGTTTTCGTCAATAATGTTTATGAGTGAGAATTTTGAAAATAAATCAGTTATATCCAAGTTGGCTTCATTTAGAGCAATTTGTGTTTGGTCGCCAAATTTCACGAAATCTTGAAGTGCCCGCCATTTTAAAACAACATGGTGGATGAAGCTAACCAATGAACTTGGTCGAGACTTTAGCAAGTCCTGCACGCATTCTCATTCACATCTAAATCACTTAATATGTATACGAGAGCTGTCGTATAACAAAAAACAGATTGCTTCAAAATGTCAGTCAGCCTAGAATTTCAAGCTGCCATATCTCAGCAATTTTTTAAGAGAGAAAAAGTTTTCTGGAATTCTTGAATCTGCAACACTTAAAAGTAAAAGCTTTTTCAATTTCTACTTTTTTTAAGTGGTTGCCATTTTGAAATAAGATGGCAGGTACAGCTGGCTAACGAACTCGGTTGAGACATATTTATCTCCAGTATACAGGCTTAGTCCCATCCAAATCGGTTAATAAATAAGCGTGCTATTGCATAATAAATATCAGATTGTTTGAAAATGTCGGTCATCCTAAAAATTCAAGATGCTATAACTGAGACATTTTTTGAGATAAAGAGAAAAAAAAATGTTCCGGAATCCTTGTAGGGGAGGTAGGGATAATTAGGATCACTTTTTCACAAGTTGAACTTTGATAATTAATTGCCAGAGAATGAAGTGGACTGGATACTAATGTTATGTATAGTTTTACTCAGTAGGTAGTTGTATCTTAAAATGTGTAAAGAATTATTTTCAATGTACTATGTTACCTAGTAGAAGTATCTTTAAAAAAAAAAAATACCTCTTTGATCTCAATTACTCCCATTTCATGGTGTAATTGGGATCAGTGCTATTTTCTCGCATGCCTTACAAGATACACAGTCATGGGTAAATGGGATTAAAAGATTTCGGTGTGAGCTTTACAGCAAGATATTTTTGGTTTTACGACTACAACTATTTTCAAAGGTACAGTATTGAAAAGATAAGTATGCTGAAAAAAAAGTTTTATAAGGGATTATCAATATTCATATATTTTACACTCTACCTACAAAACAAAATCAAATGCAAAATTTTCTACTGAAAATTAATAGCATTGTTGTATTACTAAAGAACTAATTTTTTAAGTTAAAAAAAAATCTTTTTTTTTCAACATAACATGAAATGCAAGCAACGTGGGAGAAAGGATCAGTCAAAGCTCACATGTTGTGAAGGAGGAAAATTTAATTTACATTGAAAGTGTTGAGCCTAATTAGGCCTAAAACATAAAGTCAAGGCTAAAATTTGGAATAAATGCAAAATAAAATTGTAAAATAAATGTTTTGCTAACACAAAATGTGAAAAAAAAAAAAAGAAAAAAATGTTAAAGTATACCAAACTAGGGGTATTTCACAGGATCTGAAAATTGAAATATTAAAAAATTCATCCTAAACTACAATTTGATTTAAATTGAAAATAAAATTTGCGATCTCAATTTACCCGCAACCCAAAAACTCTATGATCGTATTTACCTAGAAAATGCTATTTCTGGGGGTAATTAGATTATTAACATGCAGATTATATACATTATGCTTCGTCTGTTGCAAAACGTAACTATTTCCTCTTAAAAACAACCTTTTTCTAAATTTAAACCCATAGCTATATTTCAATATTCCTACCATTTTTTACACAGGACCTTTTTAACAAAAACATTATCACTTTGATGAACAACGTTTTTCTTCGTGTTCTGGGATAACAGTGATTACTTCTAAAGGAACATACATTTTCACACACACACACACACACAAAAAAAAATGCACATGTAGAACATTAGTCAGACTTCATAATTAGCATGGTCAATTATTTTGTATTTTGTTACAGATTGTCCTTGATCCCAATTACCCCTGATCCTAATTACCCTTACCTCCCATATCAAGGTCAAATACTTAAGAAAAAATATTTTTCAATTTCTAATTTTTTGAACCACTTTTTAAATTAAAAAAAAATTAACCGCTTCCCTTACCAATTTCATTGAAAAAGATTTAAAAAAATGTACATCATTGTATTTCATCATTTTCACTTCACACACAAAACCTGGAAAACTGCCAACCAAATGTTACATATAATTTATTATATAAAAGTAATTATTATAATATAAGAATATTTTCTTTCTTTTCAAGCTTCAAGCCGAGTAAAAACGTGATAAAAGAAATCGTAGTGACAAATTATGACACGCCCGTGTTTTCTCGGGATAGTAATTAAACGTAACGTATCGGAACCCAAGAAAACTCGGGATAATCAGGGAAGCGGTTAAATGGCCGCCATTTTTATACAAAATGGCGGATGAAACTAGACATCGAACTCGGTCGAGACATTGATATACACTATGTCCATAATAAGTCACACCCAAATCGGTCCAGTAATACGCCTGCTATCGCAAGACAAAAATCAGATTGTTTCAAAATGTCATCCATCCGAGAAATTCAAACTGCTTGATTTCAGCCATTTTTGAGATAAAGACAAAACAAAAACTGTTCTGTAATCCTTGTATCAAAGTCAAATACTCAAGAAAAACAAATTTTTCAATTTCCAAATTTTTTGTACTTCTTTTTACAATTTAAAAAAATAAATAAATAAATGGCTGCCAATTTGAAACAAGATGGTGGGTGAAGCTGGTCAACGAACTCGTTGAGACATCGGTATCGGTATGTACTATGCACACACTAAGTCACATCCAAATCGGTTCATAAATACACGTGTTATCGCATTACAAATTTCAGATTGTTTCAAAATGTCATCCACATTAGAAATTCAAACTGCTTGATTTCAGCCATTTTTTGAGATAAAGACAAAACAAAAACTGTTCTGTAATCCTAGTATCAAAGTCAAATACTCAAGAAAAACAAATTTTTCAATTTCCAAATTTTTTGTATTTCTTTTTACAATTAAAAAAAAAATTAAATGGCTGCCAATTTGAAACAAGATGGTGGGTGAAGCTGGCCAACGAACTCGTTGAGACATCGGTATCGGTATGTACTATACACACACTAAGTCACATCCAAATCTGTTCATAAATACGCGTGTTATCGCATTACAAATTTCAGATTGTTTCAAATGTCATCCACATTAGAAATTCAAACTGCTATATCTCAGCCAATTTTTGAGATAAAGAAAAAACAAAAAAACTGTTCTGGAATCCATGTATCAAGGTCAAACACTCAAGAAAAAATATTTTTTTTGGTACTTCTTTTAACATTTTAAATTAAAAAAAATTAAATAGACGCCATTTTAAAACAAGATGGCGGATCAAGCTGGCCAATGATCTCGGTGGAGACATTGGCATGTACTATACACGCACTAAGTCACACCCAAATCGGTTCATAAATACGAGAGTTACAGCATGACAAAGATCAGATGTATATCTATGTATATACAGCGTGATTCAAAACCGTTCGAATCGTTTAAATTTCATGGGGAGGTAGGGAATATGTCAGGAAAGCAATTTTATATAGGAAAGTATGTCCACAAATGTACGCGTGCGTATGTAGAGGGCGCTGTGTGCACCCGACCCTCCATTGCGTTCTAATAATTGTTTTGTCTTTCTTAAAGCTAGTATTATTTCTTCTCCTATTTTTACTTCTCATTTGAACTTCCACGAAGCCTTTTACATCTTTAAAAACTCCAATAATCTCATTAATGACCTTGATTTAACGCCTTCATTATCTGACGCCTGGAAACTTCTCGTTTAATTTTGTTCTTTCCGGTTCTTTTAACCCTTTTTTTTTTTAATTGGTTTGTTTTTTTACGTTTTGTTTTCATTTTTATTTTATCTATTTTTTGTTAGTTTATTTTATTCTTTGTTTTTAACTTTCTTCGTTCATGAATTTTTAAATTTTGGTTTCACACCAGAATTCTTAAGCGTCATTAACCAGGTTTTTGTAGTTTTTAAAGATGTAAAAGGCTTCGTCTCCTTCATTCTGATCGTCCTAGCATGCTCTGGAGTTAAGTTGGGCGGGGCTTGCTTCAACCTTTCCGAATTCCCCATCTTCATACATGACTACCGACTGTTTTTACGTTATCTTTCTCTAGTTGTTATGGCTCGGGGATGTGGGACATGGTCCCAGGCACCTCGATAAACCGTCAGAAGTCTAAAAAATTTCGTGGAAGTCCAAATGAGAAGTGGAAATATGAGAAGAAATAATACTAGCTTTAGGAAAGTCAAAACAATTATTAGGACGCAATGGAGGGTTGGGTGCACACAGCGCCTTCTACATACGCATGCGTACATTTGCGGACATTCTTTCTTATATAAAATTGGTTCCCTGACGGATTCCCTACCTCCCCACGAAGTTTGAACGATAAGTTTTTAATCACACTGTATATATATATATGTATGTATGTATGTATATTATATATACGAACATTTGAACGGAGCGTGGCTTTGGGGTCTGGGGGCCATGATCTTTGAAAATATACAAAAAATTTTCGAATTGCTTTCCTCCGGGCGGCTGCAATAGGTAGCTTCTTGTAATGAAAGCTACCTAAAACTATAAATGTTTTTAAAATGTAGGATCCAATCTGATATCTTTTTTTTTATAAAATGAGAAAGATTTTATAAAACACAAACGCATTGCAACGGAATACCTATAATCTTCTTTTATTAAAAGCTATGTGTTTCTGGCGACTGGCTTTTTCGGTAATCGTTGCCACATATTAATCTAGGAAAATGAAACATTTGAAGTTACTGAAAAAATTAATAGCTCGAAAAATATTTGTCGGAAAATTGTTGCAAAAACTGCGTTATAAAGGTAAAAAACTGTATTTTTCTTGATATAAATTTCAAATATAATGATTATGCCGTTTTTCAAATATTGAATTTCAAAAATTACCAAATTTCACAATGGAGTACCGTAGCGAAACCTTCACGTGTTAAGAAGATAATGACGGCCATGGAGGAAAGAGATAGAAGGAGATGCAGTATGCCTTAAAAATGGTTTGCAATATGAAAGCGGTAATCGCTTAAATTTAAATGCCCTCATTCGGTCCAAACATGTGAAGCTCGTGGAACAGCGAACAGGTATTTCATTCTATAACTGCCGATATTCTCACTTTTAAATGAAATTTTGATCATACCTACGCCCAACGCCCCACCAGTGGCCAAGAGGTTCTGCTCTCGAAGCTCGTAGACGGGAGGTGCTGGGTTCGAATCCAATCGTGCCCGTCGACCTAATCGTTCGGAGTTTTCGTGGTTTTCTTCGAGCCATGGATTTCCATGCGTAAATACGCGTTAGGTTCCCTTAGAAAGACCCCCTCGAAGGGCACTCCCCTCTGGGCCTATATACCTCGAGTTGATAATTGGTCATCAAAAATCAACCCAAACCCAACCCTACGCTCAACACGCGATTTATGAATAAAAATTTGCATAGTAAAGCAAAAGCAAAGTAATACAGGTTTGAATTGACATGCGCGTCAAAGCACGTGGTTGTGTTTGGGCCTAATGTAACGGATTTTAGGGTTACATTTTCTGCGTCACCCCAGACATCTTACTTCATCTCTATTATTTCTCTTTATGGGAAACGGCAATGTGTTCTGACGTGTATACTGGCTATAGCACGAGTCACAAATTATAGTAGCCTTATTATTCTGTTAAAATATAAAAGTGAATTATGATGTCACGAGTGCATGATTTTTATTTAATTCTCGACAAATACTAGAAGCACCATTTCTATTTAGTTGTGAATAAGATAGGTTCATTCACGTATGACTACATTTTTAAAACGAATATATGGTTAATGCATGGCTTTTACAAGAGAAAGTGATATGATGAAGGGCTTTTCATGAATTTACATTTCTTTTTCAATTTTTTTCAAGAACCAAGGCTATATATGTTACGGCTTCGGAAACATTTTTTTAAAAATATTGGTATAAAAGCAAAATTTCTCAAGCTTTCAATATATTAAAAAAAGAGCATATTTGCGCAAGATTCATAGATCGTACAGTGCTTAATTTTTTTAAATTGATATTTCAAATCAAACATGTTTAAAACCCCGGGCAACGCCAGGTATTTCAGCTACTATTAAAAATGCCTTATATCTTCACGACTCATTAGAATCTTAGTATTTTATATTTACCATATGATAGAATGCCTCAAAACACCTTTACCCATAAAATAAAACAATTTTTGAGAAGAATGTGACCTAACGTTTTTTACTAACCACTCTTTAATTGTCACAAGGAATAGCAGTCAATAAAAAGTAAATAAAACTCACTTGTTAATAAAATTAAGTGATTGTCCCTTTTTTTGTTAACTATTAAACATAAATATGTCGTATAATGTACTTTATGCAAAGTGTGCAAAATACGTTTGCAGGTACCCGTAACTGAGGTTCGGAAAAACACATCCGCGCCCCGCTATTCGAATCCGGCTATCATATCGTGTATATTTTATTTGACGAATATAACTGTAAAATTACTTCGATAGAAAAGAAAGAAGGATTTCTAGAATTTATGAAGTAACTCCTCCCCCTCCCTCCGAAAAAAAAAAAAAACTCTTAATATAATTCACATTTCGAGATATTTTCAGTAAGGAAACATCTTTTACATCAATCATCTTTGCTTGTTAAAGGACAGAAACAAACAGAAAAACGTGTTAAAATATTTTTTACTTACTTGAGTTTCTGTGACATTCAATAGTTTCGCCATTTCAGCTCTTTCACTCGAAGACAGATATTTCTTTATTTCAAATTGTTTTTCTAGCTCAAAAATCTGTCGACCAGTGAATGTAGTCCTTGCTTTTTTTCTTTTCGCTTTATCTGCACTCTCTTGATCACTGGAACAGTTTGTTGATGTCGTTTTACAGTCTCCGAGAGTGGAGTTGAGAATCGTGGAGCAGTTGCTATTGCCATTTAAACTACCCGTTGGACTTAGAGAACCTAGCGGGACAGGATCACTGTCATGGACAAAGCCCGCTATTGGGCTTTTATTATTGTTACCATCTGATGGAGGGCTATTTTTAACTTCTTTTTTCTTTTTAGGTGGTTTGGTAGCTGTGTTGTTCGTTTTACCTAAAAAAAAAGAAAGAAAGAAAAATTAGAATTAGTTTTAAGAGAAGAAATTAATTTCATTAATAAAAAATCTATTCTTAAATTAAATATCAACTTGTATATATATATCTATATATATAACCTTTATAAACCAATGCAAATTATCATCAACAAATGTGAATATACAAATTATAAATGAATATTCAAATAATATATATATATATATATACAAGCCCGTAGCTAGACCATACTTCCAGGTAGGGCAAAGATTTTTCCAGGAGTGGCAGATTATTTCTTCATTTTTTTTCTATCTCTTATTCGTAGCTCTTCAAAAATATGCATTGCAATTTTAGGGAATTTTTTTTCATTTAAAATATAAGATATTTCTAAAGTCAGTACGAAATTTTTAAAGTTTCTTCAGATACATAATAAAAATGTATTAAAGTTAAATAAGATATTTGGCATAACCAGGGCCGTAGGAATCGTCTCCCATATGGGGTGAGCAAAGCCAGGGGTCCAGTAGTAAGTTATTGAACTTTTGAGTAGAATAATGTCTTTTAACTTTTATAATTATTTTTAATAACATTTTA
The DNA here is from genome assembly GCA_963932465.1 of Maratus speciosus. Lineage (NCBI taxonomy): Eukaryota > Metazoa > Arthropoda > Arachnida > Araneae > Salticidae > Maratus > Maratus speciosus. The sequence continues at coordinate 405,981,768 of OZ010796.1, forward strand.
ATTTGTTTTATCCAAATTCATTTTTTGTCAAAGATCTTGGTGAGATTTAGAAAACAGATATGCGCTTTCCTTCTATATCCACTATTCTTTATAAAGGTTCCCAGATGGAAGAGCTTTTTTGAAAGCTTAAATTCTATTTTTAAAATATAATGGTATTTTAGTCTTTTTTTGGTTGGGGGGGGGGGTGTCCTATAAAGGGGAGAAAAAGATTAAACCAAAAGTACAAAACTTCATTAATACTATTACTTCCTTCAACCAAAACAGATATGCACTTTCTTTCTACAGCCACCGTTCTTTTTAAAGGTGCCCAGATGAAAGAAATTCTGTAGGCTCTAAATTATTTTTGAATTGTCTTTTTTAGGGCCTTCTATAAAAGTGAGGAAAAGTTGGAACCCAAGATTCAAAACATTTAGGCCAAAATTTTTATTCAAACGTTTAAAAAATATGCTTTTTAATCTCATTGCGGCCCCCCAATAAGTTTCAAAACTTTCTTAATGCCATTACTTCCTTCAAAAAAATTGTGCTTTCTTTCTATAGTCACTGTTCTTTTTAAAGGCGATGAAAAAAAATTTGAAGGCTCTAAATTTTGTTTGCATTGTGTTTTTGGGGGAGCCCTATAAAAATAAAGAAATGTTGGAAGTCAAGATTTAAAACTTTTAGGCCCCATATTTTTTATTCAAATGTTTAAAAAATATGAGATTAAAAAATCTCAATGGGGTCCCAATGAGCTTCAAAACTTCCTTAATAGAATTACTTCCTTCAACCAAAACAGATAATGTGCTTCCTTTCTAGCCACCATTTTTTTTTTAAGGTACCCAGATGAAAGAAATTTTGCATGCTCTAAATTTTTAATCGTCTTTTTTTTTTGTGTGTGTGTGGGGGGGGGGGGGGGGGAGGAGGGGCTATGAAAGTGCGGAAAAGTTGGAACCCAGGATTCAAAACTTGTAGCTGTCACTTTTTTTATTCAAATGTTTAAAAAATGTGCTTTTTAATTTCGTTGGGAGTCCCAATCAGGTTCAAAACCTCCTTAATACTATTACTTTCTTCAACCAAAACAGATATGGGCTTCTTTCTACAGCCACCATTCTTTTTAAAGGTGCCCAGATGAAAGAAATTTTGCAAGTTCTAAATACTTTTTAAAATGTCTTTTTTAGGGTCCCTATTAAATGGAGGAAAAGTTGGAACCCAAGATTCAAAATTTTAAACCTCATTATTGTTATTCAAATGTTTAAAAAAAATGTGCTTTTTTATCTCGTTGGGGTCCCAATAAGCAGGCATTTGTGTGCCATGCCTTTGCCACCTATCCCCTTACGTTCAACCTGTTTCTTTTTTAACGTTTCATCTCTCTTCTCTCTTCTCTCGATAAATTACTAATGTTAATTATACATAAATTCTGTAATTATACATATTCTGTAATTATTTAAATCTACTAGCTGAGCTTCGCTTGCTTTGCCGGTTGGTTTTTCAAAAAAAGAACCTATTATTTTTGTGGGGGGGGGGGGATTCCCCTTGGGGGCCCCACTGTCTTCAACAGCGTAAATCCGTTCGGAATATACCAATCGGATTCTTGGATTATTGTAATTTTTATTTCCATAAAAATGATAGTCTCCAGGTAAAAGTTAAATTTTCCAGCATCGTCGTTCATCTTGCTACAGGAGCCAATTTATTATTTTCCCACCTTCATCTTAATCATGACAGCAGCAAAATCTACTGGATAATTCTTCGGTTCAGAAAAACTTTCCAAAAGGTCTTCGCAAAACGCGAAAATAAGGGTATAAATCGCATAAAAAATTGGACAAAAATTCAAAAATCGCAGAGAGCAAAATTTGTCTATATCGAGCCAAAAGATTGAATGTGGAATTTTAAAAAATACTCTAAAAATCACATAAAAGGTTTGCAAAAAAAAAATCAGAAATTGCAAACGATAAACTTTCTATATTGAACTAAAGGACTTAAACTTGATTCCTGTACAAAATGTACAAAAAAAAAAAAAAAAAAAAAAAAAAAAAAAAAACTCCGCGGAAAGCGAATAAAACGCCGCACTGGGCAAAATTTACTATATTGGGATAAAAGATTGAAACCGGATTCCTTTTACATTCTCAAATAAATAAATAAATAAATCAGTGGACTGGACATTTTTTTTCCGTTCAAAAACACACACGCACACACACACACACACAAAAAAAATTCAAAAGACGAAAATTTCTTCAAATATGAGAAAAATCTCTTCTAATCACAGGAGCTTAAAAACGGGAAAAGCGTTTAAAATCGCATAAAATGTTTGAAAAAAATTTAAAAATTGCAGAGGGCAAAATTTTGTACTTGTGGCTAAAAGATCGAAACCTGACTCCTTTTACTAATGTAAAAAAATCCCGTCGGAATGAGAGAGAAAGTTAAAAATTACATAAAAGACTTCGTGAAATATTCAAAAATCGCAGAAGACTACTTTACTATATTCGGCTAAAATGGAAAGATAGATTGAAAATGGATTCCTTTTATGAATGTGGGGGAAAAGCACGAAACTCGAAAAAACACTAAAAATAGCATAAAAAATTAAATTTAGAAATTTAATTAAAAAAAAAAACCTATTTCGATGTGTATAATTTAAAGCATACAGGTATCCTTCCTGTCAAATCTCGTCGTGAACAGAAAAACATCTGGTCAGACTAAAAGAGAAAAAGAAAAAAAAATGGACAGAAAGACTCTGTATGTCTTTATTATGATCTAGTAAGAAACCCATCTTCGTTGCCCACAGAAAGGTACTGTCTATCCGAAGCCTTTCTTTTTCAATTTCTATCCGGAACACTTGGGTGACAATTTTAAATTGGAGAAAACTGAAAAATATGAAAACGACATCCCAAAGGTAATTTTTTTGGAATTAGTAAATCTCTAAATCTCTAAATATATTTAATAAAAGGCACCGTTCAAAGCAGAAAAAAAGTTATTATAAGTGAGTATTTTCTGCTTAAAAAAATCTGTCTGGGCCATGCAAATGGCATTGTCAAACTGAAAAAAAAAAAAAAAAAAAAAAAAAAAACAGAGAATACGAAAAGACTTCCATATTTTTTTATTTATGTGCAATATTTGGGGGTTTGTTGTGAAGGTTCATTTGCAAAGGGAATTCAGTTTGAAACTTTTTTTTTTTTTTTTTTTGCCAAATTTTGTTCTCTGCTATTTTTGAATTTTTCGAGAATTTTTAGCTGTGTTTCTGGTAATTTTTTTAACATTCGTAAATAAAAAATCCGGTTTCAATCTTTTAGCACAATATAGTAAATTTTGCTCGCTATGAACTTCGAAATATCTTTATCAATTTTTGGCATCCTTTCGCATTTTGGGGTTTTTTTATATTGTTTTTCTAAATGGGGGAATTCCCAGTTAAATTTTGCTAGTGCTTTGATTAAATTCATGTTGTAAGAATATCAAATCTGTTACTGTAACACCACGAACAAAATGTTGAACATTTTAATTTAATCCGGGTCGAAATAAAAATTTACAATAATTCAAGGTTTGTTTGATTCGAGATCTGAGCCGGCATAGCCCCAATGGGTGTACGCACATTGCCGAAAGCAGTTCAACCAAACTCTAAATTCGTTTAATTTGAGTTTCGTTTTGAAAAAATCAACTAGTGAAGCTCCGCTGGTGTTGTTATAAAATAGAACTCGGATAGCAAAATTAAATATAGATATTTCTCCAAAATCTTAGAGGGGGGTGGGGGGTGGAGAGATGAAAAAAAAGTTTGTGGGTGGCATCAAAAGACCTTTCTACGGCCCTGGGCATAACGTAAATAAAATGTATTTCTTTTAATTAGGAATTGGAATCGAATATCGTTTTTCACTTTTCAATAAATGCATTACACTTTGAGTTGTAATTGATTTCTATCTTATGATGGTCTGTATCAGGCTGTCGCTTTGCAAAAATTGGCTTATATTGGCAACTTTGACGACCACTTTGGAAATTGATTTGCTTTTAAGAAAAAGTGCAGAATAGTTGAATAGTTTCATTAAACAATTCATTCAGTTTCTTCGTTCATTAATAAAAGCATCTGTAAAATTTTTTAATTTAAGAATAAAAATGGCTTTATGAATGCGTCAGTAAGTAATAAATTTGGATTTGTAAAATCGTAAGTAACCTGACATATTGTATTGTTTAAATTTGAAATAATGATTGGTTTATTTTAGAAGCGACATTTTTTTTTTTAAATTTCAGTGGAATGGGAGACAGTCGAAGAGATGAAGGGACAGACCTTCCATTATCTATTTTGTATTTTCACATGGGGGGGGGGGGGGAGTGTCCTTTGGAGTTTGTTGTAATCGGACCAAGTTTCCACGACAGAAGCATTTAACTGTCATGTACATCAAGTTAAATTTAAGGAAACAGTATTGTGGGCTGCTTCAAGGTTAGTTTCAGAAGCCTGTGGTTTCAACCCCGCCTCCTAATGATAAATTACATATGGTGACAATTGTATAAAGTTTAAGGTAAACCCGATTTGTTGTTGAAGCGGTATGGGACAATTTCTACAAAGTGAAAAAGCGAGGCACGCACAATGGAGCAATTTTCGTCAGGTCTGTTAAAGAGGGAGAGAAAAAAAGCTTTATAGATGAAATTTTGCTACTTTTGTTTCCAGTCTAGAAAGGAAATTTAGGGGTAGAGGGCAAGGTCTGGCATGGGGAAATGAAAATTTGATGTTGTATTGCATAAATTTTTTTAAAGGGAAATACTGAGTGAAAAAAATGATCAGAATGTCGAGCTTCATTCTAGGTTGGACAAGAAGTGGGGGAAAACTGGAAATTTAATGTTTTTATCGGAATGCGCTACGTCGGGCAAAACATTTTCCAGGTCGGGCTTTGCCCGACCTGGCCCCCACCTGGCTACGGGCCTGTATATATATATATATATATATATATATATATATTTAATTGAATCAACTTATTTCAATAAAATAGATTACGTTATAACACAAATCTTCCTTTAAAATCAATGCAATTTTCAATACATTCAAGCGTCACCAGACAAGTAAAATGTGGATCGCAACAAATTATTTCGTAAATGATAAGTTTTATTATTAGACAATAAAACCGGTGAAACCGGAACTTGTGGACAAAGAAATACTGCCTCAAAGGAAAATTTCATGGTGCCAGTGAAAAGCATACGATACAATTTTAACATACGGTGTGCTTGCTAATACGGAAACCGGCGTGAAACATACTTTTTCGGTCCCTTGCGAATCCGCCTTAACAGGTTTCCTTGCATTTTTAAATGTAATTATTATTGCTGATATTCAGCTTTATAGAACTGATTAATTTGATAGCAGAAGTATATAGGGCTGCATTACTCTTTTCTTTTTTCCAAAAGTAAATGCTTGAAAACAAAGGATCACGAGTTTTCAGCACAGAGGCAAACTTGCAGTTCTCTAAGTCAGAAGTCTTGAGTCACATCACAAAGATAGGTAGATGCCTATCCTACAGTGAAATTGGAGCTGCATTTAATAAAATTTATATCCATTAAAATACTTTTACAGACAGTCACATCTCGACCGGTGGAGTGGTGATGTTTGTTTCACCAGGAGTTCCATTGGATATAACATCAATGGAACGCCAGCTTCATCAGAAAGAAGAGTAGAGAACAAGTACAACAACCTAATTGCAATTTTGAAGCGTCAATTCTTACAAGATTACATCTTTTTTTACTTAAGCCTTGCAATTATGAAAGGGAAGCGTATCTTATTATTTATTATAACTTGATTATCCGGAATCCTCGTAAAAGCACTTTCACACGTCTCTCAATAAGGATATATTTTCAAATTCTGTATTATCATAGTAGATGATTCGTAATGAAACCCATAATGTTCTTGTATATCTAATTTGAGAATTTATTATGCTTACCGTTACATATGAAAAAATAGTTTTATGGAAAAAAAATTCTACTATCAAGCAACTATTGGGTTGGCAACTAAGTTCCCGCCGTTTGTTTAAATACATTTTTTTCTACCGGAATCTATATTCTGTTCTTTTGATCGAGCAAATTTATGTTAAATTTCGAATAATTAAAATGGAATATCAACTGTAGAATGCCAATTGGGTTGGCAACTAAATTCCCGCCGTGTTTTTAAATACAATTTTTCTGCAGGAATCTGTATTTTGTTTATTTGACCGAGTTAATTTATGTTAATTTTCAGATAATTAACTCTTTGCACTCGTATGTCCAGACTGAATGGGCATCATCTTTCATTGCAAAATTTGTTTTTGGCATCGTAATAAAGGAAAATAAAATTTGGCCTATTTAATTAGAGCATTTTTGAAATTGTGTACTTGAAGGAAACTTCTTTTTATAAAGTGGTGTCAACAAAATAAAATTTGTGAAAGGAACGCCCGAGTCGAAAGGGTTAAAATGAAATGTCAACTATGGAATACCAACTGGGTTGGCAACTAAATTCCCGCCGATTCCTTTAAGTTAATTTTACAATAAAAAATAACAAATAATTAATCAATAATGTATTCTCCCTTGTAGTTTACAACTTCTTCCCAACGTTCAACAATATTTTCAATACCTCGTTGGTAGAAATCACCCGGTTTCGACTCGAAAAATTCATCCAACCAAGCTCTCAATTCTGCATTAGTATTGAACGAAGTTCCGCGCATAGCATATGAAAGAGATCGAAAGAGGTGGAAATCCGTTAGTGCCAAATCGGGAGAGTACGGCGGGTACGGCAGCACTCCCCAGCCATGCGTTTGAATGACTTCCTTGGTCATATTGGCGATATGAAGTCGCACGTTGTCGTGCATCAAAAGAACTCCATTCTGCCGATTAGGTCTTTTCTCTTGAATAGCCGTGTTCCATCTGTTGAACACAGAGTTCAGCGTTGACCGTTTGGTTCCGTTCAAGCAATTCGTAATGGATAATCCCTTTCCAGTTCCACCATACACGCAACATCGTTTTACGTGGTGAAGATCTTGTTTCACGCGCGGTGTCGCTAATTTACCTGGGTTAAGCCATTCCTTGCGTTGCTTCATATTAATATACAGGCACCATTTCTCGTCGCCAGTAACGATTCGGTAAAGAAATCGTTGCTTGCGTCTATGAGTTGAGAGGTTACGAGCAAGCAAATAAGCGGAGATTGTGGCTCGTTGATTTTTGCTGTTGTCACTTAAAGCATGCGGAACCCATGCTCCACACTTCTGAACCTTTCCCATCGAGTGAAGATGTTTCTCTATAGCAGTGTGAGATAATTTAATTTTCTCTGCTAGTTCCCTTGTCGCTTGACGCGAGTTTTCGTGCAAAAGTTGGTTTAATCGCTCTTCATCGAACTCAACTGGACGGCCAGAACAAGGTGTGTTTTTGAGGTCAAAATTTCCATTTTTTAACTTGGAATACTAATCATGAGAGGTTCTTTCAGCTATGGCACGCACTCCATACACACCACAAATGTCGCGAGCAGCTTTTGCGGCCTTACAACCGTGATTTAAAGCAAAGAGGAGGAGGTGTCGAAAATGCTCCTTTTTCTCAACTTGGCATTTCCATTTTAATGATCAGAAATTTAACACAAATTGACTCTATCAAAAAACAAAATATAGATTTCGGTAGAAAGCGCTTATTTAAAAAATGGCGGGAACTTATTTGCCAACCTAATACATACATGGATAAAATTAATTGAATTGCAACATGATAAGAATCGGTGTAGTTAAGTCGTCGGTACCATGCCAAACTATCCAACATGAAAACAGTGTTGTCAGTGGGCTACTTTTTTAAAATTCAGATTTCTTGACTGGCACCACTTTTCTGAAATGGTAAAATTCTCCTTGTTTTCGCCTTAATTAATATGTAATTAAATAAGGCGAATTTTACTATTTCAAACTCTGTTTTCATATTGGATAGTTTGACATGGTACCGACGAAGTATAGACTGAATTAGATTTAAGAAACTTAAGATTCCCGAAATGCTCCAATAAAGTATCTAAATTCCAATTTTTTTCAGAGGACGTAAAAGTACAAGCAAGGTGATAAAGAGGTGTCTGCTACTTAACTAACAGAGCTTGAAAAAAAAAATCTAGGAGACTTTAGATTTTTTCCACTGTAGTCTGTGTGGTAATGAGGCAATGAGGCCCTGGATTCTGTTATGTTTCGACCTCGTGTATAAAAGAAGGTCTTAACGCTAATCCTACCAACCAATCCTATGTAACCAATCATCCGCGACAAAATGTGTCTCATATAACTAACACATTTGTGGTATAATTTTTAAAAAATGAGTACGTGTTTTTTATTACTTTTTTTAATCGCACTGTTAAAAATTTGCTGCATTCTGCCCAGTCATTTGACCGTTTTTTGAAAAAACGGTTTCATAACCATAATTTAACTATATTCTGACCATAAAATGGCCAATAATATGGTCAGAATAGTGTTAAATTACGGTTGTGTAACCTTTTTCGATAAAAACAGTCAAATGACTGGACAGATTGCTGCAAATTTTTAACAGTGTGGGGCTAAAATACTCAACCTATTATAAACTGAGAAAATACTCAAAATATGAGTACATGTTGCTTATTTTTAAGTACCAATTTTAAAATGCGTAGCGCTAACATTCAAGAAACGAAAAAAAGATTTTTTTCATCTATTTTTATCTGCATTTTAATAGAATTATGCCAGGGATGATGGACTTTTTTGCGTACGCGTGTAAAAATGTACCAAATGTTTGCATAAAAAAATTGCAGCATAGGTTGATTTTTTCAAACATTCGTTAATAGAATTAGTCGCTTTAAAGCATAAAAAACTAAAAGCAACAATCAAAATGTGATTTTTCTATATATGGAATTCGGCTATTAATTCAATGCCTTTCTGATTCGGAAATTCATCCATATAACACATTGACCGCCACAGATTGCTACGAAGTGACTTTTTTGGCAGATATTTACAAAACGGGTTTAGATGTTAGGATGTTTATCGAATTGGTTCACAATTTTAAATCGTGGCAATGTTTCTTCATTTTATACATTTTTAATTCAAAATATCAAATTTTAGTTCTTTGTACACGGTGAACACCAAACTGAAATCATTAAACATGCATGGTGGCCACTGGATTCTTTTTTTAAATACATGGTAATAAATTAATTATTTCACAATAATAAATTGTCATCAATAAAAATATTGTTGGTACACGTAATGCGTGGGGTATGGCACCCCGGGAAATGTTTATTTCTGGTACAGATATTTGTGAACCACGGTAGTCAATATGTTCACGTAGTAAGGAAAAAAATCATATTTTTTTCTTTTAGCAAATTTTAACCTATCTTTAATCCAACATCTATTTTATAATAATCCAAGTTTCTTCGTAAAGAAAGTATTAATACTTTATTAATGCGATAATTGCTTTTGTACGTTGGAGGAAAACGCTTTATATCTGGTTTATATTTTGTATTTTTTAATAAAATATATAGCAAATTTAGGTTCACTTGTAATTTTATTGCAGTAATATGAAATTCATTTGAAGAAATGACGCTTTTTAAATTCATATAGAAGGCATTAAAGTCACATGTTGATGATCAAAAGAAAAAAAATTCTAACGTGTCAATTAATACAAAGATATTTGTAGTATTAATTGTGATAATCTGTACGTGTTAAACACAGTTTTTTTTATTACAACAAAAAGAAAAGAAAATTTATTTATATGATGATTATCAAATTAAAATTTTTCCCGTGCCAGGGAAATTGATATACGTACCACTTCGGGCACGCGTACCACAGATTCGCCACTCCTTAACACGTTCACGCCGGCGCGGTGGGTCACACTCGATTGTCTTAGAGTTGTCAAGTCTCCGGCTCTTTGCACACCATTGTTATTTTAATGAAAATGTTGTTCTTTTAAATCGCCCAATTGTTCTAATTAAATAAAACAACATTTTCTGTATTAAAATACTGGTATCCAAAAAGCCGGAGACTTAGCAGCTCTGAGAGAGTCGAGTGTGACCCACCGCGTCGGCGTGAACATGTTAAATATGCTACAGTTGCTAAAATGGGAGGACTGAACTTTGTGCCGTTATATTACCACTAAACATACCGATATTTTTATATACATATTCCTACCGGAAGGGCTCAAATGATCCCTGTACCAAAAGTTATCTATACGATGTTATGTTACGATGTTTTGCAAAAAATATACCTGTTGATACACTTTGGTGTATGAATAAAACATTTTTTTTTCAAATAATTATTACAAATTGTTCATTTATTAAAGTAAAAAAAATATAATTACGGAAAAATTTTAAGAAAGATTAATTATTCCAAGACATTCGAAAATTTAATAAACAAATATTGTGCAAATTTGTTTTATGTTCACCACACATTTTTAAGATTATTTCGTTCTCGATATAACCTGAAATGTTCAAACTAGAATCTCACTCGGAGCAAAGTCAATTTCTAATTGTACCATCACACATCAACCCTTTCGAGGGCGGTGTCCTTGAAAAAAGACACCTAATTTTAATTCCAAAATTGACAATCGGCACCAAGAATATACAAGTAAAATTTTCCTTTTATAATGTACGTGAAAATAAGCAAGTTCGTATTTTCTAATAAATTCATTTATAAATTCTGGTGTCAGTCCATTATTTCATCAGTTTATAAACAGAATTACTCCGCGCCGGAAAGGGTTAACAAATATGATATAATATAGTAGAATAAATGATGTATTAGCAAAAATATGCAATTTACTAATGTTATTACAAAACAAAACCTTTATATTGTTATGATTTCACATAAATTTATTCAGGTGTCAAATGACCTCTTGCGGTAGTTAAGTCTAAAATATTTTTTTCTGGACAAAAAAAGTAGTTCGGAGATGAGGAATTTTAAGGAATAATATGATCATATATTTTAATAAAAGTCGTGAAATATAAAGAAATTTCGTAATGTTTTAGTTTAAGAAATTCAAAAAGGGTCATTTGACCCCTCGCGCTAGCTTTAGTGTTAAGAATTAAATGGACAACGTGACAAGAGCACAGATGAAAATATGTCGATAAAAAGGGCAGACAGCTGTTTACGAGCTTCTAAATCTCCATCATCAGTGCAATAGTTACGATTACAAGAAGTAAATGTATAAAAACATAGACGATTGCAAACAGTGCAGCTCGCGTTCAAATATGAAGTGACGTTAAGTGTTATTTTCAACCGCTGTTTTCAACATTTAACCCCATTTCACCCTTGACCGCAAACTGCATTGCTTGAAATTTTCTATGTTTTCATACACTTACTTCTTATAATTTTAACTAATACACTGATGATGGAGCTTTAGAAGACCCGAAACAGCTGTCTGCCCTTTTGTACATACATATTTTCATTTGTGCACATGTCACGTTGAACATTTATTTCTTAATATGCTACAGTTACATCTTCAATATCTCCTAAAAACTTTTCACGTAACACATCATAAAGATTAGTCGCAGATATTTCAAAATTCTGTTTACAATAGTGTCCTCTTCTGATCTGAATCCAGTTACTATTTCTGCTCAATCAAAACTCAATCCTTTTTTATAAAAGTGGTCTCCTCTCTCCATTTACAGCATCTCTCAGCAACAAATTCGTTCTCTCCTGACACTTATTTCCTTATTGTCAGTTCCTTTTGTGCTTTCTCAAGAAAACACTTGACATCATGCCTGCTTCCGAGCATAGGGGGTTACGTGCATATTACATTCGAAAGAATCCATTTTAATGCTCTTTCCGTGGAGACATTGAACGTTTAGAAAGAAGTTTGTAGCTGAAATTTCTTACAGTTATTTATTGCTATATTCTAATAAAACGTTTGATCAAAGTTAAAAAATCATTTATGATATCCGTTGGTTTGCCCATGGGCATTATTATTTTTTTTTTAAATGTACTTTAAATTTAGTACTCACTTTACAAAAACAGGAAGTGGATAAATTTCTTTTTTTCCTTACATAGCGTGATCATGAAAGTAAAATATTTTTGTTAAAGCTATTAGCAAGGATGCCAACTTTCTAAGCTTTTTTTTTAAGTCAGATAAATATTACTGAAACAGAAAGTTTACTGAAGAAGTTAATTTATTACATATCATTAAATAAATTCAGCATACATTTTATTAAATAAATTTTCTGGTTCAAAGGAAGCAGGGCTGCGGAGTCGGTGGGAAAAATGGACGACTGCGACTCCGGGAATTTTAATAGATCCGATTCCGACTCCGATAACGCTGTCCTGCTTGTAAAATGGACGACTGCGACTGACTCCAACTCCGGAAAATTTAACAGATCCGACTCTGACTCCGAATCTTTCGCTCAAAAAGGGGACCAACTCCGACTCTGCAGCCCTAAAAGGAAGTTTATCTGATTTGAAAAACTGTAGAAGTTGGCAGTTCTGTATTAGTTTAATTTCATTTTAAATTTTTTTTATATTTATATGTATAATAGCATTAAGAGTACAACAGTATTATTAAAACATAAACTTTCAACAGTCATTGATTTTATTATTCATTACGCATATTTTTTAGAGTTGAATGCAGTTAGCAAAATATGTAAGTATAGATTAAAGGATAAGCTACTCCTCCCCTTCACCTACCAAAAGCAATCAGGCTCACGTCGTCCGATAGCCTTAGACGGCCCTGTTCGTTTCGATAATACAAGGTTAGCACAAGTAAATGACCAGATTAAAATATATATATATATTCAAAACTATTACGCATATTATAATAAGTAATATATGAATATATGTGGAATTGACTGCGATTGGCCTTTGGTAATAAAGACTTCTCGTTGATGACTCGATGGTGTAGAAATAACACGATTTAATATCTGGAGTAAGCTATGACTTATATTTACAGGACACATACAAATTATTTACAGGTTTTAAGGGGATAAAAGGGTTTTTTTTTGCTGATATCTACCGGCCTTCAATACTTCGGCGCGCTCTCGGAGTCTGACTATGGACGTCTTTCCAAGTCAGCCCGCAACCGAACTCTGAAGTTAATTTTAATCTTCGTTCTCAGGCTAGAGAGGTCAAAATCACTAAGTCATCAGGTTTATTGTCTTTTAGAAATTGCAAGCTTTGTCAGTTCTCATGAGAATTAGCTGCACCCTCTTACTGCGGTCGGGATGCTTTGGAAAGTGCAAGCCACATCCACATATATGAATATAAAGAAGAACATTCCATTTTTTTTTTACAGTTACACATATTCAATGTGCGAACCTTTTGTAACACGACAAACACCTAATCTGTAATCAAGTTCATTCCATACATTTGGCAGTTTTGCACAATCAAAGATTCTTAATGCAGCACTGATGCATTAAAACGCTAAATAATGAAGTACATTTTACAGTACATCAGTTCTGCATTATTTAGTGCATCAATGCATCAATTCTGCAGTACTCTTTACCTCTAGGCTTAATTTCGCCGTTGAAGGGCTATATACCAGGCTATGCGGTGTAAAATGTTTGTCATAAAACTTACCTTCGACCAGTGCCTTGTTATATCAGCTGCATATCACAGATTAATCCGAAGGTACGTACATCCAACATTTGTAACTGAAAAAAACTTCGAATCTTCTTCTTTATTTTCATATATCATTTATTATAATATGTGCAATAGTTTTGAAAAAAAAAATGTTTAAAATCCAGTCATTCATTTGTGCTACTCTGCATAATCCAAAATAAAACTAAAGTAGGTTTCTTCTCAACGTTTTTACAGAGATGCTTTCTAAATTTGAAATTAATAACAAAACTCAGTTAAGTCAGAAACCAGAACTGATATTACAATAAAAAACTCTTTACAAATCGCCAAAAAGTTATTCAGGAGTTGCTTGGAAACACAAAAATATTTCATTTAAACGTGAAACAAGGCTGAATTTAAAATAATATAAGGATTTATTGCATCCATTTTATTTAACTTATTTTTATGCGTTAAGTGTTTTTTTTATACTCTGAAAAATTTAATACCTTGTCATGTGTCGTTTTTGAAACGCATGTGATAGTGATGATAGTCCTTTTCAATAATTGTAATCCAAAAGAAAAATCTGAAATAGTTTTCATTTAAATTCATTTTATGGCAATATAATGGATTTAAAAACAATATACTAACTTATAGAGAAGTAGCGTAAAGAATAGATACTAACGTAAAGAATTGTACAGTGCGCAATTTAGAGTTTTTTCCTTCGGACGATGCATTAATAAAAAAGAAAAGAAAATCTGTAACAACATAAATCTATTGAAACAGCATTAGAAATTTTCTTTAACAATTATTTGATAGTCATTTAACGATTAAATAAGTTATCATAAAAGCGAAAATGTACTTTTTCAATAATGTAATCCAAGAAAAGAAAACCAGTGGATGCGTTCATTTCAAATTCATTGCAGGCATTTTATCAGGATATGAAGCAGATAAAATTCCTTTATAATCATAAAAAGAGAAATTTTAGAAAAGAAAAAAAGGCAAGAATTACAATTAGTGCGCTTCAGAGTATTTGTTTTTGGGATGGCACCTTGTTTAAAGGAAAATAAACCAAAATATGTAACAATGTAGATCTTTCTAGACATTGCATTTAACATTTAATGGATGTTCATTTTTCATTTAAGTTTAAATAAATTATCGTAAAAGCAAAACGGCACATTTTAGACAATTTAATCTAAAAGTAGCAGAATAGTTTTCACTTCAAATTCATTCCAGCGATTTTATAAGCATGTTAAACATGCAAAACATCTTTACCATCATTTAAAAATAAGATAGAATTACACCGATACAATTTATAGACTTTTCTATAGAAGATACACTGTAAAAAGAAAAGAAAACAAAACTTGTAACAATGTAAATTTATCCAGTCAGCACCAGACGTTGCATTTAACATTTAGTAGATAATCATTTAACGTTTAAATAAGCTATCATAAAAGCGAAAATGTATTTTCTAGCTGGTTGAGCAAATTACTATGAGAAGTTTGATAAAGGGAATAATTTAAAATCATCATGCATATTTCTCGAAAGTTAAAGAGAATTGGTTATCCAGCTTTACTTCACCATTACCGCCACATTGCGTGTACAAATTCATTTAACGATTTTTAATGGTTTTACTTGCGTATTAAAAGCTCTATATTACGCTGCAAATGAAGTCCTCCAAACGGTGCGTCTATAATTTGTTTCCAATTAGTTGGTTTTAATGAGAGTCATTCTGTAGCTCATTACGCAATCTTTGCACGAGATATGTTTGAGTTACATCGTCAATATAGTTGCGTCGATCTTTCAATCAGATGCAGGCTCTTCCGTGTAACAGAAGTCAAATGGTAGTTATCTGTGGAGTTAATCGGATAGTTTGATTGCTAGCTGATGCTGAGTTAATTCGATATTTCGACTTTATATCCGCTTTTAGGCTGTTGATTTGCCAAGGTTGAACCATCATTTATAATCAAAACATATCTCGTTACATGTCTGTTGATGATTTCATCGTACTTGATTAAATACTCCCATAAAACATGCATGTTAAATCTGTTCATAAATATAAGGAGATGTAATGCATAGTGAGTTGCTAAATATAAAATTTTTATGTGATGCATTATGTTACTCAAAATACTGTGCAAAATAACTACATAATTATCTTGCTTAAAATGTACAAAATATACGCAAAACAAGAGAAAAAGCTGGTTAATTAAAATTGTGTGTGCTTGTTTTATTTCCTTTATATATGTATCTTGTTATATTAAATATCGTTTTAACAGATGGGGGAGCGAGACCCATTCCCAGGATCTCGCCAGGTATCTTCGCAGATAGATTCTTGTTCTTAATCTATTTTCATAATACAGTGAGGCCTCGGTAAAACAGACAATTTTGGAATCGCAAAAATTATCCGGTTGACTGACCTTTTTAGGTGCGTTGTAATTATATAAATACGTAGCACCTATAGTCGTCGTTCAGTCCGTCTGTCTGTCCGTCCGTCTGTCCGTCCGTCTGTCTGTCCGTCCGCATATAACAGAGCAAAAACTACCCGACCGAATGATCTGAAATTTTTAATATATAATTGCTGCAAAATTTTGTCAAGCCATTTCCAATTTTATGAAAATCGGATGTATAGTTTAATTACAGGGACAGTCAAAAGTTTTTCTTTACATTACGGCCAATGGGGGAAATTATTGCAAGTGAATTTTAATGATGTTACAGACTTCCGAATGGTCTGAAATTTTTAATATATAATTGCTGCAAAATTTTGTCGAGCCATTTCCAATTTTATGAAAATCGGATGTATAGTTTAATTACAGGGACACCCAAAAGTTTTCCGTTACATTACGGCCAATGGGAAAAAATTATAGCAAATGCATTTTAATGATTTTACAGCCTTCCGAATGGTCTGAAATTTTTAATATATAATTGCTGCAAAATTTTGTTGAGCCATTTCCAATTTTATGAAAATCGGATGTATAGTTTAATTACAGGGACACCCAAAAGTTTTCCGTTACATTATGGCCAATGGGAAAAAATTATTGCAAATGCATTTTAATGATTTTACAGCCTTCCGAATGGTCTGAAATTTTAAATATATAATTGCTGCAAAATTTTGTAGAGCCTTTTCAAATTTTATGAAAATCGAATGTATAGTTTACTTACAGGAACAGTCAAAAGTTTTCCGTTACATTACGGGGAATGGGGAAAAAATTATTGTAAGTGCATTTTAATGATGTTACAGACTATGCACTTATGAAGCGCAAAAAAATATACATTCAGTACAATATGGGGTGCAAAACATAATTATAAAACTAGTTATAGTACGAACGCACCTCATTTGCCACGTTTGACGAGCAATTTCCAACTTGTTTAATGAGTAGAAGTACTGTGTTTTATTCGATTGTTCATGAAACGACGATCCTCTTTTTTAGTTGTGTCCTAAAAGCGAGGTTTCATTGTATTTAGCTTTTAAATTAAAAAAAAAAATAGTTCGGATCGCATGTAGAATCATCATCTTGAACTGAAGAACAAACTTCAAATCGTTTATTTTCACTTAACAACCCTTTCCAATAAAATCTCTTAGCATTAGTAGTATGAAATTTCAATTGAAAACGCAATGTTTAGTACTAGAGTTCAGAATCTTTACTTTACTAATCATCGCATACACATCTTAAATCTATAATAATAAAAAATTAAGCTTAATGCAAAGAAAAGTGATCTAGATAGTGAAATTTGAATTAGCATATGAATTTAAATGGTGAAATGAAATTAATAGAAGAATATCAGTCAGTTTAATGCAGGAAAAGAAGTAAAGCCTCTGAAAAATAAGTGAATCGCGGACCCCCGAATAATGTATGTTGGTCCTGGTTACACTAGAACCTTGATAATTCGTTCCTGAAGTTTTCTTCCCCCCATAATCCTCATTTTATTTTAGTTGTCCAAGCACAAACATTACTTAAAGAACATAACGCATTCAAAAAAATTTCAATGTGAAATAATAATCGATTAATTAAAACGATTTATAATACTTTTGGATGTAAGAACACTCAAAAACATGTCCTGGTGTATAATCGCTTTTGTGCTTTCTGTCAGCGAGGATAAAACTAAAGAATGTTTATTACTTTTCGGTTAGCCGGGCGCCAGTGTTTTATATACATATTTATATACATACATATATGTAAATATACATATATTTACATATACAAATATTGTATATATACACACATATATATATGTAAATATATATGTATATTTACATATATGTATGTATATAAATATGTATATAAAACACTGGCTAACCGAAAAGTACCGAATGTTTTATATATTATTACTCATTTGGCGTATATTGATTGACAAAATTAAAAGCACTCTTTTAGAAGTTCTGAAAACCAACACACTTCCACTTATTTTAAACATAGAGCAGATTATTCAATAGAAAATTATGGATATTTCGTTACATATGCATTCTATATTGATTTTTGTTTTCGCACAATTAACCAGAAAATCCATGATTATCATAATTTTATATTGCTTTTTCGCGCATTTAGCACAATTATGACCATCTCCTAAAACTCACATGCCAAATAAATATCAATTCTATTTTAATCAGTTTTCTAGTAGTTTACTGATTTATTTCACCACATAGATAAGTAAAAAATTAATCTAGATTTTACCATCTTTTATCTGCTAATTTGGTGGAAAAAAAACCAATTTAAAGCAAAGTGTGGCTTAAAATTTTTGCCTTTTATATTTTCAAGGCAAAACATTAGTTACATAAAATTATATTACAGAAGTGATGACATTCATTTTTCAAAAGTATTTTCTGTAAATTAATCAGCCCCTCGACTCCGTCGCTGTCTCTCTCTGAGAATAAACCTGATTATATTCTATCACTTTCTGTAGTCATATCTTATAGAGAAGCTTTCATAATCATGTTAAATTTCACAGAAGAAACAGCTATTATCATTAAAAAAATTTTAACTCTAAAATTATTTTTTTTGTATTCTAAACCTTCAACTGTTTTTAGCGGTCTCACAGACCGCTATTTGTTTCAACCTTCACAGTTTGACTTCTAACTTTCAGTTTAATCATAGATACTATTAAAATTTTGTTTCGTTTAGTGCCCTAGTATTATTGCTAGAGACTTCGGAATTGGTGAATTGTAATTATAATATTATTTATCAGTTAACCGAGCTTTTTATTTATCTTTCGTCAAGTGGTCTCAGAGACCATTTACAGTAGCTCTGCGAATATTTCTAGTTCGGCAATAGTTGAGAGTCAAATATGTCATCCTAGAGAAAATTTGAAAAAAAGAAAAAAAGCAAATGAATTACCTCTGAATACTTTTTGTTATTTCCTATAGAAATTTCTGGAAAAGAAACTAGAGACAGCATTTGCATTCTAAAACCTTTTAAGTACATTACTCTACCTCGGAACTTCGGTATTTCGCTTTTAGCATCAAAAGAGAGAATCGCCGTATTTGTGACCTTGACTTTGTTCTTTTCTTTAGTCGAAAAAAATAACAACAAGTCAGTTTTCATAAAGTTATAGACTATTTTAAGAAACTGAACAATTATTTTCTTATAAATCCATTGTCGAAGCGAATTGGGGAATTTAAGAGTTTAAAACTCCACCCAGACTAATTAAAAACAAATAAGATAGCTACAAAGGAAAAAAAAAACATTGAATAAATGTTGTGTAAAGGACAACGAAAAGAAGAGCAAAGATAGCTAAGAAAATTAGTATAATATTGTTTCAAGGATTCATAAACAGAAGCATTTTTAGAGCAATATGATGAAAAAAGAGGGAATGAAAAACATTAGCAGCACGCTATCTCGCTGTTGTAGTTTTTCAATGTGCTTTTAATTTTATTTTAAGAGAAAGAGGTTCCTTTATGAAACCTTGAAACAGCTCTCGTCTCATTATCTAACCTCAACCGTAATCTAGCTCATGTAACTTTTACATGCGACTTTTAAAAAAATTCACAAAGATAGAAAATGCGTAAGTAAAGGTTTTATTATCAGATGCATAAGCCATATATGTAACTATCAATAAACGTCCCAAAACTATTTTAAGAAACTGAACAATTATTTTCTTATAAATCCATTGTCGCAGCGAATTGGGGAATTTAAGAGTTTAAAACTCCACCCAGACTAATTAAAAACAAATAAGATAGCTACAAAGAAAAAAAAAATTGAATAAATGTTGTGTAAAGGACAACGAAAAGAAGAGCAAAGATAGCTAAGAAAATTAGTATAATATTGTTTCAAGGATTCATAAACAGAAGCATTTTTAGAGCAATATGATGAAAAAAGAGGGAATGAAAAACATTAGCAGCACGCTATCTCGCTGTTGTAGTTTTTCAATGTGCTTTTAATTTTATTTTAAGAGAAAGAGGTTCCTTTATGAAACCTTGAAACAGCTCTCGTCTCATTATCTAACCTCAACCGTAATCTATCTCATGTAACTTTTACATGCGACTTTTAAAAAATTTCCCAAAGATAGAAAATGCGTAAGTAAAGGTTTTATTATCGGATGCATAAGCCATATATGTAACTATCAATAAACGTCCCAAAACAGATAATGTGTGGGTATAAAATTGGTTATAGAATAAATAACATTACATATTATGAAACATAGATACAATTTTACATCTAACCCTCCGTCCACGTATTGGTTATTTTTTACCGATGTTTTCAAAAGTAATTTTAAATTACAAGAAGTTTAAACAATTTTAATTTTGATTTAACCTGTATATTTACGTAGTTAAATAACATTTAATGTTAAAATAATTACATATTAGAAAAAAATTGAAGTTATAAAAAATGTATTTACTTAATTCAAATAGTTAGGTGTGTAGAATAGAAAAAGTTCCTGGATGAAATTTACCGAAGCCATGAAATGGAATTTTAATCGGTGCATTTTTATTCAAGTGAATAAGATGAAAGTAAAAAGTTTACGATTAATTTTATAAAAATAGTTTTCGTACAAAGTTTATTTGCTCAGTTTTTGCAATTGAGTAGATTTGGTTTCAGTGACAGGGAAATATCACGAAGTTCCACTATTTTTCGCTGATCGGGTGCGAATTATAGCGAGAATGTTTTTCCATTAAAGAGGTATTTGCAATTCTGACCATCACTGCAGCCTTCACTGCAGTGAGATTAAAAATAGCAAATAATTGCCAGCTTATTACGAAAACCACATTTAAGGATTACAAGCAACTTGTTAAATAGCCATTACAATTAACTATAAGAAATTTACCCTAAAAACAAAGAAGCTTAGATACATTTTTGCTCTTTCAGAAATGCATTATTATTGGAATAAAATCTTTCACCAGTTTATTTGGGATTTTTCAAATAATAAGTAAATTAACTGAATTAACACAAAGTGCATTTGATCAGTTTTTAAAACTGGGTAGATCGTTTTACAATGACAGAGCAATATTACGAAGCTCTATTATTTTTCGCTAGTCGAGTGAGAATTATAGTGAAAATATTTTGTGTAATGCAAGAAATAACAGTATTGTAAATAAATAAGAAAATTTTCGTACATTTTTCATTAATATCTGCACATTACACACTTTTTTTATCATTTCATTTTCATTGAAATAAAAATTATTTGACTAAATTTATCAATTTGTCACTATTTTGTTTAATAAATAGTATTTGGTCAGTTTTCTCCAATTGAGTAGATCTGGTTTCAGTGACCGGGCAATATCACGAAACTCCCTTATTTTTCGCTGGTCGGGTGAGAATTGCAGTGAGAGTACTTTTCCGTTAAAGAGGTATTTGCAATTCTGAGCACCGCCACATCCTTCACTGAGCTTACATCAGCAAACACTTGCCTGCCTATCACGAAAACAGAATTTGCCCCTTTTCTTCAGTTACTTTAGATTTTCTCCCCTTTTCAATCGACTGGTGAAAGGGGAAAAGGAAATAAGTAGTCGAGGGCAGAAGGGAATCCGCCTAACTCGAAATCGAGCGAAAGTGAAGGGTGGAGCAGGGGATAGTTCCTATCCATTCGAATAACATCTCTACCCGGGCGAGAATGAAGATCTAGAAGTGGAAGTAAGGACAGATTTGAATCGGCCAGCCGGCTAAAAGACGTTCCTGCCATTTTCTGTATAACAGACTGCGATGCAGATGCTCAAAAGAGACAACAGACAAACATGTATGCAATATCAAGTTCGATAGGCAATATCTGCCGCTTGTGGGAGGAAGAATTTGGGTTGGAAAACAGCTGTAAGGATGGATTCTATCACAGCCAAAGCTTATGCATCTCTCACAGCTATTTCGGGATATATCTTATTCCACATCGCCCTTAAACTTGATCTCGCCTTTGAATGTATTATGTTTTTCGTTTTCCACCTCTTTTGCATTGCGCCTGCACTTTACGATTGTATTCAGAAACAAAAGAAAAACCCTTTTGCTTCAGGACTTCCTCTTTTTTTCTTTACTTCAAGCTGTCGCTTTCTCAGATTCTTTATCCTTATAAAATACCACTTTCCCCGGCATTTGCTGTCAATCTAACATTATGGCCACTTTCTGGACACTGTCCATCTCAAGATATGCGCATAGACGTCAAAAATTTTAATAATCTCGGCACGTCCTGATCAGCATGCATCGACAGCTGTGTCCACCATTTCTGCATTCCCCTTTTTTCCCTAATATTTGGATTGCAGAAATCCAAGAAAATAGTTTTTTTACGTTTATTCGGTTATGCATTTTCTTTTGCGCTTCATAAAACATGCCACAAGCAGCATTTTGATAGTAAGAAGGTTTACCTCAAAAATGTCATTTTTTTTCGGTAAAGATCATGCATCATGCATTTTACAAAGTAAATCTATCACAGAAGAAAGAATATTTTAATGATTAGCATAACAAGTGCATTACAAGTGCAAATTTATCCAAACTTCAAAGAAAGGGTAGGGTTCGACATAAAATACATGAAACATATAATTATAAAACGTACTAAGGAATATTTCTAGAAATATTTTAATCAATAAATATTTATCTAAAGATAACGGTAACTTATTTAAGTACATTACTTCGTGTTTTCATTACTTCGTATGACTTACTGATATATTTTCATTTCGTAACTGAATGGACAATAACAATTCTACCCTATGCTCATTTGTTTTGAGATTTCTAATTATTAAACATAAAGTAAATGACATTTAAAATAATAAGAAAAGTCAGAATACGCTTAAAGGAAAAGATGTAGCAAGAACGATCGTGAGAACTAAACAGATTGAGACTCCCGTCTGCTATGTATTCTGATGCACAGCGAAAACACAACTGTAAACCAGGACCTTGCGCCTATTAGCCTTTTGCCTATTGGCTGAATAGAAAATACGATGAGGACAACCTGGGAATTTTATCTTTCTAAATGAATAAATGTCTGGAAATCATACCAAATATGAAAAATAAAAGCAAAATTGAAATATTGACAATAAATAAAAATAAGTAAAATAAAAATTCACATGTAGAAACATGTCATATTTAAATGTAGATATTAATTATATAGATTATTTCCTACGAAATTTATAATCTGTTACTTTTTACGCATATATGATCATTGCGCTTCTAACTTGACTCTTTTTTAATTTTTGAATCAAAAACCTCGTTTTGAAACTAGATTAAAAGACTTTATTTGTTTAAAAAATTAGTTCAATTAAAAATTTCAAAGATTTTATTTCGGACATAAACCTCCACTTTACATCAGAAAAGCTTATTTGTAATTACCGAAAACTTCTAGTCGGTACTTACTTTAATGTCTGACTAGTAATTGCCCACTAAACAGAGACAATCTACGATCTCCCACCTAGTCATTTTCTATTAACTCAAACTCAAATAACACAGGTCTACAATGAAACAACTTTATTGACAAGTTTAGCTGTTCTTAATGTGTTTTTGGTGCTAAATTTAAAATAACAAAAATGGTGTATTACATACCATTTCTGCACAAAATTAAGTTTTATATGTGCAAGCGATGCTACAATCTGTTAATTGAAATTACTACGCCAAATTTTGATGAAATAGAAAAGCTTTTTTTTTTTTTTTATTCTAATTATTACACAAAATTAAATGTGTGTATTGTACACATTCCATTAGAAAAATTTATTTCACATATTTTGAGGTGAAACTAGTAGATTAGGACAAACTATGGTATCCACACAAAGTTCATTATTTTCGTGTAAAGGACTTAACAATATTGTCCAAATAGAAAATAAAACATTCATATTTTATCCCGTTGGTATGGAGGGGGCCTAAGTACCTACGGAATTTATTTATTCCTGCTGTGTTGTTGGTTGTTATAAGTCTAATATCAAAAAGGATATCAAAAAGGATTTATCTTACTCAGCTTTACTACTTGTTCCACACAGTCCACAAGTATCTGACTCTCTATCACAAGATATATTTGAAGCCTCACCTGATTCTGATATTTCTGTTCATGATGATTTTTAGTGTAATAGGGAAAATGACGCCTCTCAGCTATTCAATCACTTCTAAATATTCCGATTTAATTAGAGATTTGTGGCTATCTAAATGATCTGCTGAAATTTTTGGCCGCAGACTAAAAGAAAAATACTTGTTGGCACCCAAAACATAGACTACTGCGTATATATGCAAGTTTATCTCTTACTTTCTACAGAATAGTGACTAATTTTACTGCAAAGATGATAATAATAGATTGATTTGTAAGTTTGGAATTAAATATAAAACTCAGAAATAGAGGGACTTTTATTGACTATACTAAAAGAAATATTAAAACTGTTCTTTTCCATAATGGGAACAAACACGTCTCTGTATCTAATATACCAGGATCAGTGGAATGTATGATTGCCGAATATTGATGGATTTTATAATCGAGAAAATGCAAAATTATAACATAACTGAAAAACCAAACAATGCAGCTTTACTAGCAAAAGAAAGCTGTATAAGACCTTTGATTAAGAATATAAATGGATTGAAATCTTTTTTTAATGCATTCTATAGATATACGTGTATTATGCATAAATTTTTAATAAATTCGTTCTATTTTATTTATTTGCCATTATTAGGTTCAAGAAGCTATATACCTAAGTATATTGACTGTTGACGCAGATTGTAAAAAAAAAAAAATATTCTTCGTAGAAAGAAATTGAGGTCATTTTCGGAATGTCTTCTCAAAAATGTATAAAAGGAGCAGGGTTCGGTGATATATATCAATGGATATATTGATATTTATCATGATATATATCCGATTATTTATTTTCAAAATATCACGATGTTTGGCATTTTCGATATTTTTTTTTATTTCATATATATTTTCAAAATACCATTGAGTATGATATTTTTGGTATTCTCAATAAAAACAAGTGTAAATGAATTTTTCAACTGCTATTATTGTACTTTATATCAAGAGCTTTTGCTCAGTCCGGGACTTTCTTAAATTTTTTAATGTAGAACCAATAATTACGGGGAACAATATTTAATATAGAACAGCCATTGAAATATAAACTGTCTAATTTAGATAAGTTATTTACAGCTTCATTAGAAGAATCTTTTCAGGTTTTGGTTTCATTCAGTTTAAATTGTCTAATAGGTTCGAGAATGAAAAAGCAGACAAGCTTATATTTATTTTCAAAATTTTCAATAAAAACAAATTATTTTCTATTTCAAATTTTGTTGTAGGAAAGACCAGGGCTAGTAGACGCAGTTTTTAGTTATTAATTTTTATTATTTTTTTGTTTACGTTTTTTAACAAACTTTAACTGCACTTTTAAAGAACAGGTATTTGGCTATAAATTCCCCGGAGTTTTGAGTTTGTAGCGTTTGTAGTTTATGTTTAGCGGAAGCCTAAAGTAAAAGGAAAATTGTGCGCCAACCTGCCCCGTCACGGGACAATTTGCCTATACCTATGGGATAAGTTGGCACACGCTTTATAAAAATTTAAATAAAACTCAAATAAGACAAGTCGTTAAGAGAAATCAATTTCATTATTACCAGTAAGTTTAAACAAAGGCGTTATCGCCGTACAATGTAAATTCTAAATTATACACATATAAAAATAATGAATAAAACATTAACATTGAGTAACTTCTATCTTACTCGATATCATCATCAGAGTTACAGTTGTCACAAACAAAATTTCGACTGTGTGCGTTTGGGCAAGCCTCATGTGCCCAAAATCTTGCACTGCAACCACTTTTCTCTGTGTATGCTGTTTTTCAAGCTATCAGTGCACACCAAACACGAGACAACTTGCCCCGTGTTCAATGCGCCTACTAGCCCATAATAAATTTCTTCAAAAAAGGGACACGTAACCTTCAAAACATAAATAATCCAAGTAAATTACAAATGGGGTAGGTATAGTTAAGGGTGCATTCGAAAAAATATTTTTCCACCCTCAACACCTCGAAATTTTCTGATACATTTTCAGACTCATTTTTAAAAGTAAAAACATGAAACTTGCTGGTTGCGTAATCTATCCACAAATAGGCGATTTATGAGGACTGCGCCTACTTACTGCTGTAGCCAACTAGCTCCGATCTCCCCTATAACACAAAATGTTATTGATACTCAATGATGAATCCTATAGTTTGTTTATCGCCAGTGTAGAAAGCAAATTGTGTCTGTTTTCAATTAGTTTATCTTCGAATTTGTTAGTGAAAAATACCTTCACAGTATTGTTTAATTAATTTTTTATGCTACGTGCAATATGTTTTAGTTTCTAATTTATATTAAGTCTGAAAATATTTATAATCATCCATAAGTTGAATATTTTAAAAAATATAGGATATTTTTGATATTTTAGAAAATACCATGATATTTATGAACCCTGAAAATAAATCATTAAAAGTGTTTACAAATGTAAATTTTATAGACTTGTTGATCCAAATACACACAAACCTTCTGTTAATACTTCATCGAGTCCTATAATTCGTTTTCTTTGCAAAGCTGATATCGGGACGAAATAGATAAAAGTAACAGATCCAGGTATTCTCAGGAATCTATTAGTTAGTGACCTCTTCTTTAATATATTAAACATTTTTAAGTAATGCGACATTTTTACGAAATCTAGGGACAGGAAAATAAATAGACAATTCTTCTCTGATTCATCTGATACGATCGGCTTGACTAGTTTAGGACCACAGTCACTTTTGCCCGTGAGAGCTAAACAGACTAGAACTGTAATTCTAAAATGGATTCCGAAGCGAAACAAACACCCAATTCCAATCCAGGATTCGAAGTTTCCAACTCTAGTCTATTATACAGCGCCTTATTAATTAGACGAGATGATGAGTGGGACAATAGGGGAAATTCATTTTATATTAGATATAAATGTTTAAAATTCTAATATAAAAATTAATTACTAAAACTAAGAATTAATAATAAATAAATACGTAAAATAAAAACTAAGTATTGCACTAAAAACCTCTTTTTATAAATTCGATTAAAAGACATTGATTATGTAATCAATTTAACCAACAACTTCAGAAATTTCGGACATAAACTTCCATTTCACATCATAAAAGCACGTTTATAATTACTGAACACTTCTAGTCGGATACTTCCTTCGATATCATCGTAGTACTTGCCCTCTTAACAGAGACAATCTATGATCTCACGTCCCCTCTCTTTCCATTAACTCAAATAATCAAGCATACACCAACTTTCCGTTAATACTTCATCGAGTCCCATAATCCGTTTTCTTCGCCAAGCTGATATCGAGCTGAAGAAGACAAAATGAACAGATCTCAGCTCAATCTTGAAAGCAATTAGTTGGCGGCCCCCTCCTTATTATATTAAACATTTTGAGGCAATGCGACGGGAGCTTGCTGTCAAAGTTATTAAATGAGAGTAGCTATTGACTCGTCCAACTCGGAAGCGCACGTTAATGATTCACAAGCTCGACTGTATCATTGAATGTTTGACATATTTCTCTTGGGAAGAGGCATTGATCGCTAAACGGATGATAACTGCCGGATAAATGTCGATTGTAATATTCAGTCTTCATCATGTTAAATGCAGACTTAATGAACTGCACAACACACGCTAATGGCATTCTACCTAATATCGTAGGACCCCAGCCATTCACAGCAATTCCAATTTAAATGCGGTGGCCGATTTATAGAAACTTTAATCATTTGACAGTGTTCGCTTTGGTTCAAAATTAAACCGCATCTGTTTGGGAATTTGAGGTAAATATAGTCGAAAAAGGAGATACCGAGATAGCTTGTATATTTCATCACATTTGAGAGACGACATTGTTATACATTAATAAGTGCCGTGACATAAATTATTCCGTTCCTTGATTTCGGAAATAAACCAGGGGGGAAATATTTGTTATTCTATCGTTTTTTGATCTTAATAGAAAAGTTGGTAATAAATGCTAGATTTCTTTTATGTATTCATACGAATTGTTTTCCAGATGTTAAAAATATACTAGAAAAATGGTGGATGTTTTCATTTCCCATGTTAATTATTTTGCTACTAAAAAAATCCAGGAGAGTTTATGAAATCCGAATGGTTTAATATTATTATAAACTGTGTTGTACGTCAGTACTTTTAACAATTTGGATACTACTTGCCGTGTATCATTGGACTCTTTAGAAGTTGCTTACAGTAGAGTACAGTAGAATTTTTTAAAACTTATTTTTTTTTTTTTTTTTTTTTTTTACCTTTTAATCCTTTTAAATATTTAAATATATATGCATGTTGATATCCTAATCCTAATAATAATATAAATGTGAAAGAGTGTGTGAATGTTTGGAAGAAGTCAAAGAAAAACCGAATGATTTAATGCCTTTGTATATTTGCCTATCGATGGATTATAACCCATAAAAGAACATAGGCTATGTTTTACTTATTTATTAATACCGGGTGTCCTAAAAAGGACTGACTGATTTAAAAATTCAATAACTTGCAAACGGTAACAGATATTTAAAAAATTCTTGCAGGAGGATTATGCATGAGCTCAAAAAATTTTTTACAGTGATTTTCGATTTTAGTTTGAATTACAAACAATAGATGGCGGTGCGATCAATAGACGCTAAATTCAGGCTCGATTTTTGGCACTTCGGGACCCACTCAATACATTTTAATCTCCTTTTTCAGCATGGAAGAAGAAAACGGCCAAAAAATCGAGCCTGTGTTTAGCGCCTATTGCTTACAGCGCCATCTATTGTTTGTAATTTGAACTAAAATCAAAAATCACAGTAAAAATAACTTTTGACCTCATGCATAACCCTCCTGCAAGAATTTTTTAAATATCTGTCACCTTTTGCAAGTTACTGAATTTTAAAATCAGTCAGTCCTTTTTAGGACACCCGGTATATACTTTTTAATAATTCAAAATTTCAATATTTTTATAGAGAATCAATTGAGATTTTTCCTAGAAAATTTAATCTTCCCTCTTTATCGTTGCCACAAAAAACAAAACCTGGAATAATAATTTCTCATCAACAATTAATTTTCTCTTGAAAATATTTAACTTGAAAAAAGAAAATGAAATAAAAAAATTTAAGAAAAAAATAAATATGACCTCATATTGGAAATAAAACCGAAATTTTCAAGTATCCTTTGATAATACAAAGTGCACAATTTTGATTAAGTACGGAAAGCATTCGAATATGACGTCATATATAGAAAATAAAACGAATATGCTTTGAACGAACATACTTTAATGTTGAAATATAATGGTCTTGGATTGTGGTATAAATTCTTATTATTTAAAGAAAATGATTATAAATTATTGACGGTTATCGTCTGTCACAGCTAACATAAAGATGTAGTTTTTAATTGAAATATTTAAAAAGTAAAAAAAAAAAAAAATGTGAAAAGAAAAATGGATAGTAAATGTTTATAATATGCACCGCAAAATTATCTATGCGGAAAATGGACGTCATGCTTAGCGGTAAATAGCTATTTTCGTACTTAAAAAGAAAAAAAAAATAACTCGATTGCTGAAAAAAACACTTTTTGAAGAGTTTTAATTCTCAAAACTGTTCATTTCAGAAAATATTAATAAAAAATTTTATTTTTTAAAGAAAGGTGTCTTTTTGGTTGTAAAACATAAAGTTTTAATATGACTACATAAAAGTAACATAATTTTCCCTCTTCAAGTGTCGAAATTAAGGCTACGGAGCTCGAGGTATATTGAGGTACGTTTGTAAATTGTGGTTTGACAATTTCAATTCCACGTTTATCTTCAATGTTGCCATTTTAAAAAAATAGCTTTTCCTAATGTTTTTACATTAGATTTCTGTAAAGTTTTATAGGATCCAATGCACAAATATACAAATTTCGCACCATATACTAACTAAAATACACTGTTTAGAATTCTCCCAGCGTTGTTTTTTTCGTTTTACGTTATATTATTCGTCGATTTCCACGGTTTTATTTGGCCCTCTTCTTTTCATTTTGCGATTGTTTATATTATTTGGCACAAAATTTTACTTTTTATGACTGAATTATGTCAATTCCCCTATATATAAGAAATACCGTATTGTCTCCTATAAAATGTCATAAAGAGTTAATTATCATACATATGTTTTTAATTATCGGTGAGTGAAATGTTTTGCTTAATTAATGCACTTATCTTTCTTTTAATGTTACGGGAACGACGTCAAGGGTAACAGCTAGTATATACAGGGTCATTGAAAAAGGATGCCGGGATCTTGTAACCTTATAAAAAATCAGTGTTGAATTCAGACACTTTTCTCCGGGAGGGATTTCTGTGGCCCCGGGAGGGGGACATTATAGAGTTCCGGGGAGCAAATTGCACTTTTTGACCATTGAAAGCACAAATTTTCAAATCTTCCGGGGGGGGGGTCATCTCATTGCTCCGGGGGGTCCCCCCCGGGCCACCCCCTGTAATCAACACTGTAAAAAATTCTTTCGTATGGAAACGTAGTAAAAGAATGTTTTTCCTCCACTCACTAGATGGCGTTGCTAGTTCTCCTCTCTAGTTTCCTATCTGTGCGTGCAGTAGAGGTCTGCACGGGCCGACTAATAGAAAAAAAAATTCGACCCGGGCCGGCCCGTTGAAAAAAATATTGGTCCGGCCCGGCCCGATAGAAAAGTTAAAAGTTCGGCCCGAGCCCGGCCCGTAGAAAAAGAATGAATGGCCAGGCCCGGAATAACAGCTAAAAGTTCGGCCCCGGCCCGAGTGAATTGCTACAAAACATTGATTTTTACGTCGATTTGGTTAAAAATTTTACTCTTACGAGGATTTCTGACCAAAAATATTTATCTTAACATTTTTTTATGTTTCTAAACTTCATTTTTATATACCTGTTCATTTTTATATTTTTATAAGTAAGTAAAATTTATGTAAATGATTTCTGTGCGTCATTGTATCCAAACTAAACGAAATGTATGCAAATGGATAATATGACGCAGAAAAATCATTTACATAAATTTTACTTTTGATTTTGGATGCGTAGCACAAAAGATAAATCAATTTTTTTCATATAAATACATTGCAGTGCATTGTATAGGTTTAGTGAGAGTGATATTTTTAACAGTGTATTGGTAAATTAAAAGTTTTGGTTACATGTGTAAATATATTTAGCCAAACCGAAAACAATTGAAATTGAATTTTAAAACATTGTTTAAAGCTACATCAAGGCGTCACTTAAATTTTGATATCAAATCTTTTAAAACTCATATTTTGAATTTATGAAAGATGTGAATGATAAAGCATCAATGAATAAATTTTTATACATCCTTTTAAATTTAACATTATTCTTACACATGCAATTATAAATAAAACAAAAATAAAATGATGAAATAAATATAAATGTATGTATGTATACATTAATTAATAGCATATCGTCACTTAAAATTTGATATCATTATTTTTATGTTCCATATTTATAGCAATAAGATAAAGTGCTGCGTCACAAACTTTTAACCCGTTAAGGGTTTTTTTAATTGATAAAGAGTATTCGAACGCTAAAATAAATCTGCAATAAATTCAACTTTATTACATTATATCTGATCACATGGTAAATCGCATAGTTTAACCTTTAAGGCTATTGGTCAGTCCGATCTGCAAATCACCTCTCCAATGTTAAACCCATGGGCATGAAATGCATTTGGTATTTTTAAATTTTTCACTTTTTTCTTCGGTGTACTCTCCTTGAAGTATGTCTCTTTTTTTTAGTTGACAAAATATTCTTAAAATAGATGCTTAATTTTAGATGTTATGTGTTAAAATTATGATGAAGTTGTGAGATTAACACTTTAAATAAAAGATTTTAACGCTTCAAATTAAATTAAGAATATATTTCAGGAATATTTTATCAACCAAAATATAAAGACATTCTTTAAGAAAAGTATACAGCAAAAATAATTTACAAATATTAATTTTCTGATGAGAAATTCAAAAAATATGAATACATTCCAAGCCCATAGGATTAATATTGGAGAGAGAAATTTGAGATGTGACTGATCAACAGATTTACTTGCAGTCAGCGGCGTCACAAATCTTTGTTTTTCCAATCTTCACAGTTTAACTTGTAACTTTGAGTTTAATTATATAGGTACTAGCGAAATTTTGTTTCGTTTGGAGTCCTAATACTATCGCTAGAATCTTCTGCATAGGTGAATTTAAATTAGAACAGTTCTGCACATAAATATGGGTACAAAAACAGTATCCTATCAGTTAATCGAGCCTTTTATTTATCTTTCAATCAATCGGTCTCAGAGTTATGTGGCCCACAGTAGTTATGCGGCAAATTCTCTGACAGTAGTTAAAGGTTAGATATGTTGCGATAGAAAAATTCTAATTTCATAAAATCATGATAGGACTTGATATTTTCGTGGCACACATCAGCTTTTCTCGTGGCAAACTAGTGTGCCTTGGCACACCGGTTATAAATATTGCTTTACAGTAATCTGCTTTGGAATGACAATGAGATGAGATAAAGTAGATATCCCAAATAATACACGACCGGTTAAATCGAAATATCAGATTAATCAAACATTCTTAATTTCCTGCAAATCGAAGGAAACCGATTAAGGGGGAGTTTGCTTTTTTCGGGCGAAAAAATCGATCTTTTTCCTGTTACATTTTCCATTCCCTTTAGTCTGTAGATTATCCCGGCAAAATGATTTGGCCGATTTTTTTCCGTAGTTATTTAGGGCTGCAGTGCAACGCATACGTAGGATTACACTGTTTTGAAGCACTATAAACGCAATTTGAGCAAAATGACTTTTTTCAAACTGGGAAGGATCCCAACGCAAAAACTATTAAACTTATCTTGCTAATTTTTTTCAATTTAAGGTGATATAATTTATTGGAGCTTGGACCACTTTCAGCCATTTTTATAAAAAAATAAAAAAATATTAGAATCACGTCAAAAGGCGAGAAAAGGGTCAGAAATAGAACTTTTTTTTTTCAAATGGCAGCAACTTTGTAGATTTTTAACTTTTTTGCATCAAAGTGCTTGAAGCTCCAGACAATATTATCTACTTTCATAATCGTTCAGGAAAATTGATTGCAAAAGACGTTGTGGATCTTACTGATCCCGTCCGATCGTAACCTAGGACCTCCACCTACGCAACTCGAACAACATCATAATTTTTTTATTAAATTTTTTTGAAATTATCTTGAAATGATAATAAATAACATGCAAAAAATCCGGATCTGAAATCTTTATTCCTATTCCATAAAAAAAAGCTAAAAACACCCTTTTTCGGTCTTTTAGAGGCAAATCCCACCTTAAAACAAAGTTCGCGTATACTGAATAATTTTTATGCTTCTTTCAGCTTTCGTTGACCCTCGCTGTAACACCACAGGCCTTTGAGGCCAATGATGTTGATTAAACGACTAGGTCTCGCTGTCCTAATGATGTTTGTTGCCTATATTTCTTCCATAATACCTCCTATTATGCAATGGAAATTATGGAAATTTTGATGAATCTTATTGCAGAGGCTTCAGCAGCAGAGTGGTTACGTGCGCGATGAAAAAAAAGGGTGTTACTGTCAGCGTTAAAAAATGTTTCCATTGTACCTCAAGCAGAGTTTATTTAAAAGATTAAAGATAAATTAAGATTATTAGCTTGTGTCTACTTTAAAGGAAACCACACAAAACTCTCGTAACCCAAATCGACTGACCTACGAACTAATTCATGGCAATTTTTCCAGTTTTCACAGTATCTTACCTCTGAGCCAATGATGCAGTGGACTTCAAAGTAAAGATATTGTATTTATGAAACCCAATATGAAAAATAGTCATTGAAATTTAAAGATAATGCATAATGTAATTTTTTTGTTGAAAATTACGATCTTAACATATTCACGACGGGAAAATTCTCGTTTTCATTTAAAAACATCATTGACTGCGGCTTCTATCTAACAGAAAATGCATTTATATCATGTTGTCCATAATTTTTAGATTGTAAGACATTTTATATTAAATTCGTACGTTGAAATATATTTACCGATGCATAAACTTAGGAAACCTATCTAGAACACCAGTTTACGAAAGACTTTCAGAACAGGGGTGAGCTTCTACTGTTTTAAAATTGAGATTTGAAAAAAAATTGCCCGTCGGTAATTTATTAACTAGTATCGATCTGACATTACAGTTATTAACACTATGTCCAAATCTATTATGTCCATATCCACCACATCCAAATTACACTGCGTATATCCATTATAGTTGTAAAGCTTAAGTAATTTATCTCAGATGTCTCGTTAATAACATGGTTGTGGATGAATTATGCACGATATATTTTAAATATCTGTATTTTTTTATTACATATAACCAGCCACATTTGCTGATTTTGAGATAGAAGGCCCATTTTAAAATTAAGGTCTAGTGTTTTAAATAGTTTAAAATCTTAGTCAAGCAATATGTTCCTAAATAATTTAGCCAACAGGAAGAGCATACCGAAAATTGTCTTAATCGGAACTAATTAATTTTAAATTTAAAATAATCCTTATCTATGATAAAATCAAATTTGCTTTACTTCTAAAAAGTTGTATTTATAGTCCAGACAATGACCAGTTTTCATTTCAATTCGAAGTTCTTCCTCGGGAGAAGAGACCTGTCACAAAGAATTTATCACTTAAAGCATTAAAAGTTACAGTATTAACTACCGTTTCAAATTCCATTTAAATTAGGCATTTTATCTCAATTGCCATTGGTGATACAATTAGGAATGCATATTTTTCCAAAATGGAAATTTAATTGTTTCACTAAAGACTTAGTCAGGCATTTAAAGGATTGGAATTTGTTCTATCAAATTGTTTAACTGCGCAATTTAATGTTTCCGTCTTGATTTAAACATGATAGGTCTACCTCTTAATAAGAAGTCGTTGTTATGCTTTAATTTCCCTTCGAGTATCCGATTACGGAAGGAAAAATTGAACTTCTCTGTGCCTGGTAAGATAACACTAATTATGAGGAAAAGCGAAAAGGAAAAATAATTGAAAACAGGCTAACGCAGTTAACAAATCAATGCAAATTTTAAGGCTAAAGTTTCATTGATTTAAATGGAATCGTTTAATAACTTGGAGAATATCATGCTTATTTTATTGGATCACTTTGGAGTTACACTAATTCAAATAAACGAAAACAACATATCTCTTTATATATCTTATTTAACCCTTACTGCCACAGAAATTGTTTCAGAGCTACTGTAAGCGGTCTTAGAGACCGCTTGATCGAAAGATGAATAAAAGGCTAGCTTAACTGAATAGGATACTGCTTATATACTAATTTTTATAGTCCTTTTACACTTACACGTACAGTATTTTCATAATTAAAATTCACATATCCACAAGTCTCTAATTTTTTACTTTTGGCTCCAAAGGAAGCAAAATTCCACTTGTGTCTACTGTTAAACTGAAAGTTACAAATTCAAATTTGAAAATCTAAAAAAAAAAAAAAAAAAAACAGCGGTCTGTGAGAGCGCTAACAGTAGCTTACATATAATAACTTTTCGTATAATATTTTAAAAAATAGAATGGTTTTATTTATGACGTTTGTTCCTTCCTTGAAAGAAATTCAATCTTCAGAATAAAATTTGCAGAATAAAAATATCTTAATTTGAGTTTGTGTTTTGATGTTTTCTTAAGGCTGTTCTGAAATTCAAAAGGGCAATTTCATGACATAAGTTTTAATTTATTTTTGTTCGAAAATGCATGAAACTAGCAGTTGTTGTTGTTCAGAAACTATGTAATCGAACTGTCTTTTCGTTTTTTTGCAAACGCGGCAATAGACTTTTCAGAAAATATTGTCAAAGTTGATGTTTTGAACCGAAGTTCCGGGAGAAAGCAGAAAACCAGTCAGCGAAGGAAGAAAAGCGTCTTTGTCACGTGATCAAAATCGCTTATAATTCAATGGGTAATTTATTTATCAAAAAAAGGAAAACACAGTTCGATTCCAAATCGCTTCCATAGTCAGGCCTTCCAATTTTGAATCTTTCCGTTAAAAAACGAATTTGTAAATGTGTCAAAACGTTTTGCGCTTGTTGAGCAGAGCAGTTGAGAACAGCCTTAAGTCCTTTTTTATTGCTATCATACACTGTAAAAAAAAAAATCTGTCAAATTGACAGGAAAAAACTGTCAATTTTTGCGCCAGTGGAAAACCGTTTAGTTTACAGAAAAAAGCTGTAAATTTTCATTAAACAGTTTTTTTTCTGTAAAAAATACTGATTTCTTCTGCAAAAATTATGAAATTCAGTTTCTTTTACAGAAAAAAAACTGTTTTTCTTCAAAACAGTTTTTTTCTGTAAAAAATACAATTCTTTTCTGTAAAAATTACAGATTTTTTTTTTTTTTACAGTGTATAACGAGGGCGGTTTGACAAGTAACCTTCGTTTGATTATAAATAAAAAACCTGCATAGAAAAATATATTGTATTATACATATATTAAAACTACAGCTTTTCACCATTTTTCAAGATAGTCGCCTTTTAAGTTCAAGCATTAGTCATGGCATAATTTACAAATTCCTTCTTTATAAAACTTGGCCACTCGGATGCGTATCCAGCCTTTCACGGTATTTTGAAGTTCGTCATCGTCATCAAAGTGCTGCGACGGAAGCCACTTCTTCATGTGAGTGAAGAGATGAAAATTCTTCGGCGCAAAGTACGGTATGCTGAAATCCAATGTAATGTTTTTGTGTAAGAACGGTCGTCCTCACAGAGCTCGAAAAACCCAAGAATCTTTGAATAAATTCAAATGGGATGGTTTTGTTCATCCCCCTTACAACCTGGACTTGTCGCCGTTGATCTTCGTTTCTTCACTCACATGAAGAAGTGGTTCGCGTCGCAGCATTTCGATGATGATGACGAACTTCAAAATGCCGTAAAAGGCTCTGGCTACGTACCCAGGTGGGTGAATTTTATGAAGAAGGCATTTGTAAATTAAAGAAACGCTATGACAAATACTTAAGTTTATTCATAAGAAAAACTATTAAAAAAAAGTTCAGGCAGTTTACAAATCAACTTCCATTTGCGCAAATTTTGAAGCTAATATTTCATTGATTTAAATGAAATATATTAATAACTTGAAGGAACCATCATGGTTCTTAAATATATATATATATATATTTTGAATTCACGTCAGTTCAAAAAAAAAAAAAAAAAAAAAAAAAAAAAAATTCGAATAATATTTGTCTGACTTAAGTAAAATATTTTTTGAGGCCTGATTTTTAGTTTTGATCAACGAGTTAAAATTTAATGGCAATATTTTAAACCTTTAATATTTAAATTCCATCATTATCATATTGCTTAAATTTAATTATAATAATTTTAAACTATCAATCTTGTTTTCTCAAAATCGCATTTAGAAATATTAGCATTCATTTATCGCCTACAACGGTGACCGTTAAATAAATAGTTTTTCTAAGGACATTTTTTTTTTTTTTTTTACCAATAACATGCGTAAAAATTATGTTTTTTTTTTTTTTTTTTTTTAAATGATTTCTTTAATAATGGCCGATGTAGTATAGAATGACAGTTGACGTCACAGCTAATTTCAAAACA
This sequence comes from Maratus speciosus, assembly GCA_963932465.1. Lineage (NCBI taxonomy): Eukaryota > Metazoa > Arthropoda > Arachnida > Araneae > Salticidae > Maratus > Maratus speciosus. The sequence goes on from OZ010796.1 coordinate 406,019,174, forward strand.
AAAAAATTACTCCTTCTCCCCTCCCTTACAGAACCGCTTCTAACTAGTTCCAAAAGTAAATGTATCCTTAAATAAAAAAGCTGCAACTAAAATCGTAGAAGTGCAAACACACAACAATAGATATCAGTAACAGGTATCCTATGCAAAAAAAAAAAAAAAAAAAAAAAAAAATATCATTTAAAACTGTTAAAATGTGAGTGAGAATTCTTTAAAGAATCGTCCCATAGGATTGACACTACCTTGAGCGCTTTTTCTCGTGACTAGTGTGTAGGCTCTTAAGTATTTTATGTTTTACAGTTATTAAAATTCTATTTGTGGGGCACTTCCATTTTCTTCTTTTATGTAAAGATAACAGATGTAACTTTTTCATTGTATCCCCATAACACAATAACTAATTATATTAAAAAGTAGTTGTAAGAAACAAATTTTCATCATTTCCCAATATTATCTAAAATAATGGATATAAAAAGGGGAGACACCTTTCTCTTCTTATAATTAGCAAAGCCATCGTGCTTTACTTTTCATGGCGCATTTCGCCGCGCTCCACCCATAATGTGAAGATACTAATTTATTGAATGGCAGATGATTCATTTAACAATTAGTCGTCACTTAAAAGAATGCATTATTTTCTCAACGTACTTCAAAAAGGTGGTACGAGTTTAAGAAAAATAGGTAACTTTATTGCTTGTCATTTTGGGAGTCTCACCTGTTCCGATAAAACTGCATGAAAATCAACAGGAAAGCCAACTAAGAGGAAACAACCGAAAAAAAATCTTTTCAGAAGAACACACGAGAAACTAATTTAATTATCAACGTGTTATTGACAGCTTAAGGATAAAACCTTTTAAGTAAGTGGCTGTAACAATTAATTATAATGATTTTACAAATATTGTTAAAAAAGTATATAGCTTGTTTTGCAAACATTGTGCGACTATGTTCCCGTTAACGAGTTGCCAAAATTAGCATTAATACACAGTTTCTATTTGATAGTTTATAGATTTTTTTCTCTTAATGTCATTTCGAATTATTTTTTCTACCATAAAATTGTGTGATGGACCTTATGTATGATTTACTGCGGTAGTGAATTGAAAGGCAGGAAATGCTATGTTATGATAAAATGGCTCGTATTTAGTGTTATATATACGCAATATAAGTGCTAGTATCAATTATTATTCAAATTTTCATTTTCCTGTCAACTTCGATAATGGAATCGGTCTGTTAGACAAGTTTATACTGTTACGTGGTCAAGTTTTACTTAATTGTAGCTATCAAATGATTTGCTTTGACTGATATGAAGAATGAAATGATATATATATATTTGAAAACGAAGAAAAACGATCAATACTGAGGGTAGGGAAAACACTCTTAAAAAAATTCTGTGAAGTTACAGAGAATCTACTAGTAATCCATTATCTTAAGTCTTATGCAAAAATACAGAGATTAGAAAAACAGAGGTTCTGTTTAATAAGAGAGAAATTATGCGGTAAATTTACAGTAGACTCTGTAAATTTACATTGATAAAAATGCACAAGACTTATTTATTTTTTATGGCAATAATTTAATTTATTTTTATAAACTAGTGAATTTTTGAAGTTCGAAGAGTTAGAAATTTTTGAAGTGAATTTGAAGTACTGTACCATTTAATTTTTACAAAATGTTTTTCTTGGCGGCCCGTGATTTCTGGGTTGGAGATGAACATCTTACTGACTGTGTTATAGAAGCTGTTACTGCTACATTCAAAGAATGTCTTTTATGATTAAACGGGGGGAAATCCCCGCTTACTCCGCAGCGATGAATTTTCCTTTTCTAAAATATTCTAATTTTTAATAAAATAATTTTTAAAATATTTTTTTTTCTTTAATATTTCTAATAAAATTGTAAAAGAACTTTAAAAGTGTGTATGTTGAATTACATGTTATAACAGAGATGAAAATATTAAATAAAGACTTGAAAATCCTTACAAGGAATTTGATAAGAGGAGAAGGAAGAAAAGGGAAATGTCTGTAAAAGGGAAATGTCTTATGATCGAGAAACTCCATCGAATGCATTTAGCCGAGAACTAGTGTAAATTTAAAGAGAAGCCTTGTTTTTTCTGTATTTTTACAGAAATGATTAATAGTGTAGTTCCCAAAAATTGCCCATTTATTGAACCTTTTCGCATGTAAATTCCGGAATTCACGGCCTAGGCCAAATCTAAATCTGATAACTATCTAATGATACTTTAATTTTTTTTTTTTTTTTTTTTTTTTTTTTTTAGATTCACGTGTGAATTATTTTTCTTCCGATCCTTTTACATTTTCTTGATAATGCTAATAGCGTTATTGAAAAAAACTCTAAACTAATTTAAAAATAAGAAATAGTTACTTAAATTTTAAACTATAAAATTTTAAATAACCGCATAAAAATTGTAAAAACTTGTTTGCGAAAAATACTTCAAATATTAATTGACGTAAATGCAAACACGAATGCATGGACACGGGAATTTAAATGAATTAAGCCTAAATAATAATAATAAAAGAAATCAGTGGTTTGAAAGAAAAGTTATTACATGAGTCCTTTTAAAATAGGTGTATTAAGCATTCCTTCTTTTAAATATAAAAACGGTTTTCCCATTGATAAAACTATTATACGTTATTTTTATTTTAAAATATGATAGATCAGTATAAAAATTCTATCTTTACTTTTCGGCATAGTTTATAAAAGATGAAAATGTAAAACTAATATTTGAATGCTGTTTGTTATCGTTGCGTGCAAGTTGAACATGGCGAAATAATTGTATTAGGCAACTATAATTTATATTAGATGTAAATTTCCAACTGGGCGAAAAATGTCCGGACCAGGATTCGAACCCGGGACCCCCTGGCTGAAGCCGCCAGTGCTCTGCCATCTAAGCTATCCCGGACGATTCTGGTCGAACTTTTTCACCCAGCTAACCTTGATGATTACAGCATCTGGTCAGAAACGTCTGGTCAGAACGGTTAAAGTTTCTGACCAGATGCTGTAATCATCAAGGTTAGCTGGGTGAAAAAGTTCGACCAGAATCGTCCGGGATAGCTTAGATGGCAGAGCACTGGCGGCTTCAGCCAGGGGGTCCCGGGTTCGAATCCTGGTCCGGACATTTTTCGCCCAGTTGGAAATTTACATCTAATATGATTTGTTTACCAATTAGAATAATTGTGTTAATATTAATCTAACTATAATTTATCCGTTTTTGTTCGACGATTGTTTAAATGTGCTATACAAGATCAAATAACACCATTTTTAACACTTTCCAACAGGGCTGAAAAGCGTTTATGAATTCGGTGTGTCTGTCCGTCTGTCCGTGCTCTAACTCACGTAAATATAGTCCGATTGCAATGAAATGGATATATATAATTAGATGTTATTGGGTATCACTATGGCATGTTCTGAATTGAAAATGAAGTTTGTAGCATTTGCAGTTCATTTACAGGGACACTCAAAAGAATTCCATTACGTTACGGTCTATGGAGAAAAATCGTTTGCGGTGTATTTTTTATGATATTACACTATTTTAAACATATTGAAATTGATATTTAATACTGAAGTGTACTACGAGGTTCTTACTATAGTGCATGGTGAGCATGGAATTTATCGTTCATTTATAGGGACACCCAAAAGAATTTAGCTACTGAAGAAAATGAGCAATAATTGAACTATAGAAGCCTAGAAAAAATAATTGCTGGAATTGCGTTTTCAGTTGTGGTATGCGTTTGTATAATTCTTTTTTTAGATGTTACTTAGTGTGTATAAATTCTGTAGATAATATACAGGGCTGCACAAAGTGTTTCAACAACACCCGTTTATTGGCGGAAATTGCTAAATTGAAATTTTCAACTGTGCTATGCTTTTCAATGAACTAACTTTTGGCATACTATGTAGTGTACATACTTATCAATAGATAATATACAGGGCTGCACAAAAGATTGTATATTTTCCCGACTATTCAGGGTAAGAGCAGAAATTGGATTTTCAAATGCATTATGCGTTTTCCATATTGTTCATTTAGACATCATCTTTCACCTTGGTATAATATTCTGAATGTGTTGGAAAGTGTTTCATAATCTATGCCGTACGCATGATTTTTTGTTCTTGTTTTTATATGCTTTACTTTTTGATCAACATGTTAAGATTAAAAAAAGAAATCTGTGGTGTTGTGGTACTAATGGTGCTTTGAGCAGATCATATCGAAATAAAAATAAATTGATATAACTGGACATACATTAAAAGTTGTTAAGGGGACCGGGAAAGCCCTATCTCCGCCATGTTAAATTCACCAACTTTATGTACCTTTTCCTCAAAAAATAGTGAAAGATAGAGGTCTAACTTTTTTACAGTAGTTAGAATAATGTGATTTACGTATTTTAACAGACCATTATCTTTCTAAGTGAAACTCAAAATTAATTAGTAATTATTTATTGAAAGTCATTTTTAAATTAGCATTTTTGGTAAGATTTCACTGCCTAAAATAAATAATTCTCAACAAATCATTAAATCCCTGTGTTAAAGTATACAATATAACATAATATAAGTATTAAAAAAAAAATCTGAGTTCTTAAGTTTAATAGATATTGAAAAAAAGAAACACAAACATGAAAAATCCAAGTTTTGAGAAAAAGTCAATTAAAGATTTAAATGGCCATTAAGCTGTGAAGTACTCTTAGAAAGAATGAATAATTTCAACACTTATTTTATATATATATAAACATGTGTGACACATCGTTGGAAAGATAAAAGTTTAAACTATTTAATGATATAAAAAAGTAAAAATCGATTTTTTGGTTAAATTTTGCTTTCCCGGTCCCCTTAAATAAATCGATATTTCGGATGTTGCGTATAACACATGTAAAGAATTTTCAAACAAAAATTCATGAGAGACGTGGTAAATATAGATACTAAATTATATTAAAACAGTCAATATATCTTTAAAAAAAGGAAAAGAAATTGTCTCAATCAGCGGGCTAAAATTGGACCTTATATACCCAGTCCATTCCTTTAATACTTAAGATTCTTCTTTTATGAATGAATATATAACCAAATAAATAATATTTAACATTCTGTTTTTAGCGTTTCAATATTTTAAAACAATACACTGTAAAAAAAAAGATGTAAATCTACAAAACTAGTTTTTGTAAAAGCTTCAGAAATCTGCGTGTTTACTAAAATTTTATCTGTACAATGTACAGAAAAATGATGTAAATCTAGAAAACTAGGTTTGTAAAGAGCTACAAAAATCTGTATGCTTACTAAAATTTTATAGGTAACCTGGGATAATTGCACGATTTTTTTTTTTTTCAGTTACATAAAAAGTTTTAGGCATCACAGTTTCCTAAGAAATTTTTAGTAACCTTAGAGATTTTTTTTTTTTTTTTTTTTTTTTTTTTTTTTTTTACAGTGCAAATGTGAATCTGTTATAGGAATTTCTTTTGTTGCAGTTACATAAAAAGTTATAGGCATCAAAGTTTCCTAAGAAATTCTTAGTAATCTTATATATATATATATTTTTACAGTGTACATTATGACGAATAAATTCGCTTTTTGTTTCTAAAAATTGCTTACAAATTATTACAAATTATTTATTTGTAGTCTATCCATAAACAAAAAAATCTGCAGTATTTATGCTTCTTCTGAGTAAATAATATACATTTAACATCCTATTTTTATCTTTTTAATACTTTTTAAGACTACATGAAGTGAATAAGTTCTTTTGTTTCTCTAAATTGCTTACATATAATTTATTTGTAGTCCATACATAAACAAACAAACAAAAAAAAATCTACTTAATTCATTGTACTGTTCTTTTATAACCTAGGAATTTTTTAATGGGAAAGTCAGTAAGCAAACTAGTGTCTTGAGCCAAGATGTCATTTTCGAATGAACAGTGTTTCGAATCATTAATCTTCAAAAGTATCCTATTCTGACTCGAAAACAATTGTTGGAATTTATTCGCTATGTTAATTTCACACAGCAGGACGGAAGTAGAAAAAACTTGGTTACTAACATGTCTACGCTGACTTGTTATAATTGGAAAACAAGCTCGAAGTCACGTTCCGGTGTAACTTTTTTCATGGGTCATGAATGATTACGTCTTAATTTATTAATGTGTTAAAAATGTTCACCGTTATTACTACACTTTTTTTTCTACGTGAAAAATCCCCTCTCTAGAAAAACGGAAATAAATGAGTAAAAATTATGTCGATACTTATACAAAGTGATGCTAAAGCATCTTGGAACAATAGAAGGGCAAATCAACATATCTGCTAAGTCTCCCGTATTCTGAATGCCACTGTTTCCGAACAGAAATATTCTCTTTATTTAATGAGAAAAATTTGCCATTAAATAAAACGAAAAATCAACTTTAAATAAGAAACCTTGTATTTGTGATTAAATAAAAGAATTAATACCCTATATTTCTATGTGATTTTTGTTTGCTTTCGTACGCTTGATATTTTAGAATCCCCCTGTATATATAGTCCAGCAACTATAAATAAATGTAAATTTCTATTTAATATTCCATTATTTTTAATATCTATTAACTCAGATAAAATTTTCATGTAAAACACGTTTGAAAGGCCCAAAATAATAAGGTATCATGTGATCAATTTAATTAAAAACTAAATATTATTTAATGTGTGGTTATAGTATTATGAAAGTTATGCATACGTATAATATAAAGAAGTATTGTAATATTTATTTTTACGATTTTTAACAATAACTATATAGTATTTAAGAAACTACCGTAATTCAGAAGATGATGAAATCAGACCAATGCCTCAATGAAGGCATACAATAATTAGTGCACTTTCTCTCGGCAGCCAGAAATCTGGCGTGAGAATCGCAGCCGAAGGAAGAAACGTATCAAATTTTAAATACATATCAAGGTAGATTTATAATTCTATATAACAGGAACTGAAGGAAATTTATGGAACAACGTTTCATTTGTTCCATATTTTCCCCGATATTTACGATACGCAAAATTAATATTATGCGAGTAGAAATAATCCTTTTGTAAATTACAATTTAATCTACTTAAAAACTCTCATATCATTTAAAAATATATATTGTTTAAATACAATTTCTCGCTTTATCAAAATATGATAAATGCAAGACTTGCTAACAGTCGCTATTTACATTTATATATAGCACTATAAAAGGACATAATGTAAACTGGGCTATCCTTTTGATTTTCCTTGAAATATTTCAAACAAATACTTTGACAAGGTTAATTTCTCCTTCAAACATTAAATTTTTTTTTTACTTAAACTTATTAGTAAATGAGACAATTAAATGAAGCAGGTGCATTTAAACAGATAAAAAAACCCGTTTATTATTTTTTTTATATCATATTAAAGCTTTGTTAATTTATAATACAATTAAGGTGACTCGGTACCCTTCATTTTGCGAAAAATGGTGAAAATTCCAATTTTCCAACTTGTTGCTTAAAATAAATTTGGAAATCCTTATTATATTCCCTCAGAGTGCCGTAAACATCCAATGATCAAAAATATGCGACTTTTTTTTTTTACTTCATCCATTTATTTTCCTTTAAATGATTCAAAATTCCAGTTTTTAAATAAATTTTTCTCTTCGTGTTTCTTCAATGTATCAGTATCTTCTGAGTGGCAAAAATTTAACAAATATTTTTTAATCACTCGCTATTTTTTGGGGCGGCTCTTAAGGTGCATTTCGTAAAATTAAGAATTGGATTTTCGATAATATAAATATATTTTTTTTGTGTGTGTGTGTGTAAAGTAAATAGTCTTTTTTTACTGTATTTTTTTACATATGTCAGTGACACACACGGGTATTTTTCACGCGGAAGGTCGAAAGCTTCATGTCCTTATAAATCAAAAAATTTTATATCATAGCCAGTTAATTATATCACTTTTTTCTTTCTCTTGTTTCGGAAGAATTCAAAGTAATAATAAATTAAAGAATAAGTAATAATATTACTAAAATATTAATTGATAATTAATAAAATAAAAAAAATGATTATACACAACTATATCATGCAGCCCATAGAATTAAAATAATGTTTGCTTAACGGATTCAGTGCAAATAGAGGCGTCTTAAATTCAGACACATATGTGACTGAAAATGTAATTAAGACACTTAAGCGTCTGAATACGAAATTTCAGACATCATAGGTGTCTGAAATTAAGACACTTAAGTATCTTACTATGATCATGGCATAAATTACTATCAAAAATCAATTGCGATTTGTTTATGTTATGGAATATTGCCCTTTATAAAGTGTTGCACAATATAAATTTCCATTTTCTTCTTGTAATATTTCTATATTCTATTTTTAAACTTTTTTTCCTCATACATTTTTTTTTTCAATCTCGGATTTATGTTTTTCTATAGTATTATAATCATTAATTAATTTATATTTTCTCGATTTTCATGTGATTTAAAAAAGTTGCAAAAGAGTTTATATATAGCATAATTTCTGGTCAATTACACATGTTTAAATGGTTTGTACAGAAAGTTTATATATATGTGTAGCTATAATACAGGTTGAAATATTTATATGTATTATCTTTTTTGCATGATTTGAAAAATGAAAAAAAGTATAAAGTAAAAATATAAAATATATTTGTAATTTAACTAACATCAAACGATTACAGAGGACAAAACTCTTACTTTATATAGTATTAACAGAATAACGAATGTGGTATCTTCAACTTTTCATCATTTGTACCCGCAACACTAGGCTTACAATGTATATTTCTCACATACTACAATAGTGGTGCATCAAAACCCAACAGTTTAAGATAAAATTGTGGAAAAATTTCATTAATCACGTACGACTTATTTTAAAAAAATACACTTTTTTAAGTATTTATTGAACTTAATTTTGAAACCATTACAATTTAAAAGGACACATTTTTAGCTCACAGGCTATCAAAGCCTGAGAGCTAATGTGCCCGCCCGTTCTGTATGTATGTACGTACGTATGTACGTAACGCGATAACTCTTGATAGAAACATCCGATTTGCTTCAAAATTTTTTCCTAGGTTCATTGTGATAAGGCGCTTCCCTGATTAGTTTTGGGAGTTAATTGGTTAAGGATAAAGGGGGAAAAACGGGATTAGTCACCCCCCCCCCCTTAATTCAGAAAAATAGGTTTTTCATGCAGAATCATTCGATTTGCTCCGAATTTGGTATACCGGTTTATTATGTTAAGGAACTTCCCTGATTAGTTTTGGGGGTTCATTGGTTAATGATAAAGGGGGAAAAACGGGGTTAGTCCACCCCCCCCCCCCTTAATTCAGAAAAATGGGTTTTTCATGCAGAATCTTTCGATTTGCTCCGAATTTGGTATACCGGTTTATTATGTTAAGGAACATCCATGATTAGTTTTGGGGGTTCATTGGTTAAGGATAAAGGGGGAAAAACGGGGTTAGTCACCCCCCTTAATTCAGAAAAATGGGTTTTTCATGCAGAATCATTCGATTTGCTCCGAATTTGGTATGCCGGTTTATTATGTTAAGGAACATCCATGATTAGTTTTGGAGGTTCATTGGTTAAGGATAAAGGGGGAAAAACGGGGTTAGTCCACCCCCCCCCCCCTTAATTCAGAAAAATGGGCTTTTCATGCAGAATCATTCGATTTGCTCCGAATTTGGTATACCGGTTTATTATGTTAAGGAACTTCCCTGATTAGTTTTGGGGGTTCATTGGTTAAGGATGAAGGGGGAAAAGGGGGGTTAGTCCACCCCCTTAATTCAGATAAATAGGTTTTTCATGCAGAATCATTCGATTTGCTCCGAATTTGGTATACCGGTTTATTATGTTAAGGAACTTCCCTGATTAGTTTTGGGAGTTCATTGGTTAAGGATAAAGGGGGAAAAACGGGGTTAGTCCACCCCCGCCCTTAATTCAGATAAATGGGTTTTTCATGCAGAATGATTCGATTTGCTCCGAATTTGGTATACCGGTTTATTATGCTAAGGAACTTCCCTGATCAGTTTTGGGAGTTCATTGGTTAAGGATAAAGGGGGAAAAACGGGGTTAGTCCACCCCCCCTTCATTCAGATAAATGTGTTTTTCATGCAGAATCATTCGATTTGCTCCGAATTTGGTATACCGGTTTATTATGTTAAGGAAGTTGCCTGATCAGTTTTGTGAGTTCATTGGTTAAGGATAAAGGTGGAAAAACGGGGTTAGTCCACCCCCCTTAATTCAGATAAATGTGTTTTTCATGCAGAATGATTCGATTTGCTCCGAATTTGGTATACCGGTTTATTATGTTAAGGAACTTCCCTGATTAGTTTTGGGGGTTCATTGGTTAAGGGTAAAGGGGGGAAAAGGGAGGTTAGCCCGCCCCTCTTAATTGACATAAATGTGTTTTTCATGCAGAATGATTCGATTTGCTTCGAAGTTGGTATACCGGTTTATTATGTTAAGGAACTTCCCTGATTAGTTTTCTGGGTTCATTAGTTAAGAATAAAGGGGGGAAAGGGGGCTAGTCCACCCCTTTTAATTCAGATAAATGGGTATTTCATGCAGAATTATTCGAATTGCTCCGAATTTGGTATACCGGTTTATTATATTAAGGAACTTCCCTGATTAGTTTTGGGGGTTCATTGGTTAAGAATAAAGTGGAAAAGGGGGGCTAGTCCACCTCCTTAATTCAGATAATTGGGTTTTTCATGCAGAATGATTCGATTTGCTCCGAAGTTGGTATACCGGTTTATTATGTTAAGGAACTTCCTTGATTAGTTTTGGGGGTTTATTGGTTAAAGATAAAGGGGGAAGGGGGGCTAGGCCACCCTCCTTAATTTATATAAACGGGTTTTTCATGCAGAATTATTCGCTTCGCTCCAAATTTGGTATACCGGTTTATTATGTTAAGGAGCTTCCCTGATTCGTTTTAGCGATTCATTGGTTTTCATGCAGAATGATTCGATTTGCTCCGAAGTTGGTATACCGGTTTATTATGTTAAGGAACTTTCTTGATTAGTTTTGGGGGTTTATTGGTTAAAGATAAAGGGGGAAGCGGGGCTGGGCCACCCCCCTTAATTGATATAAACGGGTTTTTCATGCAGAATTATTCGCTTTGCTCCAAATTTGGTATACCGGTTTATTATGTTAAGGAGCTTCCCTGATTCGTTTTGGCGATTCATTGGTTAAAGATAAAGGGGGGCTAGTCTACCCCCTTAATTTAGATAAATGATTTTTTTTGCAGGATTATTCGATTTGCTCCAAATTTGGTATACCGGTTTATTATGATAAGGGGCTTCCCTGATTAGATTTGGAGGTTCACTGGTTAAGTATAAAGGGGAAAACGGGGGCTAATTCCCCTTCACTTATTTTTTTGAGGGGCATTATTCTTTAAAATAAGTGTATAATATACAATTAGTGTGAATAGCCTGTGAGCTCAATGCCATCAGTTTAGCTGGGCACTTTTCTTTTTTATTTCATTTGTACCAATTGTTACCAAAGGAATATTCAAATACAGTAAAATAAAATAAATACTTATTTGAAGTAGGATAATCTTATCATTAAAAATAAATATAAGGATTTGAATGTTAGAAATTTTAAAAGTGGTTTTAACAATGAAAGAAAAAAATAGTTTATGCTATCGCTTTTTATTAACGAGACTGTACATATGGGATGAACTCCCTGGATCATATTCTTGCGTGTGTCACTAAGTTTCTGAAACTCTGATTTCTACTATTTATAGAGCACACTTCTAAAAAAAGCATGCAAAAAAAGATATTTCAAAATTGTAGAAGAAGTGTGGTTTTAAATGTTTTCAAGTAAAAAAAAAAAGAAAGGAAAAATTAAATATTACTAAAAAAATTGCATTTTTGCTTGATTAAAACATTTTCTTTAACAAAATCATTTAATAATATGTCATTTTTTAAATTAATCAAATGAAAAATAGTTGAAAGGATACCGAGTCCCTTTAAGGTACCTGCTTGCTTACGTAAGAAGCACTTACAAAAAACTTTGAAAAGAAACATTGTATTCACATTTTTGATTTCGTTTCAATGAAAATTAATAATTTACCTTTATCATTATATATATATTCCTATGAATATACAAAAATGTTAAATATATATGGACATTTGTAGAAATTTATCAAAAATTTGAAAAGGGTTACATGAAAAACAAATAAGCTTATTAGAAAAAAAAATTACTATTAAAGTGAACTATAAGCTTTTGGTCATTAAGGTTAGCTGGGTGAGAAAGTTCCGCCAGTTTCGTCCGGGATAGCTCACATGGTAGAGCACTGGCGGCTTCAGCCAGGAGATCCCTGGTTCGAATCTTGTTCCGGACATTTTTAGCCCAGTTGAAAATTTACATCTAATATAAGCTTTTATATAGTGCACCTACTACAAGTTAAATGATATCTCAGTAAATACAAATTTTAGAGATGATCGAAAGGTCAATTATAAGATTTTCAACAGTTTTACCATGTTTTTGTTCAAATAACAGGCCATAATTTTGAAAATATTTATACAATTAAAATTCTTTTAGTAGATGCACTAGACAGCAATATATAGAAGAAGCTCACAAAGTTTTGCGGAATAATAATAATAATATTTTTAGTTTATCATTTTTGAAGTGAGTTAATTTCGTGTAAAAATCAATTTTGAGAAAAATCCATTTAATGCTGCTCTCAAATCCGAAAGGATAACTTTATGACATAAGTTTTAATTAATTTTTGATAAGAAATGCATGAAACTAGCAGGTGTTGTCGTTCAGAAACTATGTAATCAAACTGTGTTTTCCGTTTTTTTATAGATCTTTCAGAAAATATTGTCAAAGTGGGCGTTTTGAACCGAATTTCCACGCGAAAGAAGACTAACCACTCAAGGAAGGATGAAAAACGTTTTTGTCACGTGATAAAAATCACTTATAACTCAATACGTAAATTATTTATCAGAAAATGGAAAACACAGTTCGATTCCAAATCGCTTCCGTAGTCAGGCTTTCCAATTTTATACATTTCCGTAAAAAAATGAATTTGTAAATGTGTCAAAATGTTTTGCGATTGTTGAGCAGAGCAGTTGAGAACAGCCTTAAGGGCTCTCAGGACTGAAAAAATGAAGAAAAGAAGACCATTTTCAACATTTAATATCTTAAAATGTATGTAATTTTAAAACAAATTTTATATTGTGATGAAATATATAAGTATGTTCTATCATTTCATGTATTTAAAAAACTGCAAGATGCAGAATTAGCATTTATAGGGGGCTCCAAACTGTCAGATATTTAACAAAGAGAAAATTGGTATAACAGCTTACGCGCAGGATTACGAAATAAATTTTGAAACTAGAATGAAAATGTTGGTGTCTACTTACACTTCAGATAGTAATAATTACCCTGAACCTAAATAAATTTGTATTTAAAGCATTTTTATATTTTTAATACAAAGCTGTATTTGGGTAATGCAAAATTTTGAAAATTTCAACAGTATAATCACCTAAAAAAATATTTTTTTGAACAATGAAAAGGAAATTTTAGGTTCACATTATAGAAACTAACATGAAACATGTGTTTTCAAAATTTCATGAAAAAATATTGAGAAGTTTTTGAGATATGGCGCGCATTATTCCCAAAAACGGCATTTGGAGAAAAATGACTTCAAAATTTCGAAAACGCCGCTTGAGCTATTAAGGGGTCTCAGGACTCTTAAAATCGAAAAAAAAAATGAAAGAAAAAAAAAGACCATTTTTTACATTTAATATCTTAAAATGTGTGTGATTTCTAAACATAATTTTTGCTGGGATGAAAGATATAAATATGTTCTTTCATTCCATGTATTTAAAAAATTGCAAGATGCAGAGTTAGCATTTATAGGGGGCTCCAAACTATCAGATATTGGACGAGAAGAAAATTGGTACAATAGCTTACGCGCAGAATTACAAAATAAATATTGCAACTAGAACGAAAATTTTATTCCCTACTTATACTTCAGATTGTAATAATTACCCTGAACCTAAATAAATTCGCATTTAAAGCATTTTTATATTTTTAATACAAAGTTGCATTTAGGTAATGCAAAATTTTGGAAATTTCAACAGTATAATCACATAAAAAATATTTTTTTGATCAATAAAAAGGAAATTTTAGGTTAAGTTTATACAAACTAACATGAAACACATGTTTTGAAAATTTCATGAAAAAATATTCAAAAGTTTTTGCGATATCGTGTGCGTTATACCCAAAAACGTCATTTGAAAAAAAAAACAAAAAAATAACTTCAAAGTTTCGAAAACACCGCTTCAGCTATTGCGTGAGTAGAATTCTAAAAGCCATAACTTCTGTTCTAATGGGAATTTCAAAGAAACAATTATATCAAAATGTTCAGAAAAGATAGGAGTTTAACATCTAAACAGATTAAAATTTCGAAAATTTTGAAGCTTTAAGAGTCCTGAGACCCCTTAAACGTTAAATTAGTACATTTTAACTTTAAATTGACTATAACTTCTGTTCTAAAACATGGTAGAAAGAAAAAAAAAAGCAGTTTTAGAATCGTAAAATGATGTACTTTTAAAGGAAATAATAAAAACAAAATCGATAATTTTCGCGAAAGGGCTTTTTTCCAACGAGGCAGATTCCTTAAATAAAACGACATTCAAAATTTTGATTAGAACAAAAGATATGGCAAAATAAACTACTCTCGCTATACACTTCGAAAAAAGAGACAGATTTTATTTAATTTAGGAATATAATACAACCACAAACGAAAGTATACAATAACCACTTCAGAGTTACTAACGATTCCGAAAAGCGTTCTTTATCTTTAGAAATATCACAAAACAATATATTTTCGAGCTTTAAAGAAGCATTAAAAAAGCATCATTTGCTGCCATTGATTTTCGGAAACGTTTCCGAGTAAATTTTATGGGACTCAGTTTTATATTTAGGCTTCTATAGGTATAGACCGGGAGCCGGCAGCACAGACAATCACCTCATTGAGTTCATGGATGAAATTCTAAAATTAGTTAAATTTTTATTTGCATATTAAAACGCAATCGGTCTGCCAAGTCATATCTTGGTGGAAAAACACCTGGAAACCCGATTTTAGCGGCTGACTCGTTGGTTTACCATTGTGTTTTCCTGCTCCCAGTCTCCATGTTTTCATACCTTTTGGTGCAGGAAAACACAATGGTAAACCTACGAGTCAGCCGCTAATATCGGGTTCCCCGGTGTTTTCCACCAAGATATGACTTGGCAGACCGATTGCGTTTTAATATGCGAATTAAGATATAACTAATCGTAGAATTTCTTCCATGAACTCGATGAGGTGATTGTCTGTGCGACCGGCTCCCGCTCTACTACATATTATAAAGGTTTTTCGGACGCCATCAATTCTCAGGTAAAAATTTTCATTTTTGATAATCATGTTTTACAGGTAAACGTGATAAATTAACAACATTAAACGTAACATTAAAATTAATATTATTATGTTACTCTTGCATGTATAAATGTAATTACGCAGCTGAAAATGCTTAATTGAGAATTGATAGCATCCTAAAAAGCGATATTCCGGTTCGAGAAAACTAATTAATAAATATACTAAAAAAAAAAAACTATTCGGAAACGTTTTCGTGCATGATTATGGCAGTAAAAGAAACGTTGTTTTTATAAATTATTATTTAAATCTCGAAAATAGGTTCGTTTCTGAGGTCTCTAATGATAAAGAGCGCTTTTTGAAATCATGAGAGGGTAACTCAGAAAACGTTTTGATCGTGGTATATTATTATACATAATATATAATTATACATATTCGTTACTTAATATATATTTGACGTTTTCTTACAGTGTATACAACATAAAGAGTGTTCATTCTGAAATTATTTTAAGCGGTTATTTTCGGGATTGTACTCACGATTTCAAGAAAATGGAAAGTTAATTTTAAGCGGTTATTTTCGGGATTGTACTCACGATTTCAAGAAAATGGAAAGTTAGTTTTTCATAAAATTTTAACACCTTGTATATGTAAAAGAACGTACATTTATGGGAAAAAAAGGTACCCCCCACTAATAACTCTACAGGAGATCATCGTACAAAATTGCAATTGACACCAACCGATTAATAATAACTTCAAGTAATTAATGCTTTACTTAAATTATGTTTCAGGGATTGTCTATTTATTGATATCGTAACAATCTTTAAAATTCGTATTACTAACACATAATTTGGACATCATATATAGATTCTTTGGTAAATTTTACCTTCGTAGGGGAGACCGGGGCTAGTTGGCTACAGGGGTAAGTAGGCTCAGTCCTCATAAATCGCCTGTTTGTGGATAGATTGCGAAACCGGTCACAAAGTACCTTTCTTCTTGCTTTTTACAATCCTCATTGTAGTTTTGCAGCGTTACCTACGTGCAGTGGACATTTATTACAATTTTTCTGCTTTTTGCACTCATAAGTAATTTTTTGTTGCTTCATTCTTTTTCTAATTTCTAATACTTATCTTAATAATTGCGATTTAACTTGTGCAGTTTTTCTTGGTGTATGATTAACTGTACCTACCCCATATGTGATTCACTTGGATTATTTATACTTAAATGGTTACGTGTAACTTTTGTGAAAAAATTTATTATGGGGATAGTAGGCGCATTGAACACGGGGCAAGTTGGCTCGGTGTCTGGTGTGCGCTAGTAGCTTGAAAAACAGTAAACACCGAGAAAAGTGGTTGCAATGCAAGATTTTGGGCACACGAGGCTTGCCCAAACGGAGACACTTGATTTTTTATTTGTGACAACTGTAACTCTGATGATGATATCAAGTAGGATAGAAGTTACTCAATGTTAATGTTTTATTCATTATTTTTATGTCTATATAATTTAGAATTTACACTATACGGCGATAACGCCTTTGTTTAAACTTACTAGTGATAATAAAATTGATTTCTCTTAACTGCGTGTCTTATTTGAGTTTCATTTAAATTTTTATAAAACGTATGCCAACTTACCCCATAGGTATAGGCAACTTGCCCCGTGACGGGGTAGATTGGTGCACAATTTTCCTTTTACTTTAGGCTCCCGCTAAACATAAACTACAAAAGCTACAAACTCAAAACTCCGGGTATTTATAGCCCAATACATGTTCTTTAAAAGTACAGTAAAAGTTTCATAAAAAAACTTTAAAAAAATTAATAAAAATCAATAGCTAAAAACTACGCCTATTAGCCCCGGTCTCTCCTATACCAAACGGCAAGTCAATCGGTTAGGTAGTTTAAGAACTATGCATATTTAGAATTTTGAACTCCTAATGTTAAATTCATTCTTAATTGTTGCAAAACACATTAAAATACGCGTCGTTTCGTTATCATATCTTAAAAACGATTTAGCGGAATAAGATGTAATTGTAGATTACGCATATTTTAAGCTTTTAAGAATCTACTTTTATAGAAAAATCATAGATTATAATCCAAATTTTTCTTGCAAAATTAATTAAAAAATGTATACTATTTAAAAGTTTTACAATAGTTTTTGAGTTATGCTTAAAAGTCTATAGGCACTGGAATGTGTTTTGCAAAGATTGAAAAAAATAATATGAGTTCCAAACTTTAAATATGGTAAATAATTTTAATCTGAAGAATCCAAATACGCTGTCAAAATTAGGTGTTAATAAATTTTAAAGTTTGTTATACTTTCATTATCTATACGATCCCCAAAACATCATTTAAGTTATATCAATAATTAGCAGACGTATTACTAATATTTGATACCAGCCACATTTTTATAGAATGATTTACGGCAGAGTCAGCAAAGGCTGTCCTTTTCTTTTTCCTCATCTGTACATGAAATGATATAAAAGTTTGATGCTTCAGTTAATATTCTTAAAATCAGCGTACTCAGGTTTATAAAAAAAGTTTTCGAATTTCTCGCTTTTATGAAATTATTAATTTTATATTTTTGTAAGAAATTTCGTTTAGATAGCCACCGGGATTAGACCACTGTTTGAATTATGTATATGCTATATGTGTGCATGAATTTTGGAAGAATATGTATTATGTCTTAAAATTATTATAAAATTAAATATATCATATGCATGGTTATTTTAACTCTTTCTGATCATTTTTCTTTTTGAAAAATATACTTTTGAGTTTAAAAAAATTAAAAGGAAACATCTAAATCGCAAAAATTAAAGCATGCTAAAATCTAGGTGTCGAATATGTTAGTAGTTTGTTTGCATGTATTATGCTTATTATTTTTATTTGCATTTAATATGATTAAAAACTATGAAACAATCGAAAAATTTTTGGAGACTTTTGGAAAATGTTATAGTATTACTACAACAGTATTAATCATACATAAAAATTTTTGAGTGATTTTCCTCTTTTATCCTAAATTACTGGTTTGGGCAAGTAACTCTATAATAAAAGGGAAACTTAATGTTGCATTTTTGTTGTTGTCTTCATGTTTCATTAATTAATTAATAATTATTAATTTAAAGAACGAAACATCTATTTAGAGTCAAAGTCTCAGCAATGATATATAAAGCTTTAATCTAAACTTTTTTATTTTATTTTATTACTTAATTTTGAAATATAATTGATAATAGTAAATTAAAGACATATGCTATCACATTACTACCTGCAGATAACAACAATAGTAATTTTAAAGACAAAATAAAGCAAATATATATTAATTGGACGCCAGACGCGAAAGGATTTAATATTCCTTTAAAAATTGTACACATTGGTTTACTAATTTGTAAGATAACAAGCTTTAACAATTCCGCTAACTTTTAATATTTTAAATACATCTAATAACTTAAAACCAGTAATCTAGAATGATTGAATCGTTTTAAAGTTCATTTTTTAATTTCAAAATAGTAGCCGAAAAGAAAGTACTGCATGCTCAAACGATTCTGTGCTACTGACTTGTTCTAGTAAGAAATAGTTAAAAAAAAAAAAAAAAAAAGCCTTTGACATTATTCATCTCCTCGTTCAAAAAATTAAAGAAAACTCTTCTGATACTTATAAGCTATGGGACACATAAAACCATTGGTCGAGAGAGCCAATAAATCTTCCACAAAAAAATATAGAGCTGAAAAGACACTTTGATGACCATTTATCGATTGAAGTGGTATGCTTCTATCAAGAGGCTGAGATCATTTTTCAGGTGGCTTACAAAGTAGGGTAAATGAGGAACCCCTAACTTTCTTTTCACCCAAGTTTCCCATCCATATGGTGAACCTTCTGGGCTTTTAGGGCGATAAGAGTTTGCGAGCACCTTTTTTTATTATTATTTTACCATTTTTAAATGTCGAGAGTGTATTACGGCGATAAGATGCGCCTCACTTCAATCTATCATACCTAAACCTTGGGTATAGCATACACCACTAGCGTGGAATTAAATACATTTAAAAAGCATGAACAGATGACATGAAACGTTATATTGGTAATTCAAAATATTATACATTATTATATAATATATCAAAGTTATATTGGTATTCAATAACGATTTATTGGTTATTTAATTTATCAGCGTTAAATGTCATTAGCAATTATATTTTAAACGAATAATTATAACGGAAAATTACATAAATGATTCATTACTTAAAAGATGATTAAACAATTAAAAATATGTTAAAAATCGAGTATTTTAAAGGTTTAATCATTTTTTAAATAATGAATCATTTATGTAATTTTATATTACATTATAAAGATGAATTTTAGTATCCTCAATTAGTTTATCTTAGGAATAATAATAATCTATATATATTTATATTTAGCCTTTAAAAAAGATGTTAAAATGAGTAACTTGTAAAAAAAACAAAAACTGCGTTGTTATAAAACACTAAAGATAAATACACCTTGTAAGAAGGTTTTTCAAAGTTTTAATTTTGTTTTCTTATAAAGTATAGAAACCGTAAATGAAATATTACAGTTTCGTTCTCAATTCTCGCATTGCATTAGAAAAATATAATACAAAAGTATTATGAGTTTTATTTAATTTGTTGTTCTAAACTGAATTGAATTCAATTTGTTTCGCATAAAATAAATCTAATTAATCTGTATATCAGTATTTTTAAGAGATATATATTTTTTTTTATTTATCAGCATTAAATGTTATTAGCAATTATTTTATAAATAAAAAGAGTAATTATAATACATATTACATATATTTATATTATTATACATATATTATTATGCATATATTTATATTATTATACATATATTATTATGCATATATTTATATTATTATACATATATTATTATACATATACAGGGTGGTTCAAATTAAAGTATCCCTGTTTCAGACGCTCTAGTGAGAGAAGCAGTGGGTGTAACGTCTTCATATTTAGAGGATATACATATCAGACCATGGGAAACTGATTGGTTCAAAAAAAAAAAAAAGTTAGTTCAAACAAAGACCGCTAGGGGAAAATGGGGCGCTGCGATCGGCTTAAGGTAAGGAAAATGTAACGAAACAAATAAGCAAAGAATACAAGGTGTCGGTAATTAACAATTTAAAAAAATTCCCACCACTAAATTTTTAGTATTCTTTGCCGAATAAGAATGCTAACAAAATTAACCGGAGCATATATTAATAAAATTTAAACGAATAATACTAATAAAATTTATTGGTAGGAATCGGCTTATTGGCACCTAAATGCTTACACCTTTGGTCATATTACATTTTCTAAACCGATCCCAGCGCTTCATTTTCCCCTAGCGGCCTTTGTTTGAACTAAAACTTTTTTTTTTTTTTTTTTTGCACCAATCAGTTTCCCATGGTCTGATATGTATTGTATATCCTCCAAATATGAAGACGTTACATCCACTGCTTCTCTCGCTAGAGCTTCCCAAACAGGGATACTTTAATTTGAACCACCCTGTATTTATATTTACCCTTTTTTGAAAAAGGTGTTAAAACGAGCAACTTAAAAAAAAATAAATAATAAAAAAAAAAAATAAAAACTGCGTTGTTATAAAACAGTAAATATAAACCATGTATATAAATAATTTTAAGAATTTGACCAGTTCCTTGGTTAAGGGAGTTTGAACTCTAAAAATTATAAAAACCCACAATTCGTTTAAATATCCACTTTTCTACACAATTTTAAAAGTTACTTATTTTTTGCATACTAACTTCATATAATGCAAATAACTAAACAATACTGAATAACGACTCTTATGAATATCAATTCTAATTATTTGGAAAGTCTAAATTATAATTAAATTATAAAGTTCAAATTACAGCAAAAGAATTTGAAACATTTAAAATGTTAATGTCTGGCTCATTTGGGTCTGAAAGAATCCTATGATTAATAATAATAATAATAGTTGCTTTAAAAAAAGAGTATTTGAAAGTTTATGAAAAGTTCTCAGGTTCTGAACACCTGAAGAGGGCATTAAAAGTACCAAGAAGGAATGGAAAACAGCAAAATTATATACAGAAGAAAACATTTTCTGTCTATGCTTTCAATTCTTAGTGAGAAAACCGAAATATTATCATTGACAGGATATGAGATTCAATTCGGTTTCTGTATAAAAGTATCTTTTTAAAAGTAACGCAAAGTTTTTTTCAATTTTTAAGTAAGTTGTTAAAATTATTTTTCTTAGTACTTTTTTTAAAGTAAACTGTTTCAATTATATCACGCTTTGCAAGACTTCCATATGCATTTATTTCTGAAATGAATGCCTTCAAATTTAACAAGTGGAGGAATAATATTTTAAATAGCAATATTAAAAATAATAGTTGATTAAAAAAGTTTGGTTTTGAAATCCACAAAAAAATTCTCACATTTTGGGGACCTAATCATAAAAGTAAGATGAGGAGAGATCATCGATAATATAGGGGAGGGTAGTACACAGTGAGACGAAAATTATTATTACTTAACAAATGGTACCACAACTGTGTACCACAAGTAGTACACATTGAGACAATGCATATATTTTCATAAATCATACATTTTTACACTCTATCAATAATTTTCTGCAGTTTATGATTTCTAATTAATATTTCTAGATTTTCAAAATATTAAAAATGTGAGCCTCGGGTGGACAATGGCAGACCTTGGGCTACCCCCATGCGAATTTTCAGCCTCTTATGTTTAGTAAATTTCCCTAGCCATCGCACGGCCACACACAAAGAGAGAGAGAGAGAGAGAGAGAGAAACCTTCTTTTATTAATAAATAACTTTTTTAACTTCAGAACCACATAGTAGGAACACAATAAGACACGCCTCACTGTATACCACAACTATGTGTCTCACTGTGTACTTTCGTTACGTTGCAACAAAATGGATGCCCATCTGTTACATCAATTTCATCGCTTTAAAAAGTTTATGTCGTTTTGCCGAAATAGTCTATTATTAGATATAGCTATGTTTGGTTAAGTAAATGTATGTCATATCGAAGGAAATAAAATCTAAAATAGCCGTTTATGTAACTTTAACCACTGTAAAATAAGGAATTATTTACTATTTTGTCGGACGGGTAACTGAAGTGCCGAAACTACATCCACGTGTTGCATAAGATGAGGTCGTTATGTGTGTGTGCTAGCTTGAAGAAAAAGTCACAACTATATGTCAAAGTGACTGCTGTCTCACCGTGTACCATGTCTCACTGTGTACTCCCCTACCCAATATTCTTCCTATTTTTTGAGTTATATATCCTTAAATTTACTGAGTTTAATGATATAATAGTTTACGAGTTCTGCTTACTTTAATAGTTAATAGAATTTTAACATTTGCAAGAACCTTATCTCAATTTATGAAAAAAAAAGTATATTAATAGTTCCATAAAAAAGAGTGTTTGTTTGGTTTTAGAATTCAATGAAAAGTTCTCAGATTTTGAGGACATAAAGAGGATCATAAGAGCATGGGGAAGGGAATGGAAAACCGCACAATTTTATCCAGAAGAATACATTCTCAGTGTGTTCTCCCAATATTAAGTGAGAAAAACCGAATGTTATCATTGCCAGGCTATCAGCTTCAACTTCTATGTTTATTTTGGGAGTGAAAATGGAAGCGATTGAGCTAGGCGCATATTATTTTCCCTTTTCCTGCCGCCCAAAGAAAAACACTTGGAGATTTCGTCCCCTATTAACATTTTCAGCAACCCAAATCTCCCAGATTTCCGACTACTTCCGCCTATAAGTGCATTCAAAGATAGGGTTCCTAAGAAATAAACAGAATACAGCTGTAACACTAATTAGCTTTTAATATTCTCTGTAATTCAATTACTCTGCTATTTCAGCCTAACAAGCACCAGTTTAATTCAATATTTATTCGTTTTTTCAGCTCTAAATACAGAGCTGTCAATAAACGATTTTTTGTTTGTAAATTGTTTAGGCCACTAGCCAATATATGCTAAAATACAGTAAAATCTGTTAAAACGGAAAATTTATATAATGAAATCCTGCCGTAAACATAAAAAATCAACAGTGATAGTGTAAATATGATTAAAATGAAATCTGCTGGAAAGAATACGTAACCTAAATCCGTTTACTGTAATATCCGCCGTATAAATCTGTAAGGAAAAAAATATTTTTAACCAGAATGTTTACTTAATAGATGGAGTCAAGGAAGTACAACATAGGACTGTGCGTCTATCTGTTGGCGATGGCTAGGGATAGTCTACTGCATGCTATAAATTTGGATGAGGATAGTCCGAATGTAACTGAGGCTCGATTTTTCATTGTTTAATAATTAGTTGAGATATTAATTAAAAACCCTGATGAACATCGTTTAATGGCGTTCTGAAGATAGTACTTGAGATTTTAGGGGCTTTCCCCGGATCTTCACGAAAACAAAAGTGAAATGTGTGTTTTTCTTGTGCATTTTGAAATCCCGACCGAGTCCTCCGTAAATTTACAAAAAATAAAAAAATAAAGACACAGAATTTTTCGCCTCATCTTCCTGCTTCTAACTGTATCTTTCGTTAAAAAAGTATCAATATTTATTATTTAAAAAAAAACATATTTACTGAAACTCGATTACGCGTCATTTTTCAAATTTTCAATTTTTCAGAATTATGTGCCACATCCGCTTCCCAGACGAAAATACAAAAGAAAATAAGAGGGTAAGTGTGATCGCAGATCGCACACAGGGTTTCGTTTAATATGTTTTTAAAACACTTTATCCTAAAATTAATAAATCAAAATTGTTAATTTATAATTATTAAAATCTTACATAAATGACAGGACCTTTATATTTAATTTAAAAATAATTTTAAAAATGTGTTTTAATCAAATTGAAAATATTCAAGTAAAGTTGTTTAAATAAAATTAAAAAATCCGAAAATTTTAAATTCATCAATTTCAAAAATTTAGCGGAGGTAAAATAATAAAAAATAATATTTGCTCTAAAAAATAATATTTTTAAGAGCAAAAAATTGTTCAAAACATATTCAAAATGCTGAAATAATTCACTAAAAATCCATATTAATTCTTTCATTTTTTTAAAAACTCACTAAATGGCGCCAAAAAGAACATTCAATATATATTAAAATTCGAAATAAAAAAGAAAAGAAATCTCTTTTAATTCCCCAATAATGTATATAGATAACTTGAAAAAAATTGTACATAAGAAGTGTGTTATTTAAAAAAAATTGCCAGTAGATAGACAACCAAACAAAAGAAATCAGGGAGATTCAAACATTGATTCTTCTGACATTAATCAGTTTTTAAAAGTTTAATTATTTTTATTTAGAGTTTTTCCTTCTTATTTTTTTTTGATGGGGGGGGGGGGGGGCGACACACAATACTTCACAATTCAGCATACTTTTCCACTTCTGGCAGTATCATTGGTTTCGAAAAATACTAATGTTTACTATTTCAAAAAGTATTTCTCGGAGGTCAATAAGCGTTCATGTTCATCTTTTCCATTGTTTTTGCTAGTTTTAAAATGTTATCTTCTTTTTCCGAAAGGAAATATAAAGAAGGGGAAAAAAGAAAAAAAAACTTACTTATCCCCGGTACCTTTCCGGTTCTAAAGATATCTTTGGTTTCAAAAAGTATTAATATGTATCATTAAAAAAAAAATTTTTTTTTTGGATGTCGTTTTACGTATTCGCCTGATTTTTTTATTTTATTTTATTATTATTTTTTTTTTCACAGTGATACTATTACTTAGATACCATTTTGCGTCTTACTAGAATTGTGCTTTCGAAACATGGTGTCACTAGTGGAATATATCCTTTCGCGTTTTAAAAGAGTGGGGCTCGGGCTCTTTTATTGTTATTTAGGTTTTCTTAGGCTTTGGGTTAATTTTCAATATAACTGAAAGTTTAATGTATCTATATGTCAGAAATTAAATCAGCAATCACTATAACGGAGGCGTCTTAGCTCATTTGGAAAGATTTTTGCTTAATAAATATAAAATGATACATATTCGAGGTTAGTTTGCAAAACAAACCGAAGTGTGTAAGCCCTGTGTACGCTGCCGAAGGCAGTTGGGCGTCCAACTCTATTTTCGTTTGTATATATTTTCGTTTAAAAATGTAAATTTATGCAAATTTGAGCGTGTACACTGCCAAAGACAGTTTGGCTCCCAACAGTACGTTCGCTTGGAAAGATATTTGTTTAAAAATATAAAATCAGTCAACGTTGATTTTAGGGATATTTCCGATTATTATAACAGGCTAGGGAAACGCCAGTGGGTCAGCTAGTAAGTTATAATTTATTAAATAAAATTTCTGGCTCTAAACATGTTTATTTAATCCACAAATTATACGTTGAAAATTGTGAAATATTTCTTTCAAACGATAAGTTAAACCGAAAAAATAAATAATTACGTGAGAAAATTCTAGCATTAGTAAATTATTCTAGCATTTAGTTTCTTAAATTTTTTTATCAAATATAACAGACTCTCCGTTTAGATCAAGGCGTCATAGAAACATGAAAATTTATTCCTGAAAGCATTGTCTCCTAACTTTTAATGCAAACACTTGAAATTATGGATGAATTTTCAACATTCTAAAACATCGTTGATCAGGTATCATACGTCAGTTGCTGCATATCAGCTAAATATCGTAAACATTTTGTGTGCAATTTAATTCATTTTTGTATTTCATTATATACATGGAAATTAAAGACAAATTATTCAAAATGACATAAAAAACATTTTCTCTGAATTACTTGTATAAGAGGGTTTACCCAAGACAAAAACTTGTATAAAACGGGAGTTTTCTCTGGTCCATGGTGATTCCATCTTACCAGGTTTTACTGTTGCTATTTAAGCTATCTAGATATATCAATCTCCTAACATCGCAAGAATTTTTTATCTTACGTAAGTCTGTTTAATTTAATTTAATGTAATTCGCTTCGCAATTATGATTGCTAGTCCACATCCTTCATCTAATACAAATGTACAATATTTTACAGCTGTGTACGTTTATTGGAGAAAAAAAGGTTTCGGTGGAAGTTTGAGATATACAGGGTACTTTCATAATTAAATCATGAAGGCTTTTTCTTTAACAACTTTAGAACCAATGAGTTTCAATTTATAAAATTTAGATTAAAAGAAAATTAAAAATCTGCAAGATATGTAGATACATAAAAACAAATAGAATACTAAATACTTGTTTTTGTTCATGGATGCTAAGAAAATATGTGTAATTTTTTATATCAAATACGATGGACATTTATTCTGGAAATTTGAAGTTTCTGTGATAGTCAAAACTGAAGCACTGGTGATTATTATTTTTTCATTATTTTTATTTTTTGGATGTTTTCTTAAACTCATACACTTCTGAATTTATTTTGCATTTTCAATATAAATACATGCAACATTCCCAGTAATCTTAAATTTGTCTATCCGGACATTTAAAGCAGTCTTGTGTGCAGTCCGTGTACCTACCAAATGTTTTTCACAAATTTTGGATCGTGATTGTTCGCACAAATTGTTATTCATTTTGTATTAGATAGTTAATTTTAATAAACACGTTTTCTGAAAAATCAAAATTCTATCTTAGCACTGAAAAAAAAAAAAAAAAAAAAAAAACTACGTACGAAAAAAAGTCAGTTATTGCATGTTGATGGAACTCTTAAATGAACAGCTTCAGAACAGTACAGACATTTTTATCATTATCGTTAATCTTTTTTAACCGAAGCGAAACTAAACAAAAAACGAACAAAAATATTCAAACACTCCAAAAGAACACAGAAGTGTATTACTCTATTCAGTGTTTTATTTATACGTAATTTACATTCTTTGCATTTTATCTCGCTGTATATTTTGTAAATATAAAGGCATTGATTCAAAAGTTACTTTTAAAAAATCTTGCTTTGTTAATTATGGAGCACCCTGTACTCGTAACTTCTACGAGAAAGTATCATTAAGCTATTATACGGGAAAGTATCATTAAGCCATTGTTATTGACAGCTAATATTAGGAAAATGCTGACGAGAATGCTGTTACTCACATATATAGTGTGATCGTAAAAAAAGTTAGCGTAAGAATTTTAAATATGGTTTGATAAAAATTCTTCTCAGTTGAGAAGGTAAAAGAACAATTCAAATATTATCAATTTTACGCATCTGTGTGTCAACACTCAACATTCGAAATGTCACTAGTTCTTTGAATTGCTTTAAACTATATTTTATGTTTTTACTTCCCCTTTATATTCTTCGAAAAGATTAATACTTATTTGTGTTCTACAACTCAAGATGGCAACTTCATCTCAACTTGGCAAATAAAGAATTGCTTTATCTCATTTTCTCATCGCAGTTACTAGTATTTTCTAAGATCGCACAGTGAGATAAGAAGACCATTTACAACGTGGGCAAAGACACTTATGTCCCGTTTAAAACTTTGATGCTTGGGACAAAATGGCTATTTTTAGGGGGTGCTATTTGGGAAAAGGTATCATGTGTGACCTAGACAGGAATAACCCCGTAGAATATCGTTTTACTCGGTAATCCAACAACGTCAACATCAAAATTACTTTTGAAAGTACGAGAACTAATAATAAAACTTATATCCCTTGAAATTTTTCACCTGTCTGACATGTCATTTAACTTTATCTGATGTAAGTTATGATGTATATTGCTCGCACAAATAAAGATGATGGCAATTTTCGGATGAATAGAACGCTGTTAAAAACTTCTAAGTCTTTAACGTTTGCTATGTTCTTTTTGCATTAACACTGTGTAGGTTAATTACAAGGTGGATAAAGACATGTATATAGCTTAAATATATATATATATATATATATATATATATATATATATTAACCTATAGTCCTTACGTTAGTAATCTAATAATGGTTTAGTTTTAGACAGAACAGCGCCTATATGAATAAATTTTTGTGGCAGGTATGTTATTAAAAAATATTTATATAAATAAATAAATAAAGTTAATTTAAATTTAATTCCTTGGAAAACTTGCAATATCGATGATATCTTAAATATGATGGGTGTCTTTTTGTTAACTTCTGTATACGAATATATATTTTACACTAGGTGACTCTGATAATGTACAAATTATGGAAATCTGCTTTTATATCATATGAATGTAATCATTTGAATTTTGAAACAATTGTAATATGCAGATTAATAAACAAAGTCATTACATGCAAAGAAGGAAGAAAGAATTATCCGTTATGTCGTTTTTTGATATTTGTTTTTTACATTGATATAGAAAAATATGGTGCTGAATAATCATAGTAGAAAAAGAGCAAAGAGCACTGCATTTCGAATTTATTTGGTGTTAGTTTTACATGATGGTATAAATAGCGTTTTAAAATTGCTGCCTGCCTTTATAATATCTAAATTTATCAAACATAGCAGGACATTCTTTATAATGAAAAAAAAATTAGCTCGGTAAATCACATTTCATTCCAATTTGCACTGCAATTTTATACATATAGATCTACATCCTATTATTAAAAATGATACTCACAAAATAAAATATAAACAATTTTATTTGAGAATCATCATGGTTTTGTGGTTAAGTTAAGTAATACACAAAATTCATCTTTTACATTATAGTAAATGTAGCGTAACTTTTGATTTAAAGACAGGCTAGAGGTATCAGAATCATTTTACCAATATTTTAAAAATATTTACATGATTTTTTTTTTACGTTAATAGAAAGAGTGGAATAAATATAATTATTAGCGCTCATTTTGTAACATACTTTCTAACATAAATCTTAAAATGCATCTGAGAATCAGAAATGCTACTTACTATTTTTTTTCTAAATTATTTCAATAAATTCAGTACTTTAGCTTTAAGGATTTGCGATCAATATCTCATTTATTTAATAAGTTTTAAATAGATTGATAGAAAAAATATAACAACTACTATTATTATTTTTAAAAAGATTAACAGCGTTCTTTTCATTTTATTCGAATTCTTGATACATTATCTAACACAAAAATAAAAGTCCAAAAATTTAACTCTGTGCAATACATCGTTTTTCTTGGTGCACAAAAATAAAAAATAATTAAAGTACGCAAAGCGTATCTTTTTATACATCGTAAATTCAAGTAAGCTAGTACATGCAAAATGAAAGCATGATTTCTACCAATATAATAAAGAAGCAAGAAAAGCTTCGCTAGCTTGGGAATTGATTGTTTTATTTATCATGAGAGAATATCTGATATTTTTAACAAATGAAGGAGATATTTTACTTCATTTCCCAGGCAGTTGTTTTTGATACGTGATAATTTTAGCAAGTTTTTTTTTTTTTTTTGAAGGGGGGGGGGGGAGGTACATTTTAATATCAATAATTTCCATCGTGCAAAGCAAAACATTTTACCTGATATGATTCAGAATAGTGACAGGAATTTCTACACGTTCTTTGAATGAAAAGCAGTTAAAAACTTTGCTTCTGACAGATAAATTATCCATTTATTCTTCAAGGGTACATGAGATTATTTTATTATTGTTATTTTGTTTGGGAATGGTTAAAAAAAAGGCGCACGCACGTATCTATCACTCAGTATTTCTAGTTTAATTAGATGGTTTCATATAAACAAGCGCTGCTTTGAGATGGGGGTAAGAAGTGTAAAAACGGTTGAAGTTGGGTGCTTTTTTCAGGTAATGTACAATAAATATATGACAATTTTCTATGTTTAAAGTAAAGATGAAATTTAGACTTGAGGCACTGAAAGTGACTTATAAGTACTAAGATCATCATTATGATACTATATGTTTTTTTTTGTTTTTTTTTTTGTTAATGGTGTTCTAACATAGGTCTTATTTATTTATTTTACATCGTTTTCCACAGCCTTTTCCTTTTTTCTTGACAGGGTGACTTTATACATACTTACTTAAGTCAATATTAATAATAGTGTGATAAAAAAGTGCAGTAAATTAAGTACGCTAAAGAAGTTTTAAAAAATTGAAATGGTGTAAAGCCATCTGAAGTTGCAGGTACTATGGTAAAGTAAAGTGGTGTCTGTAAATAATTTTTATGTCCAAAGTGAAGTTGAACTTTTAACTTTTGGTGTACAAATCTACATAGATTTTATATTAAGTAAGGAATATTTATACTACAATGGACTTTTACAGTGTTCTAACAAAAGCTTTATAACTTATTTATTTCCCGCCAGTTTTTCTTGGATCGTTTTTGTTCGTCAGGAGTTTCATACTCATTTGAAGTCGAAAATTGATTGAATGTCGGAACATAACACAAAACAAATAAATAAATAAACTTTTGACATGATAGTAAAGTGA
Organism: Maratus speciosus; assembly: GCA_963932465.1. NCBI lineage: Eukaryota > Metazoa > Arthropoda > Arachnida > Araneae > Salticidae > Maratus > Maratus speciosus. The sequence continues at coordinate 406,049,805 of OZ010796.1, forward strand.
ATGAAATTGTGTTTATTTAAACAGTTTAAAACATTACTCATTTCTCTTTGCACGGATATTTTAAGATGAAGTAAGAAGTGTTAAGAAGTCTGAAGTAGCCAGGTAAAGTAAACGAGATTTATATAAAATGAAATTTATTTTGGCCCATAAATGTAAAAAGTGCTTTTATAAGGCCATCGTTGTGACACCGTTTTACGGTGTTCTAACAAAGGAATTGTGGCTTGATGATTTCACGTATGTTTTTCTCGTCTTTATTATGCTATTTGAGAGAGATTTTATACTTATTTAAAGTTAAAAATATATCGAATGGAAGTACATACAATATTGAAAAAAAAAAAAGCTCTTTACCTAATAAAAACTTACTTTACATTGAATAGAATAAAACAACTATAAAATAAAACTTTTCAGTACCTATTTTAAACGAATTTAAAGTTCTGGAATTCCATTTTATACCTTGTTATTCGTTAAATTATGATGCCAATGACATATTGGCAAAATAGGGATGATAAAGCAAGGAGTTTTGATAATTTCCAAAGTCCTGTGACCGTTTTTATTAAGAGAAGATTTAATAAAAGTTAAGAATATATGATTATATTTATAGTGCTTTGAGTGATTAAACTAACAGTAATTTTAAATGTGTTGAGTAGAGAAATAAGCTTATAAATTTTACTCAGCATTTATCTGTTTTGTCGCGAAATAAATTTCGGTTTAAAAACAGTAAGGTAACTTTTTGAATTTTTCTCGTTTTTAGAAGTATCTAGATCTTTGTGATATTATTATTTTTTTGTACAACTACTTTCTGAACTTCATCAGATTCTAATTTTCATATTCTGATTTTCATCTAGAAATCAATTTAAAGTAAATATTTTCATATAAGAAATGAAAACAATAGTTTGTTATTAATAAAAAAATAAGTAATAATTTAAAATTCTGAAATAAAATTATATTTTTTAATTAAATTTATTTTTAAATTTCATTTTTAGGAACGTAAAAGTAAATTTAAATCTTAATTTATATAAAATATTTTGGAAAACATTGAACAATGAATGTTGCTCGTCACCATATGCAAATAAATATTACTAACTAGTGATAAAGTTAACAAAATAGTAAAGAAGATTTGGTAAGACTTAAGATTTAATTGACTATTATAATTTTTTTAAAGTAAATTGAAGATTTAAACTAATGGTAATTTAAAATCTGTTCAATCTGGAAATGAGTTTATAAAATCATTTATTCCTTTTGTTTTGAAATTAAAGGTTTCTTCAAAATTAGAAAATGTTCTTCCTATTACTGGCGCGATTAAAACGTTCTCAAATTTGCTTGTTTTTGGAGGTAGACCTTTTTGATATTATTATCCTTATCGTACATTTATTTCCTTAACTAATGTATCCAAAACCAGTTTAAAACAAATATTTTCTTATAAGAAAAGGAAGCAATCGTCTGTTATTCATAAAAAAGAGAAAAAAAAGTTTAAAAAAATTAAACAAATCATATACAGTAAACTCTCCATAAGGCGGACTCTGAGTAAGACGGAAATTTGTCTAACGCGGAAAGATTTTCATGTCCCTGCGAATCCATAGACATAGAGTGAAATTTGTCTAAGGCGGAATATTGTCTACTGCGGAATATTTTCTTGGTCCCGATCGATTCCGCCTTAGAGAGAGTCTACTGTATATATATATATATATATATATATAATATCTACATATATTCTTTTTTTTTAACGCAAAGGGGAAAATAAATCTTAATTTATACATATAAACTATTTTTGAAAACATTGAGCAAGGAATGATGCTCGTCGCACATATACAAAATAGTTTACTATCTAGAGTTACAGTTAGAAAAGAGTAAATACTTACGAGTTGTGCATTCATTATAAAGATATTTACTCAATTTCAAAATGCATTTTACAATTAATAAATAATGCAACGAGAGAATTTGTTAGATCGAAAGCACGAGCTTTTAAAACTTGCTGTAAAATTCGTATTTCTGCATATTCAGTGAAAGGAATTGCTTTAATGTCTGGCAACACATTTAATAATCCACACCCCAAGAGCTTCCGTTAACGGCATTGTGTGTTTAAAAATAATGAAGCAACTACACGATAAAGTGCTCAATTTGTAACACTATCACGCTCGGGATGGTCTCGAGATGTTTGTCGTCCACTTCGTGTAGAACTTATGAACAGAAGCGAATATGATATGGAAACTAAAGTAGAAATGAATGCGGTAGCTGCTTTATTTTACTATTCTAAAGCGTGACAAAAGAGTGATCCTTGAATATGTTCGTCTTTGTAAAAGAGAATGATAATAGGTAAATTGAAAATGATCGTAAATTATTAATTCTGTGTCATAAGGAGTTAGTTGAGGATAATGTTTGTGTAATTTCTTTAAATTGAAATGCGTTTAGAAATTAATAATACTAGTACTAATGAAAAGCACTTAATATTGCAATAAAATGCTTCAAGATTGCATGTACTTCATGTTGTAATAGAGAGCTTCGATAATACTGTTATATGTATTTTACTATTAATATTCTTTTCAAAGAATCCCAATTAAATACAATATTCTTGATTAATAATTTATGTAATATGATAAGTAACACAATTAATCAGCGGCTTAAAATGGTAGATAAAACAAATAATTAATAAATATATTTTTTAATTTAATAAAATGCACATTACTCTTAATTTTATATTTAAAAGAAACGTGGAAAAATAAAGTCAGATTGATTTCCCCTTCCATCCGTATAAGAGAGATTTAAATAAAATCACATTTAAACTACAAGATAAATTAAAAAAATTATGTATTGCTTTAATTTATTAATTATAATTAATTATTACATTATTCCATATTTTATTTTCTGGTAGCAACTCGATATATTTTATAGATAAAATTGTGCACAATCAAACGAAAAAAAAAAATGAATATGTTATGTAATATCACTTTATGGGTGATACAGTATAATAACAGGACAAAATGAACTCTATGCACTTTGAAGTGGATTAAATGAAAATCGTTGAATATTACCTCAATTTAAAAGATAAGAAAAAGTATTCGTGATACTATCCTGTAATTTTCCATCAATTAATGAAATTTTATATCATGATTACGTACTATCACAAATTAACAAAAATAAAACTTTTTTTATACAAACCTCAAAAATAAAGATATCCCGAGTCCTTCCTTATCAAAAGTTACTTTAAAAATCTCTACTCACCTTTCTTTGAGACGAGACCTACTGATTTTAAATGACGAAAAACATTCCCGAGAAAAGTGACATAGCATGACAACGTTCTGTCAGAGAAGACAATTTTTTCTCCTTATTGTTTTAAGATTTTTAACAAAATAAAACTAACGATAATATCAATTATTTATTTCAATCGAAATAAATATAGACAATCTAAGTTTTCGTAATTAAATTAATAACTATTGAAAAAAAAGTCATGAAAATTTTACATTGTAAAGGACAGGATATAAAACACACACACACACACACACACACACACATATATGTATATGTATCCATATTTTTCTTTTATTTCTTCCATATTAATTCTCGTAATATTGTACAAGGGACTATATTTTATACATAACAGCTGGTATATTCTATATGTATATATATATAATTACAACATAGTTTTCCTTTTTCACAGCAGATGGCATGATGGCAGTAATGTACTGATTCTCAGCAATTCATGACCACATGTTCAAATAGTCCTAATCTAAACTGTTTGCATCTTTAAATATTTTAACAATGTGAATCAACTTTATAATGTTTTGGATCCTCTTATGTAATTTAGGTATTGTGCTCTTATATTTTCAATATCCTGTGTGAAGTGTATCTTTTTTTAGATCTCTTGATATTTTATTTTCTTTTCTTTTATGATGCGCTATTAGGTGCTAAATTTTGTCATTTTAGGCTCAATGCCGACAAAATTGGATGAAAAAACGCATCTTCACTATGAATTAACCAACAAGCACCTCTGATGATTCTGTGGATTATTCATAGTTTTTTTTATATATACTGGTTTCCAATGTTCACATTTTGTTCATCTATTAGAATTTTACCATTTGTTCATATATTTGTGATTTCATCTTTTATATATATATATATATATATATATATATATATATATATATATATATATATATATAAAACCATTAAAAACAATTACAAATTACTACAAAGAAACATAGTAAAAAATAGGTTGGTTGGTTGTATTTATGTCGGCCAATTATCTGCACGTGGGATATGGGCCCTAGGGAGGGAGTGCCTTCCGTGGAGGTCTTTCTAAGGGAACCTAATCCGTATTAACGCATGGAAGATCCACGGCTCGAAGAAAACCACGAAAACTCCGAACGATTAGGCCGACGGGCGCCATAGTAAAAAATAGAATTAAAGGAATAAAATGAAAATTTATATATATATATATATATATATATATATATATATATATATATATATATATATATCCATTTCTATTATTCAATTTCTGTTACTTTTTAGTATGTTTTTGGAACCTATGTTAAGTGTGTGGAGGGGAATTGTATATATATGTGCGTGTGTGTGTGAATATTAAATACCCATGAAATCTTGTTTACATAATGAATTTTATTTTCTAATATGCGAATATGTGAGATGTGTACAAAAATGAGATTCAATTCAGATTTATTATGAATATTTAATTTAAGAATTTTTCTTGGAATATATTAAAAATCATACAGAGAACTAAGCAGCTAGACGAATAAGAAGGTGAAACATTAATATTTTACTTTATAATGTAATAAGAATTGAGAGAAAGAAAAAAGAAAAAAAAAAGAAATTTTAAAAGAGAAATTTCTTTTGCATTGTTTTATTTTATTTTAGAATGAAGTTAGTTACAGACTTAAGACTAAAAGGCTTGCTGATATTTTTTTTAGAATCTAAGCATATAAGAAATCTGAGTGTAGGCATCAAAGACAAACGTTTACTTTGTGTGTGTGTGTGTGTTCTGTCTGTCTGTCTTTGGATGCAACCAAAAAGGGAAATGTTACGAGCTATAAATTAAATTAAAAGCTTCTTTATCGCTAAAACAATTGACCATTTATTTCTTCATTTTAAAGTATAAATTTTATCAATTTGGTACATTTTAAACTTCGTATATTGTTCATCGTTATTATTATTATTATTAATTCACAAGAAATAGTTTCGGATAATTTGGATATAGAAGTATGTATAATAATAAAAATATAATTTTTTACAAGCTGTAAAGAAATCTGACAATCCTTTGTTTGTTCTTTTCAATTTTAATTTCAGAGTTAAACGATAAAGAAAAAAATAAAGCCTCGAAACATAAATTTTAATAACAAAAATGAACTTTGAATCGGTATTTTATAGTGAATTTTTCCTTTTTACAAAATAATCTTCGATATTTATAACTACTTATTTAAAATAAAGACCAAACATATCTAAAAGTTTACAGCATTGAAGGTACAATTAGCGGTTTGTCAAATATACTGTAAAATATTTTGATTATCCTTCATTGGGGTAATAGTTCAGCAGAGACTAAATCATCTATACATAAACAGACATTAATATGCTGCAATAACTATTTTGATTATTTGCATTATTCCCTATATGCTCTTCCACTTGCGCGAAGTGATGTATATTAATAGTTAAAATTAATACCTAACGGATTATTAATAAGTGAGATAAATATTTCGTGAGTTTGAGAAAATAAGGACCCCAATTTCAGCTGTTCCAAAGATTGTAATTTGTACACAAACCCCTATTTCTGGTGAGCTAATTTGCTGCTATGTGTCTAACGGGCGCTAGGGCATCATTACCAATTTGAAGGCGTTTCACGCATGTCAGAGTTAACTGAGCCCAGTGGACATCCCTAGAGGTTTATCATAGCAATTAAACTGGTAATGTATCCTAACAAAAGCAGAATCTGAGAAGGTGTCCTATGAGTTACAGATGAGTTTTCCGCTATCACAAACAAACATCAAGTGGATTTTAGTAATTACGCTTTATGACGTTTAATGCACCGTCAGTAATCCTTTTCCTAATGACGTGATTTTTTTAAATTCAAAATAGAGGTCAAAATAATGACGTCCCCTAGAGCTAAACAGTTTCAAAATGAAGATAAACATGTTTGGGAAGAATGCACTCATATTTAATTTATTTTGATTTCACTGTATATTTCGCTGTGCATTAATTTATCATAATTTATTTTAAATGTTTATCTAGTAATTAGCCATAGAATGAAAATGGGTGTAATTGTTAGAAGTTGTTCACGACGACATTTCCCATTCCATATGGTGGGAGGTAAAATAAAAATAAGAAATAAAGCAAACTAAATGTGAATTAAAGAGCTTAAATAGGGGGAAATAGATAGACTGTTACGCATTTTGCTATTCAGAATTTATTTTTAGAATAGTTCGAACAAACGATAAAGTACCTTCAACGGTTAGCTTCATTTCCTGTTAAATAATTTTTCCCCCATTTTATTTTTCTTTGCAATTAGGTATTTGACAAAGTTTGAGTCTTTGTGATTATCTGTTTGGCAAAGTTTAAAGTGTAGGTGTTAAAAATTAATTGAGAATAAAATATATTCTGAGGCAGATATTTAAGTAACTTTGATATGAATTAAAAATGTTTGGTTTTGTTCCAAAAACATTGTTGTTAAATGAGACGTTGCGAAAGAAAATTATACTATAGTGGTTTAGTTTTAATGAAGAACTAATAAATAATATGGAAATATAAATGTAATCACAATTCTTTTTAGAAGTTGGTACATATAACATTGGGGATGAAAAATGTGTTTCTATTCAGAAAAGAAGGGAAAAGAGAGAGAAAGAAAAACATCGACTGAAATTCTTTAAAAACACGTTTTTGGGAATGTTTTATAAATTTATAATGAATATTTGATTAAGCTATAGGACAACCAAAATTACCGAAATTTCAAAACAGATTTCGAGACTTTAAGATACGTGAGCGATAATATTCGAAAAATATAAAAAGTTACTCTATAAAAATATCTATTTTTATATAAAAACCTAATTCATTTGCCTTACAAATATTTTGTTATTATGGATAGTATTTCAACGGTTAGCTTAATTTCTATGTTAAACAGGTTTCACCAAACTCTATGTTATTTACAATTGCAAATATATTTGGAAAGGTATTTGACAAAGTTTGAATCTTTAGGATTATCCGTTTGACAGAGTTTTAGTCTATTAGTTAAAAATTAATTGATAATAAAATATATTCTGATGCAGATATTTTAAAAATATACATATGAATGTTTTATTTTATTCTAAAAAGTAATGTTAGTAAATTAAATGATGTGAAAGAAAATTATACTATAGTGGCTGAGTTTAAATTAATGGCTAATACAAAATATGAAAACACCGATACAATTATTTTAAAAATGTTCTATCATATATAATATTGATAAGTTGAATGTATACAGAGTTGCTAAGTCTCCGTCTTTTTGGATACCAGTATTTTAATATACAAAATGTTGTTTTATTTAATTAGAGCATCTGGGCGATTTAAAAGAACATCATTTTCTCTAAGATAATATAGTGGTGTGCAAAAAGCCGGATACTTTGCAACTCTGTGTATAGCAAAAAAAAAAAAAAAAAAAAAAAAAAAAATCTTTTTTATACGTTAAACATTTATAGCTATCCAGACAAAAAAAAAAAAAAAAAAAAAAAAGAAAAAAAAAAAGAAAAAAAAAAAAAGAAAATCAGTTCAAAAAGCTTTAGAAAGGAATTTTTGGGAATGTTTTTTTTGGAATTTGCAATGAATATTTATTCAAACAAAGGCCTGAAAAATTCATAAATTTCAAAAAAGATTTTGAAATATGTAAGAAATAGTATTTAAAAATATTTAAATTTAAATTTTATATTTATGCATATTTTTTTATGTAAAACATGATTCGTTAGTACTTTTAATACTACATAAATGTCAACGTTTAAACTTTTTCTTACCACTTAAATTTAATAGTAATCTCTGCCTTTTTAAATCTTAGATTTTGATGATTAAATAAGGCATAATTTACTGGTAGAAATTTTAGTGGTAAGGAAAAGGCGTAAAAGTTAGCAACTATGTTATGCAACTTTGCAATCCGCTGTTGGTTTAAATATATACACCGGCCTCCAAAAGTTAAGGAACATGGACTGGATGCTTTCGATTGTACACGGTTTTTCGAATATCTACTAAAATTATTGGCGAATTGTTCTTGAACTTCTTGGGATGTAAAGAACGTGTTTGATTTCATATTTCTCGGTGAAGATTTAGTCGGAAGCACAATTAGGGGGGTAATAATAAATGTAATAATAAAATAATATTTGCGTTCACCTATGTAACAGAAAAGGCTGAAAATGGTTTGTCACTGTGTTAAATGACTATTTGGGTCCTGTTCAACATTTGTGTGCATTTGCGTAAGCATAGCGCTCACATTCGTGAAGATGTTATGTGTCTGTGACTGTTTATAGCATACAGTTTTCAACCAAATTTAACACAACTTTCCGAAAACCTGACAAAGAACAATCGCAACAGTATACTGCAATTAAAACATGAATATATTGAATGTATGATGAGATATGGGCATTTTTATGAAATAATTTTTAACTGCACATGGGGGAGAAGATTTCAAAATTTTTATTTCATAATTTGGCAGTCAGCTATTTTGGGGCAATTTCTATAAAATGTCCATTCAAATATTGTGAAAACTCAGAAAGATATAGTGAGCTGATTGAAAAGTTGTGGAAAATCCCTTATAATAAAGCTATTTTTAGAAAGCAACTCACTATATCGTCCCTATCTTTGTGAATTTTAGCGATATTTGACTGGACTTTTTATATAAGTTGCACGAAGGTTTTCGGAGAGTTGTGTTAAATTTGGTTGAAATCTCTGTATGCTATAAACAAAACACTGTTGAGTTTTTCACAGACACAATAACATCTTCACGAATATGAGTGCTATGCATACACAAGTGCATACAAACTTTGAACAGGACCCAAATATGTAGTCATTTAACACAGTGATAATCCATTTTAGCTTTTTTTGTTACATAGATTCTGTTACTGATCGCAAATATTATTTTATTATTAAATTTATTATTAGCCCCCTAATTGTTCTCCCGACTAAATCTTCGCTGAGAAATATGACATCAAACATGTGCTTTACATCCGAGAAGTTCAAGACCAATTCGCCAATAATTTTGGTAAATATTCGATAAAACGTGTACAATCGAAAGCATCCAGACCCTGTTCCCTAACTTTTGAAGGTCAGTGTATTTGATTAAAAGTATATGAAATTAATATACATTTTAATTACTGAAACTAATTTATTATGAAAAACTTTAGTATACGTTATATGAAATTATGTTGTAGGATGAGGGTAAGAGAAAATAGCAAGCTTCCAGATTTTCAAATTTCAAGAATTAGGATTACAACCTTTCATTTTTTTTTTTATTAAAAATGTTTTCAGACAATTAAGTTAAACTAAAGACTATCAAAGTAATTGAATTTCAAATATTATTTTGAAAGAACTTCCAATATTTTTTTCTTTCTCCTTGGATTGTATTTTAGGGAAATTTAAATTGTAATAATTATTAGAAGTTTATTTGTGCAGTAGAAGTATAGAAGGAATGGATCGATTAAAGATGAGTTTATAGAAGTGCATAGGATAACTAAAATTTAGTGATTACTAAAAATTAAATTAATTAAAGGATTAAAAAAACGGATTTGAATTTTTTTCCTTTTAAAATCACATTTTATACTGTAACAAAACACGTTTAATACGCATTTATATGTATTTCATACACTTTACCAGTTCTAAGAGGCTTAATCTATGATGATATATATAAAATGACAAATTATTTATAAATTATACTTCATTGCATTTTATTTTTAATTTTCCAGTACCACCCTCAGAAATTCTATTATTCAACGATGTTATGCATTAATAGGCTTTTAATCCTGTAATAGGCGTTTGATATGAAATACATTGCATTACAAATGTAGATTTTAAAAAAGAAATAAATACACAAGCAATGTCATTACCTAAGAGATTAAATAATTTAATAAAAACGCATTAAAAATACTATTTTATGTACTTTTGTTCCAGTTGACTTTTTATAGTCCTGTGATATTAATGGTACAGTTAATATTTTTGTTAAATTTTTATTATGGTAGGTTAGAAGATAATTTAAAAAATCATTCTATTTTCGTAATTATCTATCATTTATATAGAAAATTATCTATATCAATTGAAGGGAAAGCGATTTCAACTGATAATGAACTTCCATATAAAAAATGATATGCAACTGTATGTAGTACCAAACACTGTTTTTTATGTTCAAATGTATATACTATTAATGCACAATGTGTATTTCAAATTAGAAGTTTTTTTTCTTACTCTGAGCACGATACATCAAATAGACGTCCAATTTTATTTTTTAAATTGAAAAAAGTAATGCAACAGAACTCTTTAAAATAAATGACAGTTCAAACGTCTCTACAAAAGCCCCGAAATTTCATCTCTTTCAAAATCCGCTCAATAAAATACATCACCTTTTTTTCTAGCATTTAAAAATATTTTTTATTCTAGCTCATAATATTAAATATCACGCCCTCTTTCAGAGAAATAATCTAAAATACTCTACTTCTGGCATTTTCGAGCTTCCATGAAGCATTTAATACATTGCTTTATTCTATCTCTAAATGAAGAAAAGGTTTTGATTCTATGAAGCGTTAACAAGGGATTTGTATGGCTCTTTTCTGTACGAATTGCTCTTCCTAACGACTTAACGGAAAGTTGAAAAAATAGGGACGATTGAAGAGCTTCCTAGACGGTTCATTTCATCAATTTCTGCTTAGCCGTCCCACTGTTCCACCTTTAGATCCCACTGTATTTTTCTCCCTAATGACAAAGGATTGTTTCCTTTCTCTCCTATTTTTATAGCTTTTCCTGGATCTGATTATGATTCAGTGTTGTGTTTGGATTCGTTTTCGCGTTCCGTGTCCATTTTTTTGATTCTCATGATGCTAAATGAGACAGAATCTAGGATTCAAGGTTTGCTCAGAACGGCATTTGGTATAAAAGAAAACATGCTTTCATTGTACCCTAAATTTACTCTTACTAGATCTTCGAGGTTTGTCAAGGCGTTGAAATGCGTTTCTGACTCAATGGTGTTTTTCCACTCGGCTGAGAAAATATTAAACAAGCTTTAATTTACTTAATTTCATGTTTGAACTCGTAAAACAATTTGCAAAGTTTTATTTACAGTACTGTTCTTTTGCTATATAGTTATAATGTGTTTATATTAATTCACTTAATCCACCGTTGTGTAAATTTTAGATATTTCAACGTAACAGTGTTTTAATGTTACATTAAAAAAACCGAAAAAAATCGTTTAACAATAGGGGTATTAATCAATGATTGGCAACCATTTGATGCGAATTATTTGCTTTTTCTCCTATTTCTATAGCTTTACATGAATCTGATTACGATTCAGTATTGAGTTTGGATTCATTTACGCGTTCCGTGTTCATTTTTTAGGGTTCCGTACTTAAAAAGTAAAAACGAAACCATTATAAGATAACTCCTGTGTCTGTCAGTCTGTCTGTCACAGCCATTTTACTCGTAAACTATGGGGCGTGGAAAGTTCAAATTAGGGGAAGTAATAAAGACAATTGACCCACATATCTACTGATTATTAAACGTTCATAAATATATTTAGGAAAAATGTAGAGGGGCTAATTACGTTACTTGAATTTTTTTTTTTTTTTTTTTTTTTTTTTTTGTATATCGTGTGAAAGCTTTCGTAACGCTGAACTCAAAAATACATTTTGTTTAATTTTATGCATTATATTTTCAGAGATATCGTAGAAAATGTAGTGCAAAAATATGTCCCCCTCTGTTTCCAAATCTACTAAAACTAAAATTATGAAAAAATTAGAGGTAGTAGACTTTAGTTTAAGCCTTGCAGGAAAATTATAGCAATTACCCTAGTTCACATAGTTTTTGAGAAAAGCGCATTTTTCCGTTACGCACAAATTTCGATTTGCGAACATTCAGCGAAGGTGTTGGAAAGCGCTGGAGGTACCTATAGTAGCAGAAGTATAAAAGCATTGTAGATAATGATTTTCGAAAAAAAAACTTCGGTAATTAGCCGAGATATTAACACTTAGCTACACTGTAAATGCTTTAGCTACACTGTAAAAGAAAAGTTTATTGACTACACTGAATTTAGTTTTATGCATTGCCAAATGAAGTTTAAATATTCACTAATTTTACTCTCAGTATCGAATAAAGTTCATCATAAACATATTAGGATAAGATAAAAAAAAAAGAGTTATATAGAATAGCAACATTTTCATATTATTTAGACTTCATATCTCTTCGAACTTTTATGATATACCTATTCATATTTTTCTAGTATATACAGCTATACCCAACCCTACGTTGCACAGTGGAGTATTTAATGATAAGTGGAGTATTTAGTGGAGTAATACTCGCACTTGACCTTTTATTCTTTTCCTTAACTCTCGTGTTGCTAAATGAGACAAAATCAAAGATTCAATGTTTGCTTAGAAAGTCATTTCGTATAAAACAAAACATGTTTCTATCATACCCTAAATTTACTTCACTCTTTAGCTCTTCGAATTTTGTGGAAGCGTTGAAATGAATATCCGACTCAATGGTGTTTTTCCATCCTACTGAAAAAATGTGAAATGAATTGTACAATATCTATTTAATTAAAGTTTTTCATGTTACAATTGAACTTTTTATTTATGTCTGAACATGTAAAGCCGATTGTCGAATTAAGTGCTGTTCTGGTCTTTTATAGCTTATAAGTGTTATATTAATTCTTTTAATCGACCATTATATACATTTTACAAAAATTCAACTTAATATTACTTTAATAAAAATTAAGAAGATCCAGAAAAATTCGAATCAAAGATTCTGAACCATTTCATTCGAATTGTTTCCTTTCTCTCTTATTTTTATAGCTTTTCCTGGATCTAATTATTATTCAGTATTGCGTTTGGATTCGTTTTCGCTTGATTATCATAATGCTAAATGAGATATATTCCAGCTTTGCTCATAATGGCATTTGGTATAGAACAAAACATGATTTTAACGTACTCTAAATATACGCTTAGTAACTGTGTTTTGTCGATGCGTTGATGTGATTTTTTAGTTGAAAGAATGTTTTTATCACAGAACTGGAAAAAATATAAAACAAGTTTTAATTTACTTACTTTTATGCTCGAATACTTAAAACATTCAGTGGAAATAGTAATTAAATTACCGTTGAACTATTTTATAGTTTATAAATGTTTTTATTGATTTGTTATTAATATATGAGCCGTTCAGTGCACACATTGATTAACTGCATCAAATGAAAATGTTCAGTATAAACAGTTAAAGTTATTGTAGCTATAAAAATAGTGTATCTATATAATATTTTTTCTCGGGATATTTTGATTGAACTCATTAATTTTCTTTTTACCAAGGTTAACTTTTTATTACTGTATAAATATATGGAAAATTTTCAATTATCCCTTTTTTTTAAAAAAGCCACTTAAAATGGAGTTAGTCAGATTGTGATCTGAACGCCTCACATACTAAATTGATTAATCCATCGTTATTTAAATTATACGAAAGATTAAAGTAAAATAATTTTAATGCTATTTCAAGAGAACTGAAATTCAGAATATTATTAAAAATATAGTGGTGTGAATCAACTTTTTGAATTACCTCTCCAAATTGATTTTAGCTGCATTTACTACTTTTTTAATATACCAGGCAAATAGCCATAAAAACAGTACAATATCTAATTAATATTACTATAAATTGGTATTTTAAAAATGACATTATGCATATAAATAATTGTAAGAAATTGTAATGAATTAACATAACAAATAAAGTTATAAATCTTGAAAAAAATAATAATAAAGTGATATAAATTATGTAGTATGAAAAATAAATTGCTACTTTGCTTTACAATTTTACAAAAAAAGTATAATGAAACTTGCAATTTTATTTAAAATATAGCTTTATATTTGTTTTATGCGTTCTTTATTAAATTTACATTAAAACCTATATTGTTTACTTTTTAACAAAAATTACACATTTTCACGACCTTTTTTAAAAAGTCTTGCGTACTCCTAAGGGCATGTCTTTAAAAAAAATCCCTGCATGTAACAAAATTATATGTAACAATGTAACAAAAACTCTTGCTGCAGCTAAAAATATTTGCTTGTTTGAATGTACTGCTCCTTTCCATTTAAATGGAAACTTTCTGGCCATCTTTTAGATTGTAAAACAAAGAACATAGCGAACCAATGAAATAATTAATTCCTGTCAACAAACATTCTTTAATGTCATAATAAAATCAGTTTCATTTTGTGAAGACAAAAACTTTATTAACATTATATGTCCAAGCCAGTGAATGTTATAAGAATTTAAGACATTCACTAAATGCAACTTTAATGTAACGTAAAATCTTGTTGCAGTTAAAAATATATGTGGGTTTCAAAGTTTTACTTTCATTTAAATGGAAACTTATTTTGGTCATCTTTTCTGTTCCGAAATAACGAATATTCAGAATCAATGGCATAAATTATTTATTTATTTCATCAAATACCCTTTCATATTACATTCAAATTAACTGCGGTTAGTGATAAAAAAAATGTTTCTAGCATTATGTTACAAATCTAGTGAAATTTAAAAATAATTTATGAAACTCACTAAATTGAGCTTTACTGTAACTCAAAATCTTGTTGCAGTTAAAAATATATATAGGTTTCAATGTACTCTTCTTTTTCATTTAAATGGAAACTTGTTCCGGTCATCTTTTGTATTGCGAAATAAAGAATATCTTACCGAAACACCTATTCAACAAAACTCCTTGCAGAAATTCGCTTTGTTAGCTTTGGAGAAAAGATACTCTAAAACGTACAAAAAATAAATAAATAGAGAGATGGGATCGAAGAAAAACATTTTGGAAAATCTGCTGCACTCCATGCTATGTTAGAGCGGCCATGGGGAAGGTAACAAAGCAAAAGAGGTTGACTCAAAAAAGGATCTGGTCTATAATTCAAGACATACTTTAGAGATCGATCTCTATAGTGCGGGACAGCCACAAATTACAACAATGATATAAAATTGTTTTCTTAAGACTTTGGTGGCAATTGATGTAGTAACGATACTTTTGACAGTACGTAGTGCTTACTGGTTGAGTGTAGCTAATCCAGACATTTAACCTCTTAAGTGGCAGTGACGAGTTTAGTTGTCACGCGTTGAGAAAAGTAGAAACGGTATGACGTGTTTAAACGATACGCTTCAGATTAACACTCTGCGTTCTGCGAGTTTTTTAAAGTCACATGGTGTCACGGGTTGGGAAAATTTTACCGATATTTTTAAAAGTAATTTTGAGCTCCACAAATGTTTAAATAGTTTTAATTTTGTTCTAAACTATGTAATAAAATAATACAAGCTTCAATCAAAACCCCCCATATTTATATTTAAAAAAAATGAAGTTATAATAATATATTCATTTGAACTACATGGATCAGTGAAGGACAAAACT
This sequence comes from Maratus speciosus, assembly GCA_963932465.1. Lineage (NCBI taxonomy): Eukaryota > Metazoa > Arthropoda > Arachnida > Araneae > Salticidae > Maratus > Maratus speciosus. The sequence continues at coordinate 406,065,403 of OZ010796.1, forward strand.
AGTGCCGACCATCCGTCCACTTAATGAAAAAAGTGACTATCAAAAAATTTTCTGCCAGCGGCCATCTTAAGGTCATATTTCCTACATGGATAAAAATAACTTTTTTTTTTTCATTCCATCAATGATTCCACTTTAGCTGGTTGGCTTACAATATGTTAATGTTAACATATTTAATTGTTCTATTTAATTTTAGTTTAATACTGACAGAAATTTTAACAAAAGTTTATTGCTTAGCACTTTTAAATTTTAAAAAGGCCACTAGTTTAAAAAAAGTGGCCATTTATAAAACTGTTATTGCTTTTCCCTGGTCACTAATTAAATTTCCCAGTTTTGCGCTTAATGGTTCAGTGCATAGAGTAGAAAAAAGTTCTTTGGTAAATTTTACACAACCCGTGAAATGGATTGTTAATCTTGATTGGACATTTATCATCTAAATGTAGCACATCGATTTGTTGAATTTGTATTAGTGAAATGACGAAATTATACAAAGGTGGAAATATTGCAACTCTTATATCGTGAAGAATAACTACAATCTTAGTGTTTTAGCTTTATCATATGACATTTTGATCACCTGATCATGATCAAAAAGTCATGATCTTTATGACATCGTCATCCATAAAATAAAATAACAAAATTGAGAGAAATGTGACTTAATACTTCTTACACTATTATTTATTTACGCTTCCTTCCATTTTGTCTCCTCAATTATTAATGGGATTATCATACATTTATTTCAGTTTTGTGAATTTTAATTTTATATATATATATATATATATATATATATATATATATATATATATATATAGTATGAAGGAGGGTGGCGTTGTCTGAATAATACGCAATGGTTAAATATAAAAAGGGGGGGGGGGCATTTGATTTATAACTACGTTGCTAATACACATTTTATAATGGATGTTGATTCGATACTTTTATATGTATAATGGTGTAGTTATATTTATATATTTATCAATTCATATTAAATTTATTCATATTCATTAATATTTAATAGAGTTAACGATTAACTTGTATTTAAATTTTAGCCTACTCAGGACAATATCGTATTAATTTCTAATAGTATACTATCTTAAATGAGAATAAAATGCATAATGAGTGTTTTTGTTATACCTAATGCTATGACAGTATGGATTTTAATTTGGTAATTTTTTTTTCCTCTATCCTTTTTAATCTTTTGTTTCATTTTTAACTTAATTGGTGTTCAATGGTTTATTTCTCGGTTTTATGTGTCTGGTAGTCCCAAATTCATATTCTTTAGCTAATTTATGACTAATACGAAGATGAAACCACACATTTTATTTTTGAAACTTAAGGGATTTGGGACCAGATGATTCTGTCTAAGTTCTACAAATTTCCGTCATTCCATTTCTGTTATTCAATTTCTGCTGATTTTTACTATGTTTTTGGAATCTATGTTAAGTGTGTTGGGGCGAACTGTATTTGTTAATGTAATTTTATTCATAGTTTCACAGTTTTTGTTGGTGGTCGGTAGTGTTTATTTAATGGTTATATATATGTATATATATTTGTGTATATATATATACATTTTTTTTTTTTTTTTTTTTTGAAAAACTACTTGTCTATAGAGAATAGAGTATAGAACAGAGAATATAAATTCATTGTACATCGTTATAGTTACTCCACATTTTAAAATGTTTTTTCGGTAAGTTATTGAGAAAATATGGACTTCGCTTGTTTAAATATATTGATCTCTTTAATTATATCCTTAAAAATACAGGGAAATGTATTATAATTATCTGATAAAAATACTTTCAAAACTTTTTAATTTTATTTTCTAATTCACCAATTGAGTGTTGTGTCATTTGTTATTTATAATTAATATTTTTTGCTTGTTTGTACAAAAATTTATAATTTCAGAAACAATTTAATATAAATTTAAATTCTTAATACTTCTTTTTTTAGTCATAGATTTTAGGCACTTTTTTACCCACACTTTTAATCCCGAATGACAATCTTATTAATAACCAGTACATGAACTAATAAGTCATGTTATAAATTTACTTTCTTTTGCAAAACTTCATGCAAAAAAAAAAAAAAAAAAAAAAAAAAAAAAAAAAAAATTGTTAAAAATATCACTTTTATAACTAAATTATTTCCCTTTTTCGTAAAAATACATGTTTTCTATTTTCACAGACTACTTTTTAAAAGTTTATCCTTATTTTAAAGCTTCCATTATATTTTTTAATTGTTTTTTTAATATATTTAATTCAATTTTATGAATTCATTAACCTAACATTGCAAATAAATAAACACTACATAAGCGTCATAAAAAAAATAAAAAACAGATTGTAAGGTTAAAAAAAGAGAGAGCTAGAGATCTCGAAAGAGATAAATTTTAAAAGCCCTTTAACCAATAAAATATTTAGTTGAGTGCATACACTTCATTGTTTATATAAGTATTATTAATTTATTTTGCTTTAAGAACTTTAAAAAAATCCTTATGTTAATCGCGCTTGTACAACTAAAAGAAAAGAAAAAGCTGATTCCACTGTACTATGAATTGCCATCATTTTGTTATAAAGATTTTATGTATAAAAACGGCAGATCTGATTAAACCGTGATTCATATTCCGATTTTTGCTCTATTAAAAAGAAGGGAACAGGGAGAAAGAGATAGAAAAATAATTTGTCATCACAACAATACACAAATTTAGCTAAATTTCTACTCGTATTTAACAGAAACATTTTCCATTAATCATACACTACCCAAGCACATCGGAGTGTATCATTGTTGTACTACCATCTAGTATAAATCATTACGTTGATTTTCCAGCCATAAAGTTTGCCCGATGAAGACGAAAATTGCTTTCTCTGCCCTACTTTGCGTGGGGGTTATTATCCTATTTGGACTCAATAATCGAATATCGGTAGTGGAGGGGGAGAAACATTGACACAGAGCGCACTTATTTGAACATCAATCTGGAAGTACGATTTTCTTTCTTTCTTTCTTTTTTCTTTCTTTTTTTCTTTTTTTTCTTTTCTTTTTTTTTTCTTTTCTTTTTTTCTTTTTTTGAATGAATGAATCAGACTGGTTGATTAGTTGATCTTTCTGAATTTAATCTGATGCAAGTTTTATTTGTTAAAATAAACTAATAAATTTTTTATACGATCATTTATCCCAAGTTCGATTGAAAAATAAAATAATAATAATTTCAGATGTAATATTGAAATTGATAGATTTATTTTACTTTTTCATATAGATACATATAAAAAATTCCCACATTTAAAATGAATATCATTTGTGCATTTATGGTTCGTTTCGAGTAGCTTCCCTCCCCCCACCCCTTTTTGTCTCTTTTATTTGTATGTGTGTTTTGTAAACATTTTAAAAGGATAAATATTAATGTTAAATTTTCGTTGGAGTTAAAACTTAAGCAAAACAAGATTTTTTTTTCTGCCAATACATCTCCAGAAAATACTAAATTGAAAATATTATTTTAAGCATTATTTAATGAGATTCGGTGAATTACACATATGCGAAGGAAAAGTCAATAAAGTACATTAAGGCAAAAACAATAATTTAAAAGATATTGATTTTTGAAAAAGTTCAAATCATTAAAGCTGGTTAAATTGTTGTTAATTGTGAAGTATGAAGTGCAAAAGTATTAAGACAATCATAACTGCAGGACTTTGCATGTTTTCTTTTGTGGTTTTATTATTAAAAATGTAAATTGTTTTTATAATTTGTGCTTTAAAGAGATAACATATGTATAGCGGGTTTGTTTTATCTAATAAGAACTGTCTGTACTTGGTGACACTGGGTATTTCAAAGATTAAGAAAAAAAAAATTATAAGAAAATACAGAAAATACATCAGCAGATATAAAATTGATGCACTGATATAACCGTTCCTAAATAGTAGAAAAATGTTGGGCCAATGTTGGCTTATTGTTGGCTAATTGTCATTTCACGTTGGTCTACAGTAAGGAATGTCTGCCTTGCCGTTCCATTAGCCTATGAACCATTTGCCAACAAAGAAACAACAGTGGTCGAACCGTTCGCTGCACGAAACAGCACCGATCAGATACACTCCATATTAGAGTCATCCTTGCACATACCACTTCTCAACTACTAGCTAGCCCTATTATTCCCAATCCTACCATTTCCCAACATTCTCCACAAATTGTCAACGATGTGCAAACAAACTATGTTACTTGGGTTACATGCATTATATTTCTACTACAAATACATGTAAAGTCATAAAAATTATTTTCGAACAATATATTTATCATACTGTTTTTTATAATTCTCTTAGCGGCGTTTTTAAAAGAGAAAGGATTTTCGCTTTAGAAGATTAAATCCCTAATTTGGAACGGCCATTAGGGAATTTCTAAAAGACTTAAAACAACTGACACTTCCTTAAAATTATTTACTATATCTAATAGAAAACTATAATTTAGGTACCATAAATGAGACTATATTTTCCAACAGTATATTGAAATACCTATAAAAGGCTATCGTTCCCAGTAGTCTGTAAGCAGCCACATTCTTTTCTTCCTTTAATTTTTAACTGTATTAAGGAGACTCGTAGAATCAGGGCAATGCTATCCTAATTTAGATATCTAATAAAGTTATCTCAGCCAATAATACATCAATAGCTATTTTATTTCCTCATTTCACCAGATTCAGCTGTCTTTTCCTGGCTATCTGTAAAAGTAAGAGGAACTTTAAGAGCGTCGCAATGATTGAATGGAAAATTCTTTTTCTTTGCTAGAAAGAGGGGCGGACGACACTATTTGAGCGCCAGTCTCCCGGCAAGGTAAATACTGCTTCCAATAGAACTGAGTCACAGCCCCTGGCTGTAACAGGATTAGGCATTACTCAGAGCATCCCCATGACCATTTGATACTTCCCACTCATAGGCGACATCTTATTGAGCACTTTTGAAGCAAATTCCTCTCCCCGGGAATTGTCTCTGAGAAGAGATTTACTTTCAAAAGACTCCGGATATAAATTCTTTGATGTTTTTTTTCCGGAATCATTTCTTTTTTGGAAGACTTACATTATTAACTTCTTTTCTCTCATCCTCGTTCGTAATATTTTAGCCCTGAATTTTTTACACCCGACAATGGGCTTCGGATATTATAGATAAAAAAAAATTCTAGTATGTGTTTTGGAGAAGGCTTTTTGGCTAAAAGTAAGTGATTGGTTAGCAGCACTTCTGAAGCTATAGATAGTGGATTTAGTTTCGGAAAACACTCTATTAATAGTCTAAGAATATCTTCATTTTTTGGAAAATGAGAAGAAGGGAGGTTTTTCTTTTCTTTTACTATATTTTTATAATAAGGGTTGGCTGCAAACTGCATAACGACATTTCTTGGGATAGATTTACTACAATGTTATCTTTTTCAGGAGGGGGATTACAAATTTAATTTCCCCAAAAACCATTTAAGTCTCTCAAAATGATTACCGTTTCAATGTTTTATATCTGATGGCGACAATAATATGATAAGGAAATTATTATAATTACACTAAAATTGAAAAGCAGTAAACCAACGTTTAAAATGCACAAATAATGGATGAAAAGCAGCAAACAGCTGTTTCGAATCTACAGCGAGATTCTTCTTCAGTGCAAGATAGGGAAAAAGGAACAGCGTGCTAGAAAAAGCAAGGCAGCCTTGCTTTTTCTAGCACGCTGTTCCTTTTTCCCTATCTTGCACTGAAGAAGAATCTCGCTGTAGATTCGAAACAGCTGTTTGCTGCTTTTCATCCATTATTTGTGCATTTTAAACGTTGGTTTACTGCTTTTTAATATTCCTGCACAAAGGCTATAATTGCTATTTTAATACACTAAAATTGTTTTGATATTTTAAATTACGTAGTGGTTATTATAAATTTACGCAACAAAATCATTTTCTCTTTTTCATTTTACGAGCTATAATATTAATTATTATTGAATTATTTATTTTATATTTAAGGATTTACGTAGCATGTCTGATGTGATAAAGAATCTACTGACTGTTTTTCTTCAATGGAGATGAAATAATTTATTGAACTTCTATTATTAACGACGATCGACGGTGCTATTATTAACTTTTAATTCTACTTAAAAAGAAGTTTTTATTTTTAAGTTGACATTGTATTTTTTTAAAAAATGGTAAACTGTATAATTATGGTTTTTCTAATTCAAACAAGGCTAAAATATCACAATAGCGTGATTAAATAAGGCAAATCCGTAATTTGCTGTCAAAATTTCAATTAGAGTCTATGGTTATGCAGGGAACTACTTGATAAAATTTCCCTAAATTATTATAATCAACTTTTATTTTTGTTATATATATATATCAGCAATATATGTGATACAATGTGTAAGTTTTCACTGAAACAATTATCTATACGTACTTAAGTTTTATGTTTGCATATTATACTTAATATTTTTAAAGCATAGAACGTTGTCTTATGTCACCAAGTGTAGATAATTCGTACTTACTAAACTGTATCTAGATATCACAGAGGGCCTTCTTCACCTAAGCTAAAGTTGTAACCAGAAACAGAATGAAATATAAAGACATCAGTAACCGATAAATAAACAGATTTTGAACTTTGAATAAATACAATTACGATAGTAGACCTATCATTAACCTGCTCGGGTTTGGTGTACTATTAATAGTACATGTTTTTTCATTGAGTATTATTTTGTCTTAACAATTATTTTTGTTATTATGTAGTAATGGTAGCATATGTCTATGCATTTCTTATTATCGCTTCATTTATGTTTTGGAATTTAGAAATAATAATAATAAAAGTTTGCATACTTCTCTTTGCACCGTTGGCCTTTTTTTTATTTTAAACATAATCTTCAAATTTAAAATATAAGTTTACTTTTATGAACGAATCATTTATGATAAAACGAGAAAAAAAAATGTTAGAAAGTAGTAATATCTGCTAAATCCTGTTGTTATACGATATTTTCAAAACTTCTTCCAAAACTCTTCCTGAGTCTTTTGTTATATGAATATGAATTGCAAAATAAATACATTCGCAATAACAATGGTACGCAAAATAACTACATTCGTTAGATTTCAGCCAATGACATATTCGTTAAACTTAAGTAAATATATTTGCATTGCTACTATTAACATTATTAACGTAAAAGTAATTTTTTCTCAAAATTGAAAAAAAAAAAGCGAACCCGAAAGGGTTAAAAAAGTGTTACAAAAATATTCACCATGTTTTTAATTTATTCACAAAAATGTTACTTCATCTTCTGTTGCAATTTTTATGTGACTTTGTTTTAAATTTTAAATATTTTTTTTTTTTCGTTAAAATAGTTTTAATCTAATTTCAATTGTCACGTTTACTAATATGTGCTTGGTGAATTGAATTTTGGAAAACAATTTGTTTTAAATGCATAATCCATTGTAATTTTGTCTTTTAATTCTGCCAAAATATTTAAACTTTTAATATTTCTACAGCTATTTTAAGATCATATTAATATACCCATGTACACTCATGTCCAAAATTAAGGTCACAAATATAAAATCTGTGAAAACTGATGAACCATTCAATGTGTTTCCACGAAATTTGGCACATAGATATATTACAATGGGAGAAAGAATATAGCAGCATAACAATATGGAAAAGATTTTAATTGTGAATTAATATACAGGGTATATCAAAAAGTGTTAAATCATGAATCAGAGATAAAGCATAGCATTTATCTCGTGAAAAGCCTATCTAATATGGGGTGTGACCACCCTGCACTGCTATACAAGCCTCATAACAAGCTCTCATTCTGTTTATGAGGCTGTCAATAAATGTTTGTGGCAACAAAGCTCATTCTTCCAAAAGCGCGACTTTTAACTCCCGGCGGGTCCTGAGAGGGGGGTTACGCTGTTCTTGGACCATCCCAAACATGTTCAATATGATGAAGGCCCCGAGACATCGAGGGCCAATACATACGGCGAATTTCCTCTTCTTCAAGACAATCATCAACAATGTGAGCTCTGTGTGGCTTCTCATTATCGTCTATAAACATGAAATTCGGACCTACAACACCCCGGAACAACCTCACATAGGCTTCAAGTACCTCATCCCTATGGCGATGTGCGTTGACAGTGCCCGCATCGAAGGCGTGCAGTGGAGTAAGACTGCCCAACATTATGCCGCCCAGACAAGGATTTTTTTGCCACCAAATCTCTCGATTTCTCTTACGTAGGAGAGATGATAACGAGCTCCACGTTCTCTCCAGATGAAGATTCGACGAGAATTACTCTGCGTGGTAAATCTCGACTCATCACTGAAAAGAACACGCCCCATTCTTGTTGCGTCCAAGACTGATGTCTTCGGCTCCACAACAACCGAGCTCTCCTCTTGGATGCAGTGAAAGGGACACACACAACTGGACGCCAGGCGTTAGGGATGAGGTCCTTGAAGCCTATGTGAGGTTGTTCCGGGTTCTGTAGGCCCGAACTTCATGTTTATGGACGATAATGAGAAGCCACACAGAGCTCACATTGTTGATGATCTTCTTGAAGAAGAGGATATTTACCGTATGAATTGGTCCTCGATGTCTCCGGATCTCAATCCTATTGAACATGTTTGGGATGGTCTAGGAATAGCCATTGCATAACGTAACCACCCTCCCAGGACCCGCCAAGAGTTAAAAGCCGCGCTTTTGAAAGAATGGGCTTTGTTGCCACAAACATTTATTGACACCCTCATAAACAGCAAGAGAGCTCGTTGTGAGGCTTGTATAGCAGTGCAAAGTGGTCACATTCCATATTAGACAGAAATTTCCCGCGATTAATGCTTTATCTCTGATTCATGATTTAACACTTTTTCATATACCCTGTATCTTAATTCAGAATTAAAATCTTTTCCATATTGTTATGTTGCTATATTCTTTCTCCTATTATAATATAACTATGCGCCAAATTTCGTGGCAACAGAGTGAATAGTCCATCTGTTTTCACAGATTTTATGTTTGTGGCCTTAATTTTGGACATGAGTGTATTTTCTAACGTTAATACAATAACTGTTTGAAAATTAGTAAATTAATGAATTTGTTACAGAAAACAGTTGTTGATATTCAACCAACAATAAAAAGATAAAAATATTTAACGTCGCCATCACTTCGTGGGATGGATTTTTTCATTGTTTAAAAGGGAAATTAAAATTTGTAAAGCCAATAATTAGTTCCTTATTAAAAAAATAAGAAAATAGAAAATTTAAATGTTTATTTAGACGTATGAAAACAATTGTAATGTAATTCCATGTGAAGTATATTCGCAAACCATTCATTTATCTATTATAAAAGAACTAATTGTAATCTTTGTTTTTTATTGCACTTTCATAAAAATTAAATTTAAATGATGATAAATTTATATTAAATTTAAATTACCTCTATTGATGGAGACAGCTGTTATATTTTATAGACTAATTAGTTTATAAAGTAATTATTAATTTATTTTTGACATGCTAATTGCATCATTCTTTGAATCTAAGATGGCTTCTTTGGAACAAATGAAAACTTTTTAAGCATTTAAAAGGCATTCGAGAAAGAAAACAAAACTTAGTTTTAGTAAAATGGCTCCTAATTTACACATTTGATCGATCTATTTTAAAATTTCATATTAAAATATTAAAACTGTCTTTAATAAAAGTAACTAATTGAACCGTTCTTTGGAAATTCGAGCGTATTTTTTTAATAAAATAAAAACACTCTTTCCCGCACAAATTAAAAGACATGTGTTTAAAAACAGAACATAATAACTAGAAATTGGTCTTTATTATATGTAGTTGTGAATTCAGAACTTTGAGTTTATTTTTAGTATGAATAGTACTACTATATTAAAAATTTCCAGATGAAAGCTGTTTGTGATACCTAATTGCTGTAGAGAGGTTTTGATTACATACACGACCAATGAACTTAGTTTAATGCACTCAAATAGAGTTTAAAAAAAAAAAAAAATGTGACATGTTTTTCCTTTTTATAATTTTCAATCTAAATAAATGCTGAGTTTCTAGAAATCTTACATTTATCACAAAATTAGAAAATTTCACTTAAAAAATTATTATTTAGCTACACAATATTTTTCTCAAATTAATATCTTTTTTTAAAGATTGATACAAAAATTCGACTACTCGAAAATCGGAAAAAATACTACTTCATGGAATGGCTTATTTTTTAGAACGAGTTTTTTTTTTTGTTGTTCTTGTATACATTTCTTCAAACGGAAATGAGACGACAGTTTCTTGTGCATTAGGGTTGAAAGTAGATTACTAGAACCTTTTTTTAAGTCACATTTTCATTAACAAAAATTGAATATATAATTGTGTTATAATTTGCGAAAACTGCATTCTAAAGCGTAAATAAAACTATTTGTATTATAGCAGGAGAGCGACCAAACTTCAAAGACGTCGAAAGTTGCCAATTCTTCCAAAGACGGGCAGAATACGGAAACACTGATTACATAATTAATTATGATTAGGAACCGACCGAAAATTCGGCTTCGTTTTCGTTTTCAGTCCAAAATCCGGCTTTCGCCGAAAATTCGTTTTCGGCGAAAATGCTGCCGGAAATTCGGCCAAGTCAAAACTATCTGTATTCCAAAAATTTCGTTTCTTCCTTCGGAAATTTTTGACATTACTCACTGATTTGAGCCGTATCGGCTCAAATGAAGAACACTTTATTGATTGCTATGAACTCACTAGTTATAATTATCTGTCACGACTGACTCAAGACTTTAGTGCTAATTATAAAGCAAGCAATGCATATATGACTAAACTTTGAAGACGCTTTTGACGTGCTCATTAAAAGCTGTGCAGTCTTAACAGTAATAGAAAATTTTTAGTTTGAAACCGCAGAATTGCTTCGAATAATTTTTGAAAAAGTTCTAGTATAACAAATGATCATTTACAAAAGTCATTATAAACGATAAATCGAGGCATGTATGTCTAAAACATTTTTTCCTTAGATAAAACTCGTATAATTAGAAAATCATTCTGTGTAGTTGTTATTTAGTTTATATGAAAAAAAAAAGTTTTGATCAGAGGCATAGAGAGCCAACTTGGGCCACACGTATGATTACACGTATAATTAATGAATAATTATGTATATTTATGTATGTATGAATTACTTAAAATTTTTTTTGGACATTTCCGTCTTAGTTTTCGGCCGAAAATAGGAATATTACCGAAATTCGGTTTTGGTCTTAAAAACCTGTTTAGGTCGATCCTTAATTATGATGTGGCAATGCAAAAACACTGCAGTCATAGTTATAATACAATTGTTAGCAATATTTAAAAGGAAGACAAATTAATTTTAGCTTTTTTGATTGATTTAAACTTTGAGAAATGTGATCACTTGAATAAATTTCTATTTTGATTTACTTTCTGTTTCATACGTTACATTTTAAAAGCCGGAACATGAAGTTTACAGATGTTTTGAATCAAACAGATTTTTAATTAGTGCATAACAATTAATAATAAAATTAATGAAATTTCAAATATAGAAATATGTATTTTTTGGTGCCCATTGGAATTACCATGGTTGAAAAGCAAGAAAAATGAACTTCCGTCCCATACTAGCTTTATTGGATTCATATTATGTGGAAATGTGTGAAAATGGAAATGGTAAATGTCCATTAATAATTTTTAAGAAAATAAAAATCTTATCTGTCAAATGTTTGACTATATTTGCATCATGCATTTAATCTCTTTAGTCTGAAATTTTTTTTCAAAATTCGTAGAAATTCCTAGTTTATTCGACCAACATTTTGACAAAGATGACATTAAATAAACATAGCATCATAATTTTTTTTAACTTTGTGTTTTATATGAAGAAGATAATAGACATTGTCTTTATTTAGTTATCATGGAAGATGATAGTATTCCAGTGACGCAGCCTTAAGCCTAAAATCGTATCGTATCGTATCGTAAGAATTCGTAGAAGGCGGAACTCATATATACAACTAACTCGACTTCAAAGAAAACCCGAAAAGCCGCCTTTCAATAACTCAGCAAATATAGCTTTTATTATTCTGATTTTTTTAGAACAGTCTTATATCTGCAGTATAATTCTATTCTGAAATTTTTACATTTCTACGTGCAGTATATTTTGAGATCTAAATAGTCTTTTTTAAAGCGAAAGCGATCGAAGAAGTTCCTAAAGTCAAAATCTGGAAAACGGCTCGTTCATTTTTCTTTAAATTTATATATAATATGGATCTGTTTTATGTGAAGGAAACAAGATAACAGCTGTTTCCGGAAAAACTCTGGTTTTCTTTTTATTTCACATTTTTTTCCCTCCGAAAATGACATGGACGATCTTATTAAAATTAATATATAATATGAATCTATTCTAGATGAACCGAATAAGACCATGTTTGTTTCCTGGAAGACTCTTATTCGTTATATAATAAGCATGAAAAATCGGACTATATTTTTTCGCCATTTATGGGAATTTCACCGAAATTGCGCCTCTGTATTCGTGCGCATAATTTCTTCTGTTCAACTTTTAGGGGAATGTTTCCGTACCTTCTGTAGCTCACTCGGTTAAGCGCTGATCTTGCAATACATACGTTGTGAGGTCTGCCCTCCTTGAAGCAGTAAGCATTTTTTTCTATCCTTTTTAAGTCAGTTAATAAAGTAAATTTGATTTTATGTTTCTATAAGAATGTATCTGTTTATTTTGATTTTTTTCTTTTAGAGTTTCACATATCACTATTTCGTGACAATTTTTCAAAAAATAAAAATACTGTAAGATCTGTCTAACTCTGTGTAAGCCGGAAATCTGCCTACTACGCAAAGACTTTAAAGTCCCGGCGAATCCATTGAAAATAACATTAATACGTGTTCCGTAAGCCGGTATCTGCCTAACGCGGAAACGGAAAGGTTTTTAAGATCCGCCGAAAGCCAATTTTTACATAAGACGGAAAAAAGAATATTTTAAAACCGAAAATTGTGTTTGTTCAGTCTACAACAGTTTCTTTTTATTTACAATTTTTAACACAAATGAATTTCTGTTTTTCTACGGTACATAAATTTAAATTATGCGTTTTTATTTTTTCCATTACCCTTATAATAAAAAAAGAAAAAAAAGGCCGTTATTCTACCATTACATTTTTAATAATAATAATAATAATAATACATGCCGTTATTCTAACTGTAAGTGGAAGACTACGAGATTTTAAAAAAAAATGTCATACATCCAAAATTTAAAAAAGTAAATTTTTAAAAATCATATACATTTTTAAATTTTTAGGATAATTGAAAAAAAATTAAAATTGTATAGTTTATTTATATGTATCGTATTTCAATCCGTTTCGCTGAGGAAAATACGAATTTTTATGTGTAAAAAACTGTAAATAAAAGGAAAATGTCGATTGAACAAATAAAAATGCGTACATTTTTCTCTTTTACTTTTCATTAAATTCATAAAATGGTAACTTCATACTTTAAACTCTCTCTATGCGTAAAAAAATAATAAATAAATGCTCAAGCTCATGTTTTTTTTTTTTTTTTATTACAAACTTAACAAGTATTACTAATTAATATTTCACTTTAAAAAACGGTACTGAAGATTACAAACGTAATCTAGTAAAATCAATCCCGTTTACATTTCTGAATTATTGAAATTAGTGTTTGTTGGTGCTGCCATCTGTCTTTCAAATGTAAAAATATTATTCCATATAACGCCTCTCAACGACATCTGCAATTTTAAATACTGGTAAATAGGCCCAAAAAATTTTAATTTGGGTCTCGAAAATTCAGATTAGTACTTCAATATCTCAAGTACTTCAATATCAAGCTTCAATATCTTTTATGAACAGCAATTATATTTAAGAGATTTAGTCATTTATCGTTGCTTTATCATGATATCAACGAGATTACATTTTGGCGAGGTCTTGGCGATTTAATGTTACCAGTCCACTTTGGCAACTTTTTTCTTAGAGTTTGATTTCATTTGATGCTGTGGAAGATTGGTGTTTTCCTGTGCTATTTGATTTCTGCATGGAATGTATGTATATTCGAACTGTTGCGCAATGAAAATGGATACTCAATTATTAAGCAAAAAAATGTAGGTTAAAATTTGATTTAGATAGATTTATTTAGTTTTATTAGTGAGCAATTATTGTATTTTAAATAAAAAGGTTTAAAGAGTAATATTTCTTGATATTCTTCTTAAAAAAGTAAACTTTTTACGTAGTAAAATTTAACAAAGCTTTATATCTATGAAACAAACCATAAAAAAAATTCTCCTTTTGTATATAGGTATGCTTTTTTTAAGAGAGAAGGGGGGGGGGGGGAGAATTAAAGGTGAATGGAAATCACGATTATGAGTTCATACCATTGGTCTTTAAATTTTTTTTATTTTTATTTTTTATTATTAACCTAAAAAAAGCAGTCATATCAACACAAAAAACCCTTAACGGGCTAAAAGTTTGTGACGCAGCACTTTATCTTATTGCTATAAGAATTTTAAATTTGGAGCTTAAAAATAATGATATCAAATTTTAAGTGACGCTATGCTATTAATTAATGTATATATACATACATTTATATTATTTATTTCATCATTTTATTTTTGTTTTACTTATAATTGCATGTGTAATAATTATGTTAAATTTAAAAGGATGTATAAAAATTTATTCATTGATGCTTTATCAATCAACATCTTTCATAAATTCAAAATATGAGTTTTAAAAGATATGATATCAAAATTTAAGTGACGCCTTGATCGCCTTGATTAAGTGACGCATAAAAATCATTTACATAAATTTTACTTTTGATTTTGGATAGCGTGGCACAAAAATAAATCAAATTTTTCATATAAATACATTACAGTGCATTGTGTAGGTTCAGTGAGAGTGATATTTTTAACAGTGTATTGGTAAATTAAAAGTTTTAGTTACATGTGTAAACATATTTAGCCAAACCGAAAACAATTGAAATTGAATTTTAAAACAAATTGTTTAAAGCTACATCAAGGCGTCACTTAAATTTTGATATCATATCTTTTAAAACTCATATTTTGAATTTATGAAAGATGTGATTGATAAAGCATCAATGAATAAATTTTTATACATCCTTTTAAATTTAACATAATTATTACACATGCAATTATAAGTAAAACAAAAATAAAATGATGAAATAAATAATATAAATGTATGTATATATACATTAATTAATAGCATAACGTCACTTAAAATTTGATATCATTATTTTTAAGTTCCATATTTAAAATTCTTATAGCAATAAGATAAAGTGCTGCGTCACAAACTTTTAACCCGTTAAGGGTTTTTTGTGTTGATATCACTATAACAGGAATGCCTTTCCGAAAGGACGAAAAGAGACTCAAAGTCTTATTACATGCAAAGAAAAATTTGAAAACCAGATGTTCAACTCCTTTGGCCTTCACAGTATAAAACTCGTGACAGTGGCTTCTAAGCTTTTACTGAGAGCAAGTATATTCTGACCACAAGACCAAATAAACTTTTACAGGGTGTCCAGCAAAGGACTCCTTTATTTTAAAATTAAATAACTCGGAAACTAAGATAGATTAAAGAAGGAAACAAGTGGTATGTTTATTTTGAAAGCCGTAAAAATCTGATACAATAGTTTCAAAATTAGTTACAAATTTTGTCGCCAGTTATTGGAAAACCCCACTTAGGAATCCCTAAACAAAGTACTCTGAAGCAAAGAGTGCTATATCAATCTACTTACGGAAGGAAATGAGTGAAGTCATCTCTTCTATGAAGAAACGGATTTTTCTAGTTACTCAAGTATCGCCGGTTTAATCGCATTCCTACGGCAACAAGGCGCAGTTTTCAATCGCACTTTAAAGTTGCAAAAGGTCCTGATAAGAAAACAATTTGCAAACTTTTCGAGAAATTTCAGTGAACAGGCAGAGTGGCTGAAGAGTGGAACGATTGCTTTCAAAGGACAGTCTGCTGTCCATTTCTCCGACTTCACCGTACAGTGCCACCTGTCGACAAAATGTGTAACTAATTTTGAAACTATTGTATCTGATTTTTACGGCTTTCACAATAAACATACCACTTGTTTCCTTCTTCTATCGATCTTAGTTTCCGAGTTATTTAATTTTAAAATCAGGAAGTATTTTGCTGGATACCCTTAGTTTTGCTCTAATATTTTAATCAGAAATTTTAAATTCTCAATGTATATTTTGTACTTTTTTTATGCTACACTCTCAAAAAATCCATGAATTGTATAATATTTTTCATTGATTATAGTTCTTTAAAATACGAAAATATCCGCTTTAATTCGCCAATTTCTCCCTAAAATACAAATAATTCCTAAATCTAACAAAAACAATTTACATGAAATTTCCCAAACAAAAGTTGCACTTTCGTCAAATCACAGGGGTGTTTGGGCAATTTTTTCGTGTTAGAAACGGGATTTTTACATACATTATTTTCCCTTCAAAACACGAAAAATTCGCGAACCTAAACTTAAAAATTCCGGAAATTCTCCAGTCAAATCATGGAAATTTCTTCAAATAACAGAAAAATATCTTACAGTCACTCTGATGTTCCAGCAACTTACTGCCTGATTTTTTTTTCGTTTCTTTACGAAAACATTTTGAGAGTGTATTGAAAGTACAAACATTGAATAAAATTAAAATTAATTGCATAAACTAATTTTAAATAGTTTGAAAATATATTTTGCTCTTAAAAAAAACATTTAAAATTGATTTTTAAAAACAAATAATATTGGGTTTTGAAAAAACTTACATTTATTTAAAAAAAAATTAGAAAACGAACATCATAATAAGGTTAACATGCAATAAAGAGTTTTTATTAATAGTTATTAAACAGCGTTTTGTGATAATTTAAACTTTGGTTACATCAATACAATTAACACAAAGTAGAAGATAAATAAAAAACCTTTGCTTAAATTCTTTTAGAAAATCTCGCATGAAAATTAGAAAAATAAATTTGTTAAATGTGAACTTCTCAAAAGAAAAAAAAGTATATATATATAAGAAAAGAAACATTTCTGCCATCTATATCTGCTTTTTTAATGCATTATGGACCTTCATATGATGTTTATATTTAATAACTGAGTGATAAATAAAATATGTACAGTTCTGTGATGACTGTTTGATATTACTACCTCATATGAAGTTACTCTGCACGAAAGGGGTAAATTGTCATCTACTCCTTTAATAATTATTAAACCATACTTGTTTCTAAAATATTAGCAGAATAATAACTTTAAAAATTCCGCCTTTGCAATCCAATATTTCCTTCTGTGAATGTTCTGTAACTCTTTTTCAATATTTTTTTTCATCTGGGATTGTTGAAAACCAATTACGCAATAATCCCGCAAAATAATCAATGCATTCATCTCAGTTATGAAGAACTATCTCGGGTACGATATAATTGGATATCATGAAAGAAATAAAAGGTCTCGAAGTCTTGACATAGTCCTTCTCGTGAAAAGTTCTGGCTATTAAAGGGTATCGCGTGCCTATTTTGTACTGAGTCACGAGTTTCCGGGTTCTCGGCAATATATCTGTAGCGTGTCACGAAAGGTATGACACACACTACCAGGATCAGTCATTGAAATGTAGCAATACAGTCACATTTGTCGGTATAAAGAGCAGTGAAATAGAAATGAATTAATTTTAATTGAATCATTGCATACAAAATAATGTTTTAAGTAGATCAAACGACTATCCTGCAGAGTTCCAGAAAAAGTTTTTTTCAAATGCTAATAAAAATAAGTGGTTGAGATGTAAAATAAGTTTTTGTATGTTATTTTAAGGGCTTTTCTAAATGTTAGGCATATATGTTTATTTATCGTATTTTTTCACCTCTATTTTAAACTGGTGGTAATTGACCTAAAAGAAGCTTGATCTACTTTCGATTACTATCATTTTTATAGTTTTAAAAAGCCTAATGGAGAGGTGTACATCTTTTTTTTAAAGCTATAACGAATTTTAATAGCGTTAAAATTCATTAGTGCTTTTAAAATTATAATATTATCAACGAATTCGTTAATACTCGTTATTGAAACGATTCTATAACGAATTATTTCTATATATAATTTCAATATAATTCGTAATATTTCATTTTAATTTGGTAATTAAAATCCTGCCATGTCTCATATTCAAATAAAATTGCTATTTGTCTATACTTTTTTGACGATTGAGTTCAGCGTAGTTCTTTGTTATTTTATGAAATAACGATCCATATTTTATTTATAAGCACACGATAACAATCAATAACAAACAGAATAAAATCTGATAGTCATACGCGTTTTTTAATGTTGCATTCTATTTTAAATATCTACATTACGCATACTGTAGCGTTGCATATAGCATCACATTATATTTCATGAATTAAAGTGCACCTGTTACATATGCTGGCAATGTTTTAAAACATTATTTTACTAACAGCAAGGTTTAATTAAATCATTTAATTGGAATATAGAGAAAAACAATTTAAAAAAAATAATAAAATTTAGAAAGATATTCTCTATAGACTAGAAAAATTGCAGATATTAAAAATACATAAACTACAAAATGCCAAAAACGGTTCAAATATACAACTATAGAAATTAAGTATAATTTAGAATATCATTTCATTTAAACATTAAAAATATGTTCTAGCATTTTTATAAACCATAAAAGAAATTATGTGAAAGTTATTCTTTTATTAATTAAATATTCTAATGCTTCTAACGTTTCATTCTCTTTATTTATAGCAATGCTTGCCATTTTGTTAGTGAATGTTTTCCTGGCTTTAATTTAACAATTAAAATGTGTTGTCTACATACATCCAACTTTGAAAAAAGCGAAGAGGTATATTTGAGATCTTTCTGCGCATCGATTAAAGTAGATTTGTGCTGATGACATGTCCCTTAGGAAACGAATTAGGATTGTAATTAGGGGATTTAAAACAATTTATTCTCCATTTGCGCCACTGTACTGATTCCGATATTTAAAAGAAGCTAATATCATAATGAGCACAAAGCATCGATATCAATGTTTTACACGTGCAACACTTAGAACAAAAAGAAAAAAAAACGATAAACGGAATCGGCTTTATTTAAATATAATTTCGCTGGCAAGTATAGTTCTAAACTGATAATCTGTAAAATAAAAGGAAAGAAAAGGGAAAATTTAAATTGTTCAATTGAGTTTTTGTGTGAATTTTTTAATTGGAAGCTTTATTTGCCGTACATTATTTCATTCAAAGAATGTTAAAAGGAAATATTATGAATATTAGTTGAGCATTTTTATAAAAATATAAAATATAAACGAAATGAGTGTACACTTCACAATTAACTCTTTTGCTAATTGTTAAATGCATTTATTATTTCTTTTGTCAATTGTTATATGTCTCCTTTATTAATTTGCTACAATACCGTTATATGTCGCTCAAGGGATCATTAAAGAACTAAGAATAAATGAAACAATGTACAATCGAAATTTTAGTTTTAAGGTTTAATTTATTTTCCAAACTGTCAGATCATAATGAAATGACGTATAAATGTGAAGGTAATAAAAATTAGAAGCGAATTAAACACATAAACTGTTCTCTATTACTTTCAAATTACTCTTTTATCAGTATTTTATATTTACTAGTTTACACCTAAAATAATTAAGATATTTAATAATGAAAGTCTGATAAATTTCGCGATAAAATATTTTTCGTAAAAATATCTCAAATAACATCCCCGAAATAAAATCGACAATGTTTTAATTAATTTAAAATACAGTAAGATAGTTGAAGTTTAATTTATTTTTACTTAAATTGATTGATAGGAGAAAAAAAATACTTTGGGAGTATATTTGAGCAGTAGAATAAAAACAAAGTATATGTTATATTTGCTTTGTTTAAATTGTGATAATTTTTGTATGTATTTTGTGTGTGTATTTTTGATATAGACGTCAAAACTGCATTTAATATTAAAGACTCTAAGTTTGTTGAACTATTATAATGGTACTTTAATTAATAAAAAAAATTATTTAATAAGCTGCAATTAAATATGGAAAGTAAAATTTATACAACTTTCCTCTAAAAGCATATATTTTTCACCAGCATATCATAAAACGTTTTATGATAAACATAAATTGTATAAATATGCCAATTCTTTTCATTAGTTTAGCAAAATGTATTTACATACATATCGGAAAAAATATCAAAACAGCGATGGATGTTTCACACTTTTAAAAGGAATATATAATAGTCAGTTCCAAACTGACAATTTTACGTAAAATATATCATGTTCTGAACTTGAAGCATTTGCTGAAATAGAAGTTCAAGTTGCTATAACAACAAAAAATAGTCCAATTTTTAATTCTAAATTAGTGCCACTTTCATTGCAAATCCTTTACGTAAAGTTTACTTTTCGTTATCATTTCTACAATTAAAGTGACTATGACATGCAAAACAAATTTTCAATTAAAAATAACATTGCAAGTTCTTTCTTTCCATTATTTTCATCTGAATAATGTATCTTACATAATGATGATATAATAAATACATTTTTCTGTGCTACAGCATATGTTTTTAATGCATTAAAGGAAACGTTTTTAGATTCTATTCGTATAATTAAATTATAAATAGGTTGGGAGACCGAAGGATAATACAAAGAAAGACAAATTAATCCAGTTTCTTGAACATAAAATCTTTAAATAAAGATCTCATCTGCTTTGAAAAGTTCTTAATTTCATGTGGATCTACCGTCTAGCGTTTGCCAGATTTAAAAACAATATTTATTTTGAGTTTTTTCCTTGGTTTTATTCACAAAAGAAGAAATGAAGAACTAATGTATCTTTTTCAGAGAAGTGCAATGTCCTCGAATTTACCTGTTGCAACTTGTAAAATTTACATTTAAAAAAAAAACTGTTCCTGTTTCTTCTTAACTATTGTGCAGAAGACTAAATTTTTCTTCAAAACAATATATTTTAGTACTTTTTTTTAAACCTTGATTGTTTTTTATAACACAAATAACACATCGTTATAATAACTTTTTAAGATATAATTTAAGATTTTGAAAATAACACTAACTTACTTCAGGAAAATGAAATCATTACTTAGAAGAAGGATTTATATTTAAAGCTGGTTGCTTCATTGTTAGCAGTTGGATGTTAATACTCAAGCTCAATATGAAACTATTACACTGTGATAGGCAGAACTGTAAGTATTTTGTTTCGAAGTTACAATTTTGGTGAACTAGTCTGACTCGAGTGACGAATTAAATGATGAACTTGAAAGAGCTTGATATGATATATTTGAAATACTATGATATATTATTAATATTTGAAAAATATAATCCATCTATTAGAAGAAAAAAAAAGTACTATTTGCAATTTGATGTTTGAACATTTTCTGAGTAGCTTATATTCATTTTCTTCCAATCTTATCACATATGATTTGATGATCCAAAAAATAAACCAACTAGCCTTTTAAAGAAATTTATAAGGATGCAGGTATCTAGTCATTATATTCGACGTTTTTACCTTTATAAAGTTCTTCTTGATATCTGAGTTTTTTTTTCTTCTTTTGAAAGAAGAATACAATTGCTGTTGTTTTTAAGCAATTTTCTATATAATCTAATGAAAAAAGTTCTTTTCGTGTGGACTTTTCTAGAACTAGTGATCTAAATGTTAATCACTTGTAAGAATAATATTAAAGCTTTATATGAACAAATCATTCGGCCAAGCCGTTCAGATTTTCTAACTTGAAATGATAAAGGGATCTAAAGTTCAACATACTTTTAATTAGAAACATTCGAAAGAAAAGTCTACGTATATCTGGTTTTCCGTAGAAGAAACCAGAACAAAAGACCATTTGTAAAGACAGTCTTTAACAAAAGGCATTATTTTTCTTAACCAGATTGTAAACAGCACATGTTTTTCACTATCAAAATTCGTATTAAATAATGTCAATTTTGATACCGATAATTTTGTGCATGCAATGTATGTAAATCTAGAGTATTAGAATAATCCCGGAAGAATTAAGAAATTCAGCAAAATGTCTCTAGGTCCCCATTTTCATGATATATTGAACACTTGTTGTTTGCACACAAAATTTCGAGAAAGATCTTTAATAATTTTCCATAAGAATAATATTATGTAAATTAAGGGAGACTTGAAAATATTTACCCTCTTAATTCCCTTTTTAAGAGACTATTTGGTACATGTTTTTCATTTGTCAATTTCGGAGCCATGATTTCAGTTAATATTAAGAGATCCGCAAAAAATTGTAGCCGTAAAATTAAATTGCTCTTAATTAAACCAGCACTACCACTAAATCTCATTAACAACAACAAAAACATTTACTCATGTGCTGGAAATTTAGCTTTGGTATATCTGGTTTTCTGTAGAAGTAACTAGAACAAAAGACCAATTGCAAAGCCAGACTTCCATCCGAGGCATTCTTCTTCTTAAGCAAAGTAAAAGGAGTGCATTTTTCTGGCTATCAGAAATCGCATTTGAGGCTTGAATAACCTGCTTTATAATAACTTTCTTTATCAAGTTTTTTATTCATTCCAAGCGTAAGCAGAATAACTAAATGGGAGCTAAGAATTTCAGTAAAATGTCTTTCGGCCACATTTTCTTTGTATAATGAATACTTTGAGCATTTCTCAAGAAAGATCTTTAATACTTTTTCGTGAGAAAAATGTTATCCAAATTAAGGAAAACATGAAAACATTTACTCACTTAACTCTCTTTTTAATAGACTACACGTAAATTCTTCTCATCTCTAGATCACGGTGGCATGATTTCAATTAATCTTAGCGATCCGCAACAACTTGTAGCCGTAAATTCAAATTGCTCTTGATTAAACCACCACCACCATTAAATCTCATCAATAACACCGAAAAACTTTTATTTCCACGCAGGTAATTTAACTTCCGCACCATCTGTGTAGTCGTTAGGGTGATGTAAAAGACTTCGAACTCGTCTAAAGCGCTTAGCCCCAGGTCATCTCTTAAGTACTGCTTTCAATCGCATAATCGGCGGAGAAGATTAAGAGTCTAAGGAAAAAAAATGGTACCCATAATGCTCACCAACTTACTTTGGTCAGGGAACATGAAGAAAATCAGTTTCAAGATTAAAAAAAAATAATAAAAGATATGCGCATAAAAAATGAAGAGATACTTGATGAGTTTCAGGCCTTCTAACTTGCTAAATAGTGGTGGAAAGTTGTGATGGGGAGAGATGAAAGAGGGGGGGGGGGACTAGCCATATGGCAGGCAGCATCACTGGGTGCCGTTTACGAACGAGGCAACAAGCTGGTATAAGAATAAAAAATGAATAAATTGACTAGAATTTTTAAGATGTATGATAAGTAGTGATAAGCGCTTGGGGGTTAAGGATTGGAGTGTAAAATCATCAAAGTGTGAGTCAGGTTATTATTTAGGGAAAAAATACTTTACAACTTCCAAAAGAATAATGCTGTTCCCATGCGTCTAATCAAATGATCAAAAAGGTAAGTTTGAGTGATTTTTTTTTCCTTCAGTTATCTTCTTATTAAGTAGAGTAATGCCTACACCACCTTTCAAATAGAAAATTGATTTATGAATAAGCCACATTGACTGCAACAATCATTCTTTAAGAATTTAAACACCTGCAGTATTCTCCAATGTAAACTCGGTTACTAAGCATATTTTGCGGTAAAGAAATAGTTCAGTTGTTTCTTTTCATCTTTAGTTTGTAAAATCCTACACTATTGAAAATGGGTATAAAAATAAGCATTATGTGCTCATTTTTTAGTATTTGCTTGCTTTATGGTAGTTTAGAGTATTTAATTCTCGCATTTCAAAAAAGGCACATACTGAGTTTTAGAGCATATATTGTGTGTTTATGTAAATTCATTAATATATAACATCGATTATGAATACGCTCATGATAAATCACTGCATCACAACAACTGTATATAAAAGCCTCATACATATAGCCCCACATGGATTCAGTATATCCTCCATACGATTCAGTTCGTTAAGTTTGAATCAGGGCCGAAACTAAGGGGAGGGGGGCAGAGGGGGCATGTGGCCCGGGTGCCAGAACGAAGGGGGGCCAAATGAAGGATTATACCTTCGGAATGGATAACTTTTTTCTGATGGACTGATGGATTCCATTATTATGAAACAGCCATTATAAATTAAGTATTAAGTGAAGATGAAAGAGCAGTCGTAAAAAGTTAGAACTCTGATTTTCTGCTTAGAATGGGAAAAAAATAGCCATAATTTTTTTTTTTTTTTGAAAAAAAGGGTGGGCCAGAGGTGGGTCATGACTCCGTGACTTCCCCCTTGGATCCGCCATTGTAGATTACGTAATTCAATATTACGTATTTTAAATTTTAAAATAAGTCGGCTATTCGAAAAATTGTAAAATTCTCTTTGTAAATATGCTTTTCGAAAGAGGGGGGGGGGCGCTAAAATCCATGTTTTGTTTTCCCCGGGTGCAAAAATGGCCAGTTTCGGCCCTGGTTTGAATAATGGAACTTCTATTCTTCAAACTATTTGATCAAAATATTTCGAATTGTATAGGCACTACACTGTTAAAAATTTGATACAATGTTGAACCAATTTTTGGTGTTGCAGTAGCTGCCACCATAAGATGGTGAAACATTGTTCCAACATTTGGTTCTAAGGATGAACCATAAGTTGGTGAAACCTTGAACCATACGTTGGTGAAAACATTGAACCATAAATTGGTGAAACGTTAAACCGCAAATGGGCGAAATGTTGATTCATAAATTGGTGCAATGTTGATGAAACAATGATTTTTGTCTCCCCCACCCCTCCCCTTTCATAGGTAAAATATTTTGCTTTTTTAGAAAGATATTCTGTTTTAATATAATTTAAGGTGAAATATTTACAGTCTCTCCAACTAATATTTGTTGGAAAATAATTTTCAAGATCAGAAACCTAGGTTTATTTAGCAAATTTTAAATTAGTTTAATTATGCGATAACGCCATTGTTATTTTAAATATCTTACACTATAATGTACATATTAAAATACATAAGAAAGCATACGATTATGTTATGGGGCCTTTATATATAGGGTAACTCAGGGAGAGTCGCCGCATACGGGATAGATGCCGCACCCCTTGTATTTCTTGTAATTATCAATAGATGGTCGTCAAACGCACAGTATAGGTGCGCAATGAGGTTATTTTAACCAGTGTATAGCGTGAATCCCATTTCGATGTTTACTTGTAGAAGTACAATCATTAATTTGACGTAAGTGCATGATTTCACTGTCCAAACTTTTAATCACGTTATCTTTAAATACTTTTCATACACTAATTACTAAACGCATGCATGATTTCGAAGTCAAAACTAAGTGTAACGTTTGTATAGAGTACTGTGTGTATGATTACGCCATTCCCCTTAGCGATGGCAGGTAACTGTGATGGCCGACGTCTGCACCCAGCAAAATGGGATACATGCCGCTCTTCTATTCCGGTATACATGCCGCAATTTTTTTTGTACGGTATGATTAAGTGTTATTAACTTTTCCTTTTCTTTTTGGACAGACTAACCATGTTAGGCATATTATCCAGTTTAGTAAAACCAAAGGAGAAAAAAGGGAAAATAAAAAGTGAGAAGGGCAAGAAAGATGCAAATCAAGATGATAATAACGAAAAATTGGATTACCCGTAACGCAGACGTTCTTTGCAAACTACTCCAAAAAGAGGAAGTGTAATTAGCTTCATTGCATCATGTGTTTAAATGTAGTTGCATAAAGACTATACTTTTTCGACACTTTTTCTGTAGATAGTAGTCGAAAAAACAGGTCTCTTAACCAATTCGGGACCATAGGTGCATATAAGCACCTTCATAAAGAGATTACAAAATTTGTTTGGCACCAGTAAAAAAGAAAAGTAATATTTGCTTTGTTTAAATAGAGCATTTTCATGATTATTTAAGTAAAACTAACTTCTTTTAAAAAAGTGGTACCAACCGAATAAAATTTGTGTAAAAGCAAACCGGTCCCGAAAGGGTTAACAAATAAGTTATGTAAAAACAATGTTACTTTTTTTCTTTTCGCTTTCTAATACATTGATGTTACGTTGTAGCTGAAATAACAATTAAAATTTAGTGTAAAAAAAAAATAAGTCGATAATTTTAATAGTGAAAGTAGGCAATAATTATTAATTTGAATCTACTAATACGTCATTAATTATAGTCCAGATATGAATATTTTTTTGAATATTTTTTTTTATAATTTCATTCTGTGCTTATTATAAGCGTGGCATAACTACCGCACAAGTGCGGCGTCTCAGCCTGAATGTACGGGTGACGCGCCGCAGTGCAATGTTTTAGAAAAAAATTGTTAAAAAATATTAATAATTTGTTTTCATTTTTTTTTTGTCGCAGTACACGCGTTGTATATTTAACATTAAATAGCACAGCATATTTTTTTTTTATTTTATGCCCACCATGGAGCTTTATACACAACTTCAAAAAAATGTGCGGCATAAATCCCGGAATTACCCTATATAAACTTATCAAATTGAGATAACTGAAATGCATTACAATTTGCTAAATAAACCGATAAAATTGATTTTGTATGACGCATGCAAGCAATCTTTAAACAAAAATCAATCAGAGAAAGAGTAAATATAAATCCTAAATTGCATTGAAACAAGGACAACATCTTAAAAAAAAAAAAAAAAGACTATGTCAAACGGGGTGGGGGTAAAGAGCATTATACTTATCAACTGGCATCTTTTTTTAAAATAAGTTCTAAGCATGATCTAAATATTAAGAGTAATTTTTTTATATGTATAGAGATTGGTAATTGTTTTATTAAATGTGAACATGAACATGGAGTCTAAATTTTTAAATTCTACGGGATATGTACATAATTTTTCTTTAAACATATTTCTTAATAGTTCTTATTAATATTTATGGAACGACATAAGCCATATTTAACTTTAATATTTTATTCTCGTACACATTGTATTTTGTAAATATAAGCTAAATACATTTTATATATTTTATAAAAGAGAGATTGATCTAAGAAATAGAAAAAAAGAAGGAAATTTAAAAAGAAAAGAAATGATTACATATTTATTGTTCTTCATTCTTTGAAAAACATTTTGAATGTAAAAAATAATTATTAATCTCTTTAATAACTATTCCATCCCACATTATACAGATAAAATGTAAGTATAAACTTAAAATATACTAAAGCAGTTTTATACATAAACTTTATATCGGTATAAACAACATTTTATTTAAATTCTTAAATACCATGTTTCCTTTTCACTTCTTAAATTAAAAACTGTAATATGTATAACGAAATATTCCCAGTGTAAATCTATTTTTCAATCTGAAACCTTTTCTTATTATCTTAATCATTGAATATCATGTTTCACTCCAAAATATTAATAATTATAAATACTAATTAATTGACTGTTATTCTTTATAATCGAGGAACGGTAAAGAACACAAAAATTCCAGTATAAATAAACAGAGTTTCATATCACTGCAAATTAATGTTTACATCTACTACTGACAAATTAAAATACTTCACATCTCACTATTGAATAGGAAGAATGAAATGTTTACACAAATTTTCTTTATTTAAAATGACAAAACGAATGAAGTCGGGATTAATTTTTACTAAGAACTGTTTTTTATTTAATTGTTAAAACAATTATATTTCATTTAATATACATTCATTTTAATATGCATAAAGAACGAATATAACACACAATTGCTTGGGAAATTCGGGAAACTAAATGAATCTTTTTCTATAAAGCTATTTAACACTTATTCATAAGATACGATATCTAAGTACAGGAATGAAACATTAAAATTAAATAAGACTTGCTTTCCCGTTCCATAAATATTCCTTTCAATATCCCTTTCGTTTAAACTTTAAATGCAATCGTTTCACATATCTTATAGTGGCGTCATAGACAAAGACGTACTGTTCTGATTGGCTGATAAGTAGTTCGAAAACTTGGTTTAACTTATTACCAAAATGTGGTTCAATCCAGCGTAACGTCCAAGGTTACACCATAAAATGGGGTTTTTGAAAATTAAGAAGTACCATATTTTCGTAATTTTTATTATTTTACTCCATATATTGGTTCAGTGTTAAGCGGAAAATTTTAACAGTGTATTATTGAATACTTTTTCTTGAAATAAGCAGTATATAAAAGGAATAATACGAGATCGACAAGATTATTTATAAGTACGAACGGTTATTTCTACTGGAGCATAAGCATATTACGTATTCATTTACAGGGCTCCCAAATAGCGAGTTTTTTTTATACCAGTATTTCCTAAAAAAAAATTTCGTGGTAGGTTTCTACAACCTTTGCAATAGAAATCACGTTAGAGTTACTTTGCTCAAAATTTGTAAGAACAATCTAAAAAACGATATTTTTGTATGAAAAAAGTGGCATAAAAAACGGACCATTTGGCGTTTATGATATAATTGTACTTAAAAAATGAGTAGTTTTTTTCTATCTGCTTAACATTTATGTATAAATTCATTCACTACAGTTCTTTTATGGATATTATAATGAACCAAAGCTTACATTATGCTTTCTTCCTCTTGCTTGAATTACTCATACAAATGAATTAAAGAGAAAAAAAAAATAATAATAAAAACAAGAGACGGAAGAAATGAAATGTGGTAAAAGTTCGTTGTTTTTTTAATCGTTTGATTTAGGCAATGATTGTTTCAGCAAAAATAATAAAATGGAACAGTTATGGTATTTAGTTTATATCGTATTTAGCATAGAAATGATTTAGAGACAGGGGAAAAGAACTAAAATACCGAGGATAGTTGGAGCGTAGGGAAAGAAATGTGACACTGCGTAATTACACTGCTCAAAACAATTAGGGGAGTACATAGTTTTAACAAAATTACGCAAATATTTACACCGATAAGTAACGTAAAATAAAGCTTCCATAATTTAAAAGGTAGTAGAAAATAGCTTTAGAAAAAAAAAAATCTTTACATGTAAATTAAAGTTTATGAAGTCAAAAACTAGAAAAAGGAGATAAGTGCAGAAATCGGGATTGTGCAGAAACGTCTGTTTCACTATCTCAGTTTTAAAATTCAATTGCTCAGCTTGTGTTTTGACAAAAGGTGACTTGAAAATGTCACAACAATGTGATTTAACGGAATCCATAGCTTGGTGAGTTATCGGGACAGTTGAATATGTGGAAATCCAACGAAATGTAGCGGACGCTGTTGGGGTTGCAAGAAATGTCAATGCAAGGCTGTGGAATCGATTCCAAGACACATGGAATGGTAGACACCGACAAGGGCAAGGTCGGTCATGTGTTACCACACAAACTAATGGCCGATATATCCTGTTAACAGCTCGTCGAGACGGAACGGGCAATGCTACTCTGCTGCAAACACAGTTGTTCTTGGACATAGGACGAAGGGTGTCCAGCCAAACAGTCCGAAATAGGCTTAATCAAGGTGGCCTCTATGCATGTAAGCCAGTGGTCTGTATTCCGTTGATCTCAAGCAACTGTGCGACCCAAAGAAGGTGGGCAACTGAATATCGAGTTTGAGGCAACGTTGTTGGGAGTCAAATTCTGTTTACAGACGAGTCCCGATTCAGTCTGGATGTGACATCTGCTGTGTTTTAGCATACAGAAAAAGAGGCGCTCAAAATAATCCCACATTCGTTCGTAAAAGATCACATTACAGACGAGGTGGGTTGATGCTATGGGCTGGAATCAGCATAGGTGGACGTACGGGCCTGCATAACATTCGGGATAACACTTTGACGGTCCAAAGTTATACAGACGAGATACTGAGACCTCATGTCGTATTTTATTCAGCAGGAATTAGTGATTTCTTTTTTTTCCGTGCATGATAAAGCCAGACCTCATACAGCTCGTCTTGTGGAAAACATGCTTGAAGCTGAAACAATACAGTGTATGGAATGACTAGCACGCTCTCCTGACCTGAATCCGATCGAGCATATTTGGGACATAGTCAGACGATGCATTGCTGCGAGGCCAAAGCCCCCTTTTACTGTCCGGGACCTGGAGATTGGAATTCTTGAGCAGTGGAATAGTATTTCCCAAAGCCTTATCGATAACCTCATCGCATCCATGGAAAATACGTGTGCAGCAGTCTTAGCTGTTCAAGGAAACCACAAGCCATATTAAAAATCTCGCATCATTTCTAAACAATACTTTTTTTTTATCATTTACATGTAACCAAATTTTTTGCCCTAAACTATCTTTTTATGTTCTTTCCATCTTTCCGAAGAATAAAAGCTCCCTTACAATTTTTTTGCGTCTTTTTTCTGTATTGCGCATTGATACACGTGTACTATCCATTTTATGCCCTACATGGCTGACTTGCTCTGTTTTCTTCACTTTTTTGCTTACTCCCCTAAATTTTTTGAACAGTGTATTTTCTTTCGCTTTTTTTATGTATAATTATCAAATGCAAGATTATTTGAAAGCATGTTCACACGGTATGCGAAATAGAAAATTTCCTTAAAGACTGGATTGACATTAATTTATTTGTGATTAGAGTGTGACTGTCTTCACTGTAATAGTGCAATGTAAATCTTTTCATAATTACTCATTCAAAGAAGAAAATTTTAATGGAAATTTTAATTATTTTAATAATTTTTTTAATGGAAATTATACAGAGATGGAAAAAATGACTAAAATGCGAGAATAGCGGAAGCTTAGGAGCAAATGTGCAGTCGGTGTAATTATTTTCTTTTTCTTTCTGTATAATTATCAAGTGCAGGATGATTTGGAAAGACAAAACTAACAGGAAGAAAGGAACTTTAATAGAATGACTTAAATTTATTCGTGATTAGTGTGTGACAGTCTTCGTTGTAATATTGCCAAGTAAATTTTATCGATATTGT
This sequence comes from Maratus speciosus, assembly GCA_963932465.1. NCBI lineage: Eukaryota > Metazoa > Arthropoda > Arachnida > Araneae > Salticidae > Maratus > Maratus speciosus. The sequence continues at coordinate 406,096,250 of OZ010796.1, forward strand.
TCTTTCAACGAAACAAACGTAGTGCATTTTCCTCTATAGTGTCAATATTTATTTAATCCCTCTCCATTAGATTAAAAAAAATGTTTTAGAAAATGATAATGGACGTGGTCACCAACATGAAAAAATTACGTATTGATGCTTTAAATTTTAGAAACCGTATTGATTTTTGAGATGCTCAAGAAGAATTTTAAATGATGAACGGTGACTGTTAATGTGTCTGTCAGTGGCTTAGTGAATACTATAAATATAAATACAAGTGTATTATTTTAAATTTAAACGAAATTTTCATTGTATCTTAAAAAATTTTAAATAAAATAATTAATTTCATTGAAAATAAACAGGATGAAAATAGTTTGTTTAATTAATTAATTTTTTAATCGTAATTTTCTGAAACATCGTTCAAAAATCGTCGATTTTTTTTTTCACACACATCTTCCAACTCCTACAAATTCTTAAAATTAAGCATTCCGATTTTAAAATAAAATTTGTCAATTCAGTACTGCCATCTATTGAACGCTTAAGCATTTAAAATAATCCTGAAAGCGACAAAATCAAAGAAGAAACTATAATATATTAGTTAAAGTTATAAGAACTTCAGCCAACGCCCTCCAGATATTTGAGAAAGCCTTGACACGCGTCACGAAATTGTCACACAAAGCAGGCAAAACAAAGAAAAAATATACGAACAACTTGCATGTTTCGATTTCGTTGGCTCGTGGAATTATTAATTCTTATTTTCTAATAATAATTAATAATTCCACGAGCCAAAGTAAACAAAACATGCAAGTTGTTAGAGTTTTTTTCTTTGTTTTGCTTGCCTTGTATGACGTTTTTGTGTCAAGGCTTTCTCACTTATCTAGGAGGCGTTGGTTCAGCCCGTGAGGGTCACAGTCGCGACAAAATTTTTCACAAATAACTGCCCGTGAACATATTGAACGCGACGATTAAGGAATTAATTAAGTAAGCCTCATAAATCATTTTATTCATTTTTTTAATTAATTAATTTCATAAATTATTAAATAAATGAGCATTGTAATGTGAAATCACATTTAAAATTATTACATTATATTTTATAAAATATCCCTTCTGTAATTCATTGATTAAATTATTTTAAATTTTATTAAAACCCTATCCGAAATAAATGATAGAAATATTTTATCCTTTTCTAGCGATGAAAACTCTTCTACAAAAATTCGAGTTCTTTCAGCCTGCACATGGAATCTACCGCATTTTCCCAAATAAAAAAATAACAGATGTATTTCCTCTTTTAGACATATTATAATTTTTATTTATATTTTTTTCCTTTGGAATCATAATGGCGAAGTATAGCCTCTCCTTATTATTTATTCTATCTTTGCGTCTCTCATGGGGTTTGTCGAAATTCTTGTGTAACGTAATTATTGGAAATGTATTGTCTTGCTAAAATTTGCTAGTTATCTAAAAATTCAAAATTATCCATACTTACAATATAACGTTTATTTCATGATTCTTGTTCTCTCTCCAAATTCAGTATGTCAAGAAATGAAAGAAGAATTTGCGGCTATAATTTTTAATCATTCCTTTTCTGATCGCCTTGCTGTCAAAATGTAACAGTCAACGTAATTATCCGAGATGCCGCTGCCTTCCGCAGCCGCTACACATGGAACAATTCCCCTCTACTTCTGCTGTTTGAGAACCTGGATTAATTTCAAGTGTTATCGCTTATTCATGATCTACTTTTTATACCAACAGTGTTCCTCTCTGCTTATTTGGATTTATGACGCATATGGTAACATATTTACCGAAATATTTTAATTATTTTTAAACGCCAACGATGCTGGGCAAAGAACAACGTTATAAACATGAGTTTTGTCTACATGAGAAATAGCTACTTATAACATTTTCAGTGAATAACGATGTCTGACAAATAATTTTTCAATAAATAATAAATACTATAAATATATATTTAGACCATTTGAAATAAATTCGCGATTAAATAAAATATATGTATTTACAGAAGCGTCGTATTCCATTAACTAATATATATGTTTTACTTTTTTAATAATAAAAACGTTCATTATAGATGAATAAACCTGTGATTTCTGGTTCCAGCCGCCACTGCACATTATAATGCTTAAGAATAAAATGTAATATGTATGTATATATATATATATGATATTGATCACTATTGTAAATGGTGTCCCTTGGTTAGATCAAATTGTCTTCTTTAATTATGTGTTATTTTAAACGAAAACTTTATGTGTTATATAGCAGAAGTAATTTAGTTAGTTGTGTTTTTAATTTCATATTACGATATTTCTGTGAGATTATGAATTTATATTATCATATATAAAGTGATCTACTATTAAAAATATTAATTACTCTTAAAATTATCAGAATAATGCATTTAAAGTCCAATAACCGAGCTTTAAACTCCTTTACGTTTACTTATTAATTTAATATTCTTAATTCCGTAACGATAAAAAAAAAAAAAAAAAAAAAAAAAAACCGTAAAATAAAATAAACCACTCTCGCTTTTCGATTTTTTGGATCAATAGCCCTAAATTACGTGTAATTAATAAAATACAAGCTTCAAGCATGAAAGACATCTTTGCTGAAATCCCGCCCATGCAGCTAATAAAGTGCCTATTGTCAATGATCATGCAACCATTAGTGGTTTTTAAGACAGTGGAGCCGCAAGCATTTAAAAGCGATTCATTCCTCTCTCACTTTTTTAAGGATGAAAACATCCTTCTGATGGTGATTCACTACCTTTGAATGCACAGCTTTTCAATGCTTTATTAGTTGATGTTTTCCTCATCACAAATGTGCTTGATTTATTTTCCCGAATCATTGATATTGCATTCAAGTGAAGAAATATATTATTTCTGTGACATCTTTTAGTTGTATGTGATGGATACTTTTCGATTTGATGTTAAATGACTGCTATAAAATTCTTATAAATTACACAAATTTTCAGTGAAGTCTGCAATGATGTTTTACAAGATATATTTTATTAAATGTTATTAGCCATTACTTTTTATTTTGTATATTTTGTTCTTTAAAGATCAATGCTTATACAAGTTATATAAAATATGCTAAAATGAAAAACTAATATTTATCGATTTTTTTTGTAAGTATTCTAGTATTTCAACTGATAATTTTCTATTTATTAGTTTATGTTTCTCTGACATGAGCCTGATTGATTTTCTTGAATCATTGATATTGCATTCAAGTGAACAAGTTTATTATTTTTGTGACATATTTTTGCTGTATGTGATGGATATTTTTCGATTCGATATGTAATAACGGCTATAACATACTTATAAATTAAAGGAATTTTTCATTGAACTCTGGAATGATGTTTTACAGGATATATTTCATAAAACTTTGCAGACCATTAATTTTGAATTTTTTAAATTTTATTCCTTATGTGATCACAATGTTCTTACAAATTATACAAAGATATTAAAATGGAAAACTTAGAAAATTTTACTTTTTCTAAAACAAATGTAAAAATGAACAAAAGATTTTTCCTTCTAGAAATTTCTCTTAAATTTAATTAAATTATTGCGTTTGTTTATTATTGTAAGATTGATGAAACTGGTATTTAAAAAATTAAACTACATAAAAGTTAATTCAATATATAACACACATTAAGACTGAAATCATCAATAAGCTAAACAGATAAAAGGGTTATCCGAAATAGTTTATTTTTTGTATACATTCAACATCCCCTCCCCTCCTAATATAAAAACGGTCGAAGTTTAATCTACATGAACATGAAAATTTCTAATACAAAGTGAAGAATTGAATTCGAATTTTCTAATACGAAGTGAATTCAACAATTTACGATTGTAAATACTAAAAAAATACTAACTACTTGTTTTAATATAAAAAATAGTTTTATAAAAATGTTTCAAAAAAATGTTACAAAGAATCTGAGATTTTACAAGTGTTTGTGCGTAAAATTAACTACAAGTTTCCTCAACTTTCCTAAAAGACTTTGAAATAGAAGTAATGTTTTAAATCAAATTGATCGTAAGCTAAATTTGAAATAAATTTGTGTTTCTAAAAGTTTACAAATATCTGGATGGAAGATTATCTATAGCCTATTAGTTAATAGCTGGTATCGCTGTGATGTTTTATACAGTCAAACAATGTTGATTGGGGGTAGTATTAGAATAATGTTTTCACCAAAATCAATATGCTTACTACTTGTCTTATTTTATTAAAACTTCCCTGCAATATATTTTCCGCCCACCCACCCAGTTTTTCTAAAGACAATTTAAAATTGAAAGTATGTAAAACTTGTACATTTTCTCAAATGTTTCCTTCCTCTAAACGATCCCGATGAATCAATTTCATGAGTTATTAAAACGCAAAGTTTAAATAAGGGGTTTTTAAATTTTTGTAATAAAAAGTGGTCAAAAAGAAGACCTCGCAAACAAATTTGTCAATAAATTAATAACGATAACATGACGAAGCCGGCATTGTTTTCTCTATTGTCGTTCATTTGCCTCGTTTGTTTTTCTTCAACTTTATTTTTGTTTATAAAGTAGAAATATTTGAGATTTGTATGCATAGATAAACAGAAATGTTTGGAAAGTTGTCATAGATTTTCCTCTTCGGGAACACTTAGTTCTTGTGAATCTTGGTTTTGATAGCTTCTATAACACAATGGAATTTTATGTATTTTAAATTGTTATTTTATTATTCCACCAATATTTATTTCACCAATATTTCTTTTAAATTACGCTTTTTAGGTGCGTTCGTAATTATATAAATACGTTGCACCTATAGTCGTCGTTCAGTCCGTCCGTCTGTCCGTCTGTCTGTCTGTCTGTCTGTCCGCATGTAACAGAGCAAAAACTACCCAACCGAATGGTCTGAAATTTTAAACATATGATTGTTGCAAAAATTTGTCGAGCCATTTCAAATTTTATGAAAATCGGATGTATAGTTTAATTACAGGGACAGTCAAATTTTTTCTTTACATTACGGCCAATGGGAAAAATTATTGCAAGTGCATTTTAATGATGTTACAGCCTTCCGAATGGTCTGAAACTTTAAATATATAACTGTTGCAAAATTTTGTCGAGCCATTTCAAATTTTATGAAAATCGGATGTATAGTTTAATTACAGGGACAGTCAAAAGTTTTTCTTTACATTACGGCCAATGGGAAAAATTACTGCAAGTGCATTTTAATGATGTTACAGCCTTCCGAATGGTCTGAAACTTTAAATATATAACTGTTGCAAAATTTTGTCGAGCCATTTCAAATTTTATGAAAATCGGATGTATAGTTTAATGACAGGGACAGTCAAAAATGTTCCGTTACATTACGGGGAATGGGAAAAATATTATTGGAAGTGCATTTTAATGATGTTACAGACTATGCACCTTATGAAGTGCAAAAAATTATACATTCAGTACAATATGGGGTGCAAAAAATAATTATAAAACTAGTTATAGTACGAACGCACCTCATTTGCCACGTTTGACGAGCAATTTCCAACTTTTTTTAGGTGCGTTCGTAATTATATAAATACATAGCACCTATAGTCGTCGTTCAGTCCGTCTGTCTGTCTGTCCGCATATAACAGAGCAAAAACTACCCAACCGAATGATCTGAAATTTTAAATATATAATTGTTGCAACATTTTGTCGAGTCATTTCAAATTTTATGAAAATCGGATGTATAGTTTAATTACAGGGACAGTCAAAAGTTTTCCGTTACATTACGGCCAATGGGAAAAAATTATTGCAAGTGCATTTTAATGATGTTACAGCCTTCCGAATGATCTAAAATTTTAAATATATAATTGTTGCAACATTTTGTTGAGTCATTTCAAATTTTATGAAAATCGGATGTATAGTTTAATTACAGAGACAGTCAAGAGTTTTCATTTACATTACGGCCGATGAGAAAAAATTATTGCAAGTGCATTTTAATGATGTTGCAGCCTTTCGAAAAAAAAAAATGAAATTGGTATTCACTTATGAAGTGCACTAAAATATACATTCGGTACAATATGCGGTGCAAAAAATATTTATAAAACTAGTTAGAGTACGAACACACCTCATTTGCCACGTTTGGCGAGCAATTTCCTACTTGTTTTTATTTAATACCGTAGGTACCACTCAACCGACTACTGCTCAGTGCTGGCTAAAAAAACAGAGCTTAGGTTGATGTTCGTGGGTTCGCTACCAGGGATTACCTTGTATGAGAAAAAGTTATTAAAGGTCATTTCCCCTTCGAAACTCCTCTCTAAAGTCATCTCTTCTGCAGAAACGTGTTCAAAAGTGGGCGATTCTTAACAAAATGTTTCCTTTATATCAATTATTTAATGCCTTGTGAATATTAACTAAAAATTTAAAAACTACCTATTTAATGTTTTTTTTCAATTTGCCAGTGACTGAGGGAATTAATTTCTATGAGACTATTTTACTCAATAAAAGACTCTAAATTTATTTATTTTTTATTTTAACTTATCTCCTGCTGAATTTATCTAACACATGCTGTCTGATGCATCCTAATACTTATAAAACATCATCGGTGAATCAATGAGCATTTTACGCCGCAAGTGTGCCCAAACACTAATTGGCTTTTGTCGCTACCCAAATTCTGCTGTTAATAAAACCAAACATGAAGTCTCTGTAGGTGGCAACGGCGACGATCCCCTGTGGTCATGAAATGGCGCCAGATAGTGTGGGTGAGTCATTAATATCGATGCTTTTGGTGCTCCATTGCAATATCGTGTTCTTTGTGTACAGTTCATTTGTGATAGGAAACCATGCATAGGTAACTTTTTTTCTTTTTTAGAATGATTTCTCACTATCGGTATAAAATGTTTCAGGCCTAAAATTAACAGAATTTCGTAGCCGAAAAGGACAGAATGTTACGATAAACAAAATCATATTTAAATGAGTTTTAAAGGAACAAAGAAATTTATTGTACAATGCCATTAAAAATGAGAATCACAATTCTGTTTTTGTATCAATGAACGCGCGAACGAACTATTCAAATAAACTATTTCGCAAGTGGAAATGCTTTGAATCGAACACATTTGAAGTGAACGGCATTTTCATGTCCCTACCTGTCTTTCTGCCACGTGTGCTATCGATATAACTATCGTTAAGTCAGACCCACATTTACGCGACAGAGGGCGGCGTTCTTTCGACTTCTTCGATGTGGGGATTCTTTTCTTGTACTTCAAGACAATAGGACGAATAACAGAGGAGGGTCCCTAACATGTTTATAACCTCTCACGAAGAGAATTTCTTTTGTTGTTTTTTATGCGCTTTGCATCCCAAAACTTTGAAGAGCAATAAAAAGAATATCAAAACTCACCTCAAAGTGTTTGGAAAAGTATATCCGGAGGAAAAATTTAGGACTCTCGGCGAATTATTTAATCTGTAGATTCTCTATCCTTAGGAAAGAGAAAGTTGACAGTAACGAATATACTGGAACATTATGACTCATTGACGAGAAAAAGTGCGCTGTCTACTTTAATAAAATATCTCTCTATATCTTATTTTTTTTAATGTTTAAATACCAAAACAATTAACTAATTAAAGGAAACTGATTTTAGTGTGCCACATTTATGACAGATATACAGGGTGAATCTAAACTCTTTGGCAAAACTTTAAAAGGTGATAGTACACATCAAGACAAACAATATTAAATAGGAAACTAAGGGTCCCAAAGGTCCGAAGGAGATAGGCGCCATTAAAGTTTATGGTCCAAAATTTCAAATGATTTAAAAAACGGAAACATTGGTCGATTCGTTTCTGGTTTTCGCTAAAACTATTCTTTATGTGAGTATTTTCTTGAAATAAATTTTAAAAATAAAGTTCAAAAAATGCCGATAGAAGGCGCTTTAGATTGTGGAGTAACGAACAACTATCTTTGAAAATACTGACATAAAGAACAGTTTTAGCGAAAACCGCAAACGAATCGACCATTTTTTCCGTTTTTCATAATCATTTGAAATTTTGGAACCTAAAGTTTAATGGCGCCTATATCCTTCGGAAGACGTTTGGGACCCTTAGTTTCCTATTTAATATTTTTTGTCTTGATGTGTACTATCATCCCTTAAAGTTTTGCCCAAGACTTTAGATTCACCCTGTATTAATACACTGGGCTTCATAATGATATGAACACCTAGCAATTTTGTGATATCCTGGCAAAAATTCATAAATAATTATCAGAAAACTCCATTCTCGAGACAAATACAGTAATTTTACATAATACATAGGTGTAAAAATATCTAACTTTAAATTAACCCTTTATCTGCTGAATTATGAATTCATCAAAAATTTTATCTTCTAAAGCATTTTTTGGGAATTGTTTAAACTACATTAGAAGATTTACATAATCATTTAATACATTTTAGAAGGATTTAGAAATATTCATTAAATTTGAATTTATAGGAATTTTGTGCAATATTTAAAACCCCACTCAAATCTTTTATTTTAAATATTTTTTCTTAGTATTTTGTAGAATTAGAAAATGTGCAAATACAGTCGGACCTCGTTATCCCGACACCCAGTTTTCATGTCACACCGCTTATCACGTCAGTTTTTCAAAGTCCCTATTTTCTGTATATTACTTTGATGTAAATAAACTCCGTATTTTACGTCGTTGTATAATTTTCAACTCCGGATATCCCGACGGTTTAAGAAAATTATCCATTTTTCATAATCCATCTTATAAGCACGGAAATTAAGCGGTAAGAAATGTCTTAGCCAAACTTTTCACAAAAGTGTCTAAAATACCCATTGAGATAAATCAGAAATTTTACTTCAATCCTTTATCTGAATAAATAAACCCAAACTCTATGAATGACCACTTAAGCTCCAGATAGAAGTATCAGTCTACTCGCGGTCTTTTTGTTCTGGTCAGGTGGCGCTAACTTTTGGTTACAAGGCATTTTTCATTCGACTAAAACCGAAGCATTGCATTGCATTGCATTGAAACGATCATAAATTATCTAACCTTAATTTCTGAAACAACGAATATTGGTTACAATTCATTGTATAATATTGAAAAAAGAATTGTAGGAAGCCCATCTAGGGATAAGCAAACCTTAATTTATCAATATTTCATGTAACAATAAAAAAAAAAATATGTCACCATAAATCTCATTTTTATTCTTTTCAATTTTGTTTTTGTGTATATTTTGTTTAATAATAATGTTTTATTTCTTAAAACTGCAAGAACAGTTACGAATTTGAAATTGCCTTAAATTACTTAAAAATACAGCTTTTTATAAACATTTTTCTACAACTCCGGTTACCGCGACACCCCGCTTATGACGACACTTTGTTCTGGTCCTTAGAGTGTCGGGATAACGAGGTTCGACTATATAATGTTCTTACAATAGAAATGTAGAAATATTACCAAATTGAAATATCCCCCACCTCCCCCAACGCCAAGAAAGCTGAAAAGTAGCAAAGGTAAAAGAAAAAAATATTTTTGTTTTGTATTACCAATAATGTTTTTGGAACAAGATAAAGTAATGCATCTATAACTCATTCTAAACTGTATTACAGCTAATCGCTGTATTAAATGAATTTTATAACACGTTATTTTAATGGTACTTATAAGTACGTCTGTAGATAAAGGGTTAATTGAAAATATGAACGAGATTTTTTCGCAGCCGATCAACGAAATTTTCAATCTTTCCGCGCATCATCAAGAAAATTCGGAATTTTTCCGTTCCCGATCAACGAAATTTGCGATTTTTCCGCTCCCGATCAATGAAATCGGCAATTCTTAACTGACAGACGAAATTTTCAATTTTTCCCGCGCCAAATTGATGAATTCATGATTTTTTCCTGAGACCTATGGACAAAAATTGTAATTTTTTCCAGTTATAAATTCACGAAATTCGCGGGCCACGCGTTAACCCATCGCGGGCCACAGGTTGTGCATCCCTAATATAAGGCAATATAATGTAAAATACTATGTTCAAGTTGTTAAAAATCTTGTCCTACATTTAATTTCATATCGCAACTCGATGACGTATTCATTCTTGTTGTCGTTGCTCGATCTAAAACGGATTTTTCATTTATATCAATGTTAAAATATTCATTACACTTCCGAATCCAATTATTATTACTATTATTATTATTAGTTTATTTTGAAAAAAAATTACATTTGAGTTAAAAAAATTAAAAGTGACTATCTAAATGTTAATGATTGAGATTTATTGAAATTTAACAAATATATCAGTAATTATTTTACGGACGATTAATGTGATTATACAATCTAGAATAGTCGCTGAAGTTTTAAAGTTGTTGTATTATTACTACAATAGGACGAAATGTATATCGCACCTTTCCAGTACATATCCCTCTTTGATCATAAACTGTTTTTCATTATATGCATCGGACAAGTGAGCCCATTTTTAATTTTTTAAATATGAAACAGATAGGTTTGAAACAAAAGTTCAAATAACGGTATATGAAGCTTTAATCATATGCTATTTTTTTAATTACTAAATGTAAAAAAAAATTAAATCCTGAAATATAAATGAAGTGATAATAGTAATAGTAAGGAAATATATAATAGTTACTATATGTAAATAATAAAAATAATAATGGTAAAGACATAATATAATACATGTAAATACATTAATGTTTTTAGGACGCCATATACGAAAGTGTTAAATGCCATTTTAATCGCAATATGTTTCTTTCATGCATTACTGATAAATTTAAGCAAAATAGACTTGTGATTTTGCTATTTTCATGTTTATGAATGGCAGAAATTTCTAAAAATATCTCTCGATGACTAACAATATATATTTTTTGGTATTAAAAGTCAGCATGATACTTTTATATTCAATATAAAATATCTGCTATACGATTCTGTTTCTTGAAAAATGATATTAGCAGCTGACAAAGTTTGAAGAAAATTATAAAAGCCATAAAAAGTCAATAGATTATCCCTGTAGTGACTGCCATTTCATTGTGTAGCCATCATAACTGAGCTTAATGTTACAGTCTGATCTGGCTAGGATACAAAATATCGGCGCCAGGCCTCTGAGAGTTGAATCCCAACAGTATCTGTCACTTTAGGGTGACAGGCTGACTGCAAATCTGAAGGCAATTCTAGTTTGTCCGCTAATAGGCTGAATATGTCAGTGAAGAGGTCACCCCTTATCGAGATTCTTTCCTTCATACAATCAAATGAACTCCGAAACTAGAGGAAACGGTAGGGAAAATCGACTAAATCTGGCATCAATTTTTTGGCGGATCTGACAATGAAATTCATGTAGAAATTAATGGATTTGACTAAAAATTTCAAAGGTTGTACTATTTTAGTTTTTTAAATATGTAACATATCGTACCATAGTTTCACAGATAGCTGAAATATAATTCAGATTACCAGTATTTGTATTTTTTAATCACAAAAGATCCAAACCCATTATAAAGTATGATTCTGCTCTTTAATGTATATTATAAAATGTTGATTTTTAATATAAGAAAAAAATATTATCAGGCATCGCAATTGCAATTAAATAATTATGCAAACAAAATCAAACTATACCTAATCAGTTCCTTACAAACTTGGCAATGAATTTGAATGTAGAAATGGATAATATGCATAAAATGAATTAGACTACAATTTTCTTAAGTTATTCTACATCAGCCCTTGATTTTTACGATATGATAACACAATTTCACTTAAAATTATGATACGTTTAGAGTATCTGTATTTTTTAATCACCGAAAGGCGTTACTTAATTGAAGTATGAATAAATTCTTTAAAATAAATTCTATTTGCAATTAGGTAATTTTGCAAGAAAAGAAGACTAACAATTAACGTTTTCAATCTTCAGTTATAAATTAAAAAGAGCATTAAAAATGCTATGAAGGAATTAAGAAAAATATTAACAAAGAAACTTATTTTTATTATGGTCTGCGTGGAACATCCATACATTTTTAATATGTATATATACCGGATGTACATAATTACAGTTCACCTACTCAGAGCTGTCTGTATTCGAAACTATTCATTGGAAAAATATGAAATTTGGAATGCGCCTAAATGAATAGATGCGAAAGACGTTTAGCAGAAAAAATGTTTAATTTCAAAAATGGCCATCAGAGGATGTTTTCTGATAAAAATTTCAGCATATATGGAAATTTTAGCAACCATGTAATGTATCTGCTCGCGCACAATGAAAATGTTAAATAAAAATACGCAATAAATCTCTTGTCAGTCTCTTGCGTTTTCCACGGAAAATGTCGTGCAGTTTAACAGGTTGTGGGTGAAATGATCTCGGGATCTGCTGGAGAAACTTTTAAAAAAAAATCAAAATGGCGATTCCGCATAAGAAGCTTTGCAGAGATTTCGAGCATTGACAACGGTGCAATGACTACAAATGGATTATGAAAATTTATCAGGGAATTCGAGAAAACGGGAGTAACATTGTTCCGTCCCTGCAAGAACGTCAGTGCCATGATACAGCAATTTTCATGTAGGATGGAATTCCCCCACACATTTCTACTTACGTTAAAAATGTGCTTATGAAGCATTTTACAGAAGATTTTGTAATGAGTTACTATCTTTGTCAATTCTCGCCTAAGATCTACAGACCTCAATCCCTGTGATTTTTGGCTCTTGAGCTAATTAAAAAGTTGGTCGGTCGTGACAACTCAAGAAGAACATGGCTAGAACTCAAAGGCAGTATTTCCCGTCACGCCCCTAACTTTTCCAAATATTTGCTTCTCGTGCTATTGTGGAATTTATAACGCTACTTGACAATTATAGTAAAAAAATTGAATAGTATTTGTCTAGATAAACCAATGCTGCAGTGCCTATAAGCTTGTATTGAATTATTGAAAAAATCAATAGTACGCTCTCTGGTGGCTATTTTTCAAATTGATTTTTCTACTGCTAAATGTCTTTGGCATCCGTTCATTTAGATGCATTCCGATTTTAATATATTTTCTGATGAATAGGTTCGAATAAAGACAGCTCTGAGCAGAGGAACTTTAATTATGTGCACCTGGTGTCTGTCTATCTATCTAGATATATGATACAACTTATATATATATATATATATATATATATATATACATATGTCGTAGGCTAATTGAGAAATCCGGCTCTTTGCAAACAGCCTAGGCTCTTTCCAAAGAGCCGGGCTAATTGGAGAATCCATATCCCTTTTTCCAATTAGTCTGATATTTTTCAGGCTTATTGCAAAGAGCCTAGAGAGCGTTAGGCTAATTGAAAAATGACCACTTATTATCCGATCAGGGTGATATTTTTAGCTCACAGGCTATCAAAGCCTGAGAGCTTATGTGCCCGCCGATTCTGTATGTACGTACGTAGGTACGTATGTGCGTAACACGATAACTCTTGATAGAAATATCCGATTTCCTTCAATTTTTTTTTCTAGGTTCATTCTGATAAGGTGCTTACCTGATTAGTTTTTGGGGTTCATTGGTTAAGGATAAAGGGGGAAAAGGGGCTAGTCCCTCCCCTTAATTTTTATAAATGGGTTTTTCATGCAGCTATATTCGATTTGCTCCAAATTTGGTATACCGGTTTATTGCGTTAAGGAGCTTCCCTGATTAGATTTGGAAGCTCATTATTTAAGTATAAAGGGGGGAAAGGAGGGCTATCCCCCTTAATTTAGATAAATCGGTTTTTCATGATGAATTATTCGATTTGCTCCAAATTTGGTCTACCGGTTTATTAAGTTAAGGAGCTGCCTTGATTAGATTTGGAGATTCATTAGTTACATATAAAGGGAGGAAAGGGCGGGGGCTATCCCCCCCGTAATTTAGATAAATGGGCTTTTCATGCAGAAATATGCGATTTGCTATAAATTTAGTATACCGGTTAATTATGTTAAGCAGCTTCCCATATTACATTTGGAAGATCATTATTATGTATAAAGGGGGGGAAAGGGGGGCAATTGCCTCTGCCTTTAATTTAGATAAATGCGTTTTTCATGTAGAATTATTCGATTAGCTCAAATTTGGTATACTGCTCTATTATGTTAAGGAGATGGCTTGATTAGATTTGGAGGTTCATTAGTTAAGTATAAAGGGAAGAAAGGGGGGGGGCTAGCCCCCCCTTAATTTAAGTAAATGGGTTTTTAATGCAAAATTATTCGATTTGCTCCAAATTTGGTATACCGGTTCATTATGTTAAGAAGCTTCCCTGATTAGATTTGGAGGTTCATTAGTTAAGTATAAAGGGAGGAAAGGGGGGCTAGACCACCCCCCTTAATTTAGATAAATGCGTTTTTCTAGCAGAGTTATTGGATTTGCTACAAATTTCGTATACCGGTTTATTATGTTAAGGAGCTGCCTTGATTAGATTTGGAGATTTATTGGTTAAGTATAAAGAAGGGACAGGGGCTAGTGTCCCCTTAATTTAGATAAATGGGTTTTTCATACAGAATTATTCGATTTGCTTCAAATTTGATATACTATTTCATTACGATATGGCTTCCTTCATTTGATTTGGAGGTTCATTGGTTAAGTATAAAAGGGGGGAAAGGGGGCAATTCCCTCCTCTTAATTTAGATAAATGTGTTTTCATGCAGAATTATCTAATTTAGTTTAATTTTTTTTTCTAGGTTCACTCTAATAAGTAGCTTTTCTGATTAGATTTAAAAGTTCATCGGTTCAGCATAAAGGGAGAAATGGGGGAGCTAATACCCCCCCCCCCCCTTAATTTAGTGAAATGGTTTTTTCATGCAGAATTATGAGGTTTGCTTCAAATTTTGTATACCAGTTTATTATGTTAAGTAGCTTCCCTGATTATATTTGAAGGTTCTTAGGTTAAGTAGAAAGGGGGGCAACGGGGACTAATACCTTCATTTATTTTTCGAGAGGCATTATTCTTTGAAATAAGAGTATAATATACAATTAGTGTGAATAGCCTGTGAGCTCAATGCCATCAGTTTAACTGGGCAATTTTCTTTTTATTAGGTTATTACGCATAACCCTACCCAAACCCGAAAAATAAATTACAATAGACCGTACCCCGATCCGAGCAAGACAAAATAATTTCAGTCTACATGCAACCCGACCCGAACCTGAGAGTTCCATTTGAAAAAACCCGAAATCCCGACCAAATCTGATAACCGACAAAAATATTACAAAGATCCATAACCGGATCCGAACAAGACAAATTAGTTTCCGTGGACACGCAACGCTACCAGAACCTAAAAATTCCATTCGAAGTCAACCTGAAACCCGTCCCGAACCAAATCTTAACCGACAAAAATATTCCAAAGAACTATAACCCGATAAGAGCCTGACAAAATAATCTCCGTCCACCGGCAACCCGATCCGAACCTGAAAGTTCTAATTGAACTCAATCCGAAATCTGGTTGTGGTCGGTTTTCGGGTTGACTTCAAATGGAACTTTCAAGTTCGGATCCGGTTGAAAAAAAATTAAACTAAATCAGATAATTCTACATGAAAACCTATTTATCTAAATTAAGGGGAGGGGTAATTGCCCCCTTTTATACCTAAACAATGAACCTCCAAATCAAAGGAAGGAAGCCATATCGTAATAAAATGGTATATCAAATTTGAAACAAATCGAATAATTCTGTATGAAAAACTCATTTATCTAAATTAAGGGGACACTAGCCCCTGTTTCTTCTTTATATTTAGCCAATAATCTCCAAATCTAATCAAGGCAGCTCCTTAACATAATAAAAAGGTATACGAAATTTGGAGCAAATCGAATAACTCTGCATGAAAAACCCATTTATCTAAATTAAGGGGGGGGTGTCTAGCCCCCCCTTTCCTCCCTTTATACTTAACTAATGAACCTCCAAATGTAATAAGGAAGCACCTTAACATAATAAAGCGGTATACGAAATTTGGAGCAAATCGAATAACTCTGCATGAAAAACCCATTTATCTAAATTAAGGGGGGTGTCTAGCCCCCCTTTCCTCCCTTTATACTTAACTAATGAACCTCCAAATCTAATCAGGGAAGCTCCTTAACATAATAAACCGGTATACCAAATTTGGAGCAAATCGAATAAATTTGCATTAAAAACCCATTTACCTAAATTAAGGGGGGGGGGCGAGCTAGCCCCCCCTTTCCTCCCTTTATATTTAACTAATGAACCTCCAAATCTAATCAAGCCATCTCCTTAACATAATAAACCAGTACACCAAATTTGAGCTAATCGAATAATTCTACATGAAAAACGCATTTATCTAAATTAAGGGGAGAGGCAATTGCCCCCTTTCCCCCCTTTATACATAATAATGACCTTCCAAATGTAATCTGGGAAGCTGCTTAACATAATTAACCGGTATACCAAATTTATTGCAAATCGCATATTTCTGCATGAAAAACCCATTTATCTAAATTACGGGGGGGATAGCCCCCCTTTCCTCCCTTTATATGTAACTAATGAACCTCCAAATCTAATCAAGGCAGCTCTTTAACTTAATAAACTGTTATACCAAATTTGGAGCAAATCGAATAATTCATCATGAAAAACCGATTTATCTAAATTAAGGGGGGTAGCCCCCCTTTCCCCCCTTTATACTTAAATAATGAGCTTCCAAATCTAATCAGGGAAGCTTCTTAACACAATAAACCGTATACCAAATTTGGAGCAAATCGAATATTTCTGCATGAAAAACCCATTTATATAAATTAAGGGGGATGGTGGACTAGCCCCCCTTTATCCTTAACCAATGAACCCTAAAACTAATCAGGGAAGAACCTTATCAGAATGAACCTAGAAAAAAATTTTTTGAAGCAAATCGGATATTTCTTTCAAGAGTTATCGTGTTACGTACGTACGTACACACGTACATACAGAATCGGCGGGCACATAAGCTCTCAGGCTTTGATAGCCTGTGAGCTAAAAATATCACCCTGATCGGATAATAAGTGGTCATTTTTCAATTAGCCTATCGCTTTCTAGGCTCTTTGCAATAAGCCTGATAAATATCAGGCTAACTGGAAAAAGGTAGATGGATTCTCCAATTAGCCCGGCTCTTTGCAAAGAGCCTAGGCTGTTTACAAAGAGCCGGATTTCTCAATTAGCCTACGACATATATATATAACAATGACTTTTAAATCATAAGATAAAATTGATGCAAGAAAAATATGATTAAATATTTAGTTATGTAAGAAATTATTTTAATTCAAAAGTGATAAATGTTCTGTAAGGTGTTTATTTAACATTGCTCAATCGATTGTCACAATAATACAATAGAAAAAAAATGAAAAAGTCATCAATTCAATGTAAGGAAAACATTGACAATTCAATACTAATATGAAACCATTCATATGACAAAAATATTTCATGTGATGAATGGGAAATAAAGATATTAATATTTAAAAATTATTGTAATGTGAAAACTAACAAAAGAAAGTCTCCCCATATCCATACGTACATTGCAATCGAAGTGGAATAATGAGTATTGCAAACACTTTTAAACAAAAATTACACGTTAATAATTGAATTTGAATGTAGAAATGGATAATATGCATAAAATGAATTAGACTACAATTTTCTTAAGTTATTCTACATCAGCCCTTGATTTTTACGGTATGATAACACAATTTCACTTAAAATTATGATACGTTTAGAGTATCTGTATTTTTTAATCACCGAAAGGCGTTACTTAATTGAAGTGTGAATAAATTCTTTAAAATAAATTCTATTTGCAATTAGGTAGTTTTGCAAGAAAAGAAGACTAACAATTAACGTTTTCAATCTTCAGTTATAAATTAAAAAGAGCATTAAAAATGCTATGAAGGAATTAAAAAAATATTAACAAAGAAACTTATTTTTATTATGGTCTGCGTGGAGCATCCATACATTTTTAATATGTATATATACCGGGTGTACATAATTACAGTTCACCTACTCAGAGCTGTCTGTATTCGAAACTATTCATCGGAAAAATATGAAATTTGGAATGCGCCTAAATGAATAGATGCGAAAGACGTTTAGCAGAAAAAATGTTTAATTTCAAAAATGGCCATCAGAGGATGTTTTCTGATAAAAATTTCAACGTATATGGAAATTTTAGCAACCATGTAATGTATCTGCTCGCGCACAATGAAAATGTTAAATAAAAATACGCAATAAATCTCTTGTCAGTCTCTTGCGTTTTCCACGGAAAATGTCGTGCAGTTTAACAGGTTGTGGGTGAAATGATCTCGGGATCTGCTGGAGAAACTTTAAAAAAAAAATCAAAATGGCGATTCCGCATAAGAAGCTTTGCAGAGATTTCGAGCATTGACAACGGTGCAATGACTACAAATGGATTATGAAAATTTATCAGGGAATTCGAGAAAACGGGAGTAACATTGTTCCGTCCCTGCAAGAACGTCAGTGCCATGATACAGCAATTTTCATGTAGGATGGAATTCCCCCACACATTTCTACTTACGTTAAAAATGTGCTTATGAAGCATTTTACAGAAGATTTTGTAATGAGTTACTATCTTTGTCAATTCTCGCCTAAGATCTACAGACCTCAATCCCTGTGATTTTTGGCTCTTGAGCTAATTAAAAAGTTGGTCGGTCGTGACAACTCAAGAAGAACATGGCTAGAACTCAAAGGCAGTATTTCCCGTCGCGCCCCTAACTTTTCCAAATATTTGCTTCTCGTGCTATTGTGGAGTTTATAACGCTACTTGACAATTATAGTAAAAAAATTGAATAGTATTTGTCTAGATAAACCAATGCTGCAGTGCCTATAAGCTTGTATTGAATTATTGAAAAAATCAATAGTACGCTCTCTGGTGGCTATTTTTCAAATTGATTTTTCTACTGCTAAATGTCTTTGGCATCCGTTCATTTAGATGCATTCCGATTTTAATATATTTTCTGATGAATAGTTTCGAATAAAGACAGCTCTGAGCAGAGGAACTTTAATTATGTGCACCTGGTATCTGTCTATCTATCTAGATATATGATACAACTTATATATATATATATATATATATATATATATATAACAATGACTTTTAAATCATAAGATAAAATTGATGCAAGAAAAATATGATTAAATATTTAGTTATGTAAGAAATTATTTTAATTCAAAAGTGATAAATGTTCTGTAAGGTGTTTATTTAACATTGCTCAATCGAATTTCACAATAATACAATAGAAAAAAAATGAAAAAGTCATCAATTCAATGTAAGGAAAACATTGACAATTCAATACTAATATGAAACCATTCATATGACAAAAATATTTCATGTGATGGATGGGAAATAAAGATATTAATATTTAAAAATTATTGTAATGTGAAAACTAACAAAAGAAAGTCTCCCCATATCCATACGTACATTGCAATCGAACTGGAATAATGAGTATTGCAAACACTTTTAAACAAAAATTACACGTTAATAATTAATTCGCATAGACCATGAAATAACCATAAAGATAAATTACATAAAGTTAAAATAATAAGTAATATGTAATGGAAAAGATAAAAAAGATAATTATTAAATAATAAGTAATTATAAAAATAGTAAATATTGTCCAATATATATATTATATATAAAACCATTATAAACCAATACAAATTATCATCAACAAATGTGAATATATAAATTATAAAGGAATTTATTCAAATTAAAAATGAAGTATAAACCATTACAAAATTCTTTGAAACATATCCTTATAACAAGTGCGACATGGAACTGAAAATACAGTAAACATTGGGAAAATGGAAATATTTGTGGAACCAAGGCAGAATCATAGGGCCCATATTTCCTTGATTACCACAAAAAGCATGTAAGGTTTCATCTTTGCACTAGCCATAACAAGCTAATGCAAAATAAATGCTACCGCACACAATACATCCCGAAAAAAAAAAAAAAAAAAACAGAAATAACATTACATAAAAAATAAATAAAAATATAATGGATTGAAAAAGAAGCATATTATCAATAGAAGATCCATCCATAACTTAAATGAAACAGCATAAAATGTATAAGAAATGATTTGCACATATTACCAAAAATACTTAAGTATAACTCTATAAGTATATACCATGGAGCAAATATACAGGGTGCAATATGTTATCTATCGCCGGCCTTTAATTTCTCAACCGTTGGTCGTAGACATATAGTTCCAATTGCAAAAACGTTTCAAATGACGTAAATATTCATGCTGTGGTATTATTTAAAGTAAAAAATCAATTTTTTAAAAATTACGAAATCTAACTTTTTATACGGTCCCCCAGTCCCTATAGTTATATTTAGTAAAAGCTTACACATATCATAACCCATATAACACAAAACGTTTGACATCTGTAGTACAAAAATTGACAGTGTTATTGAATTTCAAATTTTGAGATTTTTGCACATGATTTTGTCTTTCGTTGAGAGATCAGTTAAAAGATGAATTAAAGTAATTCGAGATCAAAATCAGGGTGCTGTGTCCTTTTTTCGGCGAAACCACCTTTAGCCGGTATCACCAAATCGGGGTAACACAAAAGAGGGTTATTTCATCTAAAAATTTGAGCTGACTTTTAGGGGTCGTATACAAAGCGGAGAATGAAATATTGAAATTAAACAGAAAAATAGATATAAATTTATTATAATATCGAAAATGCTCTACTATAAAAAATGAATACATAAAACGCCTGAAACTACTAGAGATACTGCTCAAAGTGTTCTCCATTGGTGGCAATGCACAATAGAATGCGTGATAGTACTGAGTCCTGGATACATTAGAGCATAGCAGGTGTGCAAACTGTGCGACAATCAAGGATGATGTGCTGCTTCAGATAAACCATAGAAGTAGTCTCAGTGACATAGACGAATGCCTTGATGTAATCCCAGAGGTAGAAGTCCATGGGAGTCAAGTCCGGTGAACGCGGTGGCCACTTTAACGGACCACCATATCCAAGGATCTGTTGACCGAATTCGGTGGCCAGATACGCCCGGACGTTGAATGTTTCCTGCGAAGAGGGCTCCATCATGTTGAAACCACACCCGGCATGCATGTCGGAGAGAAATTCTTCATAGCAGCCACGAACCGTGTTTTGTAGTAGATGCAGGTAACGATCGCCCGTTCAGGTCCCATCGTCGAAGATGGGTCCAACAATATGGGTTCTCCATATACCGCACCACACGTGTCGTACTGTGCGGGCGATGTGGGGGTTTCCAGGTCGCATCATCCTTTTGATTGTCGCACAGTTTGTACACCTGCTATGCTCTAACGTGTCCAGGACGCAGTACTGTCACGTATTCAATTGTGCATTGCCACCAATGGAGAACACTTTGAGCAGTATCTCTAGTAGATTCCGGCGTTTTATGTATTCATTTTTTATATTAGACCAATTTCTGATATTACAATAAATTTATAATTATTTTTCTGTTTAATTTCAATATTTCATTCTTTGCTTTGTATACGACCCCTAAAAGTCAGTTCAAAATT
This sequence comes from Maratus speciosus, assembly GCA_963932465.1. Lineage (NCBI taxonomy): Eukaryota > Metazoa > Arthropoda > Arachnida > Araneae > Salticidae > Maratus > Maratus speciosus. The sequence goes on from OZ010796.1 coordinate 406,117,655, forward strand.
TTAGATGAAATAACACTCTTTGGTGATACCCCGATTTGGCGATACCGGCTAAAGTTGGTTTCGCCGTAAAAAGGACATAGCACCCTGATTTTGATCTCGAATTACTTTAATTCATCTTTTCACTCCCCCATCTTTTAACTTCCCTCAGTGAAAGACAAAATCTTGTGCAAAAATCTCAAAATTTGAAATTTAATAGCTCTGTCAATTTTTGTAGTACAGATGTCAAACTTTTGTGTTATATGTGTTATGATATGCGGAAACTTTTACTAAATATAACTATAGGGACTAGGGGACCGTATAAAAAGTTAGATTTCGTAATTTTTATAAAATTGATTTTTTGCTTTAAATAATGCCACAACATGAATATTTACTTCATTTGAAACATTTTTGTAATTGGAACTATATGTCTACGACCAACGGTTGAGAAATTAAAGGTCGGCGATAGTTAACATATTGCACCCTGTATATAGTGTAAGCAGGTTGAAATAGTAAAATTACAGTATTTTTACTAATTGAAAAGAAATAGTGTTGTCCTATATCATTGACTAGTTCATTTAATGACTTCCAAAGTATTTACTAGTGGATCAGATAGAGTGCTGCGCTCTATCGTTAAATAATACATTTAAAGATTACTACACAAGAATAGATTTTTAGAAAAAAAATACTGGGGGAGAATAAAAACATATTAATAAATAAAATTAATTAATTTTAATAACTAATAGTGGATTAAGCTTTAAAACAGTAACTGTATTTAGTTAATATAATTCATGAATATATGTATATATATATATATATAACCATTAATTAAACATTACCAAACTTATAGTGCTATTAAGCAGAAATCAGTAATTGTATTAAGTTAATATAATAGATTAATTAAAATTATGTATATATATATATAGATACCAATACATAAATTTAAATAAGTAAATAAGTAAAATTATGGTATGGATTCATTATAAATAAATGTACAATATTGTAGCAGACTAATATATTTAAATCTCTTTCACAACAGTGCATATAATGCCTTAAATAAATAAAATATAATAAAATAAGTTATGTTGTTTATTTATATATGTATAAGTGCTGTTTACCTAATTGTTATATATATATATATATAGATATATATATATATATAATTAAAAATTATTATAAAACATTATAAAAAAGAGGCTAAGTGATTGTTATCGATATTTAGTTATGCTTTTTTAGAATGATATTGTTGTGCTGTTTTAAAGTGATTTAATCGGTTCTAATATAAGAATTATTTTAAATTTGCTGTTGTTCTACAGTTATATCTGGTATTTACAATAGATGGCACCACTACAAATTATTTTTTATTTTAGATGTGATTGTGTTCAATTATAGTCTTTATTAACATTTTATTTTATGTACTTCCGCTAGATGGCAGCATTAAATAATTATTTATTTAGTTCTAAATAACATTGTTGCCATACCTTTTTATATTTTATTATATATCTTAATTGTTATCCGTTTAATTAAAAAAAAATTACTTCTTTATGTGCAATTTAGTAATAATTTATTCCAGGATCCTTTAAATGCATATAATATTTTTTATTATAAAGACGATATACGTTAATTATAATTATTATATTTATAAGAATGTGGATATTATCTGCACGCTGTGATGCATTGCAACCGTAAGGATTCGTTTTTAACTGTACCATTAATTAGGCGGGACTTTTGCTGTGCTAAAATTGGATACATGTTTGAGTTGTCATAAGGTCATTGCAATTCTCTTGCCGGGTATGTCTTATATTTAAATGTTTCTATTTATTCATGATGTTCATTATTACGAATCTTGCATTGACTAATAATTATTTTAATTCAATTTATCTGGCATGGTAAATTTATGCTTTTTGGTGTGTGGTCGATTGGGTACATATGGAATTCAATTCTTAGCTTAATGCTGCACTGCAAATAGAGGCGTCTTAAATTAAGACACATATGTGACTGAAAAGGTATTTCAGACACTTAAGTATCTGAATCTGAAAATTCAGTCATGATAGATGTCTTAATTTAAAACATATAAGTGTCTTACTATGATCATGGTGTAAACGAACTGAGAAAGGTGTCTTAAAAATCTGCAAGTGTCTACTTTTAAGACACTTTGTAACTCCGTTCCGCATTAACCACCAGGCGGCACTCTAGTTGCGCATGCGTTTTAGATGCCTTTCGTTCGAATTGGATGTTCGTTTGTAATTCAAACTGAGCGTTTGTTTTATCTACGCGTACATTTTAACTAATAATTTATTTTGACTTGATTCGGTTTTTTCGGAATGTGAAGTTCCAGGATTTAATCCGTATCGACATAGTGATATTCCATATTAATGAAAGGTGTCAAGCAATAACAATAATATAGTGTTCTTCGTCTCGTCAAAGCAGGTAAAGAGAACTGTTGTCTGGCGGGCTATGTTTTTAGGATGGAAATATTCCATTCTATTAACAGAGCTAGCCGGATGTGCAAAGGGATTTTTTTTTTAATATCAAAGTGTACTTAACTCACGAATACTAACGTAGCCTCCAATCCGGACGTCGCCTGGGTGGATGTAATTTTGGAATAATCACACCTTTTTCCAGGTAAGTGGACCCTTCACTATGTATTGAAAACTCTCTGCGAATGTTTTCTCTTTAAATAGAGACCTCACACGAGTCTATAGCTTTATTAGTTCCTGAGTTATGCCAAAATTTGTTTAAAGCATTTTGCCTATGGGATTTCCATGTTAAAATTTTATCTTGCTAATATTTAAATTTCTACTATTCAAATCATCTGCAATCATGTTTCTGTATTATTTTACATCCGATGTTATCCTTAAAATAAGTTTTGGCAAGTCTGCATGGTGTATTAGTTGTTACTGAATCTATTGAGATACACCATCCTAAGCCTTCTTTCTCTGTCTACTCGCACGCCATTACTTTAAAAATAGCAGTGACAGCACCTGTTGATCGGATCATAATTTCTTAATTACCATCAAGGCTATCTTAACAGCGTTTTCTTAGAGTAATTATTACACAAGAGTACCTTTTATATGGGTTTTATTTATGTATACAGTATTTTTATAAGCATTTAATGCGACAGCATTTGTAACGTTCACATTGGTTTTACATTTCCCATATGTTTAATATGTGATATGTACTGAAATTCCCAACTCTTTATAGTAAACATCCTTATTTAATTTTTTTTTTATTATGTATGCTTTTCATGTCTGATGACGTTTTCTTGCGTCTCAGATTTTATACACCGTGATAAATTTAAAGTTATTTAAAAGAATATAGTTCGAAAATCCTTCCATTTACCCATATCATTTATTCCCCCATACATACAGCGAATTACTTGTCTTCATTTATTAGATTAAACTGTTTTGACTGATAAAACTCAAATCCGGTCATGAAATCTGTTTTCCTTTCTGCTATATACTTTTGTTGTTTCCGAGCATTTTAGAAATATTCTATTTCCTATACTGAAAGTAGTCAACTTCAGATGTTTTCATTTTCAAGCCCGGTGATTCACACCACAATTTGAAGACTCATCAGAAATCGTCTGAAATCTGTAGACGTAAAGCGGAGAAAATTTTGTTGGCGTTTTCAATAAATCTTCTTACTTAACGATTTAGAAAATGTTCTCGCCTTATGTCTGTATTAGTCATAATGATTATTTGTAAATTCTTAAATTCATGTAATTAGGTGCTGTTAACATAATTGTAAAAATACGGTAAATATATACAGCTATATTTCATTTGAAATCAATTATAATATTGATTTTTTGATTATTTTTAGTAAAAAAGAAATCTGAAATTTAAAATGAATATCAGTAAAAAAATAGAATTTTATACTATATGTACTTAAGCATAACTGGATTTTGTACTTAAAGCTGAATTATTCTATATTTACTGAATCACAATGCAGAGTTGGAATTTTTCTAGAAGGACTTGATTAAAGCAAGGGTAAACTTTGACATGTCCCCCCCCGCCCCCCACCACCTACGATTTTTGTTGCCCCAAATTCGATATGCAATTTTTTTAAAGCTTATAAGTTAAATGTGTTTCGACATTGTATATTGGTTATAATCAGTATTTTGAACTAAAAAGTAGAATAAGATTAAAAGTTAAGTACAAAAAATTTTAAATACAGTAAAAACTCTTAATCGCGGGCACCTTCAGAACGCTGAATCTGTCTGCTATTCGATTGTGTTAGCTTTTATGAGGTAAATATACATACAGTGAAACCTCCCTGTGCGACCACTTCCATTAAGCGACCACCCCCTGAACGACCATTTTTTCATGGTACGAAATTTATTCCCATAGGCTCAATACTAATTTTACCTCTATTCAGAGACCACCCCAGTTGAACTCCCTCCATAAGGGACCCATTTCATTGAAGAAAATGAAACAAATTCCGTTTTTTCCGGGTCGCTTGAAAAAGGTTTTATTAGAATAATAATTCCGGAGAGCGCATTATTTATCAAACTTCTAAACTAAGTTTAGAATTTTTATTTATTTAAGTGTTTAAACCCCTTTGTTCCTTTTTAGGCAATGAATTTAACTCTAATGACACATTAAGGATGACGGTCCATAAACTCCCCTGCCCTATTCTGTCAGGAAACTCTCAAAAGCAATAGATAAAGTAATGAAATCGTCAAAATTCGTTCCAGACAAAAAAAAAAAAAAAAAAAAAAAAGCATTTATTTATTGAATTTTGAAAGGACTTGGGAATAAAATTTATAGTAGACAAACCATAAAAGCAAAGCAAACATCAATGTATTCATTTTTTGAACTCTGCAGTAATTAACTTATGTAATTAACTTTTGTTTTGATACTTAAATTTTCATATGTTTTCTTAATTTGAAAAATATAATTTTAGTAACATTAATTGTTACATTTTTTCAACAATTAAATTCTAGATTTTAACATGACCTCCATTAAGAGACCACCTTTCGGAGCGACCAATTTTTATTGGAATGGAAGTGGTCGCTTTAGGGAGGTTTTACTGTATATTGATAAAGGTGAGTGCTAAGATAACTGTTCGTGTGAAGGCTTTGCAGTAAAATCTCCATAACGGACAATCCTAAATAAAGGACACCACTATGTAGGAAACACATTTTTTTATTGAAAATATGCAAAATTTTTATACACTTATACCTCAGAAAAGCAGACACCTCCGAACGTCGGACAAATTCCACGGTTCCGAGGTGCCCGCTATTGAGAGGTTTTACTGTATGAAGAAAAATATATTTTGTTTTTAACCTTATTCTACTCTAGAAATTCATAATATTGGTTAATAATAAATATTGATTAATAAATATTACAATATAATACTCATATACTGTAAATTTGGGGGAATCCAATGTTAGATTTTATTTAACACAGAAATAACAAGTTGGAAATTGCTCGTCAAACGTGGCAAATGAGGTGCGTTCGTACTATAACTAGTTTTATAATTATTTTTTGCACCCCATATTGTACTGAATGTATATTTTTTTGCACTTCATAAAGTGCATAGTCTGTAACATCATAAAAATGCACTTCCAATAATTTTTTTCCCATTCCTCGTAATGTAACGGAACACTTTTGACTGTCCTGTAATTAAACTATACATCCGATTTTCCTAAAATTTGAAATGGCTCGACAAAATTTTGCAACAATTATATCTTTAAAATTTCAGACCATTCGGAAGGCTGTAACATCATTAAAATGCACTTGTAATAATTTTTCCCATTGGCCGCAATGTAAAGAAAAACTTTTGACTGTCCCTGTAATTAAACTATACATCCGATTTTTATAAAATTTGAAATGGCTCGACAAAATTTTGCAACAATCATATATTAAAAATTTCAGACCATTCGGAAGGCTGTAACATCATTAAAATGCACTTGTAATAATTTTTCCCATTGGCCGTAATGTAAAGAAAAACTTTTGACTGTCCCTGTAATTAAACTATGCATCCGATTTTTATAAAATTTGAAATGGCTTGACAAAATTTTGCAACAATCATATATTAAAAATTTCAGATCATTCGGAAGGCTGTAACATCATTAAAATGCACTTGTAATAATTTTTCCCATTGGCCGTAATGTAAAGAAAAACTTTTGACTGTCCCTGTAATTAAACTATACATCTGATTTTTATAAAATTTGAAATGGCTCGACACAATTTTGCAACAATCATATATTAAAAATTTCAGACCATTCGGTTGGGTAGTTTTTGCTCTGTTATATGCGGACAGACGGACGGACAGACGGACGGACAGACGGACGGACGGACGGACGGACTGAACGACGACTATAGGTGCTACGTATTTATATAATTACGAACGCACCTAAAAATGCTTAAACTAATCTACTGGGAATATCTTATTTAAATGGGAAAAAATTGCACAACATAGCAGGGATGGGATTCTTTCTGAAGGAGTGAATCATTTTTAGGTGCGTTCGTAATTATATAAATACGTAGCACCTATAGTCGTCGTTCAGTCCGTCCGTCCGTCTGTCTGTCTGTCCGCATATAACAGAGCAAAAACTACCCAACCGAATGGTCTGAAATTTTTAATGTATGATTGTTGCAAAATTTTGTCGAGACATTTCAAATTTTATGAAAATCGGATGCATAGTTTAATTACAGGGAGAGTCAAAAGTTTTTCTTTACATTACGGCCAATGGGAAAAATTATTGCAAATGCATTTTAATGATGTTACAGCCTTCCGAATGGTCTGAAATTTTAAATATATAATTGTTTCAAAATTTTGTCGAGCTATTTGAAATTTTAGGAAAATCGAATATATAGTTTAATTACAGGGACAGTCAAAAGTTTTCCGTTACATTACGGCCAATGGGGAAAAAAATATTGCAAGTGCGTTTTAATGATGTTACAGCCTTCCGAATGGTCTGAAAATTTAAATATATAATTGTTGCAAAATTTTGTCGAGCCATTTCAAATTTTATGAAAATCGGATGTATAGTTTAATTACAGGGACAGTCAAAAGTTTTCCGTTACATACGGGGAATGGGAAAAAATTATTGCAAGTGCATTTTAATGATGTTATAGACTATGCACTTATGAAATTAAAATATATATACATTCAGTACAATATGGGGTACAAAAAATAATTATAAAACTAGTTATAGTACGAACGCACCTCATTTGCCACGTTTGACGAGCAATTTCCGACTTGTTTATATTTGGGAGTAATTTGTTACCATAAAGCAGAGCTGATTGCAGCATGGGCAAACTGGGCTGTTTCTATGGGCCTTTAGTTTTACGGGCCCCTAAATTTGGTACGAAATTTCCATAAAGCTGATATTTTAAATTCGTTTTGATCTTACACTTATTTTAATAAATATTTTGCACTTTTAGAACATGATTAGGCTAAAGAAAATGATATATTTATCCAAATATGTATTTGACGGCATCGAATAGGCTTATTATTATTATTATTTTTTTTTTTTGTAACAGTATATGAAGGCAATGGGGGGAGGGGGTGAATGAATACTAGGTCTTTGGACTAGAAGCAATTTGAAGTTCTCACTAAAAGTAATAAACATTTTTGATGCCGTAGGGCATATATAATAACACATAAATACATATTTAGGTGAAAAAAAATATATATATTATCCTATTCTAAAACTACAAAATACTGATTACAATCCTCATAAGGTCAAAACTGATTTAAAATATCAGCTTTATGAAAATTTCATACCCAATTTGGGGTACCCTAAAATCAGGGGGCAGAGAAGCATCCCAGTTTTCCCACGCTGCAATCAGCTCTGCTGTATGGCAACAAATTATTCCCATTTATAAAAAAAATATTCAATGTGGTCAAACATGGCTGCGTATATGGTTTAGAAAGAAAATGGTCAAAGATGGTTTCATATTGGCTAAAAAAAAAAGGCTCAAAGATGGCCGCAATTAAGACATTTGAAATGTCTGAAATTCAGACGTAAGAAGTGTCTGAAAAATTTAAGACACTTTAAAACGTCTTAAAATTGAACACTCGTGTTTCAGACACTTAAGTGTCTGAAATTCAGACGCAAGAAGTGTCTGAAAATTTTAAGACATTTTAAAACGTCTGAAAATTGAACACTGCGTTTCAGACACTTAAATGTCTGAATTTCAGACATTTAAGTTTACAGTGTGGATTCTATTACAGAAATCCACTATGCTTTTGCTTATATTAGTATTTCATGTACCCTTGAAAAAGTGAAATGCTATATAAGCTTCCGGCTACATCCATCCATTTGATCTATTATTTGTTTACGATACGTCTTTTAATGGTTCAACATTATTTTGCTGATTGTTTGTTTCTTTTTTCTTTAACTAGGAGGCTCAGCCCCCTACGAGCTACGCTCGTTAACCCCCGTTCAGACACCCCAGACTCTAAAAGTACGCTAATTTGATCGGCTTTAAAAAGATTTCGGTAGATTGAATTAAAATTTAAAAAACAGTGGCGATCTCCCTATAAACAGATTTCTATTCATTTCTCTTTGAATGGGGAATTTTAAGGCCAAATCCGCTGCGGTACTACTTGATGAACCCGTCGACCAATTTCGCCAAATTATATAAATCGCCAAAGCACTCGCCAATTATATAAATTGACATAATTTTTATTTTAAATAACGAAAGAACAAATAAATTAGTGCAACATTAATAAAAATACAAATAAAACGTCGAAATAAAAATAACTTGATGACGTAGACACGTGTAACTTGCTTAAAGTCAAGTTAATGTGACATTTACGATCAACCATTATTGGCATTTAATCTTATAGTTTGGCGAATGATAGATTTTTGGTCGACGGGATAACTAAGTAGTACCAAAAATACATATGTCAATCGCTGTTTTCGTCTTTGACGTAGACACGTGTAACAACATTTCAAAATAAGCTAATATAAAATGAATTAAGTAAACAGAGTCTTTGTCTCTCGGTATTTTTTAACAAAGCGAAAAGAAAGTTGTTTTAAATAAGACTTTTTAAATTAATCGTTTTTAATCTGACGTAATTTTGACCAAACTATTCTTTCTCTTTTTAATATTCACGTGAAAATGCTTGTGTTAGAAATGAAATATTATTTGCGCTTTCCTAACGAAAATAGTTGAAAAGTATCCACTCAAAATATCAAATAAATGTCTAGCGCAATTTCTGAATTTAAACCTTTTTGCAATATTATTTTGTATTCATTTTATGTAATAACTGTAATGTGACGTAAATATGACGTAATTTCTCCTATTTAAGACTTCTAACGCATGTTAATAAATTTATTATTTTACAAATTCCTTTCTCTCTTAAAATTCACGTGTAATTATAGTTTTTATGACGTAATTTTTGATAAGTTCCTGCTTTTTGTACATAATTATTTAATTCTAATTCCAAATGTTTTTTTCTGTTTATAATAGTCACGTGTAAATAAATTTTTAATTTATTTACAAGTATAAATATTTTTTTTTTTTAAGCAAACATTATTGTTTCCACTGTTTATACAGTTGGCAACAGTTTAAATTAATATCACTTTCTAAAATCTGTAAAAAATATCTCTAGAAATGCTGAAAATTTGAATTTAAAATAGAAATAAAACCTCAAAAATTTAGTCAAATTAAAAAAAAAACAGTCTGCACACCGGGAACTTCAAACGTATAAAATGATCTAAAAATGATTAAATTCCTATGAATAGTTTTTGCTCCTATAAAACTTTTTCAGTGGAACGATTTTGTCCAACTTTAGCATTAAATATCTCTTAAAATAATTCTTCGATTTGAAAACTGTCTGCCTCAGCGTGTTTATCAAACATTTCTGTATCATACTACCGATTTTTATATTTTTGTATGCATTATTTTTCTTAATATTAACGAAGAAAGACCTCCTGTCACAAAAAATTCAAAACCGGCGGCGGCGGCGGTGACAGCGGTAGTTACTTGTTTTTAGAATAGAGAGATAGGTTATTTTTTCAAAATTTGATGATTTTTCATATGTTTTTATATGGATTAATCGTACGCAATGTGCTAGCGAATTAGTGGATTTTGCTTAATTTGTATTACTTGTTAAGGGTCCCATCTTTATTTTGTATAATATCACAGTTATGATTTGTTGCTAAATTTATTAATTTATTGATTTATTTATTGTAATTGGAAATAGATTATGTTTTGTAATTATATAATGGTTATATATATAAAAGGATAAAAAACCTTTAAAAATTCAAAAATTAAAATTAAAATCCGAAGTTTCTTTCTCATAACTTTAAATCTCATTCTAAAACCAGTTTTACCACTTGCAACTTTGTTTCCCAGTAATACATCTTATTACTTTCAGAGATCATTTTAGGACGATTCTTAAAAGTGAAACTGCTAATCTAAGCGCTTTTTGCAGGCATCTGTGGGTAGGGCTGATACGTCACAGTCCCTGGGAATTGTGCGGGCCTTGACCGCAGATCAATGAAAACTTAATGAACCAATTAAATTAAATGTTCCTCCCAAATTAACAATTCTGCCCTCTGCTGGAAAATATTAGAATATTCACCATATTATCTAGAACACGCACGAAAAACGAAGAATTTTGGCAATTTGAGATGCTAGCTAAACTTACGCCAATGTAATCTCCCAAAATCAACGCTGTCGGCTCCGGGACCGGCGATCGACTCGCGAATCAGATGTATGATGAGCGGCCCAAAAAAATGAGTTCGATTCGCCTAAAGGTTCCCGAGTCAATTTCTTAGTCATCATCTAGGACAATCCCACTGGAAACATTATCTTATTCTTATATATATTATCTTATATATATAGCTGCCAACATCTTGCGCTTTTTTGTACCACAAAAAATGTATATTAAATTTTACCTTTTTAAATCGACGTAACCTCACTGTAAACTTAAATGTCTGAAATTCAGACATTTAAGTGTCTGAAACGCAGTGTTCAATTTTCAGACGTTTTAAAATGTCTTAAAATTTTCAGACACTTCTTGCGTCTGAATTTCAGACACTTAAGTGTCTGAAACACGAGTGTTCAATTTTAAGACGTTTTAAAGTGTCTTAAATTTTTCAGACACTTCTTACGTCTGAATTTCAGACATTTCAAATGTCTTAATTGCGGCCATCTTTGAGCCTTTTTTTTTTAGCCAATATGAAGCCATCTTTGACCATTTTCTTTCTAAACCATATACGCAGCCATGTTTGACCACATTGAATATTTTTTTTATAAATGGGAATAATTTGTTGCCATACAGCAGAGCTGATTGCAGCTTGGGAAAACTGGGATGCTTCTCTGCCCCCTGATTTTAGGGTACCCCAAATTGGGTATGAAATTTTCATAAAGCTGATATTTTAAATCAGTTTTGACCTTATGAGGATTGTAATCAGTATTTTGTAGTTTTAGAATAGGATAATATATATATTTTTTTTCACCTAAATATGTATTTATGTGTTATCATATATGCCCTACGGCATCAAAAATGTTTATTACTTTTAGTGAGAACGTCAAATTGCTTCTAGTCCAAAGACCTAGTATTCATTCACCCCCTCCCCCCATTGCCTCCATATACTGTTCCAAAAAAAAAAAAAAAAAAAAAAAAAAGCCTATTCGATGCCGTCAAATACATATTTGGATAAATATATCATTTTCTTTAGCCTAATCATGTTCTAAAAGTGCAAAATATTTATTAAAATAAGTGTAAGATCAAAACGAATTTAAAATATCAGCTTTATGGAAATTTCGTACCAAATTTAGGGGCCCGTAAAACTAAAGGTCCATAGAAACAGCCCAGTTTGCCCATGCTGCAGTCAGCTCTGCTTTATGGTAACAAATTACTCCCAAATATAAAAAATGATTCACTCCTTCAGAAAGAATCCCATCCCTGCTATGTTGTGCAATTTTTTCCCATTTAAATAAGATATTCCCAGTAAATTAGTTTAAGCATTTTTATTTCTGTGGTAAATAAAATCTAACACTGGATTCCCCCAAATTTACAGTATATGAGTATTATATTGTAATATTTATTAATCAATATTTATTATTAACCAATATTATGAATTTCTAGAGTAGAATAAGGTTAAAAACAAAATATATTTTTCTTCATACAGTAAAACCTCTCAATAGCGGGCACCTCGGAATCGTGGAATTTGTCCGACGTTCGGAGGTGTCTGCTTTTCTGAGGTATAAGTGTATAAAAATTTTGCATATTTTCAATAAAAAAATCTGTTTCCTACATAGTGGTGTCCTTTATTTAGGATTGTCCGTTATGGAGATTTTACTGCAAAGCCTTCATACGAACAGTTATCTTTAGCGAGCACTCACCTTTATCAATATACAGTAAAACCTCCCTAAAGCGACCACTTCCGTTCCAATAAAAATTGGTCGCTCCGAAAGGTGGTCTCTTAATGGAGGTCGAATTTAATTGTTGAAAAAATGTAACAATTAATGTTACTAAAATTATATTTTTCAAATTAAGAAAACATATGAAAATTTAAGTATCAAAACAAAAGTTAATTACATAAGTTAATTACTGCAGAGTTTAAAAAATGAATACATTGATGTTTGCTTTGCTTTTATGGTTTATCTACTATAAATTTTATTCCCAAGTCCTTTCAAAATTCAATAAATAAATGCAATTTTTTTTTTTTTTTTTTTTTTTTTTTTTTTGTCTGGAACGAATTTTGACGATTTCATTACTTTATCTATTCCTTTGAGAGTTTCCTAACAGAATAGGGCAGGGGAGTTTATGGACCGTCATCCTTAATGTGTCATCAGAGTTAAATTCATTGCCTAAAAAGGAACAAAGGGGTTTAAACACTTAAAAGTTACCGGAATAAATAAAAATTCTGAACTTAGTTTAGAAGTTTGATAAATAATGCGCTCTCCGGAATTATTATTCTAATAAAACCTTTTTCAAGCGACCCGGAAAAAACGGAATTTGTTTCATTTTCGTCAAAGAAATGGGTCCCTTATGGAGGGAGTTCAACTGGGGTGGTCTCTGAATAGAGGTAAAATTAGTATTGAGCCTATGGGAATAAATTTCGTACCATGAAAAAATGGTCGTTCAGGGGGTGGTCGCACAGGGAGGTTTCCCTGTATGTATATTTACCTCATAAAAGCTAACACAATCGAACAGCAGACAGATTCAGCGTTCTGAAGGTGCCCGCGATTAAGAGTTTTACTGTATTTAAAATTTTTTGTACTTAACTTTTAATCTTATTCTACTTTTTAGTTCAAAATACTGATTATAACCAATATACAATGTCGAAACACATTTAACGTATAAGCTTTAAAAAAATTGCATATCGAATTTGGGGAACAAAAATCGTAGGTGGGGGGGGGGGGACATGTCAAAGTTTACCCTTGCTTTAATCAAGTCCTTCTAGAAAAATTCCAACTCTGCATTGTGATTCAGTAAATATAGAATAATTCAGCTTTAAGTACAAAATCCAGTTATGCTTAAGTACATATAGTATAAAATTCTATTTTTTTACTGATATTCATTTTAAATTTCAGATTTCTTTTTTACTAAAAATAATCAAAAAATCAATATTATAATTGATTTCAAATGAAATATAGCTGTATATATTTACCGTATTTTTACAATTATGTTAACAGCACATAATTACATGAATTTAAGAATTTACAAATAATCATTATGACTAATACAGAGATAAGGCGAGAACATTTTCTAAATAGTTAAATAAGAAGATTTATTGAAAACGCCAACGAAATTTTCTCCGCTTTACGTCTACAGATTTCAGACCATTTCTGATGAGTCGTCAAATTGTGGTGTGAATCACCGGGCTTGAAAATGAAAACATCTGAAGTTGACTACTTTCAGTATAGGAAATAGAGTATTTCTAAAATGCTCGGAAACAACAAAAGTATATAGCAGAAAGGGAAAACAGATTTCATGACCGGATTTGAGTTTTATCAGTCAAAACAGTTTAATCTAATAAATAAAGACAAGTAATTCGCTGTATGTATGGGGGAATTAATGATATGGGTAAATGGAAGGATTTTCGAACTATATTCTTTTAAATAACTTAAAATTTATCACGGTGTATAAAATCTGAGACGCAAGAAAACGTCATCAGGCATGAAAAGCATACATAATAAATAAAAATTAAATAAGGATGTTTACTATAAAGAGTTGGGAATTTCAGTACATATCACATATTAAACATATGGGAAATGTAAAACCGATGTGAACGTTACAAATGCTGTCGCATTAAATGCTTATAAAAATATTGTATACATAAATAAAACCCATATAAAAGGTACTCTTGTGTAATAATTACTCTAAGAAAACGCTGTTAAGATAGCCTTGATGGTAATTAAGAAATTGTGAGCCGATCAACAGGTGCTGTCACTGTTATTTTTAAAGTAATGGCGTGTGAGTAGACAGAGAAAGAAGGCTTAGGATGGTGTATCTCAATAGATTCAGTAACAACTAATACACCATGCAGACTTGCCAAAACTTATTTTAAGGATAACATCGGATGTAAAATAATACAGAAACATGATTGCAGATGATTTGAATAGTAGAAATTTAAATATTAGCAAGATAAAATTTTAACATGGAAATCCAATAGGCAAAATGCTTTAAACAAATTTTGGCATAACTCAGGAACTAATAAAGCTATAGACTCGTGTGAGGTCTCTATTTAAAGAGAAAACATTCGCAGAGAGTTTTCAATACATAGTGAAGGGTCCACTTACCTGGAAAAAGGTGTGGTTATTCCAAAATCACTTCCACCCAGGCGACGTCCGGATTGGAGGCTACGTTAGTATCCGTGAGTTAGCACATTTTGATATTAAAAAAAAAATCCCTTTGCACATCCGGCTAGCTCTGTTTAAAGAATGGAATATTTCCATCCTAAAAACATAGCCCGCCAGACAACAGTTCTCTTTACCTGCTTTGACGAGACGAAGAACACTATATTATTGTTATTGCTTGACACCTTCCATTAATATGGAATATCACTATGTCGATACGGATTAAATCCTGGAACTTCACATTCCGAGAAAACCGAATCAAGTCAAAATAAATTATTAGTTAAAATGTACGCGTAGATAAAACAAACGCTCAGTTTGAATTACAAACGAACATCCAATTCGAACGAAAGGCATCTAAAACGCATGCGCAACTAGAGTGCCGCCTGGTGGTTAATGCGGAACGGAGTTACAAAGTGTCTTAAAAGTAGACACTTGCAGATTTTTAAGACACCTTTCTCAGTTCGTTTACACCATGATCATAGTAAGACACTTATATGTTTTAAATTAAGACATCTATCATGACTGAATTTTCAGATTCAGATACTTAAGTGTCTGAAATACCTTTTCAGTCACATATGTGTCTTAATTTAAGACGCCTCTATTTGCAGTGCTGCTGATTAAATAAGGCAAAATTTTCTATTAAATTTTTGTGGTACAAAAAAGCAGAAGAGTTGGCTGCTATGTATACACGTCTGTACTCATACTTCTGCGTTTGTTCATAGTGGGATATGTATAGTTATCTTCCAGTCTTCATGTTTTCTATTTTGGTTTAAAACATTTGTTCAAAAATTCTTATAATCTTTTCTTGGTTTTTGAATTTTTTCGTGAAGTTCGGATGGAATGAGATTCAAATTAAGCTGAAATGGCTAATAGGAATCACCCTCCCTCTGATGACTTTACTCATGGTGTAATCCATATTACTTCGTTTCTTTTATGTGTTGCTAGTTGGCTTCTACTTTTTTTATTTTTAGCTACTGTTAATGCTCGAATCATACGTATATACATACTCTCAACGGTGACCAATAGACAATCCCCATCTGTTTGTCATAGATATATACTTATAAACACAAAAACGTTTTAAATAGGATTAAAAAAAATTAAGTCATTTGGATCAATAAAAACATTTATTATAAAGTTGCGAAATTTAATTTTTCGTACGGTTCTCCGGTCCCATAAGTGATATTTAGTAAAAACTTCCTATGACATTAAAAAGTAAGAGAAAAGTCCTATTCCTCTAACATTAAATTTGACCAAGTTATGAGACTTTGAATAGTATGACTTATACCACTTTTCTGTATCTGAACACAGATGAGTTGGGCCATGATTCGAGGGATCGTACACAATGCGCTTAAAGTATTATAACAATTTATTTCGCGTGTATCTGCACTTTATCTGAAAGTAGTCGCATCGTACAAATATTACGATAATGTCACTTTTTTATTAATTAAGTTTCAGATTGGTTAAAATAATTGTATTTTAAAATAGGTTTATTTTGTACGGACTGTTTCTTTTCATGATTTCTTTTAACAAAAAATGTGTTGTTTTTTCACTTATATTTTTAGTACAAGTTGTATATTTTTATTTAATATGTCTGAATGAAAATAGATTTCAAATTAATGTTAATGTAATGTTAATTTTTCTCTCAACTATTATTATTATTTTTTTAATCTGACGCTTATTTATATTTCTAGTAAATTTGTGGATGACCCCTATTTCGCAGCAAGAAAGATGCTTCAACTTTAAACAGCTATTACTCGGTCAGTTTTAATTGTAGAAGAATGGGGCTCTTTTTGTCTTACTTCTTAGTGTAATACGATATTTTTACTAAATATAACTTATAGGACCAAGGGACCGTATACAAAACTCAATTTCTTAATTTTTTGAGAAATGTTTTTATTGACCCAAATCACTTTTAAAATATAAATACATCCCTTTTCATATGTAAAACCGTTAAAATTTAAATATGCTAAATTTCAACCATGTTTAAAATTTGAAATATATTTCTTAAATAAATTTTGTATATTGTTTTCATTTTTGAATGCAGAAGAGAATAAATATTAAGTTGTCTTCGAGATTTACAAAAACTAATTATGTAAGTTAAACAGTTTAATTAAATGGTCTAATTAAATGTTTTTTAAGATGGTATTTTTTACTACGAGACTCATGTTTTCAATTTTTTGTCTCTCTCCCCCCCCCCCCCCCTGAAGAAAAAAAAAATGAAGATAATTTTTTGAACTTATATCTGGAAAAATAAAGAATAAAATTTCATAGCTTTATTCTGAACAGACATTTAAATACATAGATTTAAATATGAGAAATATTCGAATAAAACATTCTGAGATAAATGGTTTTATATCTCGGAAGAGGGCGCAATAACCACAAAGAGTACAACATAAAAAATGCAATATATTGATTTAATTATATTATTTACATGCAGTTTCGTCATTTTATTCCGAAATTCTGAAGTAATTTCTAATCTAGATTTTTGTGTCTTTGAACATCTTATAAATTGCAATATATCTTTAGATTTTTGCTTATTTATTTATTTATTTATTCATTTTTATGACGAAATTAGTTTTCCAGAGATATAATGCAACATAAATAATCTCAGTTTTTGTAGCTATTAATATTCTTAGAAAAGTAACTTAAACAAGGATTTTATTATATATTTCATAAGTGCCCTTTCTTTTTTTTAAAACTTAAAAATAATTTTTATTGGTTTCTTTTTTCAAGAAGCTCATAATGAAATAACCATGCTTTATTAAACAGAAATGCTCTTAATGTAATAATAGCATTTTATTTTTCTTCATATTTAGGAGTTACAGTTTTTAAATGCATATTTGTTTTCTACTTAGTTTAAATATTTAGGTGATCTTCAACGCATATTAAGAAAAATATGGCAGAAAAGTTTGATTGTAGATCCTATTCCGCTTTTCTTTCAAAATAAACAGATAAATAAGAAGGATACATTTGTTAGCAGCTAGACTGTGACAACTTGACCATGCTGAGTAACTCACAGCACGCATTATTAATTGCGTTCATGTGTTCATATACCCCACAGGAAGTATTATTAAAAACACAGCATGTTATAAATTACATTGGCAACATGCATGAAGAGTTTAATTTTTAAAGCACACCACATCGTTTTGTATTATATATATTTTTAAGATATATTGATTCATAAAATTTCTTAAATGTCTATGTAAATACTTTTAAAAATCTGCCAGTTACTTGAAAAAAATATAGGAAAGGAAATCTTTATTAAATTATCTAAATTAAGGAAAGGAAATCTTACTGTTTATTTATTTTTATTTTTTAAGAATAAGTTTTCTATCCAAAACACTTCAGAATCATAGCTGCCAACTCTTCCGCTTTTTTGTACCACAAAAATTTAATAGAAAATTTTACCTTATTTAATCAGCCGGTTACGTCGATTTAAAAAGGTAAAATTTACTATACATTTTTTGTGGTACAAAAAAGCGTAAGATGTTGGCAGCTCTTCATAACGTATAAATTGGCTATATTTGCTGTTATTGCGGTTAATGAAAAATTATTTACAAATTAATTAGCAGTGTAAATAATTCATGAAGAAACAGAGCAACAATTTGATAAAATTATACACAAAATATATAAGTGAAATCGCAAATTCGCAGTGACTTTTTGTAGGACATTTTGCCAATTATTTATTTGAACGCAGTCCATTAAATATTATTTTTTTAATATCATTCAACGTCCAACTAATATCTATCAATGAACTGGAAATAAGCGGGTCCTTTGGAAATACATGACGTTTCGGGAGCCACCCAGAAATGAAAGTATTACGTGTCATGAAATTATCATTAAAGCCAACGCAATATACTAACAGATGGGACAATTAAGTCTAATGTTTTTCAATTTGACATTTTTTTTTCAGCCTTTCTAAATGTTTAAAAAAACGTACTATACATTTTCGATTTGTGCTTCATACTGAAGAAGTAAGTTTCAGAGAACAAATAGGGGAGACCGGGGCTAGTTGGCTACAGGGGTAAGTAGACGCAGTCCCCATAAATCGCCTGTTTGTGGATAGATTGTGCAACCAGTCACAGAGTACATTTCCTCTTGCGTTTTACAATCCTCATTGTAGTTTTGCAGCGTTACCTACGTGTAGTGGACATTTATTACGATTTTTCTGTTTTTTGCGCTCATAAGTAATTTTTTGTTGCTTCATTATTTTTCTAATTTCTAATACTTATCTTAATAATTGCGATTTAACTTGTGCAATTTTTCTTAGTGAATGATTAACTGTACCTACCCCATATGTGATTTACTTGGATTATTTATGCTTAGATGGTTACGTGCCCCTTTTGTGAAGAAATTTATTATGGGGCTAGTAGGCACATTGGACACGGAGCAAGTTGCCTCGGTGCCTGGTGTATGTTGGTAGCTTGAAAAACAGCAAATACCGAAAAAAGTGGTTGCAATGCAAGATTTGGGGCACACGTGGCTTGCCTAAACGAAGACACTCGATTTTTTATTTGTGACAACTGTAACTCTGATGATGTTATCGAGTAGGATAGAAGTTACTCAATGTTAATGTTTTATTCATTATTTTTATGTCTGTATAATTTAGAATTTACATTTTGATTAAACCTACTGGTAATAAGGAAACTGATTTCTCTTAGCTGCGTGTCTTATTTAAATTTTTATAAAGCGTGTGCCAACTTACCCCATAGATATAGGCAACTTGCCCCGTGACGGGGTAAGCTGGCGCACAATTTTCCTTTTACTTTAGGCTTCCGCTAAACATAAACTACAAAAGCTACAAACTCAAAACTCCAAGTATTTATAGCCCAATGCCTGTTCTTTAAAAGTACAGTTAAAGTTTCATAAAAAACTTAAACAAAAAATTAATAAAAATCAATAACTAAAAACTGCGCCTACTACCCCCGGTCTCCCCTACAACAGAAATAACGTGGTCTTCTATTGTTCTTTCAAAAGTAACTAAAACGAGATTTTTATTCAGCAATTCATTAAATAGCCCTTTCCCATCTCTCTTTTTTATTTAATAATATTCAAAAGACTGACTTTTCACAGGATTTTTTTTAAACAAGTTTATTCTCAAACTATATGGGTGAATAAACAGTAAAATTGTAACTGCACAGTATTGCACCCAGGACTTTACTTCTCTATATGTTTGTCATAACATAGGCATTTCTACTACAAACATTTTGACAGCTTTATGTGAGATCTACCTATGAAAATTATTTTGTCTTTAACACAGCTTATGAGACTATAAGTATACTTCCTTATATTATTCAATGTAAAAGGAATGCTTTGCAATAAATTGGAAAGTAGTGGACACTTTAAAAATATGCGACGTCTCCCGAACTATTCAAAAATGAAATTATTACGTGTCAAATGATCATACAAGCCAATAATATATAATGATAGATGAAAAATAACTTTATTAATTTTACAATTATTAATTAGTTTATTAATATATTTCGATCTGACTCTATTCCCGTTACAAATATTTAAAAATACCTACGATAATATTTCGAATTGTATTTCATATTGAAGACATAAGTTTCAGAAATGAAATACAACAGAAATGATAATGCTTTCTGTTATTATTCTTACAAATGTAACCAAAATAAGATTTTTATTCTATAAAGCACCACCTTCTCCTTTCTTTTTTATTTAATGGTATTGAAAAACTGACTTTTTACCGTTACTTTTTTTTTGTTTGCTTAACAAGTTTATTCTTAAATTATATTCAAGAATGAACTGTAATATTGTAACTGCGCACAGTATTGCATCTCAAACGCAAACTTCTATAGGCGTTTATGATAAAATAGGAATTTTTACTACAAACATTTTGTCAGCTTTATGTGAGACCTAGCTGTGAAAATCAATTTGTCCAGAACACAGCCCATTAAATACTATGCTTTTAAATATTATTCAACGCTCAAGGCATATTTATCAATAATCTGGTAAATAGTGGGAATACGTGTCGACTCGAGAACCATTTCAAAATGAAGCTATTACGTGCCATTAAATGATTATGTAATCCACTAATATATAATAACGAAGTAAAAAAAAAATCAAATCTAAAGGATTTCGATAGGCATTTTTTTAGTTTTTAAATGTTCAAAAGACTTACTATCATTTTTTTTTATTTGCATTGCATATTAGAAAAGTAAGTTTTATAGTTCTAATACAACAGAAATAATCTGGCCAATTAATATTCATAGAAAACTAACTAAAACAAACTTTTAAATCAATATTTCGTAAGTGCCATCTTCCCCACTCTCTTTCATTTAATAACATTCAAAAGACAGATTTTCACCGTTGTTTTTCATTTCTTATCAAGCTTATTTTAAAATCACATTAATGAATAAAAAGTCAAATCGCAATTTTACTTTATTTTTAGTGGAATAAGTCTCAACTTCTGTATGCGTTTGTGATAAAATAGGTATATCTACTACAAACATCTTGACAGCTTTATGTGAGATCTAGCTGTGAAAATCGCTTTGTCAATCATTCATCTGAACATAGCCCATTAAAGACTATGCTTTGTACTATCATTCAACATCCTAGGCATATCTATCAATAAACTGGGAAATAGTGGGCACTTTGGAAATACGTGACTTCTTGGGAACCACCCAGAAATGAAATTATTACGTGCCATCAAACGATCAAACAAGCCATCTGAATGCTGCCTAAGTGCTCCTTCCTTAACTCCCACTTAATTTGAAACAACCCGAAGCGCGTATTTTTCTGTAGATTAAGCCCATTTCTGTAAAGATAATTTTCCTGTCATGACTGCTTTGAGTACTTATTCCATCTCTTCATCAGGTGTAATTTATGCACTCCGCTTAATATTAAGGATGTCAGCAAAATCCTAGCAAGGGATATCGATTGCTTTCGCTGTTGAAATTTCAAGAATACGGAAACAATCATTTGAGATTACCAAAGAATTGCATTAATTTGCGATCAAAGCACCTTTATACAAACATCTGAAAGCAATATATCAATATTGTGTATCAAATTTGTGTAACTGTATTCAGCGTCCAGGTGAATTATGTTTATGCTTAACGTGTCAGCACAGTTAAATGTTTCTCAGGAGATATATTTACATGTATTTTAGAAATATAAATACGTATTTTACAATTACATATGCATTATTGTAACTTTTGTTGTATAAAATAAAGCAATTTTTTATTTTCCAAGTAAAATTCTTTTCTTATTTTTTGAACGTTTCAAAATACTTTTCGTTTGAAATTTCAATAACACGGTAAAATTTATTTGAGCTTACCAGAGAAATAAATTAATTTGAGATCAAAAGAACTTTAAATAAATGTGTCAAACAATAAGTATGTCAGTACAGAGCATAAAATTTTTATAACTGCATTCAATGTTCAAGTGAATTATTCCTATACTCATAACATGTTAGTACTATTAAATGTTTCTCGTGAGATATATTGACTTGTATTTTAGAAATTTAAATAAATGCCTCTCAATTACATAAATATATGTATTATTGTTACTTCTCTTGTATTAAAAATGCACGCTTATATTTGTACATAAAATTCTTTTCTTATTTTACGAAGGCTACAAACTAATTATTTTGACAAGTTTCAAAAGAACTTCCACTTGAAAAGGGCTTATGACTTTAGTTGTTTTATTTATCAACGCTCTCAATGGCTAGAACGCTTCTGTAGAGACGAAACTTCAATATCTTAGAGTGGTTAATTCTATAATAGTAATTAATATATAAAGAGTGTATCATAAGTAAAGGAAAGGGCTTTTACAAAATGCTTCGTACAGCTGACTGGTTTCAAAAGCGACGCAGTTCATTTTACCAGTATGAAAGAGAAAATAAAATCTGAATTCTGGCGTTCACTACAAGGTTCAATTATGGAAGGTTGTTGAACATATTAAAATTATTACTAATAAATGCAAAAGTAATCGTGCATATATGCTTTCATTACAATATATGGGAGTGTATAGTTATTGATAACTTCCTTTTTAAATCCCCCAAATTAATTTTTCTTGCGATTTACGAATAAAATATGCATATACATTAAATTTTATTGCATTTCTATTTTCAAAGAATTCACGTGTGTTTCTTCCCTCTATCCCCCACCCCTCTCCATCTTTCTTTTTATATACGTAAGTAGGGTTATAGATATAGATCCTATAAATCATCTTAACATTTTCTAAACTTTTCAATGAATCTTGAAATCAATGAATTTTCAATGATGAATTTCAAAATATATATTTTAATTATCTCACTTAATTATACCGCTTAAATGTCTAGATAAAAATGTGCTAAAATAATTTTATTAATCAAACTTATTAATTTTATATTTGCATAATAATAATTTCGAATTCTCCTCCAGTGCAGCGTTATGGAATTGTGGTTTCATAAGTGTGGTTTCTTAGATAATTTATAACTTTTCGTGCGAAGACTGAACAGCGTATTTTGACTGACAGGTACGATATATTTAATTCCTTGAGAGAATCTCACTCCTAATTCCAATTCCAACCCTTTTTACATAGGCAGAAAAGAGGAGAAAATAAGTAAACAGATGTATATAAAACGTAAAGAAAGTTCACAAGGTATGATGCGGGAATATATTTACTGTCTCTTATTATCTTATATTCCGTTTGATTAATGAAAGAATAAATAATTGTAGCATGTACACAAAAAATATTGAAAAATAAATATGATAAATTATTTTTTTTTGGTACAAGCATGAATTTAGTTAAACATCATAACTATGTTTATAATGTAATTATTAAAATGCAGTTTAAAATGTACTTTTGAAGAAATGCAAGGGATTTCCAGAATTTTCGGAAGTAAAAATGTAGCAGTATACGAGAAAGTATTCATGCATGTAATTAGTGATTATTCCAGACATACACAAATGGGAAGGTGAACCATATCACTTCTCAAATTTGTTGCGTTATTTTTTGCTAGAAGTTTGGCATTATTGGGTGGCGTATAGATCCAATAACTTATTTTAACGTTTTCTATACTTCTAAATACTTTTTTCATTTTTTATAAAACTACATTTTTTTAGTTTTTATTTTTGTGAAATCGTTCATAGTTATATCATTTATTAGTCCGAATAAAATTGTGCTCAAATAATGTTATTAAACAAATTTAATGATTTAATATTTATATAATAATAATAACTTCGAAATCCTTGCATCTAAGCAGATATATAAAACCATGTTAGAGGTCTGCACGGGCCGACATTTCCAGGCCCGGGTCGGGCCCGACTCAGAGAAAAAAAAAATTGGCTCGGCCCGGTAAAAAAGTTAAAAGTTCGGCCCGAGCCCGTCCCGGTGTAAAAGTTAAAAGTTCGGCCCGAGCCCGGCACGGCACGAAAAAAAAGTTAAAATCTCGGCCCGAGCCCGGCCCGGCCCGGCCCGAATGAATTTCCACAAAACATTGATTTTTACGTCGATTTGGTTAAAAGTTTGTCTCGTACGAGGAGTTCAAGCCAAAAATATTTATCTTAACTTTTCTTTTCATGTTTATCATCTTCATTTTTATAGAAGTCCCGCAGGGTGCGATATTTATTTTTTTAATGAATTTCTATTTCTTGTATGTAAATGTTTCAGTTATCATTAATATTGTTAATCCATATTTCATGTATTGAAGTGTTAAATATCTAAAAAATGCTATACAGTAAAATCTAAGACTGAATTGCATAGAAAAGAAAAAAAAATGCATTATAGACAAGTTCCCTTCTTAGCAAGTGTAAATGTATTATATATTATTTTCTTACGTAATAGTATATTAATTTTGCATGGATCAACACGTTTTTCAGTTTAAAACAAGATTCCGTCATAGACAAGTTCTTTTTCACACGTTTTATTATAGTTTAATTTAACTATATTTTAATAAGTGTAGAAATCTACTACTCTTTAAAAAGAATGAATTTGAATGTTTAATTGTAGAATAATGACGATTTAAAAATGTATGCAATTTTTAACAAAAAGTTTGTGCCAAGCCTAATTTTACTGACATTTGAACGGACCAGGCCACGCCGAGACAATGATTTTCATACGGGCTGGGCGAAAACTAGGAATGAAAATTTTGGGCCATGAAGCTTAGGAATGAAACCAGTACCCGGGTGTGTGCAGAAAAAATAAGTTAGGCCCGGCCCGGCCCGAACCTTCAGGAAAAAATAAGGCCCGAGCCCGGCCCGAGTGCCGTGAATGAAAATAGACCCGAGCCCGGCCCGTGCAGATCTCTAAACCATGTCTTCTTAAGGCGGTTCTCAAAAAAATATTTTTTCCGCTCAATGACGCGAAATTTTGTGACGCATTTTCTGACGCATTTTTAATCACAAAAGCATAATATACTTGAAGGCATAATTATTGAAGTAGTTTGAAATAAAACAGTTTTTTAATTTCCCGATAAAAAATTACATTTGAGTTCCAAGCAACTGTTGTCTCAGGATGGCAGTTTTTTCTTTCCTGCGATGTCACGCCCAAAAATTCTGTAAGTAACGCCATCTTTGACAGAATTTTCTGAAAAAACTTCTGCCTTTAGCGAAAACCGGGAAAACACTTCGATTACATAGTTTCTTAATAAGTGCACCTGCTAATTTAATACTCTTGCGAACAAAAATGAATTAAAAAATGTGCCAGAAAGAAGCCAGTTTTTATTTGAGAACAGTCTTAAGTGCGGTTCCTTACATAGGCTTAGAGTTTTGAAAATTACTGGTGCGTTCAACACGAATCTAATATAACTCTCTTTCACATAAATACGCCTATGTGTGTCTAATAGAGATCAATTACCAATTTAATGTTGCTTTTCGAATTCTCTTTAAAAAGAATTAAACAGAATCATACATTGTTAAATAAATCACAAATTAAATAAAACGGTAAGACAATGTAAAAAGTTGAATGCACAGTCCTTTTTTTGAAATGATATACTCTCTGTTATTCGGGAATCGTTTGAAATAAAATCACTACGAAAGTTGATTTTGAAAAACGGCTTTTCTTTTTTCTCGGAATATGAATTTTTTTTTCCTGTTTTCGGTTATATATGGCCTTTCGGCTACAAAAGGTCAAACGTTCATAATTTTATTTTAATTAAAGAATATAGAACATGTAGTGAAAAAATTTCCTAATATCGTTTATCTTATAACAAAAGAAAAAGACGAAAAATTTACAAAATTCAATCAAAAAATTCAAATGTCGAAAAAAGGCACATTAAAAATTCCATAAAATATTAGAAAATAAAATGAATTATATATTAGAGGGAAAAGAACAATAACATTTAGAAATTATTGGTGGGTATAACTCTACACTTTATATTATTTACGTGAGAAATCCGAACAGAATGTTTTGACTTAGAGATATTACAGCAAGTTTAGTTCAATGAGGGAATCTCACTCCTCATTTCAACCCTCTTTCAATCGGTAGAAAAAAGAGAGAAAAGAGGTAAATATGTGTTTATTAAAAAAAAAGAAACAAAACAAATCCAGAAACTATCATGCGGGAATGTATTTTGTCTCTTAGTTTCGTATTTATTGTTTGATGAATTAACGGGTAAACAACGCTATTGATTGCGTAATGTATAGAAGATTTATCAGAAAAACAATTAAAATATATATTTATTTGGAAATTGTACATAGATAAGCATGGGTAAATGGATGATAGCGTATAAATTATCTTTCTATTTTGTATAAATTTAAATAAATTTTCTTTAAAAGTAGTTTTTGTGAAATCGTTTAATTGAGCCATAGATTTTGAAAGTGTCAAGTCCGATTTTGAAAACAAAATAGTAAAAGCTAAATATTATTGCAAATTAACATAAAGTTTATAGACTACTAAATATAATGAGACTAAAGACCAAAATAAACACTAGACATACTGCCTTAGATTTCTATGCCTCATATAACAGTATTTTACACGTGATAGTTCACAAGGTTTGAGGAGAATTTAACATTTATGAATACTGATGTAATACAATTTCTTGCGGTCGGTTACATATTAATAACATGAAGCTGGGCCATGTTGTTTCTGAAACATGTAATTTTCAGATTGTCTGTGTATTATCTGACTCCTCCGACTTAGCCTTCTTTTTTTCATAAAATAAACGCCAGACATGCTGCACTAGATTTCTATGTCTGGTAAAGCAGCAATTAAGGCGCAATTGTTTATCAAAGTGTTTGACGACAACTTAAAAAATCCTGCAGTTTATAACGAACACGATATTATATATTTATGCTGGAAAGACAAATAAAACAAATACAGAAATACGTTTTTAATTAATTTTCGAATTACATTATTAACTTTCAAATGAAATAAAGAAGAAAAACACTTGACACACTTTATCAGATGACATAAAAACATAAAATTATCAGAAAATTAATAACTAGATAGCAATAAACATTAATAAATTTACTAATATTGTTCACACTGGTCTTTCACATTGAAAATGGGGTGATACGAAGTGAGATGTGATAATAATACAAAATAAGGAAATAATTACTAAAATGAAACGCGAAGTGTTGCAAAGTTGTTTAGAGAAAATTTTGTTGTGACGCAGTGCAGTTTTTAATTATTTTAGACAGTTGTAAAAGCATGATATTAACAAATGTTCCACTAAAAATTTTATGCAGTTAATGGTTAAATGAAACTTGTTTCATAAGTTTCTTTAGAGTTCAACGTTTGAAGTGCCTCCATCTCCAACTATTTTTGAACTAATAATATTTAAACAAAGAAGAAAATTAGTGAAGAGAAAACTAACATCTATTATTGAACATGACTTATGTTTAGTTTATTATGTTTACACATCTGTACAGTCCGTTATTAATTATTTAATTTTCAGTATGCTAAATTACAGTTTATTAATATGTTTCAGTAAATAATACATTAACAATCACGGTATTTTGTTTGACACACTTCTTTGAAAATTAAGTATGTATCATTTATAGTTCATTTACAAAAGCGCACAAAAGAATTCATTATGGTCTAAAGGGAAAAATCTTTTACGGTGCATTTTATTGATGTTATGATATTTAAATCATAATGAGATTGGTATGCGTCACTGAGGTGGACTGCAACATGCTTTCTAATAACTCTAGAATAAGTAGTTCGTTTGCAGAGACGCGCAAAAGAGTTCCATTATATTATGATCTAAGAGAAATCATTGGTTGTGGTGCATTTTAATGATGTTATGATATTTCAAAGATAATGAAATTCAAAACAATCACTGATGTTCACTACAACATATGTGGTTATAAAGTGTGTAGCAATTAGTTTTTTCATTTACAAATATGCACAAAACATTTTTTTTCCGCCGTGGTATGCATTTTTAAACTTACGTAATTTTAAGTGTTTTATATGCTATGTATAAATTCTATAGATCATATACATGGCTGCACTTTAGAATTAACACACATTATCGCATATTTACTAAAATAGACTTTTCCGAATTTACGTGTTTTTTTATAATGCTTATTTCGATATCTTACTTCATTCTGTGAAAAAAAAAAAAAAAAATGGAATTTCTTAATAATGTATCGTCAATTTGGGAAAGTGTTTCGCACATCTACGTCTCATGCGGCACTTTTTATCCTTGTTTTACAGTTGTACTGATTCATCAGTCTGGTTAAATATTAACGTTTGCTTCCAGTATTACTAGTAAATAACTTTAAACTTGTATCCAAATACGTACATTTTTCAGTACATTTTTATATGAGAATGTTGGTAATTAATGTGCGAATTTAAGATGTACCAGATGGAAAGTTTGTTTATAATGAGTTTTACGTTTTATGCAAATAAAAATGATCTGTAACTTTTAAAATTGAAGTTTGTGTGGGTGTCTTTTACGCATATTTGACATTTTACATTCATAGTTATCGTTATTATCTTTTTTCGTACCATTTATGAAGAAAATATTATTTTTCATTATTATTATTATTAAACCATAATAATAAAAATAAAAGTTGAAAATAAAACTGCAGTGGAATAGATAGTTATTTGTGTGCATAAAATATGTTAGCACGATAAGGCGTTATTTGCTAATGTGTGATAAAATGCTTAAAATCCAATTCACATTAAATGTTAAATCTGAAACTTGCGTGAGGAATCAACATTAATTTGTTTGTAAAGTACTACAGTAAGATTACACGTGTTTTTCCTTAACGTAAATTTCAAATGATTGTACGAATCTGTTGTAAATGTAAATTATAACATGCTACGGAATCAGTCACCCATTTTAAGTGATGTAATGTAAATGTTTATGCTGCGATCAAGTCTCAAGCTCATTTCACCAAGTATATTTTACTTTCTTTAGTTTATAAGACAAACATTGTAATTGTAAAAAAAGAGAACTTTTTAAGTCTTTTTTTGTCCGTAATTATTTTATTAATATTATTTGTTTGAATTACATTAAATTAACATTATTATCAGACTACTCTTAAAATTTAATGATTTCACAGTTATATTTTTTTTTCTTTAAATTACTCTCACACAGTTTAGTTTAATTTTTAAAATAAATTTTTTTGCACGTAAGTGTGTCAGATGTCAGAGAACAAAAACCATGATGCGAAGTGGGATGTTGTTTCTTTCCTCTCCCCCAAAATGTAGAATTTATCCCGTTTACGAATACAGTAACAAATTTGGTATTTGCGTAGACAATTTTCAAAAATGTTATCTCAATTTTCTGCTTATCATTCTTAAAATAATTAAATTAAATTAAAAATTCAGTTTAATTTACATTTTCATTTACACATACTTTTCTTTACATCTCCACCCCCCCCCCCCCAAAAAAAAAGAGTTACAATAGTTTGTCATAAGAAATTAAAAGTATATTCATAGTAAAAAGCAGAAAACTAACGTTTAAAAATGCACAAATAATACATAAAAAGTCTCAAACAGCTGTTTCGAATCTACTAGCGAGATCCTTCTTCAGTGCAAGATAGAGCAAGGCGCAGCGTGCTAGAAAAAACAAGGCTGGGCTCTTATCTTGCGCTGAAGAAGAATCTCGCTAGTACATTCGAAACAGGCGTTTGCTGTTTTTTATGTAGTATTTGTGCATTTTTAAACGTTGGGTTTCTGCTTTTAAATATTCTTGCACAAAGGCTTTATTTGCTATTTTTATATATTTATATTATTTCATGGAAAACTAGCATATTTACCTACGATGCCATTGTAAAATTATCATCTAATTATTAAAACATTTCTTTTTAACACATTCCAGTTGAAAAGTGTTTATTCAGTTTGTCTATCTGTCTTGCTGCGCTCTTTTAAGTATCATTGGATTGCCTTTTATTTTTTGTATGTTATTGAAGTTTATTGTAGAATGTTAAATGTTACATACTTCATTGAAAATTAAGTAAGTATCATTTAGAGTTCGTATACAGAGACACGCAAACAAACAAAATCCGTTACAAAAATCGTTTACGGTGCATTTTATTGATGTAATGATTTTTAATCATAATGAGATTGATGTGTGTCACTGAGGTGGACTAATACAGCATGCTTTCTCAGGAGTATAGAATAAGTAGCATATATATTTCGTTTACAAAGACGCACAAAAGTTCCATTACATTATGATATAAGGGAAATAATTGGTTGCGGTGAATTTTAATCATGTTATGATATTTCAAAGATAATGAAATTAAAAATAATCATTTATGTGCACTATAATATGTTTTCTAAAGATTATAAAGTGTGTAGCATTCATTGTTCATTTACAGGCATGCAAAAAGATTTTGGTTATGATTAATAATGGCTGGAATGGCGTTTTCCGCTGTGATATGCATTTTTAAACACGTGCTATGCATAAATTATATAGTTCATTCACTAGAGAATTTGCACGCATTATCTCACATGGCATTTACTAAAATGAAATTTTACTGATTTATGCGTTTTAGGTGATTATCAATAGAAAAATATAATGTGGTTTCATTAATACACCTTCTCATACTCCGACATAACACTTTAAATTCCATAGGCATAACAAACATGTCAACATGATACTTGATGACGTATTTAAATAGTTAATAGAATCTGGAAAAATCCCAAAAAGTACAAATGAGATTTACTTTGAAATGTTAGCAAGGAAAAAAACTGATAGATTTGAAATTTGTGATATGTCTAATATAGTTTTGAAATGATGATGTGACGAACGCAGAATTTCTTCCTCTTTAACTTTTAAATTTAAATCAAAGACACCTGAAGAAATGAAAATTGTCTTTCGTTTCATTTTTTTTAAACCAGATATAGTAATAACAAATACATTGTATCAACAATTTATTAATCTAACCATACAATAGAATATTATTTAAGCATAATTCAACTTAGATTATACCAGCTGATGCTCCATCAGAACACCTTGGATTACAAAAAAATATCAATGTAACAGTTATATTGATGATGCATTCAAACAGTTTATGAAATATGGAAAGCTCCCCCAAAGTACAGATGACATATTCCTACTTCATATGCTATTACTAGAATCCGCAAATCTAGATTTCCTTTGATCTTGCTGACCATAGCCAGCTGTCGATCACATCAAAAGGGTGAAAGGCCCCAAAATGTTAGAGACATATATGTACTATAGTTACGATTAAACTTCCAAGGTGATTATATTATATGTTACAAGCATGGCTGTTTCTCAAACGAAGAGAACGTATTTACTCTTCATTGAAAGTTTTGAGGTTTGTAAAACACGTTTAATGTATGTGCCTTCAATTTCTTTTAGGTTAAACTTGAATGTGTTTGTATAATATAAATGTTTTAGGTTTTCTGAATGCCTTCGATGTTTGAAAGCAATTATAAGAACTTCAAAATCAATGGTGTTATTAAATAAACATATTTTCATGATGATGATACAATTAGCAGTGTCTAGCATACTATTAGTGTATCAGTGTCTAGTATGTATACAATTAGCAGACGATCCGACACAATTAAGGGAAAAAATTAGCAGAATATGAGTTGCTATACATTTCCTTCATTTTTATACTTATAATTCAAGGGAATACTAATGAAGACACTTTTTATGTTGCTCTTCATTATTAGAACCTGTGCGAAACATTTTCCTGAATAATGTTAAAAAATGCACTTTCTTATAGCACATTACCTACAATTTATGTATCTAGCAATCATTTTATTGTAGGTCGATAGAAATAGATTATGGACAGCAAATTTGTTTCTTTTATAACAACAAACTAATTATCTCTTTATACAACTTAAAGCTTTGAAAAAATAAGTTAGTTAGCATAGATTAATTGGTAAGAGGTAAAAATCAGCCAGGCTTAGGACTCTAGAATAGACGGCCCTGATTGTCATTCTACAGCGGTGAAAAAGTAGACTGCAGTTCACAAATATATGACTTAATTTCTATAGTGTCGATTATTTTGTGATTTAATAATTATTTTATGTCCAAAAACTACGGTGTGTGTGTGTGTATATATATGTAGAAATTTAATGCACATTGATTTTGACGAATAAATGTACACTGTGGTCGGTGTCTAAAAGTAATTAGTCCAGGCAGATTCTTGAGGGAATCTTAAACTTTAATGTTCTTGAATATATGGATGAGGTATTTACAGATGGGGTATTTACATTTAGATTAAACATGATAATTATAACTGGTCGGCGGCATCCGCTTTACTACCGAGGTCCGTGACCCGGTATTCGGTCGAACAGTGACGTTTCAACACGTTTGCTCTCACGAGCAACCAACAGACATCTCTTCATCTCACAATAGTTTCTGTAAGTTCAGCAGTTTTTCGTACACTCAGAGGTTGGGGTGGATCGTCCAGAGCCTCATTTAAAGAATGTGCTGGTCTTTGCAGTGCAGAGTTCAAACTCTGTCACCACAATTCGGCCTACCTGACAGGGCTGGGTCCTCCCAGTCACCCATCTCCTTTATATACCTGACTGGTACTGGACTACTTTTTCCAGAACGTATAATATACACACAAAAAATTCACAAACAATATATAAAACAAAATAATAGTAAAATCAACCACAAAATACTGCTTTTTAAAAGTTTTCAGTCCTTGACCAATATTTTTAGAGTTAAAAAAATAATAAAGTTTTTCTGCTTGTCACTTGGAAGCAGTTCTTTTCCACAGTTTATTCATAATAGTTATAATAAAAAGGATATCACTAACACACAGTTAAAAAAAAATAATAAAAAACACAAAAATCACTTAAAGCATAAATATTTCGTCTTAGACAGTAGAAGTCCAAGGCTTCATATGATCTGCAACCGTTGAGGTCGTGTTTGGACCCTCATGGTGTCCAACTTTACTCACGTTATAGCGATCGTTTCTTTTTACTGCAGTAATCTCCTAGGGACCAAGAAACTTAGGCTTTAGTTTGGTACCTGTTCCAAACTGTGTTTTTTGAATGGCCACCAAATCACCGAGTTTATAGGTGTTGGCCTTTTTTCGCCTTTTGTTATACGTTTTCACGTTTTCCTGTTGTATTTTTAGTATGTTTTGCTTAGCTATTTCTCTATTCGAATTTCTTTCCGATATGAACGAATTTAATTCCTCATCCTCTAGCAGCGTTTTGATTTGCAGGTCAGTTTTCTGTCGCAATTTCGTTCCTGTCAGTAGTTCAAAAGGTGTAAATTTTGTACGCCTCGATACGGTACTATTCGTTGCACGGGCGCGACAAATTTGTACCATTTAGTGGGGTCTTCTACACTAAGTTTTGCTAAAATTGGGATAAGAATTCTGTGCATTCGCTCTATTTGACCGTTTCCTCTAGGTATCCCTGTTGTTATGGGAATATGCTCTATGTTTTCTTCCTTACAATATTTCTCAAAATCAGCAGAGGTAAATGCTGGTCCTTTGTCGGTAATGATTCGCGATGGATTTCCGAAAATATCATGTTGTCTGGTCAATTTATCGATGACTTCTTTAGCGGCTGTAGTTTTAACGGGGTATAGCCAAACAAATTTAGTAAATGCGTCCACAACAGTAAAAATATGATTGTAATTTTTATTTGTAGAAGGCATTGGACCAATGTGATCTATGTGATAGGTATCGAGGGGCATATTTTGTTTGGGGATCGGGTTTAACAGACCTTCTCCTTTTCCTTGCTTTTTATTGCAAAGTATACACTCTATGCAGTTGGCAATGACACTTTGCTTTCAATTTGCTTTCTTAATTGGGGTATAAAATAATTTTCTTTTAAAATAATTTCAGTTTTAGCCACTGCGTAATGACCTTTGTTATGAACATCGCGTATTATTTCCTTTTGCATATTGGTAGGAATCATCAGAAGTTCTCTATCATTTTCATATTTGTATACGATGTCGTTTCTTATAAAATATTCTGATCTTTCATTTTTTTCAATTAACTTTTTTATCGCTTGTATGTGTTCGTCTTCTTGTTGTGCATTCTTTATTTTTAATGTTAATTCATCTTGCGATCGGGTAACTATTAGAACTGTATTTCTACTCTATGCGTCTACATGTTTCATTTGGGATCCTGATCGGTGGGCAATTTCATAATCAAATTCCTGTAAGAATAGAGCCCATCTGGCTACTTTTGGCGTAATGTCTTTTTTCTCCATTGTCTTTTGAAACGCGGAACAATCTGTCACAATTTTAAATTTCGTGCCTAATAAATAGTTTTGGAATTTTTTAACCGATTCTATTACCGAGAGTGTTTCCATTTCGTAACTCAAATATTTTGCTTGAGTAGGTGTAGTTTTACGGCTCATGTAATGAATAGGATGTAAGTTTTTGTTTTCATCTTCTTGTAGTAGGACACTACCAAAACCTATGGCGCTTGCATCAGTGTGCAATTCTAGTCAAGCGCCTCTTCGGAATGTATGCAATACTGGAGGGTTAACTAGTTTTTCTTTAAGAGTCTCAAAAGCTTGTTTTTCGAGGATTCCAAATTTAAATGTATTTCCCGCTTTTAATAAATCACTTAAAGGTCTCGCTATAGTTGCATAATGTGGGATGTATTTTCTGAAATAAGAAGTTAAACCTAGAAAACTGTGTAATTGTTTAAGGGTGCGGGGTTCAGGAAAATTCTTTATTGCCAAAGTTTTGGCTTCCGAGGGCCTAGTAGTTCCGTTTTCGATAATATAGCCTAAAAATTCAATTTTCCGTTTAAGGAATTGGCATTTTGCAAAATTAAATTCAAGTCCGTAATCCGATGCAACTTCTAGGACGCGTTTCAGTTTTAAAAGCGCTTCTTCTTCAGTCTTCGCAAGTACTATGACTTCGTCTAAGTAAATTAATATTACTTTTTCTTTAATTAACTGTTTAAAAACAGCTTGAATATATCTCTGAAAATTCTGGGGCCAATCGATAATCCGAATGGAAGCTTTAAATATTCGTACTGGGAGTTATGCGTGACAAATGCTGTATATTTCCTACTCTCCTCTGCTACGTCTATATGAAAAAAACAATTTTTTAAATCCAATGTAGTAAAAACCTTCGCTTCCTCAATGTTATCTAAAACGTCCTCTATTCTTGGCAAAGGAAAATTATCTCTAATTATTTTTTTATTGAGGGGTCTATAGTCAACACACAATCTCCAGGAATTATCTTTCTTTTTCGCTAACACAATAGGCGATGCATAATTAGAATTACTCTCCGTTATAATTCCCATTTCCAACCATTCTTGTATTTGTTTGTCCACAAATTCCTGTTCTGGATATGCTAATCTACGCGGTCGTTGCGCAATCGGAATAGCATCGCTTAATATTATATTTACTTTTAACTCTGTGTCCTTAACCTTGTTTGGCTTATAATTAGTGATCAATTCCGTTAACTCTTTCTTAATAGTGTTGTTTGTAATATCGTTTAGCTCAACTTCCTGAAAATTAATAAAATTAGCTGTCTCAGCTAAATAAATATTTGTGGTTTTCGCTGAGTCTAACTGTGGGATGGAACACTGTTCACTTTCCAACAAACCATTTTTATCAGAGCTTAATTGCATGTTTATTTTTTCCCTAAAGTTGCAAGCTGTTTCATTTTGACTAGTTTTCTCCTTTCTCACCAATTCAGCTGTCGCAATCATTTTTTTTTATCGCGGGATTGTTTTGCTTTTCTGACCGCGACATCGCCTGAAATCTGGGTGTGACATAGATGACGCGTCTGGTTTTTGTCATAACTGTTTCTCGCGGGAAAGCAGTTACGTAATTCACCCTAACTTCCTTCAATTTTCGTTTCCCTGTAATTTGCAATCCTTTTTCCGGCATATTGAAATTTACCTGTTTCAAAAAGTTATTTCCTAAAATTATAGAATGGCTCAAATTTTTTACGACGTATAAATCTGCATTCACTGTGTAACCATCATTTTTAATTTTTACGGTCGTAAATCCTACGGGTGTAATTTGACTACCACCAATACCTGACAAAACCAAGTCATTTTCATGCAATTTAGGGCATCCCAGGGCTGTATAAGTATCGTTGCTACACATATTGACGTCACTTCCTGTATCAATTAAAGCATCCATATTTTTTCCTAAAATCCCCACGCTTTTTATTATTTTATCAACCGGATTTGAGTTATTGCTTACGGCAGCATTTGCATTTTTAGGAGAATTATTTGTACACTGGTCAGACTTGTGGCCAAGAATTTTATACTTCCAGCAGACCGGAATTTCTTTTTTTCGGGGGCAATCCCTAAAACGGTGGGAAAAGTCATTGCAATTGAAACAACGGATTTTTGTATTTAAATTCTTTTGGGGGGGTAGGTGTGTAATTTTTCTCATATGGTACGCGACTAATGTCATTTCGATGGAACGCTCTATTATTTTCACTACCTTGACGTTTCCTAAATTCCGTGTTTGGGGGCTTAATTTCAGTTTTCCGTAAGTTAATTCTGGCGGTTTCAAAATCATCCAATTTATTGGTCAATTCTTCTACACTCGTAATTTTTGGTAGTTCATCACAAAAGTGTTCCTTCATTTCTAGGGACAATTTTCGCCTAATCTGGTCAATGATTAAAATATTTTTTAACTCTTCGAACGTTGATATGTGTAATCCCGACAACCATTCATTCAGAAAGTTTGCGATTTCAAATGAGAAATCTTTCCATGACGCTGAATTTTGTTTTCTATGTAAAAAGAATTTTTGCCTGAATTGTTCTGGTGTAAGTTTGAAACGTCTTAAAAGTATTTTCTTTACACAGTCGTAATCACTGGATAGTTCTTAACTTTCACGATTTACTAAACTAACAATATCGAGTGGTAACAGTGCCAACAGATATGTAACCCATTCATCTTTCTCTATTCCTAGACGCTTCGCTTGCCGTTCGAAAAGGGTTAAGTAAATGCTAATTTCTTCCTCATTATTATATCTATTTAGCAATTTTAGAGCATCGGAACCCTTTCCGGCGATTGTAGATATTGAATTATGCAATTGGGTATTTTGTGTCTTTTCCAATTGTAATTTTCTTAACTCAAAATCGCGATTTCCGATTTCTTTTTGTTGCAACAATTTTTCTTTCTTTTCCCTTTCGCTTATAACCCCCTCTAGCAATTTTTTTACTAAATCCTCATTATACCCTTCGGATTTTACAATTAAATCAGTCAGTTGACTTTTATTAGCACCATCTGGAGGACTTAAACCTAACTCGATTACCGTAGTAACCAGATCGATCTTTTTAGACCTTATTAAGTGTGCCATAATTATATCTAACCAATTAACACATAAATAAAATATCTTAATACAAATCAATAATATATAAGCCCCCGATAAATCAAATATATTTATATTTTATATATATAATAATATTAACAGTTTTCTAAAATAGACTTACTTTGTACCAGATTTTTCCACAAAAAAAAAATAAATATATATATTTTCTTCACAATATAACAATACAAAAAAAAATAATTATTGAATACCAATTTTATAAAAACTTGCTTCTTCTTTAAATATTCTCACAGAATATATATTCCTTTCTTTTCACAAAAAAAAATTATATCCTTAAAACACTTTTCTCTGAAAGAAGCAAAAAATAATCATGTATTAGGAATCTAAGATCATGTATATCATTAGGAAGCAAAAAAAAAAAAAAAAAAAAAAAAAAAAAAAAAAAAAAAAACACCTTCCTATATTCCCTCTTCGCAGACACGTTGAATAAATCACTTTCCAAAAAGAAAAAACTCAGTAAAGAAAAATATTCTTTTTCTTCTGGCGTACACAAAAAATCACCGTACACCTTTTATTAACACAATTCAAGCTCTTATGGGGAACAATAAAAAAAACACTTCCCCTTTTTATCACAAGAAAAGAAGAACATATTGAGATGAGTAAGTAGGTCAACCGGTCACCGAGACTCGAAACACACTTTTATCAGTAGAAATAAACGAAATTTTACGAGAAGATGCAAAACACTTAGTTGAAATTTCGAACTTTATCGACGCTGGAGCTCAGAAACACCTAACACAAATGATTCATCACAGGAACAGATCTTTTCAAAAAGATGAACACGTAGTTGAAACTTCAGCGCGCACAGATAGAAAACACTTTACTCTAAGAACCACTTTTTTTTCCCGCATGAGAAAAATTTTCTTCTTTTCAGAGCTATTCACGGAACATTCCATGAAAGCAACTTTTTTTTTTCTTTTTCAGAACATCAGAACTTCTTTAGGACATCAGATAATTTTTCCCACAAGTTAAATCCACACTTTGCATGTAAATATCCCGGACGAGGTCGCCAATCTGTAGAAATTTAATGCACATTGATTTTGACGAATAAATGTACAATGTGGTCGGTGTCTAGAAGTAATTAGTCCAGGCAGATTTTTGAGGGAATCTTAAATTTTAATGTTCTTGAATATATGGATGAGGTATTTACAGATGGGGTATTTACATTTAGATTAAACATGATAATTATAACTGTCCGGCGGCATTCCGCTTTACTACCGAAGTCCGTGACCCGGTATTCGGTCGAACAGCGACGTTTCAACACGTCTGCTCTCACGAGCAACCAACAGTCATCTCTTCTTCTCACAATAGTTTCTGTAAGTTCAGCAGTTTTTCGTACACTCAGAGGTTGGGGTGGATCGTCCAAAGCCTCATTTAAAGAATGTGCTGGTCTTTGCAGTGCAGAGTTCAAACTCTGTCACCACATATATATACATATACAGGGTGCAATATGTTATCTATCGCCGACCTTTAATTTCTCAACCGTTGGTCGTAGACATATAGTTCCAATTACAAAAACGTTTCAAATAGGTAAATATTCATGTTGTGGCATTATTTAAAGTAAAAAATCAATTTTACAAAAATTACGAAATCTAACTTTTTATACGGTCCCCCAGTCCCTGTAGTTATATTTAGTAAAAGTTTACACATATCATAACAGATATAACACAAAAAAATTGACATCTGTACAACAAAAATTGACAGAGTTATTAAATTTTAAAGTTTGAGATTTTTTCGCATGATTTTGTCTTTCAATGAGGGATCAGTTAAAAGATTAATTAAAGTAATTCGAGATCAAAATCAGGGTGCAATGTCCTTTTTACGGCGAAACCACCTTTAGCCAGTATCGCCAAATTGGGGTATCACCAAAGAGGGTTATTTCATTAAAACATTTTAGCTGACTTTTAGGGGTCGTATACAAAGCGAAGAATGAAGTATTTAAATTAAACTGAAAAATAAATATCAATTTATTATAATATCAGAAAACGGTTTACTATAAAAAATGAATATGTCAAATGGCGGAATCTACTAGAGATACTGCTCAAAGTGTTGTTTAACTCTTTTATGGGTCGAACAACCTTCAAACGTCAAAGTAGGTGGAATCGACAACCGGAAAATAAAACATCACGAAGGACTAGATAACTGGCAGCGGAATAAAAACGACCAGCCAAGCTATAGCGAGCATGAAAATTGGGATTATGTAAGTTACAATAGTACCGCAGCACCACACGTTCCGGATAAAACACGAGCCATCTAGCATTGGACATGCTAGCCAGCGCTGAGATCGTGATGGCAAGCTACGCATACATGCAATATGCCGAAATGATACTTATTTATGGTGAATGTCAAAGGAATGCCAGAAAGGCTGTGAGTGTTTATTCAGAACGTTTCCCTAAGGATCTACATCCAACGCATAAAACTATAACTAATGCACTGCACCATATTAGAGAGACTGACTCTGTTTCACCACGACCCAGAACAAGTAGACAGGCAAGGTGTAATGTTCGAGTTAAACCGGAGGAGGTGCTGGGATTCGACCTTTTAATTCCACAATTGAGCTCGGCGGAAATAATCGAGGCATGTTGTCAGCATATCTGGCATTTGTTACATGCACTTGATGAGCATCTATACCATATCCGACACTGGTGCAAGCACTGATGCTGGGTGACCACACACGACGATTTTTTTATTGTAATTTCATGTTCAACACCTTAGAGGAAAATCCGTCATTCCTTTGTGACATTCTATGTGACAGATTAGTCATTGTTTATACGGGGTGGCATTGTGAACGTGCACAATGTGGATTACTGGTTTCTGGAAAACCTCCACATCGCCCGCACAGTACGAAACGTGTGGTGTGGTATATGGGGAACCCAGATTGCTGGACCCATCTTCTACGATGGGACCTTAACGGGCGATCGTCACCTGCATCTGCTACAAACACGGTATGTGATTGGTGTGAAGATCTGCCTCTCCGACATGCATGCCGAGTGTGGTTTCAACATGATGGAGCCCTCTTCACACAAAACATCTAACGTCCGGGTGTATCTGGCCACCGAATTCCGTCAACAGATCCTTGGATATGATTGTCTGGTATAGTGGCCACCGCTTTCACCGGACTTGACACCCATGGATTTCTACCTCTAGGGTTATATCAAGGGATGGGTCTATGTGACTGAGACCACTTCTCTGGATTATCTGAAGCAGAGCATCATCCTTGATTGTCGCACGGTTTACACACCTGCTGAGCTGTAACGTGTCCAGGACTCAGTACTGTCACGCATTCATCTTCTGTCTTGTCGAGGCCACGCGACGAGGACGCATAAACCAATGTGGCCCAAAAGATAAAAACATAGAAGAAAATTCATGTAAGAAACATCCTATAGTCTATGTAATATACGCTGCCTTTGAAAGTTTTTAATAATCGTACACTCTGCTACACCCTCTATTCCAACTTCTTTTAGAGAGAAAACAACAAATCATATCTCATGCAGATATATGGCTATGTGTTTTTTTTTTTGTTCGGATGGTGAATTTGTTGAGGTTTATCGAGGTAAAGATGCTATCGAGAACTTTTTATCACAAATTATGAATGAAAAAGGCATGTAATTCATTTATGAAGATTGTTGCGGGGTTTTAATTTTTTTTGGCAATCTATTATGGATGAAGTTATGCTACTTGAGGAAGTCATGTCTTTGGGAAGATCGACATCTGCGAAGAAGATTTATTTCTTGTTTTAGTTGCACTTAGAAATTTTCTCCTAACTGGAATGAACATCTGAAGATTCATTCTAGTGAGAAGCTATATGAAGAATGCCAGAAGAATTTTGGATGGAGATCTCACTTGAGAAGACGTTTCAAGATGCCTGCTAATGTCGAACAATTAAAGAATGACGGATATTCTGAAGTATCTATGGCGAAAGACATTTATCTCAAAGCCCTATGAATATCAACATTGCACCTGAGGAACCTCTTAAGACTGTGACTGCTGCAAAGAAGATTTATATATGCCCCGTCTGTAGTAAAGTATTTTGAAGTTCTTTCAACTTAAATCAACATATGAAGATTGACTTAAATGAGAAGTCATTTGCCTGTGACATATGTTAAAAGTCTTTTATCAGGAAATCAGACTTGGTGAGCTGTCTTCATTAACCCATTAAGAACCAGCATGTTTTACAGGAATTTCAATCAGTTCACACCACTTTTTTGTTAAACACATACTTTTACTTCATGGGTCACTGAAATGTGTTAATTAAATAAAGCAAATTTTACTTAACTCTTTTACTGGTATCAAAAAAATAAAAAAAATCACAAAGATAATGTTGCGAAGACGCAACGTCTGTCTTTAATGGGTTAAAGTGCGATTACTGTGAGCAAGTTTTCACACAAAAGGATAACTTGGAGCAACATCTCAGATTACACGAAAGTTCAAGATTTCCTCGCCACGAGTGTGATAAAGTCTTTGAACAAAAACTTAATATAAGAAACATATAAGCACCAAACACTCTCGTTTTTCACTTCTAAGTGTGAAACGGAAAGTGACTTTATCTAATGTAAAATCTAAGAAGCTGAAGCAACTACAATCTGATTCTGATGCACTTAATGTGTTTTAAACTCTTATGCTTTTCCCTGATAAACGTAAAGAAAGTGATATTGAAGTGTTTCAAATTCACGTGCGAGATAAACTCCAAGAACGTTTAACGAGTAAAATTCAAGAAAAATGTCCCATTAAAAGGTATATGGTGATGAAAATATCTCTTGAACGTGTGAATGATAATCAGGAAATGCAAGAGATTCAGTATTATTTTCGATGTCAATGTTTTTCTGAACTTACTGATGAAACTATCTCGCAACATATAGAAGAAGGATTTTCAAAGATAACTAAATCCATTGAAGAATTCACACAAAGAGGTTCTGGATGGAAACTTAGAAAAAATCACCATTTAGAACTCAAGATTGCTAAATATGACCTCGCTGAAAGTTCATAATTTCGTTTTACCTAACAAATTATATGATAAAATAGCAGTGCTTAACATTAAAAATGAAGACAACAAGTGTTTGGTTTGATATGAAGCACCCAGCTACATCATGTATTGTGGTTGTAATAACTTATATGTCTGAGCGATGTCACAATTTCTCGAATTATTTTTTGCTTGTATTATATTAAATAAGAGTTACTACATTTTTACCCAAAAGTATTTTATATCAGCTTTTTAAAATAAATTGTTGCTAAAAATTTAAGGGAAGATTTCTATTTAAAACGTAATAGATTTTTTCGAAAGTAAAAATTTGTTTTTGAAAATAACATGACAGTAATTGTTCTATTATTATTCAATTCGTTAAAAGATTGTCTTAAAGCATGTATTTAAGTAAAGCCAATTCTTTAAAATATTGTTCCTTATCATGTATTTAAGTATACATTTTTCAAAGTACATTGTTGCTAAAAATCTAAAGAAATATTTCTTTTTAAAACTTAATAAATTTTTTCAACAGTAAAAATTTGTTTTCCAAAACAGATAATAAAAAGAAAAAAAACTGTTTTTGAAAATAACATGGTACACATTATTTTTATTATTTTTTTAACGAAATAGTCTTATGAATTCAATTCGTTAAAAAACTGTTTTTAAGCATGTAAAGCAAATTAATGTTTCTCAAAATAAACAATGGAAAAAGAAATATTTCTCTTTTTTTAACAATGTATTTTTTCAAAAGAAAAAAAATTGGTTTAAAATAATACAACAATTCTTATTGTTATTCTTCTCGTTAAAAACTTAAAGATATTTCTTTAAAAAGAGTTGTAAAAGTTATGAGGATATTTTCAAAGCGTGAATTCTCATAAGAAATTTTTTAATCTAATTTTAAATTGATTTAAAAAATTAGATTCTATTTCAGAAAACTAAATAAAAAATGTAAACATATAAGTTTAAAAACTTTTTTTTCTCTAAAAAAGATTTCAAACTGTTGCTTATTTTTTAAAAATCAGATAGTTTTGAAAACAGAAATTTTAGACATTCGTTAACCGAAGTACCCGTTGAGGTAAATGGAGTTGTTCTTTTTTTTTTTTTTTTTTTTTTTTTTTGTTAGGAAGAGTGTTACAAGAAGAGAAATTATTTGAATTGTTTGACACAATTTGAAATCTGACATTGTTTTTTAAGAGGGTTTTATTTAAAATTAGTATACATATTTAAAGTCACGTTTACAAAAACAAACATAGAGTTTCACTCATTTCAGAGTATCAATGTTTAAAAAAAACTTTTTTGGTAGCTAATTAATTTTAATATTGTATATTCAGTTAGTAAAACTTCTAATTCACATTTTTTTTTTTTTTTTTTTTTTTTTTTTTTTACTCTTTACGAAGTCTACTTCAAAAATGAATTTAACAGAAGAG
Source organism: Maratus speciosus (assembly GCA_963932465.1). Taxonomy (NCBI): domain Eukaryota; kingdom Metazoa; phylum Arthropoda; class Arachnida; order Araneae; family Salticidae; genus Maratus; species Maratus speciosus. Next base: position 406,161,452 of record OZ010796.1, read on the forward strand.
TCGTTGTTTAAGCCAATAATGAAGTCTTCTTGTAACTGATTAGCGTTCACCCATTCGAATCCTCCATAAAATAGAAATTGTAACATCGCTCAGTCATATAAGTTATTACCACCCCCATACATGATGTAGCTGGGTGCTTCATATTAAATCAAACACTTGTTGTCTTCATTTTTTATCTTAAGCGCTGCTTTTTTATCATATAATTCCTTAGATAAAACGAAAAATGAACTTCCAGGGAGGGGATGATATTTAGCAATCTTGAGTTCTAAATGGTGATTTTTTCGAAGCTTCCACCCAGAACCTCTTTGTGTGAATTCTTCAATCGATTTGGTTATCTTTGAAAATGCTTCTTCTACATCTTGCGAGATAGTTTCATCAGTAAGTTCAGAAAAACATTGACATCGAAAATAATACTGAATCTCCTGTATTTTCTGATTATCATTCATACGTTCAAGAGATATTTTCATCACAATATACTTTTTAATGGTACCTTTTTCTTGAATTTCATATGTAAAACATTCTTGGAGTTCATCTCGTAAGTAAATTTGAAACACTTCAATATCACGTTATTTGCATTTATCAGTTAAAATCACAACAGTTTTAAACACATTAAGTGCAGCAGATTGTAGTTGTTTCAGCTTCTTAGATTTTGCATTTGATAACGTCATATTCCATTTCGCAATTACAAGTGGGAAACAGGAGTGTTGGGTGCGTATACGTTGTTTTATATTTAATTTTCGTAACATGTTTTACACGTTTACCACCGAACCAAAAACAATCACATAGGCATATACCTGCATGAAACATGCTTTGTTGTTTTCTCTGTAAATGAATTTGGAGTAGAGGGTGTACCAGAGTGCATAGGTATTAAAAAACTTTGAACGTCTGCGTATATTACATAGGTTATGGGATGTTGATAATTTTTCTTAAAAGATATTTTATTCTAATTTTATTCTTTTTGGGGGGCAGATTGTGTTTTAAGTTTTCGTATCGTGGCCTGGACATGACAGAAGACGAAACTAAAATTATTTCTCTATTTTATTTCAAATTTGTTAAAAAATCTCCAAATTTATTTTCTTTTTTAAATCATCTTCTGACGAAACTGAAAAAACCTTTTTTCTTAATCGATTGATAGCATTTTTATTTCAGATATCCATTATGATAACTTTCTTCTAATACAGTTGTTCTCTCTTTAATATCCCATCATTAACTATTCTCGTCATCTAAAGGTAACACTATTTCCCTAATTAAAAAAAAATAATTATTCTAAATTATTTTCCAATTAAAAACAAAACCATTAACAAAATAATTCACCCCCTCCCTTGTTAAAAAAATATTTAATTTTCAAAAATCTTTTTCAAAAATATTAAACCTTCCTTTATTAACATTCTATCCTTTGTCTTACATTACTCATCTTTCCTTACTATCGCTTAATCTATCCCACTCCCCGTAAATCAACCCCGTGGTAGGAGGCATTCGACCTCCTTAAGGGTCCTGTCCCTGCCGGCGAAGACACTCACGAGCTAATGCTAATCCTATGGGGAGGGATTTTTCTAATATCTCGTTTGCATTTCGACATTTTTAAATAATTTTTTTTGCATTGGATAGCCGAGGTCTGTCTCTACAGCGCACCTTGGTTACTTTTTCGATTTTGGTTGTAGATATTTTTTAGAATGACACTTTCATTTTCAGAACCGGTTTTGAAGATGAAAGTAACTTTATTAAAAATATCTGCGACCAAAATCAAAAAAGTAACCAAGGTGAGCTGTAGAGACGGACCTCGGCTATCTAATGCAAACAAAAATATTTAAAAATGTCGAAATGCAAACGAGATATTAGAAAAATCCCTCCCCATAGGATTAGCATTAGCTCGTGAGTGTCTTCGCCGGCAGGGACAGGACCCTTAACAAACGAACTTCTAGAATCATCGCTTAACTAATCGGATGAAGGTATGACGTCAGAACCGTTTGGGCGACCGCACTGACCTCTACAATCACGCGACTAGCCGTTAGCCAATCAGAGTCTATCACGCGATCTCGGTAAAACCGGTTTTGTGCTACATTGCCCACGCGTGGACGTTACTGAGAACGGGGGTGCAAGGACGTAGCTTCGTAGTAAGCAAATGTACTTTGCTATTGTTTTATGTGCATGCATGTTAGAAATAAATGTTCTCATTTTCATTAACATGTACAAAAATTTCACTGTTCTTTGTTTTTTTTTTAAATAATCTCATACTGGTAAAAGATTATCAGAAAAAATGACCTTGATTAACACATGTTAATGACAGACCTGTTATAATCTCTCTCATCTACTCGATGACAGCCCATCTGCCGTGGAGTGGCAACAGCCAGACGACAGGCGGAGGGAGGTGTGTCATATCTCACCTGTCAATCATACTGGCGATATCCAGACGTCATGCGGCGGGAGAAGTACCTCCTCACTCGTTCCTACGCACTACGCCTCCTGAGGCAGAACTGTCAATTTGTTTCTACTAACAGGAATATTTGTATTACTTAGTGTCATTTTAATTCATCTCGATTCTCTATAAAAATTATTTAAAAAATTTAACTGGAATATTTCTTATTTTTATTTGAAGTTATTCTGCGTCATGAATCTCGTGACACACACACACACAAAAGTAATAAATGTAAAGAGCACACATTTGGAAAATATGGATGCACATGGAAAATGTGGATCTCTGGTTTTTTCTGTATTTGGAAATCTCAAAAAATAAGCAGGGATTAGCCCTTTTTAGACAGGCGATTGGTGCCAGAATGTGTCTCTTCGTTTTTAGAGTCAGAAAATGTTGAAAATTCATAACATTCAAAATGTCATACATTCCATAAATTTTGATAGTATGAAATATCTTGCCTTGTTTTGATTTGTTTTATATGGTTGTATATCTTTTAATGGTTTTCTGAATATAGGATCCAGTGGCCTTATAAAAATAAAAATTTTGTAACTTTTACAAAAATAACTATTTTGATGTAAGTAGCTTTTTATATAACGAAGAACAAGAACAGCATTTGCACTTGAAAGTAATGGTTATGGAATTAACCAATTGTCTGTGATAATAAGGAACACCCAACATATCTTAACGTATAGATCCATGATCTGCAAACTCAAAAATATGAGAACTTATTCAAATTCAAATTTTATCTTCTGAAAATGAGTTAATTTTGATCTCAGACTCAAAATTTGTAAAACGAATCTGCTCAATTCAAACTCATTAAAAAAAAAAAAAAGAGCGAAACTCAGTAAGGATTCCTTAAAAATGAAAAATGAAGTGAATCATGAGAAAAAGGGAAAAATTATTTTATACTTACTTTTACAATCTTAATATGGTGATGTAAAAATCTCTTCAATTAATTTAATATTGGAATATTACGCATAATACTCCAATGTAATTGAAATATTGTAATTCTTATAGTTAATTTCTGTCAATTATTCTTAAATTAATTAAGTGTTTTTTGGTGTTATATTCTCAGGGTAATTTTCTTTTCAAATAACAGGGAGTGAGACAAAATATCTTGACATTATTTGAAATTCAACAACAAATCAAGTAATTGGCATACGAGTGTACGGTTTGGATGAAAATGCTTTCATGTTCTAAACTTTTGTTTAAATAAAAAGTTAATTTAATTTTTTTCCCATAAATGGCGCTATACCTTCAAGGTACAAGAAACAGAGAAACATAAACCATTTAATTAGTACAATTTACTGCAATATTTCAACGTGTTCTCTTTTTTTAGCCTGAATCACATCCAAATGTTACTCAATTTCCTTTTACACATTGAAATATGATAGTACATTGCAGAGTCAGTCAAAAAAAAAAAAAAGAGCCCATACATTTTATTGCTAAATTGTCGCTGAGAAAAACGAAGATAAACATTCGATTGGTAATTATGTCTTCTTTAATTACTGTAATAAAATAACGGTTTTTAACTACTTATCTTGAAATTTTGATGATATTTTTAGATTTGAAGGTATAGCGCCATCTACGGAACAATCTTGGAACTAATTTTTTAATGCGCTTATAAAACTTTCAATTATGTGAAGCATTCTTGTATTCCAATTACTGTATTTTTTATTGGATTTTAAAATGTGTCAATGACTTTTCGTCCACCTTGTATATTAGGTATGACTTGTTCCATTAAAAGTATTAAAAAAAAACGGAATGACCAAGACGTTTTCTTTTCTTTACATTTGTTTTAACTCCGATTTACGTGAAGAGTTCGTTTTTAATGTGACTCGGGAAGCAAGTACATGTTTTCTCGCATTGTTTTCCCATTTCCTTCTCATCAAATTCAGATAAAGCAGCGGTAAACGTGTTAAGGAAAATTTTTTTTCAAGAATATTTAAAAAGTTGGAACTCACAAGTGTTTTGTTAAGAAAGGGAGAAAATGATGCTTGAAATTCTTTGTTACTATCAATTGCAACGAAGGCGTTTTTGTAAAATATTTTTAAGGTGCTTAGAAGGTTGGAAGGAGAGGGGGTCTGTTATTACAAAGATTGATTGTGAGACGCTATAAGAACATCACGACTAACAAGTTTACGACACCACGTTATGGAAATTCTATGCTGGCGTTCCTCTAGGTTCTGCGAACTGACATTTACAGGAAAAAAAACTCGTTTTTAACGGCAAGAAACATTATCAAGAAATTGTGAAAAAAAAAAAAAAAATTGAATGACTTTGAATTTGACTTAAACTTACGTTTTTTTTTTAAATCAAACTTAACTCAAAACTCACAGAAAGTGAGTCAAGCTCACGAGTTTCAACTCAATGAGTTTGCTGCTGCAAAACATTTATATAGATATTAAATTAACAGTTTAGTTATATATTTATTTCTTATTTAAAAATTCTCACCAGTTGTATCTACTTTACAGGGAAAATTTCGCAAGCACGAATTTATTAGCATCTATTTCTTTACCCTGAATTCAGATATCCATTTCACTCTTTAAATAAAAATAATGTAATATTTCTTTATGATGAATTTTCTGGCCGGTACTTTATATTTCACTTGCAAGTCTTTGTCTGCAAATGCCGTCCCTTTGAACAAAAGAACCCAATGAGAGAAGGGAGTTTCTAATAGGTCGAGGAACCACCCGCAGGTTCCATCTTTCCCTTCGTAACGTGGTAGTCATTTGTAAGCAGCGGGGTTCGGAGCTGGTTGGATGACAAATAGCTGTCCTCTCTTGTCAGCTGGATACTGCTCGGGATCTGGCTTTAAGTAATGGCTGTGGTGGCTGGGGCCTTATCTGGGTTACCTTCTGCTGCTTTATCGACTCATCTGTCTATGTCAACATCGGTAATCACCAGCAAATGAATCCTGGTTAATGCAGACAGCCAGCACTCTACTGCCAATAATCGGTCATTAGCAGAGCTACTTTCTCTAGCAACCCAACCATGTCCAGTTTATTCTGTTTGAGAGCTATTAAGCTCAGGTTAGGGCAATTTGTAAACATGTAGCTTAGGTTTCATCAAGCTGCTTCTTATAAAGAGCTTATGAAGAATGCCCGGATTTGAAAACGATTATAAAGTCGTAAAAAACTTGTTACAGGAATTTTATCTTTAGTAATTTTAAATGTCACCAGGCGTACCCTGAAATGTGATAAGTCCGAGGAATATATTAAAACAATGTTCAGTTAGCAATTTATCAAGTATATCCAGTGAATAATTCGCGCTTTTTCAGGATGGTTTGGATTGTTACAGTAAACTTTTTTTGCAGTTATCTTTAAGAGGCTACTTCAGTCAAATGGAAAGACGCATTCGCTAATGCTAATCCTATGGAAGAAATTTATAAAGATATCTCGGCCGCATTTCAATATTTTTTAATGATTTCTTTTGCATTGTATAGCTGAGATCGATCTGTACAAAGGCCGTTGTTTACTTTTTCGATTTTGTTTACAGGTATTTCTTATGAGGACACTTTCATTTTCGGAACCGGTTTGGAAAGTAAAAGCATCCTCATAAAAAATATCTGTAATCAAAATCGAAAAAGTAAAAAACGGCTTGCATACAGATCGATCTCAGCTATACAATGCAAAAGAAATTATTTAAAAATATTGAAATGCGATCGAGATATCGTTATAAATTTCTTCCATAGGATTAGCATTAGCGAATGCGTCTTTCCATTTGACTGAAGTAGCCTCTTAAGAGCCTACTTCAGTCGAGTGAAAAGACCCGTTCGCTAATGCGAATCCTATGGAAGAAATTTATAAGGATATTTCGGTTGCATTTCAATATTTTTAAATGATTTTTTTTGCATTGGATAGAAAGCATCCTCGTTAAAAATATCTGTAAACAAAATCGAAAAGGTAAAAAACGGCCTGCATACACATCGATCTCAGCTATCTAAAAAAAAAAAAGAAAAAAATCATTTAAAAATATTGAAGTGCAACCGAGATATCCTTATAAATTTCTTCCATAGGAACGGATTTTATTAACATTAGTGAACGGGTCTTTTCATTTGACTGAAGTAGCCTCTTAAGGCGGAATACAACTTATTACAAACATTCGTGCCACAACTAGAATTTGGATCTTGGTAAACAGTCCGCACCCTTCTCTAACTATATCAGTGACAGCACTGCTTCAGGAAAGCAATAAAGAATAAAAATTGAAGGCAAATTTTTCTTCAAATTTTTAAAAGTAAATAAAGAAATGATTTCTAGACAGAAAATGGCGCTTGTGTTGATCGAAAGGTTAATATTTTTGCCAATGCGGAATTAACTGCAACGCTTTCTTGAATACGGTTACGAATCATGATTGGCAGCTATATCACAATTTTACTGTGTAATTATAAGATCTTTAACACACACACCTATATATATATTTACATAATTAGCGAAAAAACATAAAATATTTCAAATAAGCGATAAATCTGCCGTAGTACATCTATCACAGCATTAATCAGAAAGTACAGAATCTAATAAAAATTCTATTTATAGGAAATGAAAGCGGAAATAAAAGTAATATTTGCAAAGAAAACAAACTATTTTCTTATTTCAAAAAAGCTGACGCAGAAACACATAAAAAAATTTGATAGGATCTACAAAAACATTTTAAATATATTCATATTGTATAAAGTGGCTCATTAGATTTATTACAATTTTCATTGGAAATTAAAGAAAATGAAACGACTTTGTTAAATAGATAATGAATTCTAAGTCATTTCTTCCAGTTTTGTTATATAAACGTAATAGATCGGGAGGTGGCGGCACAGACAATCACCTCATCGAGTTCACGGCTGAAATTCCAGAATTAGTTAAAACTCGATTAAAATATTAAAACGCAATCGGTCTGCCAAGTCATATCTTGGTGGAAAACACCTGAAAAACCGATTTTAGTGGTTGACTCACAGGTTTATTATTGTGTTTCCCTGCTCCCAGTCCTCCATGTTTTCATACCTTTGGGTGCAGGAAAACACAATGGTAAACCTACGAGTCAACCGCTAAAATCGAGTTTTCAGGTGTTTTTCACCAATATATGACTTGGCAGACCGATTGCGTTTTAATATGCGAATCGAGTTTTAACAAATTCCGGAATTTCAGCCGTGAACTCGATGAGGTTATTGTCTGTGCTGTCGCCTCCCTGTCTAAAACGTATGTAATTATATAATGGAATGTAAGAACGTTTTCCTAAAAAAAAAAAAAAAAAAAAAAAAAAAAACTCATATATCAGGTTGTAACGAAAGTTTCCCGCCACAGCTAATACGGTCTGTGCAAACAGTTCGCATTGACGTATTCTCTCATATTTTGTCAAACGATTTTTGGCATTTGAAAGAAAGAGACTTGATTTATAACACTTTGATGTGAAATTTGTGAAACAATATCGTTATCATTAAGTACAAGTAGTCTGAAATGGAAGTATCACGCTTTCAGATTAGAACCATCATTTACTTCCAGTTCTGTCGCAAAAAGTCAGCTACAGAATGTCACCGAATTAAGTGTACAGCTTGGTACTAGTGTTGTGTCATATGACACTGTGAAGGTTTGGCTGAATGGTGGTTATATATAAAATTACAGTTAATTATATATATTATAACTAGTATTATGTAATGGTGATTTGGCGGAAAACTTTCGTTACAACCTAATAATTGATAAAAAGAAATAAAATCGTTTAGTTGAATACCTGCAATAAAGTTTTTCTTAAATAACATATCGATTTGTAATGTATGTAATTATATAATGACATAGAAAATTTTCCTTTAAGAAAATTTGTATAATCAATTAGAAAAAAATTAATCATTTCGTAGAATAGCTACAATAAACTTTATCTTAAAAATCATATCGATCTGGAATGTATGTAATTATATAATGCCACAAACTGTTTTTTATCTAAAGAAAATACGCGTAATTGATAAGAAAATATCATCCTTTACTAGAATTGTTACAATAAAACTCCATTTAAAAATTATATCAATCTGCGATGTATGTAATTAGTTTATAATGACACAGAATATTTTTCATTAAAGAAAATAAGTGTAGTAGATAAGAAAAAAGTTAATCGTTTAGTCGAATAGATACAATAAATTTTTCTTTTAAAATCCTATCAATTTGCTTCATTTGCGAAGTGTTGTTCAGCTTACTTACAGTATTCTTAGCAAGGACACAGATAAACAAAACGAATTAGGAATAAAAAAATAAGTAAATAAATAAATAGATGCAGCGAATGATACCAGCTTTCGAGTTTCAACATACGTTAATTAATGAGAGAGTGACATTACTCTTTATTTTTTCATTCAAAGAGCAATGAAGATAGGTGCTGGGTGTAAAGTGACATTTGTAAAATTTAATCGCTCATAAAGCTACAAGGTCAGAGAAAGAAGCTGCAAATTGAAGACGACCAGTTATCACAGTGTTATCAGAAACTTAAGAAAAAGCGTTAAGGCGGTTACTTATCAGTAGTTTTGACACTTGGTCTCGCTTTGATTTCAAGTGTTACGAGCACTCACTTAAAAAGACCTTTTTTATAAATGATGTCATTTTTCTTAAATACTTAACGTTGTGTCACTGAAATCGTTTTATCTGAAAACCTGTTTTCTGTTGATGTTTCGCGACTTAAATGTAGAAGCTTTTAACAATAATGTATTTAGCTGTTTGGATTTGATTACCAACAAGTATTGGAATGTAGTTTGAGGTATTAATGAATAAATAAAAGTATTTTATGAAGTGTCATTGAAAGCGCACCCCCCCCCCCTACCCCTCTCGATGCAAAGCGAAAATTACTCAGTTCGAAAAGTGAATGGAAAGTCTGTGTTTATAGAGATTTTTTTTCACTGCACGGACATTTAATGATAAATTCCAAAAATAAATGGATATAGTACATTCTTAAAAAATTCACAATTGAATGAATTTTTCCATTGATTACATTTCTTTAAGAAGCTATTTAAATTACGCGAAACACACTTACGCTAATGTTAAACCTATGGAAGAGTTCTTTTAAAATATATCTTTTTCATTTCAATATTTTAAATATTTATTTTGTTTGTTTGCATTGGATAGCTGAGATCGATATCTATAAAGTCCGTTTTCTATTTTTTCGATGTTGATTAAGTTTTTTTAATGAGGATACTTTCACTTTTGGAACCGGTTTCGAAAGTGAAAGTGTCCTCACAAAAGCTCAGCAATTTTTGAAATTCTCCATTCAAAAGATGGAAATTTCTTCAAATCACAAAAAAATGTCTTTTAGTGGCAGGAACATTCTGGGGACTTGCTACCTGTACCTCTTACTTTTTGTCTTGACGAAATGATTTTTGGAGACTAGTTATTAATTGCTAAAGTATACTATGCAAAAATTATAAAATGTGTTTATTTCTTTTAAAATATGCTCGATATAGGAGGAAAATAAATAGACACTTTAAAAAGTTCATAAACTGTAAAAATTTTCAAAATTTTAAATTAATGCCCACCGAAAATTGTCCAAGCTAAAATACGCAAAAAAAAAAAAAAAAAAAAAAAAAAAAAAAAAAAAAAAAAAAAAATCAGTTTCATCTCGAGGCATTAATTATGAAATACATTAATTGTAAAACTCGAGTGAAATTTTAAATTTTCTTCAAGCATACAAACTGTCAATTTGATGAGCTTTAAAATCCTCTTAATAATCGTGTCGGTGTTTGGTGAAAGATAAAGGTCAAAAGCAACCACTTTTTCTATTTGTTCTATATAATGAAAGCCAAAAAAAATACAAGAACAAAAAGCGTAGTACTTAAATAAAATGACGGTTGGACAGCAAAGTGTCCTCTCAAAATATTCTTAAGAATGAGCTTCATCTTCTAGTAATATTTGTAAAATTCTAGTTTTTAGCTCACAGGCTATCAAAGCGTGAGAGCTTATGTGCCCGCCGGTTCTGTATGTACGTACGTGTGTACGAACCAATTTTTTTTTCTAGTTTCATTCTGATAAGGCGCTTCCCTGATTAGTTTTGGGGGTTCATTGGTAAAGGATAAAGGGGGAAAAGGGGGGTTAGTCCACACACACACTATTGAATGTCTAAAGATGGAAATTTCTTCAAATCACAAAAAAATGGGGAAAAAAGGGGAACATTACATATAGCCTCTTAATTCAGATAAATGGGTTTTTCATGCAGAATTATTCGATTTGCCCCCAATTTGGAATACCAGTTTATTATGTTGAGGAGCTTCCTTGATTAGTTTTGGGGGTTCATTGGTTAAGGATAAAGGGGGAAAAGGGGGGTTAGTCCACCCCTCTTAATTCAGATAAATGGGTTTTTCATGCAGAATTATTAGATTTGCTCCGCATTTGGTATACCGGTTTATTATGTTAAGGAGCTTCCCTGATTAATTTTGGGTGTTTATTGGTTAAGGATAAAGGGGGAAAAGGGGCTAGTCCACCCCCCTTAATTTAGATAAACGGGTTTTTCATGCAGAATTATTCGATTTGCTCTTGGTATTCCGGTTTATTATGTTAAGGAGCTTCCCTGATTCGTTTTGGGGATTCATTGGTTAAGGATAAAAGGGGAAAAGGGGGCTAGTCCACCCCCCCTTAATTTAGATAAATGGGGTTTTTTTGCAGGATTATTCGATTTGCTCCAAATTTGGTATATCGGTTTATTATGTTAAGGAGCTTCTTTGATCAGATTTGGAGGTTCATTGGTTAAGTATAAAAGGGGAAACGGGGGGCTAATCCCCCTTCACTTTTTTTTAGGGGAATTATTCTTTAAAATAAGAGTGTAATATACAATTAGTGTGAATAGCCTGTGAGCTCAATTCCATCAGTTTAGCTGGTCACTTTTCTTTTTTTTTTTTTTTTTCTTTCTCCTTTTTAGTTTTTCTATATAGATAGATTATAGACAATTTTAAATCAATTTCTTGATTTTTATAAAAAAAAATCTTAAAATTTAACGAGTGTTTAATGTAGCATAAACATTAAAAGCCATCCCTTTTCCTTTTTATTTTATTCAATGCACTCCTAAGAAGTGTTAGAACTCCTGTAAAATGCCAGTTGACTGCCAAGCTGAAGTACTCAATATATCATCACAAAATATTCCGAAGAATCAGTTTCGTTTCGTGGCGAGTAATCATCGGTATTTCAGCACACAGACATCGATCTGTGGAGAGATATTTTTATTATTATTATTATTATTTCCGAGTAAAACAAGGCCGATTCTCATCAATCTTGGCGTCATCAAATTCATAAAAGGGGTCTCCTGCATTAGACAGAGAATATTAAAACCACGCAATTTGAAGGTATGTTCAAGAGATAAAGAGGCTGCTGATCAATAGGCGATAATAGAAGAAGTGGCTTTTAATGGCGCGCGATAAAACCTATTACAAGGGGGAGGAACGGCGGAAGAAAAGTCAGAATAAGAGTTAGCAAGCGTTTCCTTCATCAACTAATTAGCTTGATCGGCCACAACTATCACATTACGAATTGTCTGTCGGCAGAGTACGGTGCTCAGACGCCATGATGAATGAAGTAGTCCGTTAATGGATGCATCTCGATTTCCTCCTAAATCCTCCTGACTTAATCAAAGAGCAAAAGGAGCTGACGATTTCGTGCAATGGAAACGGGAACAGGGACGTAATTGCCGCGCAAACCCCCCTCTTCGGAATCATCTGTTATGCCAAATGGAGTGGCACGAATAGCCATTGGTGAGATGAAATTACCACTGCTGAATTCTAGGAATAAAAGCTGAAGCGAAAACGGATAGCGTAGTTCATTGCATAACCTTTCATTTCATTCGTCATAATGTGATAAATTTCATTTACCAATGTCCTTAAGATTTAACGTATTTCATTTAACTTAAGAGAATAAATACCGAATAATTTTTGTAAGTTTGTCAATAAAGGGATTAAGTAAATACGGAACATATTTAGAGAATCTATATTGTCATTCAATTTGACAATCGCTTCTTTTATACTCTTTGAAATATGCAATATAATCTTTTTTTAAAATGATTTTTAAATTATTAATGCTTGAATACTGTTTTACTTCAAATTAATAATGCAAGAATGATTTTATGCAGAAAAATATTATACATTTTTCAAGACTACATTTTTTAATACTAAAATGTAATAAAACATTCTTAAAACTTGAAAATTGTGATTCATAATTCAAATATATATATTTTGATTTTAATGGGAATATTTAAAAACAATTATGACAAGAACTATATTATTTATTACGTTTTTAAAATGGTTTTAATTTTTTTCCTGTTAGATAATATCCGATTAAGATATCCACCGTATTTCATGATGCTATATTCTACAACGGCTGTAACTAGAGAATTGCAGATAAAAAAATAGTTTTTCTTTTATTGAAAATTTAGTTTTAATTCGATACTACAAAATTTACTAAAATTTTTTTACATTTTTTTTGCTCACCTACAAAGTAATAAAAAATGCCTTATTAGACATGTCCAGGTAGAAGTAATCCTGTTTTTATCTAATAACTTTATCTAACTGTCTAACCTAAATACTCTTCATATCCATTATAATAATCTAGTATTTGAAATTAATAAATATTCTTTCATAATATATTCCTTTGAAAGTCCTCCAAATAAGTGAAATTTACTACAAAAACACAACATTAACCGTTTCCGTTCTTTTTTTTTAATCTTACTTTTAACCGTATCCCTGCACGATGTATAATAAGATGTTCTGTTATTTATTTATTAATTTATTTAAATGTTCGCATGCAAATAACCATTGATTTGGAATTTTGGTGTTCATATCAAACAGTATACAACTATTTCCTCAAACTTCGCGTTCAAATTAAATAATACTATTTTCCAGAACTGAACCGCAACCAAACTGCTTAATTTATTTCTTCTTTATTTCATTTATAACAGTAGAATTTCTAGAAAGACATTATTAGATTTCAAAAGTTACTTGAAAGGTGTATTATTAAATAAAAAAATGATTATTGCAAAAGATTCTACAAAGGAAACGAGTGCTATTGAGCAGACAACGATTCTTTTTAAGTTACTTTAATGGGATGCGTTTTTAAAATTTCAATTTAGACACTTTAACTTTCAGCCAAGAGCTATGATGTAACAATGGAGAAGAGCAAAAAAACCTTACAATAGTTTCCAAATGCGTCTCATCCGGCAAAAGTTACTGAGCAATTTCCCCAATTACTTCCTCAATTCACGGAAGCCTCATAACTTTTTCTTCCAGACAACTATTTTCTTTGTGGGAGGGGAAAATGCTCATTGCATTTTAAGTAGTTAAATGTAAAGTAAAAGACATTTCTTTGATTTCAAACAACGTCACACGTTGATTCACATGTTGAGCCATAAATAAACGGAATAGTAACAAGTACTTTATGAGTTTCGTTTTAATTCTAAGCATTACAATTGGATTCAATTACCGTTGCCAAGTTGCAAAAAGAAGAATCACACGAAAACAGGGCTTCGGCTGATATATCTAAGTGGGAAAAAAGAGATATTATGTGATAGCCAATATATTGCCTAACAATGGCTCCCGAAAAATAAAATGAGATTGCTCTTTTTAAAGACGAGAATGATTGAGACATTCTTTTCCTTTCAGGAAACTTGGTTTGGTTTCCAACAGCAACATTTTATTCAGTATGCAAAGCGCTTAAAATGGAAAATCACTTATTGACAAATTTGTAGAACTCGTAACAAAATAGAAAAAATTAAATAAGTGAATCACGGAAAAAACACAGGCATTTTTACTGCAGAAATGAAAATTTTAAAGGCATCATTTGAAACTATTTATCATATGTTTTAACGAATGCACGACTGCTTTATAAGAGGATTATATGAATCCCATACAAAAACAAAAAGCATTAAAATATATAAATATATACTATGTTATATTACCCAAGTTATAGCTTCAAAAATCAACTCTACGTAATTTAAAGTTTTTTACACGTCTAAAATTAGTTTTTAGGTTTCTTCATGTTGATTCTATGAATTTATATATCTTCGTAACAGAACAGAAAAAGTAAAGTTCTGAATCACAGAAAAACAGATAATTTTTCTACAATATTGGAAAACTTAAATGCATATGTTGGATTCTATATTTCAACGGACGTACATGTAGTAAACGCTGTATAGCTTCATAAGATATGACACCGAATTTTTTATGCTTCAAATGCTAAAAACGAATAGAAATAAATTACTGAAATATCCGTTTTTTAAAGGGGGGGGGGGGGGAAGCTTGATTGAAAATACATTTTCAGTGAGTTAATTATGTTCATTAATTACAAATCAATGAAAAGAATATTTGTCAATTTAGAAAATTGTTAATAAATTTATGAAGGGTTTTTTAATGTTTTGGAAAACTGTCACGTGCGTTTTTTGAAGCAGCCTATAGTAGGGTGGAGCGAAAAAAATGATTTCTTTTTATCAAAAACGGGTAGGTGCCAAAAGTTACCTTTATACTAGTACATTAACTGCGTGCAATTTTACCACTGAAACAAAATGGCTTGAGTCTGCGCTTTTGGTCCAAAAGTCGAAATGCTGAGTAAAATTTGATATTTTTTCATAAAAATTAAAAACATTCCTATACAGATGGTTATTATTTAAATGTTTTATTTAAACCTTTTTTTGTTAATGAATTAATATATTTAAACGATAAAACGATTTCTTTATTCTGTGTAACTGGAGCAAAACTTGCAACTTTTGGTAAAAAAAAAAAAAGGCGTTGCCACTCTGTTGTGTCATACAACTAATTGTTGTTTAGACCACAGCTCTTATCTATTTGCTTTCAAAACTACCTAGGAGGTACCACGTGGAGGTGGCTGCATTCCATGTCACAACAGTGTATAGCTCTACCACCCTACCATCTGAGCACAATGTTTTATTTATACATTGAATTGTGATTTTTCATCAAAGACTAGCATAAGTTTTCTATGTATCATTCTAGTCCATGTCTTCTTTGTATACACAGACGTTGGATCACGCTGCTGTGACACTCCTTCACGTATATTTCTACAGCTTGTGTATGATAAGACAAGCATAGTAATACAGTGGAATTAATGGAATCTATTCAGCCGTCTATTTTCTTCACCAAAATTGCACCCAGTTAATGCATAGTGATTGGGAGTTCTGTTACTACAACATTTAGGCATTTCATCTTTGAGTATGCCATCATTTAGTCTACTTATTGCATTTTTTATATGCTGAGAAGCTTGCTGTTTAATGTGATGGCGATCGTCAGAGATCATTGCAATAAGAATTTGATCTCAATGTGCGAAGCAACCGTTGTCCTAAATAATTATTTTTCGTAATTTTTTTATGCCGTTTTCTGTGATGTTTAGTAGCCGTGTAATTTCCCATAAGTTTTTAGATCCATTTTTACTTTCTTCTATCTTTACAAGAAGAAAGTATTGGATTCATGAAAATTTTCGACTTCCGGTTGTCGACGGATTTATACGTTTTAAGCGTCAGAGATTCAGAAAAACATGTTTTTACAAAATGTCTCTCTGTGAGTCTGTGAGTCTGTCTGTCTGTATGTGACACAAATTTTGTGGGCGCTCTGTCTCAAGAACTAATCCACGGAATTTAATAAAAATTTATATAAAAAAATTATTTCAAAAATTGAAATAAGAAGCGAATGGCACGTGGACAAAAATTTTCCTATTAGCCCGGCGAATCCCCGTGGGGTTAGAATCTAATTTTTGCCAAAGATCTTGTCTAATAAATGGTGCACAGGAAATTCACTGGACTTGGGAAGTGGCATATGATCCATTGTAATGGTTCATTCTAAACATGTCCCACGCAGAATGGATGGCAACGACGAACAGAATTCTCCGCCGTTAAATGAGCACTCACGGCCTATCAGAGTCTCTACGTTCACTCAAAAAGTACTATGTAATCCAAGTTTGGCAGGATGCTTTACCATCAAATGTAATCCACATCTAAGGAAGGGATCTAAAAACTCATGGAAAATTACTCGGCTACTAAACAACACATAAAACGGAATAAAACAAATACTAAAAAAAGTTATTTAGGAAAATGGTTGCTTTGCATACGCAGAGGAAATTCTGATTTCAATGCTCTCTGACGATCGCCATCACATTAAATAGCTAGCTGCTCAACACATAATAGTTGAAAGGTGAGAGTAAATGATGGAATACGCAAATCTGAAATATCGACAATCAACTTTGAAACGGATAATTATATAAATTCAATTGATTGTAAAATTGTTGTGGTAACAGAACCCCTAATCAATATGCATTTATCGGGTGCAATGTTGGTGAAGATAATTGACTTCTGAATAGATTGCATTAATATCATCTCCACTGCATTACACTGTTTGCCTCCTCTTAAACAAACAGTAGAAAAATACGTGAAGGAGATCACAGCAGCAGCATCCAAAGTCTGTGGATACAAAGAAGAGATGGACTAGGTTGATACATAGAAAACTTCTGCCAGTCTTTGATACAAAATCACAATTAAATGCATAAATAAAACGTTGTGTTCAGATGGTAGCGTGGTCGAGCTAGATGCCCTGGGTAGTTTTGAAAGCAACTAGGTATGAGGTGTATTCTAAACAACAATTCGTCGAATGACACAACGAAGTGGCAACGCTCTTTTTTACCGAAAGTTGTCACTTTTGCTCCAGCTATACAGAATAAAGATGTCGTTTAATCCTTTAAATATGTTAAGTCATTAATAATAAAGGTTTAAATAACACTTTTAAATAATAATAATTTCTATAGGATTTTTTTTTTTTTTTTTTTTTTTGAAAAAATGTCAAATTTAACCAGAAATTTCGACATTTGGACCAAAAGCGCAGACTCAAGACATTTTTTTTTCAGCAGTAAAATTACACGCAGTTGATGTACTAGTATTACACGCAGTTGATGTACTAGTATAAAGGCAACTTTTGGCACTTACCCGTTTTTGATTAAAAAAAAATTTTTTTTTTGCTCCACCCTAGCCTAGTCTTCTTCAGCTATAGAAAACAATTTTGAAATTTAATGTAAATAAATAAAAAAAAAAATTCTTCCTCAAATAATGTTTTTCTTTCAACTATAAATATTGAATTTCTATTCTATGCAGAACAAAGGAATTTTAGGTAAATGGAAGTAAAATTGACTAACAAAATAACAGATTGTTATTTAAAGTGTCATATAGTTTGATATTGTTTAATCATAAAATAATAATCTTAATTATCTCTCCCAAAATATATATATATATATAAAATTTAAAAAAAAAAAACAAAAAGAGAAAGAACATCAGTAAGTAAATCTAAAAGATTTCCTAGATTATAGCTAAGCAACATAATGTCTCACATACCGTTATTATTTTATCATGTTGTTATTATTATTACTTTTTTCAGTTATTAAACAAAATCCACTTAAGACTCTTCTCCTGATAAGTTTAGGATTTTCAGAATTTTATTCAAGTAATTATGCATAGACAAGCTCGCAGAAATTGCAATTTATACCATGCATTTTATATCTTCCTTTGACTATATAATGGACGAAAGATTATTGAAATCAATGTTTAGCGCACAACGTTAATTAGTAGTTTAATTAGTAAACTCATCATATTGCATTATCACTGCATTGAACTTACATCGAACTTAAAATACCATTATTGGAATTCAAAACTAAATATTATTAAAGAAGTTACCGATTATTTTCTTCCATTTAAGAACTTTTCGTTATTTAATATTTACTAATCAATTTTCACGTGGATTGATTCGAAGCTGAATCATATGAATGAAGATGAAAAATTCCTCATACTTAATGTGGAGTTTATGATTTTTCTCCATTCTTATTATAGTTTTAAATTTTTAAATAAGTTAGTTGACACTAGAAAGACAAGAAATTTTACTCAAGTTTTATAAAAATATTTTCCACCAGATTTTTTATTTAAAAATGTTTAACTTGTTTATTTAACTTTCTTTTTATTTTTACCTATTGAATCTATTTTATAAAAAAATTTCTGGTACTAACTGTAATATATTAACTTCGTACGGGCCAATATGGCCCCCTCACCGTCATTCTAGTGTTAAACCGGTGTTCTTGTTCTATGTCTTATATGGTGAAACTGAGAATTAAAACTTGCATTAATATTTTTACACGATTCTCATAATATAAAATCGTAATGTTACAGTTCATCTGGATTTTCATAGCTTAAACTAGCAAGATTTCTCAAAATTTATTGCTGTTATTCAACATAAGCTGCTCATATTTTATTTGGCTCCAGCGGTTTTAGACCTTTGACCATTAGTATTTTAGCATATCTGTTTAACGCTTCATGAAAAAATAACTATGCAAAGTATATATAGAGAGATTTGTATTTGAGAATATCTTATAGTTCGATATCTTATGCAATAGTAAATATAAACATGTAATTCTTATTTGCGTCATATATTTTCATAATCTACATATGTCTTCACATTTTTCTCCGCCTTTTAATTCTTCAATTGCATGATGAAAGACGTTGAGCCAAAATTTTATAAGATATTAATAATAATGAGAAGAAATTAAAAAAAAAAACAATTAAATAGACTAAACGGGGAAGCAAAAAGTATACTTATTCTTATATTCTATGTTTATGTATCAGAATATAAAAACTTTCAAAATTATATAAAATATAAAACAATACAAATGAAATAAAATCTTTATAACTTCTTTATTGTCTTAAGTTACTCATTTAAAAGAATAATAAAAAAAAATGTCCCAGAATTTAAACAAAAAATTGTTCGCTCGGTAATAGCTTTCCTTTTCCTTATGAGAATAATCGGAAACAATTGTTATTTAAAGTACAACCCCCAAACCTCCATCGTAACATGTCATCATTCTGCACATAATGTCGAAATTAATTTTTCGATCGCAGACCATTTTTCTCGGCTATCATCCAGCTTCGCAGTGACCAAATAGACGAATCAAATTTCGGAAAATCTCTCTTTTTGAAGATCGTGTTGGATCATTCATCAATCCCATTGCAGCCATTCACGCGACAGAGCACTTAAAAAGCGGCTGCAAGGGGTCGACTACAAACTGAATTAATAATTTAAAGTTTTGCAAGATTGATATTGAATTGTTCAAGTTCATTGTAATTTTAATAATGGAGAAATTTATAGCATTTCGACTGATTATGCCATAGTCTTGTTCCCTTACTTTGGTTGAACTTCTTAAAAAAGTCTTTTGGATAACTCAATAACATTCTTTTCATCCTCTTTTCAGCTATTTTTATATGAATAAAAAAATTACTTCTAAGATCATAAACTTTAAATTTACTGTTGCTGCTAAAGTCACGGATCATATGACCCTTATTTTCCAGTGCAACTATTTCTGAATAATAATTTTCAGATTTAAAAAAGAAACTTGAATATTTATTTTAATTAGCCAACGTCTTAAATTTCCCTACATTTTTATTCCTTTTATAAAGCATTTAAGTTTTTTTTTTAATTTTGTTTATGCTATTTCATGATTTTCTAAAATAAAAAATGATGTAACACATATGTAAAAAATCTCTTTCCCAATTAAAACCTGTTAGTTGTAAAGAGAATACATGGACATGTATCTTTATTTCATTAAGGGTATTGAAATAATTCTATTTTAATTGAGAATATAAATATTTTTTTTTCTATTTCCATTGTAGAAATCCATGCAAACCTGCCTTGAATTAATTTTTATCTTCACTTCATTTCCAAATTCTGTTACTGAACCGTAGTGTAATTTTTTTGTTGCATGTGATATTGTGTACTTTTAATTAATATTAATTTTAATAAAAAAATATCATTTTAGTTTGATGTGCATATCTACGATTTTATGGTGATATTCTTAGATTTCTCAGGTTTATTCTGGTTCCGCTTTCTTCTTTTTGTATATTTAAAAATAATTCACTTTCTTCTTTTGTGTATTGCTAGTGTTTTTTTTTTTTTCATTATTTACTTGAGCTCAATTATTAATCTATACATCTCTCCGACTATCTATAATATCTGTATATAGGGTGAACGGAAAGTATTTTCCCAATTGCTAAACATTATCACAAAATAACCGTGGCAAACAATCCTCTCTAAAAAATTATCAAGGAAACTGGAGAAACTCGATTACTCTATTTTTAATTTATAAAAATAAACATAAATTTACGCGCAATGGTTTTTGCACAATAAATTTTCGTAACCAGGGAAAGAATTTGTGCTCATCTTGTAGATTTGAGCATGTGCGTTGTGTTCCTGTATTTAAAGGGTGTCCCCAAAAAAGCATACACAATTTATTTTGTAACAACTGGCCTGTTCTTCTTTTCCTTTCAGGTTTAAATAACTTAAAACATTGACTGAAACCAGACTAAGGTTTGAAGCAAAGAAATCTTTTTCTAAAATGTTACCAGAAGCTCGAAAACTTGGCTGAAGTGCAAAGGCAGTTCGTAGAGAGTGTGAAAGGATCCCCCTACATGATTTGTAATTTCTAGAATTAGATATTAGTTTAAGAAAAAAGATGGAACTGTTCAAAATGTTCACAAGCAACGTTCGGCAAGACTACAGTTATCAACAAACTCCACAAATTAATAGTCGGCTTTGTGATTCCATAGCTTCACGTTATCGGATGTACTTTGACCAGAAATGCCATTAGTTTCAATACAGATGTTAATTATATAAAACGTTCATTATTGTAGTTCTATTTCGTAATTTGAAATAAAGTATGTGTTAACCCTTAAATGCCGGGTGTTGCTTTTCGGCAACATACCCAGTTTAGGCTCTATAATACTCTTAGAATAATATTGAAGCTATAATGCCTAATGTTGCCAATAAAATACATTCTGAAAATATTATTAAATCGAATTTCAACCTGTAGATGGCAACACTTGTGCTGTTTGAGATTAAAGATAGATTTATTTTTTCAATTGTTGCTACTTGCTCTTTTTGTTTTGTTTGGAAGCTTGCGAAATAACCTATTTTGCTCCGCAGTGAGCAAGTAAAATTTATTTTTTATTATAGTTCCTAAAATTCTTGTGTGTTTAATATTATAGAATTTTATCAAGGAAAATTATTTTTTCAATTAAAGACACCATTATTGCCGATTAGTAACAAACTGTTTTTTAGCCGCAAACCATACTTAAAACAAAATATGATTTTTGTAAGTATTTTTCCCATGATTTATTTAAAAAATGAAAGCCGAAAAACATTATTACAATGATTTTTGAAAAATCAGGCATTTAAGGGGTAATAAAAATATACGTTATAATAATTGTGCAAGCATTTTTGGGGTGGACGCCCTGTATTCTTAAAACAATTATATTCGAATGCGAGTACGGACTTTTGCTGGAAAATTAAAACGATAATTTTGAGATGCATCCCAAGTAACACGCAAATGTTTCTGCTCAAGGTTTTGCACCCCTACGTTTTCAAAGAATTTTTATGCGCAAACTGAAAAGCTTTAAATAAAAATATTACTTTTCCATGCGTCTATTCCACTGACTCTAGTAAATCATAAACAAGTTATTCCGTCAAATAAATGATACATTCTTGTTACCATGACATGTTTACCGCAAGTCTCCAAACATTCTCTGTAAGAGAGTAATGGTTTTTTTTCAATTCAGCTATATGTTTCCAGCTGAAAGAATATGCCGTCCATGGTAATCCCCATGTCTTCCTACGACATCTATCCAATCAGATTACTAATGAAGAAAGTCGCCGCCAATTCAAGACCAAGCAATCCACTACAAATAAATGATCTGGTAGTTTGTTAACAAGAGTTAAGTCAACTGCTTTAGATGAAGAGATAGTGTCAGAAGATGGTCACTGACAAACTGAAAAGTCGTCAGACTATGAACATAATAAAGGAAACCGGATTTAACGAAAGATGTTTTCCGTCAAAAGTATAAATGTCCAACAGAAGCAAGTGTATGTGTGTGTTTCATCTATTATTTTGGTATGCGAAATTGTGAAATAATTTTTTTTTTTTTTTTAACGTTAATTTGAACTTTGGAAGTATTGGTACAGCAAATCAATACTTGGTCAGTAAATTGTTTTTAACATTTAAGCTTAAGAAATGATTAATTTAAATAAAAGGAGAAAGAGGTTTGCTGCCAGGCCAAAAAGAAAAAAAATGCTTTTAATAATGTTAATAAATATAACTTTATATTCAGGTAATTCATCGCATATTTGATTTTCTCTAAATTAATTAATAAATCTTGAAATAAAAATCCTGAAAAAAATCTTTCTTTTCTCAAACCCCTTTTTACCTATATTTCTAAAATAAAATTAAAATCTACGAAATTTATTAAAATCATTTCACATGTTTAAAATTACTTTTGTTAGTTTATTCAATTTCACATTTTATTACAGACACAATATTTTAAGGAATCTTTTGGCATTATTAAAAACGCCATACTTTTTACTGTCGATACATTTCTGAAAACAAGCTTGCACTTCCATTTCACAACTACAGACAGCATCATTAGCGTAACACATTTACATCACTAAGCACTGTGTGTTGTGTCCGGTTCTGCCGTCTAATATTTGACAAAAATGTGTTAACTTTTTTTAAAAGCCAAGGGTTAAAGTGAAAATTTAAATTTTCCCTGCGGTGTACCACTGTGTACATTTCCATGCACAAAGATTACAGAACATGAAATAAAAATATTTACTTTGGTTTAAACTCGAAACAAAATTTTAGCAAATATAAAATACCAGTATATTTTGGAACACCCTTAGAAGAATTGTTTTCAAAAATTCAATTTAACCCCATAATAACAGACTATTCTGAAAGACATGTATTATTATTTTATAAATCTTCGTAAACATTTAATAGCAGAATAGAAGTAATCACAAATCTAAAAAATGAATGAGTTCTCGAAATTACCAGCAACACCTTCACGGAAATTTACATGGTAGCAGAGGGATCCTTTTACTTTAGAAATCTATTATTTTCTGAAGTTTTTAATGGTCATTTTCAAAATATTTTTCGAACATAAGGGAAATGTTTCCCCAATGGTGGGGACACACGAGACTACAATGAATTTTCTTAAATGTTTCGTCTTTATCAAGAAATATTTATGCAGATTTTTATAGCATATCTTACAATGCATATGCTCCTCAGTTTTTTCAAACGTCGTCGTATCGGCTTCACATGTATATTAGGAAAGCAATTCAAACAAAATGTCACGGTTTCATGCTATGACTGTAAAACGCACCAGTTTAAAAAAAGCAACTAAAAAATTAAAATATCAAAAAATATTTTGTATTATTGTATGCTTTATGTTTATAAATTAACATAATGTATTAAAAACCAAAGTTATGAATTAAGTTTAACACCAGATAATATGGGTTTTACTTACAAATACCTTAATACGTGAAATAAAAGTTTTTAATCGAAGAAAACGTTAAAAGTTGGTCTTTTCGTCTGTGGGAAATTTAGTCAAGATTTTATAGTTTAAAACTAAAGAAGTTGTACATCTAGTTACGAGATGTGTATAACTCTCATACACCCAAAAAGGAAAGGGGATCTATTCGAAAAGATGTTAAATTTTCTCGCTTTAAATAGTTATTCATAAAAATATAAAAACGCATGTAACATACGAAGCTTATGTTCATTAAAAAAGGGGGAAGAAGAAAAAAAAATGTAAAAAGAAAGAGGAGCACTGTTGTAACTCTTCTTTATATGTACCTTAAAGATTTCATTTTTAAGCAAAATGAAAATGTTTAAACAATAACTGTTGTTATTTTTTTAATGTATTAATCATTTTATGGTTCGTCAAGTTCTTTCTGTCTAACTTTTTAGGACAATAAAATGGTTTCATAATGACGCTTTAAACTATAACTATTGAACATCTGCATTAAAGTTATGGAGCTAAATTGGCAACAGCGTCTCTTTCAACTGATTTAAAATATAAGTAAATTCTAACGGGCAAGAGTTGGTGCTTAGACACAGATGCACATAAATGAAAAATAAATAAACAATTTGCACCAATAATTTGCGATATAGTTTCAAAGCCACTTAAATTTAATAATTAACTATTGTAAAACTATCTAGATAAAATTTAGAATTCAGATATTAACTTTGTTAAATATGTCTCATGGAAAACATTTTTATGATATCTTCTTTAACCCTCTCGCTGCGTAATTGTTTTATCAAAATAGCTTCAAAAATTGCGTACTTAACCCTTAATTGCATGAATTATTTTTTTAGAATTGTGTTTTTTATTTTTATATTAAGAATTAGACACCAGAAATCTTAAGATAGATTTTTAACTTTATTTATTAGCATATTCTTGTAATTTTTAGAGGATTAATATTTCTATATAAATATAGTGGTTGCAAGAACTTAATTTATGTATTAAAAATAAAATAAAAAGGTGATGGAAATTTACATCACTATGCAATTAAGCGTTAATTCCTTCGCGACGAGCGTCTTTTAAGAATTTTTATTCTTTTGCCACCGGTCTTTCAAAACAAAAATTTTCGTCTGATTTAATCGGGAAAATACTCCGATTAAATAAGGCAAAATTTACAGTAAAAAGTAACTGGTGGGAATGATCAAGACGGATTAAATAGACGGAGAAAATGCATCCCCGATGAAATCTCGGGTTGCGCAAATTTTCCTACTTTTACGTCGCACGAGAAGCTCTCGGGTTGCGCAGCGAGAGGGTTAATGATATTACTCGAAAACTTTTCCGGTTGTGTAAGTTTTTTGTTTGTATGTGTTATTACATGTTACATCATATAGAATTAGAAAACAATACATTGTTGGATAACATCTGCATTTTATTTGTTTTATCAGCCGATCAAGTGTCGGATAATTAAATACTATTTTTTATACGATTGGATGTTGCAGCCAGAATACTAGAGTCTTTTAATTTACTCTGCATTATAGGATATTGGCCTAATTGCAAGTACAATGCGCAGACACGCCTATTGAAAACAAATAGAGAAACCAACAGTTTATGTCATTTTAACAGGAGAAACACTGAACATTGAATTCGCTTTTATAAGGGAGAAATTGTCACAGCTAAGCATGATTATCTGCAGAATTTGATGATATCATTGAAATGCCGACTAGGGTCGCATTGTAGGGTCGCATTGTGGAAAAGCAGATATATGATTTCACAAGACTAATGTTCTAACTTGAATTTTGTTTAAAAATAATAGGTAGGAGTTTTAAGTTTAATATTTAGAATTTCTTTCTTAACACAAAAGTTAACAGAGAAGTATTTCTTTAGATGATATTGATGACCTGTTATACCGGTTATACACAGATTTCGTTATAACCGGTTCACTTGCAAAAAAGCGATTTGAAGGAAAATTTAAAAAGCTCAATTTATCTGATACTTTGATATATCTCTGCTCATATTATCCGGATTCTACTGTATAAGATATCCCAGTTTTCTATGATACATATTCATAAACCGAACATCTAGGATTTTTTTTTCTTTTAATTATAAATTTAAAGGGAATCTATTTTTTATTTTATTTATCTTTATATTCATTCATTAAAATGACACTTTAACTAAATGATACAAAAGAAATTAAACCATTAAAAGATCCCTCAAGCCTTCTAAATATTATAAATGTTTTTCTCGCAGTTTTTTATTCGCGAATAATTTTGACAAGCTATGGCACTTTTAAGAGAAAACATCCTATAAAAGAACTATTATACTCGAGAAGGCTTATTTCTTTTTCCTTGTTTAAAAAAGAAAATCAAAATGAAATGGGGGTTGGATTTTTCTAAAAGAAGGGAAATCGCACACGTTTCTTGATTGAGGGGAGAAAAAGTCATTTAGAGTATTCTTTAAGAGTATAATGAATCGCTTGTTATCAAATAGAAGAGATTTATTGCTTTCTTGTTTAGGAAAATAATAACTATGTTGTGTAGATTTTTGCTAACGGAGCTCATGTTTAATACATAATTAATATTCAAGATTAAAGTCTTTAAATATAAAAGATTCTCAATAATTTGCATTGAAATAACAATTAAATTGATGTAAAATAAATATTGATATAGTTTTCATTTTTCAATTTATTGTCAAAGCATTGCAATTGTTTAAACAATTTAAAAACTTTGAATGAAAAATTACTTCATATGTTCTTAAACATAATAATCGTTTTAAAATATCCCGTTTATAAATTTATAAGGATAAACGGAATATCAGGTTTGTTTGATGAATAATAAACATGAAAACTCTACTTGTAATACTTTAATTTATGATCTTTATTTATACATCTATTTGATAAGAAATGTTAAAAATTACGACAGTGATTAAGTTT
The DNA here is from genome assembly GCA_963932465.1 of Maratus speciosus. Classification (NCBI taxonomy): domain Eukaryota; kingdom Metazoa; phylum Arthropoda; class Arachnida; order Araneae; family Salticidae; genus Maratus; species Maratus speciosus. Next base: position 406,188,112 of record OZ010796.1, read on the forward strand.
TCAGATTAAAAAATATATAATCAAAGGAAATATATATAAAGTCATTGTGCCTAAATTTGATGACCTCTAAATGCGACAATGTCCTTGTATTTAATATCTTAACGCAAGAATCGTAGATAAATACTATATATAATGGGACACCCGAACTTCAAGAACAAAACCCGAAACAATTGTCTGCATTTAAAGCGTTTTTTTTTTTTTAATTTCCCATTAAAATAGACATCGTTCATTATAAAGCGCCCACATCTTCCCTAAATGAGGCAAAAAATACTGAAAGTAGCTCAGGTTTTTTCTTTTTTAACTGTGAAGATCAAATAACTGTACGGACGTGAAGGATTACAACTTATGTTTAAGTAACCTGTATTGTAAGCTTAAGAAAAGGCGACCAATTTTAAAATTAGAATTATAAAATATTCTACGCATTTGGGTGAGCATTCGTTTTCTTCAGATGCTTATTAGCCACAAACTGAATGTCCTAAATGCGGTGAAACTTTCAGGGATTAACGAGGTAAGTTTGCGGGGAAACTTTCAGGGGATTAACGAAGCAAGTTTATATGGTATTTTTCAAATGTTGTATTAAATTAATGTGTAAAGCAGAAATTGTGTTGAATTAAGCTATGTTGAATTAGTAAATTAGGAATTTCAGCATGATCCTCCAACAGTGTTTTCCTTTAACCAGATACTTAAATATGTGTTTAAATAATCAAAACAGAAAAATCCTTGTCTTTTAAAATATTAATTTTAAAAAAGGCGTAAGAATACCGATGTAGATTCGAAACAGAGAATATAGATAAATGATTACCGGATTCGCAATACTTTTATTTTTATATGGTGAAAATTCTGAAAAATCTTGCATAGATTGAAAACACTTAAATTATGTTAATGCGATTAAGTGAATTAATTTTACAAACATTAAAACGTTTAACAGCTTAAATGCCGAACCTGATTAAAGCATGATGCAGCTAAGCTATGCCCTGCTTTGGAGGTCTACAATTTTTCTTTTCTTTTCTTTTTTTTTTTTTTACACTTTTCTTAAATATGATATTTTAACTCTCTTTTTAACTTTTATTCATTATAATAAACATTTTCTATTTTTAGATTGGAATAAGATCAAAAAACAAAACTGTGTTTATCTAAAGGAGTATTTATATTTCCATATATGTATTCTAAGGCATATAAAATGTTAAATATTTTCTGAAAGTTTAAGGAAAAGAAGTGTGTGTGGGGTGGGGGGTGGGGGAGGCAACACAATAGCAGGCTTTGGGCCTCTTTTTTGCTTAATCACGCCTGCTTAAATCTTATTAGAAACATTGAACGATTTTATCTGTTTATAAGTCTAATATGTTTATCATGTGACATTTTATAATTCGGGTTATATGTAATAAATATTCTTGTTAACAATGTTATAAACATCTTGTAAATACTCTTTTAACACACTAATACAAATTCACTCCGATCAAAATTTTAAAGGTTGGCGTTATTTAAATCATGCTTTAATTTGTATTTTTCATTAACGAAATAAGATTTTTGATAAAAATCGATATCCCATTTAGATTCCTTATTAAATTTTTTTATAGGAATCATGTGTTACATTTCATTACCACTATACTGCCAATAAAAATACACGCAGTTGAAGTTTCAGAATCCCTAATCACGCTACTGTGGTGTTTACGGTTTAATATTCACTCACAAATTTTAAACGAAGTTTTCTGCGAACAGTTGTTTAATCATTAACTGCTGTTAGCGGTCTCGCAGACCAATTCCTTTAAAAATTTAAAGGAGTATTTATATTTCCATATATGTATTCTAAGGCATATAAAATGTTAAATATTTTCTGAAAGTTTAAGGAAAAGAAGTGTGTGTGTGTGTGTGTGTGGGGGGGGGGAGGCAACACAATAGCAGGCTTTGGGCCTCTTTTTTGCTTAATCACGCCTGCTTAAATCTTATTAGAAACATTGCACGATTTTATCTGTTTATAAGTCTAATATGTTTATCATGTGACATTTTATAATTCGGGTTATATGTAATAAATATTCTTGTTAACAATGTTATAAACATCTTGTAAATACTCTTTTAACACACTAATACAAATTCACTCCGATCAAAATTTTAAAGGTTGGTGTTATTTAAATCATGCTTTAATTTGTATTTTTCATTAACGAAATAAGATTTTTGATAAAAATCGATATCCCATTTCGATTCCTTATTAAATTTTTTATAGGAATCATGTGTTACATTTCATTACCACTATATTGCCAATAAAAATACACGCAGTTGAGGTTTCAGAATCCCTAATCACGCTACTGTGGTGTTTACGGGTTAATATTCACTCACAAATTTTAAACGATGTTTTCCGCGAACAGTTGTTTAATCATTAACTGCTGTTAGCGGTCTCGCAGACCAATTCCTTTAAAAATTGTCACGGATGAACTTGAAACTTTCAGTTTAACTATAAATATTTGTGAAATTTTGTTTCGTTTGGAGCCCAGTACTAATGCTAGAAACTTCTGAATAAGTGATTTTAAATTATAATAGACCTGTACATAAAGTTTAGTACAGAAACAGTAACATATGATTTAATGAACCTATTAATTTATTTTTCATCAAGCGGCCTCGGAGGCCGCTCAAAGTAGCTATGCTACAATTTCTGTCACAGCAGTTACATGGGGTTATATGAATATTTTCAGATAAATTGACATGTATGAAACGCATTTTCACATTTAGGGCTTTGGACGTGTCATTTAGGTTTTAACTGCCGTAAATGCGACAAAAATCCCCTAAATGCGACAGTCGTTATATTGTGGGATTATACCACATATATTCAGTGCTGTATTTGGAGAAAAATATTTGTGGGAACTCACCTTCTCACAGAGTAGATATTGCTGCTACCGGAATTTTGATAAGCCAAAATCCAATTAAAAACATTTAGCCAAAAGCCAACTTTTTTCAATTAACAGTTGTAATTATTATATTCCAGTTTTTCTAGTATTGCATTTGTATAGCATCCATCTAAAAACAATATTTAATCAATCTCATAATAACATTTTCCGTTATGATTTAAAATAAATTGAAATAACAGAAATAAATCCATATATTACTTACTGGCACATCTATCCTAGAGGTTTCCAAAAGAACGATGATGAGAGGTGTTTTCTGCACTCTCTGATTTACGACAAGCTGTTTCGTCTGCTAATTTTCTTCCTGATCACTACCAAGTTTTCACATATGGTTCAGGACAAAAAAATCTTAAGGGAGGTCCTATACAGTTTATGAATATAACTGAAACGGGTCTTCGTAAAACTAGCATAAATTATCGTTTCACTTTTTAAAAAATCGTACTCGTACACGATATATATATATATATATATATATATATATATATATATATTTTACAGTAACAAACCAAATATTTCTGGGAACGGCGTTCCCACACGTTCGCACCCAACTACAGCACTGCAGATATTTAATCCATTTCTGAAAAACAAGTTAGTTTTGAACTAAAGGCACAGTATTCAATGATTTTTCTGCGTAATAAAATATATATTTATTTAATAAAATGCCAAATATACTCTAAATGCGACAAAACTATGGGGAATCGCATCTCATTTAGGCACAATCACCTTATATAATGATGTGGAGATTTGGGAAAATCATTTAAGATTCAAATATAACTTTTAATAAAAGTTCCACGAAACTTAATCCAAAGTAAACAAACATTATTATTTTATTTTTAATTGATTTAAAACGTATGAATATATCTGGAAAAGAATGAATTTTCTTCTTTTTTTTTTCTTTTTTCCTTTTTAAAAGTACATTATGTCTAACGTGCTGAGTTTGCAGCAAACCTCTAAAAGAACTTTTTTGATGAAGAATAATCCATTATATCTATATACATGTATAATGCCATTGGATGAAAGTTTAGCTTCCCTGTTAAAAGGAATTTACCCAAAAATGAAAACCTGAACCTACTCGTTTATTAAGTTTAGTTGTATCATAATCAATTGTATGAATTTCAATTATAAGTAACCATACATACGTAAAAATTACATTTTCGCTAAATACTGGACGCCCATAAATTTTGACGGGGTTTCCTTAAATTATAACTTTTGATTTAAGATCATGACGAAAAATGGACTATAAATTAATGAACTTCATGGACTATAACTTACGGTGACGTATCTAATCCATGTGTGACTGCATATGTACCATTTTTAATTACATTTTTTGCGGAGAACGAGAGCTGACATATCCTTGGCCCATTCGTAAAAGCGAAGTTATGTACTAGCGAAATTATATAAAAGCTATACATTTCGGGGACATTCAGAATAGAGGTTATGACGATTATCTCTTAAACTGCTGATGAAAGAAGCACAAAGAAACATACTTCCAATTACAAAAAGTATAAAAATCGGGCATAGCTTTTAGATATGACATTTATTTTCCAAGTACCTGTATGTACATTAAATATGAATAAATGCTGAAAATTTATAAAAGAGGTAAAAGGTAAATTTTAGTCATTAAAGAATAGTATTTTAAAATGCCCTTCTGAAACACAGGTGAAAATTTTGCTAAATACATAAGATATAGAAAAAAGGGGTTTTATAAAAAATTAAATTTCCTATTTTAATACAAACATGCCCTCTTTAAAACAAATGCCATATCTGAAAGCTAATGTACACTTTTTTGTAATTCGAGGTATGTTTCAGCTATCAGCGAATTAAAAGATAATTGTCGTGACAAATCTATTAATCAATCATTCGGTATATTGAAAAAATATGAGTATGCTTTTCAAAACTGAGACTTAAATACTCGTAATTATTATAAGACGAAGAAATACTAAAAAATGAGTACATTTTGCTTATTTTTATGTACCCATTTTTAACCACGGTAATTCATACGTTTTTCATAAAAAGTTAATCCCAGATACGTTTGTGTTTGAAATTATAATCGCTATTTGTATATATGAAAGTATTAAGGGAAAATTAAAATATAACTCTGTCTTTGTCTTTACAATACATCGCTTATAAATATGAATAAACTGTAAAATCATGTTTACTGACAATTATTAACACCTGATTGGTGCACTTGTGTGTGACGCTCAGGGAAAAGGAAATTGTATGATATGTCTCGAAATGATAACAAGGTGGACATTTGTAAAGCACGTGCAAGTATACTACAAATGTAAACTGATACTTCAACATGAGTTGACGAGCAAAATGACCTGGGCACAATCAACTTCAAAATACCCCCCCCCCCCCCCACACACACACACGGATATATATAATATATATTGATCATACGATCTACTATACTATATATGATCATACCTGACTATCGGATGCAATCACGTGCTATCAGAAAGCAGGATGGGTTTACGAAATGGCTTTTGATAAAAGTTTGGGAAGACCCACAATAGCTACTAAATATCAGCTGGGAAGATGAAGCGTATCTCCTTTCCGCCCATGGGATCCTCATTGAGGATATCTGTTAATTTTGTGCAAAGGGAATTTTGTACCTGAACAGATAAGAAACTTAACGTGTTTGCATATCTCATGCAATATAGCTTCAGTGCATCTGTTAATTTTATTTAAAAAGTTAAGGTTTCGTAAACGGATAAAATAAGGAAATAGTATTAGAGCGGGCGGCGGCGACATGAATGACTACGTCATCGAGTTACGGGATGAAATCATGATGCAGGACAAGATTTTTAGGAGTAGATAAAGGAATGACTGGTCTGCCTCGACATTTCTTGGTACGATAGGCGCAGCAGCGGGCGCCAACTCGTGTACAAATGAAAACCCTATAAACATAGTATTTTAGATTACATTGCCATATATACTACTTCATATCGACTTTCAAGATGAATTAAGGGTTTAGGAAAAGCTTATTAAGAGTACCTGAGGAAAAGACTGATTTGGCATAACTTGGTACAAAGCGCGAAGAACGGGGCGCCAATTCGTTATTTTCACAGTGTTATTACGTCATCGAGTTACGGCTTGAAATTTTGGCAAATGAAACATACCGATTATTACAATACGAATACTTCAGTCTGCCTCGTCATATCTTGGTAGGAGATGAGCAGAGCGGGGCGCCAATTGTTAATTTTGGCGGTATAATCATCTCATTGAGCTACGACTTTAAAATTTTGCACATTAAAGGAACATATCAGTTCAATGAGGATATTTCAGTCTGCCTCGTCATATCTTGTTACGAGACGAGCAGAGCGGGGCGCCAATTTTTAATTTTTGCGGTATAATCACGTCATCGAGTTACGGGATGAAATCATGATGCAGGACAAGATTTTTAGGCGTACATTAAGGAATGACCGGTCTGCCTCGACATTTCTTGGTACGATAGGCGCAGCAGCGGGCGCCAACTCGTCATTTTGGCGTCACTATCACGTCATCGAGTTACGGGATGAAACCGGTGCCAAATTAAAGGTGAAAACTAGTCTTTTAAGAATATTTTGGTCTGCCTGCGCATATCCTGGTAGAAACCCCCGGCAGATTAAAATCCATAACAAAAAATACGTCATAATGTACAAATGAAAACCCTTTAAACACAGTATTTTACATTACATTGCCATATATATTACTTCGTATCGACTTTTAAGATAAATTAAGGGTTTAGTAAAAGTTTATTAAGACAAAACCTAGACCTTGACAAAAACTATTGTTTCATGTAAAAAATTTCTGAAAAAATTACTGAAATAATCTCATTGTACCTATATGTTCCTTTAATGTGCAAAATTTTAAAGTCGTAGCTCGATGATGTGATTATACCGCAAAAATTAAAAATTGGCGCCCCGCTCTGATCATCTCCTATCAAGATATGACGAGGCAGACTGAAATATTCGTATCGTACTAATCGGAATGTTTAATGTTTAATGTTTAATGTAAAATACTATGTTTATAGGGTTTTCATTTGTACATTACGACGTATTTTTTTGTTTTAGATTTTAGTCTGCCGATGGTTTCTACCACGATATGCGCAGGCAGACCAAAATATTCTTAAAAGACTATTTTTCACCTTTAATTTGGCACCGGTTTCATCCCGTAACTCGATGACGTGATAGTGACGCCAAAATGACGAGTTGGTGCCCGCTGCTGCGATCCTATCGTACCAAGAAATGTCGAGGCAGACCGGTCATTCCTTAATGTACGCCTAAAAATCTTGTCCTGCATCATGATTTCATCCCGTAACTCGATGACGTGATTATACCGCAAAAATTAAAAATTGGCGCCCCGCTTTGCTCGTCTCGTAACAAGATATGACGAGGCAGACTGAAATATCCTCATTGTACTGATATGTTCCTTTAATGTGCAAAATTTTAAAGTCGTAGCTCGATGAGGTGATTATACCGCCAAAATTAATAATTGGCGCCCCGCTCTGCTCATCTCCTACCAAGATATGACGAGGCAGACTGAAATATTCGTATTGTAATAATCGGTATGTTTCATTTGCCAAAATTTCAAGCCGTAACTCGATGACGTAATAACACGGTGAAAATAACGAATTGGCGCCCCGTTCTTCGCGCTTTGTACCAAGTTATGCAAAATCAGTCTTTTCCTCACATACTCTTAATAAGCTTTTCCTAAACCCTTAATTCATCTCGAAAGTCGATATGAAGTAGTATATATGGCAATGTAATGTAAAATACTATGTTTATAGGGTTTTCATTTGTACACGAGTTGGCGCCCGCTGCTGCGCCTATCGTACCAAGAAATGTCGAGGCAGACCAGTCATTCCTTAATCTACTCCTAAAAATCTTGTCCTGCATCATGATTTCATCCCGTAACTCGATATGACGTAGTCATTCGTGTCGCCGCCGCCCGGTCTATATGGTAATGTTGTTTGCATATATAATAGGAAAAAATGAAGTCTTCTTTATCAGACACCTTTACCGGAATATACACCTTTATCTTAAACATGACATTTGTCATATTATGTAAAAAAAAAAAAAAAAAAAAAAAAAAAAAAAAACATTTTTAGAAGAATAACTGTTAAGAGATATCGACAAAAGAAATTGGGCAAACTTAAAAATTCTTTTATAGGTAGAACTGTTTCCGTTTATCATATTTATCTCACACAGGATAATTTGTTACATTGTGCCTTTTACAAGAAGTTTTCAGTAGAACTTCGGTACCATACATATTTGTCCGAAGAAGAATAAGTATCATACTATGACTTCTACAAAATGTTTTCAGACGAATATCTAATAAGAGTTTTCGGCATCCATAGTAAAGAAAACTGTTCTTCAGTAAATAGAACTTTCTCCGTATATACATATTTATCTCATATAAGATATTTGTTTCACTGCTCCTTTTACAAAAAGTTTTCAGACAAAAATCTTCTCGGTGCTTTTCTGAATGATAATTCGTAGTAATTGTATTTTTCTAGATATCAGAAGGTGATACATATGTTTATATTGGACTAAATACTTCAAAAACTTAGAGGTTTATAATTACAACTCTGCCAAGAACATTATCTTTATGTAATCTTTGTTGAATTATTTTTACGAAGGTTAATTTCTTTAAGTCTTATCTAATTCACCAGAGGTTTTTCATGCAATTGTTTTAGGTTTCTTTCTGAAAATTTTGTTAAAAGTTCCTTTGATCACTAATAATCAGATTTTGGTCACAGATTCTTTTGTCTTCAAGAGATTTCTAATTGTTTGTACACAGAAACGTTATTAAGGATATAACAGATGATATTCTATGAACTGGGAAACAGGAGTCACAAATATGCAAATAAATGCGCTCCAATAAATTTTATCAAAGATATAATAGATTTTGATATTCCTATGAACTGGGAAACAGGAGTCTTAAACATGGAAATAAATGTACTCCTATAAATGTTATGAAAGATATAACAGATCTTGATATCCCTATAAATTGGAAAATACAGAGCTGCCACTGGAAAATACAGCGATTATATTCTATCTAAACAATAGTAATGGACCTTGGATATTAGTAGAATTACTTTTTCGAAATAGTGGTACGGAAAATAATAAAAACAACAGTTGCCAGTGGCAGCCCTGCTATTAGTAGTTTCAAGCATGCAAATGAATGCGCTCCAATAAATTTTATCAAGCATGTAATAGATCCTGATAGTCCAAAATCCTATGAATTCGCAAAAAATAAAGAGTTATAGGCATGTCAAATAAATGAGCTTCATTATATGACAGGAGTGTTAAACTGTGGCCCGTCGGATAACACTGAAAATTATAGTAATCATTGCATTACCTAACCATCGAATCTCCGCAATACAAGAAGTCGACTATTTCTTTAAAAAGTTAGTGGTATCCAGTGGGACACAGTTTGACACCCCTGCTGCATAATATCAAGGATACAAAAGATTTTGATATTCCTATGAATTGGGAATTAGGAAAACACAGGCATGACAAAAAAAATGTTCTCCAGTAATCTGCATTCTTTGGAAATCAGGCATGTCCAACTTAGGAAATTATGATTACAAATAAAATGTGTTTCAAATATTTATACTATTTAGATTTATCGACTATAGCGTAGGAGGGCACTAATCTCTTATAATATCTGTGTCCTATGACCCAATTAATCCAGATCAAATGTATAAAGAAAGATAGCATTGTTCGAGTAATTTCAGCTCACACCAATAGATAATGTTTGGATTATAAAGTTTTTTTTCACAACTTTATAAACTTTGTTTCCTCTAATACATTTAAAAATCAACTAAACAGACTACCATTCATTAAAAAAAAAAAAAAAAAAAAAAACTCGCGCGCATAAATATCATCGTACACAAGCAACAAGCATGAACTTACACGTTCCCATCAACTTGTTTAAATATATTTTATTCGCATATTGTTTTTGATGAAGTTGCATTAATGATTTATTATCCTGAACAGCTATAAACGAGACTTAAATTTTATCAGTAATAGTCTTTTCTATAAAATTATATATCATTTTGAACACTTGCTATTTATTCCAGTTATTATTTCTGATTTTTTTTTTTCATTTTAGTAAGCCAGTTTATTGAATCATAAGTAGTATTTAAAAATGCTAAATCGTAATTTATTTTGCATTTTCAGATTTATTTGTCAGAACTTTCTGTAATATCTTAAGTTACTAATAAAATAAAAAGGGCTTTGGACACCCAAGAAATGTAAAAATATAATATAATAATATAAAAATGTACTTTAATACAAAATATTCAACGATGTCACCATAATTTTTTCATCCTACCACATTGTTTAGAAAATACAGTCACAATATTTTTATTCCCATTGTCAAACATAGTTCTTCCTTGTCTTATTATGTTTTGGTAACTTTTGCCAGAATTGGTTGATCACAGGTTTCAGTGTGTATATAATCCCTAAGCAAAGCGATTAATACCTTATAGATTCATGAGCTAATTAAATCTAATTAGTCACCTCTTACAAAAGTGACCGCAAGGCATCCTGTCAAAGTAAAACCAAGCTATGCACTCATCTCATTAAACGTTCTCTTCATTAAATTAATATTTTACAAAGGTTTCACATTTCGTATTGATTACACGGTCGGACTTTTAACCTTATGTGTCAATCTTCACATTCTTATGTCTCTGAATAGGTGCAGCAAAAAATGAAATATGCTTGTAATCATTTTCAGTTTCCTTGTTCTAAAAGACTAGATAAATGATTTTGAAAGACGAGAGGATTTTTCAAATGATGAATCTAAAAGTATTTATAAGAAATATTTATTTGAAAAATTATTTGATTTCGCAATCTAATATTTTAAGCAAATGATAGAGAGCTTTTAACATGAATAGAAACATATATTTAGAAAAATTACTTTGCGGAGAAAATTCATCTTTAACGCATGAAAACATCGATTTTTCATTTTTTTAATCAAATGAAACTTAATTTAAGCAAAGAAAATCAAAATTATGAAATTATTATTGAAACAATATTATTGATTGTTCAATATTTATTGATTGTTCAATATTATTGTTCAATTATTATTGATTGTTCAATATTATTGTTCAATTATTATTGATTGTTCAGTATTTATTGATTGTTCAATATTATTGTTCAATTATTATTGATTGTTCAATAATATCAATTAAAAACTGAAGGGGTGTTCCTTACGCTCAAGGGTTGTGACCCTTATATTATATGTAGGAATGCAAATTACTGTACTGGCGAAGAATAGCGTCGCAACCACTGAGCGAAAGAATATGAAATTTTATAAACGAAATTATTACGTGCAAACGAACTAAATTATATATTCTGCTGACGCACAGAAACAGTAAAAAAATTCCTTCTGCTTTCTTCAAAATGCCAACTCTACTTTTTACAAAAGAAAAAGAAATAGCTTATTTAGATTTAATTTGAATAGATAATAAAGATAGGTGTTGAGCCAGACAATTTATTTGATATATCTTTATTTTGTTCATTTTTTTGCTTCTACGTGGAACTTATTCGATTTTACTTATAAAAAAGAAATTCTGGTTCGAAACATGGGTCAAATTAATTCACATTTTATAGAAGAACATCGGGAGGTTCGAGTGCATGTCTTTAGAATTTTAACTGAAACGGATACTAGCGTACGGAATACGGTTGAGGGCTGCCGCTGTTAGTTTCTGCGATTATTTAAGGCTGTTTTGTTGCAAGAAAGATGCTGATAAAGTGCTTGAAGATGTGATATAGAATACTTGAAAAAAAAAAACAACAACAACAACAAATGTAGAACTGGAAGACGTTAAAAAAAAAGGTGAAAAAAACGTATATTTGAGATGTCTTATTTATTTTAACTTTCAAAACACAGGAATTAAACATTTTTTTGTCCATTTAGAAAAGAAATAGTACATTTTTTTTTTTTTTTTTTTTAATTTAAGAATATTTACATCTCTTCAATTATTATATGTCCTCTTTTCAATCTAATTGACTAGAACTTGTACTAATTTTCCGTAGAACGAAATAAATAATCACAAGAAAATACTTATATAAAAACATTAAATGCAAAATAATTCGGATCGGTTCTTGTCTTATGCAATTTTACACTAATGACAACAAATGAAAGATTTTTTCACAAATATTTCCAATATCCCCTAATGCAAGGTTTGTGCTATACCTAGGGTTTCAATCCCGGGATCCCGTATCCCGGGATCCCGCTTAATTTCTAATCCCGAAAATCCCGGGATTTGTCAGAAAAAATCCCGGGATTTTCGGGATTGTCTGGTTTTTTTTTAATGGAACAATATCCAGCTGAAATTAAAAAATATATTTATAAACTTTCGCATTTGGGGAAAAAAAATCAATTTTTATGAAATTTATATATGATTGAAAAATAATATATACGTCAAGTATTTTTTACATATATTTCTAATCGATTAAATCTTTTAAAGTGGAAATCTTTTTATTGGCAAAAAGTTTGCTTTAAGTTTACATTTTTAAGTTAATTACATATTCATTTGCATTAGGCTGCTTTTTGCAGCAACAATATTTAAACATTACATCTTTTCTTATTGAAATCTACACAACAACTGAAAATTAATAATAAAAAAATTTATGAGTCACTTTAAGTTCTTTTTTTGATGATGATGTGGAAATCTTGCATCACACGTGGGCTGATATTTAAACATATTTCACTTATTAATGTTATTGTTCATTTGTAATATCATAATTTAGGAAAATATAAAGTGAGTTGATTACGCAATGATTTATTGCTACTAAATCTGTTTATTTAAGTATCAAAATGTTCGTGTCCTTGAAGATTATTGCTTGTTTCCTGTTTCGAAAATAGTTTATTATCAATATCTGAGAGGGTTATAAATTACACTTTTGAGTTGCAAACAAATGTAACCCGCAGAGCTATTCGTCAGAAAAAATAAAATCGTTTGTTTATCTTGATTTCACTGCGTGTGTAGAAATCACTTTGTAAGTCATTTTTTAATTAGGCTTTACTGACAAGTGTTGCATTTGAGTATGATAGTCATTATGTACTAACTTCTTTGCTTTTCGTGCGTTTATATTTACTTTGCTTAAAAGATGTCTAATGAAAAGGATTTTGTAGCTCATAGGAAAGATAAGGAAAAGGATACATCTTCAGTATGGTACTACTATTTAACGTCTAAAGATGGAAAAAGCGCAAAATGTAAAAAATCCCTGCCGGCCCGGCCTACAGGCGGGGGTAGATTTCGAAGTCAAATATACTAATTTCACAAACAAAAACTAAATCATGATTAGAGATAAATCCACTTTAACAATTTTATCTGGCAGCTCTTGACGAGTTTTTATTTCATTTTCATATAATAGCTGGTTTTATAAGAATCATGTTAGGGCGGCATTAAAAAAAAAAAAATACTTTTCCATGCTCAACAACTCGAAATTTTCTGCCATAATTCCAGATTCATTTTTAATTAAAAAAAAATATGAAACATGCTGACGTGATTTTTGAAGAGATTTATAAGCGGCCGGTGTTTTTATTTTTTGTTCAATTAATTAAAACTTGATATATAAACAATTATTTTCTCAGACGGACAATATTTTTCGTTTCTAACACAATCGCTTCGGGAAATTCCGTTCAAAATGCCCACTTTGACATCATTTTTTGAAATATATTCTGCCTCTATCTAAATATCAATTATTACGGTACATTATATAGTTTCTGAATAAGCGAATCTACCAATTAAATGCGTTTGAGAGCAAAAATGAATTTAAAAACCAGTCCGAAAATAAGCAGTTTGGATTTAAGCGCATCCTTAATACAATGATTTTTCCAACACAATCCGCTTCGGTAAATTCGGTTCAAAATGCCCTTTTTAACAGAATTTTAAAAAATATATTCTGCCCCTATCAGAAAATCGACCATTACGGTACATTATACAGTTTCTGAGTAAGAAAACGTATTAATTGGAAGCCTTTGAGAGCAAAAATGAATTGTAAAATGAGTCAGAAAATAAGCAGTTTGGATTTGAATACACCCTTACTAAGATCATTTTTTTTCTTCAACCGGTATGAATTTTTAATTTGTTTTTGCTCTAAGAATTGGTCCTATCCAAAACTTGTCTATATAGATGTTGTAGACAATATTAAGAAGATATATGATAAATTCATGGGGATTTTATATCTTTTGAATTGACGGAGTTACGGATTTTTTTCTTCTTCAAACCCCCTTTTTGTTTTCGTTTTTAATTTTTTTTTTGCAGTACGAATTGGTCCTATCAAAAACTTGTGAATATAAAAGTTGTAGACAATGTTAAGGAGATTCATGATAAAATTAATTGGATTTTATATCTTGAGAATTGACGAAGTTATGGATTTTTTTCTTCTTCAAACGCCCTTTTTGTTTTCGTTTTTAATTTTTTTTTGCGGTACGAATTGCTCCTATCAAAAACTTGTGAATAACCGATTAGTTAAGAAACAGTGAACTGTTCAAACTAATCTTTTTTTTTTTTTTTTTTTTTTTTTTTTTTTCCTCTTGGTATGTACAATTTTTTTTTTTTATATTATGCAACTTTTTCAAATTTTAACTATATCACTAATTAGAAATTTAAACTATACATCTATGTAATTTTGTATTGTATGTGTGTATGTGTTAAGTTCTTTTATTTCAAGGGGGAAAAAAAGCTTCATGTTGGGGAAAATCTTGCGTTTGCGATATTCTAAAATTGTAATCTTTAATTACGTGATTATGGGAATAATTCAAAATTTAATTAGTGATATTAATTATTTTTTAATATTGTAAATATTAAGCCAATCAAAAAATTTTTAATAGGAAATAAAAGAAGTTATCTAGAATATTAAGCTTAGACATTTCCTTTTCTTTTGTTACATTGTCAAGCATCAACAGCATATTTTTTAATTTCCAATTGTTGTAATTTATCCTATACTTTTTGATAATTAAAGTCATAAATTTTGAACTTGGTATATTTTCATATGTAAGTTAGGCTGTATTTTCCTTTAATTACCTTTTTTATAATATTATAATATTTAGCTATTGTAAAAATTGGTGATATTAGAGAAATTCTAATTTTCGTAATCCCGGGATCCCGGGATTGAATCTAAGCAATCCCGAAATCCCGGGATTGGAAATTAGTCTCGGGATTGTAATCCCTAGCTATACCACTGCAAATATCTGATGAATTTTCATTAGTTAACATCTTTATCTCGAAAAGATATGAAAACTTTAAAAATAATTTAATCTTAAAAAATAATCTTAAAAAATAATTAAATCTTAAAAAATAATTAATCTTAAATCTTAAAAAATAATTAAAACAGAAGATAGTTAATGTGCAGAATGAAACACATTTGCAATTATAATTTTCTCACCACAAGACCTCTTTGAAAAGGAAAATAAATAATAAAATAACATACACTTTTTAAATTTTCATTTGAAACCATAAATACGTAATTGCAAATTGTGCCATTAAATTCATTTACGTGTAATTTACCTTTACATTAGAAGGATGTTGCTATTTTTATGTTCAAATACAATGTCATTATTAGCATTGTTATTCTGTCATCAAATAGTTGGGCCAATCTATCATCATTTTAAAAAATAATTTAACAAACGGTGAACAAATAAGAAAAATAAAAATGGAAATGCAAAAACGAAAATATTTAGGTTACTGAAGTATATTTTGGATATGTTCTTGTAGTTTAATACAGTTTCTTCCTAATTTTTAAACTAAACACTTGAAAACTTCCCGCGCCGGATAACCAAACGTGGGATACCTTTCTCTTTAGAGAAGTCCTTTAACCATTTAATTACTGGAAAATTCAACTGCATATAAACTTTCTTTTAAATCTGCTTCGCCTTCAATAACTACGTAGGATAATAGAACAAATTCTTAGACTTCTTTGTCACCGTAAATTTTCTCCAGAGCCCCAGAAGCACTATTTAGCACCTGGTGCCAAAAAGACTTAAAAAGTTAATTAATAATTTTTCTTTTTAACATTTAACCGTTTTCTTTTTTTTTTTTAAACTACAAACTACATTGCAACCAATACCAACGTTACGATTTTTTAGAACTATTATTTACGAATAAAAATATTCGTCTTAATTCTACGATTAAATAAGCCATAAATTTTCCTTCAGAAATTGTGATGCCAGAAATCGTAGCAGTTGGCAGCCATGAAAGTTTAAAAAATATGAAAAAGAAGTAAATAAATATGTCGTTGCTATCAATTTTAATATTAAATCCTAGCTTTTCGGTCACAATTTTAATAACAGAAATAAAACGCTGTATTTTAAGGGGGAGGGGTTAATTAGAATAATAATGAAAATAATTTTATTAAAACGTAATGTTTCTTGCATATTTTTATGATTAATAAAAAAAATTTTTTGTTAGTTTTTCGTTTAACGGGGCAGCACTTGACGTCAATAGTAAATGCTCGCGCGAAATCTAAATAGAGAAAGAAATTATTGCAAGTTTATCTCAGCAAGTTTCTTTTTTTTTCTACCTTTGAAAAAAATGTTATATGACTTTTAAGTGAAACTATGTTTTCTTTTACATTATTTTTACCGTATTTTAAATATATTTCTATATTTCAAACTGTAAAATGGGCTTTATCTGTGAATACAACAGTGAAGAAGTGCCGTTTAATTTATTTTTAAATTATTCATTTTACTTGTCGCAACTATCATTTCGGGCTTTTAATTATTTCTTTTTTTTATTAGGTATTGTGTTTAAAATTATATCTGAAATTATGTTTCAAAAATACATTTACAAGCTGCGTAGATACTTTAGAATTCCCAAGGAGCATGGCACAACAATTTCATATTAGATATCTTTAGATTTTTTCTTCAGATTAAAAAATATTCTGTATTTGATCGCAGAATTTGCAAAACTTTTCTGCGATTTAATAAGGAGAAAAATATATTTTAGAAACATCATTATAATTTAAATTTATAGATGCATTTTTTATGTAATTTTAAAGATATATACAGGGTGTCCACTCTCAACGGTGTCCAATGGCTAATTCTTAAACTGTGAGAAATAGACATACAGTTCCAATTACAAAAATGTTTTAAATCAGGCAAAGAAATATTTTAAAAACGATTTGGGTCAATTAAAACATTTATTAAAAAATTACGAAATTTAAATTTTTATACGGTCCCTCAGACCTAGAAGTTATATTTAGTAAAAATTTCCTTTTACACTGACAAGTAATACACAAAAAGTCCCGTTATTCTACGATTAAAATTGACCGAGTAATAGCTGTTTAAAGTTGGAGCATATTTCTTACTTCAAATTGGGGGTCATTCACAAATTTAGTCGAAATATAAATTTGAAATCTTTAATCATTCTGACATATTAATGCAAAATATACAGTTTGTAATAAACATTTAAGAAGAAAGAAAAAACAGAAATTTTATTAAATAAAAGTTTGCTAAATTAACAGCCTCAATTCTTTACAAAATGATACGTGTTTTAAAATATTTTTAGCGGTTATATTTTTAGATTACACTAGCCTGCAAAAGTTGGGTTATGTCATGTTTTTTTATCTTTTGATAATTGATTTTTACGTATTCTGTACAGCTGAATCCGAAATTGACCTTCAATTTTTACCATCATATAAAGATTTTCACGTAAATTTTTAAGTTAAAAAAAAGAAAAATTGTGAAAATTTGATACTATAAAATAGATGTGATTGTTCTGTTTTTAACATTTAATGATTGATTGTTATGTATTTTTTACCGCTGATTCCGAAAATGATCTTCATTTCTAACCATCACATCAGGATTTTTCGCAAATTGCAAATTTCAAAGTTAAAAAGTTCAAAGTTAAAATTGAACTTTCTCCCCCATCTCATCGCACTACTCAGCTGTTTAGCTGTAAGAATCCCAGGATAAGCAAAAATATTGAATAAATTATTGAATAAAATAAAGTCAAATAAAATAAAATAAAAAAGTTTTACATATGTTTTATAGTATGAGATTTTTTTTTTTTTTTTGCTATATTTTAACTTACACATTTACGATTTGCAAACAAATTCTAACGTGATGGTTATAAAGGAAGGTCATTTTCAGATTCAGTGCTAGAAAGTACGTAAAAATCAATTATCAAAGGTTAAAAAACACAGCCATCTCCTCTACTTATAGTATCCGATTTTTGTTATTCTTTAACTTTGACAATTTATGATTTGCGAAATATCCTGACATGATGGTTAAAAATTAAGGTAATTTTCGGATTCATTGCTAAAAAATACATAAAAGTTAAAAACCCCAACAATCGCAGTCTTATATTAACTAATCGAAAACTTTTTCTTAAACTTCTTGGCGGTAATCTATCCGAAATTTTTTGTGTTATCCTGTAAAATAAGTATAAATGGTAACCACCGAAACTCATAATAATATTAGATTGTTATCGGGTTTGCGCTAGTATGTAAAATGTAATGTCGATCGGATAGTTGAAAGTGAGTTAAAGTTCGAGTACAAATTTTGAAATGGAAAAACATACATACGACCGTTGAAGTAGCATAAAAACTTATAAAAATAACATATTTTTTGTTAAAAGAAATCATAAAAGAAACAGTCTCAAATCCTGACAAAATAAAACATATGTTATTTTGGCCAATCTGAAACTTGATAAATGTTAACTTAATCGTAATGCTTGTACGATTTTTTTTTTCAAAGCGCAGATACACATGACATAAGATCTTCGAATACTTTAAGCCCTTGGTATGTGACCCCTCAAAGCCAAGCCGAACTCATTTGTTTTCAGAGCAGAAAAGTGGCATAAGTCATGCATTTTTAAAGTTTCATAACTCGCTCAATTTAGAGTTATATGAATGGGACTTTTTTGTCGTACTTGTCAGTGTAATAGGAACATTTTACTAAATATAACTTATAGGACCGGGGGACCGTATAAAATTTTAATTTCGTATTTTTTAAAATGTTTTTATTGCCCGAAATCGCTTTTAAAATATTTCTTTACCTGATTTAAAACATATTTGTAATTGGAAATAACGGTTTAGGAGTTAGCTATTGGACACCGTTGAGAGTGGACACACTGTATATTATAAAACCGTTATAAAGTAATACAAATTATCAACAACTAATGTGAATCTATAAATAATAATTTTATTTTTTATTTATTCCTATCGAATGCATTATATGCATAATATAATAGGTATTATAAATGCATGGATTTTTTTTAATGGAATCATATAATACAAGAAGTTTTTACAATTTTATACAAATGTTAATATTATATATTTATTATTGCAGTAAATGACAAGTACAAATATACAAAAAATATATCCATCTGTGTGTTACAGTTATGTTGACGCAATGAAACAAAATAAAAAAATATTTTAAAATTATATTAGTCTCTTAATTCTTTTCGAAGAGATTTTAATAGGGTTTTAATTGGACGGTGCTTTTTTTCGTTTCCTTGCTCTCCCTTTCTCTCTCTCTCTCCTTTTTTTTTTTTTTTACTTTATTAAAATTAAAACTATTTTGGTCACAGGGATCGTTTTCTAAGTAAGACATCCTTCAACCCTCTCGCTGCGCAATTTTTTTTTTATCAAAATAGGTTCAAAAATTGCGTACATTACATTTAAATCTGGCTAATTCAGGGCTCTCACTGGTGACGATTTTTATATTCTCGTACCACTATTTTAAGAAAATCGATTTCGCAGTATATTTCTCTTGTAGTTGTTGTTAAAGACTATTTGGAATTTTTTGTATTTAAAAAGTGGTCCGAGTCGCCAGTGGAAAAAATGACTCCAGAGACAATCTGGGGTTGCGCAAATTTTGCTACTTGTACACTGTAAAAAAAAATCTGTGAAGTTACTAAAGTTTTTCTAGGAAACTTGGATTCCTAGAACTTTTCATGTAACGGCAACAGCAAAATTTCATGTAACAGACACACTTTTGCGCCGAAAATCAAAAAATCTGTAAGGTTACTAAGAATTTTTTTGGAAACTGGGATTCCGAGAACTTTTCATGTAACTCCAGCCAGGGTTACAAATAAAAGTTTAGTAAGATTACTGAAATTTTAGCAGATTCATTTGTAAAGTTACAGATTTTTGTAGCTTTACAAAAACTAGTTTTGTAGATTTGCAGCTTTTTTCGTACAGTTACAGGTGAAAGTTTAGTAAGCATGTAACTTTACATCTGTAGAACTACAGATTTTTTTTTACAGTGTACGTTGCCCGAGGACATCTCGGGTTGCCCAGCGAGTATAAGTCTATATCTAAAAAAATTAAAATACGAAACATCTAAAAAGAAAATGCAGAAAATTTA
Organism: Maratus speciosus; assembly: GCA_963932465.1. Classification (NCBI taxonomy): domain Eukaryota; kingdom Metazoa; phylum Arthropoda; class Arachnida; order Araneae; family Salticidae; genus Maratus; species Maratus speciosus. The sequence goes on from OZ010796.1 coordinate 406,208,328, forward strand.
CAAAAAAAAAAAAAAAAAAAAAAAAAAAAAAGAGCGGAACTATATGTATTAACATATATTAATATTTCAAAAAGTGTGCTGTAGCAAGTTTTACGACAAATGTGATTTTTCTGTAAACTTGTTCTTACAAATAGCACCGAAATTAAAATGCAGGTTTTACTACTGATGGATAAAATTGTTTTCTACTATGTCTCTTATTACTGTTTTTTATATTTCTTACAATGCGTCAGCTGAAAAGTTAAGTTGTATTTTTAAATTTAAACGGTATAACTGCACTATATAGGGCTATTTCCATGAGTACTTGTAGTGTAAGTCACATGCTACGATTTTTGGCTACCAGTATTTTAGAACGGAAAAATGTGACTTAGTTTATGGGAGATATCTCATTGATTGAATAAGGCCAAGCAAACTTTTCGAAAATAACGGTGGCCAACAAGCATAGCAGGTGTCAGCTTTCTGACTTACACTACAAAACCCCATGAAACTATAGAACATGTACCTACAAAACCCTATAGAACATGTTTCTATAAAAGATGGGTTAAAAAGGCTTTTAGATTCAGACGCAGCTTAAATCGAATAAAAGAAACGAAGCACAATTGTTGAGAAGAAGTTGATACAATAGTATATTTCTGTATTAAATATCCTACAGCTGCATTTCATATGATATTATAATTAAACATTTTTGAGACTTTACGAAAGTTAAAACAAGTAGGAAAAAACAACTTGCACATAAGTTATGCATATTCAGTTAGCCAAACTCATAAAACATTATTACGCTGTAAAAAAAAATCTGTGAAGTTACTAACATATTTCTCGGAAACTGGGATTCCAGGAACTATTTATGTAACGGCAACAGCAAAAATTTCTGTAACAGCATCTGTTACAGGAATTTTCTTGTTGCCGTTACATAAAAAGTTCCTGGAATCCCAGTTTCTTAGAAAAATTTTAGTAACTTTACAAAAAATTTTTTACAGTGTACCAAATATAATTTAGAAAAATCCATATATATCACCAATATATAGCAAGAGCAATTATACAAAAGCGTAGTGAAACTGAATGTGTCTAAATTTATGAATTGTAAAATTTGAATAAGAAAAAGAAATGATATAAAAATATTCGCAGTAAAAGTATAGAAAACATGAATAAATTAAACATTTTCCAGATTAATTTCACATCTCTCTCTTTTTTTTCACTTAAAAACAGAGAATAAAAGATTGAATTTAGGCTGATATTAATTTACTATTTAACCCTTTCAGGGGCGGTGGTATGTTTATGAAATAACGTAATTTTAATTCCCAAACACTACAATGACACCAGAATTGTAGTGAAATATTTTCCATTTAATAAGTATGTGAAATATAGGCTGTTCCTTATTTACAAATAATTTTTTTGGCAAATTCCGGTGCCAATCATTTATTTCATACTTTAGCATTGAATTTGCTTCCCCACTGAAAGGGTTAAATAAAATCACAAAATGTTAAAGAGATAGCGTTCACCCCTTGGTTAATTTTTAGATCACTTAATTTTGATACCCAAATACCACATTGAAGCCAGAATGTTGGAATGAAAAATTTCCTTTTTTAAGTTCGTGAAGAAAATCTGTTACTTATTTTAAATTATATTTTATCATAAATTCTAGTGTCATTAAATTATTTCAGAATTTTACGAATCAGAAGTACGTTGCCTCTGAAAGGGTTAAAAGGTTAAAATGTTACATGCGATATCTTTTTTTTCTGAAATTTTCAATACATTATCATTATTAACTAGTGTTATTAGTTATTAACTTACAACTAATAAAAGTGCGTCTATGTAAGACATAATAACAAAGTAATGCCAGGTGATCAAATTCTGTAAAACTTATTGAAAGGAACTTGCGCCGAAATTATCATATTTCATACCATAGCCAATAATGAACAATTTGAGACACTAAACTGTGAACACTGCTTTTTAAGTTTAGTTTTCCTACTGAATCAGCATTCTATACAGGCAAAGGAAGTTAATGATCATTCTCCAAAGTTTTTATGTAATGAAAGTTTGTGTTGTGATAACATCCTGTATAAATACAGAGGATATCTGGAATTTTAATTTAATATTATTAATTTAATTTAATTTAATTAATTTAATATTATCTATAAATATATAATCTGATTATGTAATCGCGTTTTTAAGACAGGGATTTTTATATATGTTTTTTGAAAAGTTTAAAATTTAAAAATAAATTAAAAGTGAAGCTTTGTAGTTTTTTAATTGATGTTCGGAGCATAAGTACTAGTAATTGAAGGCGCCAATGAAGCGCCTGTCAGCGATGTAAAGCGCTTGACGCCTGATGCGGGAGTACGGCCAACACCACCCTTATGCTATGGCTCTGCATTTTTACTTTCAAGACAAATTGTTATAATCCTGTTCAATGCTTGAATTATGTAGATCTTTATGTTAAAAAGTGTTTTTGGATTTTTCTGCCCATCTGCAGTTTATTTTAGTCTAACGTTAGTTATTGCTCAAATTTAAGCGTGTTCATTTGTATATCGATTTTCGCAAAACCACGTTTAAAACATTCGTCAAAATGTTCTCAAGCGAGGACATCAGATGATCTGTCTAATGTTTGTGACTTTGGATAGCGATAAAACAGAGAAATATGTATTTCTATAAGAAAAGTCAAAGCGTGACCACTGTCCAAGTGTGACGGACATAACATCTAGCAAAGGACACTGATCTTACAGCAGGAAAAAAAGTGTATTGTTAACGGGCTGTGTCCAAAATATTTGCGGTTCTAAATATTGAATCAGTGACCTTACGCTCGAGTATCTTCGTGTTCTTCTAAGAAATATCGACTCATTAGACTGTAAATAAATCATCCAGTCACGGTAATAATCAAAGGAACAGCAAGTGAGAAATAGAAACACTAAATTGAAACATTGTTTGTATTGACATAAATCAGATTTGAGTAAATAATATCTTTATTGTCATGCACTTTCAAGAATTTAAATATTAAAATAGATAAAATTATGTAATGACTAACATAAAAAAATACGAAGTTATAGTATTTTTTTTAATTTTTATGATTTACTTTGGTATAATTGTTATGGTAACTTTTTTCTATATGGAAGGGTTCACTCATTGGGAGGTTACTTATACTATAATAAGTCTTTGGGAAATTCCTGTTGGTGTTTGTTTTTATTTGGCATCCAAAGGAGGCATTTACGTCTCGCTACATGAAAATTGTACTTTTTTTTCCCTTCTCAGCGAAAACAAAATATGACAATTAATTACGAAAAATGTATAGAGTATCATAAAATATTTTTTGCTGTTTGAAAGTAGCTGTAGCTAAAACTGAAATTGTAGACTGAGACTGTATTTTATATTTAGATTTTTTAAGACATAAAAAGAAGAATTTTTCAATAAATAGTATCAGAAATCAAATGCCAAGGATTTTCTGTACTTTATTTCAGCAAGACTGGCCATTGGCCGCATACTGAGCACAATTCGTTAATAATTTAAATTAATTATTTGCCTGAATGTCCCTAATTCTATCACGTAAGAATTAAAAAAATTGCATATTCCACTTTACTAGCGATTAATAAAAATATAACATTTCGACACCGAAAGTGCAAAAATTATTCACATCTTCATTTTTCGTATTAAAATTCTATTTTTTGTATTAAAATTCCATTTTTCGTATCTTTTTCCGCAAAGTTCCTCAAAGTTCCTCACCTCATGTTTTTAAAAGTCTAGATATAAAATTTGGTCTCCTTTCGTTCATTAGGTTTACCTACAGATGCCTCCAAACAGAGAAAGATATTTTATGGTATAATTTACACAAATTCTAAATTTCATATCCTTCAAAAAATTAAAAATTAAAAACCCTTTTTAGTTTTTTGATATGGATATTTAAAATAAGAAAATTAACAAGCAGGCTCCCTTACACTCGAGCAAAAGTTTTATCCTATATTGCACTCCTGACTCTTTTCCTGTAACGTAAATTTTAAAGAAATTAGACCAGACTTCTTCTACCCAAACAACTATATTTAGTCGTTCTAAATTACTGGGTTTTTTCTTCACAATTAGTAAAATACCTGAAAAAGTCCACAAGTTCTCTTTTCTTTAATTTTCATGCTACATAAATAATATTTTTATATGAAACAATTTTGAATTTGGACGTTCAGTAAAACTTTTGTAAGATTCCGTAAATAAATGATGTATTTCACATATTTTTGTAAGTCCTAAGACTTTTCTCAAAGTATATTTTCCCTTATATTCTCCCACAATGCGAAATATTCTGACGCATTAATGACTTCATTTTTCTACGTAGAAACATGAAATTTGAAAACATCACTATCCACGTGATTTGGAATCGAAGAGTTCTTTTTCTTTTCCGTTATTGTTATAATCTGTTGCTGAATCATTACGAACTTTTCCGATTTGTCGCTTCCAGAAAATTTCTTAAAAGAAGAATTTTAACAGTATTTTTTTAAGCATCCTTTGCCTTAATCGAAAAATGGGAAACGTTATTCGATTTCTTAGGTTTTGAATAATCTCACCTGCAAATTTTGTACATTTAAGAAGAAAAATGCCTTCATCAATGTGTCAAAATTAGCCAGTTTCGGTTTCTGAATAGTCTTAAATATGGAATTGAGAATAAATTGACTAACTATCTACTCTCCATTTTTACTTTCTTTCCTCTCTCGCATCCTTTTGTACAATATAAGCTTTTACTTTCAAATTTTGTGAAAGTACCAACAAAAGAAAAGGACTAGTCGGATGTGCCCAACCCAAAACTTTCTTCTAGCTCATACATGTCAATACTTCAAAATTCGCTATCACAGTTGCAAAATTAAATGATAATCTATGCCCATCACGAGGATTCTAAAGGTATAGTTTCGTTGAATTGTGTGCATTTAAAGATGAGATATAAGCATCGCATTTCTCAAACAAATCATTGAACCTCGGCACCTTTCCTTTTAAATGTCTACAACCAAAATTCCCAACGCAATGAGCACAGAAGCGACACCTGTTGGGCATTATACACCCAAGCCTAATGAGGATCTATTTATGTGGAAGTTTAACAGATTATGAAGTTTGATTCAATCCCGTGCATTAGTTTTTGAGATATAACTATCGCAAAAATTGTGAAATATGCTGCATACAAGCGCCACCTGTTATATGAGTTACCCGAAAACCTAATAAGTACCAACTTACGTCAAGGTCTAAATTAAGTTTCATGAAATTCCGTGCACTAGTTCTTGAGATATGGTTATCGCTAAAATTATGTAAATTGTCAAACTATGCAGCATAACAGCGCCACCTGCTGCGCGATTTACACCAAAGCCTAGTCAGCAACAAAATATGTCAACCTAATCTGAAGTTTAATGAAAATTTGTGCATTAGTTCTTGAGATAGAACTATTGACGAAATCTTGAAAATTGTAGCATATCAGAGCAACTTGTCGACCGATTTACACCAACAGCTAATCAGCACCAACTCATACCACGGTCTAACTGAATCTAAAGTTTTATTAAATTCCGTGTATTATTTCTTGAAATACAGCGCCCACAAAATTTTTGTCACATACAGACAGACATTTTCTAAAACCAGTCAAATCGTGTTCAGGACCGTCTAAAACATATAAATCCGTCGAAAACCGTGAATTGAAATTTTTCACGAATCCAATACTTTCTTCTATCTTTACAAGAAGAAAGTATTGGTACAAAAAATCATTTTGTGTTTCAGCACCTGAATGCTAACTTGACCCCCCAAGTTAATACTATCACCTAAAATTAATAAAAAATCATGATACTACATTGATGGGAGAAAATAAAAATTGTTTATAGTGTTATAGGAGTTTTTTGGCTCCAAAAAATTTATTTTTTTCTGTTGCATTTTCTGAATGCCTGACATTTCATGAATGTTCTCTCGAAGCCATTTTTAAATCTTTAAATACGTATAGAGGATATAACTTTTTTTTTCACACGGTGAAACGAGTGTGCAGAACAGGTTGCAAAATTTTTAAACGCGATTTCCTCGAAACTATGTCTTTAAATAACCCAAAGCCTAACCCGCAAAATATCTGCGAAATACGTGAACATTTTTTTTTTTTTAATCGATCTATCTATTTATTTTTATTACAAAATATATATATTGTCTTGGTTTGACTAACTTTTTGAAACTTTTAATTTGTACTTTATTATAAATAAAACAAAATGAGATTTTTTGTTAAAAATTCATATGTTAAGTTTGACAGTCCGCCATTTTAATGAAAATGCAAAATTTCAGAAAACATCGTTCAAAAATTAGACTATTACGATATTTTAATGTTCTTTTTCATCTAATTGATTTCAGATGAAACAACTTAGAGAAATCTTGGGCGCCGTGAAACTTCGAGGGAAAGCGAATCGAAAAGGCGAATTTTTCAATCAAAATTAATAAAAATATGTTTATTTTTTTAAGTTCAGTGCCGAAAAGCGTTCCTTAAATTTGAAACCTGAGAAAATATATTTTACAGACTTAAAGAATCACATAAAAATACAGTTTCTTTTGTTGACACTGGTTTTCGGAAACGTTTCCGAGTAGTTTTTATAGGGTATTAATCAATTTTCTCAATCCGGAATATAGGTGTTTCAGATGCTATCAATTCTGAAGTAAACATTTTCATGTTAAAACATCTTTAACAGACAAACATGATAAATTAACAGCATTAAAGTAACATTAAAATTAATATTATTTTGTTACTTGCATGCATAAATTCAATTATGAAGCTGAAAATGTTTAATTCAGATCTAATAGTATCCTAAAAACCGATACTCTGGTTTGAAAAAAAATCATTAACTCACTATAAAAATTACTCTGAAGCGTTTTCGAAAATCAGTGTGGAAGCAAAGAAACTTCATTTTTTAAAATGATTTTTTAAATATTGAAAATATATTGGTTTCTGAGATTTCTATTGATAGAAAACGCTTTTCGGAATCATGGGTATCTCAGAAGTGGTTATTGTATATTTTTATTTGTGGTTATATTATATAGATATATTCATAGATTAAGAAACATTTATCTTTTATTACAGTGCAATCATCATGTAGTTATGCTGCTTCTTTCATTGCAATGAAGTATAAAAAGTTCATTACGAAATATCAGGTAAGTGATTGTAATTATTTTAAACTATTTATTACAATCCTTATACATAACTCTATAATTTGATACACCATCTACACATACCTAACTAACTGGACCAGTTACACAATGACTTTATTTATGTTTTTTGCAACTTGATTGATAAATGAACTTGATTTGATTAATCCATGATTTAATTGCAGTTGAAAATTTTATTTTAAAGGAGCGTAATTCAAAGATGATGTAATATTTAGTGAAATATGATTAATTGGTTTAAATGAAAACTGCTTTAAATAAAATATTTCGTGGAAAACTATTTATCATCTAATTATCGAGTTAAAAATACATTTTCGTTCTTAGTATGATCAAATCAAATCAACAAATGAATATATTTAAGTATTGCCTGAGCACCTACACTATATTGGAATTTAATTGATTTTTTAAGGTTATAAGAAAAATCAGTGTATATCTAAAAAATATATTTATGAGAATTTTGTACAAGAAAGATAACAAGAAATATCAGCTTTAACACCGCATCAAGAATTTAATAATAAATCCAAATAAATACACAGCGTTATGTGCTTAATTATTGTTACTAATACTATGCATTGCAATACAAATATAAATTGCAAACTAATAATTTTCGATATATTTTAATGTATCAATTGCATATATATTTCTTCATATCAGTGAAATCAAATACCGTAATTCGAGATTACTTTTCACGACTTTTTAGTTTAATAAAGAAAAATTGTGTAAGACACAGTAAAGTGATGTTATGTTGATCGATGATTCTTTCGATATACAGCGCATAAGCATTCTTATTACTAAGAAATCACCTCAATTATATTTTTACTTTTTATTAATTTTCTAAAAGAGGTGCAAATTAAAGAGTGAATTACTTTGAACTACTTCAAATATAAATTATTTTAAATTAAAACAGTATCTTAGAGAAAATAAGCATCACATAAAATTTATTATATTATCATTTAGCACCATCCGAGACCGAGACTACCAGGAAATGATTTTTTAAGGGGTCAGGTACCCTTTGAACCAATAAAGTACATGAAAAAGTGACCTCTGTAAGAATTGCTGTCACTCTTTAAGTAATTGACTTCTAATTATAAAATTGAAAACACATGTTAGGAACGATTTATATTATCAATTTAAGTTGTTAAAAAGGTATACACATATTAAAAAAAAATTAATTTATTTTTAAAGATAATACAATTTTTACGAAAGAATTATTCTTGCATGCATTGCGCGCATGATTTTTTCCACCTGAATGGCTGAAACAAGCCAAGATTTTTTTTTATGAGTACAGCAATAGAGTGTCTTCAAAATGAACTACAATAAAAAAACAAAACTTGTAGATCACGAGAAAAAAATTCATTTTTAAATAAATTCGAAATATCGAGCTTTTTTAATTACAAAAGTAGTCGTAAATTCTAAACTTCTTACTTGAGAAACATAATAATAGGTCATTTTGTGCTTCTGTATGTTTAATACACTCACCAAAAATTTCGTGAAATTTTAGGTAACCGTTTTTCAGAAATCGTGCGCGCAATGATCAAAATCGCTGTTTTGAGAAAATTGACATTAAAGATTAAAGTACCCTTTGATCAAAATAGCAAAAGCTCAAAGTATTTTAGACATAAGTTCTCTTCTAATGCGAATTTTTGTGTGGGGTTTGTTTTTAAATGTTCTTAAAGAATCATATTTAATTATAAACTATTAAAAAAATTATAAATTTGTGGACGGTTTAAAGGTTGCCCCTTAAGTATTAAATAGAGAAAACAATCAATATTCACAAAAGTGCAATTAATTTTGTTTATGTAAACATAGCAGCTATCATGAATGAAATTTGAAAAAAAACTTTCGTAATCTATAATCTTAGCGCGATAATCATCACGATACAATTTTGTACAGCACATTGTGGTTTTTGATTTAAATTTGATAGAAAATAATTGAGTAAATGGCAAATTAAACTTCATCTCATTAATTAAAAAGCTTTCTAAAGTCTAAATCGTTATCTTGGGGAAGCGGGTGAGAAAAATTAGAATAGCTTTAGTTATTTTGTTCCTGTTGAGAATATTGGAAAATCGCACACTGCTCAAATAAACATCTGAGTAAATAATTTCTATAATGCTGTCTCAGATGGCTTTCCTGTTAAATATGAAAAACATAACAGGATGGCTGATCAGTAATCACCGTCCAAATATTAAGGCGGGATTTTATATTATTGTTTGCATATATAATTTTTAACTTTATCAGATAAGCGTTGAGCAACGCACCTATTTTTTGTTTATATATATTTGCAGGATGCATATCAAATTGTAAGAATTCTCAAACTAAAATGTAAAGCTGACTCATGGGTAATTCCGTTTTACAGTTTATTACGCTTAAGTACTTAAATGAAAAAAAAAAAGTTGTCTTTTTCAAGTTAGTTTACACATGTTTACAGGTTAACATGGCTGCAACTTTTACGCTTTTTTGTTACAGTGAACTCCGTCTAAGGCGGAATCGATCGGGATCAAGAAAATTTTCCGCAGTAGACAATATTCCGCTTTAGACAAATTTTACTCTATGTCTATGGATTTGCCGGGACTTGAAAATCTTTCCGAGTTAGACAGATTTCCGTCTTACACAGAGTCTGCCTTACAGAGAGTTTACTGTACCACTAAAATGTAATGGAAATCGCCGAAATCTGTGATCAAATAAGGCAAAATTTATTATTAAATTTCCGTGGTAAGGGAAAAAATGTAAAAGGTGGCAGCTATGTGTTAAGAAAGTGCAGAGCCATCTATTAACCCCTTCGAGACGGGAGCCTTTTACGAAATTTTTAATCTTTTGTCACCGTTTTTTAAAAACAGAAATTTGTGTCTTCTTGAATCGAGAAAATGCGCTGATTAAATAAGGCAAATTTTACAGTAAAATTTTACTGGTGAGGAGAAACAAGGATTCTGAGCGCTCCATGCGGCACGTATACGTGTCGCTCGTCCCTAAGGGGTTAATTAAATTTGGAAGTAATTTTTAAGTTTCTCTGGTCAAAATTTATGAGCTACCTTGTAAGCTTATCACTTTATTCCATCAATATATTTATTATAGTTAATGAACTACTAAATTTTAACGACTGTGTCCATTTTGGAACACCTCGAATTTATTTAATTTGCATTAGAAGCGAGAAAATCAGTACAATATCATTACGTTAAAAGAAAAATCTGGTATTAAACGCAGTGACACGTACCAGTCTTCTAAAAATCATCGCTATACGATTTTATAATGCACAACTTGGATCTCGAATTAATTTTATTAGAAAATAATTGAGTGAATAGCGAATTAAACTTTGTCTCATTAATTATTAAACTGTCTAAACTCGAAATCAGTGAGTTGAGGAAGCGGTCATTTTAATAACCGGGGAGAAAAATTAGAATAGCTTTAATTATTCAGTTCCTGTCGAGAATATTGGAAAAGCGCACACTGGTCAACTAAACATCTGAGTAAGTTATTTCCTTAAATGTTCGTCTCAGAAGGCTTTGCTGTTAAATTTGTAAATCGTCAGGAAAAGAGCGATAAGTAATTAATGTTTAAATATTAAGGTGACGTTTTATACTTACTGTTTGATTTTTTACATATTAAGGGTGTATTCCAATCCAAACTGCTTATTTTCTGATTCATTTTTTAATTCATTTTTGCTCTCAAACGCATCAAACTGGGAAATTCTCTTATTTAGAAAATACATAATGTGCCATGCTTCGCAATTTTTTGATAAATGCAGAAAATATTGTAAAAAATGCTGTCAAAGTTGGCGGTTTGACCAAATTTGCCGAATCGGGAGATCTGGGAATGAAAAAAATGATCATACTGAGAAAATAATTGTTTAAAAATCAAATTCTAATTAGCTGAGTGAAAAATGAAATCTGTTATACATCTCTTCAAAAATCACCTCAGCAAGTTTCATGTTTTTACTTTTAAAAATGAGTCTGAAAATGTCTCAGAAAATTTCGAGCTGTTGAGGGTGGAAAAATATTTTTTCGAATACACCCTTAAAGTATTGATTTTACTGAATAAAGTTGAACTATTATTTTTAACTTAATCATGTTGATTGGAAAAGTTATTATACGACTTCAATTTTTCCAACTGAGTGAAAAAATGCCCAAGCTGGGACTCGAAACCAGAAACTTTGATTTACATTGCCAATATTATACCGCTTGAGTTACATGGGCTGAAAACCGGCGGGGCATATTTCGCTCAGATAATCTTATTGGCAATAAGTAAAAATAATAAAGTTGAACTATAATTAACTGTTTAACTAATCGTCTTTTCTTTTGTCAGTTTTCTTTTTAAAATTATCTATTTCTCTTATTGTGTATATGAGATAATCGATACAATCCATAAAATGAATGGGTGTCTCGTAGAAAGGACTATGTTACAAATAAAAAATTTTACAGAAATGAAGAAAATCTGTTAATGTTATTGATTAGCTATGTCTTGATCACCTAGTGCAAGATAAACACTTCTGATCTTAATTACCGCCCAGTTTTCTTTTCATGCTGATCATTGGACGAGTAATAAAAAACAGGTTAGATGGCTAAGGAAAGTAATAATATTATCTTTATTTATTTATTTTTTTAATTTTTTGTTTAAAGTAAGCAAACTTTTATATTGTGAAATTGTAATTTTTAACACTGGGTAATCATCAATTATTCCACATAGACCCTTTTCCAACAACCCCCCCCCCCCTCCCACCTTTCTAAAATTTGTAATACAGGCTCTTCTTCGAGGCAACCATTCAAATATTCTTCCAATATTTCTGCAATATTTTTTTATTTTACAGATTCGTTTACGAAAAATGAATGCTAAGTAAGTTATAGCGAGTTTACCATTTCAATTACTACTTCACTCGAGAGAACGCGCGCATACCCAGGGTATGAAGGGTTTTTACTTTATCACCAATAAGCACAAATAATAATTTAGTAGGAGATAATTGTTACAAACTCTGCGACAAAATAAGTTCAATATTACTTAAAAAAATAATGGTGACAATTGTAAAAACCATATGCACTCTGGGTCAATCAGGCCCAATGCGAGTCCTCCCGGGTTAATACTGATACGAAAATTCAAGACTGATACGAAATCAGTATAAAAATGTACTGATACGAAAGTTCAAGAGATTAAGAAAATGATTCAGCTCGTTCTCTTAATCACTTATTTTGATTCCCTCCCCCCCTCCCCCCACTTAAAAAAGCTTTTACAAAAAATAGAAACGCTTCAATTTTTTTTTTTTTTTTTTTTTTAGTTAAGTAAAATTAAAACGCATAAGAAATATTTATACTCATAAATAAGATAAAATTTTGGAAAGAAAGATTCCATCCATACATCTGTCTTTAATCTGACTGTACGAGTTAACTTGGATACGAATTACTTTTGAGAAATTATGTGTCGATCAGTCAACTATTCTGTGCATCGAAGGCAATTTAAGTAATTTCTTTGAAAATCCATAAATAATCAATTGGACATTTTATTTGCCATCTGTACTAGGTTAATGAATGGAGTTTCAGATACGTTAACCACTAGCGCACTTTTTTTGCTCCGAAGATCATTTTCGCTTCATTAACAGTAGAACGGCTATAAATGTTAATTTTACTGGAACAAAATTAATATATTTACATATGAGCCAAAAATTTCCTCATAAAATATTTAAAATATATACCACGAGAAATAAGTAAAGTAATTGAGATAAATAGTACTTATAAAAAAAAAAAAAAAAAAAAAAAAAAAAAAAAAAAAAAAAAAACCGGTTTAAACTATTTTTATATGACTTAAGTAAAATTTCTGGCCTTTCTAAAGTTGGAGTCTGTATTTGTCTCCTACCGTCCCCAGAAAGCTTTCTTTTGCCTTCTACGCTACCACGAAGAAACAAAGATATTTACAATTATTTCAAAATTTTGCTCTGCACAGATAAAGCTTAAGTTGGTAGTATAGCTATTCTTCAGATAAATAAAAACTACAATTCATATATCTAAAATAGATTTGAAATTATTTTTTTCCAATTAGGGTTAAGAATAGGTGTAAAGAATGGATGACTGAACCGTGCATTATGAGTGAACTCAGAATAACCGGTTAAATTGTTGAAAAAAAAAAAAAAAAAAAGAAAAGATTTTTGATTAATAAAACTTTTCTTGAAAAGGTGTTTATAAAATAATTCTTTTTAAGCATTTATTAAACATACATATATGTCTTAAACATTTAAACAACATTAATTGAAACATTTAAATGAATTTTTTACACTGCTGAAACTCCAAGCAATGAAAGCAAACATATAGCACAAAACTACATTAACCCTTTATGTCCCAAGTTATGAAAATTTCATCTTCTAAAGCATTTTTATTTTTATTTTTAAGACTCCATTAGAAGATTTACATAATCATTTAATAAATTTGAGAAGGATTTTGCCAATTAAAATTAATTAATTATATTTGAATTCATAGGGATTTTGCACAATATACTCCTCAAATCTTTTATTTAAGATATTTTTTTAGTATTTTGTAGAATAAGGAAATGTACAAATATAATGCTTTTACAATGGAAATATAGAAATATTTCCGAACTGAAACTTTCCCCCCCCAATCTTTCAACGTCAAAAAACCTAAAAAGGTGCAAATGAAAAATAAATCATCATTTTAAAACTATTTTTGTTTTGCGCAACCGATAATGCTTTTCGAACAAGATAAAGTAAAGTATCTATAACTCATTCTAAACTATATTACTACTAATCGATGCATTAAATGAATTTTATAACAAGTTACTTTTATGGTACTTTAAAGTACCGTCGGGCATAAAGCGTTAAACCTAAACTGCGCATAGTGATGTATAAGTAGATCAATTAAAATTTAAATTATATTAAAGGAATTCAATTCTAAGCAACCACTACATTTAATTAAAAATATTCGATTATGTAATCACAGAAGTCTGCTAGTAAATAATGTGAAGACTTTCTCTTAAAAATTTCTGGTATCCAAACCTAATTTTTGAGTATAAGAAAATACACTTCCAAAAGAAAAAATTCCGCTTTGTAGGATTGATATATTTTTGTTTGCCCCTAAGGAGAAAAACATATCGTGTGTGAATTGTTTAACAGCGAAAGTTTTTTAGAAGCTAAAACACTCATAAGTCAATATCTCATATCCTTTAGTAATAATGTCAAAGTTAACAATGTAATAAAACCTTAAAAGTAAGTTAACAGACGGAAAGGCGCAACATTTTAAGTTAAAATAACCGTAATTTATTTTCTGTGAATGTATTTAGCATTATTTTGCTGTTTTATTCGAAATTTAATATTCTAAAACAATCTCTTTATGGATATTGAGTACATCTACGCTTTTTGGAATGCGCAAGAAAACAAAAATAAACATGAATTACACAAAAGTAATAATCCAAAGTAAAACGTTTCCGTCAAATTTATTTGAATGATAATAGTGTCATTTTAAAATGTTAACCATGTTCACTTATGCAAAATTTAGAATGAAACAAGAAGATTAGGGAAACCAAGCAGATAGATTAATTTAAATACAAACTTTCTATTCTTTTAGATAACTTTCATTACAAAAAGCTACCTATTGCAGCCGTTCGGAGGAAAACGATTCCGAAAAATGTTGGTATATTTTCACCGATCATGACCCCTAGACCCCGAAACCACCCTCCGTTCAAATTTGATATATATATCTGATTTTTGTCATACTGTAACTCTAGTTTTTATGAACCGATTTGGATATAATTTCGTGTGTACATAGTACATACCAATGTCTCGACCGAGTTTGTTGGCCAGCTTCATCCGTCAACTTGTTTAAAAATGGCGGCCATTTTAAAAAAAAAATAAACATTTAAGGCATAAAAACTTAGACATTGAAAAAGATTTTTTTCTTATGTGTTTGAGCTTGATACAAAGATTCTAGAGCATTTTTTGTTTCGGCTATATCTTAAAAAATGGTTGAGTTAGAGCACTTTGAATTTCTAGCATGACTGACATTTTGAAACGATCTGATTTTTGTCACGCGATAATACACGTATTTATGAACCGATTTGGATGTGACAAGGAATGTGCATAGTATATAGCAATGTCTCGACCGAGTTCGTTGGCCAGCTTCATACACCATCTCGTTTCAAAATGTCGGCCATTTAAAAATTAAAAAAAAAAAAATTAAAATTTTAAATGAGGTAAAAAAAATTATAAATTGAAAAAGATTTTTTCTTATGTGTTTGAGCTTGATACAAAGATTCCGGAGTATTTTTGTTTCGTTTATATATTAAAAAACGCTTGAGTTATAGCACTTTGAAATTCTAGTGTGGCTGACATTTTGAAACGATCTGATTTTTGTCACACGATAACACGCGTATTTACGAACGAATTTGGATATTACTTGGTGTGTAGATTGTACATACCAATGTCTTGACCGAGTACGTTGGCCAATATCATCCGCCATCTTATTTCAAAATGGCGGCCATTAATTTTTTTTAATTTTAATTTAAAATGAGGTACATAAAAATTAGAAATTGAAAAAGATTTTTTTCTTATGTGTTTGACCTTGATACAAAGATTTCGGAACATTTTTCGTTTCGTCTATATCTTAAAAAATTGCTGAGTTATAGCACTTTGAATTTCTAGCATGGCTGACATTTTGAAACGATCTGATTTTTGTCACGCAATAACACGCGTATTTATGAACCGATTAGAATGTGACAAGGTATGTGTATAGTACATAGCAATCCCTCGGCCGAGTTCGTTTGCTAACTTCATCCGCCATCTTGTTTCAAAATGGCGGCCATTTAAAAATTCAAAAAATTTTTTTTTAATTTAAAATGAGGTACAAAAAAATTAGAAATTGAAAAAGATTATTTTCTTATGTGTTTGAACTTGTTAAAAAGATTCCGGGGCATTTTTTGTTTTGCCTTTATCTAAAAAAAAAGGCCGAGATATAGCAGTTTGAACTTCTAATGTGGGTGACATTTTGAAAAATCTGATTTTTTGCCTGCAACAGCACTCGTATATATCAACCGATTTAGATATGAGTGAGCATGTGGACAGGAATTACTAAAGTCTCGACCAAGTTCATTGGTTAGCTTTGTTGCACCCAATATGTTGTTTTAAAATGGCGGGCTATCACCGATAATTCGGGTTAATATAATTATTAATATAATTCGGGATATTACTGAATTTGGCGACAAAATATAAATCACTTTAATAAAACCAGCTTTGAAACGCTGACTAATTTCGCGAAATTCTCATTCATATTCAATATTGACAAAAATTAGTATTTAATCTTCTTTAATCGGGTTCCACTAATTTGAGCTCCGTGTGTTGAATAATGTAAGCTGGCTTTTAAAAATAAGGATTATGAAGCTACCTCTTCCTCCCGGCACTGGCCGGAAGGACTTTTCTTTATGGTGTGTCATTTAGCGTTGATAGTTATTAGTAATAAAATAAGAATGATGTTGAATATATTTGTAAAATTAAATTCTGTTAACAAAGAGAATTAAATAGTTTAGCTTTAGAACAGCATTGTGAAGTTAGAGTTGTAATACATTATTTCAAATATATACACCAAATATACTTTTTATGCCAATAAGGTTGATTATCTAACATTGCAGCAAACTCAAGATGACTTTTTAAAGTTAAAATCCCGAAATTTTGCAGTTGATGAATTTACAAATTAAATAATGAATGCATTAAGTATTATTTTAGTGTTTCATTCAAAATTTAATATTCTAAAATAATATTAATATGAACACTCCTTATGGTAACTCTCTTTGAATTCCATAGCAAAACAAAAATAAACATGAAATACATAAGAGTTATAATTCAAATTAAAATGTTTCTATCAAATTTATTTTAATGATAATCATATGTAAGGACAGTTTCAACTTTTAGAGATATTACATTTATGTAAAACGCAGAAGGAACAAAAATTTTGGTAAATTGCAGAACACAAATTAATTTAAATGCAAGCTTTCCGTTATTTCCTTTATGATGTGTCATTCAATGTTGATTAGATATTAAATATAGAATAAGAATGATGTTGTATTTCTAAACTTAAATGCAGTTAACAAGGAAGTGAAATGGTTTAGCTTAGGAAAAGCATTATGAAGATACAGTTCTAATATATAATTTTTAAATATACAACATGTATTTTTAAATGTTATTAAAGTAAATTATCTACATCGAACATTCAAGATGAATGTTTAATTTTAAAATTTCAAACTTTTGCGGTTAGTGGTATTAGAAAGTAATTTATTAATGACTAAACAGATTCGTCTTTATTAAAATTACAAATTTAAAATTGTTAAACATTAATTTAATATACAGAAAAATTCTTGTAATATTAAAAAAGTCAACTTTTGTATATAAACATTTCTGCAAGATACAGAGAGTTTTAACAGTTCAGTCAATAAACAAGTATTAAATACGTAAATATTTTATGGAAGTTTCTAAATCATTTATTCAGAATATATGTTTAAATGGCTTGTTTTAAAATCGGATATTTTCTGTTTATATCAGAATGTAGAATTAATCTTTAAAAGTTCATTTAAAAAAATCTTTACTTTTTAAATTTATAAAACAATATTTTAACACAAAATAAGTTCCTTAGCATTTACTCATGTTCTTTTAAATAATAATAAAAAAAAAGTATATGGCAGAAGTAACAACGTTAAAACCGCACGACGTCATAGTCCATGTCTGTTAAAGTAATGATTTAGCATGTATGTTTACATCTGAATTACCTTTCTTTAATTGGGCTTTACTCGTACTCGTTAATGACTTTAACGAAATAGGAGGTATCGATATTCTTAGATGCATATTAATTAGGAGGTGGAGATTAACATTTGTAGAGAAAAACGAGGTGCGGCTATAAGTGACCAGTTGACCATTCAAGAACGCACGATTTGCTGAATTAACGATTTCATTTAATCATTGAACGTTCGTGAGGAATATTATTACTTACTTCCTGGTCATGCAGAAAGCAACTTAGAAAACAAATGTATGGGGAATCAATAACCGAGGCGATAGTTTTCCTGATATAAATATCGTTCTAGATGAGATTATCACTACAATTCTAATAAAAACATTCATAAGAAAAAAATATTTTGTGTTGAAAAGGAATGATTTATGTAGTTTTATTTATTAAACAATAGTTAATAAAAATAATACCGCTATTTTAAGGAAAAAATGAATTTTAGCGCTTTCCAGTAAATGTGTTTTGAGGAAGTGGGATTTTCTTTTTGATTTAAGTTGTTCCAGACGGCTGTCTACAAAGCAAAAATCAAATTTAACAGCTATTTCATGGACAGAATGGACTTTTCCGGATTAATTGAAAACGGCAACTCTTAAGTAAACAATTAAAAGTAGTACCTGCCTGTTTCTTTTCTATATCTGTATCCAACTCTATATATGTTCCGGGTATATGAGATCAAAAGATCTCTGTCCAACGTGACAGACTACTATATGGGCAAAATCACTGGTCACTTTCGATGTTAGATGTTTTATCAGATATCTAGAGGAATACGACGAATTTAACTCGGACTTCAGGAATATAAGATATATTTTACCTCATATTTTGCAGCGAAGTTTGGATCACGAGGTCAATAGGGGAATGAGGGGCAATAACAAATAGACGGGAGGCGGCTACACGAACCATAACCTCATCGAGTTGGCGACTGAAATTCCAGGATTAGTTAAATCTTGATTCGCCCATTAAAATGCAACTGGTCTGTCAAGCCATATCTTGGTGGAAAACACCTGCAAACCAGATTTTATTGGTTGACTGGTAGGTTTACCATTCAGGCCCGTAGCCAGGTGGGGGCCAGGTCGGGCAAAGCCCGACCTGGAAAATGTTTTGCCCGACCTAGCGCATTCCGATAAAAACATTAAATTTCCAGTTTTCCCCCACTTCTTGTCCAACCTAGAATGAAGCTCGACATTCTGATCATTTTTTTCACTCAGTATTTCCCTTTAAAAAAATTTATGCAATACAACATCAAATTTTCATTTCCCCATGCCAGACCTTGCCCTCTACCCCTAAATTTCCTTTCTAGACTGGAAACAAAAGTAGCAAAATTTCATCTATAAAGCTTTTTTTCTCTCCCTCTTTAACAGACCTGTCGAAAATTGCTCCATTGTGCGTGCCTCGCTTTTTCACTTTGTAGAAATTGTCCCATACCGCTTCAACAACAAATCGGGTTTACCTTAAACTTCATACAATTGTCACCATATGTAATTTATCATTAGGAGGCGGGGTTGAAACCACAGGCTTCTGAAACTAACCTTGAAGCAGCCCACAATACTGTTTCCTTAAATTTAACTTGATGTACATGACAGTTAAATGCTTCTGTCGTGGAAACTTGGTCCGATTACAACAAACTCCAAAGGACATTCTCCCCCCCCCCCCCCATGTGAAAATACAAAATAGATAATGGAAGGTCTGTCCCTTCATCTCTTCGACTGTCTCCCATTCCACTGAAATTTTAAAAAAAAATGTCGCTTCTAAAATAAACCAATCATTATTTCAAATTTAAACAATACAATATGTCAGGTTACTTACGATTTTACAAATCCAAATTTATTACTTACTGACGCATTCATAAAGCCATTTTTATTCTTAAATTAAAAAATGTTACAGATGCTTTTATTAATGAACGAAGAAACTGAATGAATTGTTTAATGAAACTATTCAACTATTCTGCACTTTTTCTTAAAAGCAAATCAGTTTCCAAAGTGGTCGTCAAAGTTGCCAATATAAGCCAATTTTTGCAAAGCGACAGCCTGATACAGACCATCATAAGATAGAAATCAATTACAACTCAAAGTGTAATGCATTTATTGAAAAGTGAAAAACGATATTCGATTCCAATTCCTAATTAAAGAAATACATTTTATTTACGTTATGCCCAAGGCCGTAGAAAGGTCTTTTGATGCCACCCACAAACTTTTTTTTCATCTCTCCACCCCCCCACCCCCTCTAAGATTTTGGAGAAATATCTATATTTAATTTTGCTATCCGAGTTCTATTTTATAACAACACCAGCGGAGCTTCACTAGTTGATTTTTTCAAAACAAAACTCAAATTAAACGAATTTAGAGTTGGGTTGAATTGCTTTCGGCAATGTGCGTACACCCATTGGGGCTATGCCGGCTCAGATCTCGAATCAAACAAACCTTGAATTATTGTAAATTTCTATTTCGACCCGGATTAAATTAAAATGTTCAACATTTTGTTCGTGGTGTTACAGTAACAGATTTGATATTCTTACAACATGAATTTAATCAAAGCACTAGCAAAATTTAACTGGGAATTCCCCCATTTAGAAAAACAATATAAAAAAACCCCAAAAGGCGAAAGGATGCCAAAAATTGATAAAGATATTTCGAAGTTCATAGCGAGCAAAATTTACTATATTGTGCTAAAAGATTGAAACCGGATTTTTTATTTACGAATGTTAAAAAAATTACCAGAAACACAGCTAAAAATTCTCGAAAAATTCAAAAATAGCAGAGAACAAAATTTGGCAAAAAAAAAAAAAAAAAAAGTTTCAAACTGAATTCCCTTTGCAAATGAACCTTCACAACAAACCCCCAAATATTGCACATAAATAAAAAAATATGGAAGTCTTTTCGTATTCCTGTTTTTTTTTTTTTTTTTTTTTTTTTTTTTTTTTTTTTCCAGTTTGACAATGCCATTTGCAGGGCCCAGACAGATTGTTTTAAGCAGAAAATACTCACTTATAATAACTTTTTTTCTGCTTTGAACGGTGCCTTTTATTAAATATATTTAGAGATTTAGAGATTTACTAATTCCAAAAAAATTACCTTTGGGATGTCGTTTTCATATTTTTCAGTTTTCTTCAATTTAAAATTGTCACCCAAGTGTTCCGGATAGAAATTGAAAAAGAAAGGCTTCGGATAGACAGTACCTTTCTGTGGGCAACGAAGATTGGTTTCTTACTAGATCATAATAAAGACATACAGAGTCTTTCTGTCCATTTTTTTTTTTTTTTCAGCTGAGAGGTTCTGCTCTCGAAGCTGGCAGACGGGAGGTGCTGGGTTCGAACCCAATCACGCCCGTCGGCCTAACCGTTTCGGAGTTTTCGTGGTTTTCTTCGAAGCCTTGGATTTTCCATGCGTAAATACGGGTTAGGTTCCCTTAGAAAGACCCCCACGAAGGGCACTCCCCCTAGGGCCTATATCCCTCGAGTAGATAATCGGCCTTCAACAATCAACCCAACCCATTTTTTTTTCTTTTTCTCTTTTAGTCTGACCAGATGTTTTTCTGTTCACGACGAGATTTGACAGGAAGGATACCTGTATGCTTTAAATTATACACATCGAAATAGGTTATTTTTTTAATTAAATTTCTAAATTTAATTTTTTATGCTATTTTTAGTGTTTTTTCGAGTTTCGTGCTTTTCCCCCACATTCATAAAAGGAATCCATTTTCAGTCTATCTTTCCATTTTAGCCGAATATAGTAAAGTAGTCTTCTGCGATTTTTGAATATTTCACGAAGTCTTTTATGTAATTTTTAACTTTCTTTCGCATTCCGACGGGATTTTTTTACATTAGTAAAAGGAGTCAGGTTTCGATCTTTTAGCCACAAGTACAAAATTTTGCCCTCTGCAATTTTTGAATTTTTTGCAAACATTTTATGCAATTTTAAATGCTTTTCCCGTTTTTAAGCTCCTGTGATTAGAAGAGATTTTTCTCATATTTGAAGAAATTTTCGTCTTTTGAAAATTTCTAGAAATTTTGATCTTTGATTCGCGACTTTTTCGTGTTATGAAGGAAAAAATATTAATGCGTAAGCTCAGTTTCTAATTATGAAAAGTACAATGCAACACAGTTGACGGAACACTATTGAGATTTGATTTGATGAAACTGCATCTTTATATTGAAGGATATTGGGTAATTTTTACGTTAGATTGGTGACTTTCTATATTTTTGCGAAAAATGGGCAAATCAAAACATTTTTTTTTTTTTTTTTTTTTTTTTTTTGCGTGTGCGTGTGTGTTTTTGAACGGATAAAAAATGTCCAGTCCACTGATTTATTTATTTATTTATTTATTTGAGAATGTAAAAGGAATCCGGTTTCAATCTTTTATCCCAATATAGTAAATTTTGCCCTGTGCGGCGTTTTATTCGCTTTCCGCGGAGTTTTTTTTTTTTTTTTTTGTATATTCCTAAAAGGAATCAAGTTTAAGTCCTTTAGTTCAATATAGAAAGTTTATCGTTTGCAATTTCTGATTTTTTTTTTTACAAACCTTTTATGTGATTTTTAGTGTATTTTTTAAAATTCCACATTCAATCTTTTGGCTCGATATAGACAAATTTTGCTCTCTGCGATTTTTGAATTTTTGTCCAATTTTTTATGCGATTTATACCCTTATTTTCGCGTTTTGCGAAGACCTTTTGGAAAGTTTTTCTGAACCGAAGAATTATCCAGTAGATTTTGCTGCTGTCATGATTAAGATGAAGGTGGGAAAATAATAAATTGGCTCCTGTAGCAAGATGAACGACGATGCTGGAAAATTTAACTTTTACCTGGAGACTATCATTTTTATGGAAATAAAAATTACAATAATCCAAGAATCAGATTGGTATATTCCGAACGGATTTACGCTGTTGAAGACAGTGGGGCCCCCAAGGGGAATCTCTCCCCCCCCCCCCCCCCACACACACACAAAAATAATAGGTTCTTTTTTTGAAAAACCAACCGGCAAAGCAAGCGAAGCTCAGCTAGTAGATTTAAATAATTACAGAATATGTATAATTACAGAATTTATGTATAATTAACATTAGTAATTTATCGAGAGAAGAGAGAAGAGAGATGAAACGTTAAAAAAGAAACAGGTTGAACGTAAGGGGATAGGTGGCAGAGGCATGGCACACAAATGCCTGCTTATTGGGACCCCAACGAGATAAAAAAGCACATTTTTTTTAAACATTTGAATAACAATAATGAGGTTTAAAATTTTGAATCTTGGGTTCCAACTTTTCCTCCATTTAATAGGGACCCTAAAAAAGACATTTTAAAAAGTATTTAGAACTTGCAAAATTTCTTTCATCTGGGCACCTTTAAAAAGAATGGTGGCTGTAGAAAGAAGCCCATATCTGTTTTGGTTG
The DNA here is from genome assembly GCA_963932465.1 of Maratus speciosus. Taxonomy (NCBI): domain Eukaryota; kingdom Metazoa; phylum Arthropoda; class Arachnida; order Araneae; family Salticidae; genus Maratus; species Maratus speciosus. The sequence goes on from OZ010796.1 coordinate 406,231,602, forward strand.
AAGAAAGTAATAGTATTAAGGAGGTTTTGAACCTGATTGGGACTCCCAACGAAATTAAAAAGCACATTTTTTAAACATTTGAATAAAAAAAGTGACAGCTACAAGGTTTGAATCCTGGGTTCCAACTTTTCCGCACTTTCATAGCCCCTCCCCCCCCCCCCCCCACACACACACACTCAAAAAAAAAGACGATTAAAAATTTAGAGCATGCAAAATTTCTTTCATCTGGGTACCTTAAAAAAAATGGTGGCTAGAAAGGAAGCACATTATCTGTTTTGGTTGAAGGAAGTAATTCTATTAAGGAAGTTTTGAAGCTCATTGGGACCCCATTGAGATTTTTTAATCTCATATTTTTTAAACATTTGAAAAAAAAATATGGGGCCTAAAAGTTTTAAATCTTGACTTCCAACATTTCTTTATTTTTATAGGGCTCCCCCAAAAACACGATGCAAACAAAATTTAGAGCCTGCAAATTTTTTTTCATCGCCTTTAAAAAGAACAGTGACTATAGAAAGAAAGCACAATTTTTTTGAAGGAAGTAATGGCATTAAGAAAGTTTTGAAACTTATTGGGGGGCCCCAATGAGATTAAAAAGCATATTTTTTAAACGTTTGAATAAAAATTTTGGCCTAAATGTTTTGAATCTTGGGTTCCAACTTTTCCTCACTTTTATAGAAGGCCCTAAAAAAGACAATTCAAAAATAATTTAGAGCCTACAGAATTTCTTTCATCTGGGCACCTTTAAAAAGAACGGTGGCTGTAGAAAGAAAGTGCATATCTGTTTTGGTTGAAGGAAGTAATAGTATTAATGAAGTTTTGTACTTTTGGTTTAATCTTTTTCTCCCCTTTATAGGACCCCCCCCCCCACACCAAAAAAAGACTAAAATACCATTATATTTAAAAAATAGAATTTAAGCTTTCAAAAGCTCTTCCATCTGGGAACCTTTATAAAGAATAGTGGATATAGAAGGAAAGCGCATATCTGTTTTCTAAATCTCACCAAGATCTTTGACAAAAAATGAATTTGGATAAAACAAATTAAAATGTTATTAAAAATAATTATAAAAGTTAAAAGACATTATTCTACTCAAAAGTACAATAACTTACTACTGGACCCCTGGCTTTGCTCACCCCATATGGGAGACGATTCCCACGGCCCTGGTTATGCCAAATATCTTATTTAACTTTAATACATTTTTATTATGTCTCTGAAGAAACTTTAAAAATTTCGTACTGACTTTAGAAATATCTTATATTTTAAATGAAAAAAATTCCCTAAAATTGCAATGCATATTTTTGAAGAGCTACGAATAAGAGATAGAAAAAAAAATGAAGAAATAATCTGCCACTCCTGGAAAAATCTTTGCCCTACCTGGAAGTATGGTCTAGCTACGGGCCTGTTACCATTGTGTTTTCCTGCTCCCAGTCCTCCATGTTTTCATACCTTTAGGGAAAGGAAAACCCAATGACAAACCTACCAATCAACCTGTAAAATCGGGTCTGCAGTTGCTTTTCCCACCAAGATATGATTTAGCAGACCAGTTGCATTTTAATATGCTAATTGAGTTCTGTCTAATCCTGGAATTTCAGCCTTCAACTCGATGAGGTGATAGTCTGTGCAGCCGCCTCCCGCTCTAAAATAGAATATTTATTTTATAAAATTTATTGGTCCCCTAACTGCCCTGGTGTTGAAACCACTGCTGAAAAATATGAGGCTAAACATGCACTTTATATTCTCGAAGCTCCAGAAGATTTCCCCTGGTATTTGTCTAGATATTCGACTAAACGCCTAAAATCGAAAGTGTACCGTGACTTTTCGCTGTACCGTGTAAGTTTTTCTCGCAAGATGACTATTGCTTTTCTAATTGGTTTTCTTATGTTAATTAAATGAACAGATATTCAGTGGTTTCACAATGTTGCGTTTTTCCCTAGGATTATATGAAATGCTTAACCCTCCGTCTACCAGACGGGTCCATTGGACCCGACAGGTACATACAAAATATTCATTCAAACCAGAAATTTCTTTAAAATAAACTAAGTATATAAACCAGACAAAAATAAGGTAAATAAATAAGTTAAATAGTTTTAAATAAAAATTCTGGTGTAGAACGTTTTATTAAAACTTGAATAAAATTCCCGGTAGATCTAGGGTTAACCTGATTTTTCTATACCGTTAAACTATTTTTATTCTTTGGAGAATTTTAGTTCTAAGGAAAACTTCAAAAACAACAAAGGAATGTTCTTTTTATGTATAAATTAATGCTTCTCCCAATGAATTCACTACCAAAACGAGCTCTTTCCAGCAAAAAGAGAATATCTGAGGTTATCTGAAGATTATCTGAGCAAAATATGCTCGCCGGTTATCAGTACATGTAGTTTAAACGGTAGAGCATTGACAGTGTAAGCCAAGGATCTGGGTTCGATTCCCGGCTTGAGCATCCAGGAGTCGATCCAGACAAAATTTGGGGCCTATTTAGGACCCCTTCACAAAAATAAACTTAATAAAACAGGCTCCTTCACAAAACTCCTTTTAATAAAATAGACCCTCTACGTAACATTCTTTTTCATAAAAACTGTTTTAAAATGTGTAATTTGTAAATAAAACCATGTCACGAAAAACAAAAACTTTTGCAAAGGGATTTAAAGAATGTTTTTGTTCATAAATTCTTGCTTCGAATTTTAGAACTGGATTTCAACTTTTGTTACAAAATGTTATTTTTCACAAAATGGGCCCCAAGAATAAAAATCTGCATCGACCTCTGGCATCTTTTCGCTTAGTTGTAAATATACAATTCGTATGATTGTGTTAAAAATAATAGTAAAAAGATGATAAGCAAAACCAGACTTTTTTTTTCAAAATGTATGGGTGGACTAACATATTTAAAAAGTATACAGAATTGTATAATCACATTTGTTGGAATTCGAGAGAAAGGGGAAAAAATGAATTTTTTTTTTTTTTTTTTTTTTTTTGAGCAAATACAATTATCCCAGAGTGATTATTTCTGTTAAAAAACTGTTTTAAGTAAGCGTTATGTACGATATATACAGAAAAGGTTAAGTAACAGATCGTATAAGAATTAATTTCTATTCATTTATAGTATTTGATCCAAAAATATATAGAAATTGTGTTCAATGCATGTTTTAGTGTCTCAATAAGTAGAAACTTCATAAACTTTAAAGTATCATAATTCGGCGAGTTTTTATCGTGAAAGAATGATATTTCGTGTTAAGTTGTAAGCATGGGGAATGTTTTTCGAAATATAACTCATCAAACACAGGGAGGGTATAAAAAGTTAAATTTTGTGTAGATTAGCGATAAAAAGGACATTCTGTACATATATTTTTAACAGAAAAATAATTAGAAGTTGCTATAGCGATGAAATAAAATATTTTTACCGCCATATAGATACGTGACTATCATAAGCGTTTGATAAATGTACACGTTATTGTCAATGGTGGCAAGTTATGGCAGTGGGGGTTACCTACGATATTTCCGAAATAGGAGGATTTTATTATAAAACTAACGCCATTTTTATGATGATTTAAAGCAACAGTGAACTCCACACTAGTACGAATTCTCATCCAGCAAAATTTCAAATGTCGGCGTTTTTAGAAAACCTGCTTTCATTAATTTACATTTTTCGTTAACAAAATGAAATTTTTTATAAAAATAAAAATTAAAGTACAATTTGTAATTAAATTTCGTATAGGAATCACGTGTTGTTGTATTTCAATATTATTGTATTTCCAACAACGTTTGACGAAGTTGAATTTACGGAATACCAAATCACAAATCACACTATTGAGGAGTGTGCGTGTGCTAAACCGAAGTGTGGAGTCCACGGGTACTTAGTTGTTATTTTATTCATATATATTATTTGTGACATTCTTATATTTACGAATTAATATTTTTTCAATGAACGCAGACCGAAAAACGCGAGCTTTGATTCGTAATATTAATTAAGTACAGACCAATAAATATTTATACATGTATATTTCTTATAATCGAGGCTCGCATACTACTTAGAATTTTCCAAGGCCTATAGCACCGCTATTTCAGATTAGAGATATTTGCTTAACATTTTTTTCGTCAGGTTAAAAATCTTTCTGAAATAAATAACAGAATTTATAATATTTTTCTGCAATTAAAATCGGTGAGAAATTCTATTTAAAAAATGCAGTAGAACTGTACGCACCATGTTTATAATATTATATTTGCGCTTTTATATTTTCCCCCCGTTAACTCAGATCGACAAACGTCAGCTTTTATTCATAATCTTAATTAGGAATAAAACAGGAAATAGAAATCGCCAAGCATATTTCTAAGCAGAAATTTGGAAAACATCCCTGTTTCACGACATTCCGAAATTAACGATTTGCGGGGAGAAAACGTGAACGATCGTAAATGATGACTACTTGATATGCAAAACGAGTCGTACTCAAAATACGGAAAATAAAGCTCGTTATCGTCAGCCGTAATGTAGCCATTTAGTTCCGGTGCAGATGCTATGGGAGCCGCAATCATCTTTTGAAAACGCAGCACTTAACTTCAAATAACGTTTCATTACGCTTTCACGACTTCATTCAAGCTTCTGATAGCCGCTCTCAAACAATGAATCTTGAATCAAGCACGAGACGTGTGTCGGTAAAGGAAAAAAATGTATTGTAAAAAAAAAAAAAAAAATTCTCACATCAGAGGGCGCGTTATCGACAAATTTTCCGGAAAATATTGAAGCTCCTAAAAAAAAAAAGATGTCGTTCTTTCTATGTTTTTCTGTCGGAGTGCATTTATCTAGCGAGAATTTTTTATGCTTTTTCCGCGCCTCTTTCTTTTGCACTTGTAAAAGACAGTCGGGAATTATTTTAAAGATATTTTCTCAATTACGTGGAGGGATTTAATTGTATATTTTATTACCGGTTTAAAAAATATCATATATATTAAAAAGTTAATTGTTAAATTGTTTAAATAATTCCTTAAATTTTTATAAAAATATAATTCAATATACCATAATAATATCCTACGAATAATGATCAGCTTTCCATATATACCATTGAATATATATTTGCTATCCCGATTTTTATTAATTTTCGAAAATGAAACACGTAACATGATTTTGTGTACTTTCAACTGTTATTTTGGACTTAAATTTACATTTCCTATAAGTATTTGCAGAATTAGAAGAAACATAAAGGTATCAAGCACAAGTGGTTTGTCGGTTTAGAGAAAAAAGTTCATAAAAAGTAACAAAGGTGGGCGCGTTATCGACAAATTTGCCTAAAAATAATAGAGCTCTTTAACCTTTTATGCCCCGACGGTACTTTAAAGTACCACAGTTTTCTATGCCAATTAAAACGCACTCATTGAATGCATTCGCAACGGCACTTTTAGAAAACCATAAGTAAATATATCCTTTGACCATCATTAGATAGCAATAGCAGTTTCAGTAAGCTGAAAATTGTTCAAGAAGCTATTTTGGTGCATGTGAGGGTCAATTTTGCTTATCTGACATGGTATCATTAACTTTTGCTTGAGAACATCTTTAATTTTAAAGGTAAGACTATCACATTTTTTTCTTGTTTTAAATAGATAACAATGTGTTACGTTGAAAAAAAAAAAAAAAATTCTCATTTTGTTTACTTTACGAAGCACTTTTGAAAACGGTACTTTTGAGTACCGTCGGGATTATGTTGAACAGGATTTTTACTTAGATTTCTATGTTTTGAATACATACAGAGCATAAAAACATGTATATTTACTAGGGATGCGTGTGTGCTAGACAAGTGGATATTAATACAATTTAGGGGAAGATTTATGATGTATGATTTATGACATGATTTATGTATGGCACTGATGAGTAAAGCAAAAAATATGTTATTTTCATCTTTAGAAAAAATATTGTAATTTTATAAAACAAAATGGAAATAAATTAAAAATTAGAAAAAAAAAATAAAAAAAAATCTTTAAGCAGTTTTATAAATCATTTTGAGTTTTCAACAACATAAGTTTAGAAACTTCTTTCAGATATGCTTTCCATCGGACAATAATGTTACAACTGTAGAATATTATTCTGATGGTGAAATGCTCAGTGATGATGCACCAACAGCATCATCATCTAGTCATACATCCATCATAGACATAGACATATATATATATATATATATATTAGGGTGGAGCGAAAAAAATTATTTTTTGAAAATCAAAAACGGGTAGGTGCCAAAAATTGCCTTTATACTAGTACATCCTCTGCATGCAATATTACCGCTGAAAAAAAAATGGCTTGAGTCTGCGCTTTTGGTCCAAAAGTCGACATTTTGGGTAAAATTTGACATTTTTTCAAAAATTAAAAAAAAATTCTATAGAGATGATTATTATTTAAAAGTGTTATTTAAACCTTTATTATTAATGACTTAACATATTTAAACGATAAAACTATATCTTTGTTCTGTATAACTGGAACAAAACTGACAACTTTTGGTGAAAAAAAGGCGTTTCCACTCTGTTGTGTCATACAACTAATTGTTATTTGGAATACAGCTCTTACGTAGTTGCTTTGAAATCTACCAAGGGGGTATCAAGTGGGAGTGGCTGCATTTCATGACACAACAGTGCATAGCTTGATCACCCTTCCATCTGAGCACCATGTTTTATTTATATATTGAATTGTGATTTTTTATCAAAGACTGACATAAGATTCCTATGTATCAACCTAATCCATCTCTTCTTTGTATCCACAGACGTTGGGTGCTGCTGTGACACTTCTTCACGTATATTTCTACTGCTTGTGTATGATAAGGCAAGCAGAGTAATGCAGTGGAATTAATGGAATCTATTCAGCGCTGTAGTATCTTCACTAAAATTACATCCAGTTACTGCATAGTGATTGGGAGTTCCGTTCCTAGAACATTTTACAACATTTAGGTATTTCATCTTTGAGTATGCCATCATTTACTCTACCTCTTGAATTTTTTATATGGTGATAAGCTTGTTGTTTAATGTGATGGCGATCGTCATCAAAATTGCAATAAGAATTTGATCTCGATGTGAAAAGCTACCATTGTCCTAAATAAATTTTTTTAGTATTTGCTTTTTGCCGATTTCTGTGATGTTTTGTAGCCGAGTAATTTCCCATATGTTTTTAGATCAATTTTTTAGATGTGAATTTTATTTGGTGTAAGCCATCCTGTGGCATAAACTTGGATTACATACTTTGTGAGGGAACCAGACTCTGATGGTCAATCAGTTCAGTTCTCATATAAAGGCGAATTTTATGCGCCGTTGTGGGCCATCTTGCGTAGGACAAGTTTCTTGGGTTTCTATTCGCTAGTTCTGAGCAATATCTTGATGAAATAACTTTGCAGATATCTATCAGGTATTTCTGGTATGTGCTGAGTACCTTTTTCTTGATTTCAGGAAATAATGTTTAAAAAATACTCTCTATGGCTTCAAAAATTGAAATAAGAAGGGAATAAGCACGTGGACAAAGATTTTCCTATTGGTCCGGCGCATCCCTGTGGGTTAGAATCTAATTTTTGCCAACGATTTTATCTAATAAATGATGCAGAGGAAATTAACTGGACTTGGAGGAGACATATGATCAATTGTAATGGTTCATTCTAAACATGCCCCTCGCAGAATGGATGACAACGACTAACAGAATTATCCGCCTTCAAATGAGCGCTCACTGCCCATCAGAGTCTCTACGTTCACTCAAAAAGTACTATGTTATCCAAGTTTGGCTCCAGAATAGTTTACAATCAAATGTAATTCACAGCTAAAGAAGGGATCTAAAAACTCATGGGAAATTGACTACACAAAAACAACTTGGATACTAAATAACACACAAAACGGAATAAAAAAATACTGAAAAAAGGTTATTTAGGACAATGGTTGCTTTGCATACACAGAGGAAATTCTTATTTCAATGCTCTCTGACGATTGCCATCACATTAAACAGCTAGCTGCTCAGCACATAATAGTCGAAAGATGAGAGTAAATGATGGCATACGCAAATCGGAAATATCTACAATCAACTTTGAAGAGGATAATTATAAAAATCTAACTCATTGGAAAAGTGTTGTGGTAACAGAACCTCTAATCAATATGCATTTATCGTGTGCAATCTTAGGGAAGATAATAGAAGGCTGAATAGATTACATTAATACCATCCGCACTGCATTACACTGTTTGTCTTCTCTTACACAAACAGTAGAAAAATACGTAAATGAGATCACAGCAGCAGCATTCAAAATCTGTGGATCCAAAGAAGATGTACCAGGTTGATACATAGAAAACTTATGCCAGTCTTTGATAAAAAATCACAATTCAATGTATAAATAAAAAATTGAGTTCAGATGATAGGGTGGTCGAGCTATGCACTGTTGTGACATGAAATGCAGCCACCTCCACGTGGTACCTCCTGGGTAGTTTTGAAATCAGCTAGGTAAGAGCTGTATTCCTAATAACAATTAGTTGTATGACACAACAGAGTGGAAACGCCTTTTTTTCACCAAAAGTTGTCAGTTTTGTTCCAGTTATACAGAACAAAGATAGAGTTTTATCGTTTAAATATGTTAAGTCATTAATAATAAAGGTTTAAATAACACTTTTAAATAATAACCATCTCTATAGAATTTTTTTTTTAATTTTTGAAAAAATGTCAAATTTTACCCAAAATTTCGACTTTTGGACCAAAAGCGCAGACTCAAGCCATTTTTTTTCAGCGGTAATATTGCACACAGATGATGTACTAGTATAAAGGCAACTTTTGGCACTTACCCGTTTTTGATTTTAAAAAATTAATTTTTTTCGCTCCACCCTAATATATATATAACCATTAATTAAACATTACCGACCACTATCAAAAACCGCAATATTGTGAATGAAATGACAATAAAAATGGATACCACAAACCTATATATATATATATATATATGTATATATATTAGATGTGTGCATGATAAGTCACATTAAAACAATAAGAAAACAATTGATATAGTTTTTTTTTTTTTTCTAAGTCTCGATTTTTGTCCAAGCGTTATGAACCAACGGTACTTTGAAGTACCACATCAAGTAATTTGCCGTAATTAACAAAAAAAGTTAAATCTTTTATTTTTAGTGCATGTATCTTCTAATGTATCATAGTAATGTAAGGGAAAAAAGTTTCGAGGAGATAGCTTTTTAAATTCATAATTTGAAATATACGGTGTTTAAAAAAACAAACAAACAACAACAACAAAAAAAAAATCCACATTCTTCTCTTTTTCAGTCGGTGTACAGTCGTGGAAAAAAAAAAAAAAGTAAACACCCCTTACTAACTCTGCAAAAAAATATCGTAGAATATAGTTACTTATACCACACGATTGGTAATAAAGTCTACTTTTAAATGATGTATATAATTTGCTTAGGGGGCCATCTATATATTAAAACGAATCATAACTTTGTTTCTTCAATAGCAGTACACAATTCTGACAGCATAAATGAACTCCATACCCTTCAATTATCCTAAAAACAAATTTTTATGCAATTCGTACGATAAGTTTACGAGAAATTAATTATTTTAAAAAGAGCGTATTTAAGGGGCTGTATCCAAATTGAAGTTCGGTACTCGATTGTTGACCAAGAGAGCCCCCTTCTTGATCAAAGTATTTTAAGCGCAAATCAAGCAGTCATTGAAGACTGCTAGATTAGAGGATAGCATAAGAAATTTCAAAATATCTTGTCACTTCTATGATAGGCGCCCCCTTCAAACATCATTTTGCCGTTTTTTTAAGCATAATTTGAAAACTACTTGGAAGAAAAATGTGAAATTTTGGATTTCCATAGAGCAAGATTTAATAAATCTAAATCCATGAAGAAAAGTGTAGGTTGCAATTCATAATTTTTTCGAATATTAATTTCATAATTCATCATTCATATCATAAAATTATAAAAATTGCAAATTCAATGTATTTATGTTTGGGCATTTTAGTATTAGTGCTACACAAAAAATTAGCACATTAGGAGTATAATTTCAGGATATATTAATGAAAATATGAAAATGTAATTTAGCATTATAAGCACTAAATTTTGAATGTTTGTAATTCAAAAACTTATTACTCAAATGACTTGAAATTTTGTGTCTGGGCATAGTTTGAATCTAAGATTTGAAATATATTGTTAAAATTGGGTATTGCCATTGAAAAAAAAAATGAAGTTTGGGTTCGTTTTAATATGTGGATGGCCCCCTAAGCAAATTTTATATACATAATTTAAAAGTAGACTTTATTTCCAATCGTTTGGTACTAATAACTTTCTTCTACGACAATTTATTGAGGAGTTAGTAGGGGTGTTTACTTTGTTTTCCGCAACTGGATCTTCTTAAAATATATGCAAAACTGCATCAAAATTAAAGAGAGAATATGTTTTTCCAATATAAAATAAATTCCATATATTTAAAGAAATAATTAGTGTTTTGATGTTTCAGCAGATTTTGTAGGAGGTTCCGTCATATTTTGTAAAAAAGTACTTAGCTTCAATAACTTACTGTGCGCTTTCACGACTTTTTTTCAGTCTAGTGATAGCTGATCGCAAACAAATAATTTTGAAACGAGTGCGAGAGCAGGGCCGAAACTAGCCTTTTTTGCACCCGGGGCAATCATGGATTTTGCCCCCCCCCCCCCTTTTCAACAAAGTATATTTACAAAGAGAATTTTACTAAGTTTATAATAGACGACTTATTTTAAAATTTAAAATATGTAATCATGAAATATGTAATACTGAACTATGTAATCTACAGTGGCGGATCCAAGGGGGAGGTCCCTCTGAACACCAACAAAAATATTCTAAAGCTCATTTTTAAAATGACATATTCAGTAGAGTCCCGATTATCCGAGTCCCGCCTAACCGAGTTTCCGCTTTCACTGAGTTATTTTCTTCCGATGGACTGAAAAAAATCATGGCCATTTTTTTTCTCATTCGGACCAGAAAATCAGAGTTCTAACTTTTTACGACTGCTCTTTCATCTTCACCTATCACTTCATTTATAATGGCTGTTTCATAATAACGGAAGCCATCAGTCCGTCAGAAGAAAATGATCCTTTCCAAAGGTATAATCCTTCATTTGGCGCCCGGGCACATGCCCCCTCTGCCCCCCCCCCCTAGTTTCGGCCCTGTGCGAGACTGTTGTAAAAAAACAAAAAAAAAAAACAACTGTAATATATCAGGGGAAGCATTGCTAAATTTCGTGAATTATTATGCTCTTAAAAAAGGAAGAAAAAGAAAAGATCATTAAATGTCCCTGTCTTTGCTTACTGCCTTCCGCTTTTGTCTTGTCTTTGAAGTAAGATTTTTCTTCTTATGCATTTACAAACGGTTTTCCACATACTGACTGAAAAAATCAGTAGTTTTTTTTTCTAAGAAATAAAGTGTCAGACACTGGTCACTTTGTGTCAGTTATTGGTTTTTCAAAATAGGATTGGTGTCAGTTACTGGAGTTATTGACCATATTTATTAAAAACATTAATTTTTAATAATACAATGTGCAGTTTTTTCAAAATTTTGTTAAGAATAATTTTTTAATGTATTTCTACTATCCTTTCAAAAAGAAAGATAAGTATAAAATGGATTTAAATTTTTATAATAGTGATTTTAACAATAAATGTTTTTAAGGTGTAAGTTACTATGGTTTTTACCGTTTTGGTTTCATAATACATAAAGATATGGTAATTACTCAGTTAGCTAATTATCTGTAAGTTTGCTTTTCCTAAAACACAGTCTGTGATTGTTTTATTCTCTCCGTCAGGTATGATTAAATTGCCTCTTACAAATATGAATTACCGTATGCAAATACATATAATCTATGTTTAAATGTTTTTTAATTAAATATAATCTTTACAATCATTTATTACATTCATTACATTCAATAAATAGCAGCTATTCGTATAAAAAGAATCGTATGTAATTCTATCATTATCCGCACATTTTTAAAGGTTAGGCATGCTTGAATAAAATATATTGCTCTTCATTAAATTAAAAATCTATAGTTTACAGTTATGAAGCTCATAATAATAATTAAGAAAATATTTGCAGTTTATTTGCGAAATTAATTTAAAATGGTTTGTGTTTTGTTTAGTTGTTTTTGTGAAGTAAAATATAACTATGCATTTTAAGATAAGGTTCGTTTTATAGTTTAACCAAGCAGAATAACAACATACTTGAAATATTTTACAAAAAATATAGTAAATTCAGCAGTATGAATATGAAAGAGCCGTCAGCTTATAAAGATATCTTTGGAAATTTTATAAAATATTGACTTTCTACGTGTCTTTTACAACCTGTTGAATAAAAATTTAAACAGAACCTAAAATTGTATTTAGTAATTTTGACTTCAATATTTGTAACAAAAGTGTGTAAAATAAATATGATTTAATTTTTTGAAGAATTTACAATGAAATTTAAATACTCAGCAGAAAAAATTTCATATCTCAGTTGCCAGCATTTGTCAGGAAAAATCCCCATCTTTAAGGAAGTTGAAACATTATACAAAAAAACCTGTTAACAATTTTTAAAAGTTTATCTTTCTACCACTTAAGAATACATCTCTGCTCTTTTTACATCACTCAATTATTGTCAAATGGGGTTTTTTTGACAGGATGAAAAAATCATGCAGTAAAAACTTAAGTAAACAATCTTTTCGTGCAATTATCCTTAATACAGAAAAAAAAAAAGATATCATTCACCAGCAAAACATTCGTGATTTCAACAGCCATGAATTTATTTATGACTCTAATTGTTTATCTTTATTATCTCTTCCATGGTGTTTAATAAAAATATCTAGCACGCTGTTCCAAGTGTGTGCATCCAGACGCAACCCTATCACGCATGCTGCGACGCGTGTTAAATCTCACCCTTGTAATGCGTATACTTCCTTTATCATCATAACTCGATCTATTATGAAAAAACAACCCCATTTAAATGGCCCTGTGTTGGAACTATTAATAGACGCGTCGCTACTCAAGTGACTAGTCCAAAGGAATGATATAGCATCTATATGCTGCATCAAGCACTAGTGGTCATCGTGCTATGCAAATAAAACTACTGACCCCTTCTGCGGTAAAACCGGAACCATCTAGGAAAATTTAGAAGAATTTAAAAGATGAGCAGTTACTCTCTGCTTCTCATGCATATCTGCTTTAAAACTTTTCCTGCGACGAACGCAGGAAAGTGTGGTCCGATTTGCTCATCTTGAATCGGTCAAGCATCTGCGGAATTTCTTTTTGATTTGCTTTAACGCTAGCTGCTGCTATTTTTTATTTACAGGGTGATTTTGGAAAAAGAACATATTAAGCTGCAGCAAATGATTCTTTGAGTGGAAGCTTTTAACTCCAATTAGACTAAATTCTCTGCATGCGTGTGTATCGATTGATGGTTGTTATAAAGAAAGTTGTTATCATTGTTAAAGTTTCATAACTTCCATTTTAAAAAGATTTACTTTTGTTTTGTTTGTTAAATGACTTTGAACTACAAAAAGAAATTTATTATTCTCGTTAATGTTTTAACTGTGATTATTTATATCTCACTTTTTGATATAAAATTTTCTGCCTTCTTGCTTTATATCAAGCTAAATTGATGGCATTGATTGGTTAAAACAGCTTAAGATAAGATAGGTCTTCAGTTAGATCGAATTGGCTATCCCCATCCGCCAAAGAACTTTTATACCAAAATTTAATGCAACTAATATACAGTAAATAATCCGTCAACGGCTCAAGCAACGGTGGAATTTCTATTTGGTTTGATTTCCTTTGCTTTAAGGCTATCTGCTGTTATTTTTTATTTACAGGATTATATCCGACAGATAAAATTTTATGTTGAAGCAAATGAATCTTGGGTGGTAGTTTTTAACTCCAATTAACATCTCAGCATGCGGGTGCATCGATTGATGGGTATTATAAAGAATGTTGTTATTAGTGTTAAGTTTTATAACTTTACTTTCGAAAGACTTTTAATTTTTTAATTGTTTGGTTTGTTGTATGATTTTGAACTACAAAAGTAATTTAATATTATCTTTAGTAATTTATCGTGATTGTCTAGATTCCATCTTCCAATGCAATGATGATGTTTCTCTATAAAAGCATGTGTGCTTTAAAACTTTTCCAGCGTCGAACATAGGACAGCGTAGTTTGATTGGCTCATTTTGAATCGGTCAAATATCTGCGGATTTAACCCGAATTAGACTAACGTCTCAGAATTCGCATGCAGCTTTCACTTTCAATACATTGTTCTGTTTTAGAGTTGCTTTTGTTATCGAATAATTTTCAACAGCAAAAATTAATATATTTTTGTGCTTTATGAAGGGGTTGTTTAATTCCCATTTTTATTATAAAATACTGATATTCAATGAAGACATTCTGAAAATTATTTTTTTCAGTTCCGCTGATTAAAATTAAAACAATCATGATATTGTTGAAATAAGAAAACTATATGTATCTACATTTCATTTTACACTGTATCTGGAAATAAATTGGTAACATTTACTGTTTATTATAGTCTAGGATCAGTCAAGTTTTTAACTTAATTAGATAGAATTTTCTGCATACTGCATTTTCCACAATTTTGCTTTAAGAAACTCTTAAATCTAACCTTGATACAATAGATATAATACTCTTATATCAATAAAAGGTTTATAATAATTGGGTAAACTATGAATAAATTATTGTAATATGTGATTATATAATGTAATATTGTAATTATATCAGGAACTTTTCTTGATTTAGTTTATATCTTATAACGTGATTATAATGGAGATAAAGAGAATTAACAATCTGTTGTTTTCAAAATTTATTTTTGACTAAGAGATGAAATGTCTACAGTTACAGTCGATTTATTTATATTAAGGTAAAATACAATGATTAAAAATAAAATAAATTATCGAATAGATATGATTTTATCCACCTGATAATAATTCAGAAACGTTTCGTTTCAGACCTAATACATAAAACATTTCTGAATTATATACATATTTACCGTTAATGTAAACGTTACATAAAACATCCCTGTCCTTGATTCCAACATGAATGTATTTTGTTTAGTTTATTTGTCATTTTTCAAATATATCCCTAAACGACGTGCCAAATATTCTGAACCAAATCAAATCAATAGCATCAGTGTCGAGTCTGAATCTAGTTTAATATTTATTATTACTGGTTTCTTGTCGCCAACTCAGCACAGAGACAAAGCCGCCATTGAGAGCCTTGCTACGTCAGCAGGATGCGCTGGGGCTCCGATCTGTCATCAGGGTTTAATCAGGCTGCACTGTGAATTGATTCGGGAGGCCCTCTGTATTTAGTACCCCCTCCCTTCACCGGCTGGAAAGTATCACTTTCAGATTTATCGAGTTACACTTGTAAGGTCAGATGGGAAGGGTTTAATAAGATTTTTCGCGTTTCTACAGAACATTTTATAGAGATGTTATCTAAGGCAATGAAATCACGTTTGATTGCATTTGTAGTTACAAGATCATTGAATGGGCATACAGGAAAGAGCGGACAAAGTGCCCATATATGATGCATGTGTAAAAATGAAATTTATTAATTAGAGAGGTATTTATCTACCTGTGGAGGGTGTTATTAATTATTTTTCTTGATAAGTTATTTTCTTGAATTAAAGATATTGTATTAAAAATCAAAATAAATGTATTCCAAGGTATAATGGAGAAATTTTATGAGGCACCAGCCAGTTCTGTTCCTGTACACTGTAAAAAAAAATACGACCAGTTTTCCTGTAGGAATCGGAAAAATAGTTGCCCTTACCGTACCGGAAAAATTTCTAATCCAGCTCGGAATAAAATCCGTAAAATCGGAACAAAATCCGTAAAATACCGTTTTATTTACTATTTCCTTTTTTTACGGATTTTTTTCCGAGCTGGGTCGGAAAATTTTCCGGTACGAGAAGGGCAACTATTTTTCCAATTCCGACAGGAAAACTGGTCGGCCAGTTTTCCGGTAGGAATCGGAAAAATAGTTGCCTTTGTCGTACCGGAATAATTTCCGACCCAGCTCGGAATAAAATCCGTAAAAATAAGGAAATTGTCAGTAAAACGGTATTTTACGGATTTTATTCCGAGCTGGCTTGAAAATTATTCCGGTACGATAAAGGCAATTATTTTTCCGATTCCTACCGGAAAACTGGCATTATTTTTTTTTACAGTGTATGTTATTTATACGGTATTATGACTACGACTGGTTGATATCTTTAATTTCATTTATTTTGTTTTTTAACAAAACTCTTTAATTCAGGAAACCAAATTTTTGAACACATTTTATAGAGATACTATCTTAAGTTACGTTTGATTTCATTATTTCTTACAAGACAATTGGATAAACATACAGGATAATCTAACACTCGTATTTAAGAACAGACAAAATGCGCATATATGATGCATATGCAAAGATCAAATTTATTACTTAGAGAGGTATTTACCTACCAGTACAAAGTATTTTTAATTATTTTTCTTGATATATATTTTTTAATTAAAGTATTTTGTTTAATAACAAAATAAATATATTGGAAGGTATAATGGAGAAATTTTATCAGGCACCAACTGGTTATGTTCCTGTATGTCATTTTTATGGTATTATTGGTACAATTAATAGATGTCCTTCGCGAAATTTTAAAATTCATTTGTTTTGTTGTTTGATAAAATACATTAATTCAAAAAAAAAAAATTAACACATTTTATAGAGATATCTTAAATTACGTTGGATTTCATTATAACTTACAAGGTAGATGGATGGGTATATAGTACAGCTTTTATCTAAGAGCAGATAAAATGCCGTGAGATTGAGAGCATATATAAAGATTAAACTTATAAATTATAGAGATATTTAACTACCAAAAGAGAGTGTAATTGATTTCATTTGTATTTACAACATAATTGGGTGACCATATAAGATAATATAATAGTGATATATAAGAGTGGATAAAATGCACCGAGCGAGAAAGCATACGTAAAGGTTAAATTTATTACTCAGAAAGATATTTTCCTACCCGTAGAAAATGTTATTAATTATTTTTCTGAATAATTTGGTTTCTTGAATTGAAATAATTTTTTAATAAAATAATTGGACTTGAACGTGTATCGGGAGAATTGTATCAGACACCATTCAGTTATGGCCATGTACGTACAGCTTTTTTTTTTTTTTTTTGATAATATGGCCGTAATTGGCATACGCCTGATAAAATCTTTCCGCTCTACGTTCAATATATTTATTTTGTAATTCAAAAATATACTTTAACTCAAAATAATTTTAAAATATTGAAGTTTAAATATAAAATTATTAAACACCAATTATAAAATAGTAACCCGCTTTATAGGGAGAGTAACGTTTTATAGCGGTATTATCAAAGGCAATGCAATCACAGCTGATTTCATTCGTACTTTCAAGATAATTGAATGGGCATATAAGATGGGACAACGCTCTTATTTTACTGTGGATAAAATGCTCAAGGTGATATAGCTTTTTAAAAGCATATGTAAGGATGGAGTCTTTTATATACCAGTAAAGCGCGTTATTAATTACGTTTACTAACAATTTTGGTTTGTTGAATTAAAGTATTTTTTAACTAACAAAGCAGATGCTTGGGAAGTTAAAGCGGATTCAATTAATCCCTCTATTAATGAGCGTAAATTAATAAAAACAAATAGAATATTATACTTACTACCACTCAAGCAATCAATGAATCCTGCTAGATTACAGGATAGCATAAGGAATTTCAAAATATCTAGTCACTTTTCTATCATAGACGGCCCCTTAAACCACCATTTTGCCGCGTTTTAAGCATAATTTGAAAACTACTTGGAAGAAAAATGTGAAATTTTCGATTTCCTTAAAGCAGGACTTAATAAATCTAAATCCATCAAAAAAAAAAAAAAAAAAAAAAAAATTAGGTTGCAATTCATAATTTTTTCGAATATTAATTTCATAATTCATATCATAAAATTATAAAATTTGCAAATTCAGTGTATTTATGTTTGGGTATATTTGTATTATTGCTACACAAAAAATTAGCACATTGGGAGCATAATTTCAGGAGATATAAATAAAAATATGAAAATGTAATTTAACATTAGAAGCACTAAATTTTGAATGTCTATAATTAAAAAAATTTATCATGCAAATGACTTGAAATTTGGTGTCTAGGCATAGTTTGAACCAAAGATTTGAAATATCTCGTTAAAATTGGGTATTGCCATTGAAAAAAAAATGAAGTTTGGATTTGTTTTAATATGTAGATAGCCCCCTAAGCAAATTTTATATACGTCATTTAAAAGTAGACTTTATTTCCAATCGTTCGGTACCAGTAACTTTCGTCTACGATAATTTGTTGAGGAGTTAGTAGGAGGTGTTTACTTTTTTTCCCACGACTGTACATTGAATATTCTTTGAAAGAATGCATGTGTGAATTAAAAAAATAATTTGTTGGCGGGGAAAAATTGTTTTCATTTCTTTTATCTTCATCAGATTACACTTTACAGCAATATATAAATACAGCCACCTCTCACTTATACGCGACGTACAGAAATGATTTTTTCGTACCACTATTTCTGAAGAAAAAATTTTTGGAGTGTTTCATCTTAGAATTTATAAGGAGAATTTTACTTTCCAGATAAAGTGGTACTGAAAAGTAATGTCGGTACATCGCGTATAAGTGAGAGGTCTCTGTTAGTATTTTATTATGCATCGTTTGGATTTTATTTTAATCAATAATTCTACATTAAAAAAAACACTGATCATAGAGGTTGTAATTAAATCATATTTTATAGTAGAAAGCGAAAAAAAGGTAGAAGAGGAGAAAATATTAATAACGGTAACATTGTTATGAAATCATTTATTGTGACAAATCTTACATTATTTTGTACAAGAAACTCTAATTTACTAAATAGCCTTTTATATTTCAATATTTCACTAGTTCGAGAAATTCACTCTTGTAACTTCTTTTCAGAGCTATTTAAAAAAAGACTTCAAAGTTAAAGAATTCATGTTGTCCCATAAATTCAGAAAAAGGTGTTTCCGCTTTATAATATTCCGCCAGTGAAATCCTCTTTAGAAAATGTTGTTTTTACTGGTAACTTGATAAATTTTATTAGGACTGATATTTGGTAAGTTTGTGAGTTATTAAATTGTTGAATCTAAAGAAATGTTACTATTTGGTGAATATAAGGAGTCCCATTTAAAATAACACGAATCTTTCAAAGTTCTACCAATAGTCCACCGAAAAACTAAAGTATTACGTTTACATTTCAAACCTTTTCAATAAATTTTGTGCTTTATTTTTTTATGTAATACTGCAAATTGATCCAGATGACGTCGAGCATTAGCTTGAAAAATGCTTTTCCGTCGGTATTTAGCTTTTAACTGAAGGCAGTTGGTCCTATTCAAAACTTTTCATCACTCGCTAACATGTTCTAAGCGCCTGTTTTCCGACTGTATTCTTTTTCCTGTTTTTAGACGAGCCTAATACCAGATTGGCTTAGAAATTGGAGTCTGTACCGGATTTCTCTTTTGAAAACACTTTGAGTGTAATTATATCCTTAACAAAAATCCAATTTTTACGAAAATAAAATTACTGCACGCTGTCATTAATTATGATTTATTCGTACGCTTCAGTGCTAAAAGCAAAATAGAAACTAGAATATTTTTTTTAAATTTTAGATTGTTATATGAAAAGAAATTTTGCCTCTTTTTTTTTTAGCTCATTACTTTTATATGTTGTTAAAACACTATAAATATAGCTATATAAATTTTCCCGAAAATCTTTAATTATAATGCTGAAAATGGTCGATTTCAACGGAGATCCATTCCTTTAAAAAAAGAGAGAAAAAACTACATTTAAAAATTTATTGAAAAAATCTGACTCTTGTCGTTAAAATCCAACTTCTTTCATCGCAAAAATTATCCATCAAGAAACGCGGCGATGTAAATGATGAAACTATTCATTTTGGCCGCTCTATCACTTTCACCTAGATGCGCTTCTATAAAGCAAAGGCAGGGAAGCCACATTATATAAAGTAATAAGGAGACTCCACTTAACTCATCATGCGCTTGCTTAAGTTACCATAGCAAAAAGACCGATCATCTAGCTAGCTCGTGAGCAAACTTTTTAATCTTCTTTATTTGCTTATTGAAATTTCCTATCTTAGGTTAATTAAGTCTTAAGCCCCCCGTTTTTATACCCCTTTTAATATTTTTCCTCCGGTCGGGGAGATTTTTTTCTCCTGTTTTTTTCTCCTCTACTTAAGACAGGGTTTTACGTTTACATCGTGTTTTTATGCTCGTTATTAAATATCCAACAGCCTTATTTTTCAGCATTTTAAGGAACGATTTCGGGATAATTAACCTTAATAAGTACATCCTTTCAGCTTAATGCTGGGGGCGACAATCACCTTACTGTACTTCCGCTTCTAAAGAAAGACATTTATTGTATCAGATAGTTGCATTATATAATGTGTAATTCTGAGAGTTGGGTATTTAACTAATTAATTTGTTTGATTTTCCGATAGATTTATTATTATAGTAACAATTGGGGGATTTTTTAAAGTGATATTCGGCCTTTTTTTTAATATGTCACGATGTTTGCATAGAGAAATGAGTTATTCAAACGGCTAAGAAATAAATTTGAGGAGGTGGGAACAGGATAAGTACGGTTGTATACTATTAAAAAAACTGTAGAAATAGTGAAAAATCAATATAGGAATGTCTTATTTTTTGGCTTTAAGGGCCAAAACCGTTAATGTAAACTCATCCCCGCCTCCCTTATTTTTTTTTCTTCTGTTTTCTTTTCTTTAAAAAAAAAAAAAAAAAAAAAAACATGGTATCACAATTAAAGTAAAGGAAAAACGAATTTTTAATCGAAGTAGGTTTTCGTTGTCGCTGGAAATTGTCATTTTATGGGGGACTCTTATATAGGAGAATTTTTTTTTTGCTATTATTATTTAAATTCCTTCCTCCATTAATATTTAACCATTATAAAATATATTAATCTGATGCATTATAAAGTTTAAAACAGTTAATCATAAAAAAATTAGATTTTTCTTTTAAACTCCATTTATATATTTATGAGTTGTAACAATTTACGGAGAGAGAGCATGCTTTAAAAAATTGCTGTCATTTCTGATTGCCTGATTTGGACGTAATTTGAATGGGACATATTTTGTAGCAAACTGTTTCCGGTTATAGCTATTTTTGGAAATTTTTTCCCATCAAAATGTGAAGTATAAAATGAAATGGTTCTGAAACTTGAAATTCTAAATCAAAATATTTTATAGATTAATCATAAATGATAAATATTGATAACAAATTTTCTCTGGCATTATTACAATAGACGCAAAAATAATTTGTAATGGTACTCGCCTTTTAGAATCTTTTATAGTTTTTTTATTTGAAATTTACGAAGCTTAGTAAGTTATAAATTTGGCAATTAGTTAAGATACTTCAGGTAGTACAGTAGGCGCATAGATTTGGATAAAAATAGAATAAAAAGAAAAGAAGGGAATTATCCGTTCATGAAAGTAAATTTGATCTTTAACTGCAATGCAATATAATAATTATTATTAATAATGTCATTGTTATTATAATACTGTGTGGTAGAGAGTTATTTGCTTAAAATCAATGATGAAATAGACAAACTTGCTAGAAGAAAATACATGGATGTACCATATATTAGGTGCAAAGTATGAGTAAAAAAGAGGAAAATGAGAACACGTTCTTTACCTTTAATCTCCATATAAAAATGTTGCTGATTAAATATCAGTCGAATATTAATTATAAATTGATTTTCTACAATAATCCAATATAAACAATCCAACAATCCAATAAGTCCCACAGAAATTTTTACAAGGCTCCCTCTGTAATTTTAAATACAAGTATCACAGTTCTCAAGAGAAAGGAATAATCTATGGTAACCAATATAAAAAGTGTGATGCAATATATATCGGAGAGAATAGCCGTACCTTGGAGATACGATTACAAGAACTCGAATTTAATTCATAAAACGTAAACTCTAAAATTGCAGCCCATGACATAGAAACCGATCATCTTCCAGATTGTGAGATGGCAAAGGTCATTAAATCAAATTGCAACTTATACAAGAGCCGTATTTTCCTGGAGGCACGTGGTTTACTAGAACAGCCACATTTCCACTCAATGAAGCTAGTTCACTCCCAGCTGAATATCCCATTTTAACTTGACTCAAATACCCACCTCCGTGTTTAATTGCTTGTGACACCACGCTCACAACTGCTAGTTGAGTTATGTTATCTCTCGTGAATTTGTGTTTATTTGCATTACTGATGAGGAACTTTAAGCAAGTTCAAAACGTTTCATGTTATTTTTTAATGATTTTTGTGTGATTTTTAACTGTTTAATTAAATTAAATTGTCTGTATTTTTGTATTCGTTTTTAATTAATTATAAACTTAATTTTTAACTGAGAGCTCCAGAAAACATGTTAAAAGTCCAAAAAATACACAAGGAAAATAGGTGATCCGTGAAAAGAAGCACTCCCCCCCCCCCCAAAAAAAAAAAATAAAAATAAAAATAAAATAAAAGAGAAAATTAAATAAAATTATATATCTAAAAAATAAAAATAATTTAATATATTATATTTAATTAAATATATTATATTTAATTTAATTATAATTTCTATCTCATTCGAATAATTTTACAAATTAGTTTACATTATTTATTAAGAGTGATTATAATGAGAACATTACAAAAATTAAAAGAAATTATTTATTTTCAAAAAGAAAATACATGGAAGGGCATACAACGCTGGAGGTACAATTAAAAAATGACGAAAATGTACATTAGTTTTAATTTTCATCTTAAATTATTGTTGAATGATAAATATAAGAAAGGTAAAACAAATTACTTTTAAACTCGCTGTTGCAAAAACGGTATTAAAATGGTCATAAAACATCAAGAATCACAGATCGGGATCCTTGAAAACACGCAAAAAAAGCAGAACATTGCGAGGAATTTTCCATCGCTTCAGAAGGAAAATAATTTAATATATTTAGCAATTTCTCACATATAATTTCACAATTTATTTAATACTATTTATTACTTTCTTCTATCTTTAATAAAAGAAAGTATTGTAATCGAAATTTTTTTCGATTTCCGGTTTTCGACGGATTTACACGTTTTAGGGGTCAGAGATCACAAAAAACATATTTATAAAAAATGTCTGTGTGTCTGTCCGTTTGTCCGTGTGTCGCCATTGTACCATAAAAAATTGTATGAAGTTATGCATAGAATTGAACCAAATTTTTATTTTAAGTTTTTGGCTATGGCAAGCAGGTTCTCCATTAATTTGGAAAAAATCCGCCGGTATGGGGCGCTGTAATAGCGATTTTTGTGCATTTTGAATATTGTACCATCGAAAAGTGTATGAAGTTATGCAAGAACTGAACCAAATTTTTTGTGTATGTTTGTGGACATGGCAAGAAGGTCCTCCCTAAATTTGGAAAAATTCCGTAGGGTAGGGGGCGCTGTAATAGCTATTTTTGTGCATTTTGAATATTGTACCATCGAAAAGTGTATGAAGTTATGCATGGAATTGAACCAATTTTTTTTGTGTATGTTTTTGGCCATTGTAATAAGGTCCTCCCTGAATTTGGAAAAATCCGCCGGTAGAGAGCGCTGTAATAACAGTTTTGCGAGATTTTTGTGCATTTTGTATATTGTACCATCGAAAAGTGTATGAAGTTATGTATAGAAGTGAACCAAATTTTTTGTGCATGGTTTTGGGCATGGCAAGAAGGTCCTCCCTGAAATTGGAAAAATTCCGCCGGAAAGAGGCGCCGTAATAGTGATTTTTTTGCAATTTTCAATATTGTACCAACGAAAAGTGTATGAAGTTTTGCTTAATTCTAATAAAAATACTAATAAAACTAATTAAAATGAAATATTGACATGAGATAGACGAAAGTTTTGGGATTGGTACATTCAACTAGTTATGAGTTGTAAAAGAAACAGCACTGAGACTCATTCAATGTTTTCATGAACTTTGTTAATTTAATTTGAGAGAGAAGATTAAAAAAATTAATAACTGTTATTTATATAAAATAGGAAAATACATGAAAGTGCAGAAAAATGAATTGCGTGAACTAAAAAAAGAGGAAAAAAAATCTCAGTTGTTTAGTTATAGTTGTCCTTTCAAAATATTATGGAATAAATAGCAATATAATACTTATTATAAACTTTATTTTTAACTGACTGTTCCAAAAAGGATACTAAAATGTTTCTAAACACAGGGCAAACCGAGGGTTCTTAAAACACAAGGAAGCTGAATAATTTAAAAGATTTCTAAATCTTCAAAATGAAAGCAGTTTCTTATATTTTACAACTTTACTCTAATAATTTCACAACTTATCTAAAATTATTTATTAAGAGCTGGAAAAGAATCAATTTTCACGTTTATTTAAAACATTTGAATGAACTTTGTTGGTTTAACATGAGAAGATTACAAAAGGAAAAAAAAAAAAGAAAAAAAAATCAACGTAATTTTTACTTGACATCATAACCAGTATTACACACAACGCTTGAAAATACAGAGAAAATTGGCAATCCTTAATAAATAACACACACACACACAAAAAAAAAAAAAAAGAAAAAAAAGAGAAAATCGTGGAAGATGTTTAGTCTATACAAAATTAAAGCAAAGAGGAATGTCGCCAAAGATTTGAACTCTTCCAAAATAAAATAATCTCATATGCAATTTTAATTAATTCTCCAACTACTTTTCAGCAGTGAAATTACGCTTGAAATTATTGAATATTAAAGACGTGAATTATCACATTGCTAACTAAATTTTAACTAAAAAAAAAAAAATTAAAACTACTGAAAAATGTCCCGGCTTGGACATTTTTTACTCTGTTGGTTTACGCTTAGTTAGCAATGTGATAATTCACGTCTTTAATATTCAATAATTTCAAGCGTAATTTCACTGCTGAAAAGTAGTTGGAGAATTAATTAAAATTGTATATATTCACCGATGCTGGGTTCATTTGCGTCTCATGTTACGCCGTAAGATTGTGTGCTCATGAAGACTTTTCCATCTAATAGTTGCGGTAACAAACTTACCAACTTATGTGAGTGAGAGATGCCAAGCTGGGCATCGTCCTCATGGCTTAATGGTAGAGCACTGGAGCGTTATTCCAGGGATCCGGGTTCGATTCCCGGCTTGGACATTTTTCACTCTGTTGGTTTACGCTTAGTTAGCAATGTGATAAATCACGTCTTTAATATTCAATAATCCCATATGTTTTATAATTTAACAACGTATTTAATATCACTTATTATGAATTGTAAAAGAACCAAAATTGAGGTTTATTTAAAACTTCTGAATGCACTTTGTTATTCTAACATGAGAATATTAAGATACAAAACAAAAAAAATACATATATTTTTTTATCAATCTCATTTTTACCTGAATGTTGCAAAATAGGTATTACATACAACGCTTTGAAATACAGAGAAAACAGAGAATCCTTGAAAATCACACACATATATACCCAAAAAAGAAAAAAAAAAACAGGAAGATATTTTGTCTCTACAAAATGAAATTAATTTAATATATCACAGTTGATATTATCCATTCTGAACGACACAAAATTCGACTTTATTCAAAATATCACACTTGAATGAATTTTGTTATCTAATAAGAGAAGAATATGAAAAATAATGAAGGATATTTTTATACATCTTTAACCACAGTAAATTACAGTTTTTCAACGGAGAAATTTCTCTTTTCATCATTTATAAACTCAAATATTTATACTAATAAAACAAAGATTTTTGCTTGTTTGTATGAGATGGCTAGGAAAATCAACTGCGCATAGAGATTGAAAATTTGGATGATGACAGCCCAATGCACGTCCTAAAGCAACTGGGGATCAGATTTTTCCTTTTTTGATAATTAGCCGAGATATTAATTAAAACCGGCAATTAAAAAGCGGTTGTCGATTAAACGTAGCATGCTGCATCTGGATGAACCGTTTCCGAGTGCCCCAAGGCAGAGAAGAACCAAAAGTGGGAGAGTGGATTTTCGTTGCGACCGTTTTTTGAAGCGCATATTAGCAAAACCTTTCAGAATACGGAAAAATAAAAGAATTTTTTTTTTTTTTTTTTTTTTTTTTTTACGTTTAAAATGCTGCAATCTGTTTGAAAAAATATTATTACTAAATCTTTCAAAAAAGTTTGAATCAGCGATTTTTTTTTTTCACTCTTTTGTTGAAGGTTCATCGTGATCCATTTCAGAGATACGAATTAGCCGAAAATACCTATTTAAAGCGGACACCTTCTCTATGACGGTGCAATTCGTTTTCAAAAATACGAACCGGAGACACTTTTCTCTACGTTAAAAGTAACTAACATAATATCCTTAACACAAACGGCACTTTAACACAATGTTCTTAGTAAACTGGATTTACATCACCTATAAAAATCTCCAAACATCCAGACGGCTAGAAGTATTAAAAAAAAAAAAAAAAAAAAAAAAAAAAAAAATCTGAAAAATTTTTTGCTTAGGACGCGAACACGCGGACTACTCCGACTCATGTTTTACCAACTAAATACCTATCTTTGTGCACGAAATTTTTATGCAGGTTTTATACTGATATCTAATTGAAATTTGAAAGAGTTTGGACGATGAGACTTATTATTTTGTTAATGTTAAAGAACCCGACGCGGAAAAAAAAAAAAAAAAAAAAAAAAGGCGAGAAGAAAACACAATTCTTTTATAACTAATTATCAATATATATATATATATATATATTTTACCTTTCTTTTAGATTGGCTTCAAAAGCGTTACATTTATAAACGATAAAATATTTTTAAAGAGTTTGCACAAAAAGAAGTTAAAAAGATATATACATATTAAACTATCCGACGTGGAGAAAAATTCTTCTTATAAGCACCTTTACCACTAAATATCAATATTGTTTTACGATTTTTTTACAAAGGCTACGGTAACATATTTTTGACTCATAAAAAATGTCAAAGAGTTGCACGGTAAAAACTGCTTTTTTACACTTAATGCGCAAAAAGTAAAAAAAAAAAAAACTCTCACGTTCATTTTTTTAACGGTGCATTTCTTTTCAAATAATACGAATATTAACTTTTTGAAAAAAAAAAAAATCATTTCCGAAAGTCATTTTTTTTTTGTCTTTTCCTACAGGATTTCAATGTTAAAAAAAAAGCCCGAAGAAAACGCTGATTTTTCAATTTAAAATCAATATTTTAGCACGAAAATTATGCACATGCTTTGGAAACGTTATATTTATAACCCATTGAAATTTCACAGAAATTTGACAATAAGTGGTGGAGAGATGTGTATTCGATGGTAGTCGATAAAAATAAATTAAAAGAACGCTTCTTGCAAGGCCTTTTTACTTAGCTTTTCTTTTTAAAATGTAAAATCATTCACCCCTTATTTCAGCTATATTTAATGCAATTGTATCACGGATCCGGGAAAAGCGTGTGGGTCAGCAGGTTACTCAATAAATATCAATTTAAAACTAGTTATAAACGTATTTTTTACTGACTGACGCATAAACGGTTTTAGGGTGCTTGAAACGTAAATCGGAAAAAGTTGTGAAATCCCCCAAAATTGCGGAAGGTTTATACTTCTGCAAAATGAAAAAAAAATTCATGTTTAACAATTTCACCCAAATAGTTTCACAGCCTGCTTAACATTATTTATTTTGAGTTGTGAAAAAAAAAAAAAAAAAAAAAAAATCAGATTCCTCGAATATACGCCTTTTAAATGAATTTCGTTAATCTAACACCAGAGGAATGCGAAAAGGAATGCATAATATATATTTAAACATTCTTAATTAAACATAAATTACATTTTTTTCAATGAGAAATTTTCTCTCTTACGTCATTTATAAACCTAAATTATGTTGAATAAATACCCATCTAAAACTAGTTACAAATCTAATTTATAACTGACGGTATGAACAGTCTTAAAGTGCTTGAAAAACAGAAGGGAAACTTTAAAACACGCACACATCAAAAAGAAAAAAATAATAAACAGAAAATTACGGAAGATTTATATATTTCTGCAAAATGAAAATAATTTTATATTGTAAAATTTCACTCAAATAATTCCGCAACATTATTCATTCAACATTATTTATTCTAAACTCATTCGTTATTTTGCGAACGAAATAAAATGCAGTTTTTTATAAAGCATTACTTTGAATGCTCTTTATGAAACTAATATAGACGTATTACACAATTGAATAGATATTTATATAGATGATAAAATTGAATCGGAATTACATCGAAGTGTATAATATAAAGGAAACATATGACTTTTAAAAGAATCCCTGCCGGCTCAGCCTACAGGCACAGGTAGATTTCGAAATTAAGTACTAATTTCAACAACAAAAACTAAATCATGATTAGATATAAAGCCACTTTAACAATTTTGTCTGGCCGCTTTTGACGAGTTTTTAATTTCATTTTTTAGCCCAGTGGTAGGGGAGGAAAAAAGGCCGAATTCGGAATTAATTGGGGGAAAGCTGGAAATTGTTTTAATCCAATTAGTTTTTGTCTGGAATGAATGTGCTACGTTTTCGCCTCGTAGTAGGTGAGCATTCGAAAATATGTACAGAGTTATAGTAAAAAAACACGTTTTTTTTTTTTTATTCCATAACAATATCTTAAAACAGCTAACTCTGTCAAAAACATTATCAATGCAAATGTTGTAGAGCTCAAAATTCTGAGTAAAATGAGAACCTACACTTAATATTTTTGTTGAACATTAAGGTCACAATTCTATTTTAAAATTTTAGACCCGTGGTCAGGGGGTTGAGCTCAGAATTAATTAGGAGAAAACTGGAAAATATTTTACTCCCTTCAGTTTAGGTCTAAAATGAACGTACTATGTTTTCTTCCTCGTACTTGGGTGAATGTTAGAAAATATGTACATATTTATTTTCGAAAAACACGTTTTTTTAATTACCTTAAAAATATCTCAAAACAGCTAACGCTATAAAAAACATTGTCATTACAAATGTTGTACAGCTTAAAATTTTGAATAAAATGAGTACCATCATTAATATTTTTGTTCAACATTAAGGTCACAATTCTATTTCAACATTTTTCAAATCAAGAGCTTGAAGTCAGGAGGAGACTAAGTTTACTTAAGAATATCTCAAAATTGCAGTCTTAATATTGAACAAAAATATTAAGTGAAGGTACTCATTTTATTCAGAATTCTAGGCTCTACAACTTTTGTGTTGACAATGTTTTTGATAGAGTTAGCTGTCTTGAGATATTGTTAAGTTAACTTGGTCTCTCATGGCTACAAGCTCTTGGTTAGCGATTAAGGCAAAATTTTGAAATAGAATTGCGACCTTAATGCTGAACAAAAATTTTAATGATGGTACGCATTTTATTCAGAATTTTAAGCTCTACAACATCTGTATTGGCAATGTTTTTTTTATAGAGTAGCTGTTTTGAGATATTGTTAAGGTAATTAAAAAAAAGTGTTTTTCGAAAATAAATATGTACATATTTTCTAACATTCACCCAATTACGAGGAAGAAAACATAGTACTTTCATTTTAGACCTAAACTGAAGGGATTAAAACAATTTTCAGTTTTCTCCAAATTAATTCTGAGTTCAAACCCCTGAGCACGGTTTTAAAACTTTAAAGTAGAATTGTGACCTTAATGTTCAACAAAAATATTAAGTGTGGGTACTCATTTTACTCAGAATTTTAAGCTCTACAACATCCGTATTGACAATTTGTTTGACAGAGTTAGTTGTTTTGAGATATTGTTATGGTATGCAAAAAAACCTGTTTTTTGACTATAAATCTATACATATTTCGTAACGCTCACCTAGTACGAGGCAGAAAACATAGCATATTCATTCTAGACCAAAACAGAAGGGATTAAAACAATTTCCAGTTTTCCCCTAATTAATTCCGAATTCAACTCCCTAACCAATGGGCTATTTATATAAGAGCTGGTTTTATGAGAATCCTGCTAAGGCGGTATTCAAAGAATGCTCTTCCATGCTCAACAACACGAAATTTCCTGACACATTTTCAGATTCACTTTTAAAAGAAAAAAACATGAAATTTGCTGATGTGATTTTTGAGGAGATTTATAAGCGACCTGTTTTTTTTTGTTGTTGTTGTTGTTGTTGGTGGTGGTGTTTTTTCGTTCAATTAATTAGAACTTGATTTATAAACAATTATTTTCTCAGAAGGACAACATTTTTCGTTTCAAACACAATCGCTTCGGGAAATTCGGTTGAAAATGCCCACTTTGGCAACATTCTTTCAAATATATTCTGCCTCTATCAAAAAATCGACCATTACGGTTACATTATATTGTTTCTGAATAAGAAAACCTACCAACTGGATGCGTTTGAGAGCAAAAATGAATTTGAAAATGAGTCAGAAAATCAGCAGTTTGGATTTGAGTACACCCTTAATACGATGATTTTTTCTTCAACCGCTATGTATTTTTAATTTGTTTTTGCTGTAAGATTTGGTCCTATCAGAAACGTGTCAATATAAAAGTTATATATAATATTAAGAAGATATATAATATTTTCATGGGGATTTTATATCTTGCGAATTGACGAAGTTATGGATTTTTTTCTTCTTCCACCCCTTCGCCCCCCTTTTTGTTTTCGTTTTTAATTTTTTTTTCGTTATGAATTGGTCCTATAAAAACTTGTCATATAAAAGTTGTAGATAACATTAAGAAGATTTATAATAAATTTAATTGGATTTGATATCTTGAGAATTCACGAAGTATTAATTTTTTCTCCCCAAACCCTATTTTTTCGCCCCTTTTTCCCATTTTTTATTTTATCAGAAATCTGCCATGCATAAATTGTTGGCCCTTCTTTTAGAAATAATATTAACTTTAAATTGATTCGATATGTATTATAATTAAGAAGTTATGGGGTTTTTTCGGTTTTCCTAAAACCCCTCCCTATTTCCATCCCCATGGTAAGATTTTGACCATTAACGAACTTGACCGAGATGTTATGCTCCTTGATTTCATGTATCAGTTTGGAAGAGATCTGTGCAGAATTATGGAAGTTATCATGCCTATAAAAAAGTGATATACATAGATAGATATATAAAGTTTTTTACTGATGGTGGTTTTGGGCTCTAGGGGTCAAGATCGGTGTAGATCTGCAAAATTTTTTCAGAAATTCCAACATAGGGTAGAATTCAATTGGTAGTACTTCATTCGAAATCTACCTAAAAAGGAAAAATGAATCTATGGGCTTTAATTTTAATTTCCATATTAAAATTTTGTTGAATAAATAACAGTTTAAAATTAGTTATAATTTTTTATAATTGACTACCGCAAAAACGGTATAGATATGCTTGAAAACACAGATAAAATCAAAGTCCTTATAAACCACAAAAAAGCGGACAATGAAAATGTCTCTACAAAATGAAAATATTTTCATTCATTTTTAAACTTCATTCAAATAATTTCGCAACTTCTTTAACATAATTCATTTTGAATTGTGAAACAATCAAAATTCGGATTTATGCAACTCTTGAGTGGGCTTTGTTAATATATCATGAGCATATTACAAAAATATAATAAAGAATTTTTTAAAACATCCTTAATTAAATATAAATTACATTTCTTGAATGTGAGTATTTTTCTCTTTTGCATAACTTATAATAAGTTTTACAGTAAGCTACCTAGCTATAAGGTATTCCACATTTCAAAATGAATATCTTAGCGGCATTTACAATACAGAATTTTAATGGTGACCTACGAACTGATGAAATTTAAAGAAGCTAATCTTTTGCCTACTTAATTTGTTTTCTGTAACGCTATGCATTACAAGGTTACCCAATACAAATGAATAAGAAGATATTATACGTGTTGCAAGAACAAGTGGTTAGATTGGTAATATCAAACAGGCTCTAAAGCGATATTAGATACGAAAAAATTCTCCAAACTTTAGTAGCGCATGCTCTCATTTTTCCGTTATTTTAACAGAATTATGCAATTGCAAATAAAATTATTTTGAATTGTATTTAGAAAATATAAATTTAAATAAAGTTATATTAAAATATTTAATATTTATTGAATCTCACTTGGTAGTCGGAAGGTTCAGAATGTTTTGCAAATATAAACATTTCTTTTTGCAGTGGTCCATCACTGTAAAAAAAAATGGTAACGTACCATGTAAAATCCAGGAACGTTTCACCTTTTATCAGGTTTTCAGAATAATTTAGCTCTTTCCTGTGAAATTCTGGTTTTCTTATCTGAAACGTTCCTGAACAAAAGTTGGAAACAGCAAAACGCTGCGGCCGCCATTTATTTATTTATTTATTTATTTTTTTTTTTTTGCTATAATCCGTTGCTCGCGCGCGAGTGTCGAAAACGAATTCCTTAAATGAATGTAAAAAAATCAATATGGAATGCAAATAAATCAATAGACGACATATCTTTAACGAGCAGACTGTGTAAAAAAAAATACACATGTTATTTGGATCTCCATTAACCAGGGGACCATCAAATATGATTCTCACCAATTTTGATTAATTTAAAGTATGTTTTAGAGTTCTTATCTCTAATTATTCTTGTGAAAGGATTTCTTCAAATGGGCCTTAGATTTTCAGAAATTAGATGCCGAGTTTTAGCATACGTTTCAAATACCCATTAGTTTGCAGCTCTCAACGTGTCTTTCGTGGTGTGGACGCAGAAAGCTCGCACGCCACCCGTACGGCCCGAGTTCGATGCTACCTCTTGACTTTTTTTTTCTTTTTCAATTAATGTTATATTTTAACACTTTATTACAATTTGATTTAAATTTGACATATATTTGACACTTTGAATTGCTGCAAATTTGAATTTTTTTATTTTCGGAAAAAATATACAATTACGTTTAGGTTTTTTTTTTCATGAAAATTTATATGTATTTTATCTAACTTGTAAACTAACATAATTACACTGACGAAAATCCAAAATATTTTATGTCTAGATTTTTTTTCTAATTATTATTTACATTTATATATTTTTATATTTTAAGCAAAGTTCAGAAACAATATATCACATATATATTTACTTTATTGAATTTTAACTGAAAATTTATTTTTTCGTGTAAATTATAAATAATAATTTTGATGTCAATTTCAAAATATTTTTTCATTCTAACAAATAATGATAATAAAGCGAAAATTGTCAACTGGAAATGTAAAAATCGTCTGCGGATCCCGCATGCTGTGAAATGTCAGTAATGTCATAATGAAGGGAACGAACATCCAGAGTGAATTATGTCAGCCAGGTATCGGTCCGGATAGCCTAACAGGTAAGGCATTGGTACGGCACGCCAAGTATCCAGGTTCGATCCCTGGTCTGGACATTTTTCGCTCTGTTGAAATAAACTTCAACTGTGCTACTCCAGCCTTGAATATGTCAGTAATGTTTTGCTGTCAACAGAAATATTCCTGGTATTTCGCAGGAAACTTACTGGCATTTCTGTAGAAAGTTTTTAACATATACAGTAAAGTTCCAGTCATTTTCAAGAAATGTTTCTTGGAAATAATGGGCAACTCAGCTGCCCATTTTTTCCCAGGAACGTTGCGGAATTTTTTTTACAGTGATTGCTAAAAGTTTCACGGCCATTACTCAGGTTTAGGATGCTTTGATTTATTTTTTAAACTACAATTAAAATTTTGGACTGATATTGAGAAATATGACTGCAAAATCAAATAACGTTAGTAGAATAATGTAATAAAAATAGAGTTAAAAAATAATAATTACAACTTTTAATTTAGGAACTGAAAGAAAATTTCTTTAAGAAGTCGTTAATAGCACCTTCAACATAGATTATGAAGTTTTGAAAAAAAATGTTGTGCGATAAAAGCAAAACAAACAGGCGTCAATAAAAATCTTACTTTTTTGATAAATCTGAGAACATTAGACTTCCTCGACTGCATGCGATTTTCTTTGTGCTAAAAATCTATCTTGTGTTCCATACCTAACATAAATTATCGCAGAGCATAATCAAGGAAGAGTCATATTGAACACAGAAAAAATAAAGTATATGTATTTATTCTATTTGTCAGTTTGTATGTATACGTTTCAATTCTAATAAAGTCCATTTACGAAAAATGTAGTTACAATGTTAAAGTGAACTACAGCCCGTTCTTTCATAGAACCACACAAAATAATCTAAATAGAATGGTAATATCAATTGTGTTTTGTTTTTCCATAAAATGAATTTAAGTGATACATTGCTAAAACTTTCAAGATACCCATGTTTACATTGTTTTGCTTTATTTCTAATACTACAATTAATTTCTGGGTCATAATGAGAAATATGACTGCAACATTAATTAAAGTTAACAGAATAAGGTAATTAAATAGAATTATAAAATAATAATTATAATTTTTAATTTGGTAACTGAAGGAAAATTGCTTTAAGAATTCGTTACTTGAACCTTCAACGTCGATTAGTAAGAAAACAAAGATAGTGCGATAAAGGCAAAACAAACTGGAATTTTCCTTTTTTGATAAATCGGGGAACATTAGACTTCCTCGACTGCATACCCCCCCCCTTTTTTTTTTTCTTTTTTTGTCCTAAAAATTTATCTTGTGTTCCATATCTAACATAGAATATTGCAGAACATATTCAAAGAAGAGTCATATTGAACACAAGGAAAAAAATGTTTATGTTTTTATTCTATTTATTTTGGACTGCCGCCCGTCCTTTTTATAGAAACACACATAATAATGGGAATACAAACATATTATCGACTATGTTTTGTTTATATTTAAAATGCATTTAAAAAAATTACTATAAAACATGCACAAATGATTTAAGAAAATAATTTCATCAAAAACTAAACTCATAGTACTTGAATAACATGTAATTTGGTATGTTATATTTCACACGGCCGAATTTTTCCTCTTCAAATTCTAATGACAAATTTTTGACCTAGTGCTTCTTTAAGTCCAATAATATGCCAGTGCTATCATCAAATGACCACTCTTTTATATTAGCATAAATAAATAAACCACCCAGTTGGCATTTTCTTATAAAATTCATTTATATTCACCCACTTCCAGCGTTATTAATATGGCCCTGACATGCAATAATTTTATTATAAAAGCATTTTGGTAACTGTAAATATTAAAAGATGTTGTTTAATGTATATTTATACATTTGAGATGTATTATTGCATAAAGAAGGCTTTGTTCTAATGATTTATCATAAAATAAAAAAAACCCTCAAAAGTTATTAATTAATAAATTAGAATCAAGGTAAAATTGCTTGCTTAAAATATTTATGAAGGCATTGGTAGTTATCGTCATTCAGGTATTTTTACTAATAAAATATTGCTTGTTTCCACTTTCCTTATTCATAAATGTATATTAATAACTTTTGTAAACTAAAAGAAAAAAGTTTTTAAACTTGAGTACGTTTGACTGAATCTTAACTTGCCCTAAAAGTATGTGTTCCAATCTGCTCCATTTTTTTGTCTTCTGGTTTTGCAATTTCCGCCTGTTATGCTTGAGATTACAATATTAAAATTTTTAACTCATATTTGTTTGATAGATATGTGTATTTTAATATTTCACGATTCTTTTTTAAAATGTTTATTCTTTATATTAAATAATACTTATAAATCAGTCAAATAACGTTATTGCAACTTTGTGAAAGCAAAGAAATTGATAAAAATTCTAATATGTTCACCGCAAGAATTTCAAAATACACTCAGGAGTAGATTACGCTACCAACTATCAAAGACAATAGTGTTTATTTATTATAGAAGTTCAGAAATATAAGCTACCCCGGCGGGGCCCTCTATAACCTTCAAAAATTAGTTTCACGATATGAACGTCTTATTTATATGAACTGTTAATGTTTGTATATATGCACACATTCCTACTCCCATTCCCTCCCTACACGCACATACAAACAGACCGATAGCATTTTTTAAGTATTTATTCATAACTAAATTTAATTATCGGTAATAGAATCTTGTTTTAAGGAAGGAGTTAAAGAAGAAAATTAAGAAAAATTTTCAAATAACTGAGGAAATATGTTTTCAACATGAGTATTTTTATTGAAGAATTATATGATAGAAAAAGAAAAAAAAGTTCGAACGCTTAGAAGATTACCGAAGATTTTGTCTTCAAATTTACAATTTAAATACATCTCATTTACCATTTTCAGCTCATCCAGAAAATTTTAGATGTCGTTTTTCACCTTTTTTTCTCATCAAAAAACGTAAAAAAAAAAAAAAAAAAAAAAAAAAAAAAAAAAAAGAAAAAAGAAAAGAGAAGAAAGAAACGAAAAAAAAAAAAAAAAATTTACATGTGTCAAAACTAGCTCAAAAAATTAATAAATGGGAAACGTTAAAAATACTCATAAGAAAATGAAAAGTTCTTAAAATTTATAAAATTGAATGAGATTTATTTCAGAAAAATAAGATTTAGTTTTAAATGACTTATTTAGTTCGTTGCTTTATATTTGAAATGCAGGTCCACCAAACTAAATATGCTTCATCATCAATTCTTTTTATTGTTTCCTTTTAAATCTGAATTAGTGTCTTCTCCTCTTTGTATGACAAAGCATATTTTAGGAGAAGAGGAAATGCTACTTATTCCAAGTACCAAAATGGCTGCGGCAAATGAATTAATAATCCACTGTGATTCGCTTATTTTCGAGTGACAATAAAAATATTCGAAATAAGTTATCGGATTAGATATTTAGATTTTTGCTGAGAAAAGCGTTGTGTAGTTACTATTATTGATATTTGCTGTAGTATTTTAAATCTGGGTTTATTGCGACTTAAATGCCGTATTTAAAATTTTTACAGAGCATCAGGTAAATTAATAATATCATTGTAATTAAAGCGTTATAAAAATAATAATTTCATATGGGTTTAAATATTGCAGTTTTTAGAGCGGTTTATACTGACTTACGTTTTCATGTAAATGAATGAAAATGACATTTTAATATTAATTCCAAGTTCCTTGACATTTATTATCTGTCTATCTGAGCTATAGTCTTTGTATGACAATCATATTACAGTGAAGAGGAAATGCTACTTATTCCAAATACATGCTGCGACAAATAAATGATGCGATAAAGGATTGAATACTTCACCACGAATCACTTAAATTTTGAGTGACAATAAAAATAATTAAATAAGTTACCAGATACAACAGTCTAAAAACTTCAGATTTTAGATGTTTAGATTTTCGCTGAAAAAATAGTTGTGTAATTACTATTATAATTAGTTGTAGTAGTACTTTTAAATTTGATTTAATGAGCTTAAAATTTCATATTTAGCAATTTCTTAGTGCATCAAATAAATTAATAATACCATTGCAACTAAAGCTACATAAAAATAGAAAATCCTCATAAAATAATATATTGTTTAGATACTGATGTTTTTAAAGTGATGTATATTGACACAAACTTTAATTTAATTGAAGAAAAGATGCATAAAAAATATTAATTCCAATTACATGATATGTATTATTTATCCATCAATAAATCAGCTTACACACATGTATGTTAGGGGTGTCCATAAATATCGCCGTATCTGAGCGCTTTAGAGGCCAATCTATTGGGGAAAATGTAACACTATTTGCTGTATTTTCATGTTGAAGCATACGGTTTCGATTTCTAAATAAAAAAAATATCAGTACCAAAATTCGCCACAAGACGGAAATTTGACACCACAGAAGTAATATTTGTGATAAATTAATCCGTAATTACCATACGAAACTGCAAACACAAAATTTCTTCACAATAAATAGCAAAGTTTATTGTTAATTACATATGCGATTCAATGTGACCACTGTTCAAGTATTCCAATATTTGAACTGTAGTCACATTGAATATTCCGGTGTTTATATTCCTGTACGTGAATATTCCAATAAATTTATGCTCACTAAGCAGATTAAAGGATGTTTTAAAATAAAATGCTAAACTTATATTTCATGATAAAAACTAAATTAACTATTAGGTATATCGAATTCCTGTGTGTAGTATGTGCAGGATGTTTCAGAAAAGTGGGACAAACTTTTAGAGATAATATACGATTCCACTACAACAAACAATTTTAGTATAGTAAACAAGAGGCATGATTTATTTATTCACTCAACCTATACAGGGTATCACAACTCTCCAATCAGAAGCCGGATTTTTGCTCCCATTTTTAACAATAATGAAGATAGCTAAACAGCACCGAAAACTGGCGATAAGTACAATTAAAATAATAAAACTTTGTAAAAAATCACCATAAAATAAAAACAATACATAGGACGCGTTTCGAGTAAAAAATATTAACAGATCGTCATCAGCTAAAGTAAACACGCGTCCGTAAGGGGGCAAGGTCAAAAATGAACTGAAAGGTAGAGAGTAGAGCTTGCAAAGACTGCGACAGATGGCGCTAACTGAAAGGAGAACATGCAGAGGACGAAAGTGTTGCCAAAATGATAGAAGAGAAATTGATACGGAAAAATTGGAAATAAAAGAAATAAACAAAATTAAAATAAAATAAAAGAAGTAAATTAAAATATATATAAATATAAATAATAATAATAAAGAAAGAAATATAAAAGAATAAAACAAGAAAAAACAAAAAGAACCTTTTTTTACAAACCTTTTTTTAGAAAATAAAAAGAAAAGAAACAAGAGAAGAGGGAAAAGAATTACAAAAGTAATTTCCACGCTGGAGAGAGGAAAGGAGAGGATAAGAGATCATTGACAAGATTATC
The DNA here is from genome assembly GCA_963932465.1 of Maratus speciosus. Taxonomy (NCBI): domain Eukaryota; kingdom Metazoa; phylum Arthropoda; class Arachnida; order Araneae; family Salticidae; genus Maratus; species Maratus speciosus. Next base: position 406,270,387 of record OZ010796.1, read on the forward strand.
AGAACTTTTAGAAATAAAATATGCTTCATGAAAATCCAAGTGAGAGGGAGAGGCAGGGAAAGAAATAATTCCTTGCTCTTGCAATTTAGGTTATATTGGTCAAACAAAGAGAGCTTTAAAATTCAGATTAGGCGAGCATCAGAGGTATATTGCAAATCAAGAAATCTCTAAATCTTCGATTGCTTCTCACTGTTGGACTTCCAGTCATTGTTTCAATTTCTCCATGGCCAAAATTATTTCTTCCCTTGCCTTTCCCTCTCATTTGGATTTTCATGAAGCATATTTTATTTCCAAAAATTCTGATAATCTTGTCAATGATCTCTCATCATCTCCTTTCCTCTCTCCAGCGTGGAAATTACTTTTGTAATTTTTTCCCCTCTTCTCTTGTTTCATTTCATTTGGTTTAAAAAAAGGTTCTTTTGTTTTTTTCTTGTTTTATTCCTTTATATTTCTTTATTTATTATTATTATTTATATTTATATATATTTTAAATTACTTCTTTTATTTTATTTTAATTTTGTTTATTTCTTTTATTTCCAATTTTTCCCTATCAATTTCTCTTCTATCATTTTGGCAACAATTTTGTCTTCTGCATGTGCTGCTTTCAGCTAGCGCCATCTGTCGCATTCTTTGCAAGCTCTACTCTCTACCTTTCAGTTCATTTTTGACCTTGTCCCCTTACGGGCACATGTCTATTTTAGCTGATGACGAGCTGTTAATATTTTTAGCTCGAAATGCATCCTATGTATTGTTTTTATTTTATGATGATTTTCTACAAAGTTTTGTTATTTTAATTAATTATGAAGATATTTTAACAAAATTTTCACCAGTCTTACCTCGCGTGTGACGTGCCGGCATCAAGGGACGTGGTGGAAGTAGCCACCAGCTTTATACAAAGAGTACTGAACTAGACTTTTACATATGGTCTCACTAACCGCAACACTGGGCACTTCCACCACTTTTCGTGGTGCCATTGCGTTTAACACAAAGTTTGATATTTCTGTTGATAATTTTAATCAATTTTTTTGTTTCCTCTTAAAGACATGTAAAAAAAGAAAAAAAAAGAAAATAATATTCGGCACCATGCTTTTTTGACTGAATAAATATATTTTGATAATACATTTCCAAAAAAAAAATTGTGTTGTAGTGTGCTGTACCTCTTTTTAAAATTTGTCCCATCATTTCTTCCGCCCCACTCTCCTTTCACGCGCGTTACAAGCAGACCGATAGATTTAGTTTGAAATTCATTTATAATTAAAAGTGCCTATCTACAGTGGATAGTTTTTAAATGAAACAAATGAGCAAAGAGAATATAATTTTTTTTATATATATATAATGGCACGGAGCACCTGGAAAAGGGAAGGGGACAAGGTATTACGTTTTTTTTTCTGATTTAAATAAGTTTATTCATAGAAATATTTTAACTAAAGGACAATTGTTTTTAAGCAAAAATCACGTTATCTCAAAAATTCATTACACCCAAAGCTCAATAGAATTAAATGAATAAACCTAGGATGGAGCAAGGAAAACTTTTACCACTTTCTAGCTTCCAAGAGCTGTGGTTCAAACGCTACAGGAAGGGTATATTTATATTTGTATTTCTAATCTTAAATTTTATCCGTTAGGGTATCATAAAACCTGTATAACCAATTCAATATGTTTTTGTCTTGGAAACCCTTAAACAATCAGCATCTAATCTCTTATCTCTTCTACGCACAGCAGGCTAAACATACTTCCCTCGAAATTTGAAATAGAACAGGAAGTTTGTGTCGAATGTAATCAAAATCACGTTAAGGTGAAAGTGAAAACTGGTGTTATGAACAGTACAGAAAAAATCTGTAGTGTGAAAATATTCAAAGTACAAAGTAAAATTAAAGGGCTACGTAAATTTTGACGAGACCAACCAAAGCTTAAAAAAATGAAAGTAAATTAAAACTTTTAGTTTTAATTCTTTCTTTTATGATTCAATAGTTTGTTTTGCTTCTGATGTATCCCTATTAATAAGGAAATATAATTTCAATGCCGTATGAAAATTTATATTAACTGACTTTATAATGGACGCAATTATTATTATTATTATTTTTTTTTTTTGCCATTACCGCCGAGATATTGGTACTTAAGTAAAAATATTTATAGTATAACACCGGTATTACAGAAATATTGACTTCTCATCGGAAATGTTTCAATGACTACCTAAATGTTTCACACGTTTCCACAATACTATTACCTAAGTATTTCACTAATATTGGTGTTTCATTAGGTATTTTATAATGTTTTTCCAAAAACTTCCCAATACTAGATAAATTTGGCAGACAATAATGGCTATATATTTCCAAAAAATAAGCAACTCGGTACAGCCGCAATATTATACAAAGTTGCCTGACACCATGCCAAAATTATTTCGGTACTACGGTTGTCTTACATTTCTTTTTTTTTTATGAAGAAATTTCAACCTCTGATTTATAGTTAATCCATCACATTATTGGTGACTAAAATAAATTACGCTCCTTTATCATGCTCTTTGTATCTATTAAGAATATTTGAAACAATCACTGTAAAAAACAGAGTTTCAGACCATTGATATATAAGGAAAATGATTTTTGTCGTGAAACAAAAATTCATTACAAACAGTAACTGTGATCCACTATCAAGGATTCTTTTATTTTTCCTTATTTCACTTTTGGCTAGTATAACATGCTATTATTAACAAAGATTTCTATCTGTTCCTGGCGAATTAAAAAAATGTTTGCATTTTGGATTAGAAAAGGTGTACAATATTTTAAAACGTATGATTCCTTATTTTCATTCTGGAAATAAATTTTTAAGAAATTATTTATGATAAAAAACGACGGGAATTTGAAGGAAATAAAATGAGTTTATCGCGCAAATTGCAAGATTACAATGTATTTCACAAAAGTAATTCTGGAAACTTTCATGAAAAGCATACATTTTAAGAGGCTTGCAATTCATAATTCCACTCAATGTTTCAATGTGCGCGCATATATTTTGAATGCACACACACACACGCACACACAAACACACACACATATATATATATCCATATAATTTGAAAACAATAATAAAAAATATCTGTAAACTTATACTTAATGATCGAATTGTTTTTGACAAATTTTCATGTCGTGACGAAAAACAACTTCGTCAAGAATGATTTTTTTTGTTTACTTATCTATAGAAAACTGTGCAAGATAAGGTCAGTTTAGTTAACACACACACACAAATGCATTAAAAAAAAATATTGATGACTCGGCCAGCGGTTGGAGTAAAACTCAATAATTCATTTATAAGAGTATAAAAACAACGATATTTGACACAACGTTGAAACAACGATATTGATTATCATAAAGGTAGAATACCGTGTGGTTCTTTTTTCATATCTTTATATACATTAAAAAAAGAAAAAAAAATGTATGAAATACGACTGTAATACTAAAACACATTATATCCAGAAAGAAACCGGCACGATTGCCTTCCTAATGTATTTGTGTACAAATTGCTAATTTTCTATTATATAGAATAAGAAGGGGGTTTTTAGCAGCATAGTATAACTATACAGTAAAGAAATAAAATAGATCCATTTGACCATTTAACTATATTTTTATATCATATAAAGGTTATTTATAATATTTAAATATAAAAATATGTAGCATTGAATTTTTAATTCGAATGCATAAGCAATAGTTAAATTTCAACAAAAAATTATGGTAACGAATTATGATTTAAAAATAAATTATGCCCGAGAAAAATAATGTAGTACTTTATACGCCCATATATTATTCGTTGATGCATATTAAAATCGTGAAAAATGGCAGTAAATTACAATATTAATCACAAAATTCTTTTTTACACGAATATTTACCAGTTGTAATGAAGAAGTTTGAAGAAAACCATTTTAGCAGAAGAAATTTATTTGAAAAAACAGTAGCTATTATAGCCGACATACACAAATAGCACAAGGGGTTCAGAGAATATTATAAGAAGAAAAAATCTGTATTACTCTATTACACGCTACACATAAACAATAATAAAAAAAAAAAACAGTTACTTGCCGAGCGGGCCCCAAAATAAGCTTTAGATAAATTATTACTGATGAATTGATTCATTGATGTTTTTTAAGCACTTTTATTTTTTAAAAGTTCGTATTTTAGTTCTGCATTGTACAGTCGTGGAAAAAAAAAGCAAACATCCCCTACTAACTCTGCAGCTAATTATAATAGACGAAATTTACTGGTATCAAACGATCGGAAATAAAGTCTACTTTTAAATGATGTATATAAAATTTGCTTAAAAGGAGGGAGGGGGGGGGGGGAGGGGGTAAATGCAAATAAAAACCTGACAAAACTTTGATTTTTTTTTTCAAAGGCAATACCCAATTTTAACAATATATTTTAAATCTTCGGTTCAAATTATGCCTAGAAACGAAATTTCAAGTCATTTGGATAATAATTTTTTGTATTATAAACATTCAAAATTTAGAGCTTCTAATGTTAAATTACATTTATATATTTTTATTAATATCCCCTGAAATTATAATCCTAATGTGATTTTTTTTTTTTTTTTTTTTTTTTTGCTTGGTCATAATACTAAAAAAACAAACAAACATAAATACATTGAATTTGTAATAATAATAAAAAAAATATATAACATGAATTATGAAATTAATATTCGAAAAAATATGATACTACAATTCTTTTGATAAATTTATATTTATTTTGTCCTGCTTGATGCGAATTCTCAATTTCAATTTTTTCTTCAAAGTAAATTTTGAATTATGAGTAAAAAAACTCAAAATGATGGTATAACCTTTTGAGGGGCAAGCAATATTCTCGCTGTAATATTGAATTCTCAGCGGAATAATCGTCTACAGTAGCTGTCTATGGAGAAGCCTGATGAAATCATGTTCAGATCTCTGATGTTCAGAAAAGCATAATTAAAAAAAAAAAAAAAAAAAAAAAAAAAAAAAAAAAATACTCATTTTATTGAAACATTTCGGCTGGCAATAGTTGAAACATATTAAGAGTGTGAAACGGTCCTATTGGCGAGAAACAGTATACATTAATAGAAGTGACATAGTCATTCTATAGCATTTGAACAATCGAGTGCCGAACTTCAATTTGGATACAGCCCCTAAGATATGCTCATTTTAAAATAATTAATTTCTCGAAAACTAATCATACGAATTTCATGAAAATTTGGATTTAGGCTAATTGAAGGGTGTAGAATATAGTTATGGTGTCAAGCTTGGGTATTGCTATTGAAAAAACAAAATTTGGGTTCGTTTTCATGTGTAGATGGCCCCCTAAGTAAATTTGACATCATTTAAAAGTAGACTTTATTTCCAATCGTTTGGTACCAGTAACTTTCTTCTACAATAATTTGTTGCAGAGTTAGTAGGAGGTGTTTACTGTTTTTATTCCACGACTGTACATAGCACCCGTTTAACGTTTAAATGGTTTAGCATCGAATCCATGTCAGTGATTGTTAACTATGATAAAAAATAGTAAAAGTAGCTATTCCCCTGATTCTGAATCCTGAAAAGAATGTAGCACACTTTATATGTTGAAAGTTTGTAGCTACATATTATAATCCTAAATTATGGCAGCGAAATACAACAACTGTCATAAAGTATCTTTCTCCAAAAATATTACAAGTAACAATTCATAAGTTTAAAATACTCTTTATTTTAGATTTTTTTTTTTAAGAAAAAGGAACTACTATAAACGATTTACACAAATAGAACCCAGAATGGAGAAAATGTTGTAAAAAAGTGCTTAGTTTATTTGAGAAAATAATAACTATTATAAATGATATACAAAAATGAAACAAGAGGTGTAGGAAATATTATATGAAAAAAAAAATATCTATGACACTCTACAACCTTAATACATAAATAATAATAATAATAATGAAAACAACTTCCTGTCGTATAGACATAAAAATAAGCTTTGGCTATTTCTAATGAAGTGATTCAAAAATGTTTTTAAGTACTATAAAATATTTGTAACTAACCATTATTTGTAGTTACATATTAAAATCGTATAAAAGGTCAACAAAAAATAACCCTAATAGTAAAATTGTTTTCTACGCAAATTTTTACCAGTTACAATCCAGAAGTTTGAAAAACAATTCAGCTTAGGCAAATTTCTGAAGAAATAGGAAATGAAAGAAAAAAAAGTTCTTTAAATGATACACATCAATAGAATAAAAGGTTTAAAAATGCATTATAAGAAGAATAATCTATATTACTCTACTATACTCGATACATAAATAGAAAATATATAAATAAATTTTTTAAAAAATTGTCGTCGAAGTATAAAAATAAACTTTAGAAAAACTATTTCTAATGAAGTGATTCATCTATATTTTTTAAACACTTTCACTAAAAAGTGCATATTTTACGTCTGTATCATACAACGCTTCCGTTTAACTTTTAAATTGTTTATCGTCGAATCCATGTCAGTGATTTATGTGAACAGAGGGTTTGCACTGTGATAAAAATGCAAAAATAGATGCTCCCCTTATTCTGGTTCCTGATCCATTGGGGAATAAAAAAGAGCTTCTTGGATTGCAGTTACAGCGTATTTGCTATGTGAGATGTGGAAGAATATATTGCTCCCGGAGCTGTTTGATTCTTTGATGATTTCGAAACAGAATTGGCTTTGATTTTTGTTTAAACGAGCGGCTGTCGTTCAAGTAACATTGGGAAGATCTTTGCTTTTATAAAATTTTATATATTACCTCGGATAAAGATAAGCTTAATGCATATAAGAGTAAATAAAATGAATTTAATTTTTTTTTTTTTTTTTTTTTTTTTTTTTTTTTTTTTTTTTTATAAATCTGCGTGACCTTATATATCTTATACTATGTAGCATATAACTGGACTAAAAAGAATACGAATAATTACGTTGATTAAAATATGCTGTTAACATCGAGCAAAGTAGAAAAAAGAAAATTGATGTAGAGATTTAAGCATTATGAAATACTTAGTGAAGAGATAGATAATTAAATTGAAGTAAATCATTAAAAAAACAAGTAGTTAGTAGTTTCAGTAGAAAACGAATAAGAAATATAATAAGAAACCGTGAAAACTAAAATTGACCTAAGAAATTTAAGAATATTGCTATAATAACGGACAAATATCTTACTATTGAGATGAATTTAAATACAAAACACAGTATTACAATCGAGGCATACACAGTTATAATATATATGTTATAATATACATGAAAGCTGAGAGGAATCGTTTTGAATGTATTGAATCAAAATCTAAAAAAAAAAAAAAAAAAAAAAAAAAAAAAAAAAAAAAAAAAGAGAGAGAGAGAGAGAGAGAGAATTTTAGTGAGTAATTTTCCAAGAAAAAATGTATCTTTTTATAAAAAAAAAAAGTTTAAAGAACCAAATTTTACTTATTTTATGTGTATTTATTTCGACATAATGCGATAAATACTTACTTAATAATACAAAAAGATAAAAATATAAGCTAATTTTACATATATATAAGATGTAACTTCCCGATATTTTGTAACGTCGCTGTTTAATTTTTATTTTTTTCTGCATTTTTTTGGCGCAACTCAATTTTATAAAACTTAAAGAATTTTTGTCTTGATCATCTCGATAAAAAAGGAATTACCCTCTAATTTTGAATATTTTTAAAATGACACTCATTTCGATGTTGCTTTAAATATTCTCGAGCAGTATACTATATTTTTATATTTCTTTCCGTTTTCAACATTATTTTATTTCATCTACCACTTGAACCTTCTCCCAAAAGCGTTTAAAAACGTTTTTTATTGTTCATTATTAAAAGAAACCATTAAAAGTGTTTAAAAGAAATTGGCTCTCACTCCTGAGTTCAGTAATAAGAACGTAATTACAAACGTCATAAGAAAACTCTCCTTTGTATAATGTTTATTGGAATTTGATATAATTACTCAACAACAAGTATTAATTTTGCTTAATGAATCGATTATTTTTGAATTAGAATTTGCATAGTTATTTTAAATATCGCTTTGGTTTCTAAAACGACTTTTTATAGCATGCCTTTTTCAAAGAATATTAAAGACATATTACGCTAAAAAATACATTTAAATTCATCTTTTAAACATATAAAACAATTACATGTTCATAAGATACTTATAGAATATGAGAGAACAAATGTAATTTATTGAAACAAAAATGTCAGTAATTTATGTCCCAAATTACTGATTTATGCAATTCGATCTTAAAAGTTTTTAAAATCACCCCAAATAAAAACTGTATTTAATCATCAACACAGCACAGCCGTCTCTTAATAAATGAACTCATTTCCCAGACTTTCTTCCTCATTACCGATAACAGATTTGCTAGAATTATTTTGAAGATTATTCCCGCTTTTCATGGATAAAAGGATTAGAAAACGGGTTTTGTATCGGCTGATTGCTGTAGCGAAATGCCGCCGCAAAACGGGCGCGCTGGGGCTTATTTGCAATCCGAAACAATTTTTGAAGAAATGGCTTTTGCACCCGTTGTCTGATGAATCGCAACTCGGAAAGAAATTGTAATTGGAATATAAATTTCAATGAAGCCGCTAAAGAATTTATATTCAGCAGTAGGATAATGACTACTAGGCATGTATTTTAATCGGTGTTTCCAAAATGGATTTTTCTGGGTAATGATTACTGATGATGTTAAAGACGTGAATTTAAAATGTCTTTATCAGTTTTATGTTTTTTAGTAAATTGAGAAAGGGATTGAATCGTTTTGTTTTACGGTAATTTTGGCAATGACTTAAGAGGTTTTTTTTTTTTTTTTTTTTTTTTTTCTAAACTGGAAAAGAAATTTTAAATTCGCAAATAAATCTTTCGCTTGGTGTGGATTTTTTCTATCTTTTCTGAAATGTTGAGGAATCAAATGGTTTCTTTTAAACGATTTCCAAACTGAAGAGTATCTCATTTGTATTTGTATATATTTTCACTGCGTGTTTCTAGGGTGGGTGGGTGCACTGTAAAAAAAACCACTGTAAATTTGCCAGCACAACTCGATCACAGTTGAATGTACTGTATCTGTCTTTGGTTTCCTGACTATGTAAACATGCAAAATACAGTAGTTGCGTAAAATTAACAGTACAATGTACTGGCAATTTTGGACGCATTTGGACCACAGCACAAACTACTGGTGTCCAAATTGCCAGTATATTGTGCTATTAATTTTACGCAACTACTGTATTTTCCATGTTTAAATAGTCAGGAAACCAAAGAAAGATACAGTACATTCAACTGTGATCGAGTTTGTGCGCGAGATGAACAGTACTTTGTACTGTAAAAATGTCGTTTTGTTTTACAGTGTGGTCATTAATATTTTGCTACTTTCATTTTTTTTCTGCTTTTTGAAAAACAATATTCTTCTGGTAAATCTAGGCAATAGTAATATCCAATTAATAATTTAAAGCTTATCATGATTTAAGGATGTTTTCCTGAAGTATGTGCTTTCCACGTCTTTCAATGCATACAGTTATTAACTCAATTTGGGCAAGAGTCTCCCGGGTTCAATTTCTGCTTTTTGTTTTATTGAAAAAAATATATATTTCTAGTCAAGTCTCATATAAACCTTATGTATACCTGAAAATGTCCTTCAAGAATGGCTGAGATTTACTTGCAATTCGAAATGATTTTTGAAGTAAAGGCATTTGCACACGTTGTCTCATAAATCTCAACTCAGAAAGAAATTGAAATATGAATTTCAATGCAGCCGCAACGAATGTATAGCAACATGATAATGATTACTAGGCATGTCTTTTTAACGGCCGGCGTTTCCAAATTGATTTTTCTGAGTAATGATTACTGATGATGTTAAAGACCTGAATTTATAATATTTTTATCAGTTTTATGTTTTTAAGTAAACTGAAGAAGGAAATGAATCATTTTGTTTTAGTGTAATTTTGGCAATCACTTAAAAGAATTTTTTTAATAGGGAAAATAAATTTTGATTTCGTAAGTAAGTGTTTTGCTTGGTGGGAAAAAGACTTTTTTCTGTTTTTCTGAAATGTTGAAGAATCAAGTGATTTCTTTTAAACGATTTCTAAACATGAAATCTTCTCAATTAAATTTCTGTATATTTTTACTGCATGTTTCTAAAGTAGATGTGTTGAGATCAATGCTTTCATAGTTTCATGATTTTTTTCCTTGATTCTTCATTTTTGAAGAGAAATATACTCCTCTGATGAATACAGAAAATAGTAATATTCAAATTATAATTTAAAGATTTCGTAATTTAATAATGTTCTCCTAAATACGTCTTTTTTTTTTTTTTTTTTTTTTTGTGTGTGTGTGTGTGTGTGTGTGTGTGCATACGGATATCAATGCTTTACGTTTGTAGTATATGAACCATATTTAGATCTGATACAGTTCTCCAAAAGTAGGCAATACGAATTCACTTACAACTTTTGAAATCGTTTTTGCTATATTATTATTTTAATTTTTTACTGTTAGTTCAGAAACCTTAAGAAAATATTAATAAATTAAAAATGACTTGTGTATTATAAATATAATAAGAACAGAAACATAAAGAAAGTTTTTGGTTAAAGTAAATTTCATTAACGAGGTCGATGTTTAGAATTTTTATCCTTAGTCTTCATGGACGCGTGTGATATGTGCACTTCCAAAATGCATTTTACTTATTAATTGTAGGTTAAGTGGTATTAGAGATGGATTTAAAAGATTAACCATTTCTTTTATTAATTCAACTGGCTGACAAAAGATATCACCTTTTGCTTGACTTATTATCCTTTTATTGATCCCCATCGCTCCCCTCCTCTCTGTATGGAGAGAAAGAGAAAATACGGTACCGGACAGCTTTCTCTGAAAGATGTAATTCACACGTTACTATATCATTATAGCTTTATGTTTAACTTCCTACACTTACTAAAAACTTTTTGTGGAAAAATTAGTATCGATAAAAAGTTGTAAACAAATTAAAAATGATTTTTGCTGCACAGTTACAGATTTTAATAGAAGAAAGAATATGTGAATGATAAAATATGTAATAATTTCTGTTTCTTAGTCATAATTATTTAGTTAACTGGGAATATAGGCAAAATATTTAATTCCTTTTACTATAACGGTAAGCATTTATGAAAAACTATAAAATTTTTATTTAAATTCAAGTAATAGACATATAGCACACTCTAGTGATAAAACCAACGCTGCATGGAGGGATGTCATCATATAAAGCGAATATTTCTGTTCGAAAATAGTGGTACTCGAAAATAGGAAGATTTGGCAATAATGCAATTATAAGAAGTTGTGTATACGGTAGAAACAAACTTGTCGAAAACGGAATTTTTCTCCGGCAACTTTCTATTTAAATCGATAAATTATCTACTTTTCATCTATGCATTTCAGAAAACATGTCATTAGAAAAACATGTTATTGATGAATTTACAGTCCAATTGGATTTTAATGATCCCCTTTTGCTTGTTTACCTTGCTTAAATCGAAATTATTATACGGACTCTATTTGTTTCTGTGCAACTCAAATCAAAACAAATATTGATGTCGGCAATGTATAATATAAATATATCCTTGAACCACCCCCTTTCCTTGTAATGTTAATTCATTTTTTGCATTTCGTTCAAGCTATTTCTTTCTCTTTCTCTTAACAAATTTACATACGTTCCAAACCTCATTGTGAATGCAATCAAAGTGAGTAAAATGTTATATTTTTCTAAAACTATCAACAATATTTTTTTCTGGTACTAGAGTTTACGGGGAAAAAATACATATATTGAAAAGTTGTTAGTTACGTGACTTAAATTCGTGAACGAACTTCCATGAAATAGTAAGCAAACAGCTAATGACAAGGATTATGTTGAGTCAATTTTTTTTTTCATTGATTCCAGATCTAAATGAAATGAAATATATTAGCGTCACAGCAAAAATTGAGAATTTTATAAGCATCTCGATAGGATTTTAATTAACCTAATGAAGTCGTATTTAAATGTCTGAGAAATCGGATTGAAATCACGTAAATAGTAAACAGTTCACAGCACCACAAACATATTTAAATCAACAGGAAAATGCGAACAATGGAATGACTTTTATTTGACAAGTGAAAATTATTTGATAAATTGCGTGTAAGGTCACATTGAGGGAATTACAAATATCATCTGTCAACATTTTACTTCAAAATACATTCAAATGCCAGAAATATAATAAAAACTGAACTGCATTAATCATGCCTGAATCAATGCCTGAATCAATGCCTGAAATTTATATTGACAAGTGAGGCATTGCGACATGCGCTAGTCATATAATTTATTTGCCAAAAAATCACATGACGATTGCTGTCTGTCAAATGATTTTAATAATTAAAAATCTGAAAATTGAATGCGAAAATAACTGAGAAATTAGAATACATTTTATCGAGTTCTATGCATATGAATATATTTCAGTTCTCATCCGGTTTCTATTTTAATCCATATCTGTCTGGGGTCAAATATTTATAACCTTTTGAAAGGTATTACATGAATAAATCTGTTTCGGGAATACATGAGGATTTCAGATGATAAAAGTGGTAACTTTTATAATCTCAGCTCTTCACTTACTTGTTAGAGCCTGAAAAATGCTGTCAGCCCTCCCCCTCTCCTGTGAAAAAATATTTGGATACTTCTTACTTTCTCCGAAACCTTCTACTTAATAAAAGTTACAAAGTTTTATTTACGAGAATAAATGATTGAAAAAATATTTTAGTATATTAAAAGATTCTCAACAATAGAAAATATTTTGGATTATAAATTTTACAATCCATCGTAATACAGTAAATTATTTTGACGCCCAGTACGACTGCATACATTATAGATATATATACGTTGTTTTCAATATAGTATTTAATTACTTAGTTATCACAGTTATGAAATACGGAGGAAGTTAATGTCAAAACAATATCAAGGATATGCAGATATATTAAGAAAACTGATTCTGTTAAGGGAATACCGCGCATTAATACTTACTTCTTGACATTAAATATACCAACAACTGGTCATTTGACCGGTACAAGATGAAAATATTTCGATTCCTACCAGAAGTTTCTTAATAAAATAAATAAAATGTAAAGCACAATTAAATAAGTTAAATAAAATCGTTAAATAGTTTTAAATAAAAATTCTGGTGTGAAATATTTTTATAAAACTACAGCGAAATTAACGATATGTTTAGTGTTAAATAATTGCTATTTTCATATAAGTTAATTGCGTAATTCTAAGGTAGCTGTGATTTATATATTAGCTGTTCTTGAAGTAAGACCTCGATATTAATTGTAAGTTTGAATTGATTCTTTCATATGATTTTTAAATTGGCTTTCAAATAGCTTATGACATTTAAAGATGTTGAGCCGTTTTACGAGCAGAGTGAAATTCTACAAACAAAATATAATCATGTTTGAAAAAAAAAATTCTTATTGAAGGGTAAACCCATGAATGAAATTAATGAAACCCGCATGACCTATTTAATATTGTTAGCTTGTATGACAGCTTGAACCCGATCGGTGTATTTGAAAATGGTGAAAATTAGTGAACTACACCAGCATGAATTGTGTTCTTTTTTTCAATGATTTTGGACAATAAAGCTTCATCACTCAATAAAGAACACTGTATATGAATTTTCAACAAAATAGTAATATAAATAATTGCACTATTTGTATATGTAAAAAAAAATTATATACTTTTTTGAATTTTCTTTATTTAACTGTTTGGAAAAGGTCAGATTTTTATCAGTGTTTCATAGGCGTATGAATGAAGACAGACTTTTCGACCTATAAGTCCTGTAAACAAAATAATTTATTTTTACTATTTATTTGAATGATACAACGCAATAACTGTGATAATTTTAGTTTTTCTAAAATGATTTTGTTGATACTAATTTCTATAAAATAGAAAATATGTTAATATTAAACTTAGAAAAAGAAAATTCTTTTCGTATAATAATAGGCTAGTTTTATTAAAGAGTTTTAGAATTTTAGTACTCGTATAAAAGATATCTTAAAATTGATTTGGAATGTGAATTTAATATTTTAACAAATTTATCAGGTAAATGAATCTCAACTCTACTGACACTCATAGCAAGTATTACATAAATAATTCAAAACCAATCAAAATCATCCTTCTTATACGACACAGGCTCTAATAACGACGTGTTGAGAATAAATTTTTCTCATAGATTATTCCAAGAAATTTCAAGGAAAATTCATAGAGGGTTAAAAAATGAATTCTATGATTTACGATGAAATTTTTAAATTCACGGAAAACATTTTTATGCATTTTAATGTTACAATAATGTATTTTAAACGTCTAAATTTTTAAGTACATTAATATTGAGAAATATTATTAATTAATCTAAAGGTACTTTTAAAACATCATGTTCAATTGATATTTTTCTTCATTTTTTAAAGTAATAATACCAATTAAAATTGATTAATAATCATTTTTCAGTTAGCTTGATATGCAGTTAAGTATTGTTTAAACACCGTAATTTTTTATCAAAATTCAAAGACATTTATTCTTTTTTTATATTTGATTATCGTAATTAACTCATCTATACTTAAATGTTTGAACTGTAGACGAACTAAATACGTCAAAGTAACAGATTCGGTTTGTTGGTAACGTTGTAAGCAAGCTATTTAGCTGTTTAAGGCGTTAAAATAATACATATTAAAAAATCGCATAAAAAACTGTCAACCAAATATAAAAGTACTTCTAAACCAATAATACTTGATTCTAAAACTGCAAAATTTAAGTGTTATTAGTAATTTAATTCCGAGTGTTTTCAATAAAATTAGAACAATTCACCAGGAATATAAATAGCAAATTTTAAAAAATCATTCAGTGTTTTATTTTACAGTGTTTTTTTTTTTTTTTGTTTTGTTTTGTAGTAGCAATTAAAACATAAAAATATGTATCAAAATCATTTATTATCATTACACTAAAGTTATAATTTGCCAAAAGTGAAAATATACATTTAAAGGCATACAAATACATTTTAATAACCTGGTCTACATGTTTCGTACGTACAATCGACGATTTTATCAAGATCAACATTAATAAATAACCATTTCTACAAAAAAAAAAAAAAAAAAAAAAAAAAAAAAAGTTGGTAAAACAAAAATCATGTGATCACAGGTATAATGAAAGCAGGTGCTCTTAAAAAATGGTCATCTATGAACGTGAATTATTTTATCCTTTTTATTTTGCAAAGCATCTCTTTTCAAATTCTAGGTTACTCCAAGTAGGATTAATTGTTGCGTATATTCTCGCTCTGAAAAATCTCGCTGCGTACGAAACATGTCGATCAGGTTATTAAAAGGTATTTATATGCTTTTAAATGTACTTATTTTCACTTTTTGGCATGTTATAACTTTAGTTTAATTAAAACAGTTTTCTGTTAAATTTCGAAAATTACTATAATGTAGCTCATCCATGAATGAACCGATAAACAACACCCGTTTTTGCTAACTAACGACAAGAATTTTTCAGAAAAGCTTGTCCAAGAAAGAAAACATTTGTCTTTCGATATTCCATTAAAAAATCAAACAATTAAAATTCCAGTTGAAAAATAGAAGAAATCTTCTTTAACAACCAATCACCAGTTCAAAAGTAAGATATTAAGGTTAAAAAACTTTGTATAAGAAAGGCCTAAAAATTATAAAATAGCCTTCTTTAACAATAATTATCTAACGCCAGTTTCTCTTTTCTGTTTTATGACACAAATAAAAGGTGATTACTAAATTTATTTTGAAAAATCAAACGATTCATTTTTCTATCTTTATGCAAATCATTAATTAAAATATTTACTCAATATTATGATTCACTGAAATATCTCTGTCCTATAATTTCCACTGAAAAAAAATAATTTTTAATAAAATAAAAATATAAATTCGAAATTTTTTATAAAAAAAAAGTATTCTATTAAAACAAAAATTAAGGTGAAAGATTTTAACAAAATTTGTATCAGCAAATGAACACCCGAAACCTTTTCACAGAAACGCGAATTTTTCTTATCCAAACAAATATAAGGAATAAATTATTAAAACTATTCTCTAAAGTTTTAATTTATACTTATTTTCAGTCACTTAAAAACAATTTCTTGTAGTAATGCAAAGATCTTCTTAATATTATATCCAAAAATTCCTTATAAAAAACTGAATTTTTCTTATGTGAGTAAATCGCAAAAAATATAAAACTTGTATAATAGTGATGTAAGTAATGGTGTCAGTAATATAAAAATACATATAAGTAATGAAATAATCTTTTAAGTGATATAAATATTTAGCATTCTTGATTTCTCCAATATGCGAACAACGCTACAATTATTTTAACCATATTAACCATAATTTTATGTTAACCATATTTTTTTTATGAAAAAATATCTCAGAGAATAAACTTGTAAACTATTGGCTGGTCTTTTAATTTAAAGTGATTTTTGGCAGTATTAAATTATGTTCTGTAAAACTGTACTCCAGTAAAAACAAAAGAATATGTCAAATTATTGATTATAAAGAAATCACCGATTTAAAATTCCAACCAAAAATCGTAAAATAGGTGATCGTCTGTTTAAAACAATAACATTCTTATTCAATGCAGATTCATTTCTTAGTATAATAAATCGCAGAACTACGTTTTTGAAGTATTTTCCAATCTTTCGGTTTGCTAGGATTTTGATAATACTACAAAACTCGACTTAACTAAAATCAAAAGCAAAAACATAAATGATATTGTTCATTATTAAGGAATAATTGATTTAAAATTCTAAACAAAAAACACAAAACAAAACAATGGGAGACATAAAAATAATCTTTGTAGTAACGTGGTTATCTTTATTGTAATACCAAAACCGCTTTTGCTCTTTATTGTTTTAGCAAGTGAACGCCCAAAAATTCTGCATACGAACCAGAATGCTATCTTATACATATACATAAAAGAATATAGTATTAAAAACAATTTCCAAATGTTATATTTTATGGTGACTTTGTAAATATGAAAGCGATTTTTGAAGAAATGTTGTAATTCCGTAATTTATGTAAATATTTCCCATTCTTCTTTTGTTTCAGTAAGGGAATACCAAGAGTGTTCTTACGCATAATATTTTTTTGTCATAGAAAAGATCGCAGGGGTATATTTTTTAAAATCATTGTTTGATGTTTTATTTTACAGAGTTTAGCAATATGTCTGCAAAACTCTGTAAATATTTCTGAATTTTGTTTGTTTTTTGTGTGATTCTTTTCAAAGCGGATTCTTTTATATATATACAGAGAAATGGGAAAAAAATATATTTGTTGATTATTGTCCGATCTTTTAAATTTACAGTTATTTTGATGATATTAAAATTATACATTGTAAAACATATGAGCATTAGTCGATTTGTTCGTTATGAAGAAAACACCGATTTAAAATTAAAAACAAATTGGCTTTTCTTTGTTTAAACAAGTGAAAATCCGAAAATTCTTTAAACAAATCAGAATTTTTCTGATACAATTATCTTGCAAAAATATAGATATAAAAAGTATTTTCCATTCTTCTAACTTACGGTGATTTTGTAAACATAATTTTGTAAAATAAATGATGTTCATTCTTGCTTGTTTCAGCAAGCGAACATCATGAATATTCTTATACGAAGCAGAAATGTTTTTATGTAAACAAATTGCGGAATATATTTTTTATTTCATTCGCCGATTTGTTAGTTTACAGGAATTGTGATACTATTCAGACTATAAAACTTTGAAAACATTAATCGAATTGTTGATTATAAAGAAATCCCCGATTTAAAATTACAAACAAAAAACGGAAAATAACAGACGATCATCTGGTTTTAGACGATAAGAAAATACCAGCCTATTGAAGAGCAGCGCAGCCGAGAAAACTTCAAATCTGTCACTAACATCGATTACTGATGTCTCGAGAAAAGCTTTCGCTTTTTCCGACTTCAATCTGTTCCGGATAGTTCACCTCACGCTGCCTTAAATCAATGATCACCAATAGCACATGCAACCAAACAAAATAGAATGTTTTCCAATACATTTCTTCACAATCAGGGATTCTTCTGTTCATATATAAACCAAAGAAACGAGAGTGGTTTGAAAAATTACCATTTGCAGTTCAGTTTATTTAGAGTTTGTAATGTTATAAATTTAAATAAAAGATCTTGTTACTGTAAATAATTAAATTCTGGAATGCTAAAAAAATATATTTTCATTGTTACAGGTGAAACCCGATAAGTATGAATTTAATTCATGAGCTAAAATTGTTCGTAATTGATTTAGTTGATATATATACTATATGAAAATCAACCATATTGTAGTAAATGTAGTGAATTATTTTGTGATCTAATAATGCGATTTTTTCTCACAGTGAAGTAAAAATCAAACTTAATTCATACATTAAATTGTTTTCAATATATCAGGAAGATTTGCATGGAATGCAAAAATTTAAAATATTGTGTCACACATAATCGAATATTATCGTATGCATAATTTCTCATGTAGAAATTAAAAAAGTAATTTAAACTTTAAATTATTATCAAATTATTATTGGGAGATAAATAGATTTTTACAAATGTTTTATATTTTCATCTATGAAATAACAACTTCATACCTAAAATAGTCGTTATTGAAAGATAAGGTAAGTACAGTCAACTCTGTGAAATCCAAAAATGTGACAAAGGTAACAAACAATAATTTGTAAAAATCTATATTTCGCGAAACTCTTAGTCCCTAAGTGTGCGGATTTCACAGAGTGGGCTGTATGTTATTTCAGTTACATTCATGATGTAGGTGACATTATGCAACCGTTTTAGTTACGGAAATCTCGGGTCTCTATATTTGCATACGATTAAGTTTAATAGCCCCTCTCCACACCAAACACACAAAAAAGCTACTCTTTTTTAAGTGAATTGATGTGACAAGACCTAAACTGCTTAAAGAAATAACGATATAAACTAAATCTTCCACTAGCTTCTGCTTCCATATGCGTGTATCTGTACTTAGTTGAAGAAAGTATGTGGAATATGTATTTGAATATGATGATCTTTAAACAGTTCAGAAAACAAAATAAACTATATATTTTTTTTGCGCATTTATGTGATTAAAAGCAAAATTCTACGAGTCACGTTTACAAGTATGATGTATGTGTATCAAGAACCAAGAAGGAAAATCCTTTACAAAATAATTCTATTTTGATTTCCAGAAAGAGAGGATAATGTTACCGTTTTGATCCAGACTTTGAGGAGTTTTAAAACATCGTTCATACATGTTTTGAAGTCTTTTATTATTAATATTATTACTGACATGAGTTTTTCAGTGCATTTCTTTATTTAATATACCTATTAAAAAAATTAAAATTCGGACCCAATTTGTGCATGAAGTAAAACTGCCATACACAAACACAGACAAATAAAGAAAGATTGTTATTTACAAATCTTTCACCAACTTCTGTTTTAATGTGGGTGTTATGTGTGCTTCGAGTTCGAGAAAGACAAGACAGTGTTACGATTCTCTTTAGGTGCATATAACAATTCAGAAAAGAAAAAACTACGCTTTTTCAAAAGCACCTACGTGATTAGAAGTAAAATGATTAGAAAATTAACTTTATAAACTAACTCTTTCACAAATTTCTGTTTTGACTTTTATTTACAAATCTACCAGTAATTTCTGTTTTTATGTGTGTGTTATGTGTGCTTCGAGTTCAAGAAAGACAGGACAATGTTATGGATATCTTTAGTTACATATAACAATTCAGAAAAAAACTACACTTTTTCAAATGCACCTATGTGATTAGAAGAAAAATGCTTAAGAAAATAACTCTATAAACTAACCATTTCATAAATTTCTGCTCTGATTTCCAGAAAGGTAGAGCAATTTTACTTTTTTGAGACGGACGTTTTGGCTTCTTAAAGTATTATTCATATATGTTTAGAGTTCTTTTATTGTTGATGTTTTTACTGAGATGAGTTTTCCAGTGTATTTCTCGATTTAATACATATATTTTCAAAAACGGATCAAATTTGTACCTGCACTAAATCTACCATGCCATTTTTAAAAAATAATTCGTTTGAAAGTTACAGAAACTTAAATCTAACAAAATATATTTTTACCAAGTCAAACACTACATTTTAGCGTATTTCCAAGTTAAAAGTCCCAAACATTTTTATTCAAAATTTTTTTCGGTTAACAAAAAGTTCATCGCAAATTTTCCACACTAAAACTAAAAAATAATAATAATTTCGCGAGGAATTACTATTTCCGACTCTACTTACTCTCCGTTAAAATATTTGAAAATTTTATCTCTAACAGGGGAAAAAATACCGACTTGCTTATGATCTTATGCACATTTATTTACGGCCAGTTTTAAAACACTTGAAATGAACAGAAATGCACTACAAACCTATAGAAAATTGAGAAATATTTGAAATCAAATCTTTTAATAATTTGTCATTTTTTAGCTCACGGGCTTTCAAAGCCTGGGAGCTAATGTGCCCGCCGGTTCTGTATGTACATACGTATGTACGTATGAATGTATGTACGTACGTAACGCGATATTTCCTGATAGAAATATCCGATTTGCTTCAAATTTTTTTTCTAGGTTCATTCTCATAAGGCGCTTCCCTGATTAGTTTTGGGGGTTCATTGGTTAAGTATAAAGGGGGTACGGAGGCTACTCCCTCCCTTAAGTTAGATAAATGAGTGTTTCATGCAGAATTATCATATTTGCTTCAATTTTGGTATACCGGTTAATTCTGATAAGGCGCTTCCCTGATTAGATTTTGAGGTTCATTTTTTAAGTATAAAGGAGGGATAGGGGAGGTTAATACCCCCTTAATTTAGAAAATAGTATTTTCTTATCCGATTTGCTTCAGATTTGGTGTACCGGTTTATTATGATAAGGCGCTTTCCTGATTAGATTTGGAGGTTCATTGTTTAAGTATAAAACGGGGATTGGGGGGGGGGATAATCCCCCTTAATTTAGATAAATGGGTTTTTCTATCCGATTTGCTTCAAATTTGATATACCGGTTTATTCTGATAAGGCGCTTTCCTGATGAGATTTGGAGGCTCATTGGTTAAGTATAAAGCTGTGAAACGGGGTGAATGAGGGTAATCCCTCACTGAACTTATTTTACGAAAGGCATTTTTCTTTGAAGTAAGAGTATACAGTACAATAGGTTTGAATATACTGTGAGCTCAATGACATCAGTTTAACTGGACACTTTTCTTTTTTATTTCATTTATTGAAAATAACATAAATTTATTTTTTAGATACATTATTACCAAGTCAAACATATAAAATTATATTTTAAGATATTTTCCAAGTAAAAAATCTCAAACATTTTTAACTAAAAGTTTTTTCAACGCACAAAATGTCCATTCATCATATTTTACCACTCGAACTTAAAGAAATAATAATTTCGTGATGTTGGCTTCTGTTAAATTTATACTTTCGTTAAAATAAAACAAAATATAACGAAAAAAAAAAAAAAAAAAGAGTCCGAACATTTAACCTCTAACAGGAAAAAAAGAATCCTGACTTGCTTATGGTCTGCGAAAACCCAGGTGCATGTTCACAAGGGAGTAAAAGACCATAATGTGGTTTTGACAGTAAGACAACCAAATAAATGAAAGGTCTTTTTAGAAAGAAAAACAGACTAAAAGAACAATTAAGAGTGCCTGAAAGCTGGCTTTCTGCCAAACACGTGAAATCAGGCTTTTTAGATGAATTCCTACACCATCTGGCGTTTGAATTGCATGACAAAATGTATCAGTAGATTTTCCGGCTTAGATTTATCTGTAAAGTATTTCAAGTGCTCAAAGAGCACTTAGATAGCCAAGAATGGGAGTTTCTGATGTAATTAAAGACTGATAGAGAAAAATTTCTTGCAAACAGCTTTCACAATTAGCTGTTTTGCTTTCTTCAGTTATTAATTTAAGAGCTTAAGTGCGATGCTGATATAAGAAACATAGCTTCTTATCAGAGAAGTTCCTATTAGATAGTAATGGACAAAATTAGTGTTATCTCTCAACTCTATTAAGAGAAAGAGATAAGAGATTGATAATAGGAATAAAATTTTGTTTTAAGTAAATTATGAGGGAAATAAGAATCTCAATTTTTAGACTAAGATTTATATTTCATTACACCGTTATATCTACTGCTTTAAATAGTAGTTTTGAATAGCCGCAGAATAACAAAATCATGTTATATAAATCTCAGTACCTCCTTTTTTTAGCTATAAAAGTAAACTTGCTGAAATCATTTTTAAATGTGAAATACATTTAAAGTAAACCAGATTCACTTAAAATATGATAAAAATGTCTTTGTTTAATCGTCTTAGGTTTTTAATTTTTAATTTGATGGTTATTTTTAGGATGTATTTAAGTGAGTTTACTGACTAAAAATACCGGATCTAATTTGGCAGAATGCAAAATTTGATAGGTATCTGCTGGCAAACGTTCTTGCGATAAAAATATATATTTATAAAATGATTATCCCCTTCCGTACAAATGTTATGCAAAGAATATACCAAAAATATGGAATTTAATTTGTAATTATCTATGTTTAAAACAAATTCAAATTGTATTTGTTTTAATATGGCATTTGTGAGATTACTTTAATTCTCGCTGTTATGGAGTAATGGTCACATCAATAAATAACGACATTGCCATATCAATAAATGAGAGTCAGCGTATAATAGAATAAAGTAATAGTCTTTTTTGTGTTTTGGAGATTATTACGTAGCTATCAATAAAAACACTTTATATTTCTTTCTTTTTTTAATATTGTCTTTTTCCTTCATCTAACATTCTAATATATTTATATTTTTAGAGATATATTGCATTGAATCTGAATGGTTATTTTTAAAAATATATTTGTTAAAGACACTCTTTCAGTAAAATTTATTCCTTTAACACCTAAAATAAATAAATAAAAAAAATGAAATCTCTATGATGCTATCTCTTTGTCAATAATCATATGATCACAAATTGCATCAACTTAATTAAAAAAACCACCAATACTTAATACTACTATTAATAAAAATAGTACTTTTACTAAGAAAGTATTCAAAACTCGGGATTAATGCATTTAATTTATTATTACAATATTTATTTGTATATGCATGTTTAGGAAATTTTGCATGTACTTTTTAGAACAAAATACCCTGAGGGAGGATTTTCATTCAACTTAATTTTTTTAATCGGAGGTACAAAAAATCAAATATATATATATATATTAAATAGTAATTACGGGTAGATTTTCTATTTCATAATGAATTTTAAGATAATAACATTTTGGGTTGCTTAAACTCAAACATAACTTTTTACAAAAAATATCCTGATTTTCCTGAAAATTTATCAAATTTTGTATTTATTCATTTGCATGCCCTGTTGATCTCGTGTAGATAGTTACAATGATATTTGTTTTATCTTCCACTATTTGCTCTCGTTGCATCTTAGAAAAACAGTCCGTTAAGAATGATTATCGGTGTGTCAGAGAACTTCAAACCTATACGTACACCAGATAAATTTTACACAAGATAAATTTTAATTAATTCTAAATCGGATTATTTCAAAATTAGGCATTGTAGTTTTATTTCAATGGAAGAAATTTTCTATATTATGAAGCATACAAGAATTTAAATTAATGACATTTCATCAGAAATACATAACTTAAAATATTCCATTAAAATATTCCATTCTTAAGCGTACATATAAATTTCCATTTATATGTACACTTTGTGAAATAAAAATGCACAACATAAAATGTAATCTCCATATTGTCGCAGAGAAAAACTAAATTATCCATTCGATTAGGAATTTATGTTTCCTTTCAATATGTTAATTAAATAAAAGACTTAAGGAACCTTTTTCATACTAAAAGTGTAACAAACTGCAATAAATACTTTTCAATACAAATTCGAAATTTTGATGTCGTATTTGGAATTTTCAGTATATTTTATCTTCGAATACCAAACGGGAAGTGATTTGGCCAAGTAGTCTGGAAATTATGCAGGTTTAAATTTTGGAAATTCTAGTGTTAAATTAATTTTTAATGATTACAAAGCAGATAGCAATGCATGTAATTTTTAAATCACAAGTCAAAAAATACTTATCTTAATAATTTCGGATTCGCATAGATGAAGCTTTTGGAAATCTCTTATTGTTAAAAATTTTATAGGTTACAATTTATTATTTTTGAAAAATTAATTTTAAAATTATATCTATTTTAAAAGTGATTAAAAAATATGAATTTTTAAAATAGATCGATTTGTAGAAGCTTCTAATATGTGAATAAAAAATTACATCTCATTCCGACAAGTAGTTTTTTAATTAAGCTTTAAAAATGCAACGTATTTCAATGATAGCTGCATAGCAATCTGTTTTTCATGATTAAAAAAGAATTTATCATCACGAATTCCAAACTTTAAAACTTCATAATTCCTAAACTATTTGGTCGATTGACTTTCCGTTTGGTATCCGAAGGTAAAATGTACCTAATCCAAACATACCTTTAAAATTTGGTGTACGTATAGGTAATTTCACAGTTGGGTACAATTCCAGTATAAAGAAGGCCATCTAATCTTACATTTTTTAACATAAACAGAAGGAAAACATAATTCCTAATAGAATGGCTATTTTTGTTTTGCTCTTTGAAAATTTGTCGATTAAATTTTATGAGGACTAAAATTTTTCTATATTAACTGTATTTGTCAAAAATTCAAAAATCCTTTTTCAGCAAATGTTAGCAAAGTAAACCTACCTCGACAAGAAAAATATTAAGGGAAAGGGATAATAGAAAATAAAATGAAATTGGAATAAATAAAGAGACAGAAAATGATAAATAAATTTCAAACTATATTGTAAAAGTCTTTTCTTTTAATATCATGCTGTTTTATAATTTTTATAGCACGTTTGAGAGACAATAGCAACTTCAGAACAAAATAGGGATGGTATTATTTTCATTGTAAATTTAAATTTATGTTATTGATAACTATGCTATAAAATTCATTTATGTCTTACTAAATGATAAATAACTTCGATTAGTAGGCTAGAAAAGTATCATTTTAAATATCTCATATGATGTCTAAAGAAAAGTATTATTTCAATGTTTTTAATTTCATGCACTTTGTTAATATTATAATTTTTTTTTTTATCCTTCATTAATAATTTAATAAAGGTTTGACAAAGAAAATTACTAGCGTCTATAAACTTAAAGTAGCAATAAAAATGGCAAATATTGAACATATATCTAACATAAAATACGATAAACTCTTTTGAATTTTAGAATATTTCTATTTATATTCCAAGAATACAAAAAAAAAAAAAAAAAAATTGTTTAAAAAGATCTTCACCATGTATTAGTGTATTTCTCTGTATGTTTATAATTAAAATTAAATTGAAATGCATAGTATGAATACCCAATAATTTATTACTGTAGTACCAGATTTATTTAAAAATTTAATAAGTATTAAAAAATAATTATTTTATCTACCAAATTTGTAAACTATTTTCACAATATTGAAAGTTAGATTATACCAAGCTCATCTAGTTTAAATTGCTTAGATATATCAATTTATTTGTTTCATTGAAAAATTATTTATCAAATTTAAGCTATATTATAGTTTTTAAGGAAATATTTATCATTGAAAAAAAAAAAAGATTTTATGAAAATATTTATCTTACTAATAGAATTGCATTTCTAAATGAATCTTTCCAATTAATGCGGGCTTGAAATTATTTAATTTCAGTCAAAACATTTTCGTAGCTAATACAGATTTATAGGAAAATATATTATTAAAAAGGAACACTAAAAACTAATTTTTCTATTCTTTTTTTATAAATTAAAGACTCTCTTCCTTAATTTTTGCTGAAGTTTTTTTTAAATTGTGTAACAATTAAAGCAGTTCTTTAACACCCATATCTACGAATCTGTTTATTTTCTGGCTTCGTTTAATAAACTACTTTAAAAGAAAGTTGAAGCTAATTCAAAAAGAAATTACAATAAGTTATAATATAATTCTCTTGGTGGAAAAAAAATGCAATCCCGCATTTCTTAAAACTACTGTAAAACAACTTTTAAAAATAGGCAGTTAAAACAAAAACTTGTTTAATTCTTTTGTCACAATTATAACCGTTTCGTAAAATTGAAATTACCAAAGCTTCTTAATTTCTTCTTTTATTTAGTTACATGCTTAACTACTTTTTCATACAACATTTTGCGTTTAATATTTACAGCTAGAATATGCTTAAAAATGTTTGTCACAATTAAAATGGTTTTTTTATATTAAGTTGTGTAAATCTGTGCTCGCTATGATTATAAATGATATCCTTTAAATGAAAGCGTTAGTTAAATTTTGAAAACAATTCTTTTGGTAAAAAGAAAAATACACATATATTTTTTTAATTTTTAAATTAAATTTTTATAAACTAATTCTACGGAAGCCATTTGGGTCGCATCTAACATCAATATATATTTTACTTTTCCAACAATTAAAACTGTGTTTGATTCTTTTCTCTTTTATATTGGTATGCCCCAAATCTGCTTATTTTCCAATTTAATTAAAAGCTTTGAGAGACGGCTGCAGCTAATTTTTTAA
The DNA here is from genome assembly GCA_963932465.1 of Maratus speciosus. Classification (NCBI taxonomy): domain Eukaryota; kingdom Metazoa; phylum Arthropoda; class Arachnida; order Araneae; family Salticidae; genus Maratus; species Maratus speciosus. Next base: position 406,297,009 of record OZ010796.1, read on the forward strand.
TTTTTTCTCTGCGCAGAAGTTGAAATGGAAAAAGTTTTTATATCGATTTAATTTCTTAAAACTTTTTTATAACAGTTCCTTAGCAACTTCTAAAAGCTAAAATGCTTTAAAGGGTTGACACAAATGAATTAAATTCTCACAACAGAAATGAAACTTAAAGAACACATGACAGATATCATAACATATTTGGTATTTGCTTAGTTCTCTGCTACTTAATCTGCGAGCTATTAGAATATACAACGAATAAAAACATGAATAAAAACTATTAATATTCAAATTTATATGTTTTTACAAGTTCTGAATATAATATACTATCTAGAAAACATTATAGATGTTAAGTAGTTCATGACAATACAATGTTATCATTAACTAGAAAAATCCTTTTTACCACTCTCTGGTTCTCTTTGCAAACGTATTAAATCAGAACAAGTTAAATGAAAATTCCAAGTCTAGATTCCTGAAAAGTATTGTACAGTATCTTTTTTATGTCATCTACTTTTTTATTTTGTTTTGTTGAAATTGTCGCAATGTGTAACAATTATAACTGTTTCTTAATGTTAAAATCTCCAAATCTGCTTATTTTTCAATTCAAGATAGACAAGAGCTTAAAACGGAAACGGCAGCTACATTTTGAATAGAAAATGTATCTTTTGGTAAAAAAAGAGGGGTTTTTTTTGTTTTGGTCACAAACTAAATCGCTTAAAACAATTCAAGTTATCATTTTGCATGAGTTAAATTCCGAAAAGTTTCTTTGTACAATGAAACAGAAGTATTCATAAAGGTTAAAACTCTTACATATTACAACTTCTTAGAAACTTCTAAAAGCTAAAATAATTTAAGGATTTGTCACTAATAAATTAAATGGTCACAGCCGAAATTTTAATGTTTGTAAAATATGATAAATATGAAAACATATTTCCCTTTTCCTTTCCTTTTTTGCTACTTGTAAAACGAGCTAGTAGAATGCAGAAAGGATTAAAAAAAAGATGGGTAATTAAAACGGGCATTTATATGCTCAGTACAGATTCTGAAGATAGTATACCATCAACAAAATATATTTTTTCCCCAACACTTCATGATACTGCATTATTATCATTAGAGGGATCCTTTTTATCCGTCTCCTCATGTTCTTTCTTCTTCAAAAATGTCGAATGAGAATGAGTTGTGAAAAATAATCCAGGTCTGGATTTCTAAAAACTATCGTACACCAATATTTTATGACTGATAAAAATAAAATTTGTTTAAAGATTTTAGACACAATTATACTTGTTTCTTAACATTGAATTCGGAAAATCTTTTTTTCCATCTTCTATCTAGTTAAGTGCTTTAAACGAAAGTGGCAATTAAATTCTGATAAAAAAGTATATTTTGGTAGCAATTTTTTTTTCAGAAAACAAATCTCTTAAAACTTTTCAAACAACCTCAGTTAAATTTTGAAAATTGTCTCTAGTGAATATTTATATAGATGAAATCTTTTATGAGAATTTTTTAAAACTAAAATAATTTAAGGGGTTATTCTCAATAAATTAAATTACAACAAAAGAAGTAAAACGTTCATAAAACATGATAAATATCAGAATATAATTCCCCTCTATTTTCTCTTTTTTGCTATTTTAACTGTCAGCTATTATTATGTGAATTGAATTTTTTTTTAAATAGAAAAACTTTAACATGACAATTTATATGCTTTGTATAGATTCTGAAGACAGTACATTAATAGCAAAATTCGAAAGTTGTCCAGCAGTTCGTGACACTGTAATATTATCATTAGAAAGTTTTTTTCATCTCGCCTCGCACTTTTTCTCTCCATAGTCATTAAACCCGAATAAATTTGAGGAAAAAATTACAGGACTGAATTTCTAAAAACTACTGTAAAATATCATTTTAAGTTATGCAGTTAAAATTAAATTTATTTAAAAACTTTTTCATAATTATTACTGTTTCTTAACTGTAAAATCTGCATATTTTCTACTTCTGTTTAGTGGAATATTTTAAGCAAAAACTGCAATTACATTTTGCAGAAAAAAAAGAGGCCTTAAAAGAACAAAAGCAAAAAAAAAAAAAAAAAAAAAAGAAATTTCTTTTGCAATCTAGATTCCATGAAAGAAACAGTGTTTTCAGTTACAACTAACACCAATTTATAGTTTTCATTTTCCCAGCAATAGAAACTAAAATAATTTCCGAAAAAACTAAAATAATTTAAGGAGATGTCCCAAATGAATTAAGTTGTCACAGCTGAAGTAAAACGTTCATAAAATATGATAAATTTCAAAACATATCTCTCATTTCCTTTCTCTTTTTTGCTACTTGAATTGCGAGCTATTAGAATGTAGATTGAATAAAAAAAAGAGAGAGAAAACTAATAAGGATATTAATATGCTCTGTACAGATTCTGAAGATAGTATACTATCTACAAAATATGAAAGTTGTCAAACAGTTCATGACACTGCAATATTATCATTGGAAGGATCCCTTTTATCCCTCTCTCTTTCCTTCCAAAGGATGTCTTATCTAAGATGAATGTAACAAAATTGAAAGCCGGTACTTCAAGATATTATGGATAGAACGTTTCTACAGGCTAGTAACTTGTTACACATAATAATACTTCCGCTTTTTTATTGGGAGTAGAGCTTTTTTTTTATTAGATTATATGTTTAGATTTTATCTACTACAAAACTGTAGAAGCTGAACAGTGCGCAAAATACAAAATTAAAATGAACCTGACAGTTAAAATGTGTGCGGCTAATAATGATGTTCTCTCATTTATTCGCGTGCAATAATTTATCTGTTAAGTCTTTTATATTTTATTTAGATGCTAAGTAAATGAAAGAATGTATATATATATTTATTTATTTATTTATTTATCATTTTCTACCAAAATTGATGTTTTGAGAGAATTGAAATTATTTTCACCAAGAAATTATTAATTACTTTACATTACTATATTTTCATAATTCTACTGAAAAAAATATGACATCAAATCTTGTTGATTGCTGTTAATTTTCTCAATCTTTCAACAAATAAATCAATAAATTTTATGCACTTTCATTTATTTTAATGTATAATTTGACTAATTATAAATTGTAATTTTAACATTAATAAAATTTGAAAGTAGATCTTAATATTGCAGACGTCTCTTATTTAATATTTTCAAGGGATTCCGTTTCTGTAAAATTATAATTAATACAAATTTCAAATTTTATTGTATCACATTAATATAAATGTTATCATGTATGACATATTTCCCTTGATTTCATTTTCATTTTAAGAAGTGAATTTAGAATTTTCAAACTAAAATGTTTTATGTTTTAATGGTATGCATGCTATCTAAAATAGCTTTGACGATGGTTAAATGACTATGAGTATATACACGTTACTCATAGTTAGTTGTATGTAAAATTTACAACTAAAATAGTTTTTAATTTTTAATATCAGATATTTCATAGAAAGAGAAAACTGCTTATGGTTTCCTTTCCAATGAATTCAGCAATAAGAATTTTTCGATTAATACACATTTTTAAGATGTATTACAATTTTTACAAAGGATTTATTTTCATTTTTGACTAATTGAAAGCAAATTTTTATAACAAAAGTTCTAGATTATAAAATAATTATTTTTTCTTCAAATTTGCATAATCCGTGTCGTTAATTTGTTCATGCACTTTCATTTAAGGATATAGTGTCAAAAAGTAAAAATATTTCTAATTATATTTCTAGTGTAATTTCTTTTCTTGTAGAAAGTGTCTAATAATAATAATAATAATAATAATAAATTCTTGTAGCCCTCTTGGGCTGCAAGATTGTCTCTTGACAGTCTGAATTTATTAAGAACAGCAGCAAAGGTGGAGCGAATGGGACCCCCGGTGTCGAGTTGAATAGACTACACGTTTAATCGAATTTTTGATGATTGCTAAACTGTCAAACAAAATTTGTTGCGCTAAACTTCAAATAGAATTGCTGCGGCAGTGAATACGTTTACGTACTAATGTATATAAATTTATACGATTGATACTTTAGGTTATTTTATTCTAACTATTAGTTTATTTCACTAACTTTATTCTAACGACAAATTATAGCTTTAGTAATGTTTCATTCGATCGATTTAATTAATTACAAGCCCCGTGATTAATGTTAAAGAGGAATAACGGTTCACTATATTTTCTGATAATAATAAACTTGCACAGTTCAAGGAAATAAAAATCTAGTTTAGAAAACATATTTGATAAAAATATACTGATTTTTAGCAAGCAATCTTTAAAATAATTCTAATTTTACGAGAGAAAAATAAAGATGGACTTATTTAGCACGCTGAGCATTAAATTTTCAATTGTATCTGACTCATAAAATTCAATTAAATATAAAGAATTAATTTTAGTGCCATATCTTATTAGTCGATGTCTTTTACATGTCTGGCATCTTATTAATAGGACATGTCTTTAATTGACAATTATTTTGTCTTAGCAACTATTTTTGCTATTATATACTAATGTTAGTATATATCTTTTCATTAATTATTATAATTTCACTTATGCTTCAGCATTTAGTAATGAAACAAAAGAAAATGTTCGCTTAAATCTCTTTACACTGTTGGCGATTCTTTTATTTCAAACATATGTTTCACTTTTTAATTTTTTTTAAAACTGGCCACTTTTACGAACGAATAATTTATGCTGAAAAAAAAAATTACCGGGCAGTTGTTATGCCTGTTTAACACTGCTGTAATACCTTATTTTTCAAACTTCGACAAAAATTCTTCCTCAGCCTACTGTCGTATTAATAGTGCACATAATAACTATATTGGTTAGATTTCAGTAAATGACATGCTCGTTAAATTTTAGCAAACATTTACTTTTGTGATTTGGATAGCTACTTTTATTTTTTTTTAAGCGTAAAATTAATTTTTCTCCAAAATGAAGGGGAAAAAAAATGGGTCCGAAACAGTCAAGACAATCTATTTGGGCACCACATAAATATTTTAATTGAAAATTTTGAAAAACGTTCAAATGAATTTAATTTTCATTTTGCGACTACAAAAAGAATTCCTACAAAAGATGTGCAAAAGTCTACTCATCTTTCGTTATTTAATATATATTTAGTATTAAATTTTTCAAATTAACTTTAATAATAAAATAATTATCACTTACACTTACTCTTGGATCTCGAATTTGACTAAATCGAATACACCAGAATCTCTGATTGGACTTTAGTATTGGAAAACAATTCGGAAAATTCAAATAGTATCCACTTACCTTTCACTTGTGGCCCATTGTTTTGGACTTTCGGAGCTACTAATGGAAGATTCTGCTTTTTGGGGACCAAGGGACCGTTAGATGGGTTTGGAATCAGGCCGAGACCAGCCGCCGAGGGCGTAAAGGCAGTATGGATCACCGGTGGCCCATGGCTGGGTTTGGCCACTCTAAGAGGAGTTAGATGAACAGGTGATGGCGTATCACCTCTGGCTTTTTCCGGACAAGACAAGTTCAGAGGTTGTTCAATTACCGTCTTATGTTCTGTAAGATCCTCTCCTGCAGAGTTTATTGAAGGGCTGTAGCTGGAACAACTACTGCTGTTACTGCTACTGTTGTGGAAATGTTGATGTGGTTGCGGCTGGTGGTTGGGGTAATGTCCTGTACCATTTACAATTGTCTGAGAAACGATCGGAAGTGGTGAAGCAGGTGGTTGCAAAGTCATAGATCCTGTGACTTGGGGAGGTTGAAAAGGTGAAGAACTATCTCTAACGCCCAAAATGTCTATAATGAAATGAGAGGTCAGTTGCTTAGGAGGATTGGCATATACATGAGGATGCCACGTCCTCACTGGTGTCACCTTGGATGCAGAGAAAGGTGATTTATTTCCCGGATCGTGGTGCATGGTGTGTAGGCCAATCTATGAAATCTTAAATGTTCAGCACAACCATTCAAAATGCATGAAATAAAGCCAAGATTTCCATTGACAACATTGGCTTAAACATCAATTAATTACATATGAATGATATTTATGAACAATGTTTCGAATCCTACAAAAGTATTTAGTATTTACAGCAATGTATAAAGTTTTTTCTCTAATTAATCACCCTCCGTTTTTTTATTTTTGTTTTTTTGAACAAGTCTTCATAAAGCATTTACGTACAAAGATTCTCAATCTTTGAATATTATATGTTCTTGGAAATAATAGGGAATAGTTTCTCTAATTCAATAAATTCATAAATTCATCGAAGAAATATTAAAAAAGAAAAAAAAAATCCTCACAAAAAGATATATTCTTGAATAACTCTAACAACTTTTTATACACTTAGAGCTTTTTATAATATGTTTTATAGTTTTTCAATGCATATCGACAATTTTAAAAAAAGAGCGAAAAAAGTTTTCCTAGACTGAAGAGTTTTCTTTAAAATAGTTTACACACATATTACTAAAATTATCTAAATAGCAGTTCAAAGACTGACAGAAAAAAAATACTGCTAAACTTTTCGATCAACTATTCAAAACAAAGAAGCGCGAAGCATGCTTTCAGACGGAATTCAAAGAGAGCGATTTAAATTCTCTACTCCACACTCTACTTCACGTCTTATCACTTCGGATGCAATCCGAACTACTTACTCCCCACAAGATCTAAACGACTTGAGCGCTCACCGGTGGTACATGGCTGCCAGGTTAGGCGATTAATCGCTCGATTGCTCCAATAACATTTGAGCCAAATTATAGAACCACAAAATTTCGTATCACGATTAAAGGGTGGGAGAATATTAAGTGTGGCAACGTGTTGACGGGTAATTTTCGGATGCAGGGAATGGTGTTGTAACTTTTTTTGTGGTTCAGTTGACTTGTGTAGGTGGATCCTTTTGGAATAGCTTGCGGTTTAATGGGATGTGGTGTAGAATTTATTATTGTTTTCCAGATAGAAAAAAAAATGTTCTAATACACTTTCAAAAAATGTGTAAAAATTTAATTTAATTTAATATTATTGACTCTTGTATCCGATTTTAAACGATGAATAATTTTGAATTTTAAAATGATGGTGTAAATTTGCCTTCAAGAAATACCGTTCGAAATTTCCGGATTTTAATATTAATTATCCGATATTTTAATTCTTATTTTAAGTTTTAACTCTCCGTTGTTCCAATATTTAACTTCTTTTTTAGTTCAATATGCTTGGATAAGAATGTGGATTGACTTTTAACATTGTTATCGTGTTAGAAAATTTAAGAAATTATTGAACGCAAATTTTTAAAATGCGAAAACGTAATCAGATTATTTCATAACTAGTCTAATTTACTTTATTTTATTAATTATTGTCGATTTCATTTGAATTTCAAAATGACGTTGCGCTTCAAAAGCATGTGGTATGGAATTTATTATTGTTTTCAGACAGAAAAAATAATAAATTGTTCTAATATGATCTTTTTCTAATTCGTAAAAAAACAATTAAATTATTCAAAGCTATTCCATTTAATTTCACTTAGTTACTGTTCATTCATGCTCTTGATTTCACATGGCTTTTTTTAAATTTCAAAACTATGAGATAAAATTGATTTTAAAATATACAACTCAAAATTTTCGTTAGTGGATTGAGTGGGTTTTAAAAAATACCACCCAAAATCTTAGTATGATTTTTTTTTTTATGGCTTGCGGTTCAAAAAGATATTGTACACAATTTATTATTGTTTTTCAGGCAGAAAAAAAAGCTCTAGCGGGATTTTTTTTAATCTTAAAAAATTATTAAATTATTAAAAACTAGCCGTATTACTTTAAATTTCAAAATGAGTGAAAAAGAATGTTGAAATATCCTCGAAATTTCCATATCTTAAATTTGATTATAGTAATAGTAAGATAATTTAATTCCCTTCTAAATGTAAAAGTTATGAAACTTCGAGGTATAGTATGCAGGCATTCAGATAATTTATCATAACAGAATGAAAGCACAGCAAAATTTCTAAAATATATTCGTCGAAAATCCCGTAATAATATATCAAAGTTATTTAAATGAAAACAGTAGATTCAAAACAGAAAGAAAAAATCCAAATTGTCTTCTGTACAGTTACTTTTTTGTCGTTCATTTTTTTATTTCAACCACAGAATCTTTTTACAAATAAATGTATGAGAAATTTTCATATTGAAGTTTAAAAAAGGACTGAAATATTAATTTAAACTTGATTGAATTGTTGCTATTCAAATATTATTTTAATCGGAAATTTTATATCTAATCTTGCGTAAATATTTAGAAGCAGAGAATCAGTTTTTCCAACTAACGACTTTAAATTGAAAGCGCAACTTATCTGTAAAAAAAAAAAAAAAAAAAAAAAAAAAGTCGAGAATTACTTAAAGAAGATTTCATAATATATTTCCATACAGTAATACGCATTTTAAAAAATCAATTGCATTTTCAATATTTATTGCATATGACAATTTTATTTGTAGGGGTGAATAAGGACAATTTTTATAAATTTGGCAAAAACAAAGTATATCAAATACCATGTTTAACACATTAAGTTTTTTTTTTTTTTTTTTTTTTACAAAAAATTTCAATTAGCTTATTTTTGAGTGAAATATTAAATTATTTGCTCACTATAATTTTTTAACTATCTTTTTAATACTTTCCAACAAAGTCAAAACATGTTTATGAATTCGGTTTGACTGGCGGTCCGGGCTTTAACCCGCATAAATATACTGGCATTGCCATATAATTGAGGTTTACTATGGCATGTTCGGTATTTAAATTATTTGCTCACTATAATTTTTTAACTATCTTTTTAATACTTTCCAACAAAGTCAAAACATGTTTATGAATTCGGTTTGACTAGCGGTCCGCGCTTTAACCCGTATAAATATATTGGCATTGCCATATAATTGAGGTTTACTATGGCATGTTCGGTATTAAAAATAAAGTATTTAGCATTTATAGTTCGTTTACAAAGACACACAAAAGAATTCCATTACATTATGGTCTATGGGGGAAATTTTCTTTGCAGTGTATTTTAATGAATCACACTATTTTAAATATAATTGAAAGTGACATAAGCGCACTGCAAGATGATTACTATAAAATATTGTGTGTATAGATTTATCTTTCGCTTACAGGGACACACAAAATAATTCGTTTACAGTACTGTTTGTAAAGGAAAATTGTTGGAAGCGTTTTTCAATTGTGTTATGTAATTGTTTTATTGTTAAATGTAATTAATTAATTTTCATTTACTTGGTGATGCTTAAATCCTATAGATCATATACCGAGTTACGCAAAATAATTCGGCTACTATTCCACTGATTGAGGAAAATTGTTGAAGGGGAATTTTCAACCGTGTTATACGTTTTCTAACTGAACTAAATTTTCTACACACATTTATAGACCATATACTGCGCTGCATAAACGAAATTAGATATTTTTCCAACTATAGATCGTAATTTCTGACTGCCACGCTGCAGGCCGAGAGTTCGACTCCCGGATGAGAAAGGTTCACTCAACCTTAATCCCTTCAGGGTCGATAAAATGAGTACCAAGCTTGCTTGGGAACTAAACACCGAGGGTCCCGCATTAGGCTGATTACCTGAGTGGGACATACGATGTTTAGTTTTCTTTTAATAGGTCGTAATTGCTGAAATTGGGTTTTTCAATGCCGTGTGCGTATTTCAATTTTTTTACAGTATTCTGAATACGTTCGAAAGGGTTTTATAATCTATGAAACGCATGATTTTTCTTTCGTGTTTAAAAAAAAATTGTTGTTTCCATCCACGCTAGCTCCAAGTCATGGGGCTAGTGTGGACAAAATATAATGCTGATTAGACAGTGTAATCTAACTCAAAAAAGTGTATGTTAAATTATAATGGAATCAATTTTAAACTTACCAAGTACAGTCGTCGAAAATAATGTAAACACCCCTAACTCTGCAGCAAATTATAGTAGAAGAAAGTTACTGGTCCCAAACGATTGGTAATAAAGTCTACTTTTAAATGATGTATGTAAAATTTGCTTAAGGAGCCATCTACAAATCAAAACAATTCCAAAATTTACTTTTATTCAATAGCCACACTCAATTTTGACAATATATTTTAAATCTGAGGTTCAAACTATCCCTAGACACGAAATTTAATGTCATTTGGGTGATGAGTTTTTAAATTATAAACATTAACTAGTCGTAAGTGGCAATCCCAAAACTTTCTTCTATCTCATATATGTTAATACTTCCTGAAAAATGCAGCATAGCAGCGCCACCGGTTAGGTGATTTACACCAAAATCTAATCAGCAACAACTTATGTCAACTTCTATTTGAATTTAAAGTTTAATGAAAATCCGTGCATTATTTTTTGAGATAGAGCTATTGCGGATATCGTGAAAAGCTCTGCATAGCAGTGGCACCTGATGGGCAATTTACACCAAAACTTATCAAGATCAATTTATATCATGGACTAACTGAATCTAAAGTTTGATGAAAATTCATGCATTAGTTCTTGAGATATAGATATTGCGGAAATCGTGAAAAATGCAGCATAGTAGCGCAACCTGTTGGACGATTTACACCAAAAACTAAACAACACTCATTTATATCAGGGACTAACTGAATCTGAAGTTTGATGAAAATTCGTGCATTCGTTCTTGAGATCTATTTCGATAATTATGAATAATGTAGCATAGCAGCGCCATCTATTGGGCTAGTTACACCAAAAAGTTATCAGCACCAAATTGTGTCAAGGACTAACTGAATCTGAAGTTTTCTGAAAATCCGTGCTTTAGTTGTTGAGATATATAGCTATTGTGGAAATCATTAATAATGCAGCATGGCACCTCCATCTGCTGGGCGATTTACACCAAAAATAATCAGCACCAATTTATATCAGAGACTAACTTAATCTAAAGTTTTATTAAATTCCTTAGTTCTTGCGATAGAGCGCCCACAAAATTTGTGACAGATACAGACACACAGACAGATGGACGGTCTCACAGACAGAACGTGTAAATCCGTTGAAAACCGGAATTCAAAAATTTTCACAAATCCAATATTTTCTTCTTGTAAAGATAGAAGAAAGTAAAAATTTAGAGCTTCTATTGTTAATTTACATTTTCATGTTTTTATTAATATCTCCTGAAATTATAATCTTAATGTGAAAATTTTTTCATGGTCATAATACTAAAAACCCCAAACATAAATACATTAAATCTGTAATTTTTATAATTTTATAATATGAATTATTAGTTATGAAAGTAACATTCGAAAAAATTATGAACTGCAACTTACAATTTTTTTGGATGGATTTATATTTATTATGTCCTGCTTCTTGCGAATCCAAAATTTCAAATTTTTCTTATAAGTAGTTTTCAAATTATGCTAAAAAACGTCAAGATGATGGTTAAAGTGGCCGTCTATGATGTGCAGAAAAGCATAATTAGAAAAAAAGAAAAAGAAAAGATATTTTACTCATTTTATTGAAACATTTGGGTTTGGGGATTGTCGAAACATATTAAGCTAGTGAAATGGTCATAGAAAGAAATAATACATTAATTCCAAGAAGTAATACATTAATAGAAGTGACTTAGTCATTCTATAGCATTTCAAAAACCGAGTACCGAACTTCAATTTGAATACAGCTCCTAAAATATGCTCATGTTAAAATAATTAATTTCTCTAAACTAATCGCACGAATTTCTTGAAAATTTGTATTTTGGCTAATTGAAGGGCGTAGAATTTATTTATGTCAAAACTGGGTATTGCTATTGAAAAAAAAAGTTTGTGTTTATATTGATATGTAGATGGCGCCTAAGCAAATTTTATATACATTATTTAAAAGTTGACTTTATTTTCAATCGCTTGGAAGCAGTAACTTCCTTCTACGATAATTTGTTGCAGAGTTAGTAGTGGGTGTTTATTTTGTTTCGATGACTGTACATTTCTTAATGTGTGTTACCCTTAATAATGCAATGTTAATTCATGCTAACCCAAATACATGAATTTGTAAATAAGAATAGCCCAATATTAAACAAGCTATATGTTCGGACCTTGTGCGCATGCCGAACGAGCTCCGTAGCTTTGCGGTCATGTGACCCAGTTCAGTTGTGGCTTAGCTGCCATTGCGGCACGTTGTGTATTCGAGCGGGTCTTATCCCCAAGTATATAGTTGTTCTTTAGCTGCCATTTCGGCACATTGTGTATTCGAGCGGGTGTTATCCCCAAGTATAGTATGTTGTTCTTGAGCTGCCATTGTGGCACATTATGCTATAGCGGGTCTTATCCCCAATTATTCTGTTGCTTATAGCGGGAGTATTCCCCAAAAGATGTTTTATGAACGTCACTTGTTTAACAGCGGGTTATCACCCCAAAGTCACCTCATCATTCTACATGTTTTTCAGTGTTTGTGATTGTTTGTAACATTTGTGTGCTGTGTGATATAAAAATGTGAAAAAGAAAACTATTTGTCTTCAATCTTAAAGTTACACACAGTATTCACATACATTGTAGTGGTCCGTCGATTTCGCAGCGAAATAGCTGCTATGGAAAAATTAAATAGAACAAAAGGTGCTCTAAAAGGTGCTATAACGAAATTAGAAAATTTCGTAAAAGATAATACAGACGAAATTAATTACTCGAGTACCGAGCTCGAAATAAAGATTCGAAAATTACCGGAGCTTCAAGCAAAAGTATCGGAAATACGGGATAAATATTATGATATCCCTGAGATTAAGGACTTACCAGAAATCGAAAACGAGTTAGATGAACTCGAAGATCGTCTCGAGAAACTTGAGGTAAGTCTCAACATATTTCTTAAAAATCTTAAAGTTTCTGAAATAAATGTGCATGCTGATAGTATTGAATCTATAAGTTCGAATAATATTAAAGTTAAGTTACCTGAAATCCCACTACCAACATTCAATGGTAAATATGAAGAGTGGTCAATCTTTAAAGTACAATTTACAAATTTAATTATAAATAATGCTCAGTTAAATGACGCTCAGAAGCTGTTTTATTTGCGAGCATCGCTAAAAAATGAAGCAAAACAACTAGAGAGCCCAGACGATTCCTTAGAGTCATTGTTTACAGCACTTACTGAAAGATTCGAAAATCAACGTTTGCTCATTGACACTCATTTATCAGCTATAATTAATTATGAAAAAATACATTACGAGTCTTCTAAAGAATTGAGATCCTTTATTGATTGTGTAAATAAAAATTTGAGGGCCTTAAAAGTATTACAATATGAACAAAACAATCTGTCTGATGCTATCCTTATCAATATTATATTGCAAAAGGTAGATAAGGAATCTCGAAAATTATTTGAATATTCGATTAAAAAATCAGAATACCCGCAATTTAATGAATTAATGTCATTTTTGGAAAACCGCAGTTCTACGTTAGAAAGCGTAAATAGATACTCTGCTTCAAAACCCTTAAACAAAAACATTCCTCTTTCGAACAAACAAAAAAATTTCATGCTAAATTCGAATGATAAATCGAATGGAAAAACTTGTATTCTGTGTAAATTGGCTTTTCATAATTTGAACAAATGTTCTCAGTTTCGAAAAATGAATGTTTCTGAACGATACGATTTTGTGAAGAAAAATAAGCTGTGTATTAATTGTTTGAATAATTCTCATTGCGTAAATTCTTGCATTTCAAAATATAATTGTAATACCTGTGGATTGCGACACAGCTCATGGCTTCATCGAGAAAAAGAAAATAAATCCAAAAATGAATTGGCTTCCCCCCAAATTTCCTCCCCTCTTGCAGGTGCGGTAAATAGAGAAATGAAAAACATTTCGGTAAATAATGACGAATCCTTAAAGACCTTGAATAATATAAGTAAAGAAAGAAAATCAATTTTATTGAGTACATGCTTTGTTTTTATAGAAGATAATTTCGGAAATAAACGAAGGTTTAGAGTCATTTTGGATAATGCTAGCAATGTCAATATTTTAACTAAGGATTGCGCTGACATGCTGAAATTTAAAAAAAGGATAATTAATGTACCCGTTACAGTATTAAACGGTTATACTTATAATGTAAAAAATAAAATTTCGAGTGTAATTACAAACGAAGATGGCTCTTTCAGGGAGAATATAGATTTCTTAATTGTTCCCAAAATCACGGATGTAATTCCATCAAAGCAATTAAATGTATCGGACATTAATTTACCGAATATTGTGGAATTGGCAGACCCCACATTTTTCAAACCGGGAAAAGTTCACGCATTGGTTGGCGCTGAATTATTTTATAGAATTTTAAAGCATAATTCAGTTAAGATAAATGATAAACTTTTTCTGCAAGACACTGTTTTTGGATGGATCCCAACTGGGGCGCTAGAGGAGAACACGCAAACAAACAATATTACTATGTGCAATTTCGTTAGGGATTTCGATGAAATAAATGATAGTTTAAAACAATTTTTCGAGCTTGAGTCTATAGGCATTAAACATGGAGATCCGAAAATATCGGAAACTGATCAAGCACAACAAATATTCGATAAAACTGTCAAGTTTGTAGGCGATCGTTATGAAGTTCAGTTACCCTGGAAAAGAGACTGGAAGGATTTAAATGATAATTTTAATGTTGCGAAACAGCGTTTGGAAGGTCTAAAAAGAAAATTTTATCGAAACCCAGAGCTTTTTCGACAATATTCTGAAATAATCACGGAATATTTAAAGCAAGGAATTATAGAGCAGGTGCAAGAAAATGAACCTGTTTTAGACAGGGCAGTTTATTATTTGCCCCATCATGCGGTCTGTAAAGAAGATAAACTTACTACAAAGGTCCGAATCGTCTTCGATGCCAGCTCTCATGATAACAATGATTTGTCCCTTAATGATTGTTTATGGCCCGGCACCAACTTAAATCCACTTCTATTTGATATTTTAATCCACTTCAGATTATACGAAATTGCCTTTTCTTCTGATATCGAGAAGGCGTTCCTTCAAATCTCACTAGCTGAAAAAGATCGGGATTCTGTTCGTTTTCTGTGGTATGATGATGGTTTAAAATCTTTCAAGGTCTTCAGATTCAAACGTGTTATTTTTGGAGTCAATGCCTCTCCATTCCTCCTATCTGCTACAATAAAGGAGCACATCAAGCGGTTTATGAACCTACACCCAAGAACTGTTCACCTACTCGATAAATATATTTATGTGGACGATTTTATATCTGGCGAAGATACGCTGCAAGAAGCTCTTGATGTTTCCCTGAATGCTAACAAAATAATGTCTGAAGCAGGAATGATTCTTCGAAAATGGATAACCAATGATGAAGCGTTACTGAAGTGCTGGCAAGAGGAAGGTTTAAATATTCAAACAGAACATGCTGCAATAAGCCTAGGAAGCAATCTAAGCAAGGTATTAGGAATGTCCTGGAAAACAGAAGAAGATTGTCTGACATTCGAAGTCAAAAGTTTAATAGAATTCTTGTCATCGCAAAAAAGCTCAAAACGTCTACTATTGCAAGCAGTTGGTAAAATCTTCGATCCGTTAGGCATGCTGACGCCATTCACCATTAGAATAAAATGCCTGTTCCAAGAACTATGGCTAAAGAAGACAGCATGGGATGAACAGTTACCAACTAATGTGCACGAAAAATGGTTAAAGTGGCTCGAAGAACTTCCAAATTTAGCAGAATTAAAAATTCCGAGGAAATTTCTTGGTTGCTTGAATCAAGTAATAGCTGTAGAAATACACGCCTTTTCTGATGCTAGTAAAATAGCGTATGGATCTGCAATTTATCTGAGAATAAAAAGAGAGAGTGGTGTGGAAGTCAATCTCGTGACTTCAAAGAGTCGTGTTGCACCGATAAAGGAGATAACTCTGCCTCGGCTAGAACTTCTCGGAGCCTTACTAAGTGCAAGACTGATCAATAAAGTAAAACCCATCCTAGATCAAAAAATCACATCGAAGGTGTACTATTGGACAGATTCCAAAATAACCTTATTCTGGATCAAAGGATCATCAAAGCGATGGAAGCAGTTTGTGGCAAACCGTGTCATAGAGATTAATGCACTTTCAGATTCGAACTCTTGGTATCACTGCTCCAGCAAGGACAACCCTGCCGATCTCTTGACCAGAGGTGCGAGTATTATCTTAAACGAACATTAAAAGGTGCTAGATTGACTATGGGAGAATTCCAAACAGTCACCACCCAAATCGAAGGGGTACTAAATTCGCGTCCCTTAACTCCGTTATCGACCGATATAAATGATTTTAATGCATTGACACCAGGCCATTTCCTAATTGGTCGGCCTATCGATGCCATTCCAGAACCTCAGTTGATTGATATCACAGAATCGAGATTATCTAGGTGGCAGAGAATCACTAAATTCGTCCAATTAATTTGGAGAAATTGGCAATTAAATTACTTGAGTCATCTCCAAAATCGTTCAAAATGGCAGGTAAAAGGGGAAAACATCAAACCAGGGGCGATGGTAGTCATAAAGGAGGACAATTTACCTCCCTGTAAGTGGATGCTAGGACGAATCTTAGAGGTTATACCAGGAAAGGACGGTAATGTTAGGGTTGCAAAGGTAAAAACAGCCTCGAATGTCTTTCTTAGATCCATATCTAGATTGTGTGTCTTGCCCATTAATGAAATCTAATGTACATACCTTTTCTCATTGTTTACTTATTTTAAAGTGCACCTAAGATTTACATGTTATTTTACATTCAACTTTTCTTAAGAACAAAATAGAACTATTTTTAGAAAATAGCTTAAATTTTGTAACAAAGAATTTAATTTTATTGTATTGTATAGTCCTTGTTATTGCAACTTATTATTATTGTATTTGTATTGTAATATTATTTTGTGGTATTGGTATTTTATTTAGTTCTTGTATTTATAGTGTATTTTTAATATTTTGAATGTGCTACGCACATTGCAACGCGGGGCGGCATGTTCGGACCTTGTGCGCATGCCGAACGAGCTCCGTAGCTTTGCGGTCATGTGACCCAGTTCAGTTGTGGCTTAGCTGCCATTGCGGCACGTTGTGTATTCGAGCGGGTCTTATCCCCAAGTATATAGTTGTTCTTTAGCTGCCATTTCGGCACATTGTGTATTCGAGCGGGTGTTATCCCCAAGTATAGTATGTTGTTCTTGAGCTGCCATTGTGGCACATTATGCTATAGCGGGTCTTATCCCCAATTATTCTGTTGCTTATAGCGGGAGTATTCCCCAAAAGATGTTTTATGAACGTCACTTGTTTAACAGCGGGTTATCACCCCAAAGTCACCTCATCATTCTACATGTTTTTCAGTGTTTGTGATTGTTTGTAACATTTGTGTGCTGTGTGATATAAAAATGTGAAAAAGAAAACTATTTGTCTTCAATCTTAAAGTTACACACAGTATTCACATACACTATATAAAAGATAAATTGAAACTTTTATTTAGTTGGAAAATTATTATTTTAACATAGAAGTGGAATTCTGCCTCAATTTGTAATTGAAGATTGACGTGCCGTTATAAGTGCCAATTGAGGTACAATGCGAATTGTGCTAAAAACAACACCTGCTAATGTTAGTTTGGCTACAATTAAAATTCATGAGATTTGTGATTTGTCCTTTACATATGGTAAAAAGAAAGATTCACTCTGCTTATTAGAAAAACTACTCTTTTTATCTTTTTCTCCTTAGAAACTGTCTATCAAAGCCTATACATTCTTATACGGTTTTAACTCTCCCACTTTACAAAATCACTCATTTAGTAAATAAATAGCCTACAAAGTTACACATTTTTAATTAATCCATGTTTTTAGTACTGAAAGCTAAATTAAGCTAGTGTGGAGAAATCTACAGTAGCTCCACCACCATGTGTCCACTATATTTATTGACCCATTTGTTTTTAGGCTTTATACTGGTTCATTTATAATCTGCAAAGCAAAAATGAATATGAAAATATATATTGAATATATTCATTTATAACATACTATATCATTTTATTTAAAATGGTGAATTAAAATAGTTTAATAATTGAAAAATAAATCAGGAACTTACATTTCCACCATAAAAGTTTTGTTTTATAAATTGCTACTGGACTATCAAGTGTTTTGTCATGGAAGTGTATATCAGTAATGTCAATCTACAGACATTTACAGTAAAATTATTACTAATAAAAACATATTTATTCAAGTTGCCCATCTTAGCTCTATTCTCCCCTGCTTTTTTTTTAAATGAAGAAGTAAATGATAATTCACTTAGTAGTATTAATTCTATTTCTAGTTGCATTAATTTTAATTACAATTAATATCCAAAATATAAAACATTTTTAAGATTGAGATCTTAATAAAGTAAATTTTTATATTTGCTAAACAGTGTTTATTTTTAAATATTTGGAAATGAGGAATCAGTTATTAACGCAAAGTAAAAACTCAACGTATCTTCCACGTGAAGGATAGAAAAAAAAAAGAGATTCCTCATTGAAAAAGAAAGAAAGAAAGAAAAAATTCTAAACTGAAGTTAAATTTTCTTTTAATTTTCACCCCTGAAAAGTAAAAAAAAAAGTTGTGTTTTTTTGTCATTATATCCCTTTATTATTATTCATTTTGTTTTTTACAGACAAATACTTGTGCTTTAGCTGATTGTAAAAAAAAAAATAGTTACTTAACTACTTAAATTTGTATTTTTTTTCTTTCTGCTATTTTAATAAGTGAATATTGTATTTGTTAAAAACGAATCTTTTACCTAAAGTAACCGGTGTTTTTTTTTTTTCTTACTAACGTCCAGTCTAACAGTCTTTTTCTCTAAAGTCAATGATATTTTTCTTTGTACATTGTATGACACATCTATTCAACTTTTAAATGAAAGAAATGATATTCTGATCTCAAGTTGGAATTTCTTAAATTTCAATCTTGTTAGAAATTATATATCTAATCGTAAGTTAAATATTTACATGCGAAAAATTAATTTCTTATCTAACGCAATCAAATTGAAATTGTAAGTTATTATTTTTCAAAAATATCTTTCTGATAGATCATTAACTTCGTGTGGTAATAACTCTGATTATAATAGAGTTTATTATAGGGGAAAATGCCTGGAAGAATATATTAGCCGTTGCTTTGGAAACATGGTATTAAAGCCGTTACTTGCAGAATGAAAGGCTTTTATCCGTGTTGGACTGTGACTCAGATTTCGTTTCTCCAATACACGGCACGAGTAGAGAATACGACTTTAGAGCTCTAATTCATTTATAGCAACGCTTATTAGTGCGCTATAATTCATTTATACGTAGCTGTGTATGTGCACACGAGTGCTCCGAGGAAGTGCCTTTTTGTGTTAATTTACTGAAATCAATGGTTATTTTTTCATTGCATTTCAATTTTTGTAATGAAGGATATATTATTCCGATATAATAAGTTACATTTATTTAAACACTATTCTCAATCTAAAGCATTTATATAATTGAAAGTAAAATATTTACGTGAGAAAAAATTGTTTTCTCAACTAACGCAATCAAGTTGAAATTTTAAGCTATTCTTCCAAACATCTTCCTAACACACCATTAAATCCATGTAGTAATTAATGGGATAATAATAGGTTTTATCATAGAAAGGAATGCTTGGAAGAAAATACTAGCCGTCTCGGTGGAGACATGATACTAATGTCGCTTCCGTTACTTCCAAAATGGAAGGCTTTTATCCGTGTTGAACTGACTCGCATACGGTGATCTACGATTTCATCTCTCCAATACAGTAAATGAGATGAGGACACAACGTTGAGCTCTGATTCATTGCAGAGTTTCTCTACCAGTGTGTCTCGGCCAGAGATGGAAAAAATACGCTGAAAAACAGTTTTTGATAGAAAATAGAAAATACATTGTTTCATGAACTTAAAATACAAAATAGAAATAAAATATTCCAAATACAGGTATTTTCTAAACACATTTCGAAAATTTAAAAATTAATGTATATTCGATTGCATTAAGCAGACGCACAGTTCTTTTGAAAAACTAGTCAAAATATTTAGAAGTGTACATTTCCAAAGTAAAGAAGGAAAACTGATCAAGAAAATAAATTAAACTGTGGAAAACAATTTCATGCAATAAATAAACAATATTTACAGATGAAATTTAACAAGGGGTATGGAAAATTAAATTTTTCATGGATATAATTCGGCTTCATATAAGGCATACAAATAAAATGCTATTACGGTTAAAGAAAAAAAATAAACACTCTACAATGCAAAATATAATTGAAAATTATGATTGGACTTAAAAACATCTATTTCCCAAATTCAAAATCTTTCTATTACTTTCTGTTTTGAGAATAAAAGCAAAAAGTCTTTCAACTAAAACCCTGAAAGACTCGTATTAAACTTAAAGATTTCTTTCAGTGCTGGGTATGAGTTTAACATTTTCAGATCAATCGAATTATCAGCTAAAAACTACAACATTTTAAGATCTACAGCATTTTGTGAGCTTGACGAAGATGGCGTGTAGCCATTATGTATGAATAATTCATCAACTGCTGGAATGTTTACCCCATCAGTCTCCTCTAGATAATACTTCGAAGACAATACAGAATTTATTAAAATATTTCTAATACATTTTCCAAATTTTTAAAAAATATGCGGCAACCAGCACATTTTAAACACTGGATGCTTGCAATGATAACTCACTTAACCTCGTCATCGATGATTAGTTAAATGATCCACATTTTTTCAAAGTTTTTAATGATATCTAAAACTAAAAGCAAGCCTTCGAAATGTTTCAGCTGTAAATTGTTCATATCTTTTAATTTGATTTAGACAATAAAAATTGTCAGTAAGTTGAAAAAAAAATCCCTCTTACGAATATTTGATCTTCTTTTTAAACACAGCAGTTTGAAATTTGGAGAAATGTATTTTAAGTATTTCAAAAATACAAAATACTTGGGAAAAAATATTACAAAAAACATTACTAAAATATTTTAATTTTGTCAGTATAAAATACAAAATACAAATGTATTTTGAAACTGTAATTCAATTGCTAGTATTTTCAATACTGCCTATGCAAAATATGCCTCTCTGATCACGCCTAGAAGGCCAATCGTATGCAGTGAGCGTTTCTTTCGTGTGCCACGATAGAATAAAATTTATTCGAAACATTTAATCCAGCCCAAGATAAATGTATTCAGCATCCCAATATTTTCTATCTTTAAAACTAGTTATTAACACATGTGATGAAAAGTGTGACACAAACATGAAATAATAAAAAATTACACATTAATTTTTAAAAAGTTTTTTTATTTTATTTTGTTTAACATAATTTATTTTCTTTATTATTATTGTTGCTGAAGAATAATTTCTTTATACGTTGCCATTTTCTGCAAGAGTTATCGTAGTTTTCATGATCAACTATTAACTTGCATAACAAAACAAAGAAATTTCCTGTAAAACAAAGTAGTTTAGTAATTTAAAAAAGAAAACTTAATTTCATAAGGGAAATATGGCTTAATTAAAACAGTTAATTAAAAGTCTATTTGGTCGTTTACACCGTGGAAAAAAGACAAATTCTTCTTAATTTAGGAAAATGTAGTGTAACTACGAACGGAAATATACAATAACCTTTGCAGAGTTACCCACGATTAGGAAAATTCGTTTTTTATCTTTAGAAAACCCAGAAACCAATATATTTTCGAGATTTAAAGAATTATAAAAACAAAGTTTCTTTTGCTGCGTCACTAAATACTAGTGACTCGGAAACGTGTTTCCGAGTAGATTTTTTAGTGTATTAACCAGTTTTCTCAATTCGGAATATAGGTTTTCCGTATGCTATCAAATCTCAAGTAAACAAAATTCATTTTCAACGAACATGTTTTACAGAAAAAAAACATGATAAATTAACAGCATTAACATGATATTATTAATATTATTAATATTAATATTATTTTCTTACTGTTGCATGCATAAATGCGCGAAAATGTTTAATTAAAAATTGATATAGCATCATAAAGACTTACATTGCGGGTTGAGAAAACTAGTTAATACACTATAAAATCTACTTTGAAACGTTTTCGAATATCACTTTTTTTTCTTTTTCTTTTTTATAAACGCTCATTTAAATCTCGAAAATATGCTGGTTTCTGAGGTTTCTAAAGATAAAGCCCGCTTTCAGGAATCAGTGGTAACATTGAAGAGATTATTGTATATTGCCGTTCGTGGTTATATTATATTTTGTAAAGGAAACATTTTTTTTTTTTTTTTTTTAAGGTGTACTGCCATTTTCAGCAAACTATAACAGGGGTCTGTCCAGACTTTTCTCACAAGGTCCTGTTTTTGTGAAATTGTGAATTTTTTTTATTTTTGTGAAAATTCTAATCATAATTTTGTGATATTAAATTGTCGATGTCTTCATGTTCTATCATTCATATATAAAAGCTAATTAATATGCTTTTTGGTGAATTAAACTGCTTACTTACAGGCCAGATTTTATTTTTAAATGACTAAATTTGTGAAAAGTTCAATTTGAAGGTGAAAAAATTCTTTGAAAGGTCTATTTAAGAGACAAATAATTTTGTGAAGGGTCCTGTTTTGGGATAAAATGTTTTGTGAACGGTCCTGTTTTGGGATAAAAACATTTGTGAAGGGTCCTGTTTTAAGATAAATTATTTTGTGAAGGGTCCTTTAAAGGACCTAAAATTTTCCTAAACACATCCCTGTATAATAACTAAGAAATTCACAATTGTTGGCTAAACTAAAACACATATTTTCTATTGCTATTTTTAAAGACATTAGGTTACGCAATACTTTTGGCCAAGGCTGTACGACGAACAGTCTCTTACAAAAACGAAAGTATAACAAAATAATAGAAAATCGTATACAAGAAACTTATATTCTCTATTGAAATTTCACTCATTTTCATCACCGGCAAACTGAAGATAAAAATGGTGCTTGGTAATAACCACCGAAGATCAAACAAACAAGTCTGTATCAGAAATTTTACTTATATAAATGAAGTCAAATATGTTCGACACAAAAATATTTTATCATATACAATTTCTTGATTTAAGCATGTTTGTTTGATCTTAATCTCATACGCCTGCTTTTACGGTATTTAAAGGAATTTTCTAGTAAAAAAGACAAAACGCGACATTACATGAAACCTTTACAAAATACGTATTAGAGATAACCCAAATTAAATAACATGGAGAAAGTAGTTACAATAACTGGATATTTTTAACACTTTCCAACATAGTTGAAAAGTATTTATGAATTCTGTTTGTCTGTCCATCTGCCTGGCCACACTCTAACTCGCGTAAATCCACTCGGATTTTCATGCAGTTCATATATGTTAATGATGCTTAGCATGGAATGGTTATTATTTAATATGAAGTGTGTAGCATTGATAGTTCATTTACAGGGGCACTCAAAAGATTTCCGTTACATGATGGTCAATGGGGGAAAATCGTTTGCGGTGTATTTTAATAATAATAAGCTATTTCAAATGTTTTGAAATTTATATAAATCACAAAATTTCACTACACGATGATAACTATAAAATAGGGCATTCATAGGATTTATCGTTCATTCACAGATACACACAAAAGAAATCTGTTAGACTATCGTCTTTGAGCAATAATTGTTGGAAGTGCGTTTTCCATTTCGGTATGTGCTATTAAATTTAACTAATTTTTTGAGCGTTACTTGTTGTGCATAAATTGTATGCCTAGTATACAGGGCTGCACAAAAGAATTCCCGTACCATTCTCCTTATTAGCGGAATTTGCTGAAGGAGAATTTACAATTGTGATATGTATTTCCTAACTGAACTAAATTTTTACCTGCATGTAGTTTATAGATAAAAATCTATATATCATATACAGGGCTGCTTAAAGTATTTACATAATTTTCCGACTACGGATGGGAATTGCTGTAATTGGGTTTTCAAATGTCTTATGTGTTTCCAAATGGTTCAATTAAAGAACATATTTCAACTTATTAACCCTTTGAGGGGCAAAGCATTTCTGCTACAAAAATGTTCAGATAATTAATTCACACCGCAATTTACGAACAAATTTATTTGAGAATAATCAAAAGCCTTTCTTGACGAATATTATGAAATCGGAATTGTACTAAAAAATTACTGATGCCATTTGGCAGTTTTGGAACTAAATTTAAGTGTTTGCAGACTGCAAACGGCGCCCCTGATAGGGTTAAACATTTTTTACATCATTCTGAATGTGTTGGAAAGTGTTTTTAAAATCTGTGCTTGACGCGTGAATTTTCCTTTCTTGTTTATACTTTAACTTGTACCGTTGCAAGAGACGTGTTGAAAGTCACATATTTAAATTATAGTTAACTAATTACATAATTAACTAAAACACAGAGTATTACTGAAAACTCCAAGCACCAATTTAAGAAATGTGTTGTGATGGTCAGAGGCTTGAGTATATTAATATTTAGTACCATAGTTTCTATAAGCATTGCAAATGCAGAGTCTAAACTAAGTGCAAACCTAGATTTTTTTTTTTTTTTTTTCTAAATTAGAGCATGTAAGTTTTATTTTTCAGCTATTTGTATATTTTGTTCTCCTTTGTTACTCCCCTAATTAACTAATATGCACTGTAAAAAGAAGACAACTATTTCTTAATCTTCGTAAATATAATTTGTCCACGAACGAAAATACACAATAACTTCTTCCGAGTTACCCATGATTCCGAAAATCTTTCTTTATAATTAGAAACTTCAGAAACCAATATATTTCCGAGATTTAAAGAAGTGTTTATCAAACCCATGTTTTGTTACTGCCACTGATTTTCGGAAAATTTACTGAATTGTTTTTATAATATATTAATCAGTTTTCTCAAACCGGAGTGTCGGTTTTTACAATGATATCAGTGCCCAATCAAACATTTTCAGCGGTGTAATTGAATTTGTTCATGCAAGAGTAACAAAATAATATTAATTTTAATGTTAATACATTTCATTTATAAAGCTTATCTGCAAAACATGTTTGTTGAAACTAGCCCTACTTTTTTCCGTTAAAAAAAAAAAAAAAAAAAAACGATAAACGATACGGCAGCTAATTTGAAAAACGTTAAAAATATAGTACAGTGTACCCCAATAAACTTTTCAGGAATTGGTCTTTTTTTTTCAAAATTTAAAGTCTATAAGGTCAAAGAAAGACAAGAAAATAGATAGACGAAAAAACATATCGTTTGTAGATCCTGTTGAAATTGAAACGGAACACCCAGCAGAAAGGGATACTTCCAAAAGAAAAAACAATGAAAAAAATAAAATAAAATTGGAATATTCATTCAAAATATATGTGTCGACATGCATAATATACAAAAAACGAACTGTATAATCAATCTCCTTTGTTGGATGTCGGCTGATGATATTTTCCTAGAATCTAAATATGATGTTGAATAAACATATTGCTATAACTTTGTTTATATTAAAAGATGGAGACGACTCTTTTTACCTTTGTTACTGATAAATAATTATAGAATTTTCAATTATAAGCTTAATGATAACTTTTGCACCACAATTGTTACAATTCTGAATTTATAAAATGTATTTTAATATTACAAAAAATGAAAGAAAAAAAAGAGTGTATGAATGAATATTAATTTCAGTACGCTGATTCGTAATGAGAGGCTGAAGATAATCATAACACTTAAATTAGGGGAGACTAGGGGGTTGACCCAGTTTTTACAAAATAATTTTTTATTTTTTAAATATTGAACGTAGAATAAACTTTTATATATCATTTTATTCGTTATATTATCAGTTATCAAAATAAAATTGCTACATAAGTCTAACATGTAAGAAATTATTGATTTTAATTATGAAAAATTATTGATTTTATTATTGATTTTATTATTGATAATTATTGAAAAATTATTGATTTTAATTATGAAAAAATAATGGGTCAAGGCTCCCCACATATGGAAGGGTTGACCCACCATATGGGAGGCTTGACCCACTTTGTTTTATATTGCAATATTTGTGAAGATAAATAAAATCAGTTTACAAAAAGCAAAATAACTTTATACTACATGCTTTAATTATTATAGAAATTTTTTTTTTTTTTTAAATACGACGCTTAAACAAACCTATTTATTGCAATCGTAAATCACAGAAGAAAATTTTTATTTTAAACAAGATTTATCTGAGCAGGTATAATTGTACAGCAGGGAAAATGAAATTTTAACATTTATGAGAGTATTCCGTTAGAGACAGGTTCCGATTTCATAGTGTTTCGTGCTATTATGTCCGGATTTAAGGGCGACATTTTCCCATTTTTTTTTTGTCTACTTGTCCTATTTTTTGTGACACTTGACTTGGCAAGTCTAATTGTCACGTAGTTTGGCTTCATCTCGCTGTATTCATCCTGGTAAAATTTGTCTACATACTTTCCTGAAGTTTTTCGATCGATGCTATGATCTTTTGCAGCCGCATGTGCCCTTAACTTTTCATTAACATGATTTAAACCTTTAAGGAACAAAGTACTTTCAGTACTAAAATGTTGAAATAAATGACTGACACCGGAATTTACAAACAAATTTATTTACAAATAAGAAAAAGGCTATATTTCACATACGTATTAAATGGAAAAGCTTGCAGCAAAATTCTAGTGCCAGTGTGACGTTTCGGAATTAAAATTAAGTGGTTTTTATAAACATACCACTGCCATTGAGAGGGTTACGACTGCTGCTTTCATCCTTTCTAGTTTTTTCTAGTCTTTCCCACTGTTTATATTTACTTATTGTAAGTAATGTTTAAATGGAAAAAAGTTCCTATCAACTTTCCCATTTTCTAGCAATTTTTCACATCTTTCTTTAGTCAATTTTAAACAACTTTTTCCATCACAATATTTTACTGTAGCTTTACAGGATAAATTTACATTATTATATATATATAACCATTAACTTTTCATTATGCACGGTGTATAATAGAAAGATTTCCAAAACCACTTAATTAAGGGAGCCTTGAGAATCTGGTCAACCCTCCCTCACATTGACTGGGTCAAGCCTCCTTACATAAATCTTTAATAAAGAAGCATTTTATTATTAAAATGCTTCTTTAATTAAAATTAAGTGGTTTTATAAACATACCACTGCCCCTGAGATGGTTACGACTGCTGCTTTCATCCTTTCTAGTTCATTCTAGTGTTTCCCACTGTTTATATTTACTTATTGTAAGTAATATTTAAATGGAAAAAAGTTCCTATCAACTTTCTCATTTTCTAGCAATTTTTCACATCTTTCTTTAGTCAGTTTTAAACATCTTTTTCCATCACACCATTTTACTGTAGCTTTACAGGATAAATTTACATTATTATGTATATATAACCATTAACTTTTCATTATTCACGGTGTATAATAGAAAGATTTCCAAAACCACTTAATTAAGGGAGCCTTGAGAATGTGGCCAACCCTTCCTCAGAATGACTGGGTCAAGCCTCCATACATAGACCTTTACTAAAGAATAGCACATTGTTATATTAAGCCTAACTTACTGTACAATCTTTACGTCTGGAATGAAAGCTCGACATTTCTGTATTACTTTAAACCTATTGACTTAAATTTCTGTGATATAATTTATCTGAAAAAGGCTTACAAAATATTTCTAAAAAACACAAATTTTAGGTTGAAAACATCTCATAATTGATTTTTTCCACACCTATTTCAATTATCTGTATGAAACAAAGACTGTTGTTTGGGCATTCTAATAGCTTTGGTTGACACCTACTGATAAAACTCTGAAATCCTTTTAAATATGAAAATTGATGGGTGGGTCAAGCCTTCCGTATGGTCAACCGTCCCTAGTCTCCCCTATATATTTTAATGAGGTTAAATGCTTTTTTACCTATATAATTCAGATAATTTCAAAACGAAATTTAATGTGATGTAATCAAATAATATAAAATTGATATTTATAAATTCAGTTAAGCATACAAACGGGCATATATGTGTATGTAATTCATAATTTTTATATCCACAATATTAAAATATAAGATTAAAAACACAATATTTATTTATTTATTTCTAATTTAAATATTGGTTAAACATGAATTAATTAAACATATGTAGATTAAATATGCCATTACAACTCTTGTTCAAATATTTATCTAGCGGAATTATTAGAAAACAAAATACTCAAAAGAACAGAGAGAAATTGCGTGAGAGTGAAATTTCTTAATTGAAAATTATTTTCTAACACAAAATTTTTACATGTGAATGTGAAAATTAAATGAATAATTTACTCTGCCGTATATATAAAATGTGATATTATTGGGTTGTTGCATAATTATTATCCTATTCCACAAAGGCTAACTTACAGAGACAGTTACAAGTGAAGTATCATCATAGGAATTACCAAACGTCCCATGAAAAGAGAATGGGTTCAGTCTACGTGTATAAAAGGGTATTGCAGTTAGATCAGAGCAGTATGTGATACGATAGAGGAACACAATGTGAGAGTGATTTTACACGAATTCAAACTTGGACGTAATGTGTACAAAACGGTTGACAATGTCAATCAAGTTTGAGGTGTCGGAACTACGAGTGACGAGCAGACAGTAGCCTGTTTTCTAAGTTCAGTGGCGGTATGTGGACATGAAAACGACCATTAGCCAGGAGCAGGTCGTCCTGTTTTGTGTAATATTGTACAGTAAGAGGAAGAAACACCAACGTCCACAGTACGTGTGTCTAATTCCGAACTGGCAGTATCAGCGTCGACTGTTTTCAGACTCTTGTCAGCTATGGGTAAGATTAAAAAACTGAATATCTGGGTTCCACAAGAACTCAGCGAGCATTTGTAGGTAAAGCGTCATTAAACGTGTAGGGGAGAGTAGCCATATTTGGACCGCCGCTTTAATTGGACCGTTGCCATTCTGCCTTTAATTACACGAAGAGACTCCATATACCGCTGAAATCCTACTCATCAGAATGACGTCACTCATGATTAGAAGATGCAGCCGCCTATCACGTGCTGTTTTCAGACAATTTAAAAAAATCTAAAGTTAGCTGTTTTGGTCTAAATTTTTCCTATTATATGTAAGTGAATATTTTAAAACTAAGGTAAGTTGTTATGTTTTCATATACATATATGAATTCATCTGTTTATTGCGCATATTTTTCATGCGGATTGGTTTGATTTCGTTTTTGTTCTTAGTCTTGAAATTTACTGTTTTAAAAAATGGCGCAGTTGCCGTAATTGGGCCAATTTAAGTTTCTTAAATTGGACCGGATATGCGATCATAAATTTGAAAAGTAAGTAATGAATTTCGAGTACGGTACGCTTTGTACGCTATTTTTTTATATTTTATAATGGATTACAATCTCCATGCAAGTTTTTTTGTAAATCTAG
This sequence comes from Maratus speciosus, assembly GCA_963932465.1. NCBI lineage: Eukaryota > Metazoa > Arthropoda > Arachnida > Araneae > Salticidae > Maratus > Maratus speciosus. The sequence continues at coordinate 406,326,258 of OZ010796.1, forward strand.
ATTAATTTTTTTATACAGTTTAGGCCTATATAAACATAAAAATATTTTTACACGTCTATGCAATAAATTTTGTTTGTAATGTCTTTTATCTTGTATGTAATTGAATTTTTTTTTAATTCTTTATTCTTACGGCATATTTGATTTACAGAGTTGAATTCAAACATTTTCCTCCTGCAGGATATTTGTGATGGAAGACTCTTTACAGTTCTGGAAGGTGGAATTATACTTTTTTGCCATTAAAATGCATAAAATCTCAAACCTTGATGAAAATGTTGAAAAAGACAGACAAACTGTCTGGAAGAAAAACACCCATGACAGCAAAAGCTGTTAAAGATATAGGAAACAAAAAGCAGACAGTAAGTTGTGCAGAAATTGACCTGCAACAAGGTTGCAGGTCAAATCCTGCCCAAAAGCAAAAAAATCATTAGAAATCTTATTTCCCTTACTAAATTCAGTTAAATCAGTACTAAATTCAGAGGGAGCCAAAAAACAGTTGTGTTAACATCATCGCCATATAAACTGAATCTTGATTTGATAAAAAAAAATGGTAAAAAGGAAGCTTTCACATCACAAAAGCAATTGGAACATCGAGTTTTAAAAAATAGGCGTAATGCAATTAGCAAGAAAATGATGGAAGAGTAGAACTACAAACATAATGTAAAGATCCATTGCAAAAAAAAAGTCTGATAATTCAGAATCTAAAAAGAAAAATCTAGACAGTGATGATTGGTTTTGCCTAATTTGTAAGAAAAATAAAATAGCAAAAATGATCCAGTGTTCAGATTGCCATATACGGTTCCAGGTTGTGTGCGCTGGAAAACAAAAACAATAAACAAAATTCATGTATTATCTTTGCATCACTCCTTACATGATATTCATGTAACTGACAAATAGTTTCATAATTTCTATTCTTAATTGCTGATAACTTTGATTTATATTTTGAATACATTTTGATTTAAAACAATTACTCTTATTTTCAGACATTTGATTTTATTATTTTTCATTGCTGTTATTTTGTTTGATTGTTTCATTAATCGCAAACTTTGCTTTTAATAAAATTAGTTATATTCACTTGTCATTAAAACAACCTGATATTATTTGGTCCAATTTAGGAGACTGGGGGTCCAACTTAGGCGACCAGTTGCTGAATTTGGACCACTTTTGACAAAATTTTCAAATTTAAGTAAAATTTAAGATTTTCAAAAAGAAATTAATCTAAATACCTATTTAGTTAGTAGATGAATAGATTGACCCTGTGTAATGATCTTTTGCAGATATTCCAAAACTTAAGTGAGTTACACCAGAAAATAAGTGAAGTAGTCCATATTCGGCTACTCTCCCCTATTGTCCCCCCAAAATCTCAGGCTAGTTCTCGCGTTTTGCATCAGATTCTTACGATTGATGAAAAATGGTGCTGTATGAGAACAAGAGCGAGCAACACAGTGGTTCGGTAATGAGGAACCACCGAAACACAAACCCATACCCGAATTGCATCTACAGACGGTTTTGATCTCTCTGCCGTGGACTGCCAAGACTGTGGCGCATTTTGAGTTTTTGCTGCGTGGCCAAACCATCGCAAATGGTGTGTATCACCGTCAGGTGGACGCATGTCACCAGAATTTGTGCACAAAACAACCATCGCTTGTTAGTCGTTGGGTTCCTATGCTGCCGCAGGATGGGGTTCGACCACGTGTGTCAATTTCCTGTATGCAAGAAGTTAATGCCTTTGGGTACGAAGTTCTCCCTCGTCCTGTGCATTCTCCAGTCTTTGATTCCTCTGTCTTTCACATGTTTTGACATTTTGATAATTTATTGAGGACAAACGGTTTGTTAACCAGGATACTGATTCATGCCGTTAGCGATTTCCTCGATCACTGTGGATGCCGGTTTCTGCCACTGTGAAATTTTTACACTGCAAACACGTTGAGCACAGTACATTGCCTCCGAGGGCAGTTACTTTTACAGAATAAAATGTGTTTATTACTCTGATACAGCGGTTTGTTTCTTGGAATCAGAATAAGCCAATTATTATACAGCAACCCCATATAGGAATGAATTGAGAAATTTTATAAATAAAAAAGAGAAACGCAAAAACAAGAAATGTATAATCAGTTATTCCATTGTAATTCTATATGATTAGATCTTAGTATCTTACCTTTCCCAATGCCTTCTAGAATAGTACAGAAATGACAACTATTTTCTCCAAAAGAGCTTTCTTCAACAATGTAGGAATTAAAATACACGCTACAGTATTTAAAATATAATATAATGTTACTTAGTTCTCAAATTCTGAAAATCACAAGCTAATTTTACTTTCATATTAATGTGTTGTTTGTGATTTTCTAGAATTCAGTTGTCTTTATTTTAAGGAAACGTCAATAGATTAATTTTTATTCGCATTTTGAAATTCTCAATATGAACCACTCAATATGAATATATGTTTTTTTTTATTCGATTTATCATGCCACTATTACACAAAATATGAATTTTCAATCTTGAAAAATACAGTCGGCTAAAACAAAAAAAAAAAAAAAAAAGAGAGAGAGAGAAAGAGAGAGAGAGAGAACTTACCGTATATTTTAAGTTCAAAATTGTCATGAAAAAAAAAGGAAACAGCTATTCGATTGGAAAGATTGTCCTTTCAATTTAAGTTATAAAAATAAGTTTGCAGATTCGCCTTCACATTAAAATTATACAAAATTCTGGTATTTTCAACAAGAACACCTAATTTTTACATTATATACTCGGCTTATTAGGTAAATTTAACACTCAGGTAACCAAACGGGCAGTCCCTTCAGTCAAGTAGCTTAGGAACTATTAAGATTTTAAGTTTGGAACTTCTAACGTTAAATATAAATTCATTTGTTATCTTTGCAAAACAGATTACAATGCTGTTAATTTTTTAAACATAGATCAAAAACTATTTGCCCGAATGAGCTGTAATTTTGAATTCACATATGAACGGATCACCACCATAATAGACCTAATCCATTTTGAAAAAAAATGAGACAGTCCATTTTGAAGGTGCATAAAATCTGTTTTACCTATTCTCACAGTAAACCAAGTCTGTAAGCAAATGACATGCATGAGAAATTATGTGAAAACAGACTTGGTTCACGGGAGTGGACAAAACAAATTTTATCCATCTTCTAAATGGACTATCTCATGTTGTCTCAAAATGGACTTGCACTAGATTAATTTTAACACAATTATTCTAATTGGTAAACAAATCATATTAGACGTAAATTTCCAACAGGGCGAAAAATGTCCGGACCAAGATTCGAACCAGGGATCTCCTGGCTGAAGCCGCCAGTGCTCTACCATCTGAGCTATCCCGGACGAATCTGGTGGAATTTTTTCACCCAGCTAACCTTAATGATTATAGCATCTGGTCTGAAACCTGGTTCAGCTCAACAGAATAAATCTCAGGTAATGGAGCTCCAGAAAACGTTGGATACGTAATTACACTGGATTAATTTTAACACAATTATTCTAATTAGTAAATAAATCATATTAGACGTAAATTGGCGAAAAATATCCGGACCAGGATTCGAACCAGGGATCTCCTGGCTGAAGCCGCCAGTGCTCTACCATCTGAACTATCCCGGACGAATCTGGTGGAACTTTTTCACCCAGCTAACCTTAATGATTATAGCATCTGGTCTGAAACCTGGTTCAGCTCAACAGATTTATTCTGAATTTTTTTTTTTTGAGATTTTGTGTAAACCAAAAAAACCCCATAACTTCTTAGTTATAATACATATAAAATCAGTTTAAAGTTATTATTACTTCTAGGAAAAGGGCCAAAAATTTATGTATCACAGATTTTTAGATTAAATTTAAAATTAGCTCAACGGGAGAAAAAAATTTCATAACTTCGTCAATTCTCAAGATATCAAATTCAATTAAACTTATTATAAATCTTCTTAATACTATCTACAACTTTTCTACTGGCAAGTTTTTGAAAGGAGCAAATCTTACTGCAAAATAAAAATTAAAAACGAAAAAAAAGGGGGGTGGGTGGGTTGAGGAAGACAAATTCATAATTTCCTCAATTCACAAGATATCCAATCCGTTTCAATTTATTATATATCTTCTTAATATTATCTAGAACTTTTATATTGACAAGCTTTTGATAGGCCCAATTCTTACAACAAAAACAAATTAAACAAAAATAGGGGCTGAGGAAAAAAGTATCCTATTAAGGGTGTACTCAAATCCAAACTGCTTATTTTCTGACTCATTTTCAAATTCCTTTTTGCCTCAAACGCATCCATTTGGCAGGTTCTTGTATTCAGAAACTATATAATGTGCCGTATTGGTCGATTTTTTGATAAATGCAGAATATATTTCAAAAATTACTGTCAAAGTGGTTATTTTGAATCTAATTTTTCGAAGCGATAGTGCTTGAAAAAAAATGGTCGTACTGAGAAAATATTTTTTTTTGTAAATCCAGTTCTAATTAATATAACGAAAAATAAAAACAAAGGTCGCTTATAAATCTCTTTAAAAAATCACGTCAGCAAGTTTCATGTTTTTACTTTTAAAAATGAATCTGAAAATTTCGAGTTGTTGAGAGTGGAAAATTATTTTTTTGAATACCGCCTTAACATGATTCTGATAAAACCTGCTCTTACAGAAAAATGAAATAAAAAAACTCGTCTAAAGCGACCAGATAAAATTTTTAAACTGGGATTATCTCTAATCTTGATTTAGTTCTTGTAGGTGAAAGTAGTACTTAACTTTGAAATCTACCTCCGCCTGTAGGCCGAGCCGGCAGGGATATTTGTTTTTCAGTTGCATCAAATTCAACTATATTTATAGCCTATGTGTTCAGATTACTTTTCTTATTAGTAGTTTTTGTACATGAGCGTTATAAAAATAATATGAGATAGAGCAATTACGATGATTATAAATGTTAGTTTTTATAACGTCCAATGAAATAACATGAATATTTTGGTCATTTTCCTAAAGCAGAATATCAATAAAACATTTCATAATTCATAAAATGAAATTTAGTTCACTATAGTGTCCACCAAATTTCCAAGTTATTTGAAACAGAAGTTGTAGAAATATTGCACAAAAATTATTGTTTGGTAAATTATATTAAAATGTAACGTAAAATTGTAATGATGAACTGAAATGTAAATGAAATGTAAATCGTTAATAATTAAAATAATTTGCAGTGAATTTGAATTTTACAGAAGTGCAATTTGTGTAAGATGTTGCACGAAAAATTATTGTTTAATGAGCGTATAGTTCAGAGCCCCAAAATAAATATTTCATGTAAAATAATTTTTACAGAAAATAAATAAATAAAATGCGTTTTTCGAAATTATACGGAAATATAAAAAAAAAAAACTTTATTCATGAGCCCCCAGACATATTTTCTGTAAGGTGTCCCAAACTTTTTCTCCTAAATAAAATAACAAAAGAAGCGGAATGGTACTGTATATCTACTCTATAGAAGAAAATGATCTTTCAGAAAATAGTGCAAAATTTGGTGTAATACTAAATACCCATTTGCACTACGAAAATATGCATAAACCAGTGTGTACAAATGGTAACAAAACCCATTAATAATGCATATGAAAACTAATAAAGGATGAAAAATAATATTACACAGGAGTTAATTTTAAACAGGGTGTATTATTTGGACTTATATTTAAAGGCGCTATCTTATTACGTCATGTGATGAGAAATTATGTTAAATTGAGGAAGCACAAACAATACATTTACATAACACGCAAGCTATGCTTTAAACAAACTTGAATCAATTCGTTACAAAGTAAATTCACGAAATGCTTTAAATGGAAAGAAAATCTTTTTTCATTATACATACAGAACTCGCAAGCATTAAAAAATAAAGAATGACTTACCTAAATAGAATCTGTCCAATAATCTGATAATCGTGCAGCCAAATAAATAAATAAATAAATAAATAAATAAATAAATAAATAAAAAACCTTCTATGTACGAAAGATAGTTATTTTTTAAACTTTGATAGTTATTTTTTTGCTCTACAGTGAATGCATTCACTGCAGAGCGATTCATTTTCTTTAAGAACGCGTGTCTAATCAAATGAACTGTCTTCAGTAGAAATATCAACAAGTCAAAAACTTTCATATTAATTTTTGTCGATGAGATCACTTCTAGCAAGCCATTAGTCATTTCGCGATATAATACGGTGTCTTTCCATTTCGGAAATCAATACACAAAAAGCGAGTTTAGAGGGATAAAACTTCACTTCTAAAACTAAAACTGTAGTTCATTAGCACATAGGCGGGATGGCTACTTCAAAGGTCTCTTCTGATTTTATTCTTTGCACGGGAACGAAGTGTACATTGTTATCCATGGTTTTCAGGACGATAAAAATCACAATCAATTCAGTTCTTTTGTAATGGTTTGTTTATGGCAAAAATGAAATTTTGGATGCCATGTAACTCCAAATATATACATTTTAGAAGGCAATAAAAATGTAACTCTTATTTAGAGATCGACTGAAAGTTCGCTTTCGTTTGCGTTTTTGGCGAGTTTCGGCCAAATTCCATAAAACATTAGTAAATTAAGTTACAAGTTTAGAGCATATTGCATTTGAAATCACATTGCCCCTCCCCCTTATTACACACTATAAAAATTGAAATTTTGCGATTTTAGCAGTTAAAATAAAATTGCCGTAAAAGGATAATTTATTAGTCTATTCATTGCGACAGCATTATTCACTGACATATTTTTACTTTATAATATAGATTTACGTCTTTCTAAAAGAAAAATGAATGGAATATATTAGTTTAAAACCGTATTGTTAGTTAAAGTTTTTTAGCCCGTTGAGGGGCAAAGCATTTCTGATCCAAAAATGTTCAACTAATTAATTCACACCACAATTTACGAACAAATTTATTTGAGAATAATCAAAAGCCTTTCTTGACGAATATTATGAAATCGGAATTGTACTAAAAAATTACTGGTACCATTTGACAGTTTTGGAATTAAAGTTAAGCGTTTGCAGACTGCAAACAGCGCCCCTGAAAGGGTTAAATAACATACTAGCATACGTAAATGCCATTTTCACTTCAAATTTAGAAAATATATATTATATATCTCTTTTATTAACATTAGGTTCCTATAATTACCGAAATCTCTTATACCGTGGATCGCAGAATAACAATGTGCAATTTAGAAGTTGTGTGCATTTTCCATGTGTTATGATGGTAATGGTTTATGAGTATGCTTTCAAAAATTATTTTCTAGACACCATTGATTACAAACAAGAATTCAAAATTATCACTTGGTAAAATCTCAAAATAGTAATTTTACGCGTATTTATTACCAGACTGAAAAGAAGGGTTATGTGTTTCACGTGTATCTGTGTATGTGGATTTCTTTATACCCTCGAAACATCCCAACGGCTGGATGGATTTTAATGAATGAGGTCTCTACCAATTCGTCTTAACAGCCCAATGGTTATAGGCTAGGTTTTGTTTTAATAAATTCAAAATGGCGGCCGTAAAATACAAAATGGCGGTACAGACAAAAAAAAATTACGCACCTTATTGAGTGGCATATCATTGGATACGTCTTTCAAAATGAAGACGATGTTTCATTGACCATTTTACAGTCAGAAGCTCCGTTAAAATATTATACAACCTAGAAGTTGTGTATGTAGGATCTCTAGCTTTACTGCAACTCTAAACATCATAGACATCTATAGACCTCATCAGAACAGTGTTTATAGATAGGAACTAAGAATTAAACACAGCTTAAAAGTCATCAATACAAGTAAATAAAAAAATAGGTAAGTAATATAAAGAAGTAATATAAAAAAATATTTTAAGTCAATTCCTATTTAGGTCAATAAGATATTTTTTTCTCCCATTCTTCCTTCCTCTTGAGTGGCGCTTAAAATACCTTGATCAAGAAGAGGTCTCTCTGGGTCTTAAAATACCTTGATCAAGAAGAGGGCTCCGTCGATTATTGAAAACTAATTAATTTAATTTAATTAATGAATTAATATTTGAAAAAAAACTGGATTAACATCAAGTGTCATCCACTACAAGTTTAAAAAAAATATTTGAGCTTGATTGGATGAATAATAAGTATTTTATTAACTATTGAAAATTTGAACAAGATATATATAGCGAGAGTGATAGCTAATAGTAGGAATTGAAGAAAAGAAATAGTTTCACATTGATGAGAAATAATTAATTAGTTCGCTTTTTACGCAGTCGGATGTTTTGATTTTTTAAATTTAATTGTTTATTTTTATTTTTAGTACAGAAAAAACTTTTTACACAGGTCATGTTTTGAAGGAACAATAGTCCACAATCGTTTTGCGGAGGAAAATGTTATCTATTGTAGAATGAACTAAAATCGAAAAACAATTTTCCTTCCATTTCTTGTAATCTGCCTAGCAATTGATATTGAAATAGATAATATTTTCGTCCACAACAGAATTATTTACTTTCATTTAATAAATTTTGAAAGTATAACCGCAAAGCATTCTACTAACATTGTAAATGAATAAATATATAAAATAAAGAAAATAATAATAAGGATATAATTAAAATAAATTTGACTTGAACCTGTCTCGTATGTGTGTGGGAAAATAAAGAGCGAGAGAGCGAGAAGTATATTTGATGTAGGACTTCATAGTACATACGCTATTGAAGGCTCTATCTAGAAAGTGAAAAAAGGTGTTTTGTCTGTATTTATTTTCAAGTTTTCTAACTAAGAAATGTACAGATTAAAATTATCTTTTTGTTTATAAAATGTCAATGATTAACATTTTTAAATAAAGATTATTATTATTATTATTTTAGTTTTGTTCAAATAATATTTGGACTCAAATCGTTCAAATGGCATCTGAACATAACCTATGGGTAATTGACTTCTAAAGCACCTAAATATTTAAAAATAATTTTTAACTGAGAAAAAATAATCTAATTTTACTTTTAAAAAAATTAATAGCTTTTAATTTAATGACTGCTAAAATGTATTAAAATAAACATTAGTTTTAAAATTCAGTTTTATTCAAATAATATGTAGATTCATTTTTCTTTAAATCATATATGAGCAATTCCCTTCGAGTTCTAACCTTCGGTAATAGCTATATAGATCATCCGAAACCACATGTCTCTGCTTTCTATATGGCTTCACGTTTTATCAGAGATAAGAATGTATTGAAAAGCGTACTAGCCGCCTGGGTGGCAACTTGATAGGATACCTGTTCCAGTTATTATCCATGTCCCCTTAGGAGAGATGACATTCATAATAATAATTTATTGAAGCCTTGTTATCAATATAACTGTTAGTACTGTGTTTTGCCTGCTCATTATGTTGAGTGACTGTTAAAGTATGCTCAATATGATGAGTGATACTTAAGCTGTCGTACTACCCTAAGCTGCGTTTTTGCAACATTCATAAATTGAAACATGTCAATTATAGTAAAATACGAAAAATGTAATCAATATTTTTAATTTACTAATTAGTGAATAAATATATTTGATGGTACAATTTCCATCTTTAGAGGACACGCCATTCACAGGGTTTCGACTAGGTCCGTTTATTGGATACCATTTTTTTCAAATAATAATATTGTTTTTAGATTCCTATTGAAATCTATCCTGAATTTTATTTCTATAGCAAAATTCTTATTGAAAAAACCTACCACGAAAATTTCCATACTGGGATTCAACATACGTAAAAGTGAGAAATCTGCATTGATAATACAGTCAAGCCTTACACTGTAAAAAAAATAATGCCAGTTTTCCGGTAGGAATCGGAAAAATAGTTGCCCTTATCGTACCGGAATAATTTCCAACCTAGCTCGGATTAAAATCCGTAAAATACCGTTTTACTGACTATTTCCTTATTTTTACGGATTTTATTCCAAGCTGGGTCGGAAATAATTCCGGTACGATAAGGGCAACTATTTTTCCGATTCCTTCCGGAAAACTGGCAGTATTTTTTTTACAGTGTAAGACCGTCTGTCGTTCCAAATTTCAAGGTTCTAAACCTTAAAATTTAGAACAAAGGAATGCCTTGTAGCACATATAAAGGAAAAAAAAACGAAAATTGTTGATTTATGAATCTATGTCGATTTATTACGCACTGTAAAAAAAATACGACCAGTTTTCCTGTAGGAATCGGAAAAATAGTTGCCCTTATCGTACCGAAAAAATTTCCGACCCAACTCGGAATAAAATCCGTAAAATACCGTTTTATTGACTATTTCCCTTTTTTTACGGATTTTATTCCGTTCTGGGTCGGAAATTTTTCCGGTACGATAAGGGCAACTATTTTTCCGATTCCTAAAGGAAAACTGGTCGGATATTTTTCACAGTGCGTGACAAACTAATGAATTTCCATAATCTGTACTAACGCCAAATTAACACATTGTAACAGAATTTTTTGTAACGGTAATATAACATAACGACACAGAACACTCAGGATGCGAGTGCTACTCGCACTTGTCTCGATTTTTTTGTGTTTGTTTTTGATTTATTGTCCAACATGATAAATTTGCATTGGAAAACAAATAAGGATTTTCATATGTATGGGCATATAAGTTCAGTTATTGATTTCTCAAAAAGTATACTCTTGTAATCAACCCGCAATATTGACTAATATTTGGACAATATCATTTTTTTTAAATCATTTTAATTTTAATCAATTTCATTTTGATAATGTCGTATGTCGATGTTTTACTTGTGAGGTTTCCAGTTTTATATAAACATTTCACAAGTATTAGACATCAACATTTTACAAGTATCAAGTTTAAGTAAGTAATATCCGCTATATAAGGTATACTCCTTTAAATAAGAATATACACGCATCGACTCGAACTTTTTGTTAATCATCGGTCAGTTTTTGGCCATATTGCTTTAGGGGATATGCCTTTTGAAGGGAAAAGAGGACGTTTGAAGGAAAAGTGACCCTTATGGTTGTTATAGAAAATGGTTATGAAAATTATGGTTGTTATAGAAGAAAAGAACCTAAAAACTTTGCACAGTCTAGACTGCCTGGACCGCGATGGATTCAAATCCGCAAACAGTGGTACAAACTCCTTATTTTGTGTCTAGCATATTAACCACTAAGCTGAGTCGGTTCCATAAACACATGGGTGCTGGTGCAATATTCTATTAATTTAGCTCAATAATGTGTAGACAAGTTCGTGACTGATAACGTTATTAAAAATATATTAAATTGTAGAATATTTGCAACTTTCATGATTAGAATGCAGAGTGTTTAGTATTTTAATCTGAAATACAATGGGTTCTTCATTGTAAATGAAATTTCCTATTGAAAATTTGATTCTTTCATTGTCATTCCACAGAATTTCGACAAACATGGTTTGCTGCACTATTTTTGAATTTTCACATATTTCGCATAGGAAAACCTATATAGAAAATAAATTAAAATTCAGTTGCAAAAAATTTCTATCTTAATATTTTTAATTAGAGGGGAGTTGAAAACTGCTATTTCGCACTTTTTTTTAAAACAAAATTCTAGGGTAATGTGAACATTAAAAAGGTCCACAATCTTACTTAAATGGTAACTAATGTTTTAATACATAATGTATTAATACATTAGTCGCCTTTTAAGTAAGATTGCGGACCTTTTTAATGTTCACATTATTTATTTTATGTTGAATCCAGGTGAAAAATTGCGTTTCGTCCTATGATATTATTCATTAAAATTCAAGGGTTTAAGAAATCTTGAATATTTTTTGAACTAATAGAGAAACATAAAGAAAGTTTTAAAAAAACTTAAATCTATGCACTTTTTTCTATCGCATCATGTAAATGTTGTAGATTTATCTCTATTTTTTTTTTTTTGGTAAATACTTTAAAAACTATTGAATTATTGACCAAAATACCAGTTTTTGAAATTTTATATTTCATAAAGGGAAAAGGGTAATAATATGGCCGTAATATATGTGATATTACTACTTCCAAACATATCCAGGAAAAAAAACAGGATGTTATCACTTTTCCTTTCTGAATCATAATAATTTAATTTTTTAAAATTTTCAAAACTCACCAATTTTCTCTAAAGGAAAAAGAGATATTCCTATGGGATTTGGCAAGAAAAAACCTCTTCATTTAATGTCTATAATCTGTAAGCGTAATTCTTTTCTTTCACCTGTTGTGTGAGACACAGAGTCTGGTAACTGGAGAAATAACAGTCAGTCACCAAGGAAATATAGCATTTAGAAACAAGACATATTTTATTAAATAAATTTTTTGTGTTTGTTTAAAGAAATATTCCTGGAATAAATTATATTTTTGTGTTACACATAAAAGTTCAGGCAACAGAAAAAAAAAATTCTTAAAAATAAATTTTATTCCTGTATTAGAATATCGAATAGATAAAATTACCACAGTTATAACCTTACATTTCGGAGAAATCTTCCTTTCTAAGTACATTATTGATACAAAAACGACTAAAGAAAATATTTCTTAATTAGTGATCGAAAATTAGTGAGATTTCTTGATTAGACTTTTATTGTATGAACACAGACACATGATCAGACCAAAAAAGTCTGTGCTATAGCGAATTTTTACATTATTGTGGTAACGTCGTGTATTCATTATACAATCGCTTTGGTGGAACAAAATCTGTAATGAGAAAATTTCAGTGTGTTAAAAATTGTTTTCTTTCTATCAGTTGCATTAAAGTTTATTTTAACATGTGATTCATATAAGAGTTGTGAAGATAAGTTTAACCAGTGATTCTTATATGTGAACCAACTGTAGATTTTCAGTCACTAGTGTTAAAGATAATTTTTTAAAGAGAAAATTTCTATGTTTTAATGTCAACCTTCCATTTCTTAATACCTGTATTACAAAAAAAAAAAAAAAAAAAAAAAAAGTTATAAATACCTTTTCTTTCGGAAGCTAATTTTTTTGGTTTCAAAATTGTTTTCTTCCAAAAAACTGCGTTATAGTTTATTTTAACTCCTGATTCGTATAATAATGTCCAAGTTAAGTGTAACCAATGTTTCATTAAACTGGTGACCAACTGCACATTTTCAGCGACTTATGTTAAAATCAAAGATTTAAAACTCTATTTATTGAGCCAAAAATTAGAAACAAAACTAGTACTGATATGTTACATTAACTTTTACTTTCATCAGGTATTCGTATACGAATTTGACGATGTTTAGTCTCTCATTCGTAGAAGTGTCACCGACAAGAAAAACCTTCAATATTTTAAATTCAATCTTATTTCCTAAGCCAAGTATTACAAACAAAAGTTAAAAGCTATTATTTTTTCAATTAGAGAGATTTCTATGTAGGTGATAAAGCAATTTATCATTTAGTTCTAAAGTGGAATAGACAGTAAGGTAGTTTAAACTTTTCTAAAAAAAGAAAAAAAAGAATCGTTCTAATGCAGTTCGAGTTTATAAGTTTTTAAATTATACTATCGAATCACAAAAAATTTATTAATTAATTGAAGAGATTAATTAGTTCAAATCAATTTAAGGGAATGCAAGTTCAAATTAAATCCAAATTATTTATTTTGAACCTTTGATCTCTAGATCTAAGTTTTACAAATAAAAGTCTTATGCTATTATTATTATTATTATTATTATTATTATTATTATTATTACTATTGAAAAATGACATTATAGTGTATTCAAAATTATTTTCTTCATTCAACTGCATTAAATTTATTTTAAACAATGATTTGTACAAGTGGGAAAACCTGTAGATGTTTAGGAAATTAGGATGAAGCAAGTCTTTAAAGAAAAAAAATCAGTCTTTTAGTCAATAGAGTCAAAACACTGTTTTAAACACTAGTGTCGTGAAGGAAATTTTCACCTTGTTATTAATAAACATTATAATATACTTATAACTACTTAAAAGGTGATAAAAACATATAAAAATATTATTTAATGCAACCCGAGATCTTTCGAACACACACGCGTTCATTTTCAAAGGGAAAAAAGATGATTGACTGAATAGAAATACATTTTAAAAACAAAACCAAAAACAAAAATAGTACGCATGAGCAAGCGGAGTTCAGTCCATTTCTCTGCAGAGGGCTGAAAAGATCAGCTCATATTATCAGGAGGTCTGGAAATATTTAGGATATTGTACCAAATTGCGGGAATATTATAGGAAAGGACATCGTTACAAACATTATCACTTCTAAGTAAAATTTCAATGGATTAACGGATTAGTGACGAGTAGTGGTTAGACGTTGAAATGATAATAGCTTTTTCGAAGTATATCTTAATATTTTCTTTTTGATGCAATCTGGATAAAGCTGTATTTGGTTTGTTAAACTTGATATCAGAAATATGCTCTTTTAATCTTTCCTTAAATTTTCGACATGTCATACCAATATAAAATAAACTCTTATGCTGTTCTGTTCTGAATGGGATGATGTAGACTCCTGCTTTTTCATAATCGGGAATAGGATCAATTTTACTGTGAATCAATTCTTTTAATTTTGTTGGAGGTTTAGCTATTAAATTAATATTATATTTTTGTAATGCATATCTCAGTCTCTCATAAAACTGTGGGATATAATCAAATGTGCAATAAATAGACTTGCTCAAACTTAATTCCTTCTTCTGTCTTGGTTGTTTTGTTTGGTTAACTAATTTATTAATGTGTTGAGGAGGGAAACCATTCTCAATAGCAATTTGTTTTATTATACTAATCTCGTTTTCTAGGTATTTATCTGTACAAACTTCGAAGGCACGTTTAGCGTAAAACCTGTGGGCAGCAATTTTATATGAAAATGGTGAGTTACAATCAAAAGGAATAGTGTTGTTGGATCGGCATTGTTTTCTATAAATAGTGCGCTCCAATTTATTTCAATAACTATTCTTTATTAATGTAATATCAAGGAAGGGTAAAATACCCTCTTTCTCAATTTCTAACGTAAACTTTATCTTTGTATCCAACTCATTAAGTTTTAACAGGAAATTATTTAAAGACTGCAAATCATGATCCCAAATTATGAAAATGTCATCTACATATCTTATCCAAATTGATGGCTTGATTTCAAAATCTTCCATAATCTCTGTTTCTAAGGGTCTAAGTTTTAATTCGGCTAAATATCCTGGAATGAGGGATCCCATAGGAGCACCATTTCGTTGTCTGTAATATTTACTGTTAAAAACGAAAACACTATTTTGTGTAATCAGGTTAATTGCTGATTTTAACGTGGTACGAATATCTTGATTAAAATTTGGGTTATTGTAAATAGATGTTTCACTTATCTTAACAATTTCATTACTATTTATAGCAGGATAAAGAGAGACAATGCCCAGGCAGGCAAGAATGCTATTATGGTTAATTGAGATGTCTTTTATCCTCTTGACAAAATCAGTAGTGGAGTCAATAACATATTCAGATGGTGGGAGAATAGTTTTTAAGTATGGAACAAAGGCATTTTCAATATAATAGGTAGGAGCAAAATGTTTAGTTACAATGGGGCGGAGGAGGGTGTTTTCTTTATGGTCTTTAAGACGACCAATTAATCTTGGATTACTGCAGTTTTATTAACATATAATTTAACTTTAATTTCACTAGGCCAACTTCCATTATTAATAAGACTCTTGGCTTTCCTAGATATATTAACATTTGGATCCTTCTTTAGTTCAATACAATCCATATTATTAATACAAGCCTCCATTTTGTTCAAATAATCTTTAGTGTTCAAAACTGCTAATTTATTTGTTTTATCAGTTTGTATGATTGTAACGTCCTTGTCACATTTTAATCTTTTAATAATTCTGAAGTTGGGATTTTGTTGATTAAAAGGTTTCTTTAAATATGTTTAACATTATTGTGTAGTAAACTTCTAACCTCATGCTTCATAGCGGACGGGGTTGCCTGTGCGATCCTTTCACAATTCGTGATTATAGACTTCAAATCTATTTTATTTCTAAACATATATTTCGGGTCCAGTTGTAAAATATTGTCTTCATCTTCATTAAAAAATACAGTCTTTTAGTTTCAACCTTTCATTCTTTGAGCCAAGAATTATAAACAAAATTTAAAAATTGTTTTTTCGAAAAATATTTCTTTTTATTGAGTTAATCTTTTTCTTCTTCAGACAGCTAGATTACTCTGCAGAGGATAAAATTATCTATCATTTAGTTTTCAAAGCGAGAGATATTGTAAAGGCGAAAAGTTAGAGGTATTCTCCAAAAAATGGTCATTTTAGTTGGTTTGCAATTTATCAGTTTTTGAGTCAGACTGTGTGATCACATCAAAATTCGTGCACATATTCAGCAAAAAGATTCAGAAGTTTAAACCCTATATTTTTCTGTGGAAGGCGAAAACAAAAAGATAACCCTCTACAAGATTGGATATCCATTACAAGAAAAAGTTTGGACGCAGAAAGAAACCTCAGTAATTTTCAGAAACGTGAGTGGGTGAGGCAGAAGGAAATTAAAATCCTGAAATGTACCAGTTTCTAAAATTTCTGTTACGACAAAAGAGGGATAAAAAAGAAAATAGCGCTAAATAAATAAGAATACGAAAATTATTTTCCAGATCAAAATCAGTGTTTAGGTGCTACTCTAATGGCAAAGTAAGTTGTATGGTAATTCTAGGATGAAAGAAAATGCACGAATATACAGACTGTGGGATTTCTTTTTATTTGCATATTTAAGCTGCATTTTACAAAATAAATTATTATAAAGTCACGTTTTTTAGTGTTTCTTTCCGTTTTCCGTTGAAGAAATTCATTTTTGCTTTGTGAGACGACTATCTTTGAGGCTAGTCTTTCTTCTATCCAAACATAATATAGGTTTTAAACGGAATTTAGCAAATTCAGACGTAATAAGATGTTCTAGACAAGTTTAATGACATCCTTAGAAAACACGCGAGAGGTTTACGATATTATACCGTGAATTTAATGCACTGATATTCTTGCAGATATTTATTGTTTTTTTATTTTTTTCAAGTAAACAAATTACTAGCCTTGCTTGAAAATAAAAACTTGCATTTGTTGGTTTAAATTTAAGTAATCTTATTTATTAGAACATTTGCTTGGAAAGGAACTGACTCTTGCAGAAGATTTTGAAAGAACGACTTTGGCTTTAATTTTTACAACCACCTAAGATTCACATCCACGGGAGGATCTAACTGATCCACAGTGGATTTAAGTAAGTAAATCATTTTATTTGAGTTTTCTTATAGCTGAAAAAAAAAAGAACTCTACAAAACTACAAAAGAACTACACTGATAGAACTCTACAAAATGTAAATAAAATTTAAAAGAGCATTAAAATAACAGTTTACGTGGATCTGTTTGAAATTCGGTATTAAAGAATATTGGATGATTATTTAAATCCAAATATATTCAGATATTGATTTTTTTTTTTAATACGTTGAAATAAAATTTTTAGCTGCATTTACAATGTAATATTCATGAATTGTTATGGACGATTCCACTTATTTAGAAATATTTTGAAAAATATCAATGGAGTGTGTTTCTAAATGTTACGAATGATTACAACTCATTATATTTTACTTACTCTTTTTTAAATGTGTACACATATTTAACATCACAGTCTAAGTTTAAGCAAGAACGGTTATGTTAAAGTTATATCATAAATGTTGAATGTGGGAACTGTTCGTAATCCTGCACCCGCCAACTCCAAACAGTCTCATTTCAGCAGTTTTCTCCTAAATGGTTTGCACCGCAGCACTAATGCGATCTTGCAGATCGAGCATATCTTGGGCGATGTTTCCAGTTGGCCAGATTTTTTATTCAGAAAAATTATCACTATTTTCAAATAATAGTATTAGTTTAATTTAATCTGACATTATTACTATTCAGCAATAATTATAGATTTCTGAAGAAAAGAATTTACATCCAAATGGCAAAACTGAATTTAAGGGAAAATATTATTTGTAGGCAACGTTCTTTACATATTCCCACAAAAGATGAAAAAAATCGCACTGTGAATCACACAGTCAAAGCCTCCTGAAATGAGTTTGGGTGAGTTGATGGTTGCAAAATAACGTAGGGTGACAGTTACATTGACCATTTGATTTAACATTAAGATTACCATTGCTAATTAAACTTGGAATGTTATGTTACATGTGTGTACACCTAACAAAATTATATCTAATTTTGACAGTTGACGAATAAAATATAATTAATTGAAATTGTTCAAATAATTTTGAAACACACAGTATACAAGAAGTTTGTTTCTATGAGTTTGGAATTTTAAAGTATTGAAGAATTGTTGAGGATTATTGTACTCTTTTTTAAAGTAGGATAAATATAATGATCCTATTTTGAACAAAGGTGGATAATATGTGTAAAATGACAGGTGTTTTAAACAAATTATTCTTTTATGGGAAATAAAAAAAATCTATTCTGTTTCTTTTCAAGAAAAATAACTGAACATTTGAATATTTATTTGACAGTTTTTTCCAAGAAGATATTTTAATGTTTGTTCTTGGAATTTGCACTTGAAATATTCGAAATAATGAGCTTTCAATCATGTTCAAACTGTCCGAATGATTCTTAGAATGTCTGGATGGTTATACGTTACTTCAGAAAAAATACTCCAAAATTAAAAAGATAAATAATTAAACAAACTAGTAATCCAAGCTATTCCAAGAATTGCTCTGCACAAATTTTATGATTGAAACATTTCATCACTCTGGCTTAAATATTAAAGATAAAAGCAAAAGTTGTAAAACAATACATACATTCAGTTACGTAACGAATTTCAACAGATACAAATTTGGTAAAATAATAAATGTATAATGTGTCTGAGATGATTATTGAAAAGTGTTTTTATTGCAAATTTTAAATTAAAAAACGAATAATAAAATTCAAGCATATATCGCTTAAATGTCATTAAACAAGTATTTTGTATTCATTTAAACTCATTAAACATTTGCACATTTTGGAGTTAAACTAAAACATAAAAATGTCCTTTGTTAATATGTTCAATAATTTACGATGTTTACTAATTTCAAATATTTTGTTTAGAAGTATTTAATTAAACACTTAAGTGGTCTGATTTTACTTTAAAGTGATTAAACTTTCATTAATTTGTAAACTTTTATTTTTAGAATTTATTCTTTTCTTTCTTGCCACTTCTTTCTTTTCTGAAAGTATTATAGTGTCGGAAAAATTGCTTTCCACCAACATAAAACTGAACAATGGAGGGCGTTAGAGGATGCCAGTTACAGAAGAGGAAACTTTCGGCGTTGACAAATCATCAATTTATTTCTTTCCTTCTTTATTTTTAAGCAACAGCCGCGCAAAGAAATTTTAAATATTTAAATCATGTGCGATTTTATTACGATATATTTAAATTATAATATCTTCCTTTAATTCCTCTTAATAATTTTCTTTATTCATTATTTTTTGATAGGAAAGAACGAAAGTACAAAATTATTATGATTAATTATCACATATTAATATTTCAGAATAATATTTATAAGTTTGAAAAATATCTGCCTGATGTCTTCAAACAAACTGGTCGCAAATAACCTGTAACGTCATTGTAAGCGGGCCAGCTAGGCCCGCCCCATGGTCCCCGATTCAGTCACGTACAGTAATAGAATTGCTATTACTGTATAGGTAAAACCACCAGTACTCGGCTACTTAAATTTTAATAGTAGGCCATTTATAGCAGAAAAAATGTCTGTGACCAATGAACATTTTTATACAGGGTGTATCTGAAAAAGTGGGCAAAAACTTTACGGGGCGATAGAACGCAGCTATAGGAGCAAATTTCAGCATAGAATGTATGGTCGGAACGCAAGCGGTGAGAAGTTAAAAGGAAGTTTTCCACTGTCCCAGGGCGATGGATTGGTCGAGGTGGTCCCATAGCTTCGAACACTAAGATCGTTCGATCGCTCGTGTTTGGACTTTTACCTGTGAGACCATATCAAAAGCCTAATCAGCGAGTGCCCCTTTAAAACCGATATGGATCTAGTCGCCAGGATTGCCGTTGTTGCCGGCGATATTCGGGAAATGCCTGGTGTTTCTTTCAGCATGTACATGAATTACATTCCTTTTAATAAAATGTTTTCTCAAGTACCTCCTCTCATTCTTGTGTTAATTCTTTAAGTGAGACTGTGGGAAACTACCCTTTACCTTCTCACCGCTTGCGTTCCGACCATGCATTCTACGGCGAAATTTGCTCGCATAGCTGCGTTCTATCACCCCGTAATGTTTTGCCCCTTTTTCAGATACACCCTGTATATAATGTTACCAAAGAAATATACATAAATATGTCAGATTATTCAAACATTAGAAGGTTTAACTAATGAACGAAGTAACTGGCTGTAATTTCACCAGTAATGCAGTGGTGAAAAGTTGAAAATAATACAAACACAGGTAGAGTTGAATTCTCGTCGACTAATATAACGGTAATTAAGATCGTTATATGGTGATTTTAGCAAACTGTAGTTTTAGCTTCGATGCGATAGTAGATGAATAAGCTGAAATAGTAGATGTAGGCAACCTTTAATTATGATTACTAAATTAAGCATTTGAATAAGCAAGTTGAAATAACATACTTCAAGATTATTCGTAACTGTAGTAATCTGAAAATAAAACTGCAAATGTAAGTTGGCACGAATATTCGAAGTGGTGGCAGTCATCGAGTGATAATTTGGCTAATAAATCGTACAATGTAGATTTCCCATAGTAATCGAAACAAATCAGAAATAAGTTCAACTCTTTATTGGAATAACTAGTAGCATAGCAGCTTCCACAAATATTTGGAGTCTAATCATCGCTCTATCGTAGTCAATCAATGTCAAGCAAGAAGCTTTAAATAATTATTAGAGGTAAACAAGATTAAAGATGAAAACATATCTGACGGTGACCAGGGGATGTTTTTTTACAAGTGGAAATACGACCAAAATCTGTGGAAACATTGAGAGCATCTCCTTTTTGTTCGCCTAGCGTAGTAATACAAATATGACGTAGGTCGCGTTCTCAACCGATTAATAATTAAGGATATCATACTATGGAAAGAGAGCTGACAGAGGAGCGGATGAATTTGATAGTAAAAAGGAAAACTCCGGAACAAGCGCGGGAATTAAATTCTCGGAAGGGAAAAATGACTGCTATAAAGAACATTAAAAAAAAAAAAGATCAGAAATGGAACTTTTAGTTTTAGAATACTAAAAAAGTAATATTTAAGTAAATTAGGCAAACTAGATAATTAATTAAAGAGAATTTAAAAGAGTTAACGATAGAGATTATTTAGAATAAGGAATTAGTGAATATAGAGCCGTAATTTACAATAAGATAGGGAAATCGCGGAATTAGATATAATAATGTAACATATATACCCCACAATTCGTTGAGGTTGGCAGATGATTGGTCATTGGTGAATGGATTTTGAGCATTGAGAAATTATACTATTTATTTCATTTGGAACCAAAAATAAACTATTTATATAGGATTTTACCTCATTCTGGCCGACTATTGGAGCACTTATCCCATCTTCCTTTTTTTAACACTTTCCAATGTGATTAAGAAATGTTTGTAACTTCAGTTCTTCGGTCTATTCGCACTCTAACTTCAGTAAATATGGTTGGATTTCCACAAAATTTATATATATTCCCCAATGAAACCGCAGTGCGTTGCATATTTATCGTTCATTTACAGAGACAGAAAAAAAAAAAAAAAAAAAGGAAATATTATGGTCTACGGCGATAATTATTTCTGGTATATTTCTAAGATGCTATAATACTTGAAATATTTATGTGCATCATTTATACTAATTTATATGCATCATGACATACTTTCATCGGAAAAGGTGTGCGTAGCAGTTTTCGTTCTTTTACAGAAACACACAAAATAATTCGATTACACAACTTGCTATATGGACAGTAATAATTGACGTGCGATTCAACGCTATGTTATTTCTAATATAATGAAAATGACATCTTTATTGAGGTGCACAATACATTTTTCTTGTAGGAAATTATGCATGCATATTTCCCACAGTGTTTAATGGCGCACAAAAAATCATTATCATCTATGAAAGGAAGCGCGCTTTCAAACTTGTTCTGCATTTTAGTGTATCTAATTTTAGTGGAAACTGCATAGTGCATATGAATACTATAGATCAGGGGTTCTAAAACTATGGTACGCGTACCAGTACTGCTACGTGAAGCTCTGTTTACTGGTACGCGAAAGTCTGATACTGGTACGTGAAATGAAATAAAAATTACAGCATGTCAAATCAAAAAGCAGCTCAATCCCATTTCCCTCCTTCCTCTTTCTTGATGTGTCAGTTCACCGGCTCCGTGGCGTTTGCTCTCTGTTACTGCTTTGATAACGTTTTGTATATAATTTGAATTAGATTTTTTAGATAAATGGAATTACTGTTCGGTAGATGTTGAGTTGACCTTTCATACACCCCGAAAAAAAAGTTTTCATCTATTACTATGTTGTATGTGTGTATATTACTTATTTCAACGAACTTCGATCTCGTATTAATAAGTAGTTTACTTTCAGAAGGTATATAAATTTCTTTTGTAGATTATTCATTTATTAAATTTTCTTATGTGTATTTTACTACTGATATAAACATAGTATTCATATAACAAAAAAATATCGATCAAGGCGTTCAAATGTGTATTTTTTTCCATGTTTAACAAGGCAATTCAGTAGTTTTATATTTAAATATATCTTTATTTGTCACCCAAAAATGATACACTTTATATACACTAAAAAATATTAAAGTCAATATAAGCACCAATTTAATAGTGTAATCAAGTAAATCAATAAAATCGCCTCAGAAGAAATCACAAAAGACTGAAAAAATATTTCTTTTTAGACATATTCCGGTTACACAGGTTTTTCTGTATTATCTTTGAGCTTGTCACCTGGTGGTACGTGGAAGTATGAACTTCTATTTAGTGGTACTTCGATCTAAAAGTTTGGGAATCCCTGCTAAGATCATATACAAGACAGTACAAAAGAGTTCGAATGTGTTACTGTTTATAGAAAAGGGTGATGAAAGCGCATTTTAAACTGTGTTTCACGATCAGTTGAAATAAATTTTAGTACATTTCGTAATTTATGTGTAAAGTTAATAAATTCTTATACGGGACTGCACAAAAGAATTTGAATACATTGCGCCTATAGCTTTTTAATTTCCGGCAGTGCATTTCTGATTGTAATATGCAAAATTTAAGTGTCCTATATGTGCTGTGTTAAAAAATATATTGGGCATATATATACAGGACTGCATAAAAGATTTTGAATAATTTACCGTGGAAGGGCGGTAATAGCTGAAAGTGGGATTTCAACTTTAGTATGCGTTTTCTAAATTGTTTATTTAGATATTTACACGAATCGTATGAAAGTTTCGTTATAATATTATGGTAGATTTGAAAAGTGTTTCATAATCTATGCGTTGCGGATGATGTTTCATCGAGGTCAATTTAAAAAATTAAAAACACCTTACCCGTGTCCCTAATTCTTTGCGCACCAGTTTAAAAGTGAAGTTTTTCAAAGAAAGAAAACGCAAACTTAATTTTGTCTAAATAAACAATAAAATTCTTCAAATGTCAGTCGTCTAAAATGAATTACATTGAATAAAAAAAATTAAAAAAGTCGCACACTTAGATTTGGGTATGCAAAATATTTTCCCTCTTAAAAATAGAAAGGCCTATTGTTTTGCGCATATGCATTTAAAGAAGGTTTTCGACAATTGCGATTGGCTGGTTTTTTCCAACTATGCAAATTATCGCATCCGAAACTGATGGCATGTGTTCTTTAAAAGAAGAGCGGTTTCAAATCAATTAATAAGAAGAAAATGGGTGGTAAAAGATTATCGGTAGACTTGCGTAAAATAATAATCGGAAAAGGAAATAGTGGGTGTCTAATGATACAAATAGGCAGGGATCTGATGATTCCTGAATCAACAGTGCGTTATGTTTTGAAAACTTTCGTTTTCACTGGAGATAAACAGCCAAGAAACAGTACCATCAACAACAACGGCTTGAGAAGATTGAATTCTGCGTCGAGTGGCAATGAACAGCAGACCAGGAACGATGACAGAAACCGCATCCCTATGGCAAGACAGCATAGAGCGACCAGTGACTCGTAAAATGGCTATAAAAAGATTGCGTAAAATGGGCTTCAAATCTTACAAAAGCAAACGTAAGCCAATGTTAACTCCTGCTCAAAAAAGAAAACTTTTTCTCTGGGCTGTGTGCAAATTAAAATGGACAGATCAATAATGGCAAAGTGTTATAAGGTCGTATCAATCCCCTTTTCAAATTTTGTATGGAAATATTGGTCCTCGGGTCATACGGCAAAGAAATAAAGCTTTAAACCCAAAATGCATCAAACAAGAGTGCAAGTTTCCGTCATATGTTTGAATTTGGGAGGGTTTTGGTTATTGTGGCGTTGACCAAATAGTGCCTAATGACGGGACTATCAATACACAACGTTATTGGGACATTTTGCGAAATCAGTTGTTGCCTTTAATTCAAAAACTTGGCTTTCAATCGGGTTATCTTTTTCAACTAGACTTAGACAAACTGCATTCAGCTAGGTCAACAAAAGCCTGCCTTCAACAAAATGGTACCCTGTGCTGGATTGGGTTCCGAATTACCCGGACATTAATTCTATCGAGGATTTGTGGCGATACTTAAAGAAGGGAAGTTCGAAAAAGGACACAGCTACAGTGACAATCAGCAGTTGAAAAGAATTTTCTTGAAAAAGGGCAAAAAAATTTAATTTCTGAGTGGCAACGTTTGTTTCAACTATGCCGAGATAGTGAGAGATGTTTACGCTGCCAAAGGAAGACCAACGAAGTGGTAAGACTTACTAATTTCATCTCATTTGAACATGCGCAAAACATTAGGGACATATAAAACTTGGGAGGAAATAATATTTCATTGGCCACGTAGTTCGTTTCATTTATTATCTTTTGTTAAATAGCACTATGGAATAGTGAAATGTATCATTTTTCATTAAAAATAATTTACTTACTTACTTACTTACACAAGGGTGCTACAATCCATGTAGGATTTTGACCTCCCTCAATATACTTTTCGAGACCTTCCGATCTCTGGCCTTTACTTTATAATTTATAATTTGGTTTTCTGCAAGATCTTTCTCTATCTCTTTTATCCAATTCTTCCTGGGTCTACCAATACTTCTTTTCCCAAATAAATTACCACTATAAATCCTCTTTGTGTTTCGCTCATCCCTCATTCTGATTAGATGGCCTAACCATTGCATTCTTCTTATTTTTATAGTATTTATTATATCTTTTTCATTATATAACTTTTCTAACTCCATATTTGTCCTTATACGCCATGTATTGCCTTCTTTAATAGGTCCAAAAATTTGCCTTAAGATCTTCCTTTCCCAAGTGATAAGTAGCTTTTCATCTTTTTGTGCAGTGGTCCAGGTCTCACTACCATAAATTACTATTGGTTTTATAACAGTTTCATAAATTTTAAGTTTGGATGTTCGAGATATTAGAGATGATTTTAGAATGTTTCGAAGAGAAAAATAGCATCTATTTCCTGCTGCAAGTCGGGTTTTAATATCTGCTTCTACCATATTATCACAGGTGATCGTAGATCCTAAATATTTAAATTCTGTTACTTCATTAAATTGTAATTCATTATTTATTGTTAAAGCTGCTGTTGCCTGTGATTTCATTCGGTCCATTTTCATGTATTTTGTTTTTTCTGTATTAACCACGAGGCCTATATTTCTTCCTTCCGTGTCTAATTTATTGTATGTTTCAATCAAGACTTTCTTATTCCTAGCAATTATATCAACATCATCTGCAAATGCAAGGATTTGGAGGGAGCGATTCATAATAGTACCACCTCTGTTATTGTAAATGCTTTTAATTATTTTCTCCAGGCATAAATTGAAAAAAATTGTTGAGAGAACATCACCTTGCTTTAGACCTGAATTCACTGCAAATTCTCTTGAAAGTCTTCCCTGTACCTTAACTTTAGCTTTTGTATTTTCCAGTGTTAATTTTATAAGCTTAACTATTTTATCAGGTATTTTAAATTCCTTTAATATTTCAAATAACTTATTTCTGCTTATACTGTCATAGGCCTGTTTAAAATCAACAAACAATTGGTGCAAATTAATATTTTGTTCATAGAATTTTTCAAGGATGTTCCTGATACTAAAGATTTGATCCACTGTTGATCTTCCTTTCCTAAAACCACACTGATAATCACCTATCGCCACTTCAGCATACGGTTCTAATCGCTTTTCAATTATCTTTGCCAACACTTTATATGCAACATTTAATAAGGCTATGCCTCTATAATTCTGGCAATTTAAGATATTTCCCTTTTATGAATTGGGATAATAATAGCACCATTCCATTCATTTGGTATATATTCATTCTGCCAAATCTCTACTATTAGATCATGTAACATTTGTGCCAACTTCTCTCCACCATATTTCAAAAGCTCAGCACTTATCAAATCTTCACCAGGTGCTCTTCCATTTCTTAATTTTGCAATAGCATCCCTTACTTCTTCCACAGTTGGTGGTTCACAGTTTTCTTCATTCATGTCATAATCATTAAGATTAGATTGTATTTCTCTTTCGTCATTTGACTGTCTGTTTAACAATTCTTCAAAATATTCTGCCCATGTATCTGTCACATTTGCGTGCCCTCCAATAAGTTTATCATTTCTGTCTTTACAAAAAAGAGTGCGTGGTTGATAGCCCTTTTTGATTCCTTTAAGCTTTGAATACATTTGGCTTATATCACCTAATACTGATAGGTCTTCAATTTCTTGAATTTTACTCTATTCCAAAGCTCGTTTTTTCATACGTAACAACTTTTGAGTATTTCTTCTAATTGTTTTAAAGTGATTTTCACTCTGTCTTGTTCTATGTTTTCAGCATTTTTTTCTCTTGCTTTATTCTTTTTCTTAATCAGTTGCCAATACTCATCATCAAACCATTCATTAATTTCCCTCCTTTCTTCCTTTCCAACTACTTCCTCAGCAGTTTTTAATATGATATTTTTGCATTTAGCCCATTTACTATTGATTATATCTTCCTCATTAAATTCAGCATATTCACTAGCAATTCTTTCTGTTAATTTACATTGATAAACCTTTCTTCTCTGCATGTTTAGTAAATCTTTTGTTTTAAATTTTATTTGTTTAGTTCCTTTTGCATCTCGAAATCTTGTAACTCTTTGTCTGTATTTCATAATAACAAGGAAATGATCTAAATGTATCTAAATCTGCACCTCTATAACTTCGTACAACCATAACATCACTAGCATGTCTCCTGTCGATCATAATGTGGTCAATTTGGTTTTTTGTCTTTCCATCAGGGGAAATCCAAGTTTCTTTATGTATGTTCTTATGCTCAAAACATGTGCTACTTATGATTAAGTTGTTAGAAGCAGCGAAGTCCACAGCTCTTATTCCATTTTCATTACTCAAATCATGTAAGCTAAATTTTCCAATTGTTGGTACAAAAGTGTATTCTTTTCCAATTTTAGCATTAAAATCACCTATTACCATTTTAACATCATGCCTTGGTATCTTATCAAATTCAATCTGTAGTGTTTCATAAAAAGTATATTTTTGTTCGTCCTCGGCATCTTCCGTTGGTGCATGGACACATACTATTGAAATGTTAAAAAACTTTGCTCTCAATCTCAAGATACATATTCTTTCATTTACATTGTGAAAATCAATAATATTTTCTCAAAGCATTTTCTGATCATAAATCCAGTACCATGCGTGTTTCTTCTTGTGCTTGCACTATTAAAAATTGTAAAATTACCAATATCTCTTATCCCGCTCTCCTTCCATCTTACTTCCTGTATGGCCAATATGTCCAGTCTATAACTATCCATCTGACTCTGTAGTTGCTTCACCGCACCAGCTCTGTATAAACTTAAAACATTCCAAGTTCCAATTCTAAAATTCATAAGCCGTTTTCCAGTTCCAGTCCGTTTTACCGTGAGATCAGTCCGTCTAACATCTGTATTTAAGGGCTTCGCAACAAGGTTTTTTTTTCAGGGAAAGGTTATCAGCCTTTCGCCCAACCCCTTTTAGTCGCCTCTTACGACATGCACGGGTTACATTGGGACTATTCTTTCATGCCGGTCACCACACGGCATTAAAAATAATTTACACAAAATATTTTGAATTAATTTTTACTTTTATTGTTAACAAATGATCCATAAACTAATGTGCGAAAAATTAGGGCCACGGGTAAGGTATATACATATGTATTATTCAGGGGAAACTTAGTGAACTCCATCATCTAAAACTATTTTATTATAACTTTTTATTACTAGAAACAATAAAAAAATTTTCAGTATAATTTAATGGTTCGGTCATCAAAAACTCGTATTATCTGAAATTTGATAAATATATTTAGCACTTTTCCTTTAAGTAGATAAGTATAGAATCTGAACATAACAATTGAAATGCATCACTGAAATAACCACAATAACTTATCTCGTTGACAGGTGAATACTTTTAGAAAGAAATATAAGTGAAAAAAGGTTAAAATGGCCTGAAAAAAATATCTATTTGGCCAGGGGCATCTGAATGCATTGATAGCTCTGCATATACCAATAGAATCACAAATTATTTATTAAATATTAATCAAGTAATAAAATTGAAGGGTTAACCAAACTTTTAAATCCCAAACTTTCAAATTACCTAATTATAACAATGCTTTTTAAGAATTTGGCCGACGGGTTCAAAGCATGTTCGGGGTTGAGTTGAGATGATTGTTGACGGCCGATTATCTACTCGAGGGATATAGGCCCTAGGGATAGTGCCCTTCGTGGGGGTCTTTCTAAGGGAACCTAACCCGTATTTACCCAAGGAAAATCTAAGTCTTCGAAGAAAACCACGAAAACTCCGAAACGGTTAGGCCGACGGGCTCGATTGGGTTCGAACCCAGCACCTCCCGTCTAACAGCTTCGAGAGCAGAACCTCTCAGCCACTGGTGGGGCCAAAGCATGTTCGGAGTTAAAGATCTGTCCTGTGTGCCGGGTCCGAACACTCTTCGGAGCGCATCTTTATATTTCCTGGGACTCTCCCCACCACCGGCTCCTGCCTACGTTCTTTGTTTTAGGGTGGCGCTCAGTATTGTCTATCCTTTTGTGCTATAAATTTGGCTATAAGGTAATTATTTTTTTAATTGGTCCGGCACACATTTAGAAAAAGATCTGTTGTGTGCCAGGTCTGAAGTGTCGTCGGACCAATTAAAAATTTAATTAGAACACGTATATACATACTTATATGCATCGTGCTAATGTTTTTAATTTGTAAGAATTATGTAGGAAGAGAAAAGGTAGGTCGCACCCGGGGGAAGATTTTGAAAAATAGGGCGGCAGACAAAGTGTGAAGCATGTCAGAGCATCTTTAATTTAATTGTAATCAGTTTTATAATACTTAATACGGCATAATAATTACATATTGAATAATTTAAATTTCATATTTTAAACATTTAAATTCGACAATTCATAAACAGAAGTATCAAATGAATGGCCAAAGAACATTAATTTTACCATTGCATCCTTTTTCACTGTATTCTACACAATAATCTTATAAACTAATTTCCTTATACTTAAAAGTTTCTGGAACGCTGTAGTCCCTTTAATTCGTACAACGAATTGTGAAAATATATGTATAGCTGCAAACCTTCCGGTTTTTCTTTTCCAAGTCAAATAATTATAACTTAAACTGCAAAAAATAATAAAATGTTTCTTGTTTCTGCGTGGTTATTATTTTATACTTCATAAAGTTAAAAAAATAAAACCCAGAAGATTGGCAGGCTATTATTTCATTTACTTCATAAAATGACTTATCATCACACCGTTATAGCTACTTCCAAGTTTTGAAACCACTCATTACCAATGTTCTTACTTCGTCTTCTTTCTCTATCGGCTTTCACAGCTTTCACATCCTTGACAGCTTGTTTAACTTTGTACATTTTAGAAACCTTCTTCAGAATTTTGTTAGCGAGAAATTATATAGGGAAAGAAAAGTAATAATAGTAACGGAGTTGTATTAACTAGAGGAGAATCTGTAAAACCGGACACAGGTGTAAATATGGGCACCCCTCCCGAAGTGTCCATCGGAGGTACTGAAGACTGGCGGCCAGGATTGTACATGATGCCACTTGTTGATATGAGATAGTAGAGAGCTGTTGGAACCATTCTTTCAAGTATTGTGAATGCAGCGTGAGTTATTGTATGAATTGGTGTTTGTTCTGGAATGCAAACTTTTGGCAGGCATCTGAAATCGTTTTCTTTTCATGTTCTTATGGTTAGTTTAAAATAATTTCAGAGTGATACCGGGAAAGCGAAGATCCTAAGTTACTTTTAGAAGCACATCTTTAGTCATGCACGTCTTTAGGTTACATGTGAAAGCGACCATCTTTTTCGAGTTATCTTGATATACAAGCACATCAAGCTATACCTATGCTAATTGATGAGGATTCTGAAATACCGCATTGTTCCCCGAGAAATTTAAATGTAGTTTCTTTGGCCGACATATCTCCTGTCCCCAACATGAAGAAGAGAACCATCACTCGTGGAATCAAAGCAGCAAGGTTCATCGTCATCACTGGATCACCATGCAAGGATCTATTGACCAAGTCGCTTAACAAACGTGCTCTCAAGAAGACGCCCTTGAGTTTTCCCGGACTAGGAGACCGCCAAAGGCCTTAAAAAATAGAAAATTCGACCCATGAAACGATACGATTTATCTCGGACTCATCAGACTACTGTCACCCTCCCCTTGTGAACAGTGATAATGATATCAACCAGGATATAAACGCTGGGAATAAATTAGTTCCGAGCCATTCAACTTGCATCTTTTATGATGGAAAGTTCTGTGAAGACACTCGCGGAGAAGCGTGGGTTCAATGTGTTATGTACCAAATGTATGCATACCTAGATTTTGCCGGGGCTGAAAGAGCCAGTTATGTTTTCGATTTTTACGAATAATTTTTTTTTCTGTAATAAATAAATTCTCTACCATTTTGCATCATTTTATCCTGTTTTAAAACAATTTAAACTAGTTTTTGTGACCTTTTTTGGAGAGGGCCCATATTTGCACCCCATTTTTTCTGGTGCTTTTTTAAAAGCTTTTTGTAACTCTTCGTTTTCGAATTGAAATAATTGATATTAATCCTTGTTTTGCCTCCTCTCATTTTGTAACCTTGTTATAATTGTTAATAAAGATCAAAAATCTAAAAATTTTTTAAATGAAAGTCACTTTAAGTCAAAAACAAAAGAGGGTGCCCATATTTACACCTTTTCTCCTACTCCATGTTTATTCCATAAAGTAAAAAAAAAAAAAAAAAAGAAAAGAAAAAAAACAAGAACAACTGGATATAGGTAGGCATGTCTGTTATTTTATTTTTGTTCTTAAAACCACTTATCACACCATCCTGTTTACTTCCAAGTTTTGAGACTCATTACCAATGTGCTTACTTCGACTTCTTTATCTATCGTAATTGTGACAATACTACCTCGAAAACATCATCATCGTAGTTAATAATTACAAAGCTCCTAAACTTAATATTACTATTAAAATTTTCAATTATAATTTGATCGGATAATCTATAGTGACTGTCGGCAAAAGTTCATACTTTTGCTTGACTATGAATTGTTGAGGGAGGAATATTGTACTTCCTATGAGCCTGTCATGATGTCAATTGACCAGCTTTCACATCCTCGACAGCTTGTTTAACTTTATATATTTTAGAGCCTTCCTCAGCACTTTGTTAGATAGAAATTACATAGGGAAAGAAACGTAATAATAGTAACGGAGTTGTATTAAATACTTCATGTTTATTCCATAATAATTTTTTAAAAACTCTAAATGAAATATAACTAAAGACAATAATTCTGACCATTTACCTTGAACCCCACGTTTCTAGAAAAATTGAGAATGGCACTTTTGCGTTGCTCCCTCCCTGTGTAATCAAAACTTGATCTACAGATTCATTCATTGCTTAAATATCCACCGCTTTTATAACGTCACATTTTTAATTATTTTTTATTATAAAAGAATGTACACTCTTAATTCAAAAGAATGAATTATTCACTCAATAAAAGAACGGAAGTTTTTCTGAGGACGTTCGTTCTTTCTGAGTACCGACTTTCTCGATAAGTTACTATTTTCAAAGAAAACAGGTTTGACAAAGTATTCCTATTGGAGTTATACACAGAATCGTTCTGATTTTAAAGAACTCTTTAAAGGGTGGATTTCAGAGCCCATTCATTGGTTGTAATCCCGTCACGTGATACATGGTTTGCCAAGCGCGTTATCTATCTGTTACTTAAAAAGTGAGTTGTCGTTTGTTTTGTGAAGCTTGAAGCTTGTTGTTAATACTAGCTGCATATATTAATATTAGTGGAAAACATGTGCCTAAAAGGTTACATATTTTGTATCCCTAAAGAATAGGAGTGATTACATTTTCCATAAACACAATGTATTAGGGAATGTACTCTTTTACATAAAAATACATGATGCCTAACGGCAGAAAACAAGATGGCCGGTTATACAAGACAAGACCAGGGGCGCGCCAGCAGTAATCGGCGCCTGTGTGCAGAATTTCAATTGGCGGCCCATATTCCTACCCCTCCCCCCCAAAAAAAAAAGAAAGAAAAAATAAACTTTATACTTTTTTTTTCAATGAGTATAAATGCTTAGCTGCCAAGCCAACCTTCCGGGAGTTTTCTTCAAATCAAATACACGAATTTGGTACCAGAAAATTTATTTAATGAAATGCGTTTTGTTTCTACAGGGCTCTTTTTTATTTCATTTATTAAATTAAATTTCTGGTTAAAAATATTGTTGTTTGAATTAAAAACGAATGTTGGCAGCTATGCAAATAATCCCTAAAAGATGGGTGGTTCAGCTGTTTGCTCCCTCTCCCCACAATGGCATATCTCCTAAGTAAATCAGCTTCTTTTACCTCCACCACTCCCGGAATTTTTAAGATCTGATCTTTATTTATATTTATACTTAAAACAGTTCAATTAAACTTTAATTTGGAAATATAGCTGTGTTGATTTAATCAATGGTAGGACACTATGCCACAAAGAAAGGGGTGCTCGTAATACGGTAAATACACATAAAAGTAGAAAAATATTTTCTCACATTATGATGTTTATAATACACTGGAGCACGTTATAGTATTTTTATTTCTTTTAAATAATATTACATCAATTAAGATGCGCCTTAAACAATTGCCACACGTAGATCATAATTAGGGGTGCATTCGAAAATGTTACAGCCCCGGAATATTTGATTTTATATTAGCAAATATAGAACCCCTATGCTATATAACAATTGTTGTGAAAAATGCACATACATTTCGACGTTTACATTGTTAAGAAGCTAAGCGTATCTTTACCTTGTCGCATTGTTAACCCTTCTCTGTCAGATTTTTTATTTTTCGAATTTCTAATTTTCGTGCAATGAATCGACGTTCTAAATTACATATATCTATACTAATAAAACAAAGTATCGCTCTGTCTGTGTGCGATGGCTAGCAGAATCTAAGGCACATATGAGGCTCAAAATTTTTGTGGGATTAGTCAAAAGCCGCTCCTCCTGGTGCACCGTACACCTAAGCTTCAGAATTTTAAATCTCTAATAATTAGTTGAGAAATTAATTAAAAAGCCAAAATTAAAAGAATTGAAAGATATTCATAACTCAACAAGAGTATAGATTTTTTTCAAACCGTAGACAACTTCTTCAAAAACTCGAAGAGAGCGGGATGGGTTTAACAGAATTACAGAGCTGCTAGGGCGATAAATGTACTGGGCCTTTTAAAAAAGGACTGTATCTTAAATTCTACTGGGCTTAACAACTCGAAAATTGCACAGACAGACGCAAAAAGAAAAATCCCCTTTTCAGAAATTCTAAAAATTATTCTGGTACGATTTTAGGAAGTCAAAAAATCCACGAAAAATCGATTTATAAAAAATCTTTTTATTTCCTTCAAAGAAAGGTTCGAAATCTCTCATATGGACGCCAGGTGTTCATTGCAGACAACCGACGTCTTCCAATAGTGGATATTTTCGAATGAATATAAAATTTTCAAAATATAAATTTATAGATTTAATTTATATGAATTCAAATGTAGAAGTTTTCGCTGATTTCAGATATGTTAAATTTTTTCACGGTCGCTCAATTAAAACTTTAGATATCAATTATTATTTCATTAATTGGATGATACCTTTCAAACTCTCAATTTAAAAGCCAGTCTTTCGAAACCACAAAGGATTTTTATACTAGGATTCTTCGGAACACCGTCAAATTTTTTAAAATACACCATTTAGAGATTTTAAAGTTATGCATCTAGCCCTATCTTTAAACGCTGTTTAATAATATCGAAATTTTATAAAAATCGATCCGCAAGTTTTTGTTTTATAAAAAATTCGATTTTTAAAAAAGAAAGAAATGCTTTGTTGAAACGCGAATTTGTTAAAATTAAGAAAACTGACGAACCAATCGATTTGGAACTTTCAGATAGTTTATAACACATAATAATAATTTTAAAAAGTAGGGGGCATCAAATTTCAGCTGGGGGGCAGGGGGGGAGAGGGAGGACGCAGCACCCTCATGTGACCCTCACTAAACCATTACGTGATATATCATCGGAACACACTCGAACCACTCTTTCATGTTATGAACCTTTCTACCCCCCTCACACAGATTCTTCTCCTGGGGGTCAATTTTCTAACTGAGTTCCTAATTAAGCTGCAGCAAGATGCGACTTCGTTTGAAGGCTTGACCGAAGGCGAAACTCTTCAAGGGCCTTCGATTCGTGAGGTCTATGTTTGACCTCAGATTATTAGGAGACATTCCTCCCGTAGAAGGGGAGGAGAAAATGAATTCTTCATGTGACACACCGTTTTAAAGCCTTTGGTCTGTACTTTACTAAGCACTCACTCCTATCCTCTTAACTCATTTTTTTCATCAGTAAGTACAAGTCATTTTAAAGCTTTAATTTGTTCATTACTACCCCATACAATTTTCCAAAAATCATGAAAAATATTTACATAACAAATCTGAACAATTAACAGCTTCTCCCACATTTTCACACAGTAAGTGGGTGCGTATTTCAAACAAAATCGAATTAAAGATACAACATTATACAAATTTAAGGTTCATTTACAAAACATCAAAGTGGGGAGGGAGTGCTATCGCTCAAAAAAGCTCTTAACACAGAACTCAAAAATATATTTGTTTTACTCTTAGATACTATTATATTTTCAGAAATTCGTCGAAAATGTATGGCAAAATTATGTTTCCCCTCGTATTTCTGAATCTACTGAAAATAAAATTACGAAAATATTAGTAGTAGTTGAAATTTATTTAAACCTTGCAGGAAAACTATAGCGATTATCCTAGGTCGTACAGTTTTTTAGAAAATCGCAGTTTTCCGTTATACATAAACTCTATTTGACGGGCACTCAGCGGGGGAGCTCGAGGTACCTGTTCGACGCGAAATCATCCAAGAACTGTCGATAATGATTTTCCAAAAGAATTGTCGATAATTAGCCGAGATATTAATTAAAAACATATCTAAAAAAACGTGGCACAGACCAAAGTGCCCATGCAACTTTGCGCCCTCCTTTCGAAGCGCACTTGGCACAATGGCAAGATTAAATTTTGTACAAGGTCTTTGTTTTAGGTAATGCGAATCACCATGATAAATAGTCAGCGTTTTTCATTTCAATTGAATTCAATTATTGAAGGCAATTATTGAAAAATACTATTAAATAATTCCAAGTTATTTGCAAAGTCTTATTATTCGGTTAACAACTATATTTTGTAAGACTGCAGTTAGTAATTAATAAACTTATTGTATGAACTCTCTGTACGCGAGTGAAACTCGCTCTTGACCTATTATTCTTTGTTCAAAGAAAATCTATAAAATATGTAATTAAAATTTCAATAAAACATAATTCATTTTGAGATTGTTCTCAAAAACATGTTTCCCGACTGTATATGACATGAAACTTTCTTATATGCTCATGGGCTCGTTTTTATGCGTTGCATACAATGATAGGCGTGACTATTAAATTTGTTTGGAATCGAATGGCGTTTTTCATTTTTTTTTTTAAATGCATTGCATTTTGAGCTACATCATGTTTTATTTATTTATTTATTTTTTTTGTTATAATGTAACCGATTGCTATGATTGATTCGTGCTTTTTTCGGCAATTTACTTTAACATGGGTACCGTGCATAACCTGGAGGCTTATGTTGCTTTACTATTGTGAATATAATATACTACTCGTTTTTATATCATCAGTATATGTATCAGTACCAATACTACAGTAAGATAGAAGTGTTATATATTTTCAATTACATTTGAATAATAGAACCTTCCATGTTTGCCACCAGCTGTAGTGCACCCTTGCTTTCTGAAAAACTGGACAGGCCTGATCTAGAGCAGGGGTGTCAAAAGGGGCATTCGCGGTCGCCCTTCCAAATTTTTTATGTTTCTAGGTTTTTTGAATTTATTTTAGGCGCTTGACGGCGCCCTTAAGCCTTCCATGGCGTCTTACGACTGTGACCTTTCGACGACGAGGCGCCTTTCGATCGTTAACTTTCGACACCGTGGCGCCTTTCGGTTTGAGCAGGCCCTGACTGTCGCACGGGCACCTGGGGCCCGTGCTCTGGGCACGAAATTTCTGAGAGGCACAGAATTTTTCATAATTTCATCTACATTTCCATTAAAAAATCATAAGTTTGAAAAAAAAAATGTTATATTTGAGATATCAATACGATGAAATGACAAAAATATATCTCAATATATGGTTAAAAACGCATTTCAATAAATAATAGAAAAAATATTTTATTTTTATTCCTCGAACCTTTTTCCAATTTTACGGAATACTTAATTATTTGAGTTGTCACATTTCGAATATGTGTGTGATATGTTAAAAAGAAAAAAAAAAACTAGTATCAGTAAATCACCCAATCTAAGAGGGCACGAAAAATTGAAAGTGCCCTGGGCACAGCAAGTTGCTAGTCGTGGCTTGGGTTTGAGACCCTTCTCGGCCTCACCCCTAAAGCTACACCGCTTACGAGCATCTGCAAATTTCGTATACTATCTTATTAAAAATGAACTCATAAATGTGTCAGAAATGACGCACTTTAGATTTAAATTCCGATTTAATAAATTTAAATTGGATATCAGTTTTTCAAGTTTGTCAGCTTCGCCTAAAATATTTGGCGCCCTTACTATTCTGGCGCCTGTGTGCAGTGCACACTTTGCACACTGGGTCGGCGCGCACCTGCTGCTAGAATACGGACTGTTAGAACAGTCCCTTCCCCCACTGGGTCATAAATTTTTTCAACAGACAACTAATAAGATGCTGGACTTCACGGCAATTAATGGCAAAAGCCTCTTGACAGCTTGTAGGGGGTGGGGGGGGGGGGGTAGGAACAAACTACTCTCTCAGCCGAACGCGATATTTTCTTCAAGTAATCAACAGCCTCGTCGAAGCTGCTTGGATAGCTGGAATCGTGTCGAATCATTTTCCTTTCAGAACTTTCTTGATCTGGGGGAACAAAAAAAGTCGATGGGAGTAAGGTCGGGGCTGCAGGGAGCTTGCGGCTTGCGATAATATTGCCACTTTAAACTTAGCCAAAACTTCGGCAGTGGCGAGTGACGTGTGACAGGGTCCATTGTCGTTAAGAATAATCCAATCGTCTCTGATGTCTGGGCGGGTGCGCCGGAGTCTATCCTTCAAATCTTGGTGCATTCCAGCGTAAAACCGACTTGACCCGGCGCGTTCGTCCAGACACCATAAACTATTGAATTGTTCAGCACAACAATGCGTCCTCTCACACGTCGTTCGCAGCCGCCAAATTTTTGGCTAAGTTTAAAGTGGCAATACTGCCACAAGCCTCCCTACAGCCCCGATATCGCTCCCAGCGACTTTTTTTTATTCCTACGGATCAAGAAAGAGAAGCCATTCGACACGATTCTAGTAAACCACGATTCTAGCTTCGACGAGGGCACATAAAAGCCTTGCGCGCGAAGACTTCCAGGGAGCCTGTGAACAATGGAATAAAAGCTGGCAGAGGTGTGTTGATGCCCAAGGGTCATATTTCGAAGAATTTTAGTTCTCCGTACAAAAATGTGTAATAACTTTTGTATTCTAGGACCAGTCTTGAAACTTTGTGAACACACCATGTATGTAGACTGTCCCTTGGTATAACGAAGCACGATAGTCTATTTTAGGTAGCTTTCATTATAAAAAGCTACCTATTGCAGCCGTTCGGAGGAAAGCGATTTCAAAAATTTTGGTATATTTTCATCGATCATGACCCCCAGACCCCGAAACCACCCTCCGTTCAAAAGTTGATATATATATATATATATATATATATATATATATATATATGACGTTTTTTATTATGATATCTTTTCATTTTGAATGAGAATTCATTTTGAAGTATTTTGTCCTTAGTATTGGTGTCTTGTATATATTTATATATACCTAGGAAGCTGAATGTTTTTGGCAATCTTTTATATATATATATATATATATATATATATATATATATATATATATATATATATATATACATACATACATATATATATATATCTGATGTTTGTCACACTGTAACTCTCGTATTTATGAACCGATTTGGATGAAACTTCGTGTATACATAGTACATACCAATGTCTCGACCGAGTTCGATGGCCAGCTTCATCCGCCTTCTTGTTTCAAAATGGCGGCCATTTAAATTTTTTTTAAAAATTTAAAATTTAAAATGAGGTATCAAAAAGTTGAAAAATGAAAAAGATTTTTTTTTTATGTGTTTGACCTTGATACAAAGATTCCGGAGCAGTTTTTGTTTCGTGTATATCTTAAAAATTGGTTGAATTATAGCACTTTGAATTTCTAGCATGGCTGACATTTTGAAACGATCTGATATTTGTCACGCGATAACGCTTGTACAGCCAGGGGCGTAGCTACCGTGGAGCAGTTGAAGCTAACTGCTCCAGGCGCACGAATCCTAAGGGCGCAAAAATAGAGAGAGCGAAATAAAGATTTGTAAAAAATATTTGCATATTTTTTACAGGGGTTTTTCATTGTTAATCAGATATTACTGATTAATCTTGTTACAATCAGCATATTCCTATTACATTTTACCTTGCTTTAAAACATGTTTTTTATACACAGTAAAAGAAATGAATTCTATTCGCGAAGTTTCAATTTTAACTCATACCATATTGCAGCCTCAAGTAACTTCTCCAACACCGTTTCAACATGCCTGACTTTTTTTTTTCTGTAACTTTTTCGTAGACGACAGTTGAAGATTTTCAGATCTTGAAATAATCAAAACTTATTTACAAGACTCTCATCGGTTACTTTTTCAGCTATCACTATTTCCAAACAATAATCTTCCTGGTATATTTCCACTGAAAATGTTTTACAAATTTATCGTGATGACTCTACGGAAATAATGGCAGCCAAAGAAGTTACTTCTGAGAAATCTATATTTACAAATCTTCTCCGTATTTTAGCATGTAAAATAATGAAAATTTCTTTTTTCTACGACCAAAATTTACCGATTTATATTACATTGAATTTTATGGAATTTTATTATTTTCTGGCTCTAAAAACATGGTTCATCCATATGCGAAAGTTAAAAAAAAAAAATTCTTGACAATAGTGTTTTTCTTTTCTTTCTTTCTTTCTTTTTTTCTTTTTTTTTTTTTTTATATTCTACAATGTTTCGAAATCCTTGAAAAGAAAAACAGATATTAAGGGCAGCAGATTGTATACTGGCCCATTGGCGTATTTAAAACGAAAATCTCGTCCAATTCTCAGAAACTATTGGTAGTACTCCGTAGTTAAAGAATTACGATTCATTTCATCATTCATCATTCATTA
The DNA here is from genome assembly GCA_963932465.1 of Maratus speciosus. Classification (NCBI taxonomy): domain Eukaryota; kingdom Metazoa; phylum Arthropoda; class Arachnida; order Araneae; family Salticidae; genus Maratus; species Maratus speciosus. The sequence goes on from OZ010796.1 coordinate 406,366,159, forward strand.
TTTATTTATAATTATTTTATTTAATACATTGTAAAAATACTTTGACTTTCACATAAAAGTAAGATTTTAAATCGAATTAAGAATCTCTCTATTCTAAAAAAAAGTAACTACCGCTGTCACCGCCGCCGCCTCCGCCGCCGCCGCCGCCGCCTCCGCCGCCGCCGCCGCCGCCGGTTTTGAATTTTTTGCGACCGGAGGTCTTTCTTCGTTAATATTAAGAAAAATAATGCATACAAAAATATGAAAATCGGTAGTATTATACAGAAATGTTTGATAAACACGCTGATGCAGACAGTTTTCAAATCGAAGAATTATTTTAAGAAATATTTAATGCTAAAGTTGGACAAAATCGTTCCACTAAAAAAGTTTTATAGGAGCAAAAATTATTCATGGGAATTTAATAATTTTTAGATCATTTTATACATTTGAAGTTCAAGGTGTGCAGATTGTATTTCTTTTTTTAATTTAGCTAATTTTTTGAGGTTTTATTTCTATTTTAAATTCAAATTTTCAGCATTTCTAGAGATATTTTTTACAGATTTTAGAAAGTGATATTAATTTAAACTGTTGCCAACTATATAAACAGCGGAAACAATAATGTTTGCTTAAAAAAAAAAAAAAAATTTATACGTGTAATAAATTAAAAATTTATTTACACGTGACTATTATAAACAGAAAAAAACATTGGAATTAGAATTAAATAATTATGTACAAAAAGCAGGAACTTATTAAAAATTACGTCATAAAACTATAATTACACGTGAATTTTAAGAGAGAAAGGAATTTGTAAAATAATAAATTAATTAACATGCGTTAGAAGTCTTAAATAGGAGAAATTACGTCATATTTACGTCACATTACAGTTATTACATAAAACGAACACAAAATAATATTGCAAAACGGTTTAAATTTAGAAATTGCGCTAGACATTTATTTGCTATTTTGAGCGGATACTTTTCAAGTATTTTTCTTAGGAAAGCGCAAATAATATTTCATTTCTAACACAAGTATTTTCACGTGAATATTAAAAAGAGAAAGAATAGTTTGGTCAAAATTACGTCAGATTAAAAACGATTAATTTAAAATGTCTCATTTAAAAGAACTTTCTTTTCGCTTTGTTAAAAAATACCAGGAGACAAAGATTCTGTTTACTTAATTCCTTTTATGTTAGCTTATTTTGAAATGTTGCTACACGTGTCTACGTCATCAAGTTATTTTTATTTCGACGTTTTATTTGTATTTTTATTAATGTTGTACTAATTTATTTGTTCTTTCGTTATTTAAAATAAAAATTATGTCAATTTGTACAATTTGGCGAGTGGTTTGGCGATTTATATAATTTGGCGAAATTAGTCGACGGGATAATCAAGTAGTACCGCAGCGGATTTGGCGTTAAAATTTCCCCAATCAAAGAGAAATGAATAGAAATCCGTTTATAGGGAGATCGCTACTGTTTTTTAAATTATAATTCAATCTTTCGAAATCTTTTTAAAGCCAATCACATTAGCCTGCATTTAGAGCCTGCGGTGTCTGGACGGGGTTGGCGAGCGTAGCTCGTAGGGGGGCCGAGCCCCCTAGTAGTATATAAATGTAACATGTACTCCATACTAATAAAAGAAAGTTTAGCTCTATGTGTGTGTCTGTGTGCGACGACTAGCAAAATCTATAGCACATAGAAGTATGAAAATTTGGGTAAGGGCAGTCCAAGGTAGGTCCGATGCACCCGAGGCTCAGATTTTTATTTTTTATCATCCCCCCCCCCCCCACACACACACCGAGTCCCTTTAAGTTTTTATGACTTAAATTGTTACTAACTTGCCTCTTTTTTTATCCGATCGTTTTAGGGGCCCTTTTTCCATTTAGTTATTTCCGCGTTTTAACATCATAGTTAGGACCTTGGGCCCCTTGGGCTTTTTTGACGCCATGTATTTTTCACCCTCTAATTATGTCTCAATGCATAACTTTAAATTTGAGTCTTGGACCCCTCTCCCGGGCCAATATACTCATATTATTATTTGGGCCCTAGAGCCCTTTTTAAAGAATTTCTCCCCATTTTTTGCGCATTTCTTTAAAATTTTATTATAATAATTAATTTATACCCTATGGTTAATTTCGACTAATTGAAGGTCTAAAACGCTATTTACTAGTACCGTTTAACATGTTTTCATCTTAGGGTCCCGCTCTCAACATCAGTTAGCCTCTTTAGGGTCCGCCATTGAAGAACCCTTAAAAATGGTCCAATTCACTCGATTTTTTTTCTAACAGCTTATTAAGTCCTCTAGCTACTACACAAAAGACAAAAAAATGTTCTCAGGTTTCAGCTACCACTGATTTTGAACATTAATCGCCTTCTTGGGGCCCTTGGTGCATCTTCTTTATTAACTATCCGATTTTCTAGCCATTTTCCTTAACGTAGTTCTAGTGTCCTCCGGCTACTTTATAAAACACTAAAAAATTTCCTTACGTCGAGCTATATCCCACTTAACACCCTGAACCCGTGAGGCTCGGTGCAGAGCCCTCTGAAGTTTTTGTGCCCTAAATTGTTAATAAATTGCCCCCTTTTAATCCTATCTTCGTTTTTGGGGCTCTTTTCCCATTTGGTTATTCTTCCGCTTCAACATTTCAGCTAGGACCCTGCCCGGTCCGGTGCCCCTTGAACTTTATGGGCGCCGTGCACTTTTCAACCTCTAATTGTGTCACTATCTCAATGCATAACTTTAAACTTTAGTCTTGGACTCCTCTTCCCGTGCCAACATCCTCAATTTTTTAATGGGACGCAAGGCCCTTTTTTAAGCATTTCCTCCCATTTTTTGCGCATTTCCTTAAATTTTATTCTAATGATTAATTCATACACTATATTTAATTTCGACTAATTGAACATATAAAGCGCTAAATACTTGGACCTTTTAACATGTTTTCATCGTAGGGCCTTGCTCTCAACTATCAGTTAAGCCCTCTATTATAGCTCTCTTAAAAAGGGCCAGATTCTCTAGGGTTTTTCCTGACAACGTCTTAGGTCCTCTAGCTACTACATGCATGACAAAAAAATTACTCAGACTTCAGCTACTACCAATTTTGAATATTAATCGACATCTGTTCTTATGGCTCTTGGTGTAGCTCCTTTAAAAATGATCCGATTCCCTTACAATTGACATTTTTTCCCCTTCTTTTTCTTGTTCTAGGGTCCTCCGGTTACTTTATAAGCTGCTAAAAATTTTCCTTATACCTCAGCTACCGCCTTTTTCGAATATTAATTTTCTTTTTCGGCATCAACTTACCTTTACTCACTACAGCCGTAAATTAAAAATCGAAGTTACTGTTAAAGGTAAAAAGTGGTTAACTTTAGAGGGGGGGATGGGATTTCATGCGTAAATTAAATATCAATGCAAAAACCCTTGACGGGTTAAACGTTTCTGACGCAGCACTTTATCTTATGCTCTAAGAATTTTAAATATGGAACTTAAAAATACTGATATCAAATTTTGAGTGACGTTATGCTATTTCTTAAAAAAATATATTTGTATTTATTTCATCATTTTATTTTTGTTTTATTTATAATCGCATGTGCAAAAGTTATGTTCAACATGAAAAGCTGCATAAAATTTTATTCGCTGTTGCTTTATCATTTACATCTCTCATAAATTCAAAATATGAGTTTTAAAAGATATGATATAAAATTTAAGTGACGCCTTGATGTGACTTTAAAAGGTTTGTTTTAAAATTCAATTAAAATTATTTTTGACTTGGTTAAAATATTTTTTTACATCTACACAATACTTTTAATTTTCCAATTCACTGTTAAATATATCACTTTCATTGAATCTATACTATGCATTGAAATGTATTTATTTGAATAAATTGATTTATCTTTTGTGTCACGCTATTCAAAATTGTGAGTAAGATTTATGTAAATGGTTTATTTGCGTCAAACTATCCTTTTTCATACATTTCATGTAGTTTGGACACAATGACGCAAGGAAACCATTTACATAAATATTACTCTCAATTTTGAATAGCGTGACACAAAAGATAAATCAATTTATTGAAATAAATACATTTCAATGCATAGTATAGATTCAATGAAAGTGATATATTTAACAGTGAATTGGAAAATTAAAAGTATTGTGTAGATGTAAAAAAATATTTTAACCAAGTCAAAAATAATTTAAATTGAATTTTAAAACAAACCTTTTAAAGTCACATCAAGGCGTCACTTAAATTTTATATCATATCTTTTAAAACTCATATTTTGAATTTATGAGAGATGTAAATGATAAAGCAACAGCGAATAAAATTTTATGCAGCTTTTCATGTTGAACATAACTTTTGCACATGCGATTATAAATAAAACAAAAATAAAATGATGAAATAAATACAAATATATTTTTTTAAGAAATAGCATAACGTCACTCAAAATTTGATATCAGTATTTTTAAGTTCCATATTTAAAATTCTTAGAGCATAAGATAAAGTGCTGCGTCAGAAACTTTTAACCCGTCAAGGGTTTTTGCATTGATATCATTACTTTTTTGAGGTTAGTGATAAAATGATTAAAAAAAAGATACTTATGGAATTTAATGCAGATTTAATTTTTACTATTTTATTAAAACTTTCCTTATAGCAGTTTGTATATAAAAACAACTGGGTAAGTATAATCGCAGATCGCACAGAGGGTTTCATTTGATATTCCTTTAAAAACACTTTATCCTTAAATTACTAAATCCAAAATGTTAATTTATAATTATTAAATCCTTACATAGATGGTGCACCAATAGTTCCAATTTTCATGGGGCAGGGAACGCACTCTTTTAAACAAACCACCTTCCAATTGAAGTCATCAAAAACCAAGTTCAATAAGCCAGACCCCGTTGTGTTGTTTGACAAACAGCAGTCTCATGTCCCCTCCTTCCCCCCTTTTTCAAAAATTTTCAGACCAGTACCTAAGAATGAAACCGAAATAATTTTTTCTCTTCAGAAATTACGACAAAAAAATAGTATGCAGTACTCATAAATTTACTTTAATGCTATATAGGGTGATTATTAAGTTAATTATAACGTTTGGAATCTGTTGCATTGATGTCCGAAAGGTAGTTTCTGAGTTATGGAAGCTGGACCCATAAGGCGCCATAGAGGGCGAACCCCGCTAGTGTCTATCATAATTATATCTGCCATGTAGACTAATTGCGATATTTAATCAAAATAGACCCCCCCCTCCTCATCCCCGGAAATATAACAAATACAAAATGTGTCTTTATAAACCTATCGTCAAATAGGTTTTTATTTCTTTTTCCCTAAAAAAAAAAACATGATTTTTATATCCGTAACGTAAATAGCGGACGAAGCCCGCTAGTTCCTATCATAATATATATTTTTAATAATTTTATATAGTCTATAATAAAAATCAGACTTAAAATAGTCTAGTTCCATGAGTACTTGTAGTGTCAGTTACATGCTACGATTTTTGGATACCAGTATTTTAGAACGGGAAAACGTGACTTATTTTATCGGAGATATCTCATTAATTGAATAAGGTGAAGCAAACTTTTTGAAAAAAAGGTGGCCAACAAGCATGGCAGTTATCAGCCATGTGACTTTGTGCTAAAGTCCATTAATTTGATCTGCTTTAAAAAGATTACGGAAGATTGAATTATAGTAGAACCTGGATTAACCGAGCTTCGATTAATCGAGGTTTCTGTTAACCGGGCCGATAACAAAGTCTGATTTTTTTTTCCCTTTTGAATGAGCCTTAAAAATAACCACACTCTTTAGCTCACTGTCCGTGCTATACAGGCCCTTCTGCCCCCAAAAGCACTCAACTCCAAAGAAACATTGGACCCTGAGAAGTCAATAGCGAACAATGCTTTGTTTCCAGTGGCTGTGTGAACTTTCGTAAATTTTTCAATTTGCATTTTAAAATTTACTACTGGTAGTTGATTTTCTTTTTAAATTTGTTAAGCTGTGAAACAGAACTTTACATATATTTATTTTTATTATTTAATAAACGTTCTCTATATTTTTTTTAAAAGAGATGTTAAATTCGCAAGCACGGCGAGTTTTTACACACTGTTTCTATTAACCGAGATTTCCGATTCCGATTTACTAACAGTCCCAATTAGCTCGGATAATCGAGGCTGCTCTGTATAATTAAAAAATCAATGGCGATCTTACTGTAAACGGGTTTCCCTTTTACTGACGGATTTCAAGACCGAATCAGCTGATGTTAGTTGCTCTTTCCGTGCTTGATTAAATAAGATTAGTTAAACATTTGAAAATTACCAAATATAAAAGGAACTAAGTCAACAGAGTCTTTGCTTTATGGTATTTTTTAACAACGCTATAAGAAAATGATTTTAATTAAGAGATTTTAAATGTAACGTTTTAAATCTGACATAATTTTCACCAAACTTTCCTTTCTCTTTGTAACATTCAACTGAAAATATTTTTATTATTAGAAAGATAATATTATTATTTGCGCTACCTTAAAATTGGAAACTATAGTTAAAAATATCATCTCGAAATTTGAAATAAATCTCTCATATAAATATATTTTTTAATTTAAACTGTTTTGGCCACTTTGGCCAATATGACGTAATTTCCTCCATTTACGACTTTTAACACATATCAATGAATTTATTATTTAAAAATTTTCTTTTTCTTTTAATATTCACGTGTAAATATAATTTTTATGACGTAATTTTCAATGTTTTCCTGCTTTTAATGCGTAATCATTTAATTCTAATTTGAAAATAATTGATTATTTTATAATTTTCTTTCATTTTAAGTAAGCATGTGTAAAAACAATTTTTATGACGTAATGTTTAATATTTTCCTGCTTTTAACACGTTATCATTTAATTCTAATTTAAAAGGATTTTTTACTGTTTATAATAGTCACGTGTGAATAAATTTTTAATTTAAAGGATATATTATTCTTTGCGCTGTTTTAACAATTGGCAGCAATTTAAAATAACCTTTTCTAAAATATGTAAATTTAATTATTAATAATTAATAATTAATAATTTCATATATTAATAAATTAAAAAAATTAATTTATTTTAAATATTAATAATTTTTGCTATGCATTTCCCTTTTCCCTTTCATTTTATGATTGATTTATGGATTAATTTTAATGGTTGTTACCCCTTTATTATTTTACTTTTCTGGTTGTATTAATTTTGATTCTTAAATTTTTTAAATTGGATAGATAGGTAATATGGCAACAAAATCCATGCTAGGAGGAAATTCATTCGCACATATATTCTTTGAGTGATTTAAATAAAAACCTAGTAAATAAGTAATTTCTGGAAAGTTTAATTATTGCTCATTAAAAGTTATAGATATTGGAATTTATATAATTGCTAGGATGATCAATGTAAATTTTGAAGTGTAAAAATTATCCCAAGCAAGATTTTTGTTTGGAGTGAAAATCATCAGTTGTGTTTAGTAATTTTCATCGCTAATATATCACTATTCTATTACATGGCCCCTGAACTTGAGAGTATAAAATGCAGTCACAATTTTATTATTAACACTTTTTAAATTATTAAAATATATTGTTTGAAATATTGCAGACTTAAGAGTCTGCCTTTCTTTTGTCAAGTTCTGTGGTAATCAATTTTACTTTCCTTTTTTTTAATTGTGAATGCTTTACATTTTCAAATTCAGAAGTGTTGTAGGTTTTCTCTTCAAAAGTTGTGAATAGTTGAGAATGTTGTTACTGTTAAGTGATTAAAGCTTGATTTTACATATTTAATAGTGGTATCCTGATTTACTTAGAATTCATATATGCATCTCCTCTCGGCTTGTTTTTGTTTACTGGTAATTGCTCTAAATTTTAAATTACTAAATTGGTATTTCTCTAAGCATATTTGCTTATTTTAAATTTCCCTTTTTTGTTACAACATCCAATTTTTTTGGTAAACTGCTCACACCTTGTTTAAAATTAAGGTCAGGTTAATATCAGTTATGACACTTATTTGAGTAGACTTATAGTGGAGTGTAATTAGAAGAGAAAACACCAACAAAAATGGTGCCTGTGTGCTTACTGAAGAACGAATCGATCATTCTCTAATGGACCTATCTATTTCCAGTTGCAGATTTCTGAAAACCACAAGTTATTAAGAAAGTAAATAATAGAAATGGCGTCGATCCTGTATTTCTCAAGATCTAATAGAAGTTCTTTTTTATGAGGCGTCAAATTGACACAGCAAATTAAGGCGTCAAACTGACACACTCCCTACAGGGGCAAGAGGGGGTTTTCTTTTGTATAGGTTGGTTTTGTAGGTAGGATGGTCTCTTTTGTAGGGGGTAATGACTTAACACGCAAATTACGCAAGGTTATGGGAAAAACACGAAAAACTCAAAAAGGTTAGGCCAGCGGGCACGATTGGGTTTGAAATCCTCACTGTCCGTCTACCTGCTTTGAGGACAGAACCTCTCAGCCACTGGTGGGGCAGAAATGTAGAGGACCCTTCTATGAAAAATGTTCCTTGTGGTACATATGTATTCATTCATTTGAATATACAGTCGTGGAAAAAAAAGTAAACACCACCTGCTAACTCTGTAACAAATTATCATAGAAGAAAGTTACAGGTACCAAATGATTGGAAATAAAGTCTACTTTTAAATGATGTTTATAAAATTTGCTTAGTGGATCATCTACATATCAAAACGAACCCAAACTTTGTTTTTTTTTCAATAGCAATACCCAAGTTTGACACCATAAATAAATTTTACACCCATCAATTAGTCTAAATCCAAATTTACATGAAATTCGTACGATTAGTTTCCGAGAAATTAATTATTTTAAAATGAGCAAATTTAATGGGTTGTATCCACACTGAAGTTCAGTTCTCGATTGTTGATGGTTTGTTGGTTGTGTTTATGACGGCCAATTATCAACACGAAGGATATAGGCCCTAAGGGGGGGGGGGTGCCCTCCGTGGGCGTCTTTCTAAGGGAACCTAACCCGTATTTATGCTTGGAAAATCCAGGGTTCGAAGAAAACCACGAAAACTCCGAACGATTAGGCCGAATGGCGCGATCTCGATTGTTGAAATGCTACAGAATGACTATGTCTCTTCTATTAATGTATTATTTTTTGCCAATATATATTGGCATATATATATTGACGAAAATCGGGTTTTTTCCGCGATTCGTTGTGAAATTAGCTACTTTTTTGCGAACGATTGATAAAATTGTTTTTTCGGCAACCATTTGTCGAAATTCGTGATATTTTTTATGTACGAATTTTCGGATTGATGACCAGTTTTCTTTTATTTCGGAACAAATCACCTCTGCGAGAAATGGCAAAAAAGTGGAAAAACGCGGATCTGCGGAAGAATTTCATGCCTGTACTAAGTACGTTTTGGGGGCAGGCTTGGCGCAAATATAAAAAAAAGAAAAACACTATTTCTGGGCAGATATGGGCAAAATTAGCAGCACTTGAAATCCTGGAAGTAGTTACAGTAAATTTCAGCGACTTTTGTAGTGCGCAAACTAGGCTGGTTGCTGATTGCCCGTCCACAAGTGTCTACCCCCCCCCCCCCCCCCAAAAAAAAAAGCGAAATCCTGGGTGCGCCACTGATGCAAGCAAAATTTCAAAATTGATAAGATACAGAAGAAACTACAACGAAACAGCACCGAAAACTGGCGATATGAAGCAATTGAAATAATAAAACTTTGTAAAAAATCACCATAAAATAAAAACAAAACATAGGACGCGTTTCGAGCTAAAAATATAACAGCTCGTCATCAGCTACAGTAAACACGTGTCCGTAATCGGACAAGGTCAAAAATGAACTGAAAGGGAGAGAATGTTGCAAAGAATGTGACAGATGGTGCTAGCTGAAAGGGGCACATACAGAAGAGAAAAGTGTTACCAAAAAGATAGAAGAGAAATTGATAGGGAAAAAGTGGAAATAAAAGAAATAAACAAAATTAATGTAAAATAAAGAAGTAAATTAAAAATAATAATAATAAATAAAGAAATATAAAGGAATAAAACAAGAAAAAACCAAAAGAACATTTTTCTCTCCCTTTCAGTTCATTTTTGACTTTGTCCGATTACGGACACGTGTTTACTGTAGCTGATGAACAGCTGTTATATTTTTAGCTCGAAACGCGTCCTATGTATTGTTTTTATTTTATGGTGATTTTTTATAAAGTTTTATTATTTTAATTTAAGAAACTACAACTTCAACAAAAAGATTTGTTCTGCATTCATTGCCAATACATGGCTCCAAGATAAAAATTGTATAACTATATAATGTTTATCTCAAATTAAATCGGGGATAATCAGAAATCATATTTTATTTTATTCAATAAAGAAATTATACAACTATTAATTGTATAAATGAGTATTTTTTCCAATGGCTGCAACAGGAACAGGTAGCTTTTTACTTTTTGCAATGAAAGCTACCCAAAAAAACTTTCAAGTACAGTCATTCAGGTTAACTTTGATCCGCATTTTCTCTATTTTCATATGCCACACTCTTATTTTAAGAATATTGTTGCAACTAGGGGCATAAAAGAGAAGAAATGGTCCTAAATTATTGTATGACTATCAAAAATTAACGCATAATAATGGTAAAAGCAATAAAAAATGAATTTTTAACCTGGTTCAAAGTTACCCAGCCATTTAGAGTAACTTTGCTCCATATGATAAATATTACCTAAAATAATTCATTATAAAAATGTATTATAGCTAGGACAACTTTGAACCCCAATAAATGTTTTCAGATATGTAAAGATTCCCAATTTACATTTCCCAACATCACAAGATTTCTATAATTTACGATATTACGACAAATATTAGGCATAAGAAAATTGAAGAAGAGAACCATGAATATTTAGAAATTTAAAAAAAAAAACTGTTTATTGTTCATATAAAACATAAAATATCAGTGAAAAACAATTTTCGATGTCTCAACTCAATAATAAATCCATAGTTACAGTAATACATACTAGTACTGGTGTTATTCAAACAAGAATAAAAAATTTCGAATGTATAAAATAGCAAATTTGATTAGCTCCGCCCCGAATAGCACCCAATCGCGCCCGTCGGCCTAATCGTTCGGAGTTTTTGCGGTTTTCTTCGAGCCATGGATTTCCATGCGTAAATACGGGTTAGGTTCCCTTAGAAAGACCCCCACTTAGGGTACTCCCCCCTCGGGCCTATATCCCTAGAGTAGATAATCGGCTATCAAAAATCAACCAACCAACCAACCACCCCGAATAACGCCTTTAAATGAATTTTATGTATTTTACACATATTTGTGAAAATATTTACATGTTATAACTAATGCACACTTTTGGCATTTATATAAAATACACGTGTAAATATGGGGAATTTTTGGCACTAGGACCTATAATCAGTAAATTATAAACATCAGTATAACTTTGAACCGGTTCAATGTTACCCTGAAAATGTGGTAAAATGCTAGTGCCTTCTTATTTTACATTTTATTAACTATTAAAAAATAAATAATCACAAAATATTAACACATATACAACATTTATATAATAATATGGTCTGATAAATGAGTATATTGTTACTTACTATGAAAATTTAAGTGGATTACAACAATTTCAAGACAGCATTCAAATTTAATTTGAAAACAGTACTTTACAAAAATAGTTAGATGATGCAATTAATTGCGCATAATGTCAGGGAAGCGCAATAATCAGGGAAGTTCCTTAACATAATAAACCGGTATACCAAATTCGGAGCAAATCGAATAATTCTGCACGAAAAACCCATTTATCAAAATTAAGAGGGGTGTGGTAACTCCCCTTTTCCCCTTTTATCCTTAACCAATGAAACCCCAAAACTAATCAGGAAAGTTCCTTAACATAATAAACCGGTATACCAAATTCGGAGCAAATCGAATCATTCTGCATGAAAAAACGATTTATCTAAATTAAGAGGGGTGGACTAGCCCTCCTTTCCCCCTTTTTCCTTAACCAATGAACCCCCAAAACTAATCAGGGAAGCTCCTTAACATAATAAACCGGTATACCAAAATCGGAGCAAATCGAATCATTCTGCATGAAAAACCCATTTATCTGAATTAAAAGGGGTGGACTAGCTCTCCTTTCCCTCTTTATCCTTAACCAATGAACCCCCCAAAAACTAATCAGGGAAGCTCTTTAATATAATAAACCGGTATACCAAATTCGGAGCAAATCGAATCATTCTGCATGAAAAACCCTTTTATTTTGAATTAAGGGGGGTGGGCTAACCCCCCTTTTCCCCCTTTATCCTTAACCAATGAACTCCCAAAACTAATCAAGGAAGCGCCTTATCACAATGAACCTAGAGATTTTTTTTGAAGCAAATCGGATGTTTCTATCAAGAGTTATCGCGTTACGTACATACGTACGTACGTACGCACATACATACATACATACAGAACGGGCAGGCACATTAGCTCTCAGGCTTTGATAGCCTGTGAGCTAAAAATTGTCTAAATACGAAACCCGATAACCAAGCCGAGTTTGATCTCATTTGACAATTCTCTTGAACGCTATTATGTTCACACACACACACGCATATTGATTCATTGTAAAATCACGAAAAATGGATTTTAGGAATCTGAAAAGAAATACCAACATACATACATGCATGCGTACATACAAACAGAATAGTTGTAAAAACAGGAAAAGTGAATTGAGGAAGCCTCATATACGTAAGGAAAAGTGTCATAGAGTTGATTTTGTTAAATCTTCACAATCAGGGACTAACCAATGAAGGGGCATTCGGGGCAGTTGCCCCGGGGCCCCCTTCTTAGGGGTCCCCCATGGGAGTAATCAGAATTTTCATTAAAATATGTCAAATGATTAAAATTAGCCAAAAGTGATCAAAATTTAAATATTTTAAAATATTTAGGAAGGGAGTACTTTCCCCTTCCCCTCTCTGTTTCTAGTATTCCCTCCACTCATGCAAAAAACAAACTATCCTTAGAAAACTAATGATTAAAATTTTATTATAACAAGTTAGTATTCTATTGTTTTCAAAAGAAATTCTTTGTTAACGTATTCCTAGTAACGTAAGTTAAAACCATTATTTATGACCAATTTGGAATATTTCCTTTTAGCCATCTTATAACGTACGTAGATAAGTAAAGTAAAAGTTTGCAAAGAAATACTCGTGACAACCAATGTATCACGTTTTTCTACTATTACCGCACTATTATTTTTTCTTAAAGTTGTGACTATCTTCTTGTGATACCCTGTATACAGATGTGAGCAGTACCGGGTACAAAATTTATGCAAGCACAATACTAATGAAGTTTCGTATTAGTCACTTACACATTATTCACGCACAAAATTCTATAGAAAGATACAACGGAGTTCCCCAGAGTGATGCTTGCCCCGGGACCCTCGATAGCATAAGTCGGGCCCTGTTCACAATACTTTCTTTAAACTACACGTGTTTAGAAAGAAAAAAAATACAATAACTTTCAATTTTCTCAGTGAACAGCTGTTGTTCTATGACTATTCCCAAAATAAAAATTGCAAAACAAATTCTAACAAAAATCTGTTGTGTGAGTTATCTTTATTCAATCGTAAGTTCTATTCAAAAAATTTTCAGACAAGAAATAAGGTTTACAATTATTTAATTCTATGGCAAACTGTTTAATGATCATTAGGCAAAAAAATTTAAATTAATTTAAATTAAATTAAAATCAGTTGTGTTTATTTTTTTTCAATTACTTTTATGCGCAATTCTAAATAAAATGCAAGATTCAAAATCTAGTTTGAGAAGTTTGATGCAGACCATAATATTCGAGACTATAAGCGTTCCCCCACTTTTTTAGAAGAATTACAAAAAATATTTTTACAAAAATTAAATTCTTACTTCCTACGATATCTTCAGCCCTTTGTTTTATCTATAAATTGAAATTTGTTTTATACAGTGTGCGAAAATTTAGTTTAGTAGGTTCAACATTCAGCTTCAAACATCTATACCAATAGATGGAAACATACTTGAATACTTTTGTACAGCCCTGTATTTTGCATACTATCTTTGTATACAATTCAAATATTAATCTAAAATTTAATTCAGACTAAAACATGTTTAAAAGTACTAAAATCACACTTCAGGAAATTATCATCCATAGACGGCCATGTATCTGATTATTTGCGTGGCCCTGTATATCATTTTTATCTATAATCTACAAACATCTCTAAATATAATTCAGAGGGAAAATGCATAACTCAATTAAAAACCACCTTTAAACAATTTTCCCTCATACTCAAAAGAATTCGTAGTCCTTAAGAATTATTTTGTAAAGCCCTGTATATCATCCATAGCATTTATACAAGTACCAAATAGTATGCAAATTTAGTTAAACTTAAAAACGCATAACATAATTAAAAATGCTTCCGGCATCTATCGTTAATTTAGTGACTGTTGCCGAAATCTTTAGTGTGTCCTTGTAAATGCTATGCACTTCATATTCAACAGGAGGTAACTTGTAGTGAACCTCAGTAACGTATATGAATTTGATTACATTTGAAATAGTTTAACATGATTAATGTGCAAACAGTTTTTAACCCAATTACCATTAGGTAACGAAGTTCTTTTGTGTGGCCCTGTAAATGATTCGTGCACCCAATATTCTACAGAATGCATAGTTTAGCGCACTTCATAAATTTATAGCAATTTCATTATGTTTGAAATGGTGTAAAATCATTAAAATATACTTGAAACGATTTTTCACCATTGACCGTAATGTAACCGAATACTTTTGGTTGTCCCTGCATATGAACTATAAATGCTACACACACTATTTTCACTAGCGATCGTGGTATAATAAGCTTTAACCCTTTGCACTCCAACGGTGAGCCTCACTCACCACTCTATTCTTTGCACAAACTCCAACGGTGAGTCTCACTCACCATCTTAATTTACATGAACAATTTACATTAATTCCAACCTTAGTTCTTACTTATTGTTCTATTATTTACATTAATGAAGTGATCTAATTGGAATCTGTACAGATGTGATAAAAGGAAGTATCCAAAATGTATTTTATAACAATTTTTTTTATGAAGATAAAACTGACTGATATGTATCATCAGCAAAATTTAGCATTATAAAAAAGGCACTGCTTTTCGATGTGCTCTCTTTTGACAAAGTAATGTTATAAGAATGTAATAATAATAAAACTAGTGTTAAAGATGTAATTTTGGACAGCCATAAGAGTGCCTTAGAGTATTTCCTCAGCACCGGCGCATTCCAAATACACACATCATTTTGTGACAATACCACACCCAACAGAACTATAGAGCATAAGATTTAAGTATTTTATTTCTAACGTGTAATAATATATAAAACATTCAAATAAAAAAAATATTTTCTATTTGACTATATAAGATCACATTTTATTTTCTTTAAAAATGTCGCGGAGTTGCTAATTCCGCCATGGAAAAAACAGCTTGGAGTGCAAAGGGTTAATAACATACACAAATTTCACACAATGCGATATATTTACGAGAAACAGAGCACGCACTGACAACCAGATAAACCGAAGTCATAACAGTTCACTGTAGAATGTCAGAAAGTATTAAAAAGTGAACCCGATTTTAGTTTTCGCATTGCAACCATCGGATTCTTACTTTATGCACATTTAAGTGATTTGCGCGCTTTCACCAGTATAACAAAGTCAGCTGAGATATGCTTAAAAAAATACTAAGTTCTTACCTTTTTTGATGTTGTCGCCGTAATCCACAAATTTTGTTCTATAATATGTGTAGACTTGTGTGAATTTATTTCGCATTTATACTTTCGGTAAGACTATCGGTGACCGAGGCTAACGAAAAAGACAGGCTACCGCGGTGGGCCCGATTCTTCTTTTTTACAGACCGCCGGAGTCACGTGATGCTCTTTTCGCACAACTTCATTGGTGCACTCGAGCATCACGTGACTCCAGCGGTCTGTAAAAAAAGTAGAATCGGACCCACCGCGGTAGCCTGTCTTTCTCGTTAGCCTTGATCGGTGACTAAGTGTAGTCATTAAATGAGACTTATTTTGAACGTTTCTCGGAACTCATAAAATTTCAAAATTACTTAGTAAATGCATACTTTCGATGTTATTGTTAAATATAAATATATTTACTTTTCCAAGAAATTTAAATTACAAGACGGATTTGCTTAGTTTTCATCAAATTTTGGCCATCGAATATTTATTTTCTGCTTATATTTACTTATTTTCTATGATTACAGCTTTATGACTCACACTTTAGTAAATTACAGTGAAATAACGCACTAATGTAGGAAATTTAATTCTTGTCTCCAGACTAGCAAAATAAACAAAACCAATAGACATGTGCGAAAATTGAAATGTTTGAGATGATTATCTCATAGTTTCATTAACTTTTGCTTAAATGCATTTATTTTTTTATTTTATTATTATTATTATTATTATTTTAATCAAACAGCGTGTTTTAACTAAATATGAGTGTTCTATGTCAATAACCGTTTCAAAAAACGTTCGCGTGATACCGCTTCATCGTTATGCGCTTTGTGTTCGCATAAAAAAAGGGGGTGCTTATCACGGATATCATATATATGATTATATTCATATACATTTTAAAAGGCAGGAATGCATTAGAAAGTAGCAGCCTTCAATTTGAGAAGACTTAAGGCTCTTTTCAAATCGAATCTGACTAATTTCTGACACATTCCTGATTCAAATTTTGTTTGTAAATGCACTAGAGTGGCAGGTGCGGTCTTATTCAGACGCTGTGAAATCGAATAGTTTTTCGCATTTTCGGTAAAGACAGAAGATTTTTCAGGAAAGAATGCCAATTTTAGTGTTTTGAAATATATTTCAGGGCGCGACATCTGATAAAGACCGTTATAAGACAAAAATCGGTTACAAGTAAGATTTAATTCAGTTTTTAACAAAACTATCCGTTTCCGAACAAATTTGATACCCTTGTCTGCCAGTGTTAAGTTTTTACGTTCTTAGACTTGGTATCAAATCTAAACTAGCTGGATTCCGGCACATTTTAGGTATATTTCGTAAGAAATATTAACTATTACATTCTCCCCTATGTTGGAATATCTGAAAAATTTTGCAGATCTACTCCGATCATGACCCATACAGGGCTTAAATTGCGCCGGAGCCCACCGGAGCCCAGCTCCGGCACTTCTCTGTTTTTAGTAAATACTTAAATATTGGTCGGAATTCACCGGAGCCCACAAATACAGGGTTCCGGAGCCTAGTGCAATAGCGCTTCCGAAAAACCGAAGTGCTCGAACTCAATCTGTCTGTAAATTAAAAATTTTATTTACTCAGGTATAGAAAAAATAAAATAACTCTTCCCCCTTTTTAATGCCATTTTGATCAGAATAGGAGAAACAGAAATCGTGTTTTGTTTATCCTACTGACATTTGCAGATTTATGTCTGGCATTGTTTTCGGCGACATTTATATTGGCGCCATTCAAGAGCGCGAACAATGAATTTGCTTTCTGCTTGATTTTCTTTTTTGACATTAGGATATTTTTTAGTTGGATCATTTTTTTTAAAATTTAGATATCTAACCAGAAAAGAATATTTTCCTTTTTTAGTCAACGAGCATCAGCTTGAGATATTGTTTGCTTGAGGTTTTTAGTTTTCCATTTCGTACGAGTACGAAAATAACGTTCGTGATTTTTCTATTCATTTTTCATCACAAATGCGGCTCTGCTCTGCAGATTTACAAAGTTGTAAGGAGTAGTCATTTGGAAGTAGATATAATTGTAATGTATTGTTATTTTTATAGTAAGCAATAGAGCAGCGTTTTCCCTTTTTCTATAAAAGCATTGAGTCTTTCCGATCACGGTGTCAGATGTTTAATTTAATCTGATTTTCAGGGACTCATCACGAAAGATTGTTCTACGGAAGGAATCGATTATAGTTTGACATTCTACTTTTATGGGAAATTGAAAAACATTGTTTGATTCTTTAGCATATCAGTATTAATTTTTGTAATTTTCATTCATTTTTCATAAAAATGTATAGCTGCGAACTGTCCATTTTTGTTTTAACACTGTTTTCGAATCAGAATCCTTATTTTACTTACTCGCAGAATCCTGTGATTAATTAACATTAAAATTAGGCAAAGGTTTCTAGTTGGAAGGAGTGATATAACTAAAAAGTGGAACAATTGACAGCTAAGTATATGCAGAAATTATTGAAAATTTTTATTTTCCTAAAAAAAAAAAAAAAAAAAAAAAAAAAAGCTTTAAATTTTGCAAATAATGTATGAAATATAAATATGCGGATTAGAGTGACAGTGGAGGGGAGGGGGGATGCTACGGTTATTGGTATTAGAGAAAAATGTTAGGGCTCCGGTACTTTTTTTGTTAGAAATTAAGCCCTGGACCCATATAATCCAAAATCACCCCAGTTAAAACCTTTATCTATCTATATATGTGTGTGTGTGTGTGTGTCATTTTTTATGGACACGATAACTTCCATATTTCTGGAAAAAATCTCTTTCAAACTGATACAGAAAATCAAGGGACAGAAAATCTCAGTCAAGTTCGGGAACGGGGAAAATCGGAACAAGGGGTGCAAAAAGGGGGAGGGTGAAAAACTAAAAAACCCCATAACTTCTTAATTAATACATATCAAATCAGTTTAATGTTAATATTACTTCCAGAAAAAGTGCCAGAAATTTATGTATGACAGATTTTTGTAAAGTTAAAAAGGGGCTCAAGAGGCGAAAAAATAGGGTTTTAGGGAGAAAAAAAATGTATAACTTCGTCAGTTCTCAAGATATTAAATCCCATTAAATTTATTAAAAATATTCTTAATATTATCTACAACTTTTATAAAGTTTTGATAGAATCAACTCTTACCGAAAAAAAAAAAATAATAAATAAAACGAAAACAAAAAGAAGTTGAAGAAGAAAAAATTCATAACTTCGCCAATTCACAACATATCAAATCCGTTTACATTTATTATAATTTTTTTAAATATTATCTACAACTTTATATTCAGAAGTTTTTGACAGGGGCAATTCTTACGGGAAAAACAAATTAAAAATGCATAGCGGTTGAAGAAAAAATGATCCTATTAACATAATTCTGATAAAACCAGCTCTTACAGAAAAATGAAATTAAAAACTCGTCAAAAGCGGCCAGATAAAGTTGTTAAACTGGATTCATCTCTAATATTGATTTAGTTTTTGTTAGTGAAATTAGTACTTAACTTCGAAATCTATCTGCGCCTGTTGGCCGAGCCGGCGGGGATTTTTTTAATTCCTTTTTGTTCGCAGACGTATCAAATTCGCAGGTGCATATATTAAAAAATATGTAATCGAACTGGTTTTTTTTCTTCTTTTTTTCAGGAAATGCAGAAGTTTTTTCAGAAGATGCTGGCAATATTGGCGTTTCGAGCCGAACTTTTGAACGCGGCAGCTCAGGGGGAAAAAACTGCCATCTTGAGAACATGATAATCGTTTATAACTCCAGATGTATTTCATTTATTGAAAAAAGAAAATAACTGTTTGATTACAAATCACTTTAATAATTATGCCTGCAAGCATCATCCTTTTATCCTTTCTTAGCTCACAGGCTATCAAAGCCTGAGAGCTAATGTGCCCGCCGGTTCTGTATGTAAGTATGTATGTACGGACGATTATATGTACGTAACGCGATAACTCTTGATAGAAACATCCGATTTGCTTCAATTTTTTTTTCTAGGTTCATTCTGATAAGGCGCTTCCCTGATTAGTTTTGGGGGTTCGTTCCTTAAGTATAAAGGGGGGAAAGGGGGCTAGCCCCTTTTAATTTAGATAAATGGGTTTTTCATGCAGAATTATTTGATTTGCTCCAAATTTGGTATACCGGTTTATTATGTTAAGGAACTTTCCTGGTTAAATTTGAAAGTTCATTAGTAAAGTATAAAGGGGGGGGCTAGCCGCCCCTTAATTTAGATAAATGTGTTTTCATGCGGAATTATTCGATTTGCTTCAAATTTCGTATACCGATTTATTATGTTAAGAAGCTGCCTTGATTAGATTTGGAGGTTCATTAGTTAAGTATAAAGGGGGGAAAGGGGGCTAGAACCCCCCCCCCCCCCCCATCGTAATTTAGATAAATAAGTTTTCATGCAGAGTTATTCCATTTGCTCCAAACACTGTATGCCGGTTTATTATGTTGAGGAGCTCTCTTGATTAAATTTGGAAGTTCATTAGTTAAGTCTAAGGGGGGGGGAAGGGGAGACTACCCCCCTTAATTTAGATAGATGGGTATCTCATGTAAAATTATTCGATTTTCTCCAAATTTTGTATACCGGTTTATTATGTTAAGGAAATGTCTTTTTAAATTTTGGACGTTTATTGGTTAAGTATAAAGGGGGGCGGGGGGGTAGATCCCCCCTTAATTTAGATAAATGTGTTTTTCATGCAGAGTTATTCGATTTGGTTCAAATTTGATATACCGGTTTATTCCGATATGGCGCTTCCTTCATTAGATTTGGAAGTTCATTAGTTAAGTATAAACGGGGGAAAGGGGGCGAGTCCCCTCCCCTTAATTTAGATTAATGGATTTTCATGCAGAATTATCCAATTTACTTTATTTTTTTTCTACGTTCATTCTGATAAGGAGCATGTCTCATTAGATTTGGAGGTTCAATATTTAAATATAATGGGGGGTGGGGGTGAGGCGATAAGACCCTCCTTAATTTAGCGATATGGTTTTTTCATGCAGAATTATCCGATTTGCTTCATATTTGGTATACCGGTGTATTATATTAAGGAGCTTCCATGATTAGATTTGGAGGTTCATTGGTTAAGTAAAAAGGGGAAACTGGGGCTAATCCCCCGTCATTTATTTTTTGACAGGCATTATCCTTTGAAATAATAGTATAATATACAATTTGTGTGAATAGCATGCGAGCTCAATGCCATCAGTTTAACTGGCCACTTTTCTTTTTTTAGCTCACAGGCTATCAAAGCCTGAGAGCTAATGTGCCCACCGGTTCTGTTTGTATACGTACGTATGTATGTACGTAGCGCGATAACTCTTGATAGATACATCCGATTTGCTTCAAATTTTTTTCTAGGTTCATTCTGATAAGGCGCTTTCCTGATTACTTTATGGAGTTCATTGGTTAAGTATAAAAGGGGGAAAGGGGGCTACCCCACTTAATTTAGATAAATGGGTTTTTCATACAGAATTGTTTGATTTGCTCCAAATTTGGTATACCGGTTTATTATGTTAAGGTGCTTTCCTGATTGATCTTGAAAGTTCATTAGCTAAGTATGAAGGGGAAAAGGAGCCCCCCCCCCCCCTTAATTTAGATAAATGTGTTTTTCATGCAGAATTATTCGGTTTGCTCCTAATTTTGTATACCGGTTTATTATGTTAAGAAGATGTCTTGATTAGATTTGGAAGTTCATTAGTTAAGTATAAAGAGGGGAAAGGGGGCTAGAACCCCCCCTTATCGTAATTTAGATAAATGGGTTTTCATGCAGAGTTATTCGATTTGCTCTAAATACTGTTTGCCGGTTTATTATGTTGAGGAGCTCTCCTGATTAAATATGGAGGTTCATTAGTTAAGTATAAAGGGGGAAATGGGGGCTACCCCCCTTAATTTAGATAAATGGGTATTTCATGTAAAATTATTCGATTTTCTCCAAATTTGGTATACCGGTTTATTATGTTAAGGAAATCTCTTTTTTTATATTTGGAGGTTTATTGGTTAAGTACAAAGTGGGGCGGGGGCTAGTTCCCCCCTTAATTTAGATAAATGTGTTTTTCATGCAGAGTAATTCGATTTTCTTCCTATTTGATATACCGGTTTATTCCGTTTTGGCGCTTCCTTCATTAGATTTGGAAGTTCATTAGTTAAGTATAAAAGGGGGAAAGGAGGCGAGTCCCCTCTCCTTAATTTAGATAAATGGATTTTCATGCAGAATTATCCAATTTACTTTATTTTTTTTCTATGTTCATTCTGATAAGGAGCTTGTCTGATTAGAATCGGAGGTTCAATATTTAAATATAAAGGGGGTGGGAGAGGGCGATTAGACCCCCTTAATTTAGCGATATGGTTTTTTCATGCAGAATTATCCGATTTGCTTCAAATTTGGTATACCGGTGTATTATGTTAAGGAGCTTGCATGATTAGATTTGGAGGTTCATTGGTTAAGTATAAAGGGGGGAAACGGGGGCTAATCCCCCTTCATTTATTTTTAGGGGCATTATCCTTTCAAATAAGAGTATAATATAAAATTTGTTTGAATAGCCTGTGAGCTCAATGCCATCAGTTTAACTGGGCACTTTTCTTTTTATTTTGTTGAGAACCGACTTAATCACTACCCCCTTAATACTAGGCTTGAACGCTCACATAAAAATGGCGGTTTTTTTTTTTAACGTATGTACGGTCCCCTAAATTTAGTCACTAGTATTTTATGAAAGATTTCTTTGTTTTGTTTAATCTCAGAAAATTAAAGCGGAAAAAAATAAAGAAATTATTCTTGCCAAAATTCAAGGGACCATATACACGCTTAAAAAAAAAAAAAAAAAAAAAAAAAAAAAAAAAAAAAAAAAAAAAAAAAAAATCCGCCTTCAGCAGCAGCCATTTTGTTGTCAGCGCGAAGGCCTAGTATTCAGGGGGTGGTGACTTAATGCTCCCCGACTCAATACTTTATAGAATATGCGCTTGGGAATACAGTTCTATTGTTAAAGCCATTTAAGAATATTTCGCGAATCTCTCATTCATATTTGTATATTTTTATATTTTTATATTTTTCTTTTATCATATAATATTTAACATCAAAATAAATTTTATTCCTTGATTAAGTGTTTTATTAGGTGCGTTCGTAATTATATAAATACGTAGCACCTATAGTCGTCGTTCAGTCCGTCCGTCTGTCTGTCTGTCCATGTCCGTCCTTCCGCATATAACAGAGCCAAAACTACCCAACCGAATGCTCTGAAATTTTACATATATAATTGTTGCAAAATTTTGTCGCGACATTTCAAATTTTATGAAAATCGGATGTATAGTTTAATGACAGGAATAGTCAACATTTTTCCGTGACATTACGACGAATGGGAAAAAATTATTGCAAGTGCATTTTAATAATGTTACAGCCTTCCGAATGGTCTGAAATTTTAAATATATAATTTTTGCAAAATTTTGTCGAGTCATTTCAAATTTTATTAAAATCGGATGTATAGTTTAATTACAGGGGTAGTCAGAAGTTTTCCGTTACATTAAGGCCAATGGGAAAAAAATATTTCGAGTTCCTTTTAATGATGTTACAGCCTTTCGAAGAGAATGAAAGTGGTATGCATTCATAAGGTGCACTAAATTATGCATTCAGAACAATATGCGTTGCAAAAAATATTTGTAAAACTAATTAGAGTATGAACGTAGCTCATTTGCCACGTTTGACGAGCAATTTCCAACTTGTTTTTCTTATTGATTGATTATGATATTACTTAGACTTTTAAAAATACATTCATAACGTTAAAAAAAATTCACCTATTAATGATTCTGAAAATTTAAGTGCACAGAAGCTAAAAGATTGAACTTTTCAGATAATATTTTTTTTTCATAATTGTATACCAATTACAGAATGTAAAATCAGTGAAAATCATTGCGAATTTTAATAAAAATCTAATTGAAATTGCTGAAATACCGACATTTACATCATCTGTCCCTTCCATTCTAGAGTTGATGATCTCACTACCATCGGCAGCGTAAACCCTCGAAATTGCACGATTCATATTCTTAAATGAAAATCTATCCAAATCAAATCTAGAGTTAAGATTTGGGGAGCCTACTGCGTTCGGCAGCGTACAACGGGTTTGCTACGCACTCCCAATGATGTGGGATGGATAAATACCCAGCGGGTAGGTATTTATTTTTTGGGTATATACCCGGGAATTTACACAAGGCTGGGGTTCAATACCCGAAAACTGAGTATTTTTTATATTTCGCTGTAAAAATCACAATCCTGAAAAATATTTTGTTAATCGCAGAGGAACAAGGGTTTAAATTTGTATTCATGTACTTTGTAGTATAGTGAAGAATATTTTCATCTTTAAAGCATAAAATCAAATCAGAACTTAGTCATTTTACTGGTTTTAGCTACCAAAAGTAAATAATAATAATAATAAAAAAAAATGGAATCTTAGATATTTCGTTATTAAATATAAGAAGCAGAGAGGGAAAACATAGGTTAAAGATTAGGCACTCATTTATTGTTAATTTATTCAAATTGTGCCTTTTTATGTAAAATGTTATAGAATATTTTCTTATTTCTACATATCTACATGGCATACAGCGAGTTTTCACTAAAAGGTTTTCTGTAGACCGCTCTTTTATACTCATTTAATATTGAAAATTTCAATAGAAAAATTTATCCATAAGTACAATCGTCGGAGTAAATCTCACCCCAATCTCAATTTTTTTTTTTTTTTTTTTTTTTTTTGAAGACGCTTCTGACGCCTTGTACCTTTCAAGGTCAAGATCGAGACGAGGTGGCTGTGAAGGAATGTCTTTTCATTGTTTGCTACGAGGGGAGAAGTATATCTCTCGGGATTATATAATCCCGTGCGTGTACAAACTTTTCATTTCTTACGGGATAAGACACACTAAAATAAATTTAATGAAAGTGTAACATAAAAGCTATTTATATATATTGATTTAAGGCTATTAAATGTAATTAATATTAATTTTGGGAAATAATTCATGTTTTAAGGTGTAAAACAAATTTTCGAAAAAAATGAATTCGATAAAAATGTATTTTTTCAAAGTGTTAATTTTCGTATTTTTTTTAAATAGCTTGCAATGTTGCAAAGAGATTTGGAAGTATATGATGTTTTGAATTTTCTTTTTTTGCATATTTAATTTTCGGTGTGAATGAGTAACTTTAAATATGCCGATAAAAGTTAGAGGTGGGCGGTAGTCGTCCAGTATTTTAAATGATTTTAAAAAATAGCCGTTATAGTCAAAACTCTATGAAATTTTTAAGAGCTAAAAATATAATGATTTCGTAGCCTGTGTGAAACAATCCAGGAAAAAATATTGATATTTATTGGTAAAATGGCTCGTAAAGGGATCTTCTTTTTTCATTTGGTCTATTTCACTTGTTAAAAATGATAGTTTTTATTGTCTGAACTTTTTGAGATTTTCAGCGATCATAATTATGATTGTTATGCATCCTGTGAGAAAAAAATCGTGAAAAATATCAATATCTAGATGAAAAAGAAATCCGTTTTCTATCCGCTTTTGTTCTTCTTTTCGGCTCGGTTCCGTTAGCATAACAAACAAAAAATAGTTCTTATCGTCCGATTTCTCTAATATTTTAATATATTATCAATATAACTGTATCTAGGCCTTCTTTAAAATTTAGTAAAAAAAAAAAAAAAACTATGCATATCTAGAAGTGAAAACTTGAGCTGAAGTCGAGCGAAGGCGCATCGAAACCGCGCGGATTTATTGTTTTCTTCGAAAATTTTTACGCATTTTATTTTGTAAAAAATACTTCTACTATTCCGAAAGTTTCGAAATTTTAGTTGGTGATGTAAATCCGGTCTGCAGAGAGTCTCTGAAAAGACTGTGTCTGAATACGAAGTTTCGGGTACTTTTACTACAAAAAAAAAAAAAAAAAAAAATCGTCTCTGTAAGGCGCAGAGTGATCTGAGGTCGCAAATTTTTTCGAAAGAGTTAAAATTCGTATTTTTTAACCCTTTAGTGCGCAGCTTTGCATATATGCAAAGAACAGTCCTTTGAATTTAATAGATTTTTTTATTCGTATATACTTAATTCCCACTAGAAAATTAAAATAGCAATATTTGCTTTCAATAATAACAGACTTTCCGCTTTTCAATAAAACGAAATTAGCCATTGTAACTTTCTGGTGTAAAGTCAGATTCTCTGGACTACGTAATTTCTAGGACGTATTTTATCATGGGAATTAAAGAGTTAAAGGTTATGCTTTATAAAATAAATAATTATAAAAATAAGGTATTTTGAGACATACTTATTAAAATGTTTACTAATTTGCAATATTTTATCGTAAAACAGCCACAAGACAGTAGTTTTTACTTATATTGCAAATGTGCAGTAGAAGAAAAGATTGGCATATTATATGAAAAATGTATCTCATTCTTTTCATTATTTTTCCTGTGTAATGAACCTTTCAGAGAATCATATATAATTTTTTCGAAAAAAAAAAAAAATCGCGCATTTAAGGGTTAAAACTAATTACACTTTCAAAGAGAAGAAGGTCTAAGCTTTACATACGTCTTTTTTGTTAACGTAATTTTGTATCCCTAAAATTACGTTCTAGGGAAGCGATGCCATATGGAAGAAAAAGTGAAATACGAAAACGACCCATTTTGAAAAAAACTTTTCGAAGGGTTAACATCAGTGCTTTTTTCAAACTGACGGGATTTAAGTCGTAAAGGTATATTCTTTCAGAATATGCCTTCTGTTTTAAACTATACTACATAATAAAGTTGGGCTGTTCGGCCCAACTATTTTCAAAATAATAACAATAAAGCGTCAAATATTGTTCTTAATTTTCATACAGCTGTGTAAATCGGGTTTTTGCACATGCACGAGCGCTTTCGATGACTGTAGATGAAATAAATGATTTTTTGATGAGAGTGCGTTGCTTTTTTTAATTAATAACCCAGCTAATTATTAGAAATTTAGAATTTTAGATTTTCTTAAGTTTTAGCTTTTGTGAACAATGCCCCTTAATCTCTACTTCCTAAAACAACGTGTGTCAACTCAATCATAATTGTCTCTTTGCTGTGATAGGTTGTCGAAAATCTACGTTTCTTTTTTTAAAAACAACGACAATTTCGTTGAACTTTCTCGGCTTTTTATTAAAATACTGTAAGTACTTTTATTAAACAAAGTTTTTTTTAAAGATTAGGCATATAACTATATTAATATTATTAGGTATCTATACATATTTACTTCATGTTTCAAATGTAAGACCAGTGTCCCAGTTACCCCATAAATTTTTCATGAATGGGGTAACTGGAACATGTATCCGGGGTAACTGGACCATGCTGGATCCAGTTACCCCAATAGTTATAAATATATTTTTTTTTTAGTTTCTCTTGCTACGGGAAGTAAATTTCTCCATTGTTTTTTGCTGATAATAAAGAAAATTACAGAATACCATATTAAAATTACGGAATAAAAATTTAAAAAAGCATATTGGGTGGTATCAAACCAAATTTCTTAACCACTTGAAGGGCGATGAAGCCGTTATGGCATCACATAAATTTAATCCCTAAGTGCCACATTGGCGACGGAATTTTATAATGAAAATTTCACCTTTATTAAGTACGCGAAAATATACTTTTACTTGTTTACAAATAAATTCTCTTGTAAATACTGGGGTCATTAAATTATTTCAACATTTTACGAATACGAGTACCTTGTCCCTCAAACCGAGATAGCCAAACCTTGAAATTGTACGATACAGATGAAGTATTTACGTAGCCTTTTTTTCATAGATTTACCTCGTTAATTTTTTTCCTTAATATACCCATGTAACCTTTATACTTAACTTATACTGAAGTATATAAGTACTTACTTAATTGTTATGTTTTTATTATAAATAAATCTAATATTTTTACTTTTATTGCTTTTTTAGACACATTGACAGCAAAGGTTTCCCTTACAACGCCCTTTAATTGAATTAATTTACATGATCTGCCTGGTTTTAATTTTTTTTTTAGTTGTTTACACTTTTTCAAACAAGACCAATATCCCATAGAAAAAAAAAAAATAAAAAAAAAATAACACGTGTGGAACATAGACCCTCCTTAATGCAGTAAGGTTACGTGGGGCAACTGGGCCATGATTTTACAATGTGACCCTGGAGATTCTGGCAATTCAGCTTCAAAATAAGCTAATGTTCATTCAGCTAATTCAGCTAATGTTCATTTGAATTAAAGTCTGAACTTTTGTAAATGTGTTCAGTTAGGTTCCCTCTATCAGATATAAATGTTCAAAATTAAATTTTAATATCTAAATATATATATATATATATATATATATATATATATATGTATATATGTGTTTGTATATTTCATCTTTCTTTCCTCCTGGGTCCAGTTGCCCCATAAGAAGGGGGTAAGTGGGCCAGGAGGGTCTATGTTTCACATGCGTTTATTTATTTATATGGGATATCAGGTCTTGTTTGAAAAGTGTAAACAACTAAAAAAAAATTAAACCAAGCAGATCATGTAAATTATATATCAGTTAAAGGACGTTGTAAGGGAAACCTTTGCTGCCAACGTGTCTAATAAAAGCACTAAAAAAGTGAAAATATTAGATTTATTTATAACAAAAACATAAAAATTAACTAAGTACGTATGTACTTCAGTATAAGTAATAAGTATAAAAGTTAAATGGGTATATTAAGGAAAAAATAACGAGGTAAATCTATGAAAAAAAAGGCTATGTAAGTACTTAAGTACTTCATCTGTATTTTCAAGGTTTGGTTATCTCTTTTTCAGGGACAAGGTACTCATATTCGTAAAATGTTGAAATAATTTAATGACACCAGTATTTACAAGAGAATTTATTTGTAAACATGTAAAAGTAGATTTTTCGCGTACTTAATAAAGGTGAAATATTCATTTTAAAATTCCGGTGCCAATGTGGCAATTCGGGATTAAAATTATCTGATGCCATAACGACATCATCGCCCCTCAAGGGGTTAAGAAATTTGGTTTGGTACCACCCAATATGCTTTTTTTAAATTTTATTACGTAATTTTAGTACGATATTCTATAATTTTCATTATTGTGATCAAAAAACTATGAAGAAATTTATTTCCCGTAGTAAGAGAAACTCAAAAACGTTATTTATAACTATTGAAGTAACTAGATACAACATGCTCCAGTTACCCCTGATACATGTGCCAGTTACCCCATTCTTGAAAAAATTATGGAGTAACTGGGACACCGAGTTTACATTTGAAACATGAAGTAAATATGTATAGATACCTAATAATATTAATGTAGCTATATGCCTAATCTTAAAAAAAAAGATTTAATATAAGTACAGAATTTTAATAAAAAGCCGAGGAAGTTCAACCAATTTGACTTTATTTTAAAAAAAAAGAAACGTAAATTTTCGACAACCTATCACAGCAAAGAGAGAGTTATGATTGAGTTGGCACACGTTGTTTTAGAAAGTAGAGATTAATGGGCATTGTTCACAAAAGCTAAAACATAAAAATCATCAACTTTTTTTATAAAATAGCCTATGGCCCAGTTACCTCGTGGGTCTAGTTATCCCAACTAACCCTACTTTATGCAAATACGTCTTATTACAGACTTTGCAAAATTATAGAAGAGAATAGAAATAACTTTGAATAGAGCAAATCAAAATAGTAGCAAACAGGTTTTGGAATTTTACAAAGTATAATTTTGCATTGAAAATTTCCAGAGGAAAGCACTTAATATTTTTTGAAGCATTACATATTTTTTATGTACCATAATGAAAGATATATGGATTTAACAAGATTTCCACTAGTCCCTTCCTTGAGCAATTTTCATTCAATAATCTTCATTCAATAATCTTTCTAGTAGATTTCTATTGTAATTATTTCAGTAATTTACTACGAATTTTTTTGGGAGAAATATTGGTATTCAGAAAAGCAACAATGGGGCGCCTGATCTAATGTTTCAGCTACTTTTGCATTATGCTTGGTTTAATAATTTGAACTTGTTGTAAATAATAACTAGGATTTAACGTTTGTCTGGGGAAAAAAATGGCGCCAAAAATTTAACACCATGCTTTTCAAACAATAATCTTCGTGGTCGGTTTTAAATCCAAATGTTAAAATATCTATCAAAAAAAAGTTTTTTTTTTTTTTTTTTTCCAATCGTGGTGATAAATTTTTTTGGTACCATTTTCCTGTGAAAAACGTTCAAACCTCGATACAACGTTTTAACTGGAACCATTATTACAATTAAATACAAATATGGATGAATTTTAACATCATTCGAAGCAAAGAGGTTAACACTTTCATGTATAGATTAACTCTGTTGCTAAAATATTGAAATGATTGAATGACAACAGAATTTACGAACCAATTGATTTGAAATTTAAAAAAATCCAGTTTTTATGTCGATCATAAAATTTCTTTTTTATTAAAACTTTGAGTATGATAGTTCGTAACCTGGAATTAAAATTAAGCGTTATCAATAACTTACCGCTATACAGTCAGGAATTCGAGGGTTGGGCAGGGAGGAAATTTTCACCCGAAGTATAAAAATGTCCTCTTCCCTCACAAAATATTTAAGATTATAAATTTATAGAGGTTTTAAGATTATAAATTTATAGAGGTTTTAAGATTATAAATTTGTAGAGTAAAATCTCCCTACACCCCCCCCCCCCCCTCCCAAGGAACGCCTTTACGTCCCCCTGGTGTGCTGAAAAATTCGCTGCCGCAGAAAAAAGTCTACATTCAACACTGAGAGGGGTTAAATTGCCTTATTTATGCATAAACGTTTATAAAATGATATTAAAGATTGATATTAAATGATAAATAAAGTTTCCTTTCTCTGTGTATCAAACTGATAACAACCAAAATGGCTTAAAGAGTCTCAAGACTCTTAAAGCGTCACAATTTTCGAAATTTTAATTTTTTTTTTAGATGTTAAACTCCTATTTTTTCTGTACACTTTGATATAATTGTTTCCTTGAAATTCCCATTTGAACAGAAGTTATGGCTTTGAGAATTATACTCACTCAATAGCCGAAGCGGCGTTTCCCAAAATTTGGAAGCAATTTTTCTCAAAATGACGTTTTTGGGCATAACGCGCAGGATATCTCAAAAACTTCTGAATATTTTGTCATGAAATTTTCAAAATATATGTTTCATGTTAATCTATATAAACTAAACCTAAAATTTCCTTTTTATTGTTAATATATATATATATATATATATATATATATATATATATATTAGGTGATTATACTGTTGAAGTTTTCAAAATTTTGTATTAGCTAAATAGAACTTTCTATTAAAAGTATAAAAATGCTTTAATACAAATTTATTTATTTGAGGGTAATTATTACAATCAAAAGTATAATTAGGCCCAAAAAATTTCATTCTAGTTGCAAAATTTATTTTGTAATCCTGCGCGTAAGCTGTTATACCAATTTCCTACTCGACAAATGTCTGACAGTTTGGGGCCCCTTATAGATACGAATCATGCATCTTGAAATTTTTTAAATACATGAAATGAAAAAACATACATCCCAATAGATCGTTCATCCCAATTAAAATTGTGTTTTAAAATCATATACATTTTAAGATATTGAAAATGGTCTTTTTTTTTCTTTTTTTTTCCAATTTTAAGAGGCCCCACCAGTGGCCGAAAAGATCTGCTCTCGAAGCTGGTAGACGGGAGGTGTTGGGTTCGATCCCAATCGCGCCTGTCGGCCTAATCGTTCGGAGTTTTCGTGGTTTTCTTCGAACCTTGGTTTTCCAAGCGTTAATACGGGTTAGGTTCCCTTAAACAACCCCCACGGAGGGCACTCCCCCACTTTGGGCCTATATCCCTCGTGCTGATAATTGGCCGTCATAAACACAACCGACCAACCAACCAATTTTAAGAGTCCTAAAACCCCTTAAATAACCGATGTCATATTTTGAATCATGCGAAAGATTTTTTATGTGTACAGTCGTGGAAAAAAAAAAAAAAAAAAAATTAAACACCCCCTACTAACTCCTCAACAAATTATTGTAAAAGAAAGTTATTGGTACCGAACGATTGGAAATAAAGTCTACTTTTAAATGATACAGATAAAATTTGCTTAGGGGGCCATCTACATATTAAAACGAACCGTAACTTTTTTTTTTTTTTTTTTTAAATAGCAGTACACAATTCTGACAGCATAAATGAACTCTACACCCTTCAATTAGCCTAAAAACAAATTTTTATGCAATTCGTACCATACGTTTCTGAGAAATTAATTATTTTAAAACGAGCGTATTTTAAGGGCTGTATCCAAATTGAATTTCGGAATCGATTGTTAACCGAGAAAGCACTCGTCTTGATCAAGGCACCTTAAGAAGTCAATGAAGCCTGCTACGTTACACGACAGCAGAAGACATTTCAAAATATCTAGTCACTCCTATTATAGACGGCCCCTTAAACCCTCATTTTGCCGTTTTTTAAGCATAGTTTGAAAACTACTTGGAAGAAAAATGTGAAATTTTGGATTTTCATAAAGCAGGACTTAATAAATCTAATTCCATCAAAAAAATTGTAGGTTGCAATTCATAATTTTTTCGAGTATTAATTTCATAAATCATAATTCATATCATAAAGTTATAAAAAATGCAAATTCAGCGTATTTAAGTTTGGGTATATTAGTGTTATTGCTACACAAAAAATTAGCACATTAGGAGCACAATTTCTGGAGATATAAATAAAAATATGAAAATGTAATTTAACATTAGAAGCATTAAATTTTGAATGTTTATAATTCAAAAACTTATCATTCAAACGACTTGAATTTCGGTGTCTAGGCATAGTTTGAACCAAAGATTTGAAATATCTCGTTAAAATTGGGTATTGTCATTGAAAAAAATGAAGTTTGGATTCGTTTTAATATGTAGATGGCCCCCTAAG
This sequence comes from Maratus speciosus, assembly GCA_963932465.1. Classification (NCBI taxonomy): domain Eukaryota; kingdom Metazoa; phylum Arthropoda; class Arachnida; order Araneae; family Salticidae; genus Maratus; species Maratus speciosus. The sequence goes on from OZ010796.1 coordinate 406,398,797, forward strand.
CAAATTCTATATACATCATTTAAAAGTAGACTTTATTTCCAATAGTTCGGTACCAGTAACTTTCCTCTACAATAATTTGTTGAGGAGTTAGTAGGGGGTGTTTACTTTTTTTTTTTTGCACGACTGTACATGTACAAACTTCTTTGAAAATATTCCTTTAAGTATTGCACACGCTAAAATATTTTTATTTCCAAGAACGGGATTAAAAAGCCTTATAATCAAGATAAAAAACATAAAAACTTCCAACTTCATCTTCTTTCCTCTAAGTAACATGCTTAGGTGAAAAAAGCAATAACTGTCAAGCACTTCCTCATTCTCATAAATCTTTGAAGATTCGCAATCTGTCGGTCAGATTCTATAATTGAGAGTGAGTTATTGCTAATTATTGCTTTTCAGCAGTTTATTTTTGATATTCTGTTTAACAGAAATGCTTCTTTGTATTACAAGAACTCATAAAAAATGATCTGTAGATGATTTTCGTATATGGATAAGAAAGAAAAAAAAAACTGTATAAAACCGTTATGTGATGAATAAGATAAACACTAGAAAGTATTGCGTAGTTGTAGTGTATTAGATACCAAATTCTTCTCGTTGTTCAAGGTTCGTGTTCTGAAATAATTTTTGGATGTTTTCCAAATGTATGAAATAAATATTCAAACCCAACATATGAAAGAAAAAAAAAAAGAGAGAAATGGCTGTCCTGAGACAATAACCGTGTTTATCGTAGAGGTCTGCACATGACGAAATTTCCAGGCCCGGGCCCGGCCCGACCCGACCCGATACAAAAATTCAAAGTTCGGCCCGGAAAAAGTTAAAATCTCGGCCCGGGCCCGGTCCGGCCCGAGGGAATTTCTACAAAACATTGATTTTTACATCGATTTGGTTAAAAATTTGTCTCGTACGAGGAGTTCGGACCAAAAATATTTATCTTAATTTTTTTTCATGTTTTTATAATCTTCATTTTTACAGAAGTGCCGCAGGCTGCGATATTTATTTTTTTAATGAATCTCTATTCCTTGCATTTAAATGTTTCAGTTATCATTAATATTGTTAATCCATATTCCATGTATTGAAGTGTTAAAAATCTGAAAAATGCTGTACAGTAAAATCTTCTGAGACAAAATTGCATAGAAAAGAAAAAAAATGCGTAGTAGACAAGTTCCTGTCTTAGCAAGTGTAAATGTATTGTATATTCTTTTCTTACGTATTAGTATATTAAGTTTTCATGGATCAACAATTTTTTCAGTTTAAAACAGGGTTCCGTCATAGGCAGGTTTCTTTTTATACGTTTTACTATATTTTAATTTAACCATATTTTAATAAGCATAGAAATATACTATTCTTTAAAAAGAATACATTTTAATGTTTAAGTGTAGAATAACGGCGATTTAAAAATGTATCCATTTTTTGCAAAATTTTTTGGACCAGGCCTAATTTAACTGATCTTTGAATGTACAAGACCACGCTGGGACAATGATTTTCACTCGGCCTGGGTGAAAACTAGGGCTGAAAATTTTGGGCCGTGAAGACTAGGAATGAAACCAGTCGCGGCTCTTTACAGAAAAATTAAGTTAGACCCGGCCCGGCCCAAGCCTACAGAAAAAGTATGGCACGGCCCGAAAAGAGTGGAGACCAGGCCTGGCCAGGGTACCGTGAATAAAAATCGGCCCGAGCCGCTCTCAGGCTTCGGGCCACGGGCCGGCCCGTGCAGATCTCTAGTTTATCGTGAGATAAATGGGCGGAATTCACACCTAACAAATATATTGCGATTAAAATTTTTGATTTGCATCTTGCCTGCCCGTTTTACGTTTTTAGGTTTTAAACTTTGAATAAAAATGAAAACTGACGTCCTACGATAGTTTGTTTTGATATCAGGCTAGTAAAAGAGAATTCACACCGGAAATGGATATTTAGCTTAGATATTTCCTTTTTTTACTTGCCTACACGTTTCATGTATGTAGGTTTCTAACTTGAATAAAAAATAAAACTGTCATCCTAAAAAATAATAATTTTTATCACAGATTATAAGGGTGGTATTCACACCCAACAAAGATATTTATAATGGAAATTTTATTTCGAACCTTATCTACTTGATTGTTTTTTTAGGTACCAGTCTTTCGTAAAAGTGCAAAACATTTGTCTTCCGGAGATATTAATCGTTTAAATTTCAGGCTAGGAGGGCGGGATTCACACCGGTAAAAAGGTATTTAAATTTAAAATTTATTTTGCCACTTTCCTGTCCTATTTACCCGACTGCCAAGAAGGGTTATGTGTTTCACGTGTATCTGGGTATGTGGATTTCTTTATACCCTCGAAAAATCCCAACGGCTGGATGGATTTTAATGAATGAGGTCTCTATAACTTCTTAACCGTCCAATGATTATAGGCTAGATTTTGTTTTTATAAATTGAAAATGGCGGCCGTAATATACAAAATAGAGGTAGGGACGAAAAATTTTTTTACGCACCTTATTGAGTGGCATATCATTGGACAGGTCTTTCAAAATGAAGACGATGTGTTTCTTTGACTATTTTACAGTCAGAAGCTCCGTTTAAATATTACACGACCTGGAAGCTGTGTAGGTAGGATCTTTTGCTTTACTGCAACTCTAACCTTCATAGACATTTATAGGCCTCATGAAAACAGTGTTTATAGATAGCAACTAACAATTAAACAGAACTTAAAAGTCGTCAATACAAGTAAATAAAGAAAATAGGTAAGTAATCAATACAAGTAAATAATGTACACCACAAATTAACCCTATGAAGTCCACCGGGAGTCACTCCGACTTCAACCAAATGATTAAATGTCGATTCGAAATTCCAATTCCTACATTAATTATGTTTAATAAATATATCAAACAGAAATAAATTAAATAAATAAGTTATTTTTTAAATAAAAATCATAGCACATAGCACTTTAGGATTTTGAGGAATGACTAACAATACTGCGCGTAATGCCCAAAAAACGCCATTTGGAAATTAATGACGTTAAAGTTTCGGAAACGCCGCTTCAGCTATAGAGCGGGTATAATTCTAAAAGCCAGAACTTCTGTTCTAATGGGAATTTCAAGGAAACAATTATATCAAAATATTCAGAAAAGATAGGAGTTTAACATCTAAAAAAATTAAAATTTCTTAAATTTTGAAGCTTTAAGTGTCCTGCGACCACTTAATCCTTTCTGACACGGAGTAATTCTATTTATAAACTTATGAAATAATGAACTGACACCAGAATTTATAAACGAATTTATTAGAAAATGCGAACTTGCTTATTTTCACGTACATGATAAAAAGAAAATTTTAATTAAATATTCTTGGTGCCGTTTGTCTGTTTTGGAATTAAAATTAGGTGTCCGTTTTTTAAGGGCATCGCCCTGGAAATATTTAATTAGAATGAATCGCATAAATACTGTGGGATTCGCGATAGCTTGCATTGATTGTATCTCTCAATACGCCTCGAATGACTTTAAAAGTTAATTAAACACCTATCTGGAAAAACGCGGCACTGACCAAAGCGGCATTGCAACTTTGAGACCACAATTCGAAGCGCGCTTAGCACAATGCCAAATTTAAACTTTGAACAAAGGTTTTGTTTTAGCTACACTGTAGAAATAAAGGTTATTACTACGCTGAATTTAGTTTCATGAAATGCCAAATGAAGTTTAACTATGCACTGCTTTTATTGTCAGTACCGAATTAAGTTCATCATAAACAGATTAGTATAATATTAAAAAAAGAGTTATATGAATAGCTATATTTGATATTATTTAGGTTCCGTGTCTCTTTGAACTTTCATGGTATACCCATTTACACTTTTCTAATATATACAGTTATACCCAACCCTACGTTGTATAGTTTTTTACAAAGTCTTAGTATTCTTTTAGCAACTTTTTTTTTTATTTTTTATAATACAATTACAAATTCATATATTTATTCTACGGAACCCTCTGTACGCGAGTAACGCTCGCACTTGAGACCGTTTATTTGAGGTTTTATTTCTATTTTAAATTCAAATTTTCAGCATTTCGAGAGATACATTTTACATATTTTAGAAAATGGTATTAATTTAAACTGTTGCCAACTGTATAAACAGCGCAAACAATAATGTTTGCTTCAAATTAATAAATTACTTACACGTGACTATTATAAACAGAAAATATAAAAAGGTGGAACTCATTGAAAATTACGTCATAAAAATTATATTTACACGTGAATTTTAAAAGAGAAAGAATATGTAAAGTAATAAAGTCATTCAGATGCATTAGAAGTTTTAAATAGGAGAAATTACGTCACATTTACGTCAAATTACATTTATTACGTAAAATGAAAAAAAAATAGTATTGCAAAACAGTTTAAATTTAAAAAGTCCTTCCGGCCAGTGCCGGGAGGAAGAGGTAGCTTTCATAATCCTTATTTAAAAAAAGCCAACTTATATCATGCAAACACACGAAGCTCAATTTAGTGGAAACCGAATATAGGAGATTCAATACTAATTTTTATCAGTATAATGAATGAGAATTTCGCGAAATTAGTCAGCTTTATCCAAGCTGCTTTTCTTTAAAGTAACTTATATTTGGCTGCCAAATTCGGCTGCCAATTTCTTAAAGTGCCTGTCATTTTAAGACAACATGGTGGATGAGGCTAAGCAGTGAACTTGGTCGAGACCTTAGTAATTGCTGTGCACATGCTCACTCACATCGGAATCAGTTAATATATAGGAGTGCTGTCGCATGCAAAAAATCAGATTTTTCAAAATGTCACCCACAATAGAAATTGAAACTGCTATATCTGAGCCATTTTTTAAGGTAAAGACAAACAAAAAATGCTCCTGAATCCTTATATCAAGAGCAAATACTTAAGAAAGAAACCTTTTTCAATTTCTAATTTTTTTGCACCTCACTTTAAATATATATATATTTTTTAATTTAATGGCCGCCATTTTGAAACAAGATGGCTGATGAATCTGGCCAGCGAACTTGGTCGAGGTGTTGATGTATACTATCCACATGCCTTCTTACATCGAAATAGGCGAATACGTGTGTTATCGCGTGACAAATACAAGATCGTTTCAAAATGTTAGCCATGCTAGAAATTCAAAGTGCTATAAATCAACCATTTTTTTAAGATATCAACAAAAGAACAAATTTTCAGAAACAAAAACTGCTCCGGGATCTTTGTATCAAGGCCAAACACATAAAAAAATCTTTTTCATTTTCCAATTTTTTAATACCTCATTTTGAATTTTAAATTTAATTTTTTTAAATGGCAACCCTTTTGAAACAAGATGGCGAATGAAGCTGGCCAACGAACTCGGTCGAGACATTGGTATATACTATGTACAGACCAAGTTACATCCAAATAGGTTCATAAATACGCCTGTTATCGCGTGACAAAAATCAGGTCGTTTTAAAATGTCAGCCACACGAGAAATTCAAAATGCTATTACTCAGACATTTTTTTTTAGATATAGACGAAAGAAAAACTGTTCCGGAATCTTTGTATTAAGGTCAAACACATACAAAAAAAATCTTTTTCATTTTCCAATTTTTTGGTATCTCATTTAAATTTTTTTATTTTTTAATTTTTTTAAATGGCTGCCATTTTGAAACAAGATGGCGGATGAAGCTGGCCAACGAACTCGGTGGAGATATTTGTATGTACTATGTACACACCAAGGTACATCCAAGTCGGTTCATAAATACGCCTGTCATTACGTGAGAAAAATCAGGACGTTTCAAAATGTCAACCACGCTAGAAATTCAAAATGCTATCACTCAGCCATTTCTTAAGATATAGACGAAACAAAAACTGCTCCCGAATCTTTTTATCAAGGTCAAACACACAAGAAGAAAATATTTTCTAGATTTTTAATTTTTGGTACCACATTTCAAATTTAAATTTTTCTTAAAAATTTAAATGGCCGCCATTTTTAAACAAGATGGCGGGTGAAGCTGGCCAACGAACCCGGTCGAGACATTGGTATGTACTATGTATAAACGAAGTTACATCCAAATCGGTTCATAAATACGCCTTTTATCGCGTGACAAAATTCAGGACGTTTCAAAATGTCAGCCACGCTAGAAATTCAAAATGCTATAACTCAGCCATTTTTTAAGATATAGACGAAACAAAAACTGCTCCGAAATCTTTGTATAAAGGTCAAATACATAAGAAAAAAATATTTTTCCATTTTCAATTTTTTGGTACCACATTTCAAATTTTAAATTTTTTAAAAAAGTTTAAATGGCCGCCATTTTGAAACAAAATGGCGGATGAAGCTGGCCAACGAACTCGGTCCAGAGATTGGTATGTACTATGTACACACCGAATTACATCCAAATCGGCTCATAAATACGCCTTTTATCGCGTGACAAAATTCAGGACGTTTCAAAATGTCAGCCACGCTAGAAATTCAAAATGCTATAACTCAGCCATTTTTTAAGATATAGACGAAACAAAAACTGCTCCGGAATCTTTGTATAAAGGTCAAATACATAAGAAAAAAATATTTTTCCATTTTTAATTTTTTGGTACCACATTTCAAGTTTTAAATTTTTTTAAAAATTTTAAATGGCCGCCATTTTGAAACAAAACGGCGGATGAAGCTGGCCAACGAACTCGGTCGAGACATTGGTATGTACTATGTACACAACGAATTACATCGAAATCGGTTCATAATTACGGGAGTTACAGTGTGACATATGTCAGATATATATATATATATATATATATATATATCAATTTTGAACGGAGGGTGGTTTCGGGGTCTGGGGGTCATGATCGATGAAAATATACCAAAATTTTTTGAAATCGCTTTCCTCCGAACGGCTGCAATAGGTAGCTTTTTTGTAAAGAAAGCTACCTAAAATTGCGCGAGACATTTATTTGACATTTTGAGATGATATTTTCAACTATTTTTATTAGGACAGCGCAAATAATATTTCATTTCTAACAAAAGTAATTTCACGTGAATATTAAAAAGAGAAAGAAAAGTTTGTTGAAAATTACGTCAGATTAAAAACGATACATTTAAAGTGTCTTATTTAAAAAAAAAAAAAAAAAAAAAAAAAAAAAAAAAAAACATTCTTTTCGCTTTACTAAAAAATACCGGGAGTCAAAGACTCTGTTTACTTAATTCATTTTATATTAGCTTATTTTGAAATGTTTAATTGATTTTATTTAATCAAAGACGGAAACAGCCATTGTACCTTTTAACAGCAGCTGATTGGGCCTTAAAATTCCCCAATCAAAGAGAAATGAATAGAAACCCGTTTATAGGGAGAACGCCACTGTATTTTAGCTTATAATTCAATCTTCCGAAATATTTTAAAGCCGATCAAGTTAGCGTGCTTTTAGAGTCTGCGGTCTTTGAATGGTGATTGGCAAGCGTAGCTCGTAGGGGGCAGCGTCCCCTAGTGATGTATATAAAATTTGCTTAGGGGCCAACTACAAATCAAAATCAGAGCAGACTTTGTTTTCTTCAATGGCAACACCCAAATTTGACAACATGTTTTAAATCTTCGATTCAAACTATGCCTAGAAACGAAATCTCGAGTCATTTGGAAAGTAAAGGTTTGAATTATAAATATTCAAAATTTAGAGCTTCTAATGTTAAATTAAGTTTTAATATTTTTAATAGTATCTCCTGAAATTATCATCCTAATGTGTTAATTTTTCGTGTGGTTATAATACTAAAAAACCCAAACATAAATACATCGAATTTGCAATTTTAAAAATTTTATAATATGAATTATGAAATTAACATTCGAAAAAAATATGAATTGCAACCTACAATTTTTTTTTGATAGATTATATTTATTATGTCCTGCTTTATGGGAATTCTCAATTTCAAATTTTTCTTCCAAGTAGTTTCGAATTATGATTTAAAAACGTCAAAATGATGGTTTAAAGGACCTATATGATGTGCAGAAAAGCACAATTTGAATATATATATATATACTCATTTTACTGAAACACATTTGGGCTGGCAATAATCGAAACATAATAAGCGAGTGAAATGGCCACATTGGCAAGAAATAACAGATTAATATAAATGACATAGTCATTCTGTAGCATTTCAATAATCGAGTACCGAACTTCTATTTGGATGCAGCCCCTAAAATACGCTCATTTTAAAATAATTAATTTCTCTGAAACTAATAGTACGAATTTCATGAAAATTTGTGTTTAGGTTAATTGAAGTGTGTAGAATTTATTTATGTTGCCAAATTTGCGTATTGCTATTGAAAAAAAAAAGTTTGGATATGTTTTAAGATGCAGATGGCCACCTAAGCAAATAAAATATACATAATTTAAAAGTCGACTTTATTTCCAATTGTTTGGTATCAGTAACTTTCTTCTACAATAATTTTTTGCAAAATTAGTAGGGCGTCTACTTTTTTTTCACCCACGACTGTCCTTTAAAAATGCAACGCGCAGTAAAATTCTGAGTAATTCTTCCCTTCTATTGATATATGTATACATTTTATAATTCCCACAGAAACATTAATAATTACAATAAAACTATCTTTATAAACGCTCTGCAGAAGCTAAACCTCTTATTCGTTTAACATCTAATCGTACCAATAGTTGAAAAAGTGTGTTTATATTAAATTCTAGAAACGAATTAGCACACTAGAACGTTAATCTTCGGTTTGAAATATGGAAAAGTGTATTTTTAAAATATAAAATACTTGAAGAAAGCATTACAATATATATTACCGAAATACTTTCAATTAATCTGTTTAAAATACAAACATCGTCCCGCCAAACCACAGTGTTGCCATCTATTTTTCAAAACAATCTTTGAATAATATTTCAAAAAATTAATAGGGTAATTGTTATTGTAGAAAAGATTAGTTAAAAACATAAAAATTTATTTATAAAATTAATCTCACTGCCACAAATTCTATTGAAACGAATTAATTGATTAATTATAATATTTATGTAAATATTTCTATGCAAATTAGAAAACCAATGTGGCATGCTTCTGGTAAAAAATTGAAAACTATTTCTTTTATCATACAAATCCAAGATTAATTTATTATCAAAAATATTAAAAGAAATATCTAAAAAATCTGCATTGTAATTGTCACTGTTTGCCCTATTCAGCTTTAAACATTTTGGATATATGATGTCATATTCATCAAAGTCAAAATTAAAAATCAAAATATCGTCAATATACCTAAAGACTTTTAAAGATTTATTATATTGTATTGTATATTTATATTCATAGTAAAGTAAAAATAAATTAGCAGTAATACTAGAATAATTTGTCCCCGTCCCAATTCCACAGATCTGATTGAAAGTATTGTTGTTAAAAGTTACATAATTATTGTAAAAACAAAAATGACATAAACTTAAAAATAATTCTCTATTAATATTCAATTCTGCAAAACAAAATAAACAAAATAAATCAAAAATGTTCATTAAACTATTATAAAGACAATCAATAGATATATTGCTGAATAGATTTTCAAAGCCGAATACCTGTATTTTCTGAGGAGTAAAAACCAATTTCTCTAAAACTTCAATACTATTATTAATCGACCAAAAATGACTACACTTTTTAAATATATATTATATATATATCTTTAAAAAATTTTTGTAAACCAATATTAAAATTTCTATTAACACTGTTAGTAGTACTGCAAATAAAACTAAATTTAATCGCGTTCACTGCAAATGGAGACGTCTTAAATTTAGACACATATGTGACTGAAAAAGAATTTTAGACACTTAAGTGTCTTAATCTGAAAATTAAGACATTATAGATGTCTTAATTTAAGATACATAAGTGTCTTAGTATGATCATGGTGTAAATGAACTGAGAATAGTGTCTAAAATATCCGCAAACGTCTTATTTTAAGACACTTCGTTGCTTCAAACGTGTCTTAATTTAAGACGTTTTGATTCTTCCGACGCTATAACCACCAGGGGGCACTGGGGCACTGCCAGTCGCGCATGCGTTGTAGATGTCTTCGTTCAAAGTTGGTATGCGTTGTAATTCAAACAAAGTTTGTTTTTATGTACGCGTGTATTTTAATTCGTTTTTCGAGGAAGGTGAAGTTCTGTGATTTAAATTCGTATTCACTTGGATTATTTATTTATTGAATACATGCATCTGACGTGTGTGCTTGACATCAAATGTCTCTTAGAAGCTGTCGTCCATATAAGGGCGGGATAGACACAGAACAGAAGTAGACGACGCTTGAAGATTACACCCGGAAATTCTACAAAGCGTGTGCAATGGACTTAGTGTTAATTCGTATTAATTTATATCAATAATATTGTGTTATTCATCTTCGTCCTGTCGAAGCTAGCAAAAAAAAGAAACTTTTGTCTGGCGGGTCCTATTTTGAGGATGAAACATTTCATTCTTTAAATATGGCTAGTCGGATATATTATGAAATTTCGTACTAAAATGATGCAAGCCCTTCTCCTTCACTGGGGTAGTTTTTGAAATTTCAAATCGAGGAATTTTTCTGACCTCTTGCAACATCGATTGAAGTAAGTGTCATAATTTCTTTATAGTACTGAAATTAGTGTCTTTTATGATTTTATTTATAGTATAAACAAAATCTTGCATGAAATTCAATTAGTTTTGAATCTGTTTGCGAAAAAACCCATTAATTCTAGAAGTATATATTTTTAAACTTATGACGTTGTCTTTTATTACAAATTATATATTCTGAATTTTCATCTTTTTTTTCCCAAATTTAAAGTAATAATATTACTAAAAGAGAGACATTTTAAGTTGAATATTCATTCTCTTGCTTTCAATCGCAGTTTCGTTTCAATGGTTAATTCTTATCTCACGTAACGACCACAATGAAAGAAAAAAAAAAAAAGCTTTGGAAAGATCTTTCTTCCTAACGTAAAACCGCAGATTAAAAAATAAGATAAATAAAGTGCCTGAAAACGTATGACGTTGTCATGATTGATCTATTATGTGCTCCTTAATTTTAAAACTGCCTGTAAAAATATACATATGTATTTGATTTGAAATCAAGTATAATATTGATTTTTTGATTATTTTTAGTAGAAAAGTAATTTGAAATTTATAATGGGAAAAAGTAAAAAGCTATAACTAGATTTTGTACTTAATATTGTGATTTTTGTAACTGTATTTATATACACTTATACGAAAATTACAAGAATGACAATTAGATGTTAAGATATATATTTAAGACAAATGAAGCTTGGAAACTATAAGTTATTTTTTCTTCTTGCTATTAATGTAGGATATTTATTTATTTATTTTTATTGATAGTTGAATAGCTTTTGTGATTACCCTGTGAACTACATAAAAACTTGCTGAAGTGGCATGTGGCAATATAATTTTTTTTTAAATTTAATTTTTAAATGATAAGAATTTAAAATTTTTTTCGGGAAGGGAGGTGGGGGGAGGGGGATTTTGTATTCAATTTTCGTAAAGCTGATATCATAAATCCTTTTCGATATTGCACTGATTATAATGAAAGTTTTGAACTTTTAGAGTAGGGCAAGATTAAAAACACAAAATATATTTAACAAAATACCGAAGTAATTTTTTTCTTAATGTTATTAAAGTGGAATATTTATTTTTTAATTTTTTTACTCATAGTTAAATAGCTGTTGTGATTATCATCTGATAGATATGTAAAATTGCCTATGTGTCAATATAATTTTTTTTTAATCTAATTTTTAAATTATATGAATTTTCCTTTTTTGGGGAGATGGGGTGATTTTATTTGCAATTTTCGTACATCTGACATTTTAAATCTCTTTCGACATTCAACCGAGTATAATAAATATTTTAAACTTTTAGAATAGGACAAGATTATAAAAAAATATATATTTATCCATGTATCTTAAAAGCCCTTAATAGCGGAAACTTCGGGATCGCGGAATTTGTCTGATGATCGGAGATGTCTGCTATTGTGAGGTAAAAATATACAAATACGTATGCGTGTGCTTTGCGGATTAAAAAAGTATTCGCTAAATAGAGGTGTCCGCTATTCGTGAATGTCCATTAACCTCCACAATGGATACTCCCGAGTACCGGACATCTCTATTTAGATAACCATAGTGTAGCGTTGCATTTTTTGCAAAAGAATTTCTTGATTAAAGCAGTGTCCTGTCCCCCTACGATTTAAGTGCCACCAAATTTAATGTGCAATATTTGTAAAGCTTATATTTTAAATCCGTTTTGAAATTGTACTGAATATAATCGATGTTTTGAACTTTTAAAGTAAAATAAGATTTTAAAAAAATCATATTCAAAATCATATTTATCATCAAAACAAATATTTAGATAAATATTTTTTGCTTTAATCTTGTTCTATTCCTGAAGTTCAAAATATTGATTATAATCAGTAAAATGTCGTAAAAGATTTAAATAAACAGCTTAACGAAAATTGCATACCAAAATTAGGAGCACCAAAAAAATCAGGCTGCGGGGGGGGGGGGGGGGGGGGCGTGTGGAAGGGGCAAGACCCAGCCAAATATTTTTCCAGGGTTCAACGTGGTCAAACATGGCTACGTATGATGCTTAAAAAAAATGGATGCTATTAAGACGTTTGAAGTGTCCGAAATTCAGACGCAAAAAGTGTCTGAAAAAATTCAGACATTTTAAAATGTCTGAAAATTGAACACTCCGTTTCAGACACTTAAGTGTTTGATTTTCAGACATTTTAATTTACAGTGTTCTTATGCAACTTGGGTGTTAAAAAAAGGCAAACAGTGATGAAAAGAAACATGGAAATTGTACGAAAACATACTTTTACATTTCTTCTTATAATGCAAAGAATTTTTTAACAATAGGATCTTTTTCAATATTAACTTTTGCATAAAAATCAGTATTACCTAATTTACTTTCTATTTTTTTCAATATAAAATTTCCTGCACATTATTGCATAACTATTAGCAGCTTTGTCCATAGGGACAATAACAAAACTATTATGCAAAATTTTCACAAAGTTTACATCTTCATCATTGAAAATTTGATATTCACAAGTATCCAAATTTAAATAATTATTAAAAATCTTTTGAAATGCCCCAACTGTCGAGATTTCCATTCGAAAAATGCTTCCAAAGGCATATTGAATTCATAACTTTGTTTTTTGGGAGATTCTCAAAAGGTGGGAACATTAAACGTTAACTATATGTATTTTTTAAAATCTTCAAATTTAAGGCCAATTTTTTTTAATAGTATAGTATTTTGTCTATAAATATAATATATAAATATTTTATAATAGTATGTCTACAAAATTATACACAAACAGCAACTATTCTGGAAAATTAATGATTAAAGCACTTAATTAGCAGTTACGTACGTTACAAATTTTGGACACTCTTTCGCACGTAAGTTACAGATTTTGGACGTTGCTCTTAGTATTTAAAAAATTCTTAAGACTAAGAATGTAGTAAATGTGTCTGTATACATATATATATATGCATAATTAACTTTTTGTTATCCAGTAATAATAATAATAAAATCAAATACTTTGTTACGTACGTTACTTTCGGACATAACATAATACAGAAAAATTCTATATAAGTCCTTCTATCTCCAAAAAAGCAATAAATCAGCCTGCCATCTCTTAACGAAACTATCAAAAAATCATCCGTTTCCTTTATGCATTCGTTGTTTACCATTAGAACCACCTGGAAAAAAGGTTAAAACTCTTTTTCTTGGTGGTACATTGGAGCAGTTAACGTTATGAATGTCCGAAATTGGCCTCTTTAGCATAAAATAATAAAATTTTAAGATATTTATACAAAGCTTTTACAATAAATTATGTCATTTTCTGTCTCTGAATAGAAGTAAAAACTCAGTGTGAAAAAAAAAAAATAATAATAAATTCAATGATAATTAAAGCTATGTTTGAAAGGCTTAAAGTTATGACTTGTGTCCTGTGCCCACCTTTTGAGAATCGCCCTTTTATATAAAATTATTGACATCATCTTAAAAATCTTTAGTGCTTTATTGTAACTAATTCTGCTATTTATTCTAAATTTAGTACCAAAATTCATCAAATATTTGACATTTTTATTTTTAATTATATGACCATGATAATTATCAATAAAATCCTTTTATTCTATAATATTGCAAGAACAAATTAAAGATGCATTCAAATCTTTAAAATCTGTTTGTCTATAATTAAAAATATTATTATTTAACGGTTTAGGATAATTATATGCAACTGAAATAAGACAATCTTTGAGGAAAAAGGTCGTAAAAATCTTTGCATATTTTATTTAAATGCAAATATCAAAAGATTTCTGTTGAAATTTCATTTTAAAATAAATTATATTTTTTATTAACGTTATCTCTACTCAATAACTTAAAATTAAATAAATCATATAGCAAATCCTAAAACTGTAATTTTTTTTAATTTGAAAGCAGCAAAACATTTTTTAATTTTCAGTTTAAAAACTTCTATTTTAACATTTTTAATACTATAAGTTGTAATAAAATTACATTCCATATCCTTAATCCTTAATTAGGAATTACAAAATTAATATTCTTAGCAAATTTGCGAGACACCCTTTTCCTCTTTTTATAAAAATTTCTCATTAAAATTATAAAATAAATCATTCCATAAGGATAAACAGTTTTAAACTTAAACATAAAATCATTTTTTTATCCAATCTATTACTTTTTACTTCTACATGATCTAAAATTTTGATGTTAATATTACTAAAACTATGGATTCTCAAATGCAAAATCTCAAATGTTGGGCATTCCTTATTATCATTACAAACATCTGAATGATGCTGATTAATTCTTATATGTAATTCACTTTTTGTCTGCCCCACATAGCTTTTTTATCAAGTTAAATAAACAGTTCTAAATATTACATTATTAAATTTACAAAATGGAGTATAATAATTGCATTGAAAGGGATTGTCGGCATGACCAACAACTCACGTCTTTCATCTCTTATTTTTACATTTATTATGTCTCATATTTTTTCCAGATATATATCGCAACATTTTTTTATAAATATATTTTTGTAAGCACTTGGACTTAGTATGCCAATCAAAAAATACAAACAAAAATATAACAAGATACACACCAATTTTCAAAACCCTAATGAAAATGTAAATATATATGTGACAGAAGCGCGAAAATGCAGCTTATTCAAGTCACATTTAGAAATAATTCAAATATATTATTTGAAATATTTGAAATGTATGTATATATATAATTTAAATCTGGTCATTACGATAACGTACGAAATATTGAAACAGTTCGAACCTTATTGGGACAGTTATTTGATCTACCAGCACCATGGATGAGTTCGTTAATCAAGTATGCAGCTGTTATAGTTCATTTGTAGGGACACACAAATGCAAAAAAGATGTAAGACGTCATCACGATAACATCCTAAATACTGAACCATTTGAAACCTAATCGGGACGGTTTATTTCTCTTACAAGTATCTTGGATGAATTCGTTAATCAAGTATTCTTTTGGCACCCCGAGGTGAACACCTAATGGGAAAGCCTGTCCTGTTTAAAGCAGAGTGTAATATAAATGAATACATTTTTACTTTGGGTTGTCTGATTGTATGGCTTTTTTGCTCGAAGTTTGTTATTTGTTTTTTGTACCGAAAGATAAATTATGAGTGCCCCCCCCCCCCTCCTGCTACATTGGCGCCTGGTTTGTCCCCCTCTAGTGTCGACCCTGGATGTGGTAAATACGTTTCTTAAAAGATATTAAACGGTCAAAACATTTTTGGAAAAGAATCCTTTTTACCCTACCGGGGAAGGGGGGGGGGGGCAAAAATTAGCCTGATCTAACCACCTTCGTTCGAAAATTATACAGATACATTTCTGAATTGAAACAAACTGAAAAGATACGTTTTATTCATAACCACCTCCACAGCTGTATAAAACAAAGCTGTTTATGTTTATATGCTGTTTACAAAATAACGGTTTATTAGCTTAATATCAGTATTTGGCAATATCATTAAATGATTTATTTGACAGATCATGCGATGCAATAAGTAATTCAAAATAGGAAAATAACTCTGATGGTACTGGTATAAAAAGCAATTATTAACAATAATCACCAAATGGCAGCGATCTTTGAAGAGTTATGAGTTTGTTTTCAAAGAAGCGTTTGACAGTTATTGCTTTTCTGAAACACGTGTTTATTGATGTTCATCAAGTCTTTCGTAGATGAAAAAAATCTGGAGTGGAAACAGATTTATATTTACGAAAAAGTGAAAATGCTAACAAAGCTTTTTTACCAAGGATACCTTTTTTACTACAAACGAGTTTTTCAATACTCGTATATAGCTCACAACAGATATAATAAAAAAAACCTGTACAGATACAAAACATTTTCTTTCTTTCATTCAAAATAGCCTAAATATTTACGATCGCGAAATATGTATTTATGTGTGTAAATTTTATTCGTTTTCGTTGGCGGAATGAAAAGTATTGGTGATATTGACATATGCGATCGAAGGCGCGTGATTGGTTATTAGTGGTGCCAGGTGTCCCGATATACGCGGAACGTCCCAATTGGTTCCAATTCCTGTCCCTCGTAGCCATTGTTTGGCTGAGAGGTTCTGCTCTCGAAACTGGTAGACGGGAAGTGCTGGGTTCGATCCCAATCGCGCCCGTCGGCCTAATCGTTCGGAGTTTTCGTGGTTTTCTTCGAACCATGGATTTCCATGCGTTAATACGGGTTAGGTTCCCTTAGAAAGACCCCCCACGAAGGGCACTCCCCCTCGGGTCTATATCCCTAGTGTAGATAATCGGCCGTCACAAAATCAACCAACCAACCAACCGTAGCCATTGTTTCCGATACAAAGTCACAAATTTCCACGATTCGCAAATTCTTTTAAATTTATTTTACAGAGTAGCTATTCTATTCGTTAGTTTGCATTAAGTGAAACTTAACCCATTTATGCCTAGCGTCCCATTTTTGGGACGCCTCCAATTTTAATAAATTTGTATAATTTTCTTATTCTTTTTAACATGAAAATTGTATGAAATAATTATGTATAAATGTCTTTATCTGTTACCGAGCAATGACAGCATAAGATGGATATTTATTTGCTTAAATGAAGGCTTTTTTCGGTGTTTATAGATTTTTCATTTTTTTTTAGATGGCGAAATGTAAAAAGTAAGTTTATTTGTATTTTTTCTATCAAGGATCCAAATAAATAAATCATAATCTTAGCTTGTAGACCTCTTTGAAATACGTATTTTTTTTTTTTTTTTTTTTTTAATTGTGAAATAATATGTTCAAGCCTATAAGGTTAGTTGGGGTAATTGAACCCACGAGGTAACTGGGCCATAGGCTATTTTATAATAAACTGTTGGTGTTTTTTAAGCTTTTCGCTTTTGTGAACAATGCCCCTTAATCTCTACTTCCAAAAACAACGTGTATCAATTCAGTCATAACTCTCACTTTGCTGTGATAGGTAGTCAAAAATTTACGTTTCTTTTTTTAAAAACAACGTCAATATGGTTGAACTTCCTCGGCTTTTTATTAAAATACTGTAAGTACTTTTATTAATTTCTTTTTTTTTTTTTTTTAAGATTAGACATATAACTACATTAATATTATTAGGTATCTATACATATTTATTTCATGTTTCAAATGTAAGCCCGGTGTCCCAGTTACTCCATAAATTTTTCAAGAATGGGGTAACTGGGACATGTATCCGGGGTATCTGGACCATGCTGGATCCAGTTACCCCAATAGTTATAAATAATTTTTTTGTGTTTCTCTTACTACGGGAAGTAATTTTCTCCATTGTTTTTTGCTCACAATAAAGAAAATGATTCAATACCTTATTAAAATTACGTAATGAAATTTAAAAAAAGCATATTGAGTGGTATCAAACCAAATTTCTTGACCCCTTGAGAGGCGGTGATGCCGTTATGGCTTCACTTAATTTTAATCCCTAATTGCCACCTGAATTTTATAATGAAAATTTCACCTTTATTAAGCACGCGAAAATATACTTTCACTTGTTTTCAGATAGATTCTCTTGTAAATATTGGTGTCAGTAAATTATTTCAACATTTTACGAATGCAAGTACCTTGCCCCTGAAAGTGAGATAGCCAGACCTTGAAATTGTACTATAACCAGGGGTCTCATTCTATAGGGAAACTTTTATCGTTCCTACCACTATTTTGAAAATAATATCTTCATTACACCTTTCTTTAAGGGATCTGGTAGGAACAATAAAATTTTCCCTATATAATGCGACCCCTGGATAAAGATAATGTACTTACGTAGCCGTTTGTTCATAGATTTACCTTGCTATTTTTTCCTTAAAATACCCGTGTGACTTTTATACTTATTATCTATACTAATGTACATAGGTACTTACTTAAGTTTTATGTTTTTGACATAAATACATCTAATATTTTCACTTTTAGTGCTTTTTTTAGACATATTGACAGGAAAGGTTTCCCTTACAGCGCTGTTTATTGACATATACTTTACATTATCTGCCTGGTTTAATTTTTTTAAGTTGTTTACACTTTTTCAAACAGGACCCTATATCCGATATAAAAAAATATAAACGCGTGTGGAACATACACCCCCTGGTCAAGTTACCCCATTTTTGGAGGCAACTGGACCCATGAGGAAAGAAAATGAAATATGCATATTTTTATATTTTTAAATATTAAAATGTAATTTCGAGGTTTTCTGTCTGATAAAGGGAACCTAACTGAACACATTTACAGAAGTTCAGACTTTATTTCAAATGAACATTAGCTTTTTGATGCTGAATTGTCAGAAGCTCCAGAGTCACATTGTAAAATCATGGCTCAGTTACCCCAACTAACCTTATTTTATGCATTTTTGTAACGTACAAAACAGGATTCGGTGATATATAACAATGGATTATGTCTTGATATATATCCTGTCCTTGATATATATATATAGTCCCTTCCAAAGGAATACCTTACAAATCTACTTGCCTAGACGGAAACCTGCCGAAAACGGAAATTTTTGCGGTTCCAAGTAATTCTATTTTTACAAATTTTTCTGTACTTTATTTAATAAAACTCTCTGTAAACGGAACCTCTTTATAACGGAATTCTGGTTTAAAAGTAAAAATTTAAATGTTCCTACGATAGAAAAACTAAAACTATACAATTATACTTGCTAAATTGGAATGTTGTTTCAGTCCCTTGAGGTTCTTCTTCCGCTTCCGCAGGTTTTACAGCATAATTTTGTTGTCTATATTTAGTATAATAAAACCTACTAAAACAGCATCGCAATTGACAGGAGAAAAATCGCTTTTTCATCAGTTTTCCGCCGTAGCACACTGAAAAAAATATATACCGCCTTCATCTAGAACGAATAGTTTTCATTTTCTAAATGCCTAAACTAGAAATATAGATTTCTGAATAAACAAAATAAACTAATAAGGTAAACAAATAAACCGAATAGACGAAATGATCGAGCATTTCTAATCTATAGTTTACTAGGTGATGAAACGATATAGTACACTATGACGCAAAAGTTTAGACAATGAAGAAATTCTTACATACTTTGAAAAATATTTATTCAATTTTCAAATCACTGCTTGAAATTAATGTGCTGTACATATAAACAATATTTATAACAAAGAAAAGTGGAATTGTGCATATTGCAATAAATTAAATGGTAACAAAAATAAACTGCTGTCTCAAAAGTTTAGACACAAATTAAATAAAATCGAAATAAACAATTTTTAAAACCTGGTTGCGCATCCATGCTTATGTATTACGTCATATACACGAGATTGCATGGAAGAAACTAAATCTTGCATAGTTTGTGGATCGATATCGTACCATGCATTCTCAATAGATGTCTTAAGTTCCTTTTCAGAAGAGTATTGTCTAGCGTTGCTATAAACTTTGCGACACATGATGCTCCAAAGGTTTTCTATAGGGTTAAGATCTGGGCTACATGCTGGCCAGTCGAGAACTCTTATATTATGGGAATTAAACCAAGATTTTGAATGTTTTGCAGTGTGAATTGAAGCATTGTCTTGCTGAAATTCCCACTGAGGACCCCCTAGAAGCTCAGCAAATGGCAGTAGGTTTTCTTCTAATGTCTGTGTATAATGCTGTGAAGTTTGACGACCACTGGTGAAGGTCAGAGATACTTGTCCATTATAGCAAAAGGCTGCCCAAACCATCACCGAGCCCCCTACTTGTCTGCGACTAAAAAAACGTCGAGGTTCCTTCCGCAAGTCATGCCAATACGATAAACAACCATCTGGACCATCCAGATTCCACTTTTTTTCATCGCTAAATATGACTGACTGCCATTTCTCTCCATATGACATATGCTTTCGAGCCCACATAAGTCTTTGTAACTTATGATATGGTTTCAGAGCTGGTTTCTTCTGCATTTTGCTATAAACGATTGTTCCTTTTTCCAAAATTCGTCTACGAATCGTATCCTTTGATACAGAGAGTCCCGATGAGCTTTGAACTCCACGTACGCTCATTTGTTGAGTACTCGCTAGTCTTTGTATCAGGCGATCCTCTCGTGCATTTGTCACACGTGGCCTCCCAGACCGACATTTTGCTTTATATTCGGAACCACTCGATAAAACTCGATAAATAGATTTTTTTGACCTATTAATAATAGCAGAAATTTCAGAAACGCTCTTCCCTTCACCTTTCAACTGCCAAATCCTTGAAACCTCATTCACTTGAATTTCTTTAGCTCTCGGCATGTCGACTATGAAGCGCAATCGTTTGCAGAACTTAAGTACTCCAAATTTGTGACATCATAGATTCTAAATTTGCATATGCCAGCGAATATTCAAAGAAATTTAGAATAGTGTCTAAACTTTTGCGACAAGCACATTTGAATTTTTATGAAAAAAATTAGTATTATAGCAAATAAAACGACTGTCTTTTGTACATAGCATTTTAAATCAGTTTTTGAATATATTTACAGGTTTTTGTAATTCTGACGTCATAATTCTACATTTTAAAGCTGAATGACGTCATTGTCTAAACTTTTGCGTCATAGTGTATATTATGAATCGTTTGAATTGCGAAAAATTATCACTTGATTTCTAGAATTAATTTATAAACTAGAATTACAGTTACTAATACTCACTTCTTGTGTTCGCATTTATTTGCAGAAATTTTTAAATAAGTTTTAACATGACAATATAGGAAAACGCCTTTGAATATTAATAGGGATAACTACAACTCTCTAGAAAAGGGAAATAGAATTCATAAGGATGACGTGGAACTATTTTTTCTTGAGGCACAATTTATTTTCTTATTTTCTAGATGTCAGCGACAGAATTTCTTTCAGTGCTGGTAATTTTTTAATATTCCTCTCGTAGGTATAATACAATTTTTACGTTTAAAACATGACTCTGTTATAGACACGTTGCGTTTTGAAAGAGTTTACAGTGTTTTTATGTCTCTATTTAGAAGCTGCTGTCCCACTTTTTTGTCTCTCTATCCCACTTTTTTGTGACACCGGACCTGGCAACACTATTGGTGACCCTTGCTCTACTATATTCCCAAATAAATCTTATAAAAATCCCCAAAACACTTTTTATTAAAAACAAGAGCATGTTATCGAATAAGATATCTCTCCCCCTCACTATTATTGTTTCCCTGTTAAAATTTAGTTTCTTTTGGATTTTTCAAATTTTAAGAATTTGTGAAAAGTATTACGAATATTTGCGTATATATATATAAGAATTACAGCATCTTAGTTATTTTCAATATGTGTATATGTTTATATTAGGAGCTATTGCGGATGTTGTGTACAATTTAAAACGCAAAGAATGTAACTTCGTACGTATTCAGGTACGTAAGTATACTACTTGTTTCTAAGATACGGAACAGGTCCTTTTCAGAGCCAGATAAATTTCGAAGCCTTATATAAAAATAATATGTGCAAAAGAATTAAAAAAAAAACGTGTGCTTCCCTTGTTAAACTGCTCCAGAATAATGTCGTTCAAAAGCAGCGTTTTTGTCACTGTAAGTAAATAAAAGAAATTGCTGCATTGGAAATAGATTTCGCTGGGTGATTATCTCTTAAAGTAGGTGCCCACCTTCGTGGCACTTTTTTTGAAAAATATGAAATTTTTATGAAACACATGTGTTTTTTAAAACTGAATTCATATACATTTTTAATTGAATTTTAATTAACTTTTCAAATTTCGGCAATATTTCGTCAAATTTACATAAAGAATCGCGTTTCTATAACGAAATCTATTCAATATATTTCACTTTTTGTTTTTTCACATTATATTAACAAACCATTTACCTGTGTTAGGAAGCAAAAGATTTACAATACCCGTTAAAATTATTAACATATACCAAATTTTGTATGCAAAACATGATCTAAAAAAAAAAAAAAGAAATGTGTATTTTTCAATAAAAATAACTCTTAAATTAATATATACAAACTTACAAGCTATATTTTGCTTCATAACATACCAATATATGAGTAGAACCTTATGTGACAAAATTTTATTTCAATATCTCAAAAACTTTTTAAGAAATGATGTTTCTCACGACTGTATACGTACAGTCGTGGAAAAAAAAAGTAAATACCCCCTACTAACTCTTCAACATATTATCGTAGAAGAAAGTTACTGGTACCGAACGATTGGAAATAAAATCTACTTTTAAATGATGTATATAAAATTTGCTTAGGGGGGCATCTACATATTAAAACGAACCATAACTTTGTTTTTTTCAATAGCAGTACACAATTCTGGCAGCATAAATGAACTCTACACCCTTCAATTAGTCTAAAAACATATTTTTATGCAATTCGTACCATAAGTTTCTGAGAAATTAATTATTTTAAAACGAGCGTATTTTAAGGGCTGTATCCAAATTGAAGTTCGGCACTCGATTGTTAACCGCGAGAGCCCCCTTCTTGATCAAGGCACCCTAAGCAGTCAATTAAGCCTGTTAGATTGCAGGATAGCATAAGAAATTTCAAAATATCTAGTCACTTCTATCATAGACGGCCCCTTAAACCATCATTTTGCCGTTTATTAAGCATAATTTGAAAACTACTTGGGAGAAAAATGTGAAATTTTGGATTTTCATAAAGCAGGACTTAATAAATCTGAATCCATCAAAAAAATTGCAGGGTGCAATTCATAATTTTTTTTAATATTAATTTAATAATTACGCGCAGGATACCTCAAAAACTTCTGAATATTTTTTCATGAAATTTTCAAAACATATATTTCATGTTAGTCTGTATAAACTGAACCTAAAATTTCATTTTTATTGTTCAAAAAAATACTTTTTTAGGTGATTTTACTGTTGAAATTTTTAAAATTTTGTATTAGCTAAATGCAACATTGCATTAAAAATATAAAAATGCTTTAAATACAAATTTATTTAAGTTCAGGGAAATTATTACCATCTGAAGTATAAGTAAACACCAAAATTGTCATTCTAGTTGCGATATTTATTTTGTAATCCTGCGCGTAAACTGTTATGCCAATTTTTTGTTCGACAAATGTCTAACAGTTTCGAGCCCCCTATAAATACTAATTCCGTATCTTGCAATTTTTTAAATACATGAAACGAAAAAACATACTTATATCTTTCATCCCAATTAAAATTGTGTTTTATAATCATATACATTTTAAGACATTAAATGTTGAAAATAGTCCTTTTTTTTCATTTTTTCCACTTTTTAGAGTCCCGAGACCCCTTAAATTAGTATGTTTTTAACAATTTGACGTTTATTGCTTTTATACTGTTACTGGACATTACATTACACATATATATCATTAAAAGTTGTTAACTAGGCATAGAGTACACTGTTAAAAATTTGCAGCATTCTGGCAGGTCATTTGACCGTTTTTTCCGAAAACGGTTACAGAACCGCAATTTTAACAATATTCTGACCATATTATTGGCCATTTTATGGTCAGAATATAATTAAATTATGGTTATGAAACCGTTTTTTCAAAAAACCGTCGAATGACCTGCCAGAATACTGAAAAATTTTTAACAGTGTACGCCGCCCCTGTCCTTGTGTATATGTCCAAACTGACCGTACCTTTAAGGGTTAATATCTCGGCTAATTACCGATGATTTTTTTTCAAAAATAATTATCACCAATGCTTTTATTCTTCTGAAACGATAGGTATATTCAGCGATGCTCAACAATTTTTCTGAATGCCCGTAAATCGAAATTTGTGTATAACAGAAAAATGCTAATTACTCAAAAACTATGGGACCTAGGGTAATCGCTATAATTTTCCGGCAAGGTTTATATTAACGTCTACTACCTCTAATTTTTTCATAATTTTAGTTTCAGTAGATTCGGAATTAGATGGGGGGAACATATTTTTGAGCTACATTTTCAACAATATTTTTGAAAATATAATACCTAAAATTAAAAGGAATGTATTTTTGAGTTCAGTGTTACAAAAGCTTTCACAGGATATCCCACGATATACAAAGAAAAGATTTTTTTTTCAAGTAACATAATTAGCCCCTCTACTTTTTTACTAAATATATTTATGAATGTTTATTAATCTGAAAATATGTGGGTCAATGGTCTTTATTACTTCCCCGAATTTGAACTTTCCACGTTCCATAGTTTACGAGTAAAAGGCTGTGACAGACAGACAGACACAGGAGTGATATTATAATGGTTCGGTTTTTACTTTTTAAGTACGGGACCCTAAAAAATGAGTCAAATTTAAAAAAAAATAAATGCAGTCTGCACACCGGGAAATTCTAACGCATAAAAGGATCAAAAAATGATTAAAGTCCCATGTATAGTTTTTTCTCCTATAAAACTTTTTTAATGGAACGATTTTGTCCAATTTTAGCATTAAATATCTCTTAAAGTAATTCATCGATTTGAAAACTGTCTGCATCAGCGTGTTTATCAAACATTTCTCTATAATACCACAGATTTTCATATTTTTCATATTTTGCTTAATATTAAGGAAGAAAGACCTCCAGTCATAAAAAATACAAAACCGGCGGCGGCGGTGACAGCGTTAGTTACTTTTTTTTTTTTTAGAATGCAGCGATTTGAAAGTAGACTTTATTTCCAATCGTTTGGTACCAGTAACTTTCTTCTGTTATAATTAGTTGCAGAGTTAGTAGCGGCGTTTACTTTTTTTTTTCTTCACGAATGTACATTACGAATGCATAGCAGTTACTTATTGTAGAGTTTCATGAAAAGATGGATAATATTTCAGAAGCTCCTGATGAAAATGTACTACGATAATTAATGAATTGCGATTAATTAAACATCGGCTTGCTAATGCTAATCCTATGGAAGTGTTCTTTTTAAAAACCTCGTTTGCATTTCAATATTTTTTACTTTTATCGATTATATACCATTTTTTACTTTTTCGATTTTGTTTGCAGGGTTTTTTTTATGAGGATACTTTTGCTTTCGAAACCGGTTCCGAAAGTAAGGTATCGTAATAATAAAAAAAATTCAAATAAAATCTAAAAAGCATAAAAAGGCCTTTGTTGAGATCGACATTATCTATCCAATACAAAAAAAAAAAAAAAAAAAAAAAAAAAAAAATCATTTAAAAATATTAGGTTGAGCAAAAAGTTCTGGGAAATTTTTAATCTAATTGTTACCAGAATTTGTATCGTATATAGGAGTACTGGTGGTATATCTATAGGAGTTCAGGATTTAGGCTTCAAAATGCCCATTGAACAATATTATTTGAGTGTGTCGATCCGGCATTATTGGAGAAAAGGTCTTACGATTCTGAAAGACATCGATGAGATTAATGAGGGTGCTGGTACGGTGACAAACTTTGTAATTCTAGCAAAACCGGAATCTGCAGAATGATGGCAGAAAGTCATGCACTATGATGGTCTCTACTTTGAAGAATAGTCCTTGTTGCTTTTGTTGTTAATTTGCGTATGACAACGCAACTTTCACAAATTTCCCAGAACTTTTTGCTCAACCTAGTATTGAAATGCAAACGAGATATTTTTAAAGAACCTAGGATTAACATTAGCGAGCGGCTGTTTTCGCGTGAGTGAAGTGGCCCCTTAAGGGGACGATCACTGTTCAGTCCGATCGCGAAATCTTATCGTAATCTATGGGCAATTTAATTAAGTGATTACTCGCTACCTAATGCAATTGTAAAAATACGTTTTTCACCATCAGAACTTAAACGTCCGATGCCGACGTAGTGCGTGTTTTAAAATTTGCTCCTCAAATGTTTAAGTACTTTTTAAAGGATGATAAAGTTTGAAAATTTTCCACGAGTAGAAATTTCAAAATTTACATGAATTTCTAAAATATTTAAAATTTAAGGAATCGTTTTTCGAAAGCATATTACGTCGACAGTGGACACCTACTTTCTGATAATGAAAACCAGTGATGAAAATGGTGATGGTGAATGATACTTATGATGACTTTCGTGAGAATAACTACACTATATAATGAGCAATAAACGAATTACCTTTTCCCACAGGTTAGCATGGTATTTCGACTTTAGTTTAAAGACATCGACCATTAAAATGAGAGGGGGGGATTTTGTATATGATTTTATTCTGCCCATTTCAAAAAGGAACTACAATGATGAGTAGATTAAATGATGAACAAACTATTAAGACACTATGAATGATTTATTTTAAATTTAATCTTGAAAACTTGTAGAATGAAATCAGATTTTTTTTTTCTTTTGAGCAAAAAATCTTAATTTTTATGTTTATTTATTATTTTAATGTATTGCAATGCAACCTCCTAAATGTCATTTTTTTTCTGTCCATTGCAAGCTAATTTTGAATTTACAGACCCATTTTCCAAATTTTGAGAAAATAAAAGTTTAACGAATAATTTTTATTAATATTATGTTCGTTTAGTAGCATGAATAATTTTAAATATATCTACCGAATTAAAATTGTTTTTTTTTTGCCCGACTGCCAAGAAGGTTTATGTGTTTCACGCGTATCTGGTATGTGGATTTCTTTATACCCTCGAAATATCTTAACGGCTGGATGGATTTTAATGAATGAGGTCTCTATCGATTCGTCTTAACCGTCTTATGGTTATTGGCTAAATTTTGTTTTTATAAATTCAAAATGGCGGCCGTAAAATACAAAATGGCGGTAGACACGAAAAAAAAATTACGCACCATATTGAGTGTTCACTTACCTTAAGTATTTAATTAAGTGATTACTCGCTACCTAATGCAATTGTAAAAATACGTTTTTCCCCATCAGAACTTGTACCTTAAGTAAAGTTCGCTTAATATTACAAAAAATAATACGTATTTTTACTACAACAATATTTCAATAGTAAAAGTATGCATTTTATACAGTAATATTTAATTAACAGTAATATTTAATTTTAATATTTCTGCGATTAAGTAAGACAGGGACTGCATAACTTAGTCGATTGAAATAAAAATACACTAAATAGAATAAATTCTTACCTGCAACGAATAAACAGCTTCAAAGTGTTCAACAGCTTCACAGTGTCTTATGGAATGTGTGAATGGTCAGTGTGAATTCTTTATTTATACTTTTCAACCAGGGCTTAAATTGCGCCGGAGCCCACCGGAGCCCAGCTCCGGCACTTCTCTGTTTTTAGCAAATACTTAAATATTGGTCGGAATTCACCGGAGCCCACAAATACGGGGATCCGGAGCCTAGTGCAATAGCGCTTCCGAAAAACCGAAGTGCTCGAACTCAATCCGTCTGTAAATTAAAAATTTTATTTACTCAGGTATAGAAAAAATAAAATAACTCTTCCCCCTTTTTAATGCCATTTTGATCAGAATAGGAGAAACAGAAATCGTGTTTTGTTTATCCTACTGACATTTGCAGATTTATGTCTGGCATTGTTTTCGGCGACATTTATATTGGCGCCATTCAAGAGCGCGAAAAATTAATTTGCTTTCTGCTTGATTTTCTTTTTTGACATTAGGATATTTTTTAGTTGGATCATTTTTTTTTAAATTTAGATATCTAACCAGAAAAGAATATTTTCCTTTTTTAGTCAACGAGCATCAGCTTGAGATATTGTTTGCTTGAGGTTTTTAGTTTTCCATTGCGTACGAGTACGAAAATAACGTTCGTGATTTTTCTATTCATTTTTCATCACAAATGCGGCTCTGCTCTGCAGATTTACAAAGTTGTAAGGAGTAGTCATTTGGAAGTAGATATAATTGTAATGTATTGTTATTTTTATAGTAAGCAATAGAGCAGCGTTTTCCCTTTTTCTATAAAAGCATTGAGTCTTTCCGATCACAGTGTCAGATGTTTAATTTAATCTGATTTTCAGGGACTCATCACGAAAGATTGTTCTACGGAAGGAATCGATTATAGTTTGACATTCTACTTTTATGGGAAATTGAAAAACATTGTTTGATTCTTTAGCATATCAGTATTAATTTTTGTAAATTTCATTCATTTTTCATAAAAATGTATAGCTGCGAACCGTCCATTTTTGCTTTAACACTGTTTTCGAATCAGAATCCTTATTTTATTTACTCGCAGAATCCTGTGATTAATTAACATTAAAATTAGGCAAAGGTTTCTAGTTGGAAGGAGTGATAACTAAAAAGTGGAACAATTGACAGCTAAGTATATGCAGAAATTATTGAAAATTTTTATTTTCCTAAAAAAAAAAAAAAATTATTGAAAATTTTTATTTTCCTAAAAAAAAAAAAAAAAAAAAAGCTCTAAATTTTGCAAATAATGTATGAAATATAAATATGCGGATTAGAGTGACAGTGGAGGGGAGGGGGGACGCTACGGTTATTGGTATTAGAGAAAAATATTAGGGCTCCGGTACTTTTTTTGTTAGAAATTAAGCCCTGTTTTCAACAAGACGATGACTAATAGTCATTTTAAATTAATGTCATTAAATGAGAGAAACTTTGATTATTCCTGTCAACACATAAATACTTAAATTATATCTTCAATAAATGCGTTCGATGTTTATATTAAGCTTAAATACTACTTTTCCAAGAAATTAAAATTACATGACGCAACTACACGTGTGCATTCGGTATTTCTACTTTTCGTTAAGTATACCTGTGACTAATCGTATGTGAAAATTACATCCGGATGTAATTTTCACATATTTTGTTTATGTTGTTATATTTTGTTTATGTTTAACATATTTTGATCGATTCTGAGAATTCGGAAAAACTTTTTTTAAATGCATACGATCCGTACTGATAATATGTTTAAATATATTTACTTTTCTCTAAATTATCCACTTTGTTTTATATGATTTTATATCTAGTATATTACTCATACTTAAGAAAATTACTTGTTCGGGCCCTCAGATTGTTGACTTATTTTCAGAAGAGGAAAGAACTCTGCGGTAAACTTTACTACTGCCATGATTAAATTTAATTTGGAAGAACCTAAAGTCAGATATTAATATGATGTAATAACGTTAACCCATTCAGGGGAAACTAATTGTGTTTCTGTAATGTTGAATTCACACCGGAATTTTCGAAAAAATTTATTTCGAAATAAGAAAACGCAATTTTAAACTTTTTTCCAACAAAGTTATAAAGGTAAAACTTAATTAAAATTATCTGATGCGAATCTCGATTAAATTTAGGTGTAGTACAATAAATGATCCGCCCTTCAAGATGTTAACCCTTTACGTCCCAAATTATGTATTCGTGTAAATTTCAACGCCTAAAGCACTTTTCGTGAATTTTTGAAACTACATTTAGAAGATTTATACAGTCATTTATAAAATTTTAACAAAATTTTACCAATTAAAACTAATTAATTAAATCTGAATTTATAGGAATTTTGTGTAATATTTATAACTCTACTCAATTATTTTAATTAAAATATTTTTTAGTATTTTATAGAATTAGGAAATCTACACTAATAAAAGAACACATAGCTCTGTCTGTCTGTTCGCGATTGCTAGCGAAATCTACCGTACGTAGAAGTCTGAAAATTTAGGTGAGGATGGTACAAGACAGGTCCTGATGCACCTGAGGTTCAGATTTTTAATTTTTGAAGGGTCGGGGCCGCTGAACCCCGTTTAGTTTTTTACTAAATTGTTAATAACTTGCTCACTTTATATCCAATCTTCTTCGTGTTCGGAGCCCTTACTCCAGTTAGTTATTCCCTCCATTCTACTTTCCATTTAAGACGCTGGCCCTTTGGGGCCCGAGACAGCGCCCCTTGAAGTTTTTATGCAAATAATTTGTTAAAAAATGTATTTCTTTTAATCGGATCTTCAATTTTGGATTCCTTTTCAGCTCACAGGCTATCAAAGCCTGAGAGCTTACGTGCCCGCCTGTTCTGTATGCACGTACGTAACGCGATAACTATTTATAGAAATATCCGATTTGCTTCAAATTTTTTTTCTAGGTTCATTTTAATAAGGCGCTTCCCTGATAAGTTTTGGGGGTTCATTGGTTAAGGATAAAAGGGAGAAGGGGGTTAGTTTCCCCCCCCCCCTTAATTTAGATAAATGGGTTTTTCATGCAGAAATATTCGATTTGCTCCAAATTTGGTATACCGGTTTATTACGTTAAGAAGCTTCCCTGATTAGATTTGGAAGTTCATTACTTAAGTATAAAGGGGAGAAAGGGGGGTTAGACCCTCTGAATTTATATAAATGGGTTATTCATGTAGAATTGTTCGATTTGCTCCAAATTTGGTATACAGGTTTATTATGTTAAGGAGCTGCCTTGATTAGATTTGGGGGTTCATTGTTTAAGGATAAAGGGGGGCTAGTCCCGTCCTTAATTTAGATAAATGAGTTTTTCATGCAGGAATATTCGATTTGCTACAAATTTGGTATACAGGTTTATTATGATAAGAAACTTCCCTGATTACATTTGAGAGTTCATTACTTAAGTATAAAGGGGGGGGGGGCTAGCCACCCCCCTTAATTTAGATAAATGGTTTTTTTCATGTAGAATTGTTTGATTTGCTCCGAATTTGGTGTGCCGGTTTATTTTGTTAAGGAGCTGCCTTGATTAGATTTTGAGATTCATTATTTAAGTATAAAGGGAGGAAAGGATGGTATTCCCCCTCCCCTTAATTGAGATAAATGGGGTTTTCATGCAAAATTACTCGATTTGCCCCAAACTTTGTATACCAATTTATTATGTTAAGGCGCATCCCTGATTAGATTTGGAGGTTCATTAGTTAAGTATAAAGGGAGGAAAGGGGGCTAGATCCCCCCTTAATTTAGATAAATGGGTTTTTTATGCAGAGTGTTTCGATTTGCTCCAAAGTTGGTATACCGGTATATTATGTTTAGGAGCTGCCTTGATTAGATTTGGAGGTTTATTGGTTAAGTATAAAAGAGGGACGTGGCTAATCGCCCCTTAATTTACATAAATGGGTTTTCCATGCAAAATTAATCGATTTTCTTCAAATTTGTTATACCAGTTTATTTCGATATGGCGCTTTCTTCATATGATTTGGAGGTTCATTGGTTAAGTATAAAGGGGGGAAACGGGGGCTAATCCTCCTTCATTTATTTTTTGAGGGGCATTATTCTTTGAAATAAGAAAATAATGTACAATTAGTGTGAATAGCCTATGAGCTCAATGCCATCAGTTTAACTGGGCACTTTTCTTTTTATTCCATTTAGTTGTTCTCACGTTTTACATTTCTGTTTAGATCCTGGGGCCCCCTAAGGTGCCGTAGTGCCCGGTCCAGTGCCTCTTAAAGTTTTTGTGCGCCAAGCATTTGCACCCGTAATTTTATCACACTCTCAGTGCATAAATTTAAAGTTGAGTCTTGGACTCTTCTTTCCGTACCAACAACCTCATATTTTTATTGAGGCCCTAGGGCCTTTTTTAAATCATTTAACCACTTTTTAGAGCTTTCTTTAAAATGTTATTCTAACGAATAAGTCATACCTTTTGCTTAATTTTGATTAATTATAGACCTAAATCATTACGTAGTAAGCCGTTTTAGCATATTTCATTGTTCGTGCCCTGGCTCTTAACTAACAGTTGGCCCCTTTTGGGCCCCCTATTGTTAAAATTAATATTGCTAAAATTACAACAAAAATTACTGAAACCATACAAAGTGTAGGCCTTAGGCATAATTATTTTTTTTTTAATTAATTGCTAAACTTTGCAAAATGCTTTATTTTCTGTTACTATTATTTAAAGATAATCAAAAAAATAAATTTAAATGACACTCTGAGATAAATACTTACCTGCGACTACAACAAAACAATAGTTTGGCAGTATTGTTTTGACATGTTTCCCTTGCCATATCTCAGCATGTAGTCAAATCTCCATCCTGAAATTTCTTGTGCATAACTCTACAATACAATACTCTCAGAAACCAGAATTTCAGATTTTTATCACGTGCCCCACCGGAGATATCAAAGCCTCAAAACTGCGATTTTTGATATTTTTGAAAAATTTGGGATTTTTTTTAGCGAAGAGAAAGCAAGTCACAGATCTGGAACTTGGCGTGTGAGTACAAGTTCTTTCGGCCTCTTTGTAAAAAATTTATGTTATGTTGGCAGTTTCCTTGCTAGAGAAATTTCCTCTTGTAAGCGGACAAATTTTGGAAAAAAAACTGAAGCTTTATTCTTAAATTTCACCAATAAGCAGTTAGTTTCGGAAACTACTCTATTACAAAATTTTTAGCCCAATGTATTCTGTACAAATTGCTTTAATCCGCACTTGAATTGGAGAAATAAACTATGAATTATTTACAATTCCGTAAACCCTTCATGTGAGAAAATTGCTGCAGACAACCGCCGCGGCGAGCGGCCAATTTTGGTCCGCAGCCCTTTCTTCTTCTACTCTAGTCCGACCAGGGCCGGCCCAAGGGGTATGCGAAGTGGGCCAGCGCACGGGGCGCCTAGTCGCGGGGGGCGCCAACCGGCGGTAGGAGTAAAGAGCGGCGATAAATAATTTTGGATTCTACTTTTTTTTTTTTTACTTTTTCTATAACCAGGTGTGAATCATCTGTTGGGTCTAGGTATATCTGCTGAGCAGGGGACCTTCTTTGTGCTTAAAGGAGCTAAACTTTCACATGCAGTGACTTCTGTATTCTTTATTTGAGTAAAATGAAAAGAACTTATGAACATATCAGAGGAACGTAGGATGTTAGTACGCGTTCCTTAATGAAATTCCTTTAAGCTAAAGGCTCAGATTACCTTCCTTGAAACTGGAAAAGGACCACCACCTATTCAACTCTTCCGCTTAAGGAGCGCTAAATTCTTTTGACTAATTAATTTCGCCGTAGCTGAGGGGCGCCAAATTTGGGAAAGCTTTAAACCGAAATTATCTCACATATTTTGACGATAAACAAAAATTGCAGATTTTCCCCCCTTGTGTATGTCTGAATGCATTCTTTAGTAAAATATTTTATTATGTCCGAAAAATGAAGTAAGAAAAATTTCTCTAAATGTTTCTAGAGATAGCTCAAACCTATTTTGTACCTTACATGATTACGTACCTGACAAGACCCTCAAAATGATTAAATGGAGAGGAGGGGGGGGGGCACATTTGGGGAGGCTTTAAATCAAAATTATCTCACATATTTTGACAATAAACAAGAATTGTAGACCTTTTTTTTCCATTGTGTGTGGTGTGTGAATGCATTTTTTAGTAAAATACTTTATTATGTCCGAAAAATGAAGAAAGAAAAAGTTTCTCGAAACCCATTTTGTTCTTTACACGATTACGTACCTGAAAGGAGAACCCAAATGATTAAATGGAGAGGAGAGGGGGGGGTCGCCATATTCAGGGAGGCTTTAAATCGGAATTATCTCACATATTTTGAAGATAAACAAGAATTGTAGTCCTTTTTTTTTCCCTTGTGTGTGGTGTGTGAATGCATTCTTTAGTAAAATATTTTATTATATCCGAAAAATGAAGAAAGAAAAAGTTTCTCTAAACCCATTTTGTTCTTTACATGATTACGTACCTGAAAGGAGAATCCAAATGATTAAATGGAGAGAGGGAGGCGCCATATTTAGGGAGGCTTTAAATCGGAATTATCTCACATATTTTGAAGATAAACAAGAATTGTAGTCCTTTTTTCCCCTTGTGTGTGAATGCATTCTTTAGTAAAATATTTTATTATATCCGAAAAATGAAGATATAAAAAGTTTCTCTAAACCCATTTTGTTCTTTACATAATTACGCTATGTTTAGGGAAGCTTTAAATCGAAATGATCTCGCATATTTTGAAGATAAACAACAATTGTATAGACCTTTTTTTCCCTTTATGTGTGTGTGTAATCACTACTTGACCGGAATGTATGCTATCTGTTGTGCTTCAGAATCCGTGTTCATATCTTATTTATTTTAAATACAAGACTTTTTAGAGAGATTAATGACTTTTCTAATTTATAAAAAATTCTTATTATGATAAGAGAATCCTTTTCAGAATTCAACATTTTAGTGTAGTGATAACGATCAGTTTTAAACCTTAAAAAAATCGATTTTCTTGTTTTCGATATATTTTTAAATTTTTGAACCTATAAAAAGAGATTGCGTGAAAATATTCAAATTAGAACCGAATCAATTTGAAATTAATTGATAACGCAGACTTTAACACAGATTCAAATTGAATTTCAACTTTGCGTGGGTTTTTACTACTTGTACACTTTGTAAAAAAATAAGTTTTTGAAAGATAGGTAATTTATTTTCAACATATATGTATAAAATGATTATAGTAAAATTTCTACCTACTTTTTTGACTACTTAAAAGGCGTAAAATTTACTTGTCGCAATTAGAACGTGTTTTCTGCACCTTTAAAAAGCCCATTCTACCCCTCCCCCCTAAAAATACAAAAAACCAAAAAAAAAAAAAAAAACGCGTCCTTTAACTGACAAAAACATTGTTAGAGTATGTAGGTATAATTATTTTATACACACCTATATTCAAAAGAAATTATCTATCTGAAAAGAAAACTATTATTATTATTATTATTTTCAATGTATACAAGTAGCAAAAACACAGTTTTGTGGAAAGTATACCCAGAGTTATCAATCGGAGTCTGTGTTAAAGTACTCATTTTTAATTTCAAATTGATCCGTTTGTAATTCGAATATTCTTTTGCGGTTTTTGTTTTTCTTGACCCAGAATCATGTAATTTTTTAAAGAGTATAAAAAAAACAATAAA
Organism: Maratus speciosus; assembly: GCA_963932465.1. Lineage (NCBI taxonomy): Eukaryota > Metazoa > Arthropoda > Arachnida > Araneae > Salticidae > Maratus > Maratus speciosus. Next base: position 406,433,865 of record OZ010796.1, read on the forward strand.
TCCTCTTTTTTAAAGATTTTAAAACTCACGACTCAACAAATACAAAATTAATATATGCTTTCTTGAAAGTAAATAACAAGACAGGGTTACAGATTTCATCTTACATAATTGCTACTTATTAGTACTACTCTGTTGAGTATATTCCAAATAATAAACATAACTATTCTAATAAAATTTCTTCTTTCAATAAATTAATTATTGTTATTTTTGTCCTATACCATGGCATAATGAATGGCGTTTAATTCTACAATGTTACATATTGAGATTGATATTTAATGTAAAATTCAGACCTCAAAGATATGATTAAATATGGATACGTTTATTTATTTTATAGTCTTTTAAATAATTTCTTAAATAATTAAGAATAGCATGTGTAAAAGTTTATGAACGAATAATTTACGAGTATTTTAAAAATTGTGTGAAAAAAAGGCCAAATATTTTTAACAGATATGGTGTGTGTGTGTGGGGGGGGGGGGGCGCCCAAGAGAATGCTCGCACGGGCGCCAAAATTGTCTTGGCCCGGCCCTGAGTCCGACTCATTTGCGGAAGCAAGATTCGTCGGATCCCAGCCACGTCCCGAGTGAAAGACACTCTAACGAAAGCAAGGTAAAAAAAAAAAAAAAAAAAAAAAAAAAAATCAAAAATCAATTCCTTAAAAATGGTCCGATTCACTAGCTTTTTTTCTAACAATTTCTTGAGGCCTCTAGCTATTATATGAGCGACAAAAAATTTCTTACACTTCAGCTGCCATCAATTTTGAATATTAATCGCCTTCTTATGCCCTTGATACATCTTCTTTAAAAATGATTTAAAATTGCTTGCAATTTTTTAACATAGTTCTAGCGCCCTCCGTTTATTAAAAAAATTCTAAAAAATATTTTTATAAGCAACTACATGTCAGGTAAATCCCTGGCCCCTTCCAGCGCGGTACAGTTCCCCTTTAACTTTTTGCACCACAAATTATTAAAAAATTGCCCCCTCTCTCCCTTTATTATCCCGTTTCTAGATTCCAGTTAAAATCCTGGGGCACCCTAGCGTCCTATAAGACCCTATCCGGAGACCCTTGATCTTTTTGTGTGGCATGTATTTTTTACCACTAGTTTTCTTGTATTCTGAGTTGTGAACAGGAAGGGGAAAAATAAATAGCGCAAAGAAAATAGTTTATTTAAATATATTATTGTGAATTAATGTTGGAGGGAACTTAAAGTAACAAAAGCTTTAGTGTTAAACTTCGGAAGTTTCGATTGTTTTCTTAAAAATTTCTTTAGAAAGAAATTAAAAGCTTAAAATATAGCATGAATTCTCCGATTTAGTTAGAAGAAAATAAAAAGAGAACTTCAAAAGAATTATATATGTATATATGATTTATTATTTAATCAAGACTAATTTAATTAAATTATTAATTTTTATATTATTAAATTTTCTTTTTTTTATGGCAATTATTGCATTTTGAAAACATAATTTTTATATGGCAGTTCTTAGTAAACATCTCGATCCTGGCAAGATACACTTAGCATCTATGCAGTGTAGTGCCCGGTACAGGAACAATAATTGGGTTGTTCCTGGATCGTCATCCAGCGACCATTTATACTCTCCCCCTCGTCCTTTATTTTTTTCGTAAGATTTATGCTGCTCGGTGCAAGACATGTCCATACGCTTTTCAGACACAAATTATCTCAGATCCTAATTATTCAAGTTTTTGTAAAGCATTTAATGTGATTTATAGTATAAAGTGCAACTTATGTAATATGAAATATATTGGTGAAACATCAGGTCCAATTCATAAACGTATCAATCATCATCGTTCAGACTCTAATAATAACAAAGCAAAAAATATACAATCTACAGCTGAAATTCAACATTTTCATAAACATCAATTTAAAAATACGACAATTGAAATCCTTCAAATTCTCTAAAAAATAAAACAGAACGTCTTTATATGGAATCATCATTTATGAAATATTACAACACAATTTATCCTTATGGACTTAACAGTGAAGTATTTAACAGACCTGTCAAAGTCTTCACATCTATAAATAACAATATTGATTATTCTCCAATTTATCCTACTCTTAAACATAATTTAAATGGTAAAACAACACGTAATAAACGAGGAAAGGGTTCATCATCAGTTGTAGTTTCCAAAAAATTTATCACTAAACATATAAATGATCTTCAAAGAAAATATTTAGAGAATTATAACTGGATGTTAATTCGAAAACACATCTTTGCTATTAAAAAGAAACAGATTGTACAACATATAAATGTATTTCTAAGTAAATCTTTCTCTAAACATTTCTCTGATATTTATTTTGACCTCATTATGACTAGGGTTAATCTTTTAAATATTAATTTACAAAAAAAACATAAAATTCAAAACATGAATACTCAAATGATAATTACTTTTTCAAATCACATATTTAATAAAATTAATATCAATTCTATAATTAATGATAAAAATTGTTTTTTTTCCTATTAATAATCTTCATATCTCAAAAACCTTTAAATATCCTAATACAATTGGTAGAAAGATTTTTAACTACAATACATTTTCAAAAAATACATCTGCTGCAAGTAATTTTCCGTGTAAATGCAATGACCCCACTCTAAAAAAATACATAAGCAATGATCATGGACATATAATCACTGGAAATCTTGATACTGTTAATGATTTTAAATTGAAACACCTAATGGGTTATGGTACTAAATATAGACTTCCATCTAAATTTAATGTTAAATCTATTATCAAACAGTTTACACATGATATTGATATTTTTATTTATAAAATTTCTATCTCTTATAATAAGCCTATTGAATATTTTAATCAGTGGAAAATATTAGTAATTGAAAAATTAACTATGGCTTTAAAAAATAATATTGCTGATTTGGTTTCTATTAATACACAGCATATTTTCCAACAAATTACTAAATTACAAAAAAACTAAGTTATTACATATGTAGACAAATCTCCTAATAATTATGCTATTATTTGTAAATCTTATTATCACCAACTTCTTACAAATTGTATTTCTTCTAATAAGTCATTTCAAAAAACTAATGAAAATGTAATTGTAAATAATCGTAAAATTCGAAGTTATTATAAACTATTAAATATTTTATCTACTAACTTTAATTATCCATATTTAGTTCTTATTCCCAAATTTCATAAAACTCCAATTAAATTTAGGGCTGTAACTATTGGTTGCAATACATATAATAATAAAGCCAATAAACTTCTCTTAAAAATTCTTAATCAATTATATGTACTTACTACAAACAATGATAATACACATTGTATAAAAAATAGCTATCAACTTGTCAATATTTTAAAAAATCTTCATTGTATATATAATATAACGACATATGACTTCAAAGATCTTTTTAATAATATAGACCTATTAGATTTACATAAAATTATAAATGCATTATTTAAAAAGCATTATAAAAAACTGGAATTACCATCTAATATTGATATTGCATATTTTAAATCTTTAACAAACTTCATTATCTATAATAATTATATCTTGCAAGATAACACTTTATATTTACAGCATGTCGGTATACCACAAGGCGGTTGTACATCCAGTTTACTCTCAGACTTATACTTATATCATTATGAATGTAATTTTACTAATAATAATCTACATTTATATCGTTATATTGATGACATAATTTTAATTGATACTGATCATTCTGCAATTACTCAATTTCCAGTAGATTATCCCACTAATTTAGAATTAACGGAAAACCTTTTATCTAATAATACAATTAACTTCTTAGATCTTAAAATTACAATAAAAGACAACAAAACAATCACAGATTTATATGACAAACGTAAAGAATTTAAATTCAAAGTTAATACATTTACAAATTTTAAATCTTGTCTACATCATTCTGTATTTCGAAATATAATACTTAATCATTTATATAGAATAAAATGTTTATGTTCTTCTCCTCTAATTAACAATAATATTAAAAAACTAATTTATGATGCATTAAATCATGGTTTTCCAAAAAATTCATATATTCATTAATATACAATTAGTATTTTTCTTACATGATCTTTTAAAACAAATTAACACATGCGTAAACAAAATTCCAAAAAAATTATAAAATAAAAAAATATCTATAAAAAATTAAAAATTGCAAAATAATATAAAAAAATTATTATAGGTTGGATGGGTTAGTAGATGTTAGAGTACGGAGGAGGGTGGTGTTGTCTGGATAATACGCAATGGTTAATTTATAAAAAAAAAATTGGGGGCTTTTGTATTATTACTATATTTTTGATACGTATTTTATAAGGATGTTGATTTGATATTTTATATGTAATTGGTGAATTTCATTAATAATTAGCTTAATTATTGTTTAATCTTATTTACAATCATTTGTTATAAATTTTAATTTAATAAGGACAATATCATATTAATTACTAATAGTATGCTATTTTTATAGTGATTAATATACATATAAGTATATTTAATATAAATAAAGTTATACTGTATGTATTAAAATTGGGTAATTATTTTTATTATTATTCCTCTATTCTTATTAATATTTTAATATTTATCTATTTTCACTTTGTGTTATAAAATTTACTATCGGTTTAATGTTTTTGAATGTCCCACATTCATACTTTTAGGATTTTTATGGATGTATGAAAATAATCCACACACTATATTTGTGCTTTTTAGGTAATCGGAATTTAAGTATCTGTTTACCTTCTTTATACTCCCATATGTTTTTTATTTCCTGTTCATTTTATAATTATCTTATATATAATAGTTTTTATTAAAGATTTTTATATTTTTAATAATTATTTATATTAATTATTAATGAATTTATTTTGTTTTATAGCATATAGTTATATGCTATATATTATCGATGTTCTGGAATTATTTAAATTCTTAGTGTAGTTTAAATAAGTTAGCTAATAGAATATTTTGAATGCTTTTTAAATTTTATTAACAATAGTTTTTTTTAAAAAATACATTGTGTGGTTTATATTCGGTTTATAATTATCTATATATAAGGATTTGTTTGGTTTTGCTGTTAATAAAACAATTGTTACATTCAAATGCTTACAACTGTTTATCTTGTGACAATTGAATCATAAAAGTAATACTAGACGGCAGCACCAAAATTTGTATTTTTTCGATAAGTTCTAAATTTTACATTTTCCAGCTACATTTCAGTTATAATTTACTACACCAGGGGGAATTTTTAGCTAAATGTTGACGATATTGTTAAACAGTTTTTAATTAATTTAATAGTGCATTTTAAATATGTAATTACTTTCTATTTATTTTATTTTATATTATATTAAAAGTTGTTTAACATTTATTTCAAAATGTATTAACTGCATCCTATGGTATCAATTACTGTGATTTCTTAACTGTTTTATTCACCTTAATCTTTACGATATTTTGGGTGCCATGTGCGCGCGGATTTATTCTAAAATATTGAAATATTAATCGATATGGTGTTTATTATTTCTATTTTATATCCTATAAATATTTAAATAGGTTTTATTGATTTTTCCATTTCATATTATTTGTTTCTATTCTGTTTTCATTTTTAATCAATTCACTTGATTTTAATGGTTGTTTGGGCACAGGGGAAAATAACTTTTAGCTTTAGCTTATTTTTCTCCCAGAAAACAGCCATTTTGCTTATATCATTGAATTCTGTGCCCTTGACAACGTAATTCAATATATAAGCATTTCCATTATTTGTCGGTGTCCACTTTCTTATTTTTCTTCCATAATAATTCTTATAATAAATTTAAAAAAAAAATTTATACTTACAGCTTTAATTCATAATATTACGGTTTTTGATGGTGGTAGGTTATGTTTAATTAATGGTTATATATATATATATATATATATATATATATACCCGATATATGTATATACCGGGTGAGGCAAAAGTTCGTTAAAAATTTAAAAACTCATAAAAGAGGAAGAAATTATGATAAAGAAGTGCGGTTTGCAAGAAAGGGCCCACAAGGTAGTCGGATTTTTTTAGCAGCAAAGAAAAAAAAAGTTAAAAATCACAGGTAGAGGGCGCTGACGACCCGAAACCCAATGTACAATACAACAGTTGTGTCGTAGAATGTTCTAGAGGTCATGTTGATCATTTGTTATTGCAATAACAAATGAATGGAGCGTACTGGTGTCCGGTTCATTGTGTTTTGGATCATCAGCGCCCTCTACATGTGATTTCTTAACTTTTTTTTTTCCTTTTTTGCTGCTAAAAAAATTTGACTACCTTGTGAACCCTTTTTTTGCAAACCGCATTCCTTTATCATAATTTCTTCCTTTGTTATGAGTTTTTAAAGTTGTAACGAACTTATAACGAACATTCTATATATTCAGGGTTCCTACGGATCCTTGAATAACCAGACTAAGAAATTCTTCCATACCATTATTTGCTTGTGGAAAATCTCTCCTTAAATAATGCAAAATTTCGTCCGTTTAAACTAGATTTATTTTTCTATAAAAAAAAAAATAAATAAATAAAAAATAAAACTACTGATATTTGGCCTGAAAAAAACGGTACCCGTACGAACCCTGATATTATGTTACGAGTTGATTAATTTCTTACATTAAAATATTTAATCTTCAAATACATGCTTGAAAAACTTTCCTCTTTTTTATTGCACGTTTTTCTAAGTTGTCTTTGTAACTTTTTTTTATTAGTGCAAAAACCTGCAGGAATATTTTTTGGACCGTCCTTAAATAGAAATTACAAATTCCGATGCTAAAAAAATAACAAGTTTTTAGACCTGCGATAAATATATCGCTGATCTGAAACTAAAATCGATGAATTGTACATATTTTAACACAGTGTTATTCTAAGTCATAAAAAAATAAAAGAAAAATGATTTTATTTGCTAAAATATCGCTTTTTATAAATTAATTTATTTAGAAATAGGTAAGACTGCTAAGCAAATTTTAGAAGGAAAGTGACTCAATTTTTTCCCATAGAAAAATGGCTTATAAGTAAAAATCCTATAATAATTAAATGAAACCTAAAAATTTGTGATTCATATAATCTTTATCTAAGTTTAAAAAGAATAAAAAGGCAAATACCCAGTTAAACTGATGGCATTGAGCTCACAGGCTATTCAAACTAATTGTATATTATACTCTTATTTCAAAGAATAATGCCCCTCGAAAAATAAAAGAAGGGATTAGTCTCCGTTGCCCCCCTTTATTCTTAACCAAAGAACCTCCAAATCTAATCAGGGAAGCTCATTAACATAATAAACTGGTATACCAAATTTGAAGCAAATCAGATAATTCTGCATGAAAAAACCATTTCGCTAAATTAAGGGGTGGTATTAGCTCACCCATTTCTCCCTTTATGCTGAACTAACGAACATTCAAATCTAATCAGGAAAGCTCCTTATCCGAATGAACCTAGAAAAAAAAGTTAAACTAAATTAGATAATTCTGCATGAAAATCCATTTATCTAAATTAAGGTGAGGGGTAATTGCCCCGCTTTCCCCCTTTTATACTTAACCAATTGACCTCCAAATCAAATGAAGAAAGCCATATCGGAATAAACTGGTATATCAAATTTGAAGCAAATCGAATAATTCTGTATGAAAAACCCGTTTATCTAAATTAAGGGGGGTAGCCCCCCTTTCCTCCCTTTATACTTAACTAATGAACCTCCAAATCTAATGAGGAAAGCTCCTTAACATAATAAACCGGTACACGAAATTTGGAGCAAATCGAATAACTCTGCATGGAAAATCCATTTATCAAAATGAAGGGGGGGGGGCTAGTCTCCCCTTTTCTCGATTTATACTTAATTAATGAACCTCCAAATCTAATCAAGCCATCTCCTTAACATAATAAACCGGTATACCAAATTTGGAGCTAATCGAATAATTCTGCATGAAAAACGCATTTACCTTAATTAAGGAGGGTAACCCCCTTTCCCCCCTTTATACATAATAATGATCTTCCATATCTAATCAGGGAAGCTGCTTAACATAATTAACTGGTATACCAAATTTATAGTAAATCGCATATTTCTGCATGAAAAACCCATTTATCTAAATTAAGGGGGGGGGGGGGGTAGCCCCTCTTTTCTCCCTTTATATGTAACTAATGATCCTCCAAATCTAATCAAGACAGCTCCTTAACATAATAAATCGGTATACCAAATTTGGAGCAAATGGAATAATTCTACATGAAAAACCCATTTATTTAAATTAAGGTGGAGGATAGTCCCACTTTCTCCCCTTTATACTTAAGTAATGAGCTTCCAAATCTAATCAGGGAATCTCCTTAACATAATAAACCGTTATACCAAATACAAAGCAAATCGAATATTTCTGCATGAAAAATCCATTTATCTAAATTAAGGGGGGAGGGACTAGTCCCCCTTTTCCCCTTTATCCTTAACCAATGAACCCTAAAAACTAATCAGGGAGTTGCCTTATCAGAATGAACCTAGAAAAAAAATTGAAGCAAATCGGATATTTCTATCAAGAATTATCGCGTTACGTACTTACGTACGTACATACAGATCCGGCGGGCACATAAGCTCTCAGGCTTTGATAGCCTGTGAGCTAAAAAGCTATGCTTAGGGCTCGCAGCGTTCCGAAATTTTTCTTCATTTCCTACCACTATTTCAAATCAAAACTCTTCCTGGTAGATTCCTTCAATATCTGCAATAGAGCCTACAATAAATATTACTGTTTTAAAATAGTGGTATAAAATTGAGAAAATTTTAGGAACGCTGCGAGCCCAATGCTAAAAAGTAAAAGGAAGGAAAAAAGTGTGTTAGGCGTTATGTATGTCAGCCGATTATCTATACCAGAGATATAGGCCAGGTTGAGAGAGAGGGGGGGGGGGGGGTTGCCTCCGTGGGGGTCTTTCTAAAGGAACCTAACCCGCACTTACGCAAGAATATTCAATGTTCGAAGAAAACCAAGGAAAACTTTGAACGATTAGGCCGACGTGCGCGATTGGATTCGAACCCAGCACCTCCCATTTCGCAGCTTTTGAGAACAGAACCCTTCGGGCACTGGTGGGACAATGAAAGAAAAGGAAATTAAATGCAAAATATTATAAACACTTTCAGATCTTGCTGTAGTGCATAATTAAACAGTGTAAATCAATCAATTACACTTAAAAATTCAAAAAACCCGACTGCGTAAAAAGCGAACTAATTAATTATTTCTCATCAATGTGAAATTTTACTTACATATTTTTTTTTATTTCTTCGTATTGATAACTTTTAAGTTGTGTTTAATTGTTAGTTCCTACCTATAATACTGTTTTGATGAGGCCTATAGATGTCTGTGATGGTTAGAGTTGCAGTAAAGCTAGATATTCTAACCTACACAAGTTCCAGGTTGTATAATATTTAAATGGAGCTTCTGACTGTAAAATTGTCAATGAAACATTTTGAAAGACCTATCCAATGATATGCCACTCAACAGGGTGCGTAATTTTTTTTTTTCGTCTTTACCGCCATTTTGTATTTTACGGCCGTCCTTTTGATTTTATAAAAACAAACATAGCCTGTAACCATTGAACTGTTAAGACGAATCGATAGAGACCTCATTCATTAAAATCCATCCAGCCGTTGAGATATTTCGAGGGTACAAAGAAATCCTCATACTCAGATACGCGTGAAACACATAACCCTTCTTTTCAGTCGGTAATAGAACTAAATGGCATTGCTTTTAAAATTGTTTTTCAGATTTGGGCCCACAAACTTACTGGTCCAGTGTCGTAGCCAATGTCTTAATTTGACACTTAGGAAAGAAAAGAAAATGAAACATCAAAGTGCTGAAACACATATAAACGCGTTCTGAAAAAAAGTTGAATTTGAACTTGGTAAATTCGCTCTCAAAACATTTAAAATAAATATATCTATCTAAAAATATATCAAAATTAGCGTTAACAGTTTTCCTTTCACAGTATTTTAAATTCATGCATAGCCTGTACAAATTATATAAATGTACATTTTTTGAGTGAATGTTTCACCAAACACATAATGTAAGAAAAGTAGTGTAATCATGATTTCTATGTGAATAAATACGATAACTGCCAAACAGTACGTTTGCGGACATAAAATCTGAAAAAAATTTGTACAAATTATTTCTTATGTTGTATTCTTTTAAGGTTGATTTAAAATTTTCCTTTCAATTATTCCCTGCTCAACAACTTAAATTCTTTTGGGCACATACACAATCTTATTTTAATTAGCATTTGATACATATTAACATTCAGAAGCTTAAGAATCTGATAGCGTTTTTAATTTTATTATAAATTTAATACATCTTGATGTTTATGACGGCCAGTTACCTACACGACGGATATGGGAGCGAAGAAGTCGGGTGCCCTCTGTGAGTGTCTTTCTAAGGGAACCTAATCCGTATTTACGAAAGGAAAACAAAGGTCGGAAGAAAACCATGGAAAACTCCGAACGATTAGGCCGACAGGCGCAATTGAGTTCGAACCCAGTATCTCCCGTCTACCAGCTTTGACAGCAGAGCCCCACAGCCACTGGTGGGGTTTAATACATCTTGAATTATAGCTAATTGCTAATCAACAAAATTTAGAAATTAGAAGTTATTTAATAGTTAGAAATGTAAGTATTGCCTATGGAAATAAAAAACACGAAGTTACCAAAACATTCAAGTGTACGTTAAATCCAAAGACTGGTGAAAGTAAAAGTAATTAAATAAAAGTCCTTCCGGCCAGTGCCGGGAGGAAGAGGTAGCTTTCATATTCCTTATTTTTAAAAAGCAAGCTTATATTATTCAAACACACGAAGCTCAATTAAGTGGAAACCGAATGAAGGAGATTCAATACTAATTTTTATCAATACTAAATCATTATGAATGAGAATTTCGCGAAATTAGTCAGCTTTATCCAAGCTGCTTTTATTTAAAGTAACTTATATTTGGCTGCCAAATTCGGCGATTTCTAAAAGTGCCTGCCATTTTAAGACAACATGGTGGATGAGGCTAACCAGTGAACTTGGTCGAGACCTTAGTAATTGCTGTGCACATGCTCACTCACATAGGAATCGGTTGATATATACAAGTTCTCTCGCAGGCTAAAAGTCAGATTTTTCAAAATGTCACCCAGATTAGAAATTCAAACTGCTATATCTGAGCCATTTTCTAAGATAAAGACAAAACGAAAAATGCTCCGGAATCCTTATATCATGGTCAAATACTTAAGAAAGAAACCTTTTTCAATTTCTAATTCTTTTGCACCTTACTTTAAATATAATTTTTTACTTAATTTAATGGCCTCCATTTCGAAACAAGATGGCTGATGAAGCTGGCCAGCGAACTTGGTCGAGACATTACGATATACTATCCACATGCCTTCTTACATCGAAATAGGTTAATGAATACGCGTGTGATCACGTGACAAATATCAGATCGTTTCAAAATGTCAGCCATGCTAGAAATTCAAAGTGCTGTAATTCAACCATTTTTTTAAGATATATACGAAACAAAAACTGCTGCGGAATCTTTGTATCAAGGTCAAACACATAAAAAAAAAATCTTTTTCATTTTTCAGTTTTTGGATAACTCATTTAAAATTTAAAATTTAATTTTTTTTTAAATGGCAGCCCTTTTGAAACAAGATGGCGAATGAAGCTGACCAACGAACTCGGTCGAGACATTGGTATGTACTATGTACACACCAAGTTACATCCAAATCGGCTCATAAATACGCCTGTTATCGCGTGACAAAAATCAGGTTGTTTCAAAATGTCAGCCACAATAGAAATTCAAAATGCTATAACTCAGCCATTTTTTTAGATATAGAAGAAACAAAAACTGTTCCGGAATCTTTGTATTAAGGTCAAACACATACAAAAAAATCTTTTTCATTTTCCAATTTTTTTGGTACCTCATTTTAAATTTTAAATTAAAAAAAAAATTTTAAATGGCCGCCATTTTGAAACAAGATGGCGGATGAAGCTGGCGAACGAACTCGATCGAGAAATTGGTACGTATTATGTATACACCAAGGTACATCCAAATCGGTTCATAAATACGCCTGTTATCGCGTGACAAAAATCAGGTCGTTTCAAAATGTCAGTGCCGCTAGAAATTCAAAGTGCTATAAATCAGCCATTTTTTAAGATATAGACGAAACAAAAACTGCTCCAGAATCTTTGTATCAACGTCAAACACATATAAAAAAATATTTTTCAATTTTCAATTTTTTGGTACCACATTTCAAATTTAAATTAAAAAAAAAAATTAAATGGCCGCCATTTTGAAACAAGATGGCGGATGAAGCTGGCCAACGAACTCGGTCGAGACATTGGTACGTATTATGTATACACCAAGGTACATCCAAATCAGTTCATAAATACGCCTGTTATCGTGTGACAAAAATCAGGTCGTTTCAAGATATCAGTCAAGCTGGAAATTCAAAGGGCTATAAATCAGCCATTTTTTAAGATATAGACGAAACAAAAACTGCTCCAGAATCTTTGTATCAACGTCAAACACATATAAAAAAAATATTTTTCAATTTTCAATTTTTTGGTACCACATTTCAAATTTAAATTTAAAAAAAAAAATTTAAATGGCCGCCATTTTGAAACAAGATGGCGGATGAAGCTGGCCAACGAACTAGGTCGAGACATTGGTACGTATTATGTATACACCAAGGTACATCCAAATCAGTTCATAAATACGCCTGTTATCGTGTGACAAAAATCAGGTCGTTTCAAGATATCAGTCAAGCTGGAAATTCAAAGGGCTATAACTCAGCCATTTTTTAAGATATAGACAAAACAAAAAATGCTCCGGAATCTTTGTATCAAGGTCAAACACATAAGAAAAAAATATTTTTCAATTTTAAATTTTTTGGTACCACATTTCAAATTTTAATTTTTTTTAATTTTTTTAAATGACCGCCATTTTGAAACAAGATGGCGGATGAAGCTGGCCAACGAACTCGGTCGAGATATTTGTATGTACTATGTACACACCGAGTTTCATCCAAATCGGTTCATAAATACGAGAGTTACAGTATGACAAAGATCAGATATATATATATATATATATATATGGATATATATATATATATATATATATATATATATATATATATATCAACTTTTGAACGGAGGGTGGTTTCGGGGTCTGGGGGTCATGATCGATGAAAATATACCAAAATTTTTTGAAATCGCTTTCCTCCGAACGGCTGCAATAGGTAGCTTTTTGTAATGAAAGCTACCTAAAAGTTATTAAATGTAAAATATGTTTCTAAAATGTTTTACGAGAAACTGTTTTGGAAAAAAAAAAACATTTGTTTCCGAATCGAGCATTTTATAAAGAATATTTTTTTACAAATTAACACTAGACTTAAAAATTTGATGAAAAAAAAAATCAAAACGAATAAGAGTTTATTCTTTAATACTCCAGGATGCCGAATTCTGAAGTTATAAAAAGAGTAACAGCATTAACTCCTCAATATTAAAGTTGTAAAAAATAATAATAAATCTAGCGAAATTACTGGGAAAAGCGAATAGTTTGTTTACTTTATCTCGGCGCAAGGAAAATGGTGACATAAGCATAAAGCACGTGATTAGAGTTACGGAGCGAACTATGTGTGGCTTCTATGTTCGATTCATATGAGCATCCATGTTTTTGTTCAAATTTACTCTTTTTATTATTATTTGTTTGTTTATTTACTGTTGAAATTTGTCAGAGAAAGTATATTGTATCTATTTGATTTTTTATAGTAAAAAAGTTTTTGTCCCTAATTTATTCAGTAAAGTAATAAATATTATCTAGTAGGAAGCATTATAAATATTATTAAGAATAATACTTTGTAATTGCTACACTTTTTGAATATGTTTTTACTTTTTTATAAGAAACTTTCTATTTATGCTTGACAAATAAATCTATTAAATGAAAAGCCGAGTAACTGCGTTAGTTCATCGCCTCTTATTCGCTCCAAGCGAACACCATTTTATTTTTACCTTTGTAAGTCACTTTTACAACTTTACCCGGTGAACAGTTTCGCTGGTAAGCAGGGATTTACATTACAACTATAGAGCTTTCCTTTCATTAACCCTTTAAGACCCAACCCGCACGATCGTGCGGGTTAGACATTCATTTAATTGTTTGCGTCTGAGTCGTTTATAATAAAAACTCGAATCGAATGATCGTTCTGGTTTGCAGATAGAGTAAAGTATCATTTTTTAACAACAGGTTGCGGTTACAGTCCATGTTTTACATTCTACGGCACGGGCATGACTAGCTTTACATATACACCAGGTCTTAAAGTGTTAAGCTAGATGTTCTTTGTTAGGGCTGTCTTGAAAATGATTTGAATATTTCTGGAAAATGTCTTTATGTATCTGACACAAATTTTGTGTGCGCTTTATCTTAAGAACAAAAGTACACTAGACCAAAAATGCAGCTGATTAGGTTTGGATGTAAATCACTCAAATGTAACAAGACTTTTCTCCTGCACTGTAAAAAAAAAAATTGTAAGGTTACTAAGAATTGTGTAGGAAACTGGGATGCCAAGAACTTTTTATGTAATCACAACATAAGATAATCATGTAAAATTACAGAAGTTTCTTCAGTAACTGTTACTAAATATTGCTTAGTAAACGTACTAGTGATTTTTTAGGGAGTTTCCCCAAAAAATTCTTGTAAATTTACTAAATATTGTTTAGTGAGGTTACTAATGCTTGTTTAGGGAGTTTACTAAATAAGTTTTAGTAAATTTATCGGTGAATATGTTGTAAACGTACTATCCATTTTTAGGGCGTTTTCTAAAAATTTTTTTTTGTAAATTTACTACATATTGTTCTGTAAATTTCTAACGGATTTTCAAGGGAGTTTCTCTAATTAGTTTTTGTAAATTTACTAAATATTTCTTGGTAAACTTACTAGCGATTTTTTAGGGAGTTTGCTAAAGAATTTGTGGTAATTTTTCCAAAGATAGTTTAGTAAACGTACTAAGGATTTTTTAGAGAGTTTTCCAAAGAATTCCTTGTAAGTTTACTAAATATTGTTCAGTAAACTTACTAACGATTTTTTAGGGAGTTTACTAAAGACTTTTTCGTAAATTTACTTAGGATTATGTAGTCAAAATACTAACGATTTTTTTAGGTAGTTTCCTAAAGAATACTTTGTGAATTTTCTAATGATTTTTAGTACACTTACAAAGGAATTTTTAGTACATTGACTATGAAATTTCTTTGTAAATTTGCGAAGGATTTCATAGTACATTTACTATGAATTTTTTTAGTATTGCACCCAAAACTTTACATATACTTTAGCAAAAAATGTTTAGTAACTTTATTAAAGTACCGTCAGAAAAATTACCAATGATTTTTTAATGTTGTATCTAAAACAGTTTTTGTATTCTTGCCAGAAAGTTTTTTGTAACCGTGCAAGAGATTTGCAGTAAAGTCAAAATTCTTCGATCAAAATAAGTAATATGGCCTGACGTGTTTTTCAGTAATACCACAGCAATTGTCAGAAATATTTGTATGTTATGCATTAAAAAACTGACTGAAGCTTCACTGTAGATATTCAAATAGGTACAAAATCATTTCCATATTAAATTAGCATTATAACAACAGCAGTAAATAAGCAGATAAGCAGAATCAGATCTTACGGTTATTAGTTAAATTAAAAAAGTGAATAGAAACAATAATGAATGTAAAGTATCATTACTAAATTTATAAAGTATGCCTAAATTTTTTTTAAAAAATGTTATCGATACACTGTTAAAAATAAAGTGTGATGTTTCACCAAGAAAATGGTGAAAAGCCACTGAAATTGAGCTGAAACCAAGATATTGGCGATAAGTTTTACCAGTTTATTGGTGCTTTCTCAAATCCCATTATATTAATGAAATGTTAAACAATGATTCAGGTGTTTTATAAATCCAATTTTCTGATAAAAGGTTTAACCATAAATCAGGTTTTTCTTTTTAAATCCAATTTTCTGGTAACAGTTTGAACCATAATTTAGTTTTTTTTAATCAATTTTTCTGGTAAAAGTTTGGACCACGAATCAGGATTGTTTTTAAATCCAATTTTCTGATGAAAGGTTAAATCATAATTCAAGGTTTTCTCTATTCCAATTTTTTGCTAAAAGTTTGAATCACAATTCAGGATTTTCTCTCATCTTTATGTGGAATAATTACACCGGATTGTAACTTTTTCCCCCCTCACTTTGGTTTTAAATTTACCATTTTATGGTGTAATAAACCAAATTTCAGATTATGCGAGATTATCTTGCAGTAGGAAAGCTTACTTTTTTTTTTTGTTTTCATTAAACCGAAAATTATTTAAGTTTTAATTATTGAGTCTATTGTGTTTGAAATATATTTAAAAAACAAATGTAAACCAATTTGATCTAATTTCACAAAATAATTGCATTTTTTTCACCACAAATATTACCATTCTGTCCTTTTACATTTTTGAATATTTCTTCGCACTCAGTTACACTTATAGTCCATTTACTGTTTGCTTATTCACAAAGAAAATATTTTTTAAAAAAAATTCTTTAGATTTAAATACATACCTGTTTAAATACATACCTGTTTTTATTACTGTTTTAATTTAAACAATGGCTGAATAAATTTCTTCAACCAATATTAATTTTTGCACGAGTTTGAAAAGGTTTTTTGCATAATGCACTTAGCTGCTACTTTCATGATCTGTTTTTTTTCTTTAATTGTTGTGAATCTACAGATGCTGAAATTTTCATATTATACAGTTTTCAAATTTTTACCTTCTTTTCACAAAACAAAAAATAAAATAGAAATATTTTTAAAATTTATATTGCAACACAGCTCAATTATGCAAAATTAATTGAATATAAAACAACAACAAAAAATGTTTAGTATTTTTTCTGTTTAACATTCAATAATGAATATAACACATTTGAATAAATAAAGCACAAACATAACGAATACATAATCAAAGTATAATGTGAATACTGAAATAATCAGCATTAAAAAGGCAGCTATAAGTAGCAGAATCCATTTAACCTCTAATATCAGCTAATACAAAATATTACTTTTAACTTTAAAACTTTTTTTAAATACACAATGTATTTCTATTGTATATTAAATACTTACTTTGAAGGGTTAATTTAATAACAGCAGTGTCGCCACCAAGCGACTAATTATTCTTACATATATAAGTATTTTTTCAGTATTCCTAAACGATTATCTATGACGACGATTTATTTATTTTTTAACAGTACTCGTAAAAAAGGAAAATATTAATCAGCAGCAGCCTTGCAATAGCTGAAAAAGAAATGGTTACAGACACTATTAAATAGCAGCACATTTAAGTTGGTTTGCGGTATGCCGCTCCATTTATTGAAAATACAAATTATATAATCATTAAATTATATGTATAGTATGTCAGACTAATATTTACTGTAATATAATATTTTACATAGAGTTTCTCTCGGACAGTTTTAGGAGGGTGCTGCACCCTCTCTGACTATTCAGGTCATCAAATATAAAGAATTCTTGAAGCTTAGTATGTTCTGAATCAGGATTTCAAGTCAGGAATAGATCCAAGCATCAGGTTAATTTATCCACCTATTTTAAATGAAAAAGTAAATATTTTAAGACATAAAATATTTCTTGTGCAGACATAACAATAATCAAATTTCACACAGGGGAATTAATCAAAAAATTTAACAGTATATCAATTCAAATCTCTTTTACAAGGAAATCTTCAGCATTTAAAAAATCAATCAGTGTTTGAAATCATTGGTGGTCCGCTGGTCCGAGAACACCAAAAATTCATTCGGACCACTAATTTGAAAATTTTAGTGGTCAGCAGAAACAGTAACTCCCCCCTCCCCTCTCTTACAGGGTCACAGGTAATCTTAAATTTTCCCGTCTCAGAGAAAACGGCAACCAAACACAAATCACAGAATTTTATTTATTTAAAAAAATAAATAAAACTGCATTAAACCTTAGTTAATTGAAATATTGGAATTAAAATATCTAAATTAATAAATTTATAGTTTTTCTTTATATGCTGTTTATTTAATTTTTAGTTATAATTTTATATTTTATTAGGCTAAAAATTTTGGATAACTGCAAAGAAAGTTTGTAAGAAAAAGCTACAAAATTCTCCATTTGTTAGGTAGAAGGAAAATATTGTGAAATTCTTAAATCAAATGTGGAAAAATATTGCAAAAAGCGTCAGTTGGTTGAGGGAAAAAAATCGTCAATCAATCGTGATTAACAAAAACTAATGCTTGCCATTTGGCTGCAATAGGGTGTTAACGATTTTAATCAACGATTAAATCATGATTTTAATCAACTGATTTTTTTTTAGAAAATTTGTGATTTTCATCAATGATTTTTTATGGTCTGTAGGAAAAAGTCATTTGTAGTATATTGAAATGTTACACTATTTCAAACATATAGAAATTGATACACATCACTGAAATGTACTAAAAGATGCTTACTATAGAACATGATGAGCATAGCATTAATTTAATCGCTTATTTATGGGGGGAAACAAAAGGATTTGCTTATAGTACTGTATAAATAAGCAATAATTGCTGGAAGTTCGTAATCTGTTGTGGTACGAGTTTTTTTAATTTAACTAATTTAGTTACTTCGTATGCATAAAATCTGTAAATCATATACAGGGCTGCAAAAAAGATGTATACATTTCCGTTTATTGATGAAATATGTTGAAGGGGAATTTTCAGCTGTGAAAATGCGTTTCTTAAATGAACTAATGTTTAGCGTACTATTTGGTATATATTCAAATCTATAGATCATATACAGCGTTGCACAAAGGAATTCGGATATTTTTCTGATGACTGATAATAATTGCTGAACTTTAATTTTCAAATGTGTTACGTGTTTTGTAATTTGCTTACTTAGCCATCATATTTAACTTTATTAAACGTTGATTTTTTTTTTTTTTTTTTTTGTTACATAATTCTGAATGTGTTGGAAAATTATAATCTGTCGTTGAAGCTTGATTATTTTACGTTCTTGTTAAGAAAAATATTTTTATTTTGTATGTATATATATATATATATATATATATATATATGGGCGAGTTGTAAAAAACAGGGTAGGTGGGTTAAGCCGGGTAGCGCAGATCCCTCCTTCAGTTGTACTTCTGTCTATCAGCCAACACGAGGAATTACTTGTCGGTAACCATTATGGTATTTATAGCTGATTGAAACGTTACTGTGTGCGTTTTTTTAGTGTGAAGGAATTAGATTCAATTACTCTTAAAAAATTGTTTTATTTGATTCTAAATTTTACGCGTATAACCACTATTTTTCAGCATATTAAATATTCCTGAGTACTACATCTAATTTTTTCCTTTCCTGATAATATTTAAAAATTTTTACTGATCTTTTGCTTATAGGATTAAGAGTAGTGACGCCATATTTTAAACTCTGTCATGTTGGGGTAAAACCGAGTACTTAAGAGTGGGTCAAAACTGGGTATTGCCGATTTTGTCCGACACTCATAGAATGTTTTTTAGTAAAGTTAATAAATTAGCATGGAATTTTAAATTGCATTCTTAATGCTGTTAAGTTATAATATAATTCTAAATCTATCTAGTTATAATGAAAAAAAACTAATTTTGATTTTGTTTTATATTAAAAAGTGGGTCTAATTTTTAACTTACATTTATGAAATTAAATTTGCAATTATTAATGAACAAAATAATGGTACTAATTAAGGCATAATTTTATATTATAGTTATTACATTTTAATAAATAACTTTCTAATCTGATGTGTAATAACTTGCGTTATAGGTCCACTTAAAATGCAAATATATTTCGTGACTTGTTTCTCTAAATAAAATAATCTGCCCAAATTGACAAATAATCCATAAAATCTCAATCCTATATAACTAGGCTATATAATCTATAAAAGGATTTTTTTTTATCAAATATTAAACAGGCAAGAAAAAAACCTCTTGATGAATGAAACTTTCCCAGACTCATTTGCTGTATATAATAGGAGTGGATGGATTACGAAATTAGGTCTTTATTTTATTTCGTTTAAAAATGTATAGATTTTTCCAATCCTTGTCCTGAAAAGCCGGTTCTTTAAATCCTTAACAGGTGTTCAATTCATATAAAAGAATCCTCTTAATTTAGTAAGAGAAAGCAATGTATTTATATATGATTCTTTCCTTACGCAACGCATCGATTTCAACCCCTTGATGTGTCATTCATGCATCTCTAAGCTCATACTAAGAACAAGAGGTGAAGAAGTGGTTATTTTCCAACTCTGCGCGATCTGTAACAATTTACCAAATTGGAAAATTATTTAAAAATGTATTTTCGAGAGCAGCAGTTGTAAATACTGCAATCAGAAGGTTCGAGAAAACGGAGTTTTCCCTACAACAGTGTTTTTCTAGACGATCTTTTTGATCCTTCGGAAGTGAGAGAGAAACCCATGAAAGTCATGATAACACACCTAGGTATATGCAGCCACAGGTTTGCATAGCTGCAGAAATAAATATTTCTGAAACATCACAGGATAATGGAGCTCAACCTTCCGAACATAAACGAGCTGACAACATCCAGCGTCTTTCACGTCGAGCTGCTTCCAGATGCAGCAGTTAACATCACAGTCACAGACGTCATCACTCATTCAAAATTTTACATCTACAGAATACATTATTAAAATTATCCATTCGACATCTTCAGACTATATAGCCCAGCAATCTGTATTTCCAATTTCGCCTAAAATGTTATTATCCCCTTCTAAGGAAGACTTTAGAATTGAGAAAAGAAAGGGAAAAACTTATTTTGATTTCTTCTTCCTATAAATTACAGGTCGAAACAGATATTAAGGAGAAAAAAGCCAAACAAACTGCAAGACGGAAAAAGAAGCTTCTTTAAAAGAAAAAAAAAAGAAACCAAAAAAGATTGCGGAAACATCTTCAGAAGAAGAGGAATGAAACCTGTATGTTTTGCTATGAACTTTACTCAAATTCTAAATCCAAATACGATGTTTGAAATGCCACGGATAGGCACACGAAGCATGTAGTATTGCAGAAGAATATGATGACAAATTCATCTGTGATTTTTGAAGGTAAAATAAAACTCTTAAACGTACAGTGTAAAGTAAGCAGGCCTATACAACGTAGAAAATTTTCCAACGAATTATTTTTTTTTTACACATGGAAGAACACATGTGCAATTTCGTTTTGTTAAAAATAATAAAAATGTATTTTTTACTATATTAAGCAAGACCTATTTGACCAAAATGAGTTTTCCAGTAGTTTTAAATGGATACCCAGTTTTACCCAACCAGCGAGGTAAAATCGGATTTTTGCATACGTTTGAAAAAAGCTATTTTTTTATATAAACAATTATATATATATATATATATATATATATATATATATATATATATATATATATATATATATATATAATTGTTTGAAAAGAATGTTTTATGATAGCCAAGGATTCATTTTACATTAAAAACAGTGTTCAAAGTTTGTTTTCCCATTTCACAGCATTTGAGACTAACAAACTTATATGGTACCCAATTTTGCCCCACCTTCCCTATATATATATTTATTTAAAGGATGCTGTAGAAGAAAATAGCATGAAACATTTATTGGCTCCTTTCTACATCTGTTTCTACTAAAATTTTTGGTAACATGCCATTTATCTTTTAAAATAAGCAATTTTTCAATTCGCATGCACATTACTGTAGTTATCGCGATATATCACCAATATTAACACGTTGATACATTCCAATATTAAATTTACGATATTCTCCCCACCTAGCAGTTAAACTTTTGAAAAAAAGATGAAAAAAGGTTTTCCGAAAACTTGTAGCAATTTATTCCAGGATGATATTTTAGAAGTATCGGCAAATATATATATATATATATGCTCTAAAAGTTAGGCAGCCTAAGAGAGACTGCTCAGGGCCGGCTAGGCCTGCCCCTTAGAGCTTAACGTCTCTCCCGGTATGTTCCCCGACACGTTGGGGCTCGTTAGTGAGTACAGCCCTGTCCGGCCGTATGCAGACGGACAAACACAAAACGCTCAAGGGGCGACGCTCACCCGCTAAGGGCGTCTATGCACCACCGACCACAGAACCCAGAATTTATTAAATCTTCTAACTGATGATGCAATTGATTTTTAAAAACATGAGTTTTAACTCTCAAATACATTGGTGAGCGTAGGTCACTTCGCGCCTCACAAAGACTATTTTTTCTACCATAAAAATAACTAGACGTCCGTATTTTAACACAATCTTTTTTAGAGCAACTCAACAGGCCAGATTTACATTTACTTACGAAAATTTCAAAACATTCGGACAAATATAAATATCTTTTACTAAATAAAATGTGCAAAAACTTCGTCAAAATTAGCAAAAACCTCAGTTACATCGTGGTAAAAATCTTACTAGCCTTTTCCCACTAAATATTAATGTTTTTTCACTCGGGCTACGAAAACATTATGTTTTTAACATCTAAAAATTTCAAAGAGTTTGGATGATAACGGCAAACTAAGAATTTAAAATACTGGAAGAACCTTGTCCCTCCCCCACCTCCCTTTCCAGTCATATTTCAAAATTACACATAAGACTCCAAAAATCAAATTATGCAGAATATTAATACCAAATAATAATAACAATACCAAAAAGACTTTCAATTCTGTTTGAAATACTGCAATACATTTAAAAAAAATACAAAATTAATCTTTAAAAAAAATTCATTGTCCGAAGTCACTTTTCTGTTTTTCTGCGCATTTTACAGTACGACTCACATTACGTATATATTATTTTAAAATACACGATGTTATACAGTAGCTTTGAAATGATCGAGTATTCATTTGATTCAGATATAAATGGATTTAAGGGTGAAAAAAATTAGTTTGAAAAGAAAAAAATCCCACCAAGATTTTGATATAAAAATTAAATCTATATCTACGTATATTATAAAAATATATATATATCTGTGCGTAACGCTGACGTCATTTTGCAAATGGCAGCACTTTGAAATCTGTAATGAAATTTAGGTTTTGCAATTTCCGTGTTCAGCTCGTCGTCAGCTTAAAATTCCGAGTAAAATGAGAACTACATTTAACATTTTTGTTGAACATTGTCACAATTCTATTTCAAAGACCCGTGATCGGGGGATGTAACTCACAATTATGTGGGTGGGAAACTGGAAATTGTTTTAATCCCTTTCGTTTAGGTCTAAAATGAAAGTACTAAGTTTTATCCCACGTACTAGGCGAACATTAGAAAATATGTACATATTTATAGTCGAAAAACTCTTTTTTAAAATTATCTTAACAATATCCCAGAACAATTCTTTCAAAAACATTGTCAATACAAATGTCGTAGAATTTAAAATTCTGAATAAAATGAGTATCCATATTAATATTTTTGCTGAACATTAAGGTCGCAATTCTATTTCTAAATTTTGTCTTAACCGCTAATCAAGAGAGAGAGAGTTATCAATCCGCCATGCCTCCATTTATTACATACATGCATTTTCTTTAAGTTGTTGAGGCCCTCGCGATGTTTCTGTAATTATGTTAATGCTTTATTTTGTATATTTTGAGGATTATAATTTAGTAGTTATCGAGAAAGAGGTACATAATTGACAGCCGTTTTACATGCCATTTCTCAACTGATATCGTCAACATTAAACCTTAGTTTAAAAAAAAAAAAAAAAACGTAAAGCTTATAATACTTTTTTTCAATATTCCGAAGGTTTTAAAATTTTATGAATTTAACTTAAGATGCTCGTATACTAGTCGAAAATAATTTTTATTAAAACCATCTTAGTCCTTTTCGTTAATTATCGAAGTTTAAAATCGTGCTATTGGTTGACCAGTAATTCCTCTAGCGACAAGAATCCTGCACACTCATTTGTTCCCCCGCTCCTCCCCACTATTTTCGACCTCCTTAAATGCGATGCATACGCACTGTTATTCGCTATATATGTCAAATTAAATACGACGCATAATTGAAATACAGTATCAGAGATCATAAACAATATTTCCCATCATTTACAAATCATTTTTGAAATATGCTAAAAATCATGAAATTGTTATCGATAAATAAAATTTAGACATAATAAATTAATCAAAAATGAAGTAAAGTGCTTTAAAGTAATTACAGTCAATTCAATAAGTGAGATTTATTGCTATCATAATCATTCTGTAAATTGCTAAGTAATATTTATTGATGTTCTAATAATTTTGTAATTCATTAAGTGTTGTTTATTGCTTTATATGTTTATCTTATGTTGCGCAGCTGTGCCCAATGACGTCAGACACTCTTTCTGACGAAAATGTAAACGAGAAATAATGTTAAGTATGCATTAAAGTTTTGATCATGTAACTGCTTTTCGTAATCTTTGAATCAGTTATTTTGTCGCTTTGGACTACAGTTAATTGCTATGATAACTACAGTTGTAGTTTTTATGAATTTAAGTTATTAGAGATAACAAAATAATGCACTTTTTAAGTTATCTATTTGTTCGTAGCGACAAAGCCGCACCTAGTAGGGCTGGAAAACTTAGTACGTTTATTTCTAATCTATGTCGAAGGGATTAAAACAATTTCCAGCTTTCCCGTATTTAATTCCGAATTCAGCCTTTTTTTTCATTTCCTAGCACTGGGCTATAATCCGTAATCAAGAGTTTAAGCCATAACTCTGAAAATATCCAAAATAAAGCCTAAAATAATTAAAATCCTCAAATAGTACCTCAATAAATTAAAATATATATAGGAGAGATGGGGCACATGTGAACAGTTCGCATAAATATAGCTTTTTCTCATGACTGGACTAATTTCTATAAACGAAACCTACTCAATATAGTAAATAGAACTTTCTTTTATACATAGTAATTTTTTAAAAATCACCTGTATAGTTCTTACATTTTTTAATAGTTTTATAAATTCGAAAAATTGTTCACATGTGCCCCATGAGCGGGGTAGTTGTGAACACAAGGAAAAATATCCTTTGACATGCTTTTTATTCTGTTATTAATTTGTCATCGTAATGATTAGTTAATTACCTCTGAAATTCGCCTTATAAAAGTAATTATATATATATACACATTTCTCTAGTTTCTCGGTGATATGTTTAAGCAAAAGATTATAAAATGAAAATAAGTAGATTTTGGGGTTGGAGGCTTAGACGATTCATTAAGTATTGCTGAAATAAAATAAAAAAATAAAGAAGCAATTTTAAAAAAGAAATTAAAACTTAAATTTTGCTTAGGGATTTTTGTTTGGGGAAATTTTTGGGGAGGGGGCGTTTACATACAATTTATCTCAAATCTGCGAAATACGAAAGATTCCCACTGCTGTATTTGCCTTATTTACTTCTAAATTATAGATAAAGAAGGGGTTTTTAATGATTTAAAAAAAATCTCGACTATAATCCCCCCCCCCATCCCCTAACTTCTTTTCCTTTTGAAAGAGGGGGGGGGGTTGCAATAGGGATTGTACGGTAGTTATCAGTTTAAAAATTTTACTTTCTTAAAATATTACTCATATGTATCTCCATTCAAAGCGTCATATACATAACTGTTTTAGATATGGAAGTAAGCCATCATTGCAAGTTTAGAACAAATGTAATACAAAAATTTGCAAAGTTGTTCAGGGTAATACATTTGTATTAACAATGCATAAAAAATATTGTTGTAAACTGTTTAGTAAAATAATATATGACACTTATTGGATTTTAGAAAACATTGAATATATTTAAAGTACAATTGAATGTAAACGAGCTTGTTGCTCTTTATGTATTTGCTGAAAGATGTGTTTGATGAAGTTTCAATGCAAAATCAACTTTGTGTGAAGAAAATAGCTTTTATTTCAGGAAAATTATAGGTAATGGAACTGACATTATTTATCATTAAGTTAACTGAAAGGAACAGAATCACAGAATGATTATTGGGGCACTTAAGTACTGTTCATATCTGCCCCAACTTGTCTGTTCACAAGTGCCCCACTTTGCTGCTTCTGTTAAATTGATAAATTATTAACATTTCTCAAATTTAGAAGAAAAAGAACTGTATTAAAAATATTTATTAGTATTCATAGTGCATGTTAAAACACTCAAATTCAAATAAATGAATAAATAAAGTTAAACGCTTACGAACTCGGAAAAAAGATTTTACTTTTGAGATCTAAAAACAGTGTTTTGGCTACAGAAGACAAACAAAAGGTCAAAAAGCTTCAAAAAATTTTTACCGTATGTCTACAGGTGTCATCTTTAGTAATTTTTTTCAAATAAAAAACTTACAATAACCATTGAAAAATTGCGATGTTCACATATGCCCCTTGTTCACATGTGCCCCCATCTTCCTTATAAATTAGAAACAGGGTGAACTGATAACCTCGTCTGTTCTGGCTTCAATCACTTGATTAACGAATTAGGCAAAACTTTGCAATATAATTGTAAAAATTCAACAAAAATAATAAGTACACATTTCAATCAGAATTTTAACCTCTGCAACATCTGTATTAACAATGTTTTTAATAGAGTTAGATTTTTTTTTTAGATATTGTTATGGTAATTAATAAAAATGTGTTTTTTGACTATAAATCTGTACATATCTTCAACCACTCACCTAGTAAGAGGGGGAAAACTTAGTACATTCATTCTAGACTTAAAGTAAAGGGATTAAAACAATTTCCAGCTTTCCCCTAATTAATTCCAAATGCGGCCCTTTTTTTCCTCCCCTACCACTGGTTTATAAAGAGTTTTAAAGACTTTAAAATTCTATGCGCTCTTTTTTTTTGGGGGGGGGGGAGAAAAATCTTGATTATTTATTGTGACAATAAAATGACACAGAACAGATATATATTTTTAATTTAAGCAGTTTTAAAGAGTTTTGAAAATTTAAGTATTACTGTGAGAGGTGAAGAAAACGGGAAACGAAATTTTGAAGGTGAAATTCAGATAAAATTTTAATGAAATGGATATGATGGAATGAATAGTTAATGAAATTTATGACTGATTATTTATTCACTTAAAGTAACAAATACAGTAGAGCATTTTTTTTAAACCTGTAACTGATGTCAAAAAAATTGTCACATAACTAGTGTGAAGCGGTCTGTGAGACCGCTCCAACGAAAGATGAATAAAAGTCGCGATAAACTCATAGGATGTTGTTTTTGTACTAAACTTTTTGCACAGGAGTGTTATAATTAAAATTCACATATTCAAAAGTCTCTGGTGTTAGTACTAAAGTTTCAAACGAAACAAAATTTCAGTAGTGTTTGTAGATAAACTGAAATTTGCAAGTTAAACTATGAAAATTGAAAAAAGCAGTGGTCTGTGAGACCGGTAACATCAGTTAAAGGATAAAAAAAAGTTTTAAACAGTTTAAACTTTGGTATTGTGGAGAAGGGAGTAAAAAGGGGAGGTGAAATTTCAGAAGAAAGGTTAGCAATGGAGGTTTTATCTTTATTATTTAAATAAGAAATGAAAAGAAATGCAGAAGAGTTCCACCACAGATTAAGAAATAATATGACAGTAAAGCACTTTTAATGACTTTTAAAAATTTGTGTGTGAAAATAAGCACTTTTAAGCACAAAAAAAATCCTTTTTGAAAAATGCAAGTACTTTTAAGGACCGTACGAATCCTGATATATTGAAAATTTCCCGACTACAGAGCAGTCCTGCACGGGTCAAGTTACAAAAGACACAAAACCGAATATCATTCTTAAGTCAACTCGACCCGAACCCTCCAAAAATATTTCCTCGATCCGCAACCTGACCAGAATCAGTCAAAATAATTTTCGGCAACCTGCAACTCAACCCAGACTTATTTCACCCGAACCCGAAATAAAAGGAAAGGAAATCGTGTTTTATTGATATTATGAAAAGTAATCTACAGTTACATCTCTAATAACAATTTATGTTTTATGTAGGAAAATGGACAAATGTATATACTTTAATATCCAAACATATGTGGGTATCATGCCCACAAGTATTTGAAGTGAGGACAGCTTGTTAAAAAGCACCATCGATATTCACCATCATGGTTGATCTCAATGGCGCTTGGTGACAAGTTGTCCACATGGCTCACAATCACATGACACACCTAAGTGATGTACGATAGGTGGGGGGCTAAAGTTACGCACTTATCATTAATTTTGATTTTTAATGAACACATTGATCTAAACTTATGTGACGACTGATTAAAATGTTTTAAAACCTTCGGCACGTTCCACTATGTAACGACATTCTGTCAAGTTATAATTCCGTGAGAAATTGTAATTTTTAAAAAAACATTGCTCTGCGTATATTTGCCCCAATGGTTGGACTAAAAGTACGCAGTGATGAGGCAAAGATACGCAGTGAGCATTTTTGCCCCATTACGGCCGGATTTTGCCCCATTTTCACTAAAATGAATGAGTAATGTAAAAGCATTAGTAAATTTCGATAGTATGTAAGCTGAAAATTCTAAACTAGACCATGAAAAAAACAGCGGTCTGCGGAATCGCAAATAGCAGTTAACCTCTAACTGTTGTGATAAAAATTGTTTCATAAATACTGTAAACGGTCTCCGAGACCGCTTAATCGTTGATTGAATAAAATGGTTGACTGACTCATAAGAGGCGGTTTCTGCGCTAAAATTTATGCAAAGGGCTATTATAGTAAAATTTCCCGCATTCAGAAGTCTTTAGCTATACTTCTAATTTACCAAACGAATCAAAATTAAACTAACATAACTACTTAAATTGAAAGTTACAAGTTAAACTGTGAAAACTGAATATTGCAGCGGTCGGTGAGACCGTTAACAGGAGTTAAGGATTAAGGTTTAAAACAAAAGCGATTCATGAAACAATATTGATTTTTAAAAGTAGGTAGGTAGATACCTACGTTCTATATTTAAAAAAAATTAACTAGAAAAAGGAAAATGTACTTTACTAACTTATATTAGTTAAGTAGCTATTATATTTCATATAATACAAATTTAGAACTTGTGGAAAGCTTTGCATCTAGCTAAAACGATAGGGCAATGTCCCGTATCTTAAACATGTGCGTATCTTTGCCCCAAGAAGGATGCGTACTTTTACCCTATTCTGCAGTATTTTGCTTAACCGGCTACGCATAAGTATAAACAAATGTGATCGAGGTAAACTGCGGCATTTAGAAGCTAAAAATCTTTCGATCTCCACTAAAATTTTGGATTTGTAAAAATTCCAGGTACTGTTAGCTAAAGTATAAAGTGAAATTTTAAAAATATTAGATCAAAATTCGAAAATTTAAACTTACCTCATTTTCTTAGCACAAATTGCTACTTTTATCAAAGGTTTAAACAAATGACTAGGAGACTTGAAACAAAACTGCCACCTATTGGCCAAGAGAGCCGAAATGTTACTTCATATGAAATCAGCCGGTGCGTATTTTTGCCCCACTGGTATCTTTACCCCTACCTACCCTATATCTCTCTTTGCATGAGAAAGTAAAAACTCGGCATTTTATCGCTCAGAAACTCACGTAAAATTAAAATGTTTATATTTAGGTTTTCTCCAAGTCTAAAATTTTCACAAAAAGTTTGAGCAGAACAATTTTTCAGATAAAATAAATACATATTTCAATATGAATGAGTTATTATTAAATTTACTCCTTAACCTTTAACTGATGTCACAGAAATTGTCACAACTAGTGTGAAGTCAACTAGTGTGAAGTTGTCTGTGAGACCGCTTTATTGAAAGATGAATAAAAGGCACAATTAACTCATAGGATGGTGTTTTTGTACTAAACTTTTGTACAGGACTGTTATAATTAAAATTCACCTATTCAAAAGTGTCTGGTGATGGTTCTAAAGTTCACAACGGAACAAAATTTCGGTAGTGTTTGTAGTTAAACTGAAAATTGCAAGTATATAAAAAATTGCAAAACTATAGAAATTAAAAAAAAAAAACGCTGTGGTCTGAGAGACCGGTAACATCAGTTAAAGGTTAAGAAATAAAAAGTATATAAAAAATGTGATAAATTCTTTTTATTTAAGGCACAGTTAAGAACGATTTTTTTCTTCTCTAGGAATAGGAAAAATATTACCAACATTTCATTTTTCATGTATACGCAAACACATGTATAATATTTCTGATAGTTTTAAAACACATACCCATGATACGTGTGTATAGATAGAGAAGTGCCCGACATTCAGAGTTAAAAGCATAGGAGAGAGTATGGAGGAATGGGACACCTTTTACAAAAATAAGGAAAAGAACTTTGTTTGACACAAAAACAATATTTCAGTTTATAGAATACAAAATGAAATACTTTCTATTGTCCTTGAACATAATTTTCAGAAACAATTTTATAATTAAAGGAATGGAAATGTAACAAAATTTAACTCATAAAGAAGAAATATTTACTTGCATCCTAATTTGAAATCATAATCAAGATGGA
This sequence comes from Maratus speciosus, assembly GCA_963932465.1. Lineage (NCBI taxonomy): Eukaryota > Metazoa > Arthropoda > Arachnida > Araneae > Salticidae > Maratus > Maratus speciosus. The sequence continues at coordinate 406,464,288 of OZ010796.1, forward strand.
TGCCTTGAACATCTCTGTTGCTGCGTGAATAGTCATTACGTCATCATTGAAGTCCTTTCTCATTGGCTCACAGTTGATACTAAGATATTTCATGTATTTTTACTATGCGAGTGGTAAATATTATACCCGGTTACAGGTAAAATTCTAGTAAACATGCAGATTTCTGTAGTTTTACAAAAACTAGTTTTGTAGGATTACAGATTTTTTTTTACAGTGTGCAGTACATTCTAAGGTAACGCTGTTGTATTTTGATATTCCTTGTTGTATTTTTACATTGTATATATTATTTTGGCGTTAATGTTATTATTTTTAAACAGAAAATATGAATTTCTACGATTTTTATCCTTTTTCGTAAGATAAATGTATTCTAAAATATTTCGCAAACTTCATATTATGATTTAGTACAATAACTTTTGGAAAATTTAAAGCAATTTATTGCGATCTATAAAACACTCTTGAAAATATTATTGTCTTATATTCAAGTTGTATAATTACGTTAATTCACATTTACTTTATGTAAACATATTATTTTTTGTTTACATTATTATTTATTAACTTTTTTTGCTAATCATACAGAGAAATATTTGTTGAACACAGATCCATGATAATAAAAGGTTTGTGTTTTTTAAAAATATGGTATGCGTTCTATTTCTGTTGAAATATTTCAGTATGTAGTATGCAAGTATTTATTAATAATCACATTCTCCTGACAGTAGTTAACTTTATACATAAATAAATTCTAGATGTGCACTTTTGTATATATCTGAATGAAGATAAGTTATTAAATACTTGTATGGTGCATGGATTAAATATTTTAACAAGCATAGAACATATCCTAAATTTAAAGAAACACAAAAGCAAAAAAAAGTTTTTATTATTATGCATTCTTTATTTTACAAATATTTTTCAGTATCATAAAGTAAAATATATTAATATATAATAATATAAAAAATAATCGAAGAAATTAATATTTTTCATATTAAAAGTAACAAAACAAAGTTAAGTAACGCTAAAATTATATATACAATGTATAAATACAACAAAGCATATCATTTAAATACAATGCATCGAATGATTCTAAGTTAGGAGAGAAATCTTATCTTGATTTTACAATATTTTTTACCCAGTTTATCATTTGAAAATTAAAAAAAATAATCAAATTTCTTTGCATCAGGATTAAATTAGAAGAAAATTAATAGTTTTACAAGACAGTTGTGTGCTCAGGGAGGGGGGGGGGGGGAGCTGGTGCACAAAAATCTGAATTTGGGTGAAGTTTAATAAAATCACAAATCTACCAAAACACAGTATCTGACATTATAAAAGTAATTTTAGTTATATATTTTAATCATTCGAGGTTTAGCTTTTGTTATAAGCTAATAAGTAAAGCAGAAAAATTCTAATTTTTTACCATTAAATATGATTGAACTTTAATAGTATTATTTATGTATATATATGTTTTATCCCAATGGATGAAATCTCTTCTAAAATTTCTCTCCAATCATGACAGTTATAGGTATTAAAATTAAAAATTTAATTGAAATTTTAAAAAATCAATGAATTATCTAAAATTAATCCAAATATACATTAAAAATATTTCTGAAAAAAAAATAAAGCTTTTTTTAAAAAATCATTATTTTTTGTATTAAATATGTTAAAAAATAAAATAAAAAGTACTAATTTCTCAAAATAAAAGTGAAAACACTTCTTTGGCATAGTGATTTAGTCAAAAAGGAATGAAAAAATAGATTATCAATAAGTAGTGCTGTCACTCGTTCTGCCGATTAATTTAGTCAAAAAAAGACTGAAAATGGCTTATCAAAAAGGAGTGAAGATAAACACTCCGCAAGATAGATGAAATTCGCTCCTATAGGATAAGTGCATTTTCAATATCGGAAAGGAGTGAAAAATTACTCAGTCTGAGTTAAAAACGCTGGATTTTTTTAAAAGAGTATTTTCTTATTTTGATCATTTGAAGCATGTAATTAAGTACTCAGCCAAATACAAACACTAATGCACCCAAGTAATCTTCCTAAACTTAATCGCAGATTTTATGGATTAAATATGGTTAAGATCACTATTAAGAAAATTCACATGCACTCATGCACTCATTCAATCACATCAATTATTAAAATTATTAATTCAACAAAATTCGTTTATTCACAATGTCTTCCTTTAAACATACTTTTAATTTATTATATCAGAATACATAAACTTACTTATATACATCTACTGAAAGCATCTCCGTATTTGAAAGATCCAATTCGTCGGTGCTCAAATCAAAAAATCAAGCAACAACGTATGACATTTTAGAACAACTCTAGTTCAAAACGTGTCGTCTTTGCACACTCTCACTTCACGTAGATGAAACATGCTCTCAATGCCACGACATCGATGCGGTTATTTGACATTCATAGATAAAAAAAGAAAAGAAAACGATAATACCAATTTCGGGCTTATTCCCCGCATTTAAGAAATATTAGAGGAGTTTGATAATTAACGATGTATACTGAAAGAGGAATTTATAGTATAAAAATGATTTAAATGCACTAAAATGTTTCGTGTCCTGTTTTAAAAATGCAGATGTTTTATTATATAGAGGAAGTTCGGGTATTAGGAAATGGTCGAACAATATGGAATGCTTCAATATCTGCTGCATACGGTATTGCAGCCAAGCGTAAAACTTCTAAACGACTTCATAGTACTCCCATGAGGAACTGTTTTCAGTTCCATTTGGATATCTGTTGCTGGAGCGCCGCCGTGAAGTAAAATTTTATTCTCATTTTTTTCAATTTTTTCACCAGGTGAATTTTATAAAAATCGTATTGGGTATAAAATCTGATTGCCAGTGATTTTAACCAATTTCAGTATATAGTTGAATAATTATCTTTATTGCTGTGTTTGTCAGTTTTCCTCTATGCTAACTTCTTGATGAGTAAAGAGGTTTTTTTCTTTCTTTTTCAAGATGGTGTGTCGAGTAATATGGAATATCAGCTAGATATCTGTTTCAAGACGAATCTAGTGAAGACGAACAATCATTCCACTCCGACGTATCATTTGAGATGGGCTTTTTACTTGGTTGACACCAGATGAGTAAGATGCAGCGTGCCTGTTTTGCAAAGGAAACTATTCAGAGTATGGAAGAGTGGAGGAATGAATATAATGTCTGATGTGGCTCATGTAGTTTGTGATGGGGCCGAAACAATAAGACTACATTTGTGTTTTTCTGAAAATTAAAGCAGTTTTTCAAAGAATCTGGTGATTTTTAGATGATGTACCAATGTTTACTTATTAAATAATTTTGGTTATTCTTCGAAAACATGTTTTCTCTTGCAATTTTAATATTCCTTATAATCCTATTCCATATTACCTGACTGGTTGCCATTACCCGAAAAGTGAAACTTTTTGAAAAAAGCTAAACGTTGATATGTATCTTTTCTTCAATTTTAAAAGCATTAAAAGTGTGTTAAGAAATAGTCAATGTTTGTTCTTTAGTAAATTTTAAGGTATCTCAATTTTTAACTAATTTCTACCTTACAAGTAAAAATGTAAATGGCATTCCATAATACCATAACTTCCTCTATGTTTATATACGATTCTTGCCTTGGGATTTTAGGAACAGGAATTTTGTTGAATTTTTGGGTCACCACATTTAAGCACACTCACCTTATATTGCTGAAGTCTTCAAGATTCAGATGTATGTATAAGTCTGAAATATAAGAAATCTGGTAGAAATTAATAAATATTTTAGAGCTAAATATGAATACGAAAGATAAAACTAGTATTAAAGGAAAGAAGTTACACAGCACTTCTGCTGTGAGCGTAAGCAGACTGCGTCAGCAAAGTCTGATGCAGTTTTTATTTTTCAATGAAACTTTCATATTTATACAGAATTGTACGTATTACACCTTTAATAAAATTAAGGAAAATATATAAAACATACATAATTTACTTTTCACTTTCGAACATTTTGACCTAATTCTCTTGATATTCATTAGAATTTTATATATCGGAAACTGCAATGTTTCTTGCACAGAAATTTAAGTATTTTTTTTTCTTTTCTTAGCGTTAAACACATAAAAAAATTACATTAAATCAGTTGCTTTGTTGAGATTTTGTTAAGTTCCGAATGGATTCCGATATTATGAATGTGCAAAGTACGTGTAGAAAGGATGAAAAGAATACGCGTTAAGCATATTTTGATAAAACGTTTCCTTCATGTCAAATTTAAAACCGAAATTTCTTGAAAATAATGAAATCCTATAAATTTAATAGCCGTATTTCATATACGGTGTCATTATACAATCAATTTCTTTTTAATTTTCATTGCTTAGGAATTGTTCTTTTATGCAGTTACTTAACCAAATAAAAGATATATATTACGTTAAAGATTAGTTTATTTCTTCGATGAAAAAAAAATGCATGATAAGGTAGATTAAAAAAAAACCTTGATTCTAACATGAATACAAAATCCTATTAATTAATAATTTTTAGTTTTATACAATAACTGCTAAAAAATGTTATCAACAATGAGAACATAAACCTATTTTATTTTTAGTACAATTGTATCATAGGGGTTTGTACATCTGAGAGAATTTTAATACAGATTTTTCGTAAAGTAATATTTTCCTTATTAAAAAGAAAAAAAAATCGTGATTAAATATGGCGACCATTTCTTTTCGAATATTTTAGTATTCAAATCCTCTGAATCCCCTGAGATGTATGAACAATGATCATGAATAAGTGCATGACATGTTCAAAAACACCTTACGTACTTAAAAATAACTTTGCCGGCAGCTATAAATGCATTCTGTGTAGCTTTATTTATAAATTACAAATTTCAAGAAAGACTACATAATAAATTTGCAAGTATATTTCAGAAGTATAGGAGAGAGTAGCCAAATTTGAACTACTTCACTTATTTTCAGGCGTAACTCACTTAATTTTTGGAATATCTGCAAAACGTCATAACAAGAATGTAAAATCCATGTTTTGATTTTTTCAAGCCTTTCTGGTCCCCTTAAGCATTTGCGATAAAAGTTTTTAGAGAAGGATATAATCTCAGACAAAAACCAATTAAAAAATCAAAATTTAGTGAAACAACTATTTCCCTAAAACATCAAATCTATGTATGAAACTCCACGTATACAATTATAATCCACGTAAAACGTCTGCCAAATATTTTCATCTCACAACACAGATAATAACTGTTCTTACCATATTTTAAAAGAACAAACTTTTTTTTTAATGTCATTTCCCTTTGTTGGCATTTTGAAATTACGCCTGAACTAAATTCTTTTAACTTTATAAAATTAAAGAATTTCGCTAAAAATATATCAGGGAAGACAAAATGTCAGATATATGACCCACTTATGCAATCAAAATTTAATAAAGCCAATATTTTCTTAATAAATCAAATCTGTCAACGTAATACCCATTATTACATTGCCGGATATTTCGATGTCGTAGCACAGATAATCTTTATTCTTCCCAGATCTTAAAAATAAGCTTTTCATATAATTATTTCCCTTAAATTTTTTTCCCTTAGCTTAATTTTATTTAAAAATTATTTATTTTATTTATTTTAGCGCAATATTTTTTAGTATTTTTCCAGTTCACTTTGCAACATTTTAAATCGGTTTTACTGACAAATTTGAGAAAAAAAAAACATTCAGGCATAAATGGTTTAACTTTATAAAATTAAACAAATTCGCTGAAAATATTTCAAGGAAGACAAAATGTCAGACATGACCCACTTATGCATTCAAACTTTAATAAAGCCAATATTTTCTTAATAAATCAAATCTGTGAACGTAATACCCATCGTTATATAACTGCCAGATATTTCGATGTCGTAGCCCAGATAATCTTTATTCTTATCAGATCTCAACAATAATCTTTTCATAAAATTATTTCCCTTTGCTGGCACTTTGAAATTAGGCCTGAAACGAATTCCTTTAAACTTTATAAATTTAAGCGATTTCGCTGAAAGTTTTTCGAGGAAGACGTATTAACTCCTCCAAAGTATGTGCACAATCGACCATTTAGGACTAAGATCTATGATGTTTAGCCCCCACTGCACATCATATATCTTCCACATTCCCGAATGATCTTCAAGTTTACTCCATTCCACGGGGTCTGACTCCAACGAATTGCAAACAAGATATTGAGCTCTGGAGTATCACTCATTGTGACAGTTAAATTTCGCAATTCGGAAGACCGTTTTGACTCGAGAAGGAATTTTACGCTATGAAGACGATTTGAATTGTTAGAGGGAATCTTACGTATATGTTTCTGTTTTGTTAAGCGTGTTGTCCTAGATTCATAATGATGAAATTTTATTTATATTAAAAGATTTTATTCGCTAAACATCGCAATGCGGTAGATATCGTCACCTTAAAACCCATTTTTTCCTGTTTTTTTTTTCCATTTTCAATGTTGTATTTAATTATAATTATTATACAGGGTATCCCCTGAAATCATTGCCTAATAGCGATTTGTTTTAGAGGTATTGCGTAAATGTTTCAAATATTGTTCTCCATCATATCGATCACCCACAAGAAATGTGACGCATCTCGAAAAAAATAAATTTCACAGGAGAGACAAAAGAAGATTCGCACGTTTTTAGTGTAACGTGAAATTACAGCACTTAACTCTGGATGCAGCAGTAAAAATGTACATAAAAACGTAGGACGCAGACGAGGTTTGGGGGGTTGAGTAATTTTACCATCACACAATTTCCCCCCTTCTGTGATTACGAATGGGAATATAGTGGAATAAATTAATTTTTTCAGGATAACTACACTACACTTATAAAAGTTTTGCTGTAGCCAGACGCACCTACAACAGACCTATTAGTGAAATAAAACGCAAAATGAAATTTTGCGATTGTGTCACTTTTCTTGCGGGTGAGTGATATTAACAACCATTTACCTCAAAATAGTTACATTTCTAAAAGCTACGAAATTAGAATTTTTATATGATCCCTACGCGCTATAAATTATATTTAGAAAAAAATTTCTGCATTTTTTTAGCAAAAGAAAAAAAAAATGTACGACCCAAGATTACTGAAAGGTACTTTGAATTTCCTCTTAATTGTCAGTGTTTTCTTACCCTCAAAACGATAAAACGCGGTTTTGAAACAGCAACACTTTGAAATTCATAAACTCGGAAAGACGTTGTTGTTAATTGTTATTGTTGTTAATTGAAAAGATGTTGCTGTTAACTCGGAAAGATATTGTTGTAAAACAATGATTTTTTGTTTTACTTATTAGAGTATGGAGTAATATATATAACCATTATATAATTACAATTCATCATCTATTTCCATTTACTAAAATTAAATTAATAAATTTAGCTTCAATACGTTACACTGACATTATACAAAATAAAAATGGAACCTTTGACTTGTAACACAAAATTAAGTACAATACCACTGATTCACTAGCATATTGCGGACGATTAATCCATTTAAATCATATGAAAAACCACCAAATTTGAAGCAATAGCCAATTAAAGACAAAAGATACAAATAACCAGCGAATTAATGTTGAACCATTAAAAGACGTATAATAAACAAATAAAAGATGAATTGGATGGATGTATCAGGAAGCTTATATTGCATTTCACTTCATCAGGGGTATATGAAATACAAATATAAGCGATACATAATCCAATTTTTAGCTATAAGCTAAAAATTGAATTCCTTTATGTACCCAATCTATTATAATCCAAAAAATATAAATTTACCATGCCATATAAATTGAATGAAATAAATAATTAATCAATGCAAGATTCGTAATAATGAACAACATGAACAAAATTGGAACATGTAAATTAAAAATTTACACAGCAAGAGAATTTTTATGGCCATATCAAAATCGCAAACATGTATCCCTTTTAACACAGCGAAAATACCGCCTAATTAAATGGTCACAGCTAAAAGCGAATCCACACGGTTTCAAATCATCATACCTTGCAGATAATATTAATAATATTATAAATATAATAATTATAATTAACGTAAATAGTCTAAATATTAAAAATTATTTTATATGCTAACTAAAGGATCCTGGATTAAATGACTACTAAAAAGGACAAAAAGAAGTAGTTGTTTAAAATAAACAGGTAATAAATAAGATAAATAATATAATAAATTATGGCAACATATTACTTGGGAACTGAATAAATAATTATTTAATGCTGACATCTATCGAAACTTCAAAAGATTAAAAATGTCCATCCGTTTTCACAATCTCAACTAATGGAAGTAGAAGTAATTAGTAGTGCTTCTATCTATCGGAGATTACCAAAAATAACTGTGTAGAAAAAATGCATATTGCATATATTAGATCCACATTAATTCACATTAAAACAACACAACAATTATAATTATAAATCAGCTCATCAGAATATCGATAATAATCATTTATCATCTTTAATGTAATTTTTATAATTATTTTTAATTATATTTCAGTTAAAATTAAGTAAATTAATAATAATTTTAAGTAAATTATAAATATAACAATATAAAAGTATCTATTAATCTCTTAATAAATTTAATTTTATAAATTTTAAATTGTTTCTTTACAGATGGTTTAGGGGGGGGGGGGGGGGGAGAGTTATATACAACCAAATTACGTCAATTCTACATGCTGGTAAATACATGTATCATATATAGTATTAGACTCCACTATTTATAAATTATAATATTTTGAAGTAAATTAATAAAAGTGATGTAAATTAATATAATATAAATATTTTTATTCAGTGCTAAGGGCATCAAATTCATAAGGACCAAAATAAACATGGAAACTCATAAATACAACGTACCATTCCCTTTTTTTAAATATTTTTATTAAATCAACATTTGCGTATAAATTACCTAGACAACTCCTCCCTCCTCCATAATTTAACATCTACCCACACAGCCAACCTATTTAATTTTTTTTTAAATATATTTTGTATTTTTAATATTTTTTTTGTTATTTTTAGTTTTTTTTAATTTTTTATAATTTTTTTTAAAATACGCAAAATGTTAATAGTAACTTACAAGAAACATCCCTACTATCCATTGTTTAGATCATTAATTAATATAATTGTAGATTAAGGAATATATGAATTTCTTAGGAAAACCATGATTTAATGCCTCAAATATTAATTGTTTACTGTTTTTATTTACAAGATGTGAGGAACATAAACTCTTGATTCTATACAAATGGTTAAGTAATATTTTACGGTAAACAAAAATATGTAGACAGGATTTAAAATGAGTAAATGTATTAACTTTGAATTGAAAGTCTTTACGTTTGTCATGGAGATCAGTAATTGTTTTGTTTTGTACGATTTTGATTTTTGGATCTAAAAAGTTAATAGTATTATTTGTTAAAAGGATTTCTGTCAATTCTAAATTATATAATTATTATTATTAATTAATTAATTCTAATTATTATTAATTAATTCTAAATTAGTTGGATAATCAACTGGAAATTGAGAAATATTTGATTGGTTAGTGTCATTTGAAGTTATGTCATCAATGTAACGATACATTAGTATATTATCATTACAAAAATTACGTTCATATTGATATAAATATAAATCAGCCATCAAACTGGATGTAGATCCGCCTTGTGGGATTCCTACTATTTGTAGATAAATAATATGATCTTGTAAGATGTAGTTATTGTATATTATGAAATTAGTTAAAGTGCGAAAGTATTTTATATTCATATATGTAGGAAGAGTTAATTTATTTTATATGTTTTAAATAGTGTATTAAATATATTATGCAGGTCTGTTAGATTTATATTATTAAATAGATCTTTGAAATCATATGTTCGTATATTTTTTACACATTAAATGTCTTTAAGTACACTAACCAACTGATGACTATTTTTTATGCAATGTTTATTATCTGTTTCTGTTTTTAGTTTATAAATTTGACTTATAATTTTTAATAAAATAGTGTTAGCATAATTATTATATGTATTACATCCAGTTGTAACTGTTCTGAATTTAATTGGTATCTTATGAAATTTAGGAATGAGCACTAAATAAAGATAGTTAAAGCTAGGAATAATATTTAGTAGTTTATAATAACCAATGATTTTATGATTGTTAACTGTAATATCATCATTAGTTTTTTGGAAAAACGTATTTGATGAAATATAAGATGTAAGAAGACGGTGATAATAAGATTCGCATATGATTGCATAATTATTTGAGGATTTGTCAATATAGGTGATTACATAGATTTTTTTTTTTTTAATATTATTAATTTGTTGGAAAATGTGTTTGGTATTGACTTTAACAAGATTAGATAAATTTGCCCTAAGAGCATCACTTAATTTTTCAATAACCAATATTTTTCATTAATTAAAATATGCAATATGTTTATCTACCCTATATATATAAAATCCTAATGAAACGAATTTATGAAACGGATATATGAAACTGCTGAAATGAAAAGATTCTTTGAAACGACTGATTGTGTTTCACGGCGATTTCTCCTAAAATATGGAATACTTTGCGATGAAATTAACACCAAAAATCCGTAGCGATCTGCAGATCTCAAAACTGGTATTAGAATTTTTAAATTCGAATTAGTTGTCGAAATATTAATTTTTTTTCTAATTTTAAATACTTTTTTCTAATGATGGCAACTCAAATTTTAATCATAACAAATATATATATATTTTTCATATTTCAGAAAAGGTTATTATTTTAAACTAATTTGGCGACCAGTTTGGCCTATTTTAAATCTATGCTAAGAACAATGCTTTTTTTTCTTTTAAATACAAAACTTATATTTAAAACTGAAACATTTAAAATTAATGGCTTTCACTTCCTTATTTATTTTTAAACGAAACGAAAAGAAAAATATTAGGCGCAGATGTCATAGACGCAACGGGGTACCTAATTGGCACCAAAATGGCGTTATTTTACCTGACATGGTAACCCAGCTATTGTTGCTTATTTATTAATAAATGTTTATTTACCTTTATTTTCTTTTTATTAAAAAAAAAGTTATAAATTGTTTTGTTCTATAGTTACTAATTCAACTTTTTTCTTTTTATTGTTATTTCATTTTAAAAATAATAGAAAATAATTTAAAAATACATATGTAACTGGTATACGAAAAAGAGGTTTTCGCCAAACAAATATTAAATTATGCAACAAATCATGACATTTAATTTCAACTTCAAAGCAATGCTTTAATGGAACTACTTAGTTGTCCGATCGACCAATTTCGTCAAATTATACAAATCGCCAAACACTCGCCAAATTACACAAATTGACATAATTCTTATTTTAAATAACGAAAGAACAAATAAATTAGTATAAAATTAATAAAAATACAAATAAAACGTCGAAATAAAAACCACTTGATGGCGTATACATGTGTAACTTCCTTAAAGTCAAGTGAATGTGACATTTACGATCAACCATTATAGATATTTAATCTTATAGTTTAGCGATAGATTTTTAGTCGACGGGATAACAAAGTAGTACCGTTTTAAGTTACTACTCGAAAAATAAAAATAATGCTAACTGCCGAGTTACAAAAAAGCTATTCGCGAGATTTGCACCGGCTAACATAAAAGTACCAAGAATCCTTTGCGATCATAGCAACTTTTATGTTGTTTTATTCGAAAAAATAATTTTGATTCTTTAATTAAAATGGGAACCCTTCATAAGAAAAGCGAAGAGCCGTAATTGTTTATGGCAGCGCAGTTACATGACTTCGACTATTATAATATAGGTGAAATGGTGGCGATAGAATAATATCTGACGACTTATCACCTGTGGCTGGCTAACATTAAAGTACCAAAATGGACGCTTGGAATATAAAAAACGAGCTGTTGATGATAGTCACATGACTTAGGCTTTTATTATAGAGATTGTTTTCAATTCTAAAAACAGCGCAAATAATAATATTTCCTTACGATTAAAAAATTATTTACACATAACCATTAAAAACAGAAAAAAACCCCTTTAAAATTACTATTAAATGAGTACGTGTTAAAAGCAAGAAAATATTGAAAATTACGTATTGAAAATTGTATTTACACGTGAATATTAAGGAAACTTTTAAAATATTAAATACATTAATATGCGTTTAACCCTTTCAGGGGCAAGGTATTTCTATTCGTAAAATGTTGAAATCAGTGAATGGCACCAGAATTTACAAACAAATTTATTTCCAAGTACGAAAATGCTTTTGTTGACTTACTTAATAGAAGGAAAATTTTCATTCCAATATTCTGGTGCAAATGTGGCATTTAAGAATTAAAAATAAGTGGTCCAAAATGAACTACAGACCTTGAAGGGGTTAAAGCAGTAAATTGTAGTAATTGTAATAAATTGTATTATGCCAATCGTTTTATAACGCTGTTAAGAAATACCGGGAGGCAAATACTCTGTTAATTCATTTTATTTTACCTTCTTTTCAAATGTTTAACAGATCTTCTTTAATCAAACACGAAAACAACCATTGGATGTCTTAACAGCAGCTGGTTCGGCCTTAAATTTTCGCAAACAAAGGGAATTGAATGGAAACCCGTTTACAGGGAGATCGCTACAGGGTTTTTCATTATAATTCAATCTTCTCTAATCTTTTAAAACCCGATCAGATTAGCGTGCTTTTATATTCTACGGTGACTGAACGGGGGTTGGCGAGCGTAGCTTGCAGGGGGCAGAGCCCCCTAGTAGTAATATATAGAAATTTTATATATAAACAAATCTCTATCATATGTAAATTGCTTTATAATTGAATTTAAATTAAGTTTTGATGGAAGCCTATATTTAGTGCCATAACCCATTAATTTTCTTGATGTAAAATCATTTACAATATTAAGATTACCAGTGATTATATGACCATGATCTTTATTAAGGTATTGCTGTACTGAGGGGTCGTTGCAATTACAAGGGAAAGTACTAGTTGCAGATGTATTTTTTGAAAAAGAATTATAATTAAAAATCTTTCTTCCTAAAGGAATTGGATATTTGAAAATTCTAGATATTTGAATACTATGAATAGGAAATTTACATTTTTTGTCCTATAATAGAATTAATATTAATTTTATTGAATATTTGATTTGAATAAGTAATTAGCATTTGCGTATTTGTATTTTTAAGTTTAGGTTTTTTTTTAAATTAATGTTAAATTGATTGACTCTGGTCATAATAAGATCAAAAAAATATCTGAGAAACGTATCGAGAAAGTTTTACTAAGAAATATATTTAAATAGCGTGCAAGTTTTTTCTTTTTTATTGCAAAGATATATTTACGAACTAATAACCAATTATAATCAATAAAATATTTAATATGAAGATTATTTAACTGTTTAATTATAGTTTTTTTTTTAGAGATAATTGAACCACCAATTGGAAGAAGGGAATAAACGCCACTTTTTGACACATTCATTTTTCTACATTTTTACATTCTTTAGACGTGTAGCGCTTAATTGTGAGTTCGAAGAAAATAACAAAAACCATTCACTTCGTATGTTTTTTTTATTTTCTTCGAACTCACAACTAAGCCTAAAGAATGTAAAAGTGTAGAAAAATGAATGTGTCAAAAAGTGGCGTTTATTCCCTTCTTCCAATTGGTGGTTCAATTATTGAAGAATAACATTTGCCTCATTTGTTACGTGTTGTTCTGTGATTTAAATTGCGATTTAGTGTAGGATAAATTGGATTATAATCGGTTATGTTATTAATGGATGAAAAAACCTTAATATTCCTATTGAATACTTCAGTATTAAGTCCGTATGGATAAACTGCATTATAATATTGCATGAATGAAGATTCCAAAAATAGACGTTCTGATATGCTTTTTGAATTTATAAGATTGAGGTTGTTGTATTTTTAAATTTATGTTTGTGGAATTGGTGAATTTCAGCAGTAGATTAATTGTTCTTAGACTTAATTTTAATCGAATCTGAGCGATGTTGGTTAATACGTTTATGTAGTGGACCAGATGTTTGTCCAATATACTGCGTATTACAAATATTACATTTTATACTATATACTACATTGAATGCTTTACAAAATGAAGATAAACCCGGATATGAAACGATTTGTGATTGCGACACAAAGGGACGTGTTTTGCATCTCCTATCCAAACGTTTTCTAAATAATAGAGGTGGTGGAGGCGAATAAAATAGGTGACTGGATGTCGGTCCTGGAACAAACCTATTAATGTTCTTGTACAGGACACTACACTTCGGAGATGCTAAGTGTATTTTGCCAGGAGCGATAAATTTACTATGAACCGCCATTGTATTTGTTTTATGAGACATAAAATAAAATTAAAATTACAGAAAAAATAAAGAACGAATTATTAAGAAAGCTTTGTAATAAAAGTCTCGATTAATAATGATTTTTCTTGATTATAAATAGATCTATATATGTACAATATGTACAATAAGATATATAAAACAATCGAATAGCTTAATCCACCAATAAAAATAATATCATAATCACCAAAAACTACAGAGAGTATCCCATAATAATCACAGTAGGTGTTTCAGATCAAAACAAAATATTTATTTCAGAATTGCAGAGTAAAATGTAAATAGACAAAATGTTATACTATCCTAATAATGTCCATAGTACTTTCATTTAAATCATGTATCCTAAAGAGAGATACAGTGAATGTAACAGCTATAATTCTAAATTATATTATTATTCAGACCTAAAATTAGGGAGACTTAAATTATTAATATTTATTAATATAAATTAATTAATAACTAATGTACAGTCGTGGAAAAAAAAAGTAAACACCCCCTACTAACTCTGCAAAAAATTATCGTACAAGAAAGTTATTGGTACCTCACGATTGATAATAAACTCTACTTTTAAATGATGTATATAAAATTTGCTTAGGGGGCCATCTACATATTAAAACGAAACATAACTTTGTTTTTTCAATAACGGTACACAATTCTGACTGCATAAATGAATTCTACACCCTTCAGTTAGCCTAGAAACAGTTTTTTATGCTATTCGTACGATAAGTTTCCGAAAAATCAATTATTTTAAAAGGAGCGTATTTTATGGACTGTATCCAAATTGAAGTTCGGTACTCGATTGTTGACCGAGAGAGCCCCTTCTTGATCAAGGCATCTTAAGCGCCTCTCAAGAAGTCATTGAACACTGCTAGATTAGAGGATAGAATAAGAAATTTCAAAATATCTAGTCACTTCTATCATAGACGGCCCCTTAAACCATCATTTTGCCGTTTTTTAAGCATAATTTGAAAACTACTTGGAAGAAAAATGTGAAATTTTGGATTTTCGTAAAGCAGCACGTAATAAATCTAAATCCATCAAAAAATTGTAGGTTGCAATTCATAATTTTTTCGCATATTAATTTCATAATTCATATCATAAAATTATAAACAAAATTGCAAATTCAACCTATTTATGTTTGGGTATTTTAGTATTATTGCTACACAAAAAATTAGCACATTAGGAGTATAATTTCAGGAGATATTAATAAAAATATGAAAATGTAATTTAACATTAGTAGCACTAAATTTTGAATGTTTATAATTCAAAAACTTATCATTCAAATGACTTGGAATTTGATGTCTAGGCATAGCTTGAACCGAAGACTTGAAATATAGCGTTAAAATTGGGGTATTGAAATCGAAGAAAATGAAATTTGGATTCGTTTTAATATGTAGATGGCCTCCTAAGCAAATGTTATATACATCATTTAAAAGTAGACTTTATTTCCAATCGTTCGGTACCAGTAACTTTCTTCTACGATAATTTGTTGAGAAGTTAGTTGGGGTTGTTTACTTTTTTTTCCACGACTGTGCAACAGTGATATGATCATGTCGAAAATGAAGTTTAATGTAGACTATGTAAGATGACAAACGTGCAGCATAAAATGGAATTTCTTATATCAAGGTATCAAGTAACTACAATAGTAGAAATCAAATGATATATATATATATGTATATGCATATAAATATAACTAAAACTGCGTTTATTTATTTTATTTTATCATATATTTTTTACGTTGTTTATATAAGCAATGTATTTAAAATAGTTCTTTTCACAGCCAGGGTAAAATTAGAAGTACATTATATATGAATATTTTTATTTGTACAAAGATGAACATTGGTGAATGCATAAATAATTTCAATATAAAGTTGAAAATAACCAAAGTGAGTGATTTAATATTTCTTAAATTTTATATAAAGGAATAAAGATGTATTAATTAATTATGGAGGATTATTTTATTTTCATTTAATTGAAGCTTTACTTACGTAAAGAAACTAGTATACTATAATAAATTTGACTC
This sequence comes from Maratus speciosus, assembly GCA_963932465.1. NCBI lineage: Eukaryota > Metazoa > Arthropoda > Arachnida > Araneae > Salticidae > Maratus > Maratus speciosus. Next base: position 406,480,602 of record OZ010796.1, read on the forward strand.
TACAGTTTTTTAATGATGACTGGTGTTTTAATGAAGGTCATTTTGAATACACTGTAACTGAAATTTCAAACTAACATGTATAACTAATGATAGTACTCAGAAATAATATACTTCTTTAAATTGCTCAAATGTGTAAAATAAAAGCAATAAAAAATGCTTTAATAAACTGTTTGCATGTTGCGACTCCGCGGGAAGCCATTATGAAAACCAATAAATATATTCCACAGTTACATGATCTAGGATGTAATAATTTGAAACGTCATCATTCAATTTTTCCCGTATTCTATTATAGAAAAAAGGAACATACAGCTGATATAAATCATAATAGAAAAACCTCAACACTTGCAAGGTATATCAAGGGGAAACTAACCAAATAAATTTCGATGGAAGTAAGATAAATTTCCTCTCCTGTCTATACAATCCATCCATTATAAGAGAAGTCATAGAGATTGCAACAGATAAATATTCGCAATATGTAACGATGATCCTCATTTAATTCACCCAAACTATGGGTTAAGTTACTCTATGGTTACGAATATGGAAATAAACATTCAAGTAAAAATAAAAATAAAAATAAAATAAAATAACGTGCATAATCTGAGAGAATGCATGAAAAATTGAATGATAGCGTTTCAAATTATTATTTCATAGATCGTTCAACTATGGAATATTCTTATTTATTACTCGACTTCCAAGAAGGGTTATGTGTTTCAAGCGCATCTGGGAATGTGGATTTCTTTATACCCTCGAAACATCCCAACGGCTGGATGGATTTTAATGACTGAGGTGTCTATCGATTCGTCTTAACCGTCCGATTGTTACAGGCTAGGTTTTGTTTTTATAAATTCAAAATGGCGGCCGTAAAATACAAAATGGAGGTAGAGACGAAAAAAAATAATTACGCACCCTGTTGAGTGGCATATCATTGCATAGGTCTTTCAAAATGAAGACGATATTTCATTGACTATTTTACAGTCGAAGCTCCGTTTAAATATTACACAACCTGGAAGTTGTGTAGCTAGGATCTCTAGCTTTACTGTAACTCTAACCTTTATAAACATCTATAGGCCTCATCAAAACTGTGTTTATAGATAGGAACTAACAATTGAACGCAACTTAAAAGTCATCAATACAAGTAAATAAAAAAAGTAGGTAAGTAATATAAAAAATAGTTTCACATTCATGAGAAATAATTAATTAGTTCGCTTTTTACGCAGTCGGGTTTTTTGATTTTTTTTAAATTTAAATTTTATAATGACTTTGATGGATCCGAAACATGTAAACAGTATATTAAAACCTTTTTTATAGTTTTCATTTTACAACTTTTAGCAATTAAATAAAGTATATTCAAACTCACATTTAAAAAATCATTTTTCATAATTGTCTGAGCGAAGCGAAAGCTAATACTCAACGCAATATTACAGCTACGATTGATATTAAGGCCATGTCCTACTAAAAAAAAAGCCCCAATAAAAACTTTCGTCAAGCATAACTCAAAAAATATTTGCCGGATTTCGCTTCTGATTGCACCAGAAGGTACCTATGAGGGTCGCCTACTGAAAGCACCTATTTTGAAAAATAAGTTCCAAACCGCTTAAAAATTATATAAAAAAAAACTGATAAAAAAGCAAAATTTATCTGCATACGTCACAGATATTTGTTGTGCGTCACTTTCACCGGTAGATGTTTTCGTAGACAACTGGTTTGAACACATGGAGTAAATAATAATAAAAAAAAAAACTCACGCAGTAACAATGAAGTGCCATAAAAAATTTAAATTTAATCAAATAGGAAAAGAAATCTGTTTGTTATTCCATTAAAAAGAAAAAAGGCATAAAAACTTTGATTTGAGATTTTGCGATAGTCTTTCAATAGCATTTTTTAATGGCCAAAAGCATATTTTATATTTCGCTTGTGAAACTTAGAAACAATTATATGATGTTTAATAAAATATTTTGCTTTATAGCATCATTTTTTCTTATTTTCTTTATTTCTTAGGGTTTCGTACATCTGACAAAACCTTATTCGTCTCGCTCCTCTGTCTGTCTGTCCGTCTGTCACAAAGCCCGTTCTCAGAAACTATACATGTTGGAGATTTGAAATTTTGCATACTTATAGCTGAACACCACATATCATACGACAAATCATAAAATTTTGAAAAAGTCGTACATTTAATCCTTTGGGCTCCACATGTGTATTTTAAACAATTCTTTCCAATTGAACCTTAATTAGGTTGGAGGCGTGAAATTTTGCATACTTATAGCTGAATACCTCACATCAAATGACAAACTATAAAATTTTGAAAAAGTCGTTCATTTAATCCTTTGAGCTCCCACATATGTATTTAAAACAATTCTTTCTAAGTGAGCCCTAATTAGGTTGGAGGCGTGAAATTTTACATACTTATAGCTGAACACCTCAGATCAAATTACAAACTATAAAATTTTGAAAAAGTCGTTCATTTAACCCTTGAGCTCCCACATATGTATTTTAAACAATTCTTTCTAAGTGAGCCCTAATTAGGTTGGAGGCGTGAAATTTTGCATACTTATAGCTGAACACCTCACATCAAATGACAAACTATAAAATTTTGAAAAAGCCGTACATTTAACCCTTTGAGCTCCCACATGTGTATTTTAAACAATTCTTTCTAAGTGAGTCCCTATTTAGGCAGGAGGCGTGAAATTTGGCATACTTATAGCTGAACACCACATATCATACGACAAATAATAAAATTTTGAAAAAATAGTACATTTAACCCTTTGGGCTCCCACATGCGTAATTTAAGCAATTCTTTCTAACTGAGAAATTGGAGATTTGAAATTTTGCATACTTATAGCAAAACATTTGATACCAGGTGACAAATCATAAAATCTTGAAAAAGGTCTTACGTTTAACCCTTTGAGGTACCACATATGTATTTTAAGCAATTCTTTCTAAGAGAGCCCCTAATTAAGTTGGAGACATGAATTTTTGCATACATATAGCTGAATACCTCAGATCACACGACAAATCATAAAATTTTCAAAAAGTCTTATATTATTTACTCCTCCGAGACTTGGGTATTTTAAGCAATTTCTCTAACCTCCGCCCTTTTCACCCTGGGAGCACTTTTCCAACTTTTGCCGACACCCCTTTAACCATTCTTTCATATTATGCACCATAGCCTTACACATTTTAGTCCCACTTTTTACCGCCAGGGGCGCCTTCTTATCTCGGGTGCTATCGGCCCAATCCCCTCAACTAATATATCTACGGATAGTCTATAAAACGGAGTTTCGTTCGGATAGAGGTTTGTTTAGAATAGAGTGCGCCCCTGGTTGCGAAATGTGGAACTAAGAGATTTTTCAAAAGGATAAAGTGTTTTGAAAGGAATATTAAACGAAACCCTATGTGCGATCTGTGATCACACTTACCTACTTGTTCAGTATATTTATGCATACTATAAAGTGCGTATAAATGCTATAGTTCATATACAGGGCTACAAAAATGAATTCGTAAAGGTTACTGAGTATGAGCATAAATTGCTTAAAGTTGGGTTTTAAAGGAGTTAGGCATTTTTACGCTGAACTGAATTTAGTGTATTAAGAAATATTTGTAGAATATAGATAAAATGATATACAGGGCCACGCAAAGAGTTGGATACGTGACCGTCTATGGCGATAATTTCTGGAAATGTAATTTCAGTAGTTTTAACCGTGTTTTAGTTTGAATTAAATTTTAGCTAAATAGTGGCCTGTAATAAAGGTACTAGGTAAACTACAGGGCTGTACAAAAGTATTCAAGTATGTTTCCATCTATTAGTATAAAATGCTGAAAGATGAATTTCAACCTGTTATGCATTTTCTTGCTAAACTAAATTTTCCCATTATATAGTATATATATCAACATACAGATCGAATACAGCTCTGTTCAAAAGAATTGGAATACATATTTGACTATCGGCGGTAACTACTGAAATCAGATTTTTAAATGCTTACTTAGTTATCTTATTTACCTTATTTCCCTAAGTAACGAAGTTTCGTTAAAGCTTTCAGGGATTGTTGGAAAGTGTTTCATAATCTATGATGATTTTTCTTACTTGTTTTAATGTTTGTTTTATGTTGTATGCTAAATTTTGAAATTAATTTTTCAGAACAAATATTTTTGAAATTCTGGGCAACGCCGGAAACTTTAGTTAGTAACAGATAAATGGCTTCTGTATTTGTACATCTATGCTAATATTATAAAGCGATATAATATTATAAAGTGTATAATATTAATAATGTTTGCGCGTTTGTGAGGTGTTAAGTCTGAAACTGCATAGCCAACTTAAAAAAATGTTGGTGGCGATTTCTGCTCCGAAGAAAAGTCTATATTTTATCTCAGTTCAACAACCTACATCACTGCAGGAGCAAAAAAATTCGAAAATTACGATTTCTGTGATTGGGTTAGAAACTTTAAATTCGGTGTGATGGTTCTTTTAAGATGTAAATACTCATTATGAACGCTCTCTAAAAGGTTCGAAAATTCAGTTTGACAGATAAACGTAAAAATTTCTAGAAAGGTTCTAAATTATGATTTATTTGGAATACGGAAATTTCTGGGATACTGTTGGGGTTATAAACTAGAACTTTGGCATGGCAGTAATTTATATGATATAAATGCTCGTTGTAGAATGAATTCTAAAAAATCGAAAGACTAAACAAAGCGAAAAAAAAATGATCTAAAGATGATCTAAGTAACAAAGTACATGGAATTGTTAGGAATGTAAACATGAAAATTGACATGGCTGTATTTATCATGACGTAAATTCTCGCAATAGAACAGTTTCTAAAAATGTCGCTATATAAAAAACTGCAGAAACAAAAAACGTTCGAAAATTTTCTATTTCTATGTTACTGCTGAGCCCAAAACCTTGAAATTTTGCTTCGGGTTAGTTTTAAAATTTAAAATTGTCTCTGTGAATGGTTTCTAAAAAACTTTAAATCTAAAAAGATGAAATGAACGTAAAGCGTTCTCAAATAATATTAATTTGGAATTATTAGGTATAGAAACTTTAAATATTTCATAATGCCGCATTTCCTCCACAAAACATGCAATTTAAATGCAACAAAATAGATAGATACCCACCTAGCATTAAATAAATTGTGTAAATATTAAATAAAGACCTGTATGAAACAGTGAGTAGGTTGCCCAAAAGTACTTGTTAAAGCGTTCCTTCTCAAGGCTTTTCTTTCTCTCGCCAAGGCCACTAACAGCTGGAAGTGTCTTTTTAAATGTGATATGATTTTTTTTTCTGATTCATTTTTCTAGAGATTTTATCATAAGGTCATATTCTCAATTGTCATTAGTAGATTTTTTTTATATATTAACTTATTCTGGTGAAATTTCGTAATCGGGATCATATGAGCGTATTTTAGCTTGCATGATTTGCTGAAAAAATATGTATGGATTTGTAAATTACTTCAAATGACACTTTGACAGCTCAAAGGTTATGCAGACGATATATTCAGATTTTGTGTCATACTTTATGCTGCAATCATTGCCGATTTCTTTTATTTAATACATGCTAAATACAGCTCAACTTGTGCAGAATATGTTTGAAAACAAAACAATACAGCGTATGTAGTGGCCAGCAAGCACTCATCATTTAAATCCGATCGAGCATATCTAAAACAGACTATAACGATGCATTGCATGCCACTATTGATGTGTTCGGTACTTTGATACTACATCAGATTTAGAAGAGAGAATGCCTTAATTCTTATCCACAACCTCATTGCATGCGTGGAAAACAGATATTGTACAATATTAACTTTTCCGGGGAAGCACACACTATATAAAGTATAGTCCATTCTTTTCAAACATCATATATTTGTCATTTAAAGTTACTCAAATTGGTGCGGAGCGTCTGATTGTGCTTTTGACATCATTTTATACAGTTACAATTACGATATAAAATAATTTAGAGTTTCATTTTCTATTTTACTTTTAACATATTGCGTACTTACAATTTTATATCCATGCATGTCTGTCTTGCATGGTTTGCTTTCCCATTTTTTAAACAGTGTATACGAATTTATATATAAGATTTTGTAATTCTACGACTCGTTTATTTTCATCAGCTCAATTTATCGCAGTATATGGACAATTAAAGATAACATCTCACTTTCTTTGCTTCCACATGTTATTATTAAATCTATGTGATAATCTCAGTAAATCTATCTCAGTAATATCGTTCAGACTAATCCGTCAAAGGGAAGTCCTAGTGCTTTCCAATATAGTTGGAAAGAGTTTAGGAATTCGATTCGTTTGGCCGTCTGTCAGCTTGTCCTTATGTTTGTGTATGTGTCTTTTCGAGCTCTAACTCGCGTAAATATACTCGTATTGCTATTTAATTGATTTAATTTATGTTAATGAGGTTTATTATGGTATGTTCTGAATTGAAAATGACGTGTGTTACATTTACCTTTCTTTTAGAGGGACACTCAAAAGAATTCCATCACATTAGGGTCTCTATATGGGGAAAATCGTTGCGATCTATTTTAATGATGTTACTCTCTTATAAACATATTGAAATTGATATACATTACTGTAGTGCGCTACAGGAAGCTTCCTGTAAAATATGGTGTGCATAACATTTTTTTGTTTATCTACAGGGACATACAAAATAATTCGGTTACGGTACTGTATATGAGCGATAATTTCTGGAAGTGTGTTTTCAGTTATTTTATGCGTTTTTTAATTTAAATAATTTGTTCCATGTTACTTTGTGTGTGTAAATTCTATGGATCATATACAGAGCATCACAACAGAATTTGAAACCTTTTCCTACTATGGACCGTAATTGTTGAAATTCGGTTTTCAAATGTGTGATGTGTTTTCTGAATGGTTTACTTAGATATCATCTTTCACCTTTATAAAGATGAAGTTTTGTTTCAGTATTTTGTATATGTTTACTAATATAGTATTTACTGCATCAGGGTGTTCTATCAAGACCGTATAAATTGTGCAGAGTGGATCCTTACTTGGAGTACGTATAGAGTTCGCAGAAAAAATGGCAAACATATAAATATACCTAACTACGTCAATAATAAAAAAAAAATATTTTAACATAGGTTACATTGATTTGTTCGAGAAACTCGAAATGTATAATCGTATATTTTTTAATCTTTTGACTACTTCTCGCAATGCACTCTTGTAATCTTCTTTTCAAAACGAATAAGAAAAATAAACGGTCAAGTGCGAGTGTTACTCGCACTCAGAGGGTTCCGTACAAAAATAGGGTAAATTGGGTGAAGATGCCGTAGTTTTTGACTTTATTGTTTAAAAAATCACCTGTTGCTTTTATTTGTTATTCATTGATTTCTTGTTGAAGTTTGCACCCTTATGTATCATTTAAAATCGTATTTCATTTTACAAATATTATATAAAGCATCAAAAATTTTGTTTTTGTAAACACTTGCATTTCGGCATCTTACCCATACCTCTGGGTAAGATGGACAACTATCTTGGGGTAAGATGCCTTGTGGAGTTTCAATGTAAACAATAATTTTTGACAGCCAGTATAAAACATAATGGGACGAATAAAAGTAATTTTAATATTTTAGACATACTAAAGTTGTTAACTTACTTAATATTAGGAAATTACAAAAATATGAATGCAACAAACGTTGGCGATTTAATAAAAGGACAAACTAATATTTGAAAAAAAAAGTTATGTTCTACTTAACATTTAAAAGAATTATGGCTCTTAAATATGCCTATTTTTAAACATTATAATAAGTTTAAATACGATAAAGCCACTGTGATAAAGGGCTTTAGAGTGCAGCTTCTTTGTTGGTGATTTTCATATGCCTCTTTGTTCTTTTCAGCTATAACTCAGATCTGCCACAGACTGCTCATTTCTTTAGGAACTTTGAGCAACTTTTATATAACCAACAGTTTCACTGAATGCATTTGATCCAATCACATTTTTCAGAGGTTTTATTGCACTCTGCTAGACACTCTGAACACTGATTCTCATTCACTTAAAAAAATCCACATCTTCTGAATCTTAGTCGGAAATTTAATCCGTTATCTTTTCAAAGCCGATACAAATTAGCGTGTTTTTAGAGTCTGCTGTGTCTTGGTGGAGGTTGGGGAGCGTAGCTCGTAGGAGGCAGAAGACCCCAGCTATCTAAAACTATATATGCTACTGATATTTACTATATTTTACTGACATTTACTGATATTTATTAAAATTATTTATAACAGCACATAACATCAAATTTTTAACAATGATTAAAATTAATAATTACTAACCAATTATTTATAAGGCCAATAAAGTTTATTTAAAAGGCAGAATACATATAGAAACCATTCAAATTATATTCACCTTAGATTTTAATATTGCTTTATGTCATTTTAAACATTTAGAAATCTATAATTTTAATTAAAAATATTTTTAATCAGTTGATTAAAATTACGATTTAATCACTGATTTTAATTATCTGATTAAAATTGTTGGCAAGTTAGTTAATATACAAAAGTAAATTAAACAATGAAGAAACAACCAAGCATTTGACCAGAACGGAAAATAGACGGCATCTTACACCAAGGAAAAAAAACCGGCATCTGACCCCCCCAAAAATTTTCGCCGACTCACCCCAAAGTATTGGGAAAAACGCTAGTGCCCCCCACTGATGTGAAGAAGCGGGGACTCGCCACCATTTATGCTTTGCAGGAAGGTCAGGTACCAGTATTCTCTAAAAATATCAGATTTATTTCTCTGGTGTTTAAACTAAGATTTATGTAGGCAAATAAAGAAGCCACATAAAAGATTTTGGACATTTACCAGAAGCGTTCTGACGAAATAGCAATAAAAAAGTGCCACTTAAATTTTTTTTTAAGAACGCAAACGGAAATTAAAATATCAGTAGGGAACCCTCTTTCTTTCAACTGAGCGGCGTTTCCCTACAGCGCCTCCGCATATAAAAACTAAGTAATTTGGCATCTTGTATAACACGGCATCTCACCTCGAGTTACCCTATATGAATTATTAACTGTATTATTAAAAAAAAAATCGTTGCTAAATGAATAAGAAGACTTTGTAAAAAACTATACTACGTAGGGTTAGGTATAGCTGTACACTATGACGCAAAAGTTTAGACAATGAAGAAATTCTTACATACTTTGAAAAATATTTATTCAATTTTCAAATCACTGCTTGAAATTAATGTGCTGTACATATAAACAATATTTATAACAAGGAAAAGTGGAATTGTGCATATTGCAATAAATTAAATGGTAACAAAAATAAACTGCTGTCTCAAAAGTTTAGACACAAATTAAATAAAATCGAAATAAACAATTTTTAAGACCTGGTTACGCATCCATACTTATGTATTACGTCATATACACGAGATTGCATGGAAGAAACTAAATCTTGCATAGTTTGTGGATCGATATCGTACCATGCATTCTCAATAGATGTCTTAAGTTCCTTTTCAGAAGAGTATTGTCTAGCGTTGCTATAAACTTTGCGACACATGATGCTCCAAAGGTTTTCTATAGGGTTAAGATCTGGGCTATATGCTGGCCAGTCGAGAACTCTTATATTATGGGAATTAAACCAAGATTTTGAATGTTTTGCAGTGTGAATTGAAGCATTGTCTTGCTGAAATTCCCACTGAGGACCCCCTAGAAGCTCAGCAAATGGCAGCAGGTTTTCTTCTAATGTCTGTGTATAATGCTGTGAAGTTTGAAGACCACTGGTGAAGGTCAGAGATACTTGTCCATTATAGCAAAAGGCTGCCCAAACCATCACCGAGCCCCCTCCTTGTCTGCGACTAAAAAAACGTCGAGGTTCCTTCCGCAAGTCATGCCAATACGATAAACAACCATCTGGACCATCCAGATTCCACTTTTTTTCATCGCTAAATATGACTGACTGCCATTTCTCTCCATATGACATATGCTTTCGAGCCCACATAAGTCTTTGTAACTTATGATATGGTTTCAGAGCTGGTTTCTTCTGCATTTTGCTATAAACGATTGTTCCTTTTTCCAAAATTCGTCTACGAATCGTATCCTTTGATACAGAGAGTCCCGATGAGCTTTGAACTCCACGTACGCTCATTTGTTGAGTACTCGCTAGTCTTTGTATCAGGCGATCCTCTCGTACATTTGTCACACGTGGCCTCCCAGACCGACATTTTGCTTTATATTCGGAACCACTCGATAAAACTCGATAAATAGATTTTTTTGACCTATTAATAATAGCAGAAATTTCAGAAACGCTCTTCCCTTCACCTTTCAACTGCCAAATCCTTGAAACCTCATTCACTTGAATTTCTTTAGCTCTCGGCATGTCGACTATGAAGCGCAATCGTTTGCAGAACTTAAGTACTTCAAATTTGTGACATCATCGATTCTAAATTTGCATATGCCAGTGAATATTCAAAGAAATTTAGAATAGTGTCTAAACTTTTGCGACAAGCACATTTGAATTTTTATGAAAAAAATTAGTATTATAGCAAATAAAACGACTGTCTTTTGTACATAGCATTTTAAATCAGTTTTTGAATATATTTACAGGTTTTTGTAATTCTGACGTCATAATTCTACATTTTAAAGCTGAATGACGTCATTGTCTAAACTTTTGCGTCATAGTGTATATACCAGAAAAGGATGAATAGATAATACCATAAAATTTCAAAGAAATATGAAGACTAAATAATATCAAATATTTCTATTCTGTATAACTCTTTTTTTAATCTTATCCTAATCCGTTTATGATGAACTTACACTGAAAAAAACATTAGGGGAGCAAGCAAAACAGTGAGTAGAACAGTGCAAGACAGCCATGTATGGACATAAAACGGTTAGTACACGTGTATCAATGCACAGTACAGAAAAAAAGAAGCAAAAATATTTGTAAGGGAGCTTTTAATCTTTGAAAAGATGGAAAGAACATGAAAAGATGGTTTAGGGCAACAATTTGATTACATGTAAATGATGAAAAAAGTATTGTTTAGTAATGATGCAAGATTTTTAATATGGCGTGTGGTCGCCTCGAACAGCTATGCCTGCTGCACATGTGTTTTCCAGGGATACGATGAGGTTATCGATAAGGCTTTGGAGAATACTGTTCCACTGCTCAAGAATTGCAATCTTCAAGTCCCGGACAGTAAAAAGAGGCCTTGCTCTCGCAGAAATGCGTCGTTTGAGTATGTCCCAATCATGCTCGTCAGGTCAGGAGAGCATGATGATTCAGGATGATTCAGGTCAGGAGAGCATGCTGGTCATTCCATACGCTGTATTGTTTCAGCTTCAAGCAGGTTTTCCACAAGACGAGCTGTATGAGGTATGGCATTGTCATGCACGGAGAAAAAGAAATCACTAATTGCTGCAACATAAAATACGACATGAGGTCTCAGTATCTCGTCTGTATAACTTCGGACCGTTAAAGTGTCATTCAGAATGTTATGCAGGCCCGTACGTTCACCTATGCTGATTCTAGCCCATAGCATCAAACCACCTCGTCTGTAATGTGATCTTTCACGAACTAATGTGGGATTATTTTGAGTACTTCTTTTTCTCCATGCCAAAACGCATCAGATGTCACATCCAGACTGAATCGGGATACGTCTGTAAACAGAATTTGACTCCAACAACGTTACCTCCAAACTCGATGTTCAGTTGTCCATCTTCTTTGGGCAGCACAGTTGTTTGAGATCAACGGAATACAGACCATTGGCTTGCGTGCATAGAGACAACCCTGATGATGCCTATTTAGGATTGTTTGGCTGGACCGCCTTTGTCTTGTGGCAAAGAAAAGCTGTGTTTGCATCAGAGTAGCATTGCCCGTTCCGTCTCGACGAGCTTTTAACAGGATATATCTGTCATCAGTTTCTCTAGTAGCACATGGCCGACCATGCCCTTGTCGATGTCTACCATTCCATGTGCCTTGGAATTGATTCCACAGCCTTGCATTGACACTTCTTGCGACCCCAACGGCGTCCCCTACACTTCGTTATGTTTCCCCAGATTCAACTGTCTCGATAACACGCCAAGCCATGGATTCCGTTAAATCACATTGTTGTGATACACTGCTCAAAACAATTAAAGGATATTGCAGTTTTAGGTGGATTTTGTATCTGGTAAACTGTTTAGCTGATTGATACATGGTCGACAGATATAGTAGGTTATATGAGAATAAATTACACATGTTTGGCAGAAAATAATGCATTTTATTGCGCATTTGTGTACTAAAGGAAAAAAACACAATTTGTGCATATGAGAAAAAAAGAATAAGAAAAGGTGTTTTCTTCAAAGAAAATCATTTTTAGTAGGGGTATGGTTTCCATGGGCGGCCAGCAACGTTGAACACCTTTGAGGCATGGACTCAATGAGGCTATTAATGACGAGTTAGGGTATTCTGCCCCGCTCTTCCAGAAGAGCTTTCCAGTTCTTGGAGAGTTTGTGGGGGTTGTTGGCGGCCAGAAACTCGTCTTCCTAGAGCGTCCCAAACGTGCTCGATTGGATTCATGTCTGGAGAACACGCTGGCCTTTCCATTCGAACGATTCCTTCCTCGAAAAGAAAATCCTCCACAGGTTTGCACGATGTGGCCTGCAGTTATCGTCCATTAAAATGAAGTTATCTCCGATTGCTGCAGCGTAAGGGACTACAATAGGTCTGAGGATCTCATCCCTATATCGGCGACCAGTCAGAGCTCCATCTCGAATGATGTAGAGGTCAGTGCGCCCGTCAATGGAGATGCCACCATACACCAACACTCCTCCACCGCCAAATCTGACACTTTCGTGCACGAACGCAGGATTATTCCTACTGCCACGGTCCCTCCAGATGAAAATACGCCTATTATCCGGATGCACAGAAAAACGGGACTCGTCAGAAAACACAATATTGCCCCATTCATTTCTCCTCCAGTTGACATGCTCGGTTGCCCACTCCCTGGGGTCGCGACGATGCCTTGATGTTAATCTAACACATACCATCGGTCGGCGAGCATACAGACCTACAGCATGGAGCGGGTTTCGGACAGTCTGAGTTGAACTCGTGGTGCCTGTAGCCGAGCGAAGGTGTTGTTGGAGAAGAGTAGCGTTCATGGTTCGGTGTCTCCGAGCTGTTAACGCTAAATACCGATCTTCATTGGGCGTTGTTGCCCGTCTACGACCTTGCCCTGGTCTTCGGCCTGCACATTCACTCATCAAAAAACGGTTCCAGATCCTGGAAATGACACTTTGTGACACTCCAATGGCTTGCGCTACTTCGGTTTGAGTTTGGCCCCCTTCTAACCTACCAACAATTCTCAAAGCTTCTGAATCTGTCAAATGAATTCACTGAGACATCGTACTCATCGAAACAAAGCAATCACTGAATGCCGATCATCCTTGTCTTCATTCTCTTTTATCCAGTTGAAAGTCAAATTTCATTCGCTGCCGCTGAAGCGACGTTTTTGACGTCGAACTCAAAATTTGCATACTCCACAGTTTGAAAACCAGAAAAATTTGCATTTGTGATTCTCTTCTTCTATTTTCGGCAAAAAAAATTTCGTTTATATCTTTATTTTATATAAAACTTCAAATATCCTTTAATTGTTTTGAGCAGTGTATTTTAAACTCACCTTTTCTCAAAACATAAGCTGAGCAATTGAATTTTACAACTGATACAGCAAAACAGACGTTTCTGCAAATTTCCGACTTCCGCAGTTATCGCTTTTTTCTAGTTTTTGATGTCATAAACTTTAATTTTCATGTGAAGTTTTTTTTTTTTTATCTGTTTTTTACTGCGCTTTAAATTATGGATGTTTTATTTTACATTACTTATCGGTGTAATTATTTGTGTAATTTCGTTAAAACCATGTGCTCCCCTAATTGTTTTGAGCAGTGTATTTCGCTACTCACAATAAAATTAATGCACCTTTTAACTTCATTTGGCATTTCATAAAACTAAATTCGGCGTAGAAATAATCTGTTCTTTTTACAGTGTACCTAAAATAAAACCTTTGTTCAAAGTTTAAGCTTAGGATTGTGCTAAGGGCGCTTCAAAAGGAGGTCTCAAAGTTGCAACGCCACCTTGGTCGTGCCGTGTTTTTCAAAGTACGTTTCTAATTAACTTTTAAAGACACGGGAGGCGTATAGAGAGATCGCTCAATGCAAACTAGTCGCGAATCCAATAGTATTTATATGATTAATTCCAATTAAATTTGTCTGTTTTTAGCAATTTGACGTTTATTGCTTTTATACTGCTACTGGGTATTGCACATGACATAAATATATCATTAAAAGTTGTTATCAAGGCTTTAAAAACCGATAGTAAATACAGTAATTCGCCCTTGTCATTATGTATGTCCAAACCGTCCGTGTCATTAAGGGTTAATATCTCGGCTAATTACCGAAGTTTATTTTCTAAAACAATATCAACAATGCTTTTCCTGTCTTCTGTTTCTATAGACATCTCCAGCGCTCCTCAACACCTTTGCTGAACGCCGGTAAATCGAAATTTGTGTGTAACGGGGAAAAATGCGCTTTTCTAAAAAAAATGCGGCCTAGGGTAATCGCTATAATTTTTCTGCAAGGTTTAAGTTAACGTCTACTACCTCTGATTTTTTCACAATTTTAGTTTCTGTAAATTCGGAAATAGATGGGGGGGGGTGGCATATTTTTGCACTACATTTTCGACGATATCTCCTAAAATATATTACCTAAAATTATAAAAAATGTATTTTTGAGTTCAGCATTACGAAACCTTTCACAGGATACCCCATACGATATGCAAAGAAATTAATTTTTTTTCCCAGTAACTTAATTAGCCCTCTACATTTTTCCTAAATATATTTGTGAATGTTTAATAATCTGTAAATATGTGGGTCAGTAATCTTTATTGCATTCCCCAAATTGAACTTTCCACGATCCATAGTTTACGAGTAAAATGGCTGTGACAGACAAACAGACAGACACAGGAGTGATCTTATAATGGTCCCGTTTTTACTTTTTAAGTATGGAACATTAAAAAAGATTCCAAAGGTAATGAATACAATAATTCATATCCCATAAATCCTCAAAATTAATTTCTTATTCCAGAATGCTGGTTGAATCTTCTTTATAAAAAGGTGTATTTGCTGATAACTCTCTAAATTGCAACTTGATTGAAAACTTGGAAGTTTAGGGGCCAATAAATTGTAGACTTTCACGATTATCGAGAAATTTTACAATAGGGTCTTTTAGGGGGACCCGTTTAAAACAATCTACATCTTTTAAAATTCTACCAATAGTACATCGAAAAACTAAAGCATCCCAATCATAGGAATAAATTTCATTCTCTTTTATGTGAGATTGCAAATTGCTCCAGTTGACGTCGAACATTAGTGTGCAAAAAGTGTTTCCGCCGTGATCTAGCCTTTAAATGTATGCTTTCATACTATTCAAAAATTTTTATCACTCACTCAAACAGCACAAACATGTCCTAAAAACATCCAAAAGATGTCATATTCAGGACAAGCTGATATCCTGAGGATTGATCAAATGGTCCTTTCGACGGTTACAGGACATCCCCTGGGTTTCGAAATGTCACACCTGTCAACATCCTGTAGATGACATTTTATGATGGTCAGGGGACCCCTACAGACACTCTCTGGATGGCTTAACGATTACTGCTTTTAATTTGTATTTTTTGAAATTCATGTGACATACATATGGAAATACATGGATGAATTGTCACTGAAAATATTATTTAATAAATTGTGTAGTCTACGATACCTTTATTTATTAGATTTATATATATATATATTAATAAAGTTTTAATGAATAATCTTTCTTTTAAAAAATATTCCATCTAACAAATTTATATTTTATCATAGGCTATATAATTTATTAAATAAAAATGCTTTCACTGACAATATATCTATGCACATAAGAATTTCAAAAATGCAAATTGAAGGCAGTAATATATCTTTATATTCTGGATAAGGAGAGTCAAGGAATCAAACTGCTAATGTACATCCGTTTTGAGATATCATGGGTCGTTTTGGGGATAATACAACTGGGACCGGGGGACAGTCCGTTCTTCAGTATTCTCCGGATGTTCACTGGACAGTTTTATAGGATATGACAACTACAGAATCTTTAAGATCCTTGTAGAGCGTTGTAGGACGATTAAGCCATAGGACGAGCCATAGTTGTAGGATGAGCGTTGTAGGACGAGATCCTTGTAGGACAATTGTGGTTGTCTGGGTCGATTACATGTTCTAAGAGCCAACCTTGTTCTCAAAATAAGCTTATTCTCTGCTCTCAGACAATGCTAAAACCGGGTTTACTTAGAAACAGGATTCTGTTCCGAATTTTCATTTTCATAAATGCGTGTAATTATGTTATTCATTCACATTGCATGTAATTGTATCTTTACAACAAAAATCCTATATTTGCGAAAACAAAATTATTGTACGCTGTCATTAATTTTGCTTATTTCAGTGGTAAAAGCAAAGTGGTAATTGTAACATTTACTTAAAAGTTTAAATTTTCGTGCGAAAATAATTTTTGCCATTTTTTTTTTTTTTTTTTTTTTTGCTCCATATTTTAAAAACTAAATAAAGAACCATATCGTGACATCCGGTGCATCGAAAATTAGTTTTACTAGAAACATGAACATCACCACTTTTATTATGATACTGTGTTTGCTTGTATAGGTGCTTGAAATAATCTCTGAATGTATTGAAACATACTAGAGTAAATGGTTAACAAAATTTAAAAACAGAAACCAATCTATGGGCTTTCGTAAACGCTGTAATGATTACTGAATTCACTCGCCTATTTCACATTGTGATCAAACATTCTTTCTTATATCCGTGAAGGTCATTTTGAGCATTTTCCCATGTGAACATCGTGTGACACATATATTAATACATGTTCATAAATTCAATGAAGATTATATTATGCGCACCGGCAGTTCTTTCGCATTTTTCTAAAAACAAATGATCGTAAAGATATAGTTCTTGGTCAGTTTTATGTACTTGGAACTAGAATTCTAATTCTGCGCAGTTAACATCGTCTTGATGAACACGCTGGCTATGAAAGTTACACCATGCTAATAGAAAAACGTACAAACTTTCTACAAAAATGAAAAGAAAAAAATTACTATCGCTTTAAAATTAATAAGAGACGCAATTTTTTATTGATTTTTTGTTGTTGTTATTTAATTACAAAAAGTTAGAGCTCTATAATCATGTAGCATGGAATCTCTAAAGTAAATAATCTGCATTTTGGGAAAATATAACGTTTACATTTTTTTTTTATGTGCGTTAAAATTCTTTAAAAAACTAAACACATGAATTTCATTTGCTTCAAAACAGAAATTTTTGTTTCTTTCGCAGTTAAAGCTTTATCAAAATGTAGTTAAATTTAACAGTGACTTTGCGCCTACATACTGAACTGCCTTATATGCTAAGGGGATTTCTACTCCTGGAAGGATAGATACAAAATATCTATTTGTAAAATATCGTAGTTTAATATACATTTCCTTAAAGATAATTCGAATACGTGCCTCCTTGTGTAAGGGAAGTTTTCATTCATAAGCAATTTAGAATTTTGGACTCAATACATTTGTTGCTTGTATGAAGACAGTGAATTGTCAATTCTAAATCATTACAAATAAGTTGTTGAACTATTAACTGATACTTTCGTAGAAATTATTCTAATAGAAATGAAAAAATTAAAGCTTTTGTTAAAGCACTGGTTTTAAAAGTGCAGCTTCGATTGTAGCATGCCGGTTGCTAATTGAATTTACTTAATGAAGCTGTTTAAATATAATATAACATTATGTTAAAGTTGTCTGACTTGTAATCAGAAGAACGATGGAAAGCTTCTATCCATTACCTTATTATTTAATAAACAAATTACGATTTACATATTAAAACATACAGAAAAAGTGAGCGAAATAAAAGTGCGTCAAACTAGCACGAGCTCACAAGAGGAAGTAAATATGATTGAGTTCAGTTCAGTTCAAGCAACGCAGTGACGGTTGCCGTTAGAGTAAAGTGCACAGTTAAAGTCTTAGTTCAGCTGCACCATGGAGTTAGCAGTGTTAGTGAGTTCAGTTTAGGACACTGCAGTACCCCCTTCCTAGTGGAGCGTTACCTTACCTGAAGCGTGCGGGGAAATGGACTTGCCGTCCAGAGCGGGTACGTTTAACCTCTGGAAGTTCTGGTTCTTCCTCCATTTCTGGTTGACGGAGTTCAGGAGTGGGCTCTAGGGTTTTGGTGGAAGGTACAGGGGTTGGTTCCGGACAGTTCAGGATAAACGCTGGCTTTAAGCGATCAATGGACACAAACTTGGCTTTATCACCTATCTGAAGTTTGTAAACCTTGTCAGATCGCTGGAGAACAATAAAAGGTCCATTGTATAGCGGTTTCAGAGGTGGCTGGACTGCATCATGTCGCACGAAAACTTGGCTGCAGCTCCTGAGATCCTTCGAAACAAAAGAACGGTTCTTGGTGTCGTGGTTGCTAGTTGGAGCTGGGGCCACTTGCTGCATCATTTCTTTCAAGGGTGCCACAAACCCGGCTGCATTGAAGTCTGTAGGAATAGGTGCAAAAAATTCACCAGGTAACCTCAAGGCAGTACCATACACTAGTTCCGCTGTGGTTGCCTTAATGGTGTCTCTGAATGCCGAACGCATTCCAAGCAACACTGTGGGTAAGACCTCTGTCCAACGATCAGTTAAGTGAGCTTTTAAAGCGGCTTTCATTGTGCGATGCCAATTTTCAATTAAACCATTAGACATTGGGTGGCATGCTGTGGTGTGTATGTGTTTAATCCCTAATAATTTCATTAAGGTTGTAATTAAAAGAGACTCAAACTGCCTGCCTTGGTCTGATGTGACCAACCTAGGAACACCGACACGAACTATCCAGTTTTCATAAAACGCTCTAGCTACCGTTTCAGCAGATATATCGGAAATTGGACAAACTTCAACCCAACGTGTGAAACGGTCAATCATTGTTAAGCAATATGAATTACCCTGAAAAGTGGGGAGGGGTCCAACGAGATCGACATGAATGTGTTCAAATCTCTTATCCGGAATTTTAATGTTTTGTACTGGACTGTTAGTATGGCGATATATTTTGGATCTCTGGCATGGAATACATGTAGGTGTCCAATTGGCAACGTCCTTTTTAATTTATGGCCCCACGAAGCGAGACGTTAGGAGCTTCACGGTAGCTTTGACACCTGGATGAGCTAAATTGTGAAGAATTTTGAATGCGGTTTTTCGAAATTCCCGCGGAAGATACGGGCGAACGTTTTGTGTAGAAGTAACGCACAAAAGTTTAACTTCAGTTCTCGGTTAAATCATATGTTGAAATTTTAAAGCTGTCTCAGATTTCCTTAGATCTTGCAACTCAGTATCAGCATTTTGAGCTTGTGCCACTGCGGTATAGTCCAAGACGTTTGGGAGTTCTAAAGCCTCAATTCTCGATAGCGTATCTGCTGGTATATTATCAGAACCTTTTACAAATTGGATATCAGTACTAAACTGGCCAATAAAATCCAAATGACGCAGTCGTCTGGGAAAACATTTATCTGCTTTTTGTAAGAACGCATATGTGAGAGGTTGATGATCATTGAAAATTGTAAATTGACGGCCTTCAAGCATGTGTTTAAAATGTTTAATGGCGGCATAAATTGCATACAATTCGCGATCATATGTGTCCCATTTCTGTTGTGATGGCGACAGCTTGGCTGAGAAAAATGCCAAAGGTTCGAAACTCATCTCATTGTCAGATTTTTTATATTGGTTTAGTGATACGGTAAAACACAAACATCGCTGCCACTATCCACTAGGTATGATAGTTTTGAAATTGGGTCAGCTACAAAAAGGCGACTTTTGTTATTTGGTTGGAAATCGCATTGCGCCAGATTATGCGATTTCTGCCTTAGTTTTCCGGACGTTTGTAGTTACATTGGGATTTACAACGTCTAGCGGCCTCCCCGAATTTAAAGTGATGCCAGCACTGCTCACGCGAGCCCCTGTTTTTAGGCGTTTTTGAGCGTGATCGCTTAGAAAAAGATCTGTTACGGAAATTATCTTGCTGCTCACGGCTTCTTGAAAGATGCTCAACTTGTTTTGTGAGTTCTGCAATTTGAGCACGTAATTCACTGAAATCCGAAAGTGGAGCTTTCGGGCAATGCACCCCATCAATGCTCGCGCCAGCGGTCTCATGTATTTTGTCAGCCATTAAGGCCAATTTATCAAGGCTATCTTCCGATACAGAAAGGATGGTTTGGGCCTGCGTGGGTAAACGCTGCAGCCAGAGCGTTTTAAAGAAATCCTCACCCAGTGTTTTCCCTGCAAGTTGTTTCATCTTGCGCAATAAATGTGAAGATTTGTCATCTCCCCAAACTAATTCTGAAAGAACAGCTTTAATCTGTCTCTGTTGTGAGGCGGAAAAATCAGAAACAAGACGTGCTTTTAGAGTCTCATATTTATCTGTCTGGGGAGGTGCTAACACTATATCACTCACATAATTTAAAATATCTGAAGTGAGAGCCGAAATAACACAGTAATATTTAGTAGCATCTTGAGTGATGCCTTTATCCCCAAAAAGGTGGCAGCTTTAGGCCTACTTTATGAACCTGAAGTTCGGGCTGAGCCACGTCGTCTGGCATGACAAATTAAAGGAAAAATTCAATTTTTAATAAAATCTCAATTAACCAATGTTGATGTAATATGAAGTCTTACCTTGAAAGCTCCAGGATCGTCAGTTACTGCATACCCTTGAATCAGCACATGTGGTCGATGAACTAGCTTATGAAAATGCAAAACAGTCCGCAATGTTCGTAAAATTAACGAAAAAGGTGAAAATATTGTTACACTTTTCGTCAAAATATCATAGTCGACAAAATAAGATACGCTGTTGACGTTCAGGAAAGACACCTACAAGGATTTAAGCAGATCGCATCACTGCAATCACATGCTCAATACAAGACGGGGTCATCACTACAGCTTCGATTGTAACATGCCGGTTGCTAATTGAATTTACTTAATGAAGCTGTTTAAATATAAAATAACATTATGTTAAAGTTGTCTGACTTGTAATCAGAAGAACGATGGAAAGCTTCTATCCATTACCTTATTATTTAATAAACAAATTACGATTTACATATTAAAACATACAGAAAAAGTGAGCGAAATAAAAGTGCGTCAAACTAGCACGAGCTCACGAGAGGAAGTAAATATGATTGAGTTTAGTTCAGTTCAAGCAACGCAGTGACGGTTGCCGTTAGAGTTAATTGCACAGTTAAAGTCTTAGTTCAGCTGCACCATGGAGTTAGCAGTGTTAGTGAGTTCAGTTCAGGACACTGCAAAAGAAACGTCATATTTTAGTTAAAAAAATTCTCGAACTGAAAATTACATACATTGAAAAGTTGCAGAAAATTTTCCCGATACCGCAGAAACGTTTACAAAAATTCAGTGAAACCTCGTTGTTACCCACTGTTCTGGAAACATATCCGATAATTCTTATATAATTACATATTTCCAATCAAATAGGGACAATCATATATTTCAGAAAACAATAGGTTTTCTAGGTTAACAATTTTGAAATGAATAGCCTTCTTTGCTGTCTGGAAATTTAGATAATAACTCTTAGTTTTCGAAACCAATTGGTTTCTAATGTTTCTGACTGGTTCTTTTACTAAAAGTTTCTGAATATAAGGGAATGCTTTTTAGAATCACAGATCTCTATGCAGTTGCAATGAAGTTTTGCTAATGTAACCAGAGAAAGTTTATGTGACATTATATAATATAGGTAAAATAGTTCAACACTCAATCCATCGTTGCAGGTGTGATATACCCATACGTCAAAATTATCGCTGTATGCAAAGGATTAAAGACTTAACGTTTATTTAAAAATTTTGTTGTATAGAAGAAGCTTTTATCTGTCTAAATACACTGTACATTTTTTTAAATATTTTTTTTCTATTTACAAACGACTAGTTTTTATGCATTACGGGTTTGACATACAAACGGCATGCATTTCCACTTTGTAATGCAAGATTACAAATACTTGCGAATTATGAATTGGTACAATCTTTTAATACATTTGTAGTTAAACTGCAGCATGCAACATATCATTCTCAAAAGACAATTTCATTGTCGTATGATTTTGTTAAATTTTATAAATGTTAAATTCTAGATATTATTTTTTAAATTGTCGAAAATATCTAAATACAAATTATTACTTTATGTATAATATAAAGTAAAGATTTTAAAGTAACTTTACATATAATATAATTATTACAGTAATTTTGCAAGTTATAATGTTAATTTTAACAATATATACTATGTAATTCTAACATTGATTCTACAAATTATAAGAATTATAATAACAAATTTAATTATCATATAGCAGTATCTAAATCTTTGTTTGCAAAAGCAGTTGTTGAAATTACGATTATAAGGCTAATTATGCAGAAGTACGCGTTTATGCATTTAATTAATTAACAATGCCTAGATATTTTGCAACAACCAAAGCTCTACAGAAATGTTACATGCTGCTAAACAGTTTGCGAAACACCGTGACCATTTATCTTCAATATTTCACGAGTTCAACGTTCTGTAATGGTAACAGGACTTTGTGGACACTCTGCACAATTATCTTAACATCTTAATGTCATAGTAACAACGTGAAATTTAGTTACTGAAAAACACTTTGAAAAAAAAATACGAACAATTATTCCAATTATTTCCTGAGTTATAACGTTATTTATTGATAATAGGTTATTGTGGTTAACTTGTATGTCACATCCGCAACGCAAAGAAACAACATCTCAAAGATGTATAATTTCCTTTTCTGTTGGTGCAAGTGAATACTTCTTACCAATATATTATATACCATAAGTATTCTTAATCGTTCAGCCATTGTCGTGTGAGAAAAGTGAATATCCCTTTTCTGTTGAGATTAACAAATTAATAACAAAAATTAATATATATTAAAAATGCTTACAATTGCTGTAAAATTTTCTTCATAAGTGAAATTACCTTTCGTAATAGTATGCAAAAGTGGAATTTCATAACACTAAATCTGTAGCAATACTAAAACTTGAAATGCCATAGAATTGAGAGGAATATTTTATCGTGTGCATATCAAATTTTCAAGTGAAAATATGAATTTTAATAAACTCATTTCACTTATTTTTCATACTATTTAAATTTGCATATTATACAGGGTGTCCATAATCAAACGATCCTACTTTAAAGTTGTCTACAGACGAAACTAATGGTCAAAAAGTTGTGAAATTTTGTGAAGGACATGTGAAAGAATGTGAATTTGTTTGAGCGAAAAAAAAATTTCGCCACCAGAGGGCTTTTTTTAATGAATTACACATTTTTTAATGTTTTTAATGTATTTTTAATGTATTTTTCTGATATTAAATAAGACAAATATACAGACCACTCCCTGAAAAAAATAAAGCGTTAAAACTTAAAAAAAAATATTGGTGTTCGAATTGAACGGACAGTACAAACCCTGCAAAAAAAAATCCGTCTACGACAGTCGTCATTTTTTTCAGAGCTCAGGCCTAGTACTCAGTGGGCGGTGGCTAAATGTGTAATTTATTAAAAAACGCTCTCTGGTGGCAAAATTTTGAACAATTTTTTTTTTTTCGCTCAAACAAATTCCCATTTTTTCATTATGTCGTCGCAAAATTTCACAACTTTCTGTCCAATAGTTTCGTATGTAGGCAACTTTAAAGTAGGGTCGTTTAATTATGGACACCCTGTATTTAAATTTACATTTTTACGAGTTAATCAAAATCAATTCCTTTTTTTCAATGAATTTAAAATATTCGATTCACATGTTCCCTTTTCCGTTTATTTAGTGTCAAAATATTCACAGATTGCGTCATTCTATTATGTGCCACTATATGTAGAATAGTCTTTCGGTGCAGTGTATACGTTTATATTTATAAAATAGATTCACGCTAAATATGCATTAGGTTCAACTGCTTAGATTAACGTCTCTCAGAAACTACAACGAATTAGAACAAATCCTAATAAATAAAATTATTTCTAATGAAAAGTAAGTTTACTTTAATTACTCTCAGTGAAAATAATTAGATTTTAAATTATTTTATGGTGCTTTGTACCATTTTAAACATTACGGAAATTTTTGCGGCTTCTGAATTTTATTTTAACATTGATGATATAGTGACGCAAATCGTCAGCATTCTATATGCCATACTTTAACAGTATGATTCCAAGTAAATCTTTTGTATATTCACAAAGATAAATTTGTCTAAAAAATGATTTATTACTTCTCTTTAAAAACCATTAAAGGGCGAAAAACTTTAGCTCAGTTTTTAAAAACCTAATAATGCATGGAATGTGTGATAAGACAATCTCTATCTGTGACACTACTTTCCAATTATTTGGAAGAAGCTACAATCAACAGGTTTGTTTTCCGATATTTTGGGCGACATGCAGAATAGCTTTCTTTATAGAGTTTTTCTTTAAGAGTTTCTTTAAGAGTTTTGTTCGTAACTTGATAAAAAAAAAAAAAAAAAAAATGGATTGTTGATTTTTTGTCAAACAGTCCATAACGCCTCATAAGATGTAGCTTCAAAAATTTTTAATTTCAATTCCGCAATTTAAGCTTTATGTTAAACAAGACAACTTGCTAAAATGTGTACATAAATAATTCGATTAACTTTTTGTTTTAAATAAACAACCACACAACAAAGTAGAAAAGTGAGGCATTGTATTCAGAAAGGACTACATATATTCGATTTCCCGAAAAAAGTGGAATTTTATTAAAGAATATGTACTTTCTAAAATTAACTTTCAGATTAAAAGAAAGAATATTTTATATAAAAAATACATTTTTAAATTAAAAAAGAGCTCCAAATTTAATTTTATTGTGTCTGTTTAGAAAATAAAACGTAAACAAGAAAAAAGTGTCCGTGTTTGAAATGGCAATGTAAAATTTTTATATACATATTGATAAAAGGATCTAACGATAAATTTTATAGAACACACTCGCACACTAAAACATATATATGTTATATATGTGTGTGTAAAACAGAACAATGATGACAACATTGCATGTTTTTTCGTAAAAATATTTAAACACAAATGAACTTGAAAGCAATATTTATAATAATAGACAGATGTCAAATATAATTATATTTATATTAATTATAAATACTTAAGTATTTTAATTTTCCTTATGAAGTTGTGATTGATTAACTCATATTATGTTAAAGTGTCCTATGTACTCACAACCTGTGGCCCGCGGGCCAAAAGTGCCCTGCAATGAGTTAACAAGTGGCCCGCGAATTTCGTCAATTTATAATTGGCAAAAATCGCAATTTTTGACCATAGGTTGCAGGAAAAAATCGTGAATTTCGTCAATTTGCCGCGGAGAAAAATTTCAATTTCGTCACTTAGTTAAACATCGCGAATTAAATTAATCTCCCGGTCGATACCATTTGTATCAATATAGGAAATTCCCTAGTTGCTGATTTAGTCCGTCGGCAGTCGTAAAATATCTCAAATTTCATCAATCGGGCTCAGAAAAAGCGCGTGTTTCATCGATTGCGTGAAAAAGTCGCAAACTTTGTTGATTGAGCACGGAAAAATCGCGAGTTTAGTCAGTTTATCGCAAGAAAAAGTCGTGAATTTCGCAAATTTGCTGCGGGGAAAGTACAAAATTCGTCAGCCAATTAAGAATGGCAAATTTCGTTCACTGAGAGTGGAAAAATTGAGTTCCTTCGATCGGGCACTGAAAAACCGCGAGTTTGATCAATCGGGCGCGAAAAAATCGCGAATTTTGTTGGCCGATTGTGGAAAAATAGCGAGTTTATCGCGAGAAAATGTCGCAAATTTCGCCAATTTCCCGAGGGAAAAAATTTAAATTTTCTTCAGTCAGTTAAGAATCCTCGATCGGGCGCGGAAAAATCGCAAGTTTCGTCGATCGGGTGCGGAAAATAGCGATTTTTGCCGATCTGGAACGTAAAAATCCATAGTTCTGCCAATCTGGCGAGGAAAATTCACAAATTTCATTGATCGGTCAAGGGAAAATCGGGAATTTCATTGATCGGCTACGGAAAAGTCGCGAGTTTCGTCAGTTTATCGCGAGACAAACTCGCGAATTTTCACAATTTGCCTAGGGTTTCAGTCAGTTAACGATCGTGAATTTCGTTGACTGGGCGCGGAAAAATCGCGAATTTCGTTGACCGGGCACGAAAAAATTGCGAATTATGTCGATTAAGTGGGAAAAATTGCAAATTTCGTCAATCGGTTACGGTAAAATCGCGAGTTTTGGCAGATTATCGCGAGAAAAAGTCGCGATATTTCGACAATTCGCCACGGGAAAAAATGAAAATTTCGTCAGTCAGTTAAGAATCACGAATTTCGTTGATAAGGTGTGGAAAAATTGCGAATTTTCTCGATCAGGCGTGGGAAAATCTAAAATTTTATTGATCAGCTGCTAAAAAATTGCGAGTTTCGTCAATCATAAAGATCTCATTTTTTTGCACTAGCCACTTTCATGCCTATGTTTGTTTTTCAGCACTTTTAATAAAGCAAAATTTACCCCCCCCCCCCTCGAATAAAATCAAAGAATATTTTCACCCCTTGAAAATAATCCTTGCTATATCTCTCTTATATATACAAGCATAAACTGTTGATATATCCTTGCCAACTGAATTGGGTATGGTATGCTGACTGGCGTGGAAACCCACACCGCACGCTATTCCCCCTCAAAGGGCAAGAAGGGTATGTCGGACTGTCAAGTGAAGGAAAATGAAGCTTTCCTCTTTGGATTAAGAGGCTACTTCAGTCAAGTGAAAAGACCCGTTCGCTAATGCTAATCCTATGGAAGAAATTTATAAAGATATCTCGGTTGCATTTTAATATTTTTAAATGATTTTTTTTTTTTTTTTTTTTTTTTTTTTTGCATTGGTTAGCTGAGGTCGTTCTCTACATCTGCCGTTTATTACTTTTTCGATTTCGATTACAGATTTTTTTTATAAGGATGCTTTCAGTTTCGAAACCGGTTCCGAAAATGAAAGTGTCCTCATCAAAAATATCTCTACACAAAATCGAAAAAGTAAAAAACGGCCTTCATACAGATCGATCTCAGCTAGCCAACGCAAAATAAATCATTTAAAAATATTAAAATGCAACCGAGATATCTTTATAAATTTCTTCCATAGGATTAGCATTAGCGAACGGGTCTTTTCACTTGACTGAAGTAGCCTCTTAACGCTTTCGGTTAATCTGCAGGGAATATGTAGTGTCATCCATTTTGCAGCCTGCTCGAAGTGTAGAAATTTAAAAAGTTCTTGAAGTTAAAAAACTATGTCTGTAATGTTTCTCTCTTTTTTAAACATATATTTTAGCCTTTTATTCCGTTTCATTTAAACTCTGCCACAATGTTTTTACAGAAATTACGATTCGCGATTTTTTTTTTTTTTTTTTTTTTTTTTTTGGCTCTTATAAAAACTATATAATACAATGCGCTCCGGGTCCAGAACTAAAAGCGAAGGGGGGCGCCAAATGAAGAAAATGAATTTGTTTGTCGTTTCATACAAAAATGTATATATGTATATATATATGAAATACAAAGAAAATCGGAAGCTAATGTTAAACCTGTGGGAGCGTTCTTTTCAAATTTGTGAAAGTGAAAGTAACTTTATACATAAAAAAAAAATCTTCAGCGAGAATCGAAAAAGTAAAAACTAACCCGGTTCGAAATCAATCTCAGCTATTCTAAACAAGGAAAAAAAAACATTTAAAACTGTTAATATGCAAGTGAGAAATTTTAAAAGAAAACTCCCATAGGTTTGACATTAACGATCCAGTTTCTTCGCGTGACTAGTGTAGTCTCTTAACGCTCAAGCTAATGTTAATCCTATGGGAGCGTTGTTTACATATTTCTTGCTAGCATTTTACTTCTTATTAATTCATTTTTATTTTTTAAGGATTTTTTTGCATAGGGTAATTTCGGTCGATAACTTTCATTGTGCGTGGGGAGGAGGGGGGGGGGTGCAAAATCCATGTTTGCCACTGACGAAAAAAAGGCTAATTTCGGTCCTGTTGTGTTTCTCTCTTTTTTAAACAGATATTTTAGCTTTTTATTAAGTTTCATTTAAACTCCGCCACAAACTTTTTACGGAAATTACGATCCGCGAAGTTTCTATTGTTGAGAACTTTTATCAAATACATTTCTTTAAAAGACTTCGTTATAATGGAATATAAAAATTATGTAATATAATTTTAATTAAAATGTTGTTCTAAACAATCTGTACTGATGTACATTTTTTTTTAATGAAAAGACATTTTTTCTTTAGAGAATTTATGTCATTTTCACCAACCAGCAACATTTCCATCATTTATTTTTAAATGTTGCAGGTTTCATTTTTATTGATTACTTATTTTGATTTCAAGGAATAGAAAAAAATTAGAAATAAACTAATAAATTTTGGGAACTTTATGTGCAAGCTAAAGTTTGTTGAATATGACATCATACTGACGCAATCACACTGACTTGTTTTAGTTCCATATATGAAAGTGATCTTTTCTTTTGAAAATGATGTCAGGTTCATCATCCGAACTAATCTGAAATCTAAGATTAGGTCACCTTTTAAGGACTTTATCAAAGAAATATTTCCCTCTGACCAACAACACGGAACTTTTACATATTTACGGATACATTTTTAAATGCAAAAGCATGACATTTGTAGGCCTGACTATTGAAGCGATTTGGAATCGAATCAATTTTCGATCAATGAGTTACTTATGTATTTATAAGCGATTGTTTCTACGTGACGACATGTTTTCCTTTGGCAGAATTTTATGAATGATCTTTTGCTTTTATTAAAAAATGGAAAACATTCGATCGCATAGTATCTGCAAGAAAGCACCTGTCAATTTCATGTGTTACAATATTCCTTTAAATATGACTTTATTTTAATTTGCGGAATATCATTCAATATACTATAATCAGATTTTATTTTCTGAAACAACTCAAATTACCATGTTTAACAATCCGGCGAGGTTTGGATAGGGTTTTGAGGGCTTAGCTCGTAACGGGCACAGCCTCTGGTACATTAAGAAAATAAATACTTTGAATTATAATTTAAGAGAAAAACTTCTTAAAACTTGTTCAATTAATAAAACTTTAAATTTTGTATTTTTCTCGGTGTATTAAAATAAATGAATGACATTTACTTTTATTCTAAAAAAAAAATACATATTTTTTAAAATCTAAGTGAACTTTTATTTTTCTAAAACCAGCATTAATTTTTAAGAAATAATCCCTTTTCAGCTTTTCAAGGAGCCTGTTTTTAATTGGCTGGAATAAATTACAGTTAACATTTGACAATTATTTAGTTATTTATTAGGAATGAACCGAACTGAATAGATAGATACACACATATTTAAATAATAACAATTAAACAAGATTTTTACATTTTACTCCTGCTGGTTTATAAAGGACGTTTTAAATTGCGCTGGCAAGCAATATCTACATTTTGCTTTTACTTTTAAGAATATACAAAGAGTTTTTTAAACTAATGGAATAAACTTTTAGGTGTACTTGTGAAAGGAAATAGGTCACAATTCACTTGTTTTGTAAAAAATGCATTGTGCTTCACTAGACATTTTAGTTCACAAATTTAACAATAATGAAGATATTTAGGGAGACTTCGATCATATTAATTTTGCTTTGTATAAATATGAAGACATCATTGGTAAGTGCCCTGAATTTTGGTTAGTGAAACGCTGCACGACGTCACCGACATTCCGTTTAAATAAATTTTCTAAATAATATTTTTCAGTGACCAACTACGCGGAATGTGTATACGATGTGTATACATACGCGATAGTGTCAAAGTGGACGTTTTGAACCAAATTTCCGCTCGAACATGGAATAACCACTCAAGAAAGTGTGAAAAACATGGCTGTCACGTGATCAAAATCGCTTATAATTCAGTAGGTAATTTATTGATAAAAAAATGTGGAAAACAAGTTCGATTCCAAATCGCTTCCATGGTCAGACTTTCCAATTTTATATCTTTCCGTTAAAAAATTAATTTGTAAATGTATCGAAACGTTTCGCGTTTGTTGAGCAGAGCAGTTGAGAACAACCTTAACAGAAGATTGCACCGACATTGAAAAATAAATAAATAAATAAATAAATAAATCGTACATTTTGTGTTTTTTAAAGACGTACTTACCGGGATATGAAAATATGAAGGTTTTCCTTTTTTCAATTTCATTTGTAATCATTACAAGAGATTGCATTGCTGGTAATTTGTGTTACGCATAACTCAAGAACTACTTGTGGAATGATCTGCAATTATTATATAAGCATAACTCTTGTGCTTTATATTAACAAGCTTATAGAAATCGATTTCCGTTAAAAAATTCATAAGTTGCAATTCACATATAAATCCCTTTGTTCCACAAATTTCCATTTTTCATATGTTTACTGTGATTTCAAATCCATGCTGCACTTGTTAGGAGGATCTGTTTCATAGATTTACTGGTTAGGATGGTTTATACAGCATTTTTAATTTGAAGAAATTCATTTATTATTTATTTCACAATTTTTGTTGATAATTTGTAATGGTTTAGAATGGTTTTTTATATATAATGGTTTAATTTTACAAAAAGTTTATATATATATAATAAATTTGAAATCACAAATACATGAACAAATTGGCAAAGTTCTAATTTTGAAAATTAATTACAAATATTTTTTTCGGAAGAAATTAGGACTTGTAATCTAAGTTCTTTGATAAAAAAATATCGATTTATAAATGCTTCAAGTATGTGAATTATAAAATCACAGCTTATTCTGAAAAATAGTTCTGGAGTTATGCTTAACCTGGGAGAACTCGCTAGTGAGAATGCCCAATTGCTTTTCTTTTACTTTACATTCATATAATATCAACTTCTTTTGGTTGGCTTAGTACTTTTATTTACAAAATAGGTAAAATAATTGTAAAACATTTTGAAATTTTAATTAAAATGAAAAATGATTTAAATAAGAGTCTTAAAAAGTACGACTGTGAGAGAAAATCTCATGCAGCGAGTTCTCCCGGGTTAAAGAACTACCCGCATTGCAATCTGCTTTGTAACGATTAAAATACATTTAACATTTAGAGTTCAAAATTTTAAATATCTATAAATTGTACGCTACTGGCACGAATGACTTTCAGTTTGATACCCTAAGTTGAAATTTAACGTGAAAACTAAATAATGTCAAAATAAGGTGCTCGTATTAAAAATTTCAGAGTTTGAAATTTGAAACAATTTCAGTATGAAGAAGATCCCTAAGCAATTTTTTAGTATATATATATATATACACACACACACACACACACATATATATATATATATATATATATATATATATATATCTTAATGCATTATGTTACAATGTTTATGATGCGAAATGATTATGTTGGAACATCTTAATTTCGTTTACGATTTCTTTTAAATTCTTTTATTGTGACACAAACTAAATAATTTTTGCAGCATTTTTATCTGCCTTTAATTCAAATTTATAATGAACCCAATACCAACCGATTTTGCAATGCACTAATGTTTCATTAAATTTTTCCCGCTTTAATTGATTCCTGTCTAAAGAATTTCGCAACTCTCTTTTAACTGAGAGAAAAAGTAAAACGTACGCTGAAAATGACAACACAGTTACACAAAAAGTAAAAAATATAAATAAAAAATAAACTAATGTAGTCACTAATGAGCTTTTATAAAATGAATATTTAATTTATTCTCAGCAAATGTTTTCATTCATATTTAATTGGAAAACTAACTTTTACCCGTAACTTCTTTCAAATAATATTTAAAGGAGAATCAATGCATTAATTAACCAAAAACATTTAAGCCTGGTAATTAAATATATACAGTTGACGCTCGATTTTGGGAACCTCTTTTTTTACAAATTCTTCGTTTTTATGAACTGATGTACTGGTCCCGACCAGCATCCCTTTCAACTAATGTTATTCCCATTTACGAACTTCCGATTTTAAAAACACATTATATGAGCCCACTCTAGTTCGTAAAATCGAGCTTCTACTGTATACAATTAACCAACAATTTACCACATTTTACAATAGACAATACCTTTGATGATTGCAATTTGCATATTTATGATTTTATTGAGCTGAGGAAACTGTGTTTCGAAATAGCAAGTTTCAATGCTGAATTATATATAGATATCAGAAACACCCTGTATTCATTCCAAAATTTATACATTTATGAAACACCTGATATAAAAAAGCATTAAATCTATCTTCAATTATAATTTTTGAGTCATCCTGTATTATGTTTTGGTTTGGCTGTTTTATATGTCAGCTAGTTTCTTATCTTAATTTTCCGTAATCCGCTATTTTTATAGAAAACTTATTCTATTGTGATACAGAGGACCAAAATTGTGCATATATTTAGTATTTTATAGTTAAAAGAAAAAAAATTTATCAAGCTTCGTGGAAAGAAACATATTGCTATGAAATGGTTGTCAGTCGTTATTTACAGAAATGAAAAAATATATATATATATATATTATTGATTTATTTTAGGTAAATCGTAACAAATCTGTAAATTAGGTTTAAGTTTTGAGAAAAGCTTATCTGAAAGCACATGTTTTGGTCTATTCTGTAGTATAAAGGGCGATATTTTGGCCTATTCAGTGATATTTTGAAACCGAGGTGTGAAAGGTGAAAGAAAATATCTAGGTCAAAAGTCCAGTAAAAAATCCCTTAAAACTTTATTTAAAAAAATCTAAAAATACTTTTGAAAAATATCTCTTTGAGTGGTTCTCGGATATACCTTAAGGTACGTGCCCCCTTCCCAATGTTGTCGGGTTGGCCATATCCATATCAGCATGAGATCATATACATACAGTGAAACTAACTCTAACAAATAATGAGGTATATACAGGGATGCAAAAGATAAAAAGAATTGATTTTTCCTTTGTAGCTTAAAACATTAGAATGTGGGCTTGTGGTACAAGGTGTGGAAACATTAACTGGTTTTAAAGCAAAATATTGAAATTGATCTATTTATTTTATTTTATTTCGAGGTTTATGTTATATGTATTTTTTTAATGTTGGTTAATAAAAATTCCTGAAGACAAAATTTATTTTGTGTCATTTAAAATGACTTTTTGTTATTTCGTTTTCTAAAAATGCGTTTGTTTCAATTTTCTAAAATAGAGGAGTTATTTTAGCTCTTTTTGAAAAATATTTACTAAAAAATCCATAAAAGGGAATACTGATTTATAACTAAATTTCAAATTAAGCGTTTTTCTAAAAAAATTTATTTTTAAAGCAATAATTATGAAATACATTTTATGGCATCTGAAAATACAATACTATTGTGAACAAAGAAAGTTTTGATTAGGCAGTGGCCATATTTGATGATAGTGCTATTAAAAAAAAAAAAATCCCTGCCGGCCCGGCCTACAGGCGGAGGTAGATTTCGAAGTTAAGTATACTAATTTCACAAACGAAAACCAAATCATGATTAGAGATAAACCCACTTTAACAATTTTATCTGGCCGCTTTTGACGAGTTTTTATTCCATTTTTATATAATAACTGGTTTTATCACAATCATGTTAAGGGCGGTATTTAAAAAAATACTTTTCCATGCTCAGCAAATCTAAATTTTCTGGCATAACTCCAGATTCATTTTTAATAGGAAAAACATGAAACTTGTTGACGTGATTTTTGAAGAGATTTATAAGCGACCTGTGATTTAATTTTCGTTCAATTAATTAAAACTTGATATATAAAAAATTATTTTCTCAGTAAGACAACATTTTTCGTTTCTAACACAATCTCTTCGAGAAATTCCGTTCACAATGCCCACTTTGACATGATTTTTTGAAATATATTCTGCCTCTGTCAAAAAATCGATCATTACGGTACATTATACAGTTTCTGAATAAGCGAATCTACCAATTGGATGCGTTTGAGAGCAAAAATGAATTTAAAAATGAGTCCGAAAATAAGTAGTTTGGATTTGAATACTCCCTTAATACGATGATTTTTTCAACACAATCCGCTTCAGGAAATTCGGTTCAAAAGGCCCACTTTGACAGCATGTTTTACAATATATTCTGCCTCTATCAAAAAATTGACCATTACATTACATTATATAGTTTCTGAGTAAGAAAAGGTACCAATTGGAAGCCTTTGAGAGTAAAAATGGATTGTAAAATGAGTCAGAAAATAAGCAGTTTGGATTTGAATACACCCTTAGGATGATTTTTTTCTTCAACCGCTATGTATTTTTAATTTGTTTTTGCTGTAAGAATTGGTCCTATCCAAAACTTGTCTGCATAGATGTTGTAGACAATATTAAGAAGATATATGATAAATTCATGGGGATTTTATATCTTTTGAATTGACGGAGTTATGGATTTTTTTCGTCTTCAAACGCCCTTTTGTTTTCGTTTTTAATTTTTTTTGCGGTACGAATTGGTCCTATCAAAAACTTGTGAATATAAAAGTTGTAGATACTGTTAAGGTGATTCATGATAAAATTAATTGGATCTGATATCTTGAGAATTGACGAAGTTATGAATTTTTTTCTTCTTCAAACGCTCTTTTTGTTTTCGTTTTTAATTTTTTTTTTGCGGTACGAATTGGTCCTATCAAAAACTTGTGAACATAAAAGTTGTAGATAATATTAAGGAGATTCATAATAAAATTAATCGGATTTGATATCTTGAGAATTGACGAAGTTATGAATTTTTTTCTCCCCAAAACCCTATTTTTGCGCTCCTTGAGCCCATTTTTAAATTTATCAAAAATCTCTGATACATAAATTTTTGGCCCTATTTTTAGAAGTAATAAAAACTTTAAACTGTTTCGATATGTAAAAAATTTCAGAAGTTATGGGGGGTTTTCTGTTTTCACAAAACCCCTCCCTATTTCCATCCCCTTGGTCCGATTTTGCCCATTAACGAACATGACCAAGATTTTATGCCCTTGATTTTATGTATCAGTTTGGAAGAGATTGGTGCAGAATTGTGGAAGTTATCGTGTCCAGAAGAAAGTGATATATATAGATACATACATAGATAGATAGATAGATAGATAGATAAAGTTTTTTACTGAGGGTGGTTTTGGGCTCTAGGGTTCATGATCGGTGTAGATCTGCAAAAATTTTTCAGAAATTCCAACATAGGAACGACGCCAATAGGTAGTATTTCATACGAAATCTACCTAAAATTCATGCTGAAAGCCCGCCATGAAATGTTTAAAAAATAATAATGAAATAAAATCTGTTTACTTTGTTTTTTAATAAATAATATTTTCTTTTTGTAAAATATATATATAATTTTACTTTTGTTAATATAAATTTTAGAAGACACAATTTTTTTGTGCGTCATTAAAAATGAGTCTTTTTGCAGTTTTTGCTGATTTCATTATCTTCCGTTCTTCACCATTCTGAACTTTGCAGAAAAATCCACTTTTCTTTTTTTTTTCATTTCCACAGCCAACATCTAGTATACAGAATTAGGTATCATTGAGAAAGTATTGTCAATGATATTATGTGAATTAACAAACCATGCAGCACAGACAATACACATTCAATTAATATGCTGAGAGTTGTTGGTTATAGGGGTGAGCAGGAAGTGTGACTGAAAAGAAGAAAAGAAAAATCTACGTTATAAAAGTTTGAAAGAACACAGAAAAATATTTCATAAAATATAGAATTTAGGTATCAAATTTAGGCCCATATTTATTTTAAAAGTGACGATGAGGTACCATAAAATTAGCACTGCATTTTCTCTTTTTAAAATCATGTAAATAAATTACTTGAAAGTCTATATTTACACAGTATAGTACGAAGTCAAAGTAGTATGATAAATTTTTTTGTGGAAGAAAATACAGCTTTTAAACCTTTTTACGAAACATGAATTTATTGACACAAAGCATTATTATATATGTTAAAATGAGAATCGGGAATCTTGATACTAAATACAATAAAGGAAAAAAAATAGTCATTACTGAACGTTTAAGTACTAGGGTAATTCCGGGATTTATGCCGCATATTTTTTTTTAAATTTGTGGATGTCCCATGTAATTCCCATTATGTAAGTCCCATGGTGGGCTTAAAATAAAAAAAATCATGCTGTGCTATTTAACGTTAACCCTTAAATGCCTGATTTTTCAAAAATCATTGTAATAAAGTTTTTCGGCTTTCATTTTTTAAATAAATCATGGGAAAAATACTTTAAAAAATCATATTTTGTTTTAAGTAAAGTTTACGACTAAAAAAACAGTTTGTTACTAATCGGCAATACTGGTGTTTAATTGAAAAAATAATTTTCCTTGATAAAATTCTATATTAAACACACAAGAATGTTAGGAACTATAATAAGAAATAAATTTTACTTGCTCACTGCAGGACAAAATAGGGTATTTCGCAAGTTTCCGATCAAAACAAAAAAACAAGTAGCAACAATTGAAAAAATAAATCTATCTTTATTAATAAACAGCACAAGTGTTGCCATCTACATGTTGAAAATCGATTTAATAATATTTTCACAATGTATTTTATTGGTAACATTAGGCATAATAGCTTCAATATTATTCTAATAGTATTTTAGAGCCTAAATTGGGT
Source organism: Maratus speciosus (assembly GCA_963932465.1). Classification (NCBI taxonomy): domain Eukaryota; kingdom Metazoa; phylum Arthropoda; class Arachnida; order Araneae; family Salticidae; genus Maratus; species Maratus speciosus. The sequence goes on from OZ010796.1 coordinate 406,517,253, forward strand.
ATGTTGCCGAAAAGCAACACCCGACATTTAAGGGTTAAGTATACAACACGTGTACTGCGAAAAAAAAATTCAAAACAAATAATTAATATTGTTTAACAATTTTTTTTTCTAAAACATTACACTACGGCGTGTCACCCATACATTCAGGCTGAGACGCCGCACTTGTTCGGTAGTTATGCCGGGCTTGTAAATGAAATTCTAAATAAAAACATTTAAAAAAATATTCATATAGGGACTATAATTAATGATGTACTAACCAAATGAAACTAAATTAGTACAATGAAGCGTATTAGTGGATTCAAATTAAAAATTGTTTGGCTATTTTCACTATTAAAAGTATCGACTTATTCTTTTTACATTAAATATTAATTGTTATTTCAGCAACAACGTAACATCAATGTATTAGAGAGGAAAAGAATAAAAGCAAATCTGTGTTTACATAATTTATTTGTTAACCTTGTCGGGACCGGCGGCTTTTACACAAATTTTATTTGGTTGGCGCCATGGTTTAAAAAGAAATTACCCTTACTTAAATAATCATGAAAATATTCTAATTAAAGAACACAAATATAACTTTTCTTTTTTACTGGTGCCAGAAACAAATTCCGTATGCTCTTTTTGAAGGTGTTTACCGGGTGTCCCAAAAAATGACTGATGGATTTTTAAATTCAATAACTTGCAAACGGTGACAGATATTAAAAAAACATTTTTTCAGGAGTATTATGTAAAATGTCAGGAGTTTTTATGCTGTGATTCCCAGTTTTAGTTGCAAATAGCATCTATAGATGGCGCTGCATGCAATAACCGCTAAATCCAGGCTCACTTTTTCGACCGATTAAAGTGCATTGAACGGATCCCGGAGTACCAAACATCGGGCCTGGACTGAGAACCTATTGCTCCCAGCGCCATCTATTGTTTGAAATTCGAACTAAAATCAAGAATCACTGTAAAAAAAAAAAAAAAAAAAAAAAAAAAAAAAAAAAAAAAAAAACTCCTGACATCTTACATAACACTCCTGCAAGAATTTTTTAAATATCTGTCACCGTTTGCAAGTTATTGAATTTTAAATTCCATCAGTCATTTTTTGGGACACCCGGTATATGCACCCATGGTCCCGAATGGGCTAATAGACCTGTTTTTTTTCGACCACAATCTACACAAAAAGTGTCGAAAACGTACAGTATTTATGTAACTACATTTGATACATGATGCAACGAAGCCAATTACACTTCCTCTTTTTTGGAGTAGTTTTCTAAACATTCCTTTCAAAGAACGTCTGCGTTACGCGTAATCCATTTTTTCATTATTATCATCTAGACTTGCACCTTTCTTGCCCTTCTTACTTTTTATTTTTCCGTTTTTCTTCTTTGGTTTTAGTAAACTTGATAACATGCATAACTTGGTTAGTCAGTGCAAAAAGTAAAGGAAAAGTTAACAACACTTAATCATACCGTACAAAAGAGAGTGCGGCATGTATACCGGAATTACAGTGCAGCATGTATCCCATTTTGCATGGTACAGACGTCGCACATCACAGTTGCCTGCCATCGCTAAGGAAAATGGCGTAACCATACACACAGTACTCTATACAAACGCTGCACTTAATTTTCACAACGAAATCATGCATCAATTTTGTAAATAGCGTATGAAAAGTATTTAAGCATAACGTGTTTAAAAGTTTGGACAGTGAAATTAAGCACTTGCGTCAAAATAAGGATTGTACATCTACAAGTAAACATCGAAATGGGATTCACGCTATACACTTGTTAAACTAATCTCATTGCGCACCTATACTGCGCGTTTGACGACCATCTATCGATAATTACAAGAAATATAAGGGGTGTGGCATCTATCCCGGATGCGGCAACTCTCCCGGATTTACCCTACAATGTCAATCACAATTGGTTACCCAACTATTCTTGGCGAACCGGATCCATATACAATGCGTTAACTGTGTATATTACATTTTTCACATACTTGCGTACATTAATTTATGGTACCTTTCTTCGTTAATCTGCATTTTTATGTTATACTTGGAACCTTGTTATAAACAGTTTACATATTTACATAATTCAAATACATTTGCAGTGTTATTATGTCTACAGTTATAAGTTATAAATGTCAATGTTTTACAGTCTATTTCTTATGTCACAATAAAGAATTTTTCTGCATAATGCAGTGCTATTATTATGTTGTAAGGCACCTATCCCGGATGCGGCGACTCTCCCGGAATTACTCTATAATAGCATTATCACTACCTAGAAATAAACAAAAATACTTGAGGAAAATTAGATTGAGCCATAAAAATTTTGAATGGTTGGTATGGTATCATTAGAAAGAATATAAATTAATAATTACTTTGCATAAAATAAAATATTTTTCAAAGAGTATATCATTGTAAAATTGTACACATGTAAATCGAAAGTTTCTTATATTGTTGTAATATATTAAAAATATTTAAAGACGTGTGAAAAATTAAATTTAAATTAAAAACATTTAGAAAAACTGTCACATTATTTGTATATATAAAATTTTACTTAATATAAATACATACTATACATCCAAATATATGGTTTAAATAATATAACAATATATATATATATATTGTTAAGAACATTTTACTGTAAAATTTTATACATATAAATGAGAATAACTTATATTATTCTATCATATTATTTACTAAAAATATTAAAAGACAAGTGAAAAATTGAATTTAAATTTTAAAAAATTTGAATAGTTGTCATATTATTAGTAGATGTAAAAATTAACTTAATATAAATGTGGATGTGGCTTGCGCTTTCCAAAACATCCTGAACGCAGTAAGAGGGTTATGAGAACTGACAAAGCTTGCAATTTCTAATAGACAATAAACCTGATGACTCAGTGATTTTGAATCTCCAGCCTGAGAACGAAGGCTGAAATTAACTTCAGAGTTGTTTTGCGAGCTGAACTAAGAAGACGTCCAGTCAGACTCCAATAGCGCGCCGAAGTATTGTAGGCCGATATATTGCCGCAAAAAGCCCCCTTTATCCCCTTAAAACCTGTAAATAATTTGCATATGTCCTGTAAATATAATTCATGCCTTACTCCAGATATTAGTTTGTCCTTTTCTTACTGCTTTTGGTCTTACGTGTGCAGGGGCGCACACATGTCAAGATGCCCGAGTGTGGGTGTGGCCTTGCGCTTTCCAAAACATCCTGACCGCAGTAAGAGGGTGCAGCTAATTCTCATGAGAACTGGCAAAGCTTGCAATTTCTAAAAGACAATAAACCTGATGACTTAGTGATTTTGAATCTTCAGGCTGAGAACGAAGGCTGAAATTAACTTCAGAGTTGTTTTGCGAGCTGAATTGCGAAGACGTCCAGTCAGACTCCAATAGCGCGCCGAAGTATTGAAGGCCGGTAGGTTGCCGCAAAAAGCCCCCTTTATCCCCCTTAAAACCTGTAAATAATTTGTATGTGTCCTGTAAATATAATTCATGCCTTACTCCAGATCGTGTTGTTTCTACAGCATCGAGTCATCAATGAGAAGTACATATTACCAAAGGTCAATTGCAGTCAATTCCCCATAAATACATCCTATACCTGTAAATATATGGTTTATATGATATAAAACATAATATATATCTTTTTAGATTATATTACTGCAACATTTTATACATAAAAATCGAAAATAAAATACTTTAAAAAGGTTTAACGCAATAAAAAACATTTAGTAAAAAATATCAAAATATAAAATATTAATAAATATCTATTTTTATCAAATTAAATTTTTAAAATATTAATGATTTTCATAAATATATATTAGTATTTCATTTATAAAGTTGCAACTATTTGCAAAAATATTAGTAGTTTTTTAAAGAAATAAATATTGCGTTACAATTTCTATATATTCCTCAATAAATATAATATATTATTATCAATTGAAAGAAGTATTTTCTTACAATTTCGAAAGACATCATTAGTAACATCTATTTTTAAGTTCAAATAAAGACATATGAAAGATTAGATTCAGTTACACAAATTGATAATGGTTTCTATAAAAACTATAATCAGATATATCTAAGCACGCACTTTACATAAATTATATATTTGATATATATAATAAAAATAAACCATACACAAATCTTCTAAAGAATAGGAGAGAATAGGGAAATCTCATTTACTTATCTTCGAGCCGTTACCAGTTGTAATAGGATTAAGATAGTGATTTTATTTTTTGTTTGTTATTATCTTACAAAAGTAATGTAGTTTCAAACTTCACATGATGTGTGATATGTCCAAATATCTACATGATATGTGTTGGAGGGCATAAAAAAAAGGAGTTGGCCGGTCCGGTATTACCATAGTATCTGGTTAATCCCGTCCATGCTTAAGAGTAATTCCACCCATCTGATCCTAGAATAATTTTCATGTATTTTCGACAAAAATAAAGAAAGGGAATGAGTACTGAAATCATAATTATATAAAGTAATACCAATAAATTGAATAATGTATTTATTTAATTTTAATGGAAGTAGAATCTGACAAAACAATAAGTGACATTGGTTGAAATAAAACATTAAATTGGGCATAAAGTTCATGTTAAAGATATGGGTTAGGAGGACAATTGTGATTGGACAAGACAGTTTCAAGGTTGTCAAAAAAAGTCCAACAGTCTCTCTGTTGAAGGCTGATATTCTGTGGGCTGATATTTCCCCAGGCTTCCTTCAGTCTATAAAATCACCATATCCTACTGTATTAACGTCTTCAATAAATGCATGTTTTATAATATTAGCTTCGGTATATTAGCAGTAAATTGGCGAAGATGTGTAGTTTTGACACCTTAGCATATGTTTGAAAGAAGTAGAATGCGCTGGACAGACTCCTATTCTTGTCTTGTTAATGAATTTGTCTGCATTCCCTATCCTAGGTTTGTCTGTCTTGCCCTCATTCATCCGTTCTTTGAAAGCGCTGTAGGTGTTATTGAACTTGATGCTAGTTGAATCCAAATTGCACCCATCCGCCCTCACGTAATCCATGGCCATGTCCAAGTCCTTTTCTGTTCAATAAACTCTCCTGTTTGTTGGCATCTGTGAATAAAGAATAAATAAACCAAAAAGAATTTTGGCGTGTTTATTATAAATAATTTGATAACATAATTATTTTCCAGAAAACTTGCTTAAAAAATAGTCAAATTCCTATATGCCTAAATAGCTTTATTTTCATTAGAAATTCACTAAGAACTAAATAAATGCATACCTAAACAATTATTGATACATACAAAAGCTTCACATTATATACAACTAAAATTAAGCAGCACCTATGTAATAAAATACACTTTAAATCCTAAGAAAATCAATATTGGGAATGGCAGTCATTCACAGCTATGGCCGTGGTTTCTTGAAAGGCGTAAATGACTTATCGCCGAAAAATTAAAATAGCCACGTATACATAAAGATATATATTACAACTAAGTCTTAAAAGAACAATAGACCCACGGCGTATAATGGTTATAGACTCATTGTTCAAGCGAGGAGAATGTGGGTTCGATCCCCAGGTAAATCAACCGACTTCTCACTAGTGTTGGAATTCACACCGGAAAATTTTGAATAGCAATTTTCTTTTATTTTATTTGTGCGATATCTATAATCTTATAAAACAATAATAACTGTTTAAACTTACTGGTCTGAATTTGGAATACCCCAATAAAAAATCAACCGGATGCGGCAACACTGTGGCATTCCGCATCTGGCTGAATTTTTATTTAGGGATTCCGTATTCTGACCAGTAAGTTTAAATAGTTATTATTGTTTTATAAATTGATAGATATTCCACAATTAAAATAAAAGAAAATTGATATCAAAATTTTCCGGTTTGAATTCCAACACTAGTGAGAAGTCGTTCGATTACTGATGATGTCACACTCGTGTCCTCTGGCCTTGAGTATTTCGATGGCAGCGGTAAAGCGCACAGCTCCGTGCTCCGGGTACCGTCGTTTCTCCTTTTGTATCTTCTAATGGTCAAAAAGGGGAAAATCGTTTGCAGTGTATTTTAATCATGTTACACTATTTTCAACATATTAATATAAATATATCATTGAGGCGCGTTATAACATGCTTATTGTAGAATATGATATTCATAGAATTTATTGTTCATTAGCAGGGATAACAAAAATAAACGGTCAAGTGCGAGCATTACTCGCGCACACAGGGTTCCGTAGAATAAATATATGAATTTGTAATTGTATTTTTTTTTTTTTTTAAGTTGCTAAAAGAATACTAAGACTTTGTAAAACACTATACGACGTACGGTTGGGTATAACTGTATATATTAGAAAAGTGTAATCGGATACACCATGAAAGTTCAAAGAGATATGGAACATAAATAATATCAAATATAGCTATTCGTATAACTATTTTTTTAATATTATCCTAATCTGTTTATGATGAACTTAATTCGGTACTGACAATAAAAGCAGTGCATAGTTAAACTTCATTTGGTATTTCATGAAACTAAATTCAGCTTAGTAATAACCTTTATTTCTAAACGCTGCCTTGGTCAGTGCACCGTTTTTCCAGATAGGTATTTAATTAACTTTTAAAGTCACTCGAGGCGTATTGAGAGATACAATTAATGCAAACTATCGCGAATCCCACAGTATTTATGCGATTTATTCTAATTAAATGTTTCGAGGCCGATGCCCTTAAAAAACGGACACCTAATTTTAATTCCAAAACAGACAAACGGCACCAAGAATATTTAATTAAAATTTTCCTTTTATCATGTACGTGAAAATAAGCAAGTTCGCATTTTCTAATAAATTTGTTTATAAATTCTGGTGTCAGTCCATCATTTCATAAGTTTATAAATAGAATTACTCCGTGCCGGAAAGGATTAAGTGGTCGCAGGACTCTTAAAGCTTCAAAATTTAAGAAATTTTAATTTTTTTAGACGTTAAACTCCTATCTTTTCTGAATATTTTGATATAATTGTTTCCTTGAAATTCCCATTAGAGCAGAAGTTTTGGATTTTAGTATTATACCCACTCAACAGCTGAAGCGGCGATTCCGAAACTTTAGTCATTATTTTCCAAATGGCTTTTTTTGGTCATAACGCGCAGGATACCTCAAAAACTTCTGAATATTTTTTCATGAAATTTTCAAAACATATATTTCGTGTTAGCCTGTATAAACTGAACCTAAAATTTCCTTTTTATTGTTCAAAAAAATATTTTTTTAGGTGATTTTACTGTTGAAATTTTCAAAATTTTGTAATAGCTAAATGTAACATTGCATTAAAAATATAAAAGTGCTTTAAATACAAATTTATTTAAGTTCAGGGAAATTATTACAATCTGAAGTATAAGTAAGCACCAAAATTTTCATTCTAGTTGCAATATTTATTTTGTAATCCTGCGCGTAAACTGTTATGTCAATTTTTTTTTCGACAAATGTTTACAGTTTCGAGCCCCCTATAAATACTAATTCTGTATCTTGCAATTTTTTAAATACATGAAACGAAAGAACATACTTATATCTTTCATCCCAATTAAATTTGTGTTTTAAAATCATATACATTTTAAGACATTAAATGTTGAAAATGGTCTTTTTTTCATTTTTTCCACTTTTTAGAGTCCCGAGACCCCATAAATTAGTATGTTTTTTAAAAAATTGACGTTTATTGCTTTTATACTGTTACTGGACATTACATTACACATATGTATCATTAAAAGTTGTTAACTATGCATAGAGTACGCCGCCCCTGTCCTTGTGTATGTCCAAACTGACCGTACCTTTAAGGGTTAATATCTCGGCGAATTACCGATGATTTTTCTCGAAAATCATTATCAAGAATGTTTTTATTCTTCTGTAACGATAGGTATATTCAGCGATGCTCAACAATTTTTCTGAATACCCGTAAATCGAAATTTATGTATAACAGAAAAATGCTAATTACTCAAAAACTATGTGACCTAGGGTAATCGCTATAATTTTCCGGCAAGGTTTATTTAACGTCTGCTACCTCTAAGTTTTTCATAATTTTAGTTTCAGTAGATTCGGAATTAGATGGGGGGGGGGACATATTTCAACTATACCTTTGAAAATATAATATCTAAAATTAAAAGGAATGTATTTTTGAGTTCAGCGTTACAAAAGCTGTCACAGGATACCCCACATGATTTACAAAGAATTTTTTTTTTCAAGTAGCATAATTAGCCCTCTACTTTTTTACTAAATATATTTATGAATGTTTATTAATCTGAAAATATGTGGGTCAATGGTCTTTATTACTTTCCCGAATTTGAACTTTCCACGTTCCATAGTTTACGAGTAAAATGGCTGTGACAGACAGACAGACAGACGGACGGACAGACACAGGAGTGATCTTATAATGGTTCCGTTTTTACTTTTTAAGTACGGAACCCTAAAAATAATAATTCGATGTCTATGAGTGATAATTGTTTTAATTTCCCTTTAAGTTGGACTAAGCATTTTAAAATTTGACTAAATTTTTTAATATTACGTGGTGTGTATAAATTGTATAGATCATATACAGGACGGAAACATTCTTAAGCATTTCGGTCTATGGACATGGATTGCTTAAGGGTGAATTTTAACTGTGTTACATTTTCCAGCTGAGCTATATTTCGTAAACTAAAATACATTTGTAGACAATAAATAAATTCATGTACAGGGTAATGCAAAGAATTGGACACATTGCCGTCTATGTATATCGCCGGAAGTACGTTTTTAGTTGTATTATGTGTGCTTTACTTGAATTAAATTTTAGCTTAATAAATGGTATGTACAAAAATCTAACTGATATAAACTATAACATACTACGCAGTATGTATACAAATCTACAGATCATGTACAGGGCTGAACAAAGGTATTCGGATACCTTGACAACTAAGATGGTAATTGCTGAAGTTGGGTTTTCAAATGTGTTATTGAGTTTTCTAAATTTTTAACTTATGTATCATCTTTTACATTAATTAACGCTGAAGTTTTGTTACAATATTCTGAATGTGTTGGAAAGTGTTTCATAATCTATATGTCGGAAATATGAATTTTCTGTCTTGTTAGTAATAAGAATCTTTAATAAGTATGTGAGAAATATTTTGAGCAATGCAATATTTTTATATAATTTTATGTTTCATGCAGAATTGAAATTTTTAAGCCTATTATGCAGGACACGATGGTTCAAATCAGGAACCTTGTGGCAAACTGAGGCTTCGTAGCCCAGTTCCTATCACAAATCACATTAATGGTTATAGATAATTTGGGACCCTCTAATCTGAAGGGCACTGAACAAATACCCGGTTTGTACATTATGGTAATAAGGCCTTGGTATTGTGATAAAAAATTGGATTCAAATACAAAAAAGAATGTGAAAAAAATGAACATACCTTATTTGTGCATATTTTACTTTGTCTTTATTATGGTATGAGGCCCTCGAAATAATAACGTTCCTAGCACCTGAAAGTACCTTAATCGGACTTCCGTAGAATGAGAAAATATGTTGTTAAAAGGCTTCTTTTTTCTATAGTCATAGCTACAGTCAACGTATGCCTTGTATGCATTGTAATTTTTTCAGTTTTTGCTTTTTATTGAAATGTTTCAAGTCATGTGCTGTCAAACTTTACCGAAAGTAGTGTATTTCCTGATTAGGAAACTTTTTGTTTAAAATTCACTTGTCATTATTTTTTCCGAATTGCAATTTTCTCCTTTTTAAATTGCAGAACTTCTGTCATTAAAAAGGGTAATTTTTTTTGTACGTAAATCTCTGCGACTCACGGGTCGCAGGTTGAATACCTCTGTTCGAAAGCCGTGGAATGGGCTATACAGGTTTATCGGTGGCAGATCACTTTGAAGCCATGGGCACATACAGTGTGCAAAGGAAAGTCCCTTTAACCTGAAAATAATTGCGAACAAAGAGAGCTACATCTATGTAAGTGAGGTAACGGTATAATAAAGGGACTACGTCCGAACTATTGCAAACGATAGCAGCGCCCCTAGTGGCAAAATTTGGAAGATAGCCATTGCAAATCAAAAACGAAAAGAGATAGAGCAAAATTTCCCATTAGAAAGTTTTAGAGCATCAATTAATTAGTACGAAACGATATTTGGTTCACACGGATAAGATAAATTGTCGCCTGTATACCCCAAAATGTCCGAAATCGATGAGTGACTGTTTTACTTTGCATATTCAAATTCCGGAAATATAGCAGTGCACAATTGAAGATTGTGACGTTTTACTGTGCTGTAATGTCTGTAAAAATTTAATTTCCAATGCATTTAAAATTTTAGATTAATCCTTTCATGGGCAGAAGAATTCTATTCGTAAACTGATGAAATAATTGACTGTCACCTGAATAGTCAAACGAATTTCTTAGGAAATAAATCCCCGCTAATTTCCAGTTTCATTACAAAAGCAAAATTTTATTAAAATATCTTGGTGCCATTTGTCAGTTTTAGAATTAAAATTATGTGGCCAGACCGTCTAGCCACCATCCTTGAAAGGGTTAAATCGATATCGTCGTACTGAAGAGGCTTGCAATAAACGTTCCATGCTGAGAAATGTGCGTGCAAAATTACTCTCACGAATACAAACGTGTATCATGAGCAATGGCGAACTTTTCGAACATACTAAATATTAACTTTTTATCACTGTGAGACAGTTTGTCTTTTTTTGTGATGTTATGAAAATGTATTGAAATAAGTACGTATTTATATCATAAATTGTGCATATTTCTTCATACTTCTGGCTGTTCCATTCAAACGTTTACAAAAAATGGAATGCGTCGATTTCGGACATTTTTGGGTATACAGGTGACAATTTATCTTATCCATGCAAACCATATGTCGTTTCGCACTAATTAATTGATGCTCTAAAACTTTCTAACTGGAAATTTTGCTCTATCTCTTTTCATTTTCCATTTGCAATGGCTATCTTCCAAATTTCTCCACTAGGGCGCTGCTGTCGTTTGCATTAAATCGGGCGTAATCGCTTTACTATACCGTTACCTCACTTGCATAGCTGTAGCTCTCTCCGTTCGCAAGTATTTTCAGGTTAAAGGGACTTTCCTTTGCACCCTGTATAAAATGGTAATCCGGTCTGGTAAATCTCCACTAAATAGGTACTCCGTAGCTAAAGTACCTATACTCTATTTTATTATTTTATTTTTATATATTGCGTTGAATATCTTATTGATAAAATGAGTTAAATTTCGAATAAATTAAGTGACATTTTAAATAATAATAAGTACCGGGTGTCCCAAAAATGACTGATGGATTTTAAAATTCACTAACTTGCAAACGGTGACAGCTATTAAAATAATTCTTGCAGGAGGGTTATGTGTGATGTCAGGAGTTTTTTTTTATTGTGATTCTTGATTTTAGTTCGAATTGTAAACAATAGATGAGAAATAGGTGCTAATTCCAGACCCGAATTTTGGTACTTCGGGATCCATTCAAAATATTTTAATCTCCTTTTTCCGCATGGGAGAAGAGGAAAGCCGAAAAATCGAGCCTGGATTTAGCGCCTATTGCTTGCAGCGCCATCTTTCGCTGCTATTTGTAACTAAAACTGGGAATCGCGGCATAAAAACTCCTTTCATCTTACATAACCCTCCTGCAATTTTTTTTTAAATATCTGTCACCGTTTGCAAGTAATTGAATTTTAAAATTCATCAGTCATTTTTGGGACACCCGGTACATGGTTACATGATTTTTAAACGTCTAAAAAATTTGTCAGAACCTTACAAAGAGGCAATTGGGCACATTATTTTTTTCTGGCTCCAAAGTGCTGAATATGTACAGTCGTGGAAAAAAAAAAGTAAACACCCCCTACTAACTCCTCAACAAATTGTCGTAGACGAAAGTTACTGGTACCGGACGATTGGAAATAAAGTCTACTTTTAAATGATGTGTATAAAATTTGCTTAGGGGGCCATATACATATTAAAACGATTCCAAACTTCATTTTATTCAATGGCAGTACCCAAATTTAACGATATATTTCAAATCTTCGGTTCAAAATATGCCTAGAAACCAAATTTCAAGTCATTCATATGATAAGTTTTTGAATTATAGACATTCAAAATTTAGTACTTCTAATGTTAAATTACATTTTCATATTTTTAATTATATCTCCTGAAATTATGTTCCTAAGAGCTAATTTTTTGTGTAGCAATAATACTAATATACCCAAGCATAAATACGTTGAATTTGCAATTTTTATAATTTTATGATATGAATTATGAAATTAATATTCGAAAAAATTATGAATACAACCTACAATTTTTTTGATGGATTTAGATTTATAAAGTCCTGCTTTATGGAAATCCCAAATTTCACATTTTTCTTCCAAGTAGTTTTTAAATTAGGCTTAAAAACGGCAAAATGATGGTTTAAGGGGCCGTCTATGATAGCAGTGAGTAAATTTTTGAAATTTATTCTGCTATCCTGCAATCAAACAGGTTTCATTGAGGCTTAAACGTGCCTTGATCAAGAAGGCGGCTCTCTGGGTTGACAATCGAGTTCGGAACTTCAATTTGGATACAACCCTTAAAATACGCTCCTTTTAAAATAATTAATTTCTCGGAAACTTATGGCACGAATTGCATAAAAATTTGTTTATAGGCTAATTGAAAGGTGTAAAGTTCATTTATGCTGTCAGAATTGTGTATTGCTATTGAAAAAACAAAGTTATGGTTCGTTTTAATATGTAGATGCCCCCCTAAGCAAATTTTATATGCATCATTTAAGAGTAGACTTTATTTCCAATCGTTTGGTACCAGTAACTTTCTTCTGCGATAATTTGTTGAGATGTTAGTAGGGGGTGTTTACTATTTTTTTTCCCACGACTGTACATACGCCATTGTCAGCGCCTTTTTGTAGGCATAATTTGTGTCATTGGATACGTATAATTAATCTTTACGTGGAACAAGGCTCGTTTATTATAAATCTATGTCGCATTAATAAATGCGTTGTATTTATTGGTATTATTATCTACACTGTTCGGTAAATGTATGATCAAATTGAAGCATATGTAGAAGAGGCACGGAGCACGAACCTAGGGCTCCCGAAATTTTAGGATCCCTATTCTGTAGATAAAGTTTTAAAAACTGCAGTATAGCTTCATTATTTACATAGTTTTATGTTGTTCTATAGCAAGATATTTATCTAGATCCCGAAAAATCACTTTTGCCTTAAAAATTCCGATCTTTTTCGCAATGCGTTAAGACTCTAATTGTATCGATTGTACAGTTGTATCAATGGTAGGGGAGACCGGGGGCTAGTTGGCTGCAGGGCACAGTCCCCATAAATCGCCTGTTTGGGGATAGATTGTGCAACCAGTCACAGAGTACATTTCTTCTTGCGTTTTACAATCCTCATTGTAGTTTTGCAGCGTTACCTACGTGCAGTGGACATTTATTACGATTTTTCTGTTTTTTGCGCTCAAAGTAATTTTTTGTTGCTTCATTCTTTTTCTAATTTCTAATACTTATCTTAATAATTGCGATTTTTCTTAGTGTATGATTAACTGTACCTACCCCATATGTGATTTACTTGGATTATTTATGCTTAGATGGTTACGTGTCCCTTTTGTGAAGAAATTTATTATGGGGCTAGTAGGCGCAGTGAACACGGGGCAAGTTGGCTCGGTGTCTGGTGTATGCTGGTAGCTTGAAAAACAGCAAACACCGAACAAAAGTGGTTGCAATGCAAGATTTTGGGCACACGGGGCTTGCCCAAAGGGAGACACTCGATTTTTTATTTGTGACAACTGTAACTCTGATGATGTTATCGAGTAGGATAGAAGTTACTCAATGTTAATGTTTTATTCATTATTTTTATGTCTGTATGATTTAGAATTTACATTGTACGGCGATAATTTACATTGTACGGCCTTTGAGTAAACCTACTGGTAATAAAGAAATTGATTTCTCTTAACTGCGTGTCTTATTTAAATTTTTATAAAGCGTGTGCCAACTTACCCCATAGGTATAGGCAACTTGCCCCGTGACGGTGTAAGTTGGCGCACAATTTTCCTTTTACTTTAGTCTTCCGCTAAACATAAACTACAAAATCTACAAACTCAAAACTCCGGGCATTTATAGCCCAATGCCTGTTCTTTAAAAGTACAGTTATAGTTTCATAAAAAACTTAAACAAAAAATTAATAAAAATCAATAAATAAAAACTGCGCCTACTACCCCCGGTCTCCCCTACAACATAATCATGTTGCATCTCACATTTTAAGTGTAGGTGAACAAATTGTGTATATGTATTATACTGTGAATAGGGCGGAAGAAAGTACTCGAGAAAAATTTTCTTATTTCTACAAATTCATTTCTCAATCTCTCTATTATTGCTTGTGTATGAATATGTTAAATAAATTCTTATTCTATGTATACAGGGTGTTTCATAAAAGGTGGGCATCATTTTAAGAGGTGATAGTACACATTCAAACAAACAACTTTCTCCAAAGAATGCATGATCGAAATTAAAACGCAAAGATGCTAGATGCCGCCGAAGATGTTGTTGGTATACGAGGCAAAAACACACAAAGAACGATCAGGTGACAAAAGTAAGGTTGGAAAGTGCTTTCCTTACAATCGTTGAACTGTTGAGACTTTTCCATTTTATGTTCCGAAGATAAAATGCATATCAGACTTTTCCATAGTAGTGAAGGGCAACAATTTCCAATACGTTCCTACCGCGATTAACAGTTGAACACTCGGATCAGGGACATTAATGTATTATACGAGGTGAAATTTTGTATACGCGTGTTTCTTCTTCCCCATATCACATTTGTATGCTATTGGCGTCGTTCTTCTCCCGATAACTCGCAACAGGAATGGAGCTTTAACGTTTGCATGGACCAAGTTTCAAATTGTGCCAACACTTTTGCGTTTTATTTCCGACAATGCATTCTTTGATGAAAGTTGTTTGTTTGGATTTGTACTATCACCTCTTAAAATTTTGGCCGTCTTTTATGAAACACCCTGTATATGAGATAAATTTCTTTTTTGTGTATACATGAAATAATGTAAATACTGAAAAAGGTTTTTGTTAGCCTGAAACAGTGAATATGGTAGGCAGAAAGCTGTTGTTCAAACTTTCCTTCTCTCGCCAAAGCCATTTACACTGAATAACGGAATTTATTCCTCTTTGTGTCATTAAAAGTGTTACACATATTAATACTTT
Organism: Maratus speciosus; assembly: GCA_963932465.1. Taxonomy (NCBI): domain Eukaryota; kingdom Metazoa; phylum Arthropoda; class Arachnida; order Araneae; family Salticidae; genus Maratus; species Maratus speciosus. The sequence goes on from OZ010796.1 coordinate 406,532,448, forward strand.
TAGTAAATCACATGAAAAATCTTTAACCTTACAACATATTATACTCCGTGTCAAGTCTGTGCCCAGGATCCCTAAAAGTCACAGTTGAGCCCTAAGTAAATAGTTAATTTAATATCCTAACCAAGACGGTATGTCGCAAACTCAGGAAACATCTAACATATTACATCTATTTATCGGTTTCTCAGATAGCTCAATCCTTCACAGAAGCACAATTGTTAAGCTTTTCTGTGACTTGCTTAAAGCGTGCGACTTTGTAATTAACTTCTAGCTTTCTCTGTCACGCTTTTGAGTCAATGCATAGCGAATAGCTTTCAATGAAGTGTCCCCTCTCGCACGACAGAAAACCCATGTTTAAGCTTGGACCTAAAATATGTAATAAACGATATGACTTTGTTCGTTCGTTCGTTCTTTCATTAGTGCAAGAGAGAATGACCACTGCTCCCTAAATAACTTCGGTTCAGACTAATCATATATACCGAGTGAATCAAGCATAATCCATTTGAAAGTAGTTAAGTAATGGTTGCAAAATTAGATGTCGTTCAGTCTGTTTCATTCGCGTGAGTGATCCGGCGACTGATAATTATATATTTATAAAAATATATATCTAGGTTATTCTCTTGTTCGTTTTTGAGCTATTTTCTTCGAAGTAAATGAAATAAAATTCTCCAAAAAGGGAAAATATTTTACCTTTTTATAATATACAATAGATAAAAAATAATTTTAAACTGCATACTTAAAATAAGTTTTAGGAATGTTTCTTATGTCTGTGTAGTTAAATTGAGTAATATTTCAATCTGTGCAGACCGGAAAAAAAAATTAATGAGTTTTTTAATTTATCATTAGTTATAAAAATGGCTTTATTTTAGTATACAATCACACAATGACTCTTTTTTCAGTATCAGAAAAAAATTGAAAATTCATAAAATTCAAAGTATCATAACTCAAAAATTTTGGTCGTACAAAAGTAAAATTTTTATTTTAATTGTTGTTGCAGCACGAAGAAAGTTTTTCTAAATGTGCTTATGAGAATCAGTATCCGTGTAAAAATTTAAATTTCATAACTTTTCGAACAATAACTATTTTGGCGTAAATAGATTTTTATATGATGAAGAATAACATTTCAAACCCTTACTATAAAACTAATTGTTTAGAAATTAGCTACTGTTCAACGATAATTACGGGCCCCCTGCATATTTGTGAAGCAATAAAATAAATGTCATGTGAATATAGTAATTATGATCAAAAATGATGTTGTTTCCAAGCGATGAATGCATCCAGTTTTACTATAGGACAGCAGATACACTTTCACATTTGATCAGTAATATGATTATAGTATTACGTAGTTAGGTTATTAACTTTGAGATAATTTCAGGTGAGAGATATTTGTTCTGCTATGTTTCATCAAGTTGATAAGCATAAATTAATACTGATTAATCATTATCAAAATCAACTTTTCACTGTGACTTTTTCATTTTTCATCAACCGCCTTCTCAAATATAACATTAGTGGCAGAAATTCAACTGAATGTCATTAATACACATATAATGTGAGAATTTTGCACCTTTCTGCAATCAAAAGTTATAACCATGGAATAGGGATAAATTGCTACCTGTGAAATAATCATTCTCATTATCTGTCGAAATTATTTTTAAATTAAAAATTATGCAGCCTTGAAAAAATAAAGCTTGATAAAAAAAATCATTTAAAATGTACTAATCTAAAAAGGAGAGTTATGTAAGTCGTAAACCCCGATTCCCCCCCCCCCCCCATAATTTAATTGTTTGAATTTCCTAACGAATGTATAGAATATCCTGTATGAAATTTGGGCTGATGTGAATAAATAAGTTATATCACAGAAAATATTAACGATCACAGAAAATACACAGAAAATATAGTACGTTTTTTCTCGATACTGTTGAAACAGTATCCACAACCCTTTTCTCGATACTGTTGAAACAGTATCCACCCCCTTTTTCTGATACTGATTTCAGTCAGTATCAGAAAAAGGGGGTGGATACGCAGTTATACTAAAAAGTAATCAAGAATATAAAATTTATTTCACGGTGGAAATTCTTTTAATAATGCATAACTATTTAAAGCTCCATAAGAATAATTCTAAGTTCCTTTAATTTCTTTTTTTAACTGTATTTTAAATAAAATTACAAAAAGTTTTCCCATGTGTTCATATATTTTTTTCTGAATAATGTAACCTTTTCAGTTCCTCAATAATAGCATAATGTATCGTCACCAATATGAGAAACAATGACCACCAGCAACCATTTCGTCCGAAAAAAAAAGAAAAACCCTAAACTTTAATAATAATAAAAAAATAATAATAGTTACATCGGAAAATCATGCACACAAATGATTCCACGAACTTATCCAATAGTGTAAATGATAAACAAAGTTCATCCAATACTTTTTAAATCAACCGTCACATACTTAAAAAAAGAAAGAAAAATGCTATTTTATTTAAATAAATTTTCAGTGAATGTTTTCTTATCCAGGTGCCAAATATAGACAACAAAGAGGATGAATCGCCAAATAATGTTTCAATGGATCGACTTTGAAAATGAATACTTCTTTTGAGCTGTACAAACATATTCCTTTCATATTTAAATTAAATATTTTCATTTTATGCTATTTTTTCTCATTAAAACCGTATTTTTTTCTATTCTTATAACACCAGTAATAGTTTTTTTGTCCATTTTATTATTCGGTCTGTTCGTAAATTTTAATTTCTAATTGATATAAACGTTTCAATTCTTTAACAAAAAGGCAGCGTAATACGCGTAACCAAGACTAAATACAAAAACCTTCCCTGAAATAATACTTATCTAACAGTGCAAGTTGTATCAAACTCCATTCATTAGAACATGAGTTATAAGAAGTCGGAACGAAATTTCAGTTTGTAATTTATATATACGAGGGTGGCTCAATAATTATTGTCCCCAGTGTGTATAAAATATTTGTAATGCAATTGTTGATGTGGAATTTTGAAGCCTAATGTCTTAGATGCATATATGCTCAATTTCAGAACTGTAGCAGCTATATTAACACATATATATATATATATATATATATATATATATATTATCGTTTTTGGTGTGAGAGGTCGCACTTAGATTGAAACTAGCAGAACTGTAGCTGCTATATTAACATATTTTTTTTTTCGTTTTTGGTGTGAGACGTTGCACTTAGCTTGAAAGGGGATGAAGTTGGGGGATGACAGTGAATGAGACATGGCTACCGTCATCTAGACTCAGGATCATAGTGATGCAGCTACGTCTCATCCACTGTCACAAATCTATCACAGAACTGCTTCAGGTCTGCCCTATAAGCTCCAAACCAGCTTTCCCCCTCACCCCCTTTCAAGCTAGGCGCCACCTCTCACATCTAAAACGAAAAAAAAAAAGTGTTAATATAGCAGCTACGGTTCTGAAATTGAGCATATAGGCACCTAAGACATTAGACTTCAATATTCCACATCAACCATCTCAGTACAATTATTTTCTATACACTAGGAACAATACTTATTGAACCACCCTCGTATAAGTAGATAACGTAATGAAATAAATATTGTTCAATTATTTGTATTTAATCAAAAGTTATAAACAAATAATAATAAAAAAGAAACACAATTTGCTTAGTGTACCACGATGTAGCTTTCGTTTATTTGAATGCAGCCAATGAGCATGAGTGTTTAGAGAGCCAACTAGGTGTCATCCTGTTTTGGCAGTGAGTCAGTCATGTAAAGAAAGGATTTAACAATTGTTGTCATGTTCATGAGGACATTTGAGGACTGTGAAGAAGAAGTTTGTCAGTGCTTTATGTGATTGGTATATAGAATAGGACGTAAAACATAAGAAAATTAAGGAAATGGTATAAAGAATAGACTAGTCACATAGAAAGCTATATAAAATAGTACTATTAAGCGAACAAGGTTACAGTTATGAAGAAATTAGAAGGCAAATTGGTGGAAATATATCCTAAGGTGTCATTTCGAAATTTTTTAACCGGTATAAGGAGATTATATCACTACAAAACCAAAGTGGTAAAGATAGAAAAAGATGTACTACAGCAAGTGATGACAGAGCAGGGTTCGCATGGGTCAGAGAATTTCCAGACCAGAAAATTCAATGGTACCAGTATTTTCTTATAAAAAATCTCTCAGTAAAAAGGCGAATTTTTGCGCGCTTAATCTAGATTTATTTTTCTATAAATATTACTGATACTTCACCTGGAAAATTCCTTGAAACTACGAACACAATAAGAATAATTAAGAGACTGCTCATACGTGAAAGAAGAAAATTATCTGGACGTATGCAAGGTGAAATGGCACAAGCCAATGTGATGTTGAGTGTAAGGTCTGTTTGGCGCAGACTGCAAGAATGTGGTTTAAATGCTAGAATTCCACGAAAAAGGCATTTTTAACTTTCCACAATTGTTGAAAAGATTAAACTGGGCTAAAACTCATTTTTTCGAAATTTACTTCGAAAGGCGTTTTTGTTTCAATTGTTGCAAAAGCTTACGATGATTTTTTCTTAAAGATACTGCTAAAAAAAAAGGACCAGTGGGAGCCCTTGATGTATATAATATGTAATAGGTATTGAAAATAACATAAAATAAACTGATACTAATGTAAATTAATTTCTTTATTCATACTATAGCATAGCTGCCAACTTGTACGGATTTTTCATACCACTAAAATTTAATAGAAAATTTTAGCTAATTGAATCACCGAAATTCAAGCAATTTCAACGTTTAAATAAGTTAAAAATTTCTATTAAATTTTAGTGGTAAGAAAAATCCGTACAAGTTGGCAGCTATGCTATAGACATATAATTTATTTAGTGACATTAAAAATATATAATTTTGTATAAGTATGTAGAAAATGTAAAATAAATATATGGGCACCGGAACAATGGGACAGTGTTATTTGGTCTGACGAGACCAAAATCTCTATGTTTAGTAGTTATGATATAAAATACGTAAGGAGAAGAATCGGAGAAGATTTCCATCCTAATAGCTTTACACACACGTAAAGCATACAGGCAGTGCAATGATATGGGGTTGTATTACATCAAAATATGTGGACAGATTTTGGATGATTAATGGGGATGTGAATGTCCAAAATACATAAATGATTTACTTCAACCTTAACTGAAGCTTTCGGCTCGTGATTTTTTTCCAATATAATAAAGCATTTATGTTTCAACAGGATTCAGCTTCATATCATGTTATTAAAGTGTGCAAAAATTAGTTTCAACGTAATCATATTATTGTGTTAGATTGGCGCGGAAATTTCTCAGACCTTAACCCAATTGAAGATCTATAGAACCGACTATGAAACTTCTTGCTCAAAAACTACCCAGCATTAAAATCCCATTAATAAAAGCAATAATTCAATCTTGATATCGCATTAAAACAGTTTCAGGAATAAAAAAATTGGTTCACTACATAGGAAGGCGTTGTAATGTCGGAATTACTAAAAAGTAAAGTAAAGTATTAGTAAAAGTAAAGTTTACCCAACTATGCATTGACTGTTATTGTGATAATTTTTGTATATATAATTTTTTCGATATGTTTCATTTTTCTCCTTTATAACTGTAGCTCTAATAAACATTCCTTCATGAAATTTGTCGCGTTACATCATTTTTTAAATTATCTTTCCACTGGTATATAATTTTATGGTATTACTTAATTAGAAAGTGGTGCGAGAAACCATCAAAGTTTAACACATTTCAAAAAGACTTTGTTGAATTTTGGACACTAATGTATATAAATCCGAATTGCAAAAACTGATTATTACACTATAAAAACGGCTCAAAAACGTTTTCGAAAATCAGTGGCAGCAAAAGAAACTTGGTTCTACCAAAGTATGAAAACAGTAGGAGTATATCACTTACCTAACTCTCACTGTAAAAAATATTTAGAGAAGTGGTTCAAAATAAAAAATAATTACCGTTCTTTAATTTATGACATCTCGACTATCAGATGGAATTTTGGTTATTTTTAAATAAAAGACTAGGGCCGATAAGGCTTTAAATGTGCCCTCTTCGGCTTTCACGTTAATTGTATTGCCTATCAATGAAAAGTTATTAACTGAAAATACCCAAGGAAAAAATGGCATGCACGGGGCTCCCACTCGGCCCGTTTTTTTAATACCACTTATTTTCAACAAAAAATATTCTTTATAATTTTTTTCGAAACTTACCTCGAAAGGCGTTTTTCTTTCAATTGTTGCAAAAACTTACCATGATTTTTTTCCCTTAAAAAATACTGCTTTAATAAAAAAGGACAAGTGGGAGCCCTGCATGTATATAATATGTAATAGGTATTGAAAAAAAAACACAAAATAAACGGATACTAATGTAAAATAATTTCTTTATTGATACTATAAACATATAATTTATTTAGTGACATTAAAAATAGATAATTTTCTATAAAGTATATAAAAAATGTAAAATAAATATAGAAAAATATAACATAATAAATCTTATATTGTAAATGGAAAATTTATTTTTTAAATATGAGTGAATTGAAATACAATTTTATTTTAATATTTTTTTAATCCTTATATCCTTTGTATAAAAATATCAAACTCGTACCTTCGCACCGTGTGTGACAAATAGATAAAATATGAAATAACAACAAAATAATTTTGCGCGAAATGTTCTTTTAAAGTATGAGCGAATTCAGGTACCAGTTTTATTTTACAATGTTTTATAAATCCTTATAACCATAATGTAAACAGACATCAAAATTGAACTGGTACTTTCATTCGCTCTCCGTGAAATAAATTGATAAAATATGAAAAATAGCAAAAATTTCAAATTATCCAATTTGGACAATCAAAAATTACCTTTTTAACAATTCCAGTGAACCCTAATCCTTATCATATTATAAATGCGAAGGCGTGTTCGAAAGTTTGACTGAAGTCAACATCGAAACCGATGAATTAATGTCTTTGTATCGTTATATATACAGGGTGATTCAAAAAAGATGGGAAAAGTTTTAAGAGGTGATAGTACACACCCAAACAAACATTTTGTATCAAAGAATGCATGGTCGAAAACTAAACGCAAAAAAGTTAGAGGGCGCCAAAAGTTATGTTCTTATACGAGGCAAAAACACACAATGAACGATTAAGTTAAGTTACGAAATCAAATTTAATGGCATTTGATTACAATAAGTGCTCAAAATATTGACCGGCAGCTGTTATGCACGCAGTACAACGGCGATGAACAGATTGGCGAATTTTCTGAAACACACTAGGCATATTGCGAACTTCCCCTACAGCAGCCGAAAGCTTGGCGACAAGTTCTTCTGCGGATTCAATGGGAGTCTCATACACAAGAGCCTTTAGGTGTCCCCACAAAAAAAAAAATCGAGACATGAAAGATCTGGCGAGCGCGGTGGTGCCTGGTGTGCTTCAGAAAATTCGCGAATCTGTTCTTCGCCGTTGTACTGCGTGCATAACAGCTGCCGGTCAATGTTTTGAGTAATTATTGTAATCAAATGCCATTAAATTTGTTTTCGTAACTTAACTTAATCGTTCATTGGGTGTTTTTGCCTCGTATAAGAACATAACTTTTGGCGCCCTCTAACTTTTTTACGTTTAGTTTTCGACCATGCATTCTTTGATACAAAATGTTTGTTTGGGTGTGGATTATCACCTCTTAAAATTTTTCCCATCTTTTTTGAATCACCCTGTAGATAGAAAATAAACCGGAAAAGAACATAGGATCTGTTTTATTTATTTTACACAAAAATTTTTCTTAATAATTAAAAATTTCATTATTTTCATACAGAATAAATGGACATCTTTTCCTATCAAATTTGACATTTTTTCTTCGCCGTTGCCAAGAAAACCGAAACCCCAAAAAATAATTTCTACTCGGTAATTAATTTTCAATAAAGGAAAGTTAAAATTCAAGTGCTAAATTCATCTTGAGTAAATAATTAAAATTAATATAAAAAAGTACAAACAAAAGGTACTAAAATTGCTTCCAGGTGTATACATATAATATGAAATTATTTAAAATATACATTACAAATACCATAGAAAAATATAACAAAATTCATGAATCAATTTATTTCACAGACACGAAAATCGTCAGTCAACATATTGACATTTAGAACCAAGGTTTCACATTGGTTTTTAATGTATTGTTAATGCATTTTAAATAATTTTATATTATATGTATGATCCTGAAAGTAATTTTAGAACATTTTAATTGTACTTTTTATATAAATTTTAATTAATTTACAATTGGACAATTTCCAATTGAAAAACGAAAATAAAAAGAATTCAAAAGAAAATGACTATGACGTCATATTTGAAACGAAAATAAAAATCAGATATAAGATGTTATATAAGATGTTTTCTATCAAAAATCACCTAGTAATTAGAAGGTTAAAGAATGAAAAATAATTATATTATTAAGAAAATATTTCGCTTGGAAAAATATGACTTCATATTTGAAATAAAAGTTGCATTTTCAAGTATTCATTGAAAGTACAATGCGTATGAATATCAACAACTAACGAAAATAGAAAAATAATGACGTCATATTTAAAATTAATAACATAAATAATTTCTTCTAATACTCATTAATACGTTTGAGTATGTACGTTACATACAAATGAAAGTTGATTCCTGAAGTGAAAGAATTTTTCTTTTTTATCTCGACAAGTATCATTCAGTAGGAAAAAATAACCTGTTAAAAACGTCGTCATATTTTAAATCATTAACCAGTTTTCATATAGAAAATATTATCATTTTATAGCAGTTACATAGAATGCCGGGATTTCCACAGAATTCATTCGCAAATACGAAAGTTTAAAATGCTTAACGTAAGTTTAAAAACATACAATCTCCCACAATGCCGGGTTTTGTAAAATTTAATAAATAGTATATAAAAATCTATTTTAAAATGTTTAGCAAGTAATTTTAATTGGAGACTAGGCTTAACATGTGACATCGTTTACATGTAAAGAGTATATGTCACTAATTAAGCAATAAATTCGCGTTTCACCTCACCCTCACTATAATTTTTAAAGGTACCATGATTAACGTAAAGACAATAAAAAAACCCGGTAATAATCAGTTTTCATTTTCTGAAATTTCTTTCGATTTTAAAATTTCTAAATCTACAGTTAAAAATATCTCTGAAAGATGATCTTTCCCCATTGGAGCACATTCCTGCAAATTTCGAAGCTTCCACAATCCTAAATTACAACACAAAAATCGATACGAAAATGTTTATCTATAATCGGGGTGGTTTATTCATAAACAGATTTTTTTTCGCGGTTTAAAGCAATAAGCAATTCCATTGCTTAATAAATAAGCATTTAGACATTGAGAATCGTTGGAGTGTGATAAACAGTTTGATGTTATTGGTAGCTACAGCTGTTAAAAGTGTGGTACTGCCAAATGAAAATGTAATAAATATTTGAGAGTTATATATAATTTTCGTATTTTTATTATCAATATTTGAACTTTTATGATTCACTACGTTTGATTTTTTTTCCCAAGATGTGATTTTTTGGAATAGAAACATAATGTTATGTGTTGATTTTTGATTATTCTAATCATAAAAGTCATGTCTGAAGTGACCTGTTAATAACCACTTCCCTTAAAATATTTACGAATAAAATCTCTTTAACCAGTATTCGTTGTCATAAAAACGTAAATATAAATAATAAAATAGAATAACAGAGATGTAAATTCATGCCTCAATTAATCTAAGAAAAGGCGTATGAAATTTCAAGCACACAAAAGAAATTTAAATGACCCTATATATATATATATAAAATATGCAAATTTGGATCATCAGAAGGTTTTTATTATAAAATGTGATAAACGGATAATTATATATGCTTTAATGTGTCGAATTATTTTGCTTAAGTGATGCATTTATTCTTCATCAAATGTTAAGTGTACGAAGTCACGGGTAACAGCTAGTATTATATATATGTTATTTATTCTGTGCTATATATGCTTTTCTGCTGCCTGTACCTGACAACAAGCGAACTCATCTGTTTCCAACGAGAAGTTTGGCTCATGGCAATGAACTAGTGACCACGTCACAAATTAAGAGTTTTGATTCAAAATTTTCGTAACAAAGAATGTGCATTCTTAACCAATAATAACCAAATTAAAAGACAGTTGTAATATTGGGTCCTAGGAGTGTAGAATGTACTTTCTCGGCCGTTTTTTTTTTTTTTTTAAGGCGAACGTTAAAAGAACAGTATTGTTTTAAATGTAGTTATCTGTAATCAATATTTAATCAAGATAATCCATTAAAATAGTGTAATGGCTACAACAATATTTCGTCACTGTGAGGACATTTTTTTTCAGACGGGCTTATGAGACATTATTAACTTTATTTGCATTAGTATGTTATGTAAATTCTTGCGATTTGTAGCAAACACCATTATTATTATTATTTAAAGATGATTCCTTTCAAAAAGAAACCACCTAAAGACGTTGTAGGTGGATATATTTTTATACGACGGTGCTCTGTAAGACGATAGCACAACGAAGATGGTATGTCAGTCTGCATACATGACGATATTTCAAAACTTTTTTATGTATTTCGATGTTTTTTCTGTGCCGTTGTAAGATGCAATTTTCTATTTTTTTTGTTCTATTTTCAAAGCGTCAAGCGCACGAGCACGTGCCGCATACAGGGTGCCCGAGTGTTGGTTATACCCTGTGGTTATCTGCTTTTCTGTTGTCTCTACCTGAAAACAGACGAACTCATCAGTTACCCACAAGACGTTTAACTCGTGACTATGAATCAGTGACCACGTCACTAATTAAAAGCTTTGATTAAGCATTTTCGTTGCAAAGAAAATTCATATAATCGATAAAAAACAATGTTCATGTTACTTGTAGTGTTGGGAATCAGAGCTGCCAAATCTCCGGCTTTTTGGATACCATTATTTTAATACAGAAAAGGTTCTTTTATTTAATTGGAACATTTGGGTGATTTAAAAGGACAACATTTTCTCTAAGATAATAGTGGTGTGCAAAATTTAGATACTTGGCAACTCTTGTATAAGCCAAGTAAGAAATCATTCCCGGCTGCTTTATTTTAAAACGACCGTTACAAGTTTAGCGGAAATATGTTTGTTTCTTCACTTGTAAATAATATTATTTTAAATGTAATAATCTGTAACCAATATCTAATCGAGATAATCCAGTAAAACAGTGTGATCACTACAACAGAATTTATTCACCGTAATGACACCTCCTCTCACATACATTGAATAGAAATAATAAACAAAAAATATTATAATAAAAAAATTAGAAGAAACTTCTCTGTTCGTCATTGAAAAGGACTAATATAATTTTATCGACCCTGTGTAAGTGATTAGAAAAATCCACTTCAGAAACCGCATTAATTTTCAACGAAAATGCGGTCTTCTATTTACATTGTTTCCAAATTCAGAGTAAACCTACAAACAGAGAAAGCAAACTTCTTTTCAATATATATATATATATATATATATATATATAACTTCAGTATGTGGTTTTCGAAAGATTAATATCGAATAGAAGAATTTTTCGCGTGAGTCATAGCTTAACGATGACAACAATAATGGGGAGAAAAAGCGTTTGTAAAAACAATTTTACAAAACCTCGTACGGCGAGTTCAAAAGCTTTTTCATAAGCCTTCACGATAGAGACATCGATAGCGTAACGATTATGACATCCGACTGGACTAATTATTGTCTTGGGAAACGTCCTGTCAACAATCTTCAGCTCCTGCTGTGCTACCTAGGTAATGCTCAAATTCTCCTTCAGGCAAAAGACGGCATCTTTTCATCAGCCAAATAAGTTACTGATAATGATAGCCAATATTAATTATTATTTAGCTTCACCTTAATGAGATTAATCTAGAAGTAGTTAAAAAACTACATGGTCGCATCACAAACTGTAATTTTTTCTGGGTGAAAAATTACACTTTCAGAAAGTGTAATCCTTTAACGTTGATTTTTAAACCGTTATTCTATTTATAGTGTGGCAGGAATACAGATGGCACGATATTGATCCCAGAAGCTACTTCTCCGAAGAACAAACATTTACGAAAATGTCCATCACAAGTAATTGAATATTTTTTCAAACGATTTTAACTTCATTAAACTCGTGTTTCAAAATTCTCGAAATACTCATATTTAAGATTAAATACCACAAATTTTAAATAGCAATGTTTCATCTAATTTAATTGCATAAATCTGTAATTTAGTAAAGTGAATAATTCTATTCGAATATAGTGGTAGCCTGGAACTAAACATACTTATTAAAAGTTATATTTTAATTGATTCATATATGCATCAGAGCGCAGTGTAGGTTTAAAGAAATTACGCAATAATTTAATGAAGATGTTTAAGTAAAATTTGCTTTAAAGACATCGAAATAGGTATTTTTAAATGCTTATCTCATATTAAATTTACACTTTTTTAATTTTCTGGCAATACAGCAGAGTTTAAATCATTGACTATTTTTTCAGAAATCTCATTAATTTAAAAGAAACTAATGCCTTACTCATTTAGTTTTATTATTTTATACAAACCAAAAACATTTAGATTATATGAAAATAGCAAATAAAGCCTTTGTGCAACAATATTAAAAGCAGAAAAACCAACGTTTAAAATGCACAAATAATACATAAAAAGCAGCAAACAGCTGTTTCGAATCTACTAGCGAGATTCTTCTTCAGTGCAAGATATGGAAAAAGGAACAGCGTGCTAGAAAAAGCAAGGCTATGAAATGATAGTACAGTAAAATGATAGACAGAGAGGCGCTGTCTTATATACCCTATGCGGGTAGCGAAGGCGCCAAAAACAACCAATGAGAGAGAAGCAGTGGAAACGACTGGGTGGACAAGTAGCGACATCTACCGGAGAAGGAGAGAAAAAGAAATCAAAAAAGGAGAATTAAATTAATGCTTTCCAAATACTTGGAAAATCAGGAGTACTAGATAAGTCACTGACTAAAGAGTGAGAATTTTTAATGAAGTGGTAAGCTTCCCAAAAATCAAGATCAAGGTTAGAAGAACATTTTTGGATAATGATGGCAGAGCAAAAATCGAACCTATGTTTAGAAGACCAAGAATGTTGAGCAGTAGAAGAACGTCGGAGCTCCTGATTTTTAACATAATCTTCATGCTCTTTTAAACGAAATCTAAGAGCACGTTTAGTCTGGCCAATATAAGAAAGGCCACACTGGCAAAAGATTTGGTAAATACCTCAGTTATCTAGGTGATCAACGGGGTGTTTGAGATTTGAAAAAGTGATTTTATTAACAGGAGAAAAAATAACATTAAAATCAAACCTTCTTAAGATTTTAGTAACTTGCTGACTGATTTTAGGAAAAAATGGTAACACAACTAAAGTATTAGAGTTGGAATTAGAATTCTTCTCAGAATGGACGGATTTCGTCAATTTCTTATAAATAGAATCAATAATATTAGCTCGCTAGTAGATTCGAAATAGCTGTTTGCTACTTTTCATGTATTATTTGTGCATTTTAAACGTTGTTTTTTCTGCTTTTTAATTTAGATTATAGCTACGATATTAGCAACTATTTCCAGAATGTACAACATTTAATCCAGACTCTCCGATAACATAAAATTATCCATTTTTAATATTCGTAAAATTGATTTTGTAGGACCTGAAGACAGCGTTTATATATTCTTTACGCAAGGGGAAGTTTTACATGACTTGCTAAATCCAATTTAAAAATAAAAGGTTTTCCTAAAATTGGCTTAAATTACATCAAAATTTTTTTGTAAATGGCTATTTTGATTTTGATATTTTATTAATCAATGCAATTTCTGTATATCTTTTAAATATTTGGAAATTAGTGCAGTCAGCAAACAAACTAGATTCGAAAAGTTTTCAGAGTTTAATAATAGATTGCTTGGCTTGTTTTATGAAATTTTAAGGTAATTTCCTTTAACGAAAGGAAGGACAAGAATGCCTTGATGTTTCCCGCTGACCATGTCTCCCAGGACAATGCTTACTTCAAACAGGCATAGCTCAGTTTCACATTAGGTTAGAGGAATTCTCAATATATTTTTTATTGTTTCTTGTTCATTTATGAGTCTGCAGCTTCATATCTTGGACTTGGTTCTTTTACTTCTTCTAAAAGAAGTGACTAGTTTCTAAGAAAAGAAACCGAACACGATTCTCAGAAAAAATCATGTTTGAATTATTATTTATATTTTCTCTTGCAGAGTCATACGCAGCCTACTAAAAATACTCTGTTTAACGGAGTGCTTTTTATACAATCTGCAATAATGCAAGCTAATACTACGTTACTCCGAGAATAAATAAATTACGTAGAAATAATATTTACGCAGGCATGAAAAGTCTGCATAAACATGTGGTCTTCCAAAATGGAAGAACGTTCCTTGATATGTTAAACTATATCATGTGTTTCACTGATGAGACAATGAAAATACACTGGCCTCCAAAAATTAAGGAACAGGGACCGAATGCTTTCGATACTACACGGTTTGTCGACATTGTGTCGAATATCTACAAAATTATTGGCGAATTGTTCTTGAACTTCTGAGATGTAAAGAACATGAATGATTTCATATTTCTTGGTGAAGAGTTAGTCGGGAGAACAATTAGGGAGCTAATAATAAATTTAAACATAAAATAATATTTGCGCGATCACCTATGTAACAGAAAATACTGAAAATGGTTTGTTACTGTGTTAAATGAACTATTTGGGTTCTGTTAAACATTTGTGTGCATTTGTGTAAGCATAGCACTCATATTCATGAAGATGCTATTGTGTCTGTGAAAAATTCTAAAGTTTTTTATTTATAGCATACAGAGTTTTCACACAAATTTAACACAACTTTTCGAAAACTTGACAAAGAACAGTAGCAACAGTATACTGCAATTGCAACATGAATATACTGAATATTTGATGAGATATGGGCATTTGTATGAAATAATTTTTAACTGCGCATGCGTGAAAGATTCTAAAAGTTTTATTTTATAATTTGGTAGTCAGATATTTAGGGCAACTTATATAAAAATCCCAGTCAAATATCGCGAAAATTCACAAAGATAATGGCGATAGAGTGAGTTGCTTTCAAAAAATAGCTTTATTATAAGGGATTTTCAGCAACTTTTCATTCAACTCACTATATCTTTCTGACTTTTCCCAATATTTGACTGGACTTTTTGTAGAAGTTGCCCAAAATAGCTGACTACCAAATTAGGAAATAAAATTTTGAAATCTTCCACGCATGCGCAGTTAAAAATTATTTCATTCAAATGCCCATATCTCATCAAATATTCAATATAGTCATGTTTTAATTGCAGTATACTGTTGCTACTGTTCTTTGTTAGTTTTTAGGAAAGTTGTGTTAAATTTGGTTGAAAACTCTGTATGCTATAAACAAAAAACTTTTGAATTTTTTACAGACACAATAGCATCTTCACGATTATGAGTGCTATGCTTACACAAATACACACAAAAAGTTGAACAGCATCCAAATAGTCATTTAACACAGTGACAAACCATTTAAAGCATTTACTAAATCTTCACCGAGAAATGTGAAATCAAACATGTCCTTTACATTTCAGAAGTTCAAGAACAATTCGAAATTAATTTTGGTAGATATTCGACAAACCATGTACAATCGAAAGCATCCAGTCCCTGTTCCTTAACTTTTGGAGGCCAGTGTATATATATTTCTCTAGTTTTGTACATACTGCAAAAATTGTATATATAGACGTTGTTTATATAATTAATAATCGTTTTTTCATCTTGGTGTGTTTTATTGAAACTCAAAAAAGTCTAAAATCTTGCTCTTGAATTAAACGGGCATTGGACTAGGTATTGTGTATTTACTTAACTAAATGCTCTCTCAAAACTGATTTCATGCCCTTGTTGGTTATGATAAGAAAAATATCGTTGCATACAAAATTTTACACTTTGGAACCAGAAATCGAAACATAGAAGGCAAACAAATACTTTTTACATCTATTTTCATTATTCACATTGTAAACACTAAGCATTAACCATTTGAAAATTTGAAAATTTTTAGTGGTTGAATTTAAATATTAATTGATTGTGATTTGAACATTTTTATTGTCTTTCGAAATCCAATTTACGTTTTAATTATGGATGTTCTAGAAAAGCTAAAATGAAGAAAAAAACAGTACGCACAGCAGTCTCAGAAATAATAACAAAATGTGGCCCTTTGTTGTTAGTTGCTGTTAATAAAACTTATTGTCATTATTTAATAAAATCTTTAGAAATTTTAAAAGATAAGGAAAATGTACTTAAGGAATTGGATTTCGAAATCGACTATCTAAAAAAAGACCATCGAAAGGAATTGAAGTCTGTAGAGGAATATTCACATAAAACTATAAGATTAAAATTAAAAATTAAAAACTGACTAAAGAATGCGAAATTGAAATTGTGCCTAAGGTACTGGCAGGCACTGATAATGGTTTAAACACCCGGAGTAAACAGATATCGGTAATGAATCTGCCTAAATTGAACGAAGAAAAATGTACTGGCGAAATATAATCTCGAAGTAGCAAAAAAGCAGTTTTCTTGTTCAGAAAAAAAAAAAAAGGTTCCGAAATATGATTCCTTATTTAAATGATATAATTCCACTTTACTGGAAAAAGATAATGACAGTATAGTAGAATTATGCCCTAGAAATTTTCTGACATTGACTGTTAACTTTGTTACTACAGGCCACATAAATCTGTTGTCCAAGAGGACAAAACTGCTACAAAAACTCGTATAGTTTTTTGTATTTCCTCTAAGCAAGCTGATTCTCTATCCCTAAATGAATTACTTGATCCTAGCCTGGACTTGAAGCCAAATGTTTTAGACAACATTTTAAAATTTCAGGCACATAAAATTGATTTTTCGGTTGATATTTAAAAGGCTATCCTCCAGATATCTATCGTGAATATTTACGATTTTTATTTTTTTATTAAAGATTTTATAAGAGAGAATTTATAATTACTAGATAATACCCGTCAAGATTTGACGGTAAATAACTTGAATGTTTTATTAGAAAAATTCTTGAATTTTTGATTAGTTTTTATAATTAATCATTGAAATTGTGACAAATTTCTAAATTGCATAATTAATTCCTATTTCTTTAAGACGATAGATGATGCTGTCAGCCAAACCTATTCAATGAAGTCAAAGAATTTTAAGTTTATAATTTACAACCAATTTCGCTTGCTTTTTATCACAAATTTAACTAAAAAAATTGGGTAGAGTATATATTTTTACATACTACGGTCTCATTTTTTTAAGAATAAAAAACAATATTTATTATTATTATTATTTTAACCAAATGACCATTAAAAGCTGCAATGAATTTTATTTTTATTAGTCTCATTCTCTAAAACCTTAAATTTCAAACTTGATGAAGCTAACAATGTATAATATTTATTTTATTACTTGAATTTTTTTTAACATTTTTATATATATTTTTTAAATATTAAACCATAGATATCAAGGTAATTTCTTTTATAGTTCTTATAAGAATATTTTTCTTTCTTTCCCTTTTATTTTTTACGTAATAGAAATGCAAACCTTTCTGTCACACACACATCTATATATTCTTGATAGTGGGCAGAAAATATAACAAAAATTCTAGATCAGCTCAATTTATTTAATTGATAATTACATGAAAATATTTTAGCTTAAATATTAAATTGAAATAATATTGTTCAGTGTTAAATTTTATTAATTATAAAACATTCAAATAACACTAATAATAAAATAAAAATCATATAACTTCTCCTCCTAATAAAATGCGTCATTATTGAAATAAATTATCACCAAAAATATCACAGATGTCCTTTTGCCGGGCGTTGGATTCGAACGTGCGTCCTCTACAAAAATCCAGAGCTTTAAACTGGTGTCTTTGATCTCTCCGCCACGAGGAACTGATGCTACTTTTCTCTAAATTGAAGAAGTCCGAAAAAGAGCTTTGGCGCATGCGCAAATGCCAGAAAAATAGATTCTTACAGAAATAGCTCTGTGTTTTAATATATATGATTGTAGAATGTCTAGAGCTCGACTTCTTTCGGAGTAATTTGCAATTCTTTTATTCTAGCTTGTACAATTAAACATCGTATTAATATACAGGGTGTCCGACCTCGACGGTGTCCAATGTCTAATTCCTAAACCGTTAGTCATAGACGTATAGTTCCAATTACAAAAATGTTTACAATCAGATAAAGAAATATTTTAAAAGCAATTTGGGTCAATAAAAACATTTCTTAAAAAATTACGAAATTTAAATTTTTATAGGGTCCCCCTGTCCTATAAGTTATATTTAGTAAACTTTTCATTTTGCACTGACAAGTAATACACAAAAAGTCCCGTTATTCTACGATTAAAATTGACCGAGTAATAGCTGTTTAAAGTTGGAGCATATTTTTTTATGCAAATTGGGGGTCATTCACAAATTTAGTCGAAACGTAATTTCGTCAGATATATTAAAAAAGGGTTGATTGTAAAATT
This sequence comes from Maratus speciosus, assembly GCA_963932465.1. Classification (NCBI taxonomy): domain Eukaryota; kingdom Metazoa; phylum Arthropoda; class Arachnida; order Araneae; family Salticidae; genus Maratus; species Maratus speciosus. Next base: position 406,550,992 of record OZ010796.1, read on the forward strand.
AACATTGCAATACAAATTTGAAAGCTTTAATCATTCTGAAATATTGATGTAAATATATACAATTTGTAATAAACATTTAAGAAGAAAGAAAAAACAGAATTTTTGTTAAATAAAATGATGCTAAATTAACAGCCTCAATTCTCTACAAAATGATACGTATTTTTAAATATTATTAGATTACAGTAGCCGGCAAAAGTTGGGTTATGTCATGTTTTCTTGCTTTTGATAATTGTTTCTTATGTATTCTGTGCCGCTGAATCTGAAATTGACCATCATTTTTAACCATCACATCAGGATTTTTCGCAAATTTCAAAGCAAAAAAGTTCAGAGTTAAAACTGAATCTCCTCCATCATCTCATTGGACCACTCAGCTATTTAGCTGTAAGAATCCCAGGATAAGCAAAAATATTGAATAAATTATTGAATAAAATAAAATAAAATATAATAAAATAAAATAAAACAAAAAAAGTTTTACATATGTTTTATAGTATGAGATTTTCGCCATATTTTAACTTACACATTTATGAAAAAAATTCTAACGTGATGGTTAAAAATGAAGATCATTTTCAGATTCAGTGCTAAAAAGTACGTAAAAATCAATTATCAAAAGTTAAAAAACACAACCATCTCCTCTACTTTATAGTATCCGATTTTTATTATTCTTTAAATTTGGCAATTTAATGTGATTTTCGGATTCAGTGCTAAAAAATACATAAAATTAAAAAAAAAAAAAACAATCGCTGTCTTGTATTATCTAATCTAAAACTTTTTCTTAAACTTCTATCCGAAATTTTTTGTGTTATCCTGTAAAATAAGTATAAATGGTAACCACCGAAAATCATAATAATATTAGATTGTTATTGGATTTGCACCAGTATGTAAAATGTAATCTCGATCGGATATTTAAAAGTGAGTTAAAGTTCGAGTACAAATTTTGAACTGGAAAAACATACATACGGTCGTCGAAGTAACATAAAAACTTATAAAAATAACGTAATTTTTGTTAAAAGAAATCATAAAAGAAACAGTCTCCAATCCTGACAAAATAAAACATAGGGTATTTCCGGGATTTATGCCGCACATTTTTTTTTAATTTGTGTATAAAGTCCCACGGTGGACATAAAATAAAAAAAAATCATGCTGTGCTATTTAATGTTAAATATAGAACGCATGTAGTGCGAAAAAAAGTAAAACAAAAATTATTAATATTTTTTAACGATTTTTTTCTAAAACATTACACTGTGGCGCGTCACCCGTACATTCAGGATGAGACGCCTCACTTGTGCGGTTGTTATGCCGCGCTTGTAATAAGAACAGAATGAGATTATAAATAAAAATATTTGAAAAATATATTCATAACTGGACTATAATTAACGATGTATTAACAAAATGAAACTAAATGAGTACAATGAAACGTATTAGTAGATTCAAATTAATAATTGTTGTCTACTTTCACTATTAAAATTATCGACTTATTTTTTTCACATTAAATTTTAATTGTTACTTCAGCAACAACTTAACATCAACGTATTAGAAAGGGAAAAGAAAAAAAGTAAAATTGTGTTTACATAATTTATTTGTTAACCCTTTCGGGATCAGTGGTTTTTACACAAATTTTATTCGGATTGTACCACTTTTTAAAAAGAAGTTACCTTTGCTTAAATAATCATGAAAATACTCTAATTAAACAAAGCAAATATTGCTTTTCTTTTTTACTGGTGCCAGAAACAAATTTTGTAAGCTCTTTATAAAGGTGTTTATATGCACCCATGGTCCCGAATGGGTTAAAAGACCTGTTTTTTCGACTACAATCTACAGAAAAAGTGTCGAAAAAGTACAGTCTTTATATAATTACATTTAAACACATGATGCAAAGAAGCCAATTACACTTCCTCTTTTTTAGAGTAGTTTGCAAAGAACGTCTGCGTTACGCGTAATCCAATTTTCTGTTATTATCACCTTTACTTGCATCTTTCTTGCCCTTCTTACTTTTTATTTCCCCCTTTTTTTCCTTTGGTTTTAGTAAACTTGATAACATGCCTAACATGGTTAGTCTGTGCAAAAAGTAAATGAAAAGTTAATAACACTTAATCATCCCGAACAAAATAAACTGCGGCATCTATACCGGAATAGCAGTGCGGCATGTATCCCATTTTGCATGGTGCAGACGTCGGCCATCACAGTTACCTGCAGTCGCTAAGGGGAATGGTGTAACCATACACACAGTACTCTATACAAACGCTACACTTAGTTTTAACTTCGAAATCATGCATGCATTTAGTAATTAGCGTATGAAAAGTATTTAAACATAACGTATTTAAAAGTTTGGACAGTGAAATCATGCAATTACGTCAAATTAAGGATTGTACTTCTACAAGTAAACATCGAAATGGGATTCACGCTATACACTGGTTAAAATAATCTCATTGCGCACCTATACTGTGCGCTTGACGACCATCTATCGATAATTACAATAAATACAAGGCGTGCGGCAACATTCCCGTATGCGGCTACTCTCCCGGAGTTACCCTATGTTATTTTAGCCAATCTGAAACGTAAATCTTAATCGTAATACTTGTACGAATTTTTACAAAGCGCAGATATACATGAAATAAGATCTTCGAATACTTTAAGCACTTATTATGGGACCCCTCAAAGTCAAGCCGAACTCATTTATTTTCACAGCAGAAAAGTGGCATAAGTCATGCATTTTTAAAGTTTCATAACTCGCTCAATTTTAGTGTTATATGAATGGGACATTTTTGGTCTTATTTGTCAGTGTAATATGAAAATTTTACTAAATATAACTTATAGGACCGGGGGACCGTATAAAAATTTAAATTTCGTAATTTTTAAGAAATGTTTTTGTTGACCCAAATCAATTTTAAAATATTTCTTTACCTGATTTAAAACATTTTTGTAATTGGAACTATATGTCTATGACTAACAGTTTAGTAATTAGGCATTGGACACCGTTGAGACCGGACACCCTGTATATATATATATATATAACCATAATATATAATAAATCGTCATCGATTTCCAATAAATGAATATATATATATATATTATAAGAAAACGTTTGATATGATTAATTAGCTCCTCTTTGTTGATAATTTATTTTCCAGGGGAAGATAATATTATGGAAGCTTTTTAGTTGTCTACAAAAACTGATGGTATTTTGTAGGAGAAGAAAAAAAAATTGAAACTATTCTGGGGAACATATAAAAATATGGATTGATAAAAATTTACTTGTTACTAATTTTATTCCTCAAATGCCTCATGAAAAGTGTTAGGCTAAAATAATTTGGAACTAGAATTGCGCCTGTTGCTTTCAAGTTCAATATTGATTGCTTTACTATATGCGATGTCTTGAGATCACAGCTATGATATTTAATTATTCGAATTTATTGCACATTTTGTCATTCGTATTAAAGGCTTATTGCAACGATTGTGGATAATGGGTGTAGCATCGGATGAAGTATTTTCTGGATAGATGGAAAATGATAGGACAATTTGGCTTTCAGAAATTAAGGACCTTATACACTTGAAAATTCTGAGATATTATTTTAAATCTTTAGTGATTGTGGAAAGAAAGCATTTTCATTTCAGTACCTTCACTGATGCGAATCCTAAATGTTATGCTGCAGTGGAATACTGCGGTGTAAAAAATCTAAAGATAAATTCAAAATTCGTTTTTCCGTGTCTAAATCTAGTGTTGCCGTTTGAAGAAATTGACATTGCGACGCTTTGAATTGATGGGTGCACTTATTTGCCCCAAGATTGCAGATTATATTTTAAAAATTCTCCTAGTAGCTATTATTCTTTTCTGGACTGATTCAGAACTTACCCTTCATTGGATAAAGGACACAAAAGAAAAGTGGAACCATTCGTTTCAAATGGAATTTCGGAAATAGGTGATTTATCAAACCCTAATTTATGGAAATAGCCTTTCATCCCTTCGCGGTCGTAAAATTAGTACCAAACTAGCTTGGGAACTAAAAACCAAAGGGCACGCGTTAGGCTGACCACCTGACAGGGACATATGCTGTACAGCACCTCGGGGCCTAGGGTCAAGAAAACAGCGATAGGCACTGTTGGCGCTGATTCTTCATGGATTGTATAGCCACAGATTTAGTTTTATTTATGGAGACATTGCGATGGCAAGCTTAATCCCGCTAATTTAATAAAAAGGTGTTGTTCCAAAAACAACTAATAAATTGTCAAAAATTGTGGTATGGCCCTGAATTTCTTTCCTTAGGAAAAAATGAATGCTATAATGTTAAAGTACCGGCAATATAATTAGCAAACGTTTCTGAAGAACGACCCTGAAATTCAGAATCTATTTTATCTTGTGTACTTCAAACAAATAAGAATGATAAAGTTCCAATCTTGGATTTGCTAAAGTATAGCTCCTTAAAAAGGCTTTATTATGTAATTGCATGAGTAATCAGATTTATTTATTGGAGTAAAAATAGAGAAAAGAAACTTTTCACAATTATCAGCTGACAAAATTTTACGTGCATAAAATATTCAGTTAATGCTAGTTCAGGAAGAAGGATTTTCTGACGTTTTAAATTTTTTGAAAGATAAGACAAAAATTCTTAAGGAATAAATCTTCCTTCAATTAAATTGCATGTTGTCAAAAGAAGGATTATTCCTGGTACAAGGATGGCTACAACAGGCTAAATTGCCATTTTATGATAAATAATATCTTGATAAAAGAATATCCTGATTCCTTCCAAGCATAAATTTACTGAATTAATTATAAAATATTTGCATGAAAATTTTCCGCATGTAGTAGCGTCTGACAATCTTCAAAAAATTCGTCACTGAATGGGTTGTAAGAGGAAGGCAGTGTATAATATCAGTCTTCGGCAATTATAATACGTGTAAGAGATTTAATATAAGTCCTCATCAACAAGCAGTGGCACATCTTTCCGGCGTATGGACGAATCACCACTATTTTCGATCACTGGTCTTGATTTGCAGGACTCCTCTGTGTAAAGGGGATAACACAGGGGATATCTATATTACATCTTGTTGTTTACTTGCTCTGTCGCAAGATCTATTCATTTGGAACTAGTGAAAGACATGACAACAGCGGAGATCTTCCGGCATTTCGCCGATTCATTTCCAGAAGAGGATTGTATGCCAAAATCTATTCATATGACGAAAAAAACTTAAATTATGATCTCGAATGAAAAGCAATGTGGGAAGCAATTCACCCTCCAGATTTTGAGAATTTTTACAACACTCATGAAGTTTCTTGGAAATATATTATTGGGCGTGCAACATAAGTATGTTCTGCGCAAGAAGAACACCCCCCCCCCCTTTCGCCTGTCCATATTTTAATGGAGAAAAGAATTTTATGTTCACCATCTATAAACTGAATGACTTAGACTTATCATCAACCAAAGAAAGTGTTAGTTAAATACTTGCGTTTACGGGATAGTCATCTAGACCACTTTTGGAAAAGGGGGAAAAATGTTCTTAGCATAATATTGTTCAGTACAAGAACCGAAATAAAACATCTGATTTCAAGAAAAACCAATTTCTGCTGGTGGATGATGAGCACCTAGAACTTTGTGAAATCTGGGAAAAGGGGCAAAAACATTTGTTGATGAGGTCATGCGAAATGAAAACTAAAATTACTTTATTAAAAGCGTTATTATACAGTTCTTATATACTTTAGAGCTGAAAGACACTATGAACTCATAAAAGCTTTTAAGACAAACTTTTTTTTTTACTTAATTTACATATCACTTATTATTTACTTTATTTATCGATATTACAATATTTTATTTTATTTATATCTTTTTACTTTGTAATAATTGTATACATGAATATTTTTTTTTCTCACTTTATAATAATTCGTTAATCATAAATTGATTTCTTTATAATTGCATAATCATTGTTTTCCTTCGTAATTTATGTACGATAACTGAAATGCGATCAACCGAGATCTTTTTTTCCCCTTTGCGAACTCATATCCAAGAATCGAAAAGTGGTGAAAGCTAGTATTTATGTACTTCCGTATTTCTGAAACTTTTTATGATAAATGCTGAAATTTTGTACATGACTTTATTAATGTATGGGACGCAATTTACTCAATGGGAAATTTTCTTTACGGGGGCCGTATAGAAATTTATTTTTGCATTTCATCAAATTCAATCCTCTGAAAATTTTAATTGATTTCATAAAATTCTGTACCTTTTTTTACGTAACTTTGTAATTTATAATATATGTCTATAATAAATATTTAAGAAATAAAAGCCGAGGTCAGTGTTTTTGGTACACCGTGTATATATAGATAGGAATTTAGGGTATTATGGAATGGTCTTACAATATGGAATACTTTAATATCTGGCGCATACGGTGTTGCAGCCAAGCGTAAATCTGCCAAAAGACTTCCTAGTACTCGCATGCGGCACTGTGCTGAGTTCTGTTTGGATACCTGTTGTTAGAACTACATGGTTAAATTAAATCTTGTTCTCAATTTTCGCCTTTTTTTTTTTGCAGGTCAATTTGATAAAATTCGTATTAATTATAAAACCTCATTGTCAGTGATGTTAACGAAGTTGAGTACATTGAAGTTGAACAGTATTGCTGTGTTAGTCAGTTTTCCTCTATGCTAACTTGTTGATGAATGAAAATGTTATGTTTTTCAAAATTGTGCGTCAGATAATATGTATCAGCTAGTCAACTGTTTCAAAACGAGTCTAGTGAAGACGATTAAGAGCAATCATTCCACTCTGACGTATCATTTCGGATGGGCTTTTTACCATGTTTTACACCAGATGAGGAAGAATTAATGTGCCTGTTTTGCAATGGTAAATATTCAGAGGATGGAAGAGTGGATATAATGCCTGATGTAGGCTCATGTGGACTGTGGTGTGACCGAAACAATGGACTATATTTGCGTTTTTGTAAAGATTAAAACAAATTTTTAAAGAATCGGATAATTTCTAGATGATGTATTAATGTTTAGTTATTAAATAATTTCTGTTATTCTTGTAAATCGTGGTTTTTCTTGCAATTGTAATATTCCTTGTAATCCTATTTCATATTACCCGACTGGTTACCATTACCCGAAAAGTGAAAAATTTTTTTAAAGCTAATTATTGATATGTATTTTTTCTTCCCTTTAAACGCATTAAAAATCTTTTAATAAATAGTCAAAGTTTGTTTTTTACTAACTTTTAATGTATCTCTATTTTTTTTAAGTTGACTTACAAATGAAAATGTAAATGTTATTCTATAGTACCCGAACTTCCTCCATATATAAATACACACAAATTAAAATATATTTGCAAATATATGCAAAGCATAAAAAACGCATGCAAATTGTTATTATACGGCTATTTTTACAAGCCTTCTAAGAGATTCGAAAATCAGTCATCATTTCATCTTATATGGCACGAAGAAATCCCCATATTGCTTTTTAGGCAAGTGATAATGCACCATTTTCGTTATAGTTGCTAAAGAAAATTTTCTGCGAATAATCCAATAAATTTAATTTATATGATTTCATTAAATAGGTAAGAAATAAATGCACCAAAATATGTATATTTTATTTGAAAATCTAATATTTAAACATTCCGATAAATTGAAAATAATATCGAATTTTTAAAACATTTGATCATCACATGTTTTTGTTTATTGAACTCGAACTGCATGCAAACCTAAAGAAGATCAGAAATCATATCCTGATGATATGTGGTCATCCCATTAATGTCTTCCTTTTCTCTACAATTGGAAAATCTACCACGAAGTTAATTATAATTATCGGTCGGCGTCTTCTGGAGAGGGTAAACTGGTTTTAAAACGTGTGGTCTCGCACACATTAAATGCTTGTGATTATGCACTAATCGAGTAAATGCTATTATTACTAAGTAATCATATAACCTAGGCATCCCTAAACCCCGCATTTACAGTTGCTTCCGTGGAAGAAAGGGAGCGGCTTATTATTTATTTTTTAAGATTGAAAAGACTAGAATTATTAATGAAATAGTCTTATATTTTATGCCAAATTTTAGACGTTTAACCATGGCCTTACGCAGAAGAACACGCCCCGGCCCCCTATTACTAAATCTTTGATAAAAGTACGAATTAAAAAAATATACTGCGAGAATGCAAATATAAAAATCTGTTTGTGATTAGGCTTGAACTTACTATTGCATGATTGCAATTTCATTGTTTGGTAGTATTTTTTTGTGACAAGTGTAAACCATATATATATTTTTTTTTTTTTTTTTTTTTTTTTTGAAATTTTCATTTTTTATAACCATTGAATATCTTCAGTTATCTAAGGAAATTATATTAAACAATAAAAGAGTTAAAAGGTTCCTGCCCTTAACCAGGATTTTGTTTTCGGAGGTGGAGACCTTTATTAGTTATCAGCTAAAATAGCTTTTCTTTTAAATAAAAGAATGTGATTAAGACCTTTCAGATTTATTTCTGTGACAGAGTTGCTAGCCCCCCCCCCCCCCCCCTCTCTCCCGCACCTCGCATGTGTTAACGGACTTAATAAAATTAGGTAACAATTTAAAAATATTTTTGTTCTTCTGTTAATTATCCTTAACTGTTTTCCCAGCTCGAAGGTGGGTACCAACTATTTTCCATGCCTCCAGCCCACCCCAACTAAAAATCCTGCGTATAGCCACGTGTTTACAATATTTAATTGCTCTTTATTAAATAACTTTTTTTCACACACTCTACTTTTACTATTATTATTATCACCATTAACATGATTTTGTAAATATTACAATCTTAAATAAATGTTACAAGGAAGGTAATACACAAATAAATTTCTGCATCATTTTTAAACGCAAAAGCATGACAGTAGCAGATTATTATTGAAGTGATCTGTAATCATTTTTTTTCTTTTTAAGTAAGCGAATCACATCTAGAATTATAAGCGATTATTATCTTGTGACATCAGTTTTTTTTTCTTTCCCACGCTACCGCATCCAAAAATTCTGTTCATAACTTCAACTTTGACAGCATTTTCTGAAAGATATTCTGTCTTTACTAAAAAGGGAGAAAAATCAGTTCGATTGTAAAGTTTTTGAATAAGTCATCTGCCAATTCCATGCGTTTTAGATCAAAAATGAATTTAAAAAATGTGTCAGAGAGGATAATTATGCTAGTTATGAGTAGAATCATATCAAGGTGCAAGCAGTGCTTAAAAGCATACTTTAAAGTCGTTAATTTCAAGATGTTGAAAATGTGCTTATTTTAAATTGTGCGCAAAATTTCTCTTGAAACATTCAATATCTTTGCATGCAATATTTACTATTTATAGATTATATCTATATTTAAATATTGAACCTAAGCATACGCATATTTTAGCAAAATTTATATATTAAAATTAACGTTGAAAGTAAGGCATATATTGTTTTATCGCAGTTTATCTATGCCTTTTTTTTTTTTTTTTTTTTTTTTTTTTTTTGTAGTTGAAACAATAAATATATTTAGATTAATTTTAAGATATAGATATAACCTACAATGCGAAAAAATATCAAGTTCCAACGAGATAGTACGGAGGGTTTTAGAAAGTAAAGATACAATGTATACAACATACTCATTCAAAAAACTTTTAATTGATTAAATGCTTATTAAAAATTACTTACTTGTATATGCCTTATTTTTAAACATAGTTACCGTCACTGTCCAAGCATTTGTTAAGTCTGGGTACAAGCTTTGGTACCCCGCAGTCATAGAAGTTTAACTACTGTTGTCAAAACCACATTTCAACTTCGATTTTGATCATATCATTGTCGTGGAAGTTTTGCCCTGCAAGATGCAGAGAATGCTACCTCCAGAGAATGCACGGCACCATTTAATTACATTTTGTCGATTCATAATGTTCCCATAGACGGAAACAATTTCTTTGTGAATATCTGCTGGACGCTCACCCTTTTGCACGAAGAAAACATATGACGGAACGTACTTCACATTTGGCGATGATCTGAATTGACGCAGCCATTATAAACACGTGTTACACGGAACAGACTCACCGTACGAATAATGAATAACTGCGAGGGCAAGGTCACATGTTTAAGGTGTGTTACAATATGTGTTGCCAACGCGCTCATTAAAACATTTTCTTTCCTGCTGTCTGAGATATATCTTTACTTTTCGAAAACACCTCGTATATTTCATTAAACCTTGAAATATCCATATGTTCTAGTATAATTGTATTGCATAATTTGAATCAATAACACATATTTACTTTATGAAACATTCTTTAAAAATTAAGAAATTCCATACATGTCTTGCATAAAATATTGTTCACCAATGATTTTCTATCAAACAATAAAAAGCCTGCGTCGTTGAGCAATATGACCTTAGATAGGTCTTCAGGTTACGCATCAATAAAATTTCCCCAGTACATGGATTTAAGATAAAATTCCAACACGTCATAAAATCATCGATTTTATTTAACATCTTTTAGTAATTAATTAAGTAGATTAAATTCGCGTATTATGGAATGGTCAGATAATTTGGAATACTTCAATATTTGGAGCATACCCAATCGAAAACTGCCAAACGACTTCCTAGAACTTCCATGAGGCACTGTGCTCAGTTTTGTTTGGATACCTGTTGTTAGAGCGACGCGGTGAAATAAAATCTTATTCTCAATTTTTTTAGTTTTTTGCAAATCAATTTTATAAAATTCGTATTAACTATAAAATATCATTGTCAGTGATGTTAACGAAGTTCAGTATAAAGTTGAACAGTTATATTTATTGCTGCGTTAGTCAGTTTTTCTCTATGCTAACTTGTTGACGAGTGAAGAAGTCTTTTTTTTTTTTCAAGATGGTGCGTCGGGTAATGTGGAATATCAGCTAGTCAACTGTTTCAAGACGAGTTTAGGGAAAACGAACAAGAACAATCATTCCACTGTGAAGTATCATTTGACATGGATTTTTTACAAGGTTGCTCACCAGATGAGGAAGAAGTAATGCGCCTATTTTGCAATGGTAAATATTCAGAGGATGGAAGAGGGGAGTAGTGAATATAATACCTGACGTGGGCTCATACAGAGTGTGGTAGGGACGAAACAATAAACTATGTGTTTTTGTAAAAATTAAAACACTTTTTCAAAGATTCTGATTTATAGATGATGCACTAATATCTACTTATTAAAGAATTTTGGTTATTCTTGTGAATCGTGGTTTTTTTTCTTGCAATTTCAATATCCCTTACAACCCTATTCCATATTACCTGACTGGTTGCTATTACCCGAAAAGGTGTAACTTTTTTTCTACAGCTAAATATTGATATGTATTTTTATTCCACTTTAAACGCCTTAAAAATGTGTTAAATAGTCAAAGTTTGTTCTTTACTAACAATGTATCTCATTTTTTTTTTTTTTTTTTTTTTTTTTTTTTTTTTTTACAATAAAAATGTAAATAGTATTCCATAATACACGAACTTACTTTATATTATCGCTTTTTGTTTGGATTTATTATATATTTACGGTTATATATATTTAAAATCAGATAAACATCGTAAAAAATTCATATTAGAAAATGAGTTGATATGCATTAAGTTATGAAGAAACGTTTGCTCTTATGTAACGTATTAAAATATATGTTCACATGCCTAAAAGCAATACTAAATATGTTTTTTTTTTTTTTTTCTCAAATCAATATAATTTTATATGTGTTCAAAGTTATGGAATTTAGATTAAAACAAGACAAAGAAATGCTATCAATACTTCATTTATAAAACTATACGTGAAATTATTTCTAACAATACCTAAAATATTGCACTTGTCTATCACGCAAAATAAAAAATTATTTAGTGATATTTTTGCTACTTGTAAATAATATCTACTTAGAATTTTGAACATCAACAAGTTTCATTTCATAACTTATGACAGTACAAATTTTCTCAGTTGAACACCTTAAAAAAATATTTTAATGTTTTAAAGGTCTTTAAAAATTAGTCCGAGACTAGTCCAGAAAAGAATAGTCAAAAATTAGTTCGACACTCTATTGTCTCCTAATAATGATTTTCGCTGTTCTTGTAAAATTTCTTAATATTAACTACACAAAATCATTTTGCAATATATTAAAGAACATAGAACATTTTGAGACATCTTTTCCAAGAAATAAAAAAAATTGAAAAATCAATATACTAATTGAAATAGCTGAGATGATATGATGATGATATATTTACAGATAATGACTGATTTCATTAACTCCTTTACTGTCATTGGTTGAATACAACTCGAATAAAGTTAGTTTGGTTTTTATTTTTAGATTTCTTAATTAATCATTAATACATGGAAATGAAATTAGGCAATTATGAATACTGACTTAACCGAGAAAAAATAAAATGATATTTTTTTCTTGTGCTATGTTATTCGTTCGTGGAAAACAATTCGTATTAATATGAATTATTTGCTGCTTTTAGCTCTCGTGATATAAATAAATACCTTTTCCAATTTTGTGACATGATGATTTCGTCTCTTAATGTAATGATTTAATTTACTTTCATTTATTATTTTGCAAATAGAAAATATAATTTAGATATTATTTTCCAATATTTTATTTTCCTTTTAGATCCAATAATTTTTTTTCTTTTTCGTGTTGTTTTATTTAAAAAATTATAACTCTATACGAAAATGTTTTCTGTAACTTTAAGTTATGTTTGCATTAGTTGTGATTGTTAAATTTGAATGAAGACTTTAATGATGTAAAGATAAATTAGTAAATAAAGTTTCTTAAACTCTCAAAAGAACAAAAAAAAAAAAAAAAAAAAAAACGTGCATTGAAAGTATTTTACCATTGATTCTATTTCGTTAAAACGCAAAAATTTCCCCTTTATTTTTTTCATTTTCCCCAAATACAGAGAATCGCTAATCTAATATCAAATTTACCTGAAATACTCCAATATAATGTTGCACTTTCGTCAAATCACAGGAATGTTCCTGCAACTGTGCTGCTTAGTACTTTACCGTATTACAAACAGAATTTTTCCATATGTCCCCTTTCCCTAGAAATACAAAAAATTCGCACCTCCAAGCTTAAAATTTCCTGAAAATCTCCAGTCAAAAGGCGAAAATTTCTTTGAACAGCATAAAAATCTCTTTCAATGACAAGGATTGATGACAAGGGAAACTTGTTACCTGTACTTTTTACGTTTCTAAACCATTTCTTTTTCAGAGTGTACTTTTTAGCCAATTACAGTAAAATAAATTTTAAAATGTACTTAATTTGAATATTTTTTACTCAGACTTTTACTCTGATTTGATATTCTTGCATTCATTTTTTTTCAACTGCAAAGATTTCTGCTTATTGACAGTTAGTGTAAAATCTCGCACAATTCATTTTTCTGTGTTTGGATAAAAAATTAATTTCTAAAAATTAATCTTCTCTCTTCTTTTAATTTCTAAATTATCTCTAAACACTAACTAATGAATTTTAAAATGATATTAAAACATTTAGTTTATTATCTTTTATTAACTTCTAGCACGTTAATAAATTTAATATTACCTGAGACTACGTTCAGAAGCTCTCCCCAATTAAGCTTTTGAAAAGATTTGCTTTTGATTTAGAAAATAAACATACTTAATATAGAAAGGTTATACTTAAAATTCATTTATACACTATATAGCCATCAATCACTGGACACTTTTAATTTTAGCCATTTTGTCGATTGTTTAAAAATATACATGTGAAATTCTTCTGGAATTGAATCTCCATGTATTCAGGATGATAAAGAATATGTTTGACCTCATGTTTATCAACGTCGATTTGATGAAAAGGACAATTAAGGGGTCAATAGAAAAATCAAAGGAAAATAAAAATATTTTTCTTTGATCATATTATTATTTGTCTTTGATTTTTTGTTGGCCCCCTAATTGACCTCCTTATTAAATAGACGTTCATAAATAGGAGGTCAAACATAAATAATTCTTTATAATTTTGAAGTTCAAGAAGATCCGACAAGTAGGGGAGGTAAGGGGAATTAGGGTCACTGTTTGACAATTTGAACTTTGACAATTAATTGCCAGAGAATGAAGTGGACTACATAGTACATACTAATGCTATGTATAATTTTACTCAGTAAGTAGTTGTCCCTTTAAATGTGTAAAGAATTATTTTCAATGTACTATGTTACCTGGTACAAGTGTCTTTTTAAAAAAATAATTCTTCAGATCATTGGTATTTTCTTTCATGCCTTACAAGATACACAGTCATGGGTTAATGGGATTAAAAGGTCTAGGTGTGGGCTTTACATCAAAGGTAATTTCGCTTTACAACTACAAATATTCTCAGAAATACAGTATTGGAAATATAAGTTCGCTGGAAAAAAACGTTTTTTAAGGGTTTCTCAACATTAATATATTTCACACTCTGCCTATAAAATGAAATCAAATGAAAAATTTCCTATTGGAAATTAATTGCCTTGTTGTATTACTAAAAACTAATTTTTAAAGTTGAAAAAAAAATCTTTTTTTTTTTTCAAAATAACATGAAATGCAAGCAACGGGGGAAAAAGGATTAGTCCTGTGAAGGAGAAAATTTCATTTACATTGAAAGTGTTGAGGCCTAAGTAGGCCTAAAACATGCAAAGGCTAAAATTTGGAATAAATGCAAAATAAAATCGTAAAATAAATGCTTTGCTAACACAAAATGTGCAGTAAAGTAAACCAAACTAAGGGGTATTTCACAGGATCTGAAAACTGAAATATTAAAAAATGCATTCTAAACCACAATTTGATTTCAATAGAAAATAAAATATACGATCCCATTTATCCTTAACCCAAAAACTCTATGATCCTTATTTATCCCGAAAATGCTATTTCTGGGGTAATTAGAATCATACAGATTATTAACATCATGATTGTCTGTTGCAAAACGTAACCATTTCCTCTTAAAAACAAACTTTTTCTAAATTTAAATCCATAGCTATATTTCAATTTTTCTACAATGTCTTACTCAGGACCTTTTCAACTAAAACATTCCTACTTTGACGGACAACGTTTTTGTTTGTGTTCTGGGAAAACAGTGGTTACTTCTACAGGAAACATACATTTTCTTTCGAAAAAAATTGCACATGTAGAATATTAGTCAGTCTTCGTAATTAGCATGGTAATTTTTATTTATCTGTTACAGATTACCCCTGAATGGCCCCTGATCCCAATTACCCCTGATGGTAATTACCCATACCTCCACTATATTTTTAAATATTCTGCAAAATGTCTAAAATTGAAAGTGTCCGGTGATTAATAGCTATATAGTGTATAGGTTCCTAACACATAGAGATTGATTCAAAATACATTGACGCTATATGAAACAAGTTGAGAAAATGTACTACTATCTATCTATGTTTACTTATTTCAGTGAATAATACAGGATAGGTCTAAAATATCTGGCAACAAGAAAGAAAAAAACATGCGTCAAGCACAGATTTTCACTTAACACTTTCCAGCATATTTAGAATACTTTAACAAAACTTTCCCGCTCAATAAGATAAAAAACGGGCAAGTGCGAGTTTTACTCGCGCTCTGGGGGTTCTATTACAAAAAATATGTAAATTATCAAACTGTATTATTAAAAACATCGTTGCTAAAAGACCTTGTAAAAAATATACGACGTAGGGTTGGGTATAGTACAAAGTTGGGTATAGTAATATACATAGCTGTATAAACTAGAAAAGAATGAATGGGTGTACTATACAAGTTCGAAGACACATAAATCCTAAATAATATCAAAATGTTGCTATTCTGTATAACTCTTTTTTTTAATCTTATCCTAATCTATTTATGATAAACTTAATTCGGTATTGACAACAAAAGTTGTGCATATGTAAACTTCATTTGGCATGTCATAAAACTAAATTCAGCTTAGTAATGATCTTTTCTTTTCACAGTGTAGCTAAAACAAAACACTTGTTCAAAGTTTAAACTTGGCATTGTGCTAAGCGCGTTTCGAAAGGAGGTCGCAAAGTTTCAACGCCGCCTTGTTCCGTACCGTGTTTTTCCAGATACGTTTTTTATTAACTTTTAAAGACATGAGAGGCGTATTGAGAGGTCAACTCAATGCAAACTAGTCACGAATCCCATAGTATTTATGTGATTAATTCTAATTAAATTAGTCTGCTTTTAACAATTTGTTGTTTATTATTTTTATACTGCTACTGGGCTTTGCATTATACAAATATATCATTAAAAGTTGTTATCTGGGCTTTAAAAGCCGATGGTACATAGAGTACACCGCCCCTGTCATTATGTATGTCCTAACCGTCCGTGTCTTTGAGGGTTAATATCTCGGCTTATTAACCGACGATTTTTTTCGAAACTCATTATCAACAATGCTTTTATACTTCTCTACGATAGGTATCTTCATCGCTCCCTTGCTGAATGCCTGCAAATCAAAATTTATGTTTAACGGGAAAATACGCTTTCCTCAAAAACTATGTGACCTAGGGTAATCGCTAGAATTTTCCTGCAAGGTTTAAATTAACGTCTACTACCTCTAATTTTTTTCATAATTTTAGTTTGAGTAGATTCGGGAATAGATGGGGGCGGGGGGACATATTTTTGTCCTGCATTTTTGACGAAATCTCTGCAACTATAATACCTAAAATTTAAAGAAATGTGTATTTGAGTTCAGCGTTACGAAAGCTTTCACACGATATACAAAGAAAAGATTTTTTTCAAGTAGCTTGATTAGCCCCTATACATTTTCCCTAAATATATTTGTGAATGTTTAATAATTAGAAAATAAGTGGGACAATAAATAGTCTTTATTACTTCCTCCAATTTGCACTTTCCACATTCCATAGTTTACGAGTAAAATGACTGTGACAGACGGACAGGCAGACACAGAAGTGATCTTATAATGGTTCCGTTTTTACTTTTTAAGTACGGAGCCCCAAAAATGATATTAAAACAAAACTTGGAAAACGCATAAATGATTTGAACACCCACTTCCAGCAATTACCTTCCATTAGCGGAAAAATATTAAAATTTTTTGTGAAGTCGGTATATGATTTATAGATTTCCATATATACTGCATAGCATGTTAAATTTAGTTCAGTTAGGAAAGGCATCAAACAGTTGAAAATTACCTTTCAGGAATTTCTGTCATTAAACGGAAATTACTTGAATTGTTTTGTGCAGCCCTATATATGATCTATAGAACTTATACACAGGAGATGCGTAGCAAATCAATTAAATTTAAAAACGCATACCGCAAATGTAAATGCACTTGCAACAATTATCGCTTATAGACAGTAGTGTAACCGAAATATTTTGTGTGTCCATGTAAATGAACGATAAAATGCTATGCACACCATTTTTTGTAGTAAGCTTCTTGTAGCACACCCTCAATCATGTATTTTTAAAATAGAGTAACATCATTAAAGTACATTGCAAACGATTTTTCCCTGTAGACAGTAATGTAACGGAATTAATTTTAGTTTCCCTGTAAACGAACCACAAATGCTACCCACTTCATTTTCAAAACCGAACATACCATAGTAAACTGCAATAATAGTCCAGGCAATAGGGGATTTTACCTGGCAAAATTAATTGTAGTTCTGGAACTCGGCTTACTTTATGTTTTTTGGGTCGCTGAATCCGAATTTGTAACTTCCCACCAAAATTCCCCCCGGCAACCCCCCCCCCCCCAAAAAAAAAAGGTTTTTATTAAAAAAAAAAAATCAATTTTTTTTATTGTTTTAGGAAAAATGTATCTAGAAATTCACAAAGTAAACAAAATTTGTAACAAATAAGATATATGACATTATGACGTAGGATGAATGGAATGGGAGGGATCTGCCTCGGAACATGCGCCGTGGTGCTGCATGGACTGAGTTGCGCAATTCCACTTAACCACTCACATCGTTTACATTCGCCCTCCCGTCTCCCCTCCGAACTTTCCCTATAAGGATAACTTTAAGTTTTTTGGGTAGCTGAATCCGAATGTTTAACTTCCCCCCAAAATTTCGCCCCCCGCAAGCCCCCCCCCCAAACAGTTGTTTTAAATTAAATTTTTTATTGTTTTAGGGGGAAAGTATGTAGAAATTCAGAAAGTAGACAAATTTTGCAACAAATAAGATATATGACATTATCACGTAGGATAAACGGGGTGAGGGGGGCTGTCTCGGAACATTCCCAGCGCGCTGTTCTCAAAACAATTTTTTTTTTGGGCGGGGGGGGGGGGGGGGGGGGTGTTGCCGGGTGAAATTTTGGTGGGAAGTTATAAATTCGGATTCAGCGACCCAAAAGACATAAAGTGAGTCGAAATCCAGAACTAGCATTAATTTTGCCAGGTAAAATCCCCTATTGCCTGGGCTTGCATAACTTAGTGCACGTAGCGCCGTAGTGCATGTTCAGAGGCAGACCTCCCCCTCCCCGTTCATCCTACGTCATAATGTCATATATCCTATTTGTTGCAAATTTTGTCTACTTTCGGAATTTCTACATACTTTTCTCCTAAAACAATAAAAAAATTTGTTTAAAAACAGCTATTTTGGGGGGGGGGGGATTTTGGTGGGAAGTTAAAAATTCGGATTCAGCAACCCAAAAAACTTAAAGTAAATCTTATAGGGAAAGTTCGGAGGGGATACGGGAGGGCGAATGTAAACGATGTGGGTGGTTAAGTGGAATTGCGCAACTTAGTCCACTCAGCACCGTGGTGCATGTTCCGAGGCAGACCCCCCCCCCCCCCCATTCATCCTTCGTCATAATGTCATATATCTTATTTGTTACACATTTTGTCTACTTTCTGAATTTCTAGGCACTTTTTCCCTAAAACAATATATATATATATATATATATTTTTTAATAAAAACCTTTTTTGGGGGCATTTTACCAACATTTGGGGGGTTGCCGGGGGGGGGGGATTTTGGTGGGAAGTTAAAAATTCGCATTCAGCGACCCCAAAAACATATAGTAAGGTTTTTTCCAGAACTACCAAGAATTTTGCTAGGTAGAGACTCTATACGGTCTCTATTGCCTGGACTATAACATATCAATTACATTGCAATCGAAGAATATTTACAGGAGTTTGAGCTCGGACAGACAAATAGGCAAATCGAATTCATAAACACTTTTGAACTATGTTGGAAAGTGATAAAAATGAAAGAAAAATAAATAAACAAAAAGGAGAAACAAAAATGAAAATAAGCTAGAAACAGAGGGACGCAATGCACTTATTTATTTAAAAATACAGTGTATCTCATTCAAGCACGAACTCGAATTATCGTTCAAAACTTAAACGATAATCAAGACACTGTGACAATATTTTGAATACATTTTTTTGCTATGTGTGAAATTTAACGAGAATTCTGGAAGTACACAGTAATTCGGTGAGTGACACTGTCAACTGCACTCCAAAACATTAAATGTCTGGTCTTCTGTTGCTTGGAAACGGATGGGGGTCATTTCCAGCAGTTACCATGATGTCACCACATTTCGAGCAAAGCAAGGGTAAAAAATTCGTTAAAATTTTTTATCGATGTTAAAGTTATAAAGGAATATTCAGGTCGATTTGGAGTCGGACCCCCTCTGTTTTATCTAAATAAGTGAATTGCGACACTGTTTTTTGTGGAATTTTTGTTTGCTTGCATACGTCTGAGTTGCCCTTTCATTTTCAACATATGTTTTTTGAATTATGCTGTATATATATATGTATAATACTGAGCATTGTTTGTTATTCATAATTTTAAATATATAGAATTCCGTATGTCTGACGTGTCCTTTCAGTTTTGCCTTATATTTTAGAATAGATTATTGAGCATATTTACATAACGATATATAAGTCACTTTTTTCATGCCTAATAAAAATATATTAAATCCGAAAATTTATTAAATAACATGTGTATTGTTTCTATGTGTACTTACCTGATATCATTTCGTAAAATTTTTCGTTCAAAATATGACTGACAAAAAAGCAAGACGATTCGCTGATTTGTTACAATATAGTGTCGGTTTTAATGCAGTAAACACGAATAAATTCATGAAATTGCGTTAAGGTATCGGCCTATACTAAAATAGACGTTTTGATAAAAAAAATTGTAATTTTTTTATTATTATTTTATTTGAAGGAACAATCTTTTACGATTCTAAATCTGCTTTAATTTTATTTCTACTATTACTAGAAGAGGAGTTATTGCCAATTTAATGAGTAAGAAGTATTTAGTCAAATACCGGAAGGGGGCCAGGAGAAATGTAAACAATGTTTTTATGCATGATTTTCTTACTTTTTACATAAAAACACTAATAAACTTTAATTGACATTTCCAGATTATATAGATAAGAATTAATATAGATAAGAAATCATTAAATGCGATTTCTAGCAAATCAATTTTTCAATTTTTTCCATGTACGATAAACTTCATTACATAAAATGTTTTAAATATATTTCAGTGAAATTTAGTCGTAATGCTTTACATATTACTCACTATGTTGTTAACTAGGATCTAAGCTCAATGTGATAATGCAGTTATTTTATAAGTACCAAATATAAAAAATTATAATTTTAAAGAAAAATACGTATTTTTTCACTAATTTTGAACTATTTCAGTTAATTTTGAAAATATTGTAAAACTACTAGTTCAGTGCGCAGGTAAGTGTAATAGTAGTATGTAGTACAAAGGAAATTGAAATATACTTAGTTGAATTGAGTGTACGCTGTCTGGTATAAGCATGACATTTTGCTAAAAAAATGTCAAAAACTACAATTAGTTTAAATTTTATGAAGATATTTCTAAGATTTTATATTTTTTCTTCATTCTGTATTACAGTTGAACTGAAAGTATGAGTATTTATTCAATATTGTGCAATTTTTTTTTTTTTTTTTTTTTTTTTCTTTTAAGGACGCTCCGAATGTAAGCAGATTTCTTAAAGATTTCTGCTTCAAGTAAATTTTCTATTCCCCATATCCTGTTAACATTATTTTTTAATGTTATGTATTACGCTATCATACTTTAATCTAGACTGGAAAAGACGCACGAGGCTATGAGAAAAGTTATTCAAAAGTATTTAGTCTTTCAACCCTACCTTTGTGAAGCATACAACTTTCTTTTTTAATGGAACTCCACTTCGGACTTAAACTTCTTCAGTAGGGAAAATATCTATGATAAATGACTCTGTGTTTTGGCGTGTTTCCAAGATCACTCCGTTTCATCCCTGATAGCATGTCAGTTTTTTCTAAATTTTAAGTGTGCAAAATAAATGTTGCTGGCATTAAAATAGGTGAAATAGAAATTCGTAAGTTTTTCATCGCGCAAATTTCTCAATGTACAAGGATTTGTCTTAAGTTTCATTTCAAATAACATTAAGGGAATTTAAATGAATAGTAATAAACCAAAATTTATAGCAAATAACACCTTATAATAATATATTAATTTCAATTGCTAAAAGGTGTAAATTAAAATTTTAAAACCAGTAAAAATGCGTTTATTTCTACTGTTGATATGTTTCGACTCACCAAATGGCACACACAAGCCGAAACATGTCAACAGTCGAAATAAAAGTATTTTTACTGGTTTTAAAGTTTTAATTTACACCTTTTAGCATTTGAAATTAATATATTAATAAACCAATTAAAAAAATAACAATAAATAATTTTAAATAAATAATAATAAACAAATTTAAATAAATAATAGAATTAACAACCCCTTTTTCAAAAAACAAAATCCTCTCATGTAATTAGAATACAGATCACTTTACAGCTACTTTTAGCTGAAAATCCATCTTCTGAACATTATATGCATATTTATACTTTATTTTATTAAATGATTAAATTATTCAATTTTTCTTTGATTTATATGTCTCTAAGCCTCTACTTTTTTAAAATGGGAGACAAATTGTGTACTGTTGTGTTAGATGTTTGCCCCTATTTCCCAGTAAGTAAATTATTTTATTATAAATATACCCGTAGATTATAAAAATTGCTTTTTATGATGAACTTCACAAGTTTGCTCATCATCAGAATAAAAAAACATGCATAAAAAAATTAAAAATTTATGTTAAATAAACAGCTCTGTAGGCATTTTAAAAGTTTGGTTAACTTTTTAAAAATATGACTAGGGCTTCTATGGTTAAAAAATTATGTGTGAAAACCAATTTATTTTTTATTTTAAACTGTAATAGAATTTTTACATTTAATATTTTCTTAACATTGCCAACTAACAACATCAAAAAGCATTTCTATTTAGAAATATCCATTGTCTGTTCATATAATTTTTCGATAGTTATTAAAAATAATGCTATCGTGTTAACCGCATGCCGAGAGTTAACCCTTTAAGCGTCCTAACCGTGTTTTTCCGTCATGTAACTTTTGGAATCAAAGGCTGATTTAACACAAAATCTATATTAAATCTATTTTTTTTTTTTTTTACGTGAATAAGATAAATAAATATGTATGGTTATAAAATAAAAATTCTCATACCAATATTTTTTATAGCAACTATTTTATGAATCGATAAACATGAATGGAAAATTCTACAGGACGCTTAAAGGGTAGCCGAAGAAATCACCAAAAATATTGCTACATACAGAAGCCCTTTAGATTCTGATAAATTCAGTAATTTAAACACATAGTTCGACTACATGCTTGTTAAATTTGTGTTTTACTTATGTTATTGTATTTATTTATAGATGAAGTGTGAATTTCGTCATGGAATTTTACTTGGAAATAAATGTTGAACTAGTTAAATTTTTTTAATTGCAGACGGATAAATTTGTTTTAATCGGTTTGCACGTGATAGATAGATTTAAAAAAAATATGCCGAAACTTATTTTAAAACCATAAAATATCAGCAAATTGAGATACTATTTTGAAACAAATTTCATTTGAAAGATTTTTTGCTATTCGACATTGCAAAAATTGAAATTTTGCGTTATTTAGAGGTTAAGAAAAATGCAGTGAAACGCAAAATGTATTGGTCAGGCGTTGCCTCCGTCAGTATGGCGTCATCGTTACTCCCGAATATGTTTTAGCTTTATAATATAGATGTAGAATTCAAGAAATTATGAGAGTTATTTACAAATATTTAAATACTCTATAAGAAATTTGAGAATTCTAAGTTATTCCGAACTTTATAAAATAACTTCAGGGTAGAACTGTTGGAGGAGTAAGGAACTAAAAATAGAAATAAATATCACACTTTTCTTTCGATATTTTTACATTTATTGAAATGATTGACCGTTGTCGGTCTCCTTTGACTTCGAGTCACAATCCGTTTATAATTTTAAACGGTTCTAATAAATTACTATTCATTTGTTTCATTTTATAGTTTCATTCGTGCAATTCATTCAGTTCTGCTTAAAATTGTAAACACAGCTGTCTTCAGTTAGTTAAAATATAAATGCTCTCTTGAGTTTTAAAATTTAAAATACTTAATCATATGAAAAGAATTTCACTACATGAAATTAATCTCATAGTAAAAGTCTAATACCGAATGATAATGCTGTTTGATTTAAATTACTATTTATTTGTTTCGTGTTTCAGTTTCACTCGTGTAATTCATCCAGTTTCGATTAAAATTAAAAAAAAAATAAAACTGGCTTCAGTTAGTTGAAATATAAATGCTCTCTTGAGTTTTAAAATTTAAAGCATTTGATCAAATTAAAAGTATTTCACTATATGAAATTAATCTCATAGTAAAAGTCTAATTCTGAATTAGAAGGCTGTTTGATTTCTGCCATGTCTGTTAATGGATAAATATGTAATTAGTGGAGATTAGAACTTATTCTGGTGTTTGTATTACCTTATGATGAATGGCATTCATTAGGTTAAATCTCTCAAATGTTCATAACTGATAAACACTGCACACTTTATTCTACTAAATATATTTTAAAATTTCTTTTTAACCCTGGGTATTTATAATGTTTTCCCCTGTACAGTGAACTACAATTGAATATGTTTGTAATACAACATCTAATGCACGAATAATTTTTAATAATTATTATTTATTAACCTTTAACGAACGAATGCCGTCCATATGCACGACAACCAATTTTTACTGTCTAAATGTGTTTTTACCAATTATTATTGTTTTGGAACCCCTTTTTTGACAATATTTTTTGCATTATTTCAATTTCAAGAGATTAAATAAGGCGTAATTTGTTTGCAAAATAGTAGTATCCAACTGAAAACAACAATTTTGACCAATAAAAATGAGTTGTTGGCAATGCATTAGTTCGCTATGTTTTTTTTTTTTTTTTTTTTTTTTTTTTTGACAAAAAGTGACACATTTCGAAATTTTGAGATTAGATAAGACGAAATTTTCTGTGCAAAAATACTGGTATTCAATTGGAAACAACACTTTTGAAAATAAAAATTAGTTGTCGGGAATATATTGTAATTCGTTCGTTATGGGTTAAATTTTTTTGACAAAAAGGGACACATTTTGAATGTAACCCATAAAACCCCCAGCGCATTTTACAGTAAAAAGATTTAAGCATAGGTTTAAAAAAAAATTAATAAAATAATAGGTTGAAAAAAATACATTTAGTTTGTAGTGATTAAAATTACCATCTAATTTTATCATCAAGTTTGAGTAAAGTGTAAATAAAATTTTATACACTTTCATAATTTTATACCAAAAATATACTATAAATTTATTTTGTCAACGTATTTCATTATAAAAAGTTCTCCGAACGTAAGCATTCCGCTTTATATTTAAAATAAATCTTTTCCCTTTTCTGTTGTAAACAGACAATAAAATTTTGAATATAAATAAAAGTTTCTTTTAAAGAAATGACCGATACAATAGAAGTGCAACCACCAGCATTTTTAACTACAGAAAAAGTATTATTGTAGACGACATGCTTCCTATGAAGTTGCCCGAAACGGTCAAATAAAAATACCACTGAAAGAAATCGACAACTTGCCACTGGCAAGCGGAGATGTTGACAAGCCATTTCCTACAAGTGGTTAAAACTCCATTCTAGCCGAGTCAAAGAAGCAAAATCTGTATTGATTGGTCAAGTAGCGATGTGAAAGTTCTAAATTACCTTTATTTGATTCCGATAAAATTGGAATTTCTTGTGACCCAAGAGGGTCTTTTTACGATTTGATTTTGTCTACTATAAAAGAAAACTTTATACATAGACTGCTTTTATCGGCAGTTTTTTTCTCCTATTTAAATTTAGCTTTCACATCAGAAAATAAATTTTGTTGACTCCCGTACTAAAGTTTTCAAGTAAATAATTTCTGTATAAGTTAAAGTTTGCATAAGTTATTGTACTCTGAATTCTTGTTATTTTAACCCTCCATAGAGTGCAACTGATCTGTAAGATTGTGAAGTCGCTGGTTATTTATTTTTATTTTTTTTTTATTCTTGTTAGTTTTTTGTCGTTCCCCTTTTCTCCTTCATGTAATGATTCAGTACTCAAAAAATGTTCAGGAAGTTATAGAAACTCCAGAATAATAACTTTTGTTCCATTTTTAATTGATTCTACTGGCCAATCTTTTTTCTTTTAGTTATTAATATTTTTGTAGTTATACTTGCATTAGAGACCTTTAATTTCTCCTGTATTCGTCATTCCTACTAAGCTAGATCACAAGCGAGCGCAAGGAAATGAAAATATAAATATAAATTCATTTTCTTTTATAAAACTTAAATAATAATACTATTCGTAAATTAAACCTTGAAAATAACGCAAAAAAGAAAAGAGAAAAAAAGCGAGAGAGAGAGAGAACAGAAATTATATACTAATTTAAATTCTCTAAAAAGCTTTCATGTTTTTAATAATTTCTCATACTAATCACACTTTTAAGTTGCCAAAGGTCCATTCACTGTAAAGGATCCTGCAAATTTCGAAAACACATTTCTGTTAAACATGGAAAGCTATTGGTTTCTGGGGTTCCAGTTTCTTTGTCCTACTAAAGGTTTCTAAAGATGAAAACAAAATTTTCTGATTTGAATGCAATTACAATGTTCAACGCAGAATTTTCATAATCGTTTCTGCAGTTTTTTATAGGGTAGTAGAGCGTTACGAAAATTTATAAGCAGTGGAGTCATATCGTTGAAAGGATATGAATGGTCAGGTGACTGTCAGTGTAGTCTCTCGCAAACTTCGAACTCTTGCAAAACTTTTAATAATTAAATAATGGCTTCGCGATTTTTAAAATTCTTCACCCTATAGTATCAAACGTGCATGGAATATCAAGTAAAAAGCATAACACCTTTAAAGAACAGCGCGGTGATCGGCGACATTTTCTGTTTGATCGACGCCACGACCTCCTTTGAGTAGAAGCATTCGTACTAACAGACAATAACTTACAAATTCAAAAGATACCATATCGAATGATGAATGCGACAGAATTTAGGAAGATCAGACTTTTTTAATGGCGTTAATTGCATATAGCAGAAGGATACCGATTCGAATGTTTTTAATCAAGACAAGTCATCGTTTTTAATGCCTCACCTAAGTTCGCGAATCTTGAAGCTTCATGTGCCAGATTCTTAAAGTACGTAGCGTCTAGAGAAGTCATGTTGCTAGTTAACATCATTTTATGATAGAATTCACTTGTAGTACCAATCCCATTTCACCACATTAAAAGCACATTCTACAAGCTGGAATTAATTATATAATGGCAGAGGGAATGTTTATTTGTCATTGATTGGGTCATATGGCCAAACTGCCCCAGCCATTGAGTGGGCATTTCTATGTTCAACTGCCTAACGACTATTTGCAGCCTTATATGAGCTACACGTAGGCCAGTAAGGATGGAGTGTTTTATAATCATAATGTTCCATGTCACCTAGCCTTTACTGTTCGTAATAGGTTAGAGGTAACTTTCAACACTCCGCTATATAGTTTGGAAATAACATCTTAGATGTGAAGATGTGATCAAAAGTGATTTTCGTGCACAAAATATGAAATGTATTTTAAACATGCATTTATTGTTGACGACTTACAGGACATAATCAAGGCTCGAACAAAGGGAGGCTCAATGCCTGCGATTAATTCCGGGCGCATTTTCCAATACTGTCCTAAAAATATAAAACGTTTTGGTGCCTTAAAATACATATATGAATATATGAAAATAGTCCTAGATGAATATACATTTTTGTTTTTAATATTTTCCTAATAGCAAAGTGCAAAATATTAATTACAACCAGTACAAGATCAAAACAGATTTAAAGTATCAGCTTTACTAAAGCTGCATACAAAATTTGCACAGTCCTCAATCTAAAAAAAAAAAAAGAAAGAAAAAAGAAGCCCAGAGCAGCGACCTAGTCAGTCTATGCCTTGATGAAGACCTGGACATAGTTGAACATTTTTTCTGGAGCCTGCCATACATCGCCTATGAATCCATGAATGCATTTAATACTTAAACGCATAGTGTAACTCAAGAGTTAAATTATCTTTCTTTGTCATTTTGCGCTTTCTATTGGTCTTTCGGTGAACTATTATGTGTTACTTACGTGTGATAACATGCATTTTACGTCATGAAGTCTGGTTTTGTTCTGATTTGTTATCACGGCAAGCTCATAACATCTTTTGTTGATACTGCTTGCAATGTGCTTGACTGGTGTTTCTTCCCTGTTTTTATAAGGTAGTAATTATTAATTCTGCAAACTATTAAAAACCTTATAAAAATTATTATATCACTGAATAGTTGTTATTGTGCAGTGTAAACACTTTAAAGCAGTGGTTCCCAACGTGGGGCGTACGCCCCACAAGGGGGGGATATGTTTTTTCAGGAGGGAGCAATTTCAGATTTCTTATTAACAAATTTTCTGACACATTTTTTTCTTTTTTTGTAATGAAAGTAGTGCCGTTGTCTAAAAATAGAAATAATAAGTGAAAAAATTGTAAAATAACTGAATAATTGATTTTTGAAACGTTTTCATTTAAAAGTTTAAAATACACTGACACAAGAATAATTATATGAATTTTTTTATATTTTAACACCTTTTTACATATTACTATAGTTAAACACAACTTCTTTTTTTTTTTTTTACTATTTATTTAATAAAATAACTTGTACATCTATTCCTAGTGCAATAATGTCCCATGATGGATCTTTTACATATGAAATTTTGTAGGGTATATCTAAAATTGACTATTTGAACATGTTTAATCTAAAAAAATATTTTGGATCATCAAAATGAGGTATTACTTTGCTGAAATTAATAAATCCCTGTGCGAATCATGGAAGGAAAGTAAACTTCTTATGGCTCTTCTGCAGACCACATACACAATATATAAGCATACTTCATGACATATGCATCTAAAAATTTAAAATCGGAGAAAACAGGGCGGCAATATAATAACAATGGGAAAAAGAAAGCCCGCTATCGAAGAAGTATGTTATGAAGGGGGATAAAAATAGTTATTTAAAATGGATTAAAGCGCGAATCCGGAAATATTACTAGTGAATTATGTTAGCCACACATTCTGGATGATAAACAAATATGACATGATCTTAAGGAAGTACTAAAATCCAGTGTAAAAAGCATCAATTCTGTCAAATGTAATACAAAACGTCAGAGAGATTTCATGAAATTTTGCGAAGATAAAAATGTGAACAATTTATGACATTTAAATTTGAGGGAGTTGCCAAAAAACAATAAAACTTTTGTACATATAAAAGCGAAGATCCATGGTCTCATTGCATTCATAGAGTTATGTTAAAAATATACTTGCAATTAAAAAAAAATCCCTGCCGGCCCGGCCTACAGGCAGAGGTAGATTTCGAAGTCAAATATAATAATTTCACAAACAAAAACTAAATCATGATTAGAGATAAATCCACTTTAACAATATTATCTGGCCGCTTTTGACGATTTATTTCATTTTTATATAATAGCTGGTTTTATCAGAATCATGTTAGGGCGGTATTCAAAAAAATACTTTTCCATGCTCAACAAATCGAAATTTTCTGGCATAATTCAAGATTCATTTTTAATAAAAAAAAAATATGAAACTTGCTGACGTGATTTTTGAAGAGATTTATGAGCGACCTGTGTTTTTATTTTTTGTTCAATTAATTAAAACTTACATATAAACAATTATTTTCTCAGAAGGACAATATTTTTCGTTTCTAACACAATCGCTTCGGGAAATTCCGTTAGAAATGCCCACTTTGACATCATTTTTTGAAATATATTCTACCTCTATCAAAAAATCGGTCATTACGGTACATTATATAGTTTCTAAATAAGCGAATCTACCAATTAAATGCGTTTCAGAGCAAAAATGAATTTAAAAATGAGTCAGAAAATAAGCAGTTTTGATTTGAGTGAATCCTTAATACAATGATTTATCCAACACAATCCGCTTTGGTAAATTCGGTTCAAAATGCCCCTTTTAGCAGCATTTAAAAAAATATATTCTGCTTCTATCAAAAAATCGACCATTACGGTACATTATATAGTTTCTGAGTAAGAAAACGTACCAATTGGAAGCCTTTGAGAGCAAAAATGAATTGTAAAATGAGCAAGAAAATAAGCAGTTTGGATTTGAATACACCCTTACTAAGATGATTTTTTCTTCAACCGCTATGTATTAGGTAGCTTTCATTACAAAAAGCTACATATTGCAGCCGTTCGGAGGAAAGCGATTTCAAAAAATTTTGGTATATTTTCATCGATCATGACCCCCAGACGCCGAAAACACCCTCCGTTCAAAATTGATATATACATATATATATATATATATATATATATATATATAACCTATGTCACACTGTAACTCTCGTAATTGTGAACCGATTTCGATGTAATTCGGTGTGTACATAGTACTTACCAATGTCTCGACCGAGTTCGTTGGCCAGCTTCATCCGATGTTTTGTTTCAAAATGGCGGCCATTTAAAATTTTTAAAAAAATTTAAAATTTGAAATGGGGTACCAAAAAATTAAAAATGGAAAAATATTTTTTCTTATGTATTTGACCTTTATACAAAGATTCCGGAGCAGTTTTTGTTTCGTCTATATCTTAAAAAATGGCTGAGTTATAGCATTTTGAATTTCTAGCGTGGCTGACATTTTGAAACGTCCTGAATTTTGTCACGCGATAAAAGGCGTATTTATCAACCGATTTCGATGTAATTCGGTGTGTACATAGTACATACGAATGTCTCGACCGAGTTCGTTGGCCAGCTTCATCCGCCATTTTGTTTCTAAATGGCGTCCATTTTTTTTTAAATTTAAAATTTGAAATGTGGTAACAAAAAATTGAAAATGGAAAAATATTTTTTTCTTATGTATTTGACCTTTATACAAAGATTTCGGAGAAGTCTTTGTTTCGTCTATATCTTAAAAAATGGCTGAGTTGCAGCATTTTGAATTTCTAGCGTGACTGACATTTTAAGACGTCCTGAATTTTGTCACGCGATAAAAGGCGGATTTATGAACCGATTAGGATGTAACTTCGTTTCTACATAGTACATACCAATGTCTCGACCGGGTTCGTTGGCCAGCTTCATCCGCCATCTTCTTTAAAAATCGCGGTCATTTAAATTTTTAAGAAAAATTTTAATTTGAAATGCGGTACCAAAAAATTAAAAATTGAAAAAAATATTTTCTTCTTATGTGTTTTACCTTGATAAAAAGATTCGGGAGCAGTTTTTGTTTCGTCTATTTCTTAAGAAATGGTTGAGTTATAGCATTTTGAATTTCTAGCGTGCTGACATTTTGAAACGTCCTGATTTTTGTCACGCGATAACAGGCGTATTTATGAACCGATTTGGATGTAACTTGGTCTGTACATAGTACATACCAATGTCTCGAGCGAGTTCGTTGGCCAGCTTCATTCGCCATCTTGTTTCAAAAGGGTTGCCATTTAAAAAAAATTAAATTTAAAATTTAAAATGAGGTATTAAAAAATTGGAAAATGAAAAAGATTTTTTTTATGTGCTTGGCCTTGATACAAAGATTCCGGAGCAGTTTTTGTTTCTGAAAATTTGTTCTTTTGTTTATATCTTAAAAAATGGTTGAATTATAGCACTTTGAATTTCTAGCATGGCTAACATTTTGAAACGATCTTGTATTTGTCACGCTATAACACACGTATTCGCCTATTTCGATGTAAGAAGGCATGTGGATAGTATACATCAATACATCGACCAAATTCGCTGGCCAGATTCATCAGCCATCTTGTCTCAAAATGTCGGCCATTAAATTAAATATATATATATATATATATATATTTAAATTGAAGTGCAAAAAAATTAGAAATTGAAAAAGGTTTCTTTCTTAAGTATTTGACCTTGATAGAAGGATTCAGGAGCATTTTTTGTTTGTCTTTACGTTAAAAAATGGCTCAGATATAGCAGTTTCAATTTCTATTGTGGGTGACATTTTGAAAAATCTGATTTTTTGCATGCGACAGCACTCGTATATATCAACCGATTCCGATGTGAGTGAGCATGTGTACA
This sequence comes from Maratus speciosus, assembly GCA_963932465.1. NCBI lineage: Eukaryota > Metazoa > Arthropoda > Arachnida > Araneae > Salticidae > Maratus > Maratus speciosus. Next base: position 406,582,363 of record OZ010796.1, read on the forward strand.
GCAATTACTATGGTCTCGACCAAGTTCACTGGTTAGCCTCATCCACCATGTTGTCTGAAAATGGCAGGAACTTAAAGATATCGCCGAATTTGGCAGCCAAATATAAGTTACTTTAAAGAAAAGCAGCTTGGATAAAGCTGACTAATTTCGCGAAATTCTCATTCATAATGATTTAGTATTGATAAAAATTAGTATTGAATCTCCTATATTCGGTTTCCACTAAATTGAGCTTCGTGTGTTTTGAATGATATAAGTTGGCTTTTTTAAAATAAGGAATATGAAAGCTACTTCTTCCTCCCGGCACTGGCCTGAAGGACTTTTTTTTAAATTTGTTTTTGCTGTAAGAATTGGTCCTATCCAAAACTTGTCTATGTAGATGTTGTAGACAATTTTAAGAAGATATATGATAAATTCATGGGGATTTTATATCTTTTGAATTGACGGAGTTATGGATTTCAAAGTTTGAGATTTTTCACATGATTTTGTCTTTCATTGAGGGATCAGTTAAAAGATGAATTAAAGTAAATCGAGATCAAAATCAGAGTGCAATTCCGCCGCCATTTATTTAGTCTTTAGTAAGTGTGTTTTCTTTTCCGGTTGTCGACCCCGATTTGGCGATACCGGCTAAAGGTGACTTCGCCGTAAAAAGGTACATTGCACCCTGAATTTGATCTCCATTTGCATTCATCTTTTAACTGATCCCTCAATGAAAGACAAAATCATCTCAAACTTTGAAATTTAATAACTATGTTAATTTTTGCAGTACAGATGTCAAACTTTTTGTGTTATATCTGTTATGATATGTGTAAACTTTTACTAAATATAACTATAGGGACTGGGGGACCGTATAAAAAGTTAGATTTCGTAATTTTTATAAAATTGATTTTTTACTTTAAATAATGCCACAACATGAATATTTAGCTCATTTGAAACGTTTTTGTAATTGGAACTATATTTCTACGACCAACGGTTGAGAAATTAAAGGTCGGCGATAGATAACATATTGCACCCTGTATATATATATATATATATATAGATAGATAGATATATAGATAGATAGATAGATAGATAGATAGATAGATAAAGTTTTTTATTGAGGGTGGTTTTGGGTTCTAGGGGTCATGATCGGTGTAGATCTGCAAAAATTTTTCAGAAATTCCAACATAGGAACGATCCCAATAGGTAGTATTTCATACGAAATCTACCTAAAAATGATTTTGATAAAGTAAAAAATGTGAAATCACTTATCAGAGTTAATGCGATTTTCGGATCTTTCCGGGAAAATTGAAATCTATTTTTTATGTAATAAGATTTATATGATACAGAAAGGGGGGGGGGGGGACATCATTATTTTAGAGTTGTTTAGGTGGGGCACGGCCTAAAAAAGTTTGGAAACCACTGCTTTAAAGTAAGTATATAATTTAAAATAATCATTTTTTGAGCAATGTTTGCTATGTAACTCAGGTGTGACGTTATGACATTATGTCCAACAGAAACATAAATAAGTTTCTTCAATATTTTTCTAGAGGATAATTAACAAAAATAGACTCAAATATAATGTTTTCCGAACAAAATAAAAAAAACATGCATTAAAGTATTAAGGAGACTGTCAAGAATGTCATGACTTCGGCATTCCTCGGCCAAGAAGATTTCATTAAGAAGCATTTGTAAATATATATTAATAATACTGAAAAAAAATGCTACTTAAAGAGAGATGACCACCCCCCTCTCCAACCATCACCACCACCCATCTAAATTGAGAGCTCGTTCCTTATTCCTATTTGCTGCATTTAAATGAAGAAAATAAGGCCTTACATCTTATTAAAGAGTTATATTCCGACAGATTTGACATTTTAGTTCATAAAAAATCAATTTTTTTATGTGACGCATAATTAAAAATGATAATAATATAAAATTTAATCATTTGAAAGATTTTATACAGATACGTGTGAAAAGATTACAGCGCATTTACTTTGTTTTACAAAAAGTTTCGTGTTAGTTTAAAAGACGTTATTATAAAATATTTTGATATTTATGCAGCTAAACGAGTATTCTTCTTTCTGAAGAATTCTAATCTTACCCAGTTCTTAATTAAAATCAAAGCTTTTTAGTTAAACGAAAATAGAAACAAACACATTGCACTTTATAGTTAAAAATATTCATGTTCTTTAGCGGTTCAAAACTGATTACTGCTTCAAAGCATGTAATTTTACAAAGTGATTTTACCTTAGTATGCTTATACATAACATATTCTACACATATTATGTCAGTCGACGATTACAGTAAGTAGACGATTTCAAAAAAAAAAAAAAAAAAAAAAACATTATGTCTTTACCTACATTCTATCGTTGAAAATATTTTGGATAATTATAATACTTAATATCAGGCATTAATATTTAACGAAGCAGCTATTAAACAATTTTTGAGTAAAAGATAATTCTTTTATTAAAAACTATAATTATTACGGAAAATCTGCTATCACAATTTTTACATATTTATACTTCAAAAACAAATACTGATTAGCGCTAATAATGTAAAAAAAAAGTTTATTTCAGTAACTTATCATTAAGCGTAACTCATAAAAATAGCTTTAAAACTTTTAATATAAACTTATTTTTGTTTGAGATTATTATAAACAAAGAATCGGATTCAAATTTTTGCTGTCAAATATAGAAAGTTACCTGACCATTAAGAAAGAAAATTGTTTTGTACAAGAAGCTACGCCCAGATGTTGCCTCCTTAAACAGAAGTTTAGATTATAAAAGACGTCAGTTTTTCGAAGAAAAAAAACTTCCTGAAGAATGTCCATGGTAACAGAGAGATGTTGGGCAATTTCTTTACAGAATGGCAAAAGATTTAATGACAATCTTCTGCAAGCGATTTCCGAAAATGCTTAGCAATTTAGCAAATGCTTCACGCCTCTCATAATGTCACAAGAGAGCTTTTAAGAGCACAAAATGTAACTTAATTATAAAGGGAACACAATAAACATAAAATAAAAAAGCTAAAAAATATGAACAATAAAGAATAAAGCTTGGAATAATTCCGGGTAAAAAAGAACTCGGCGAAAGTATAAATCTAAGCCGACTTGTTTAATAATAACTTTTCAGAGTTCTTTGGGAACGTGTTTTAATGTCTGGGTAGTTTACTTGTGATGAAGAACAGCGTGCACCTTTAATGAGCATTTAAAGAAAAACAGCTGAATTTCTTGCGCTTTAAATTAAAGTCTTTTGTCTCCAGCATTTTTGGAGTTCTTTTATTCGCTTCGGAGGAAAAGAGAAATCTTTCTTCGCCAAAACCAATTAGGAGGCCACGAATTTTCTTTTTGTGCGTTTAGTAAATCCGATTGGTATTTACTTTACACTACATGAATTTGGCAAAGAAAAGATTTTTGCGAAAATATTTTATTTGGAGTTGTGGTATTTAGTTTGGCATATTATCTGACAAAAGCCGCATGTTTAAATAACAAATATATTAGTACAATTCAAAGATTTGCTCCATGAAATTAATCAATCTTGATTAAACTTATTTCACATGAAATAATTAAAATATAAATACTTAATTATTACCTTTCTAATTCTACTTCTTTGTGAAAGCAGTTGGAATAATTTAATATTCTTTTAAGTATCTTTTTAATGACTCATTTAGAAATAAGAAGCGGATAAAAAGGTAATACTGTACTTTTAAGTTTATTATTTATTATTTATTTATTTTGCACTTTGTCAGATCTGGATTAATTTCTGTTTTCATTACTTAGACACTTAGTTTTCTATACTTTTAAGGTTAATATCTGGAAAAGTGCATTTCTGAGATGCGTCAAATATTCTTTCATTAGATATATTATAAAATAAAATGAGATCCTCCAGTCGATCAGTACAGTAATGCATGTTTTGTAGCACCTTCCATATCATTTATATGGATTTATGCTTTCTTCTATGTGATTTTGTTTAGTTTATGACATTTGGTGGTGCCGAGTTTTGACTGATATTAACCCCACAAGGGCGGTGGTTCCTTTTTGGACCACCTAATTTTAATCCCTAAATTCAACATTGGCACCAGAATATTGGAATGGGAAATTTCATTTTATTAAGTACGTGAACAAAATGATTTACTAATTTTGAAATAAATCTGTTTGCAAATTCTTCTGTCACTGACTCATTTCAGAATTTTGCGAATAGAAGTACCTTGCCCCTGAAAGGGTTAAAGCTACATCTATGACCATTCTGTCATTCATTTGAAAATCTTGCATTAAAACTATCTTTTGTCTGAGAATCAACTCATCCATAATATTTGTATTTTTAAACTATTCGTCAGATCAGCTTGCCATCTTGTCTTGCGGTTGGGATGTTGGTCTTTGCTCGAGTGATGCCAGTTTCAAATCCTCGCATCGACTGAAATAACGGTACGACTTCGTTAGGTTTTTTTTTTTTTTTTTTTTTTTTTTTTTTTTTTTTGTGCTATGTATGTTCTTGATGGGCACAAGATAAAATTATATCTTAAAATGGGCTCCAAAGTCAGTTCTGATCTAGGGTTCGAATCTGGCAGCCCAGCATAGACTTTGGGCAACTATACTTGGAAACAAACTTGGGTTACTTCGATTTAAAATATGCAGCAACTCATTGATTTATGTAAAAATGTAAAAGGTAGCAGCCCTCATTTATTTTTGTGCATATTTTATTAAATAGCACAAAGAATAAATTAAATTTTTCATTAGCCCTTAGCACTTTTAATTTACACGTCCAACCCTTTGCTGTCAACCAACGAACCAAATTAAATACTATCTATAAATTCATCACACACGCCTGCAAAATGTTTCCAAAGTTTAAAAAACCAATAAATGTATTACAATTTCAGCAATAATTTCTGGTTACTTCCATCTGAAATAAACAGCAACTCATAGGTTTATGTCTAAATAATAACAACGTAGCAGCGCTCATTTATTTTTGCGCATATTTTATTTAAAAGAAAACGAAGAAATAATAAAGAAAAAGAAGTTTTGCATTAGCACTAAGCATTCTCAATTTACATGTTCAACCCTTTGCTGTCAACCAAAAGTTAGTGCCTATCTGATTACATCAACACAGAACACAGAACACGTGTGTCTTTTCACACGTTGTTGAGTCAGAGTCCGATCATTAAAATGATTACGAAGCAAGAACAAGGAAACTGAAAAAGAAACAGATTCAACAAACGAACCAATTAAACGAGGTACTAAAACTCAACCTAAGTAAGGACAGCCCCAAAACACATCTTATGGTCAGAATGAAAGCCATTTTCCGCGTCAGCTAATTCAAATGGCGTTAGTAGACAGTTTGAAAAGTGACATTGGATAATTATCATGTCATCGTCTTGAAGACATTTTGCTCTCGGAGCAGATAATAGCTACGTTGACAGAAAAAAGAGACTAGTCAAAAGCCTAATATGGTGTGTTATTATCTTTCTATATCCAGAGTCTTAATTGGCCCTGAGTGATAAATCTATCTTTAGCAGAAGTCAAAATTAATGTATTTCTAGAGTAAAAGATCTTGACCAAAGTTGGCAAAGTTAAAGGACGCATCAGTGTAGCAGAAAATAAATCTACTTAATAATCTATTTAAACAATAAATCTGAATTATTTAAAGTAATCTTCAAATCTAATTAATCATCTAATCTATTTTTTTAAATAAAGAAATTACACACAATAAAAAAATTAAATAATGAGTGTAACCGAAAATATATGTAATTAAATATTATTTTTATGATTACTCAAATCAAATGATTTAATAATAATAAATATCTGCAATCGTTCATCTTTAGGAAAAGGTAACGGGTGAAATGATGTACTTTTCAACAAGTCAATATGAGAAATATGATTATCGGTGGAACACAACTTACCTTGCGTTACATATTGAGGCAAATAACGTGTGATTTATGCAAGACTCAGTTATAAAAAAAGAGATTATATGGACGACAGAAATATAAAAAATAGGTAATATAGAAAACATTATAAAGAATGCATAAAATGTGAATTATTTGTTATTAATAAATAAATAAATATAAATAATTATATGCTATCGGACCAGGTAATATATAAGTCGACAGAAATTATGTCTATCAGAAGTAAAGAACAATGCATTTCTAGAGTGAAAATTCTTGACCATAACTGGTACATTTACAGGAGTTATCAAATAATCAGTACAACAGATATCTACCGTATTAGCACCCAGTATACTATTTCTTTCGGGCAGTAATTAAAGTGTCGTCTCTAAAAAATAACATTCCGTTATTTAAGTCAGCCGTAAAACAAAGCAGATATATCATTGCACGGTTAAATACGGATAATCTCTATTGCAATTTTTTGAACTTCTAAGCATCGCACTTTTTCAATTTTTATACCGTCGTATAGGAAAAAAAGTACTTTTAAATGCAATTTGTTTGAAAACTCCAACTCAATTTATTTTTGAGATATTAATATTTTAGTAGTTTTTAACACTATTCTTTTAATGTTGGCAACTGAAGTACTCCATTTCTGTAGAAAGTAAAGGAAAAATAGTTGGAAAATAGTAGATTATTATATCTTTTTGTTGCCATTTTCCATAACAGCTGACAAAAAAAAAAAAAAAAAAAAAATGTAGGGAAGGGTAGTACACAGTGAGACGAAAATTTTTATTACTTAACAAATGGCAACGATTTTTATTCTTTTGAAAAATGTTTTGCTACATCATTAAGCTACGCAAATGCGCTATACATTAATGTATAAATGGTTTTAAAAAGTTATTTATAAAAGCACAGAAGCATCATAACGTATTATCGAAAATTGTCTCACTGTGTACCACAAGTAGTACACAGTGAGACAATGAATATATTTTCATAAATCATACATTTTTACACTCTATCAATAATTTTCTACAGTTTATGATTTCTAAATAATATTTCTAGATTTTCAAAATATTAAAAATATGAGCCTTCGGTGGACAATGGCAGACCTTGGGCTACCTTCATGAAAATTTTCAGCCTCTTATGTTTAGTAAATTTCCACAGTCATTGCACGCCCACATACACACAGAGAAAAAAAGAGAGCGGTAAAAAAACCTTCTTTTATTAATAAAAAACTTTTTTAACATCAGAACCACATAGTGGGTAACACAAGACGACACGTCTCACTGTGTACCACAACTGTGTGTCTCGATGTGTACTTTCCTTACGTTGTAACAAAATGGATGCCACATCTGTTACACCAATTTCATCGCTTTAAAAATTTTATGTCGTTTTGCCTAAATAGTCTGTTATTAGATATAGCTAGGTTTGGTTAAGTAAATATATGTCATATTGGAGGAAATAAACTCTAAAATAGATGTTTATGTAACTTTAACCACTATAAAATAAGGAATTATTTACTATTTTGTCGGACGAGTAACTTAAGTGCTGAAACTACATCCACGTGTTGCATAAGATGCGGTCGTTATGTGTGTGTGCCAGCTTGAAGAAAACTTACAACTATATGTCAAAGCGGCTGCTGTCTCACTGTGTACCATGTCTCACTGTGTACTCCCCTACCCTAATTAAAATTCATGTTATTTTGAGAAATGAAATTATAAATGAATGATTTCTGATAACACATGGAGCTATTATAACGTATATTTAAATTTAAGTATCTATATTAACGTTACAAACAACTGAAATCACATGAATAATTAGATAGGCGATTATTTTGTCTATTTTCTTGAATGACGACATCGCTTTTTGCTGGATTTCTGTATTATTATGCGATAGTGATATCATATGCATACTATTTTGTAGATATTGTTTAACGAGTGGATCGTAAATGTGGAATTCTTCAACGGATGCCAAAGACGTCATTTTATTTAAAGTAAAAAGTTGTGGTTTTATGCCTTAAAACCGAAATATGTTTTGCACTATCTATACATGTGCATTTATATATATATTTTTTTTTTCATCGGGAGCGATACTAAATTCTGAAAAAGCAGAATTCATGTTTTCTAGTTTTAAAATTATTTTTTGCGAATATTGATAATAAATTATTGTGCATTTAAAATTAAAGTCGACCGAAAATTCGGTTTCGTTTTCGTTTGCGGCCCAAAATCTGAGTTTCGCCGAAAATTCGGCCGGAGCGAAAATCGATCGAAACTACCTATATTCCAAATATCTTGTTTCTTCCTTCGGAAATTTTCAACATTACTCATTGATTTGAGCTGTATCGGCTGAAATGAGACACTCTTTATTTATTGCATGAACGTTACTATTTATAATTATCAGTCATGATTGACCCAAGAAGTTAATGCAAATTATAAAGCAAGCAATGCATATATAACTGAACTATGAAGATGGTTTTCACGTGCTCATTAAGAGCTGCAGACTTAACAGTAATAATAACTTATGTTCATTTTGAAACCGCAGAAGTTTTCCGAATACATTTTCAGAAAGTTCTAGCATAACAGATGATCATTTAGAAAAATCATTATAAAAGATAAATTGAGGTATGTATACCCCCAAAAAAATTTAATTAGAGGAAATTCATATAATTAGAAAATTATTCTATGTCATAGATGAATTAATTACATTTTATTTTATATGAAAATAAAAAGTTTTGATCAGAGGCACAGAGATCCAACTTGGGCCACACGCATAATTAATTAATAATTCTATATAGTTATGTATGTATTAATTACTTTAAAAAATTTGTGGACATTTTTGTTTTCGGACGAAAATAGGAAGATTGCCGAAATTCGGTTTTGGTCTTAAAAAACTGTTTCGGTCAACCCTTACTTATAATATTCTCTGAAATCAGAAATATTTTTAATATTAATAATTTTCATTTATTTTTAATATTAATACTAATATTAATATTTTTAATATTAATTTATTTTTAATATTAATAACTGAAGTCAAAAATTAACATTTCTAGAGTAAGAAATCTTCACCAAAATTGACAAATTTAAAATCTGCGCCAAATAATGAGTGCAACAGTAACGTTAGACAGACGTTAGTTGTTGCAACAGTAACGTTGCAACAGAAGACGTAGTTATAAATTATTATTTTTATGATTACTATTTATAATGGAGAGTTTTATAATAATAAATCTCTGAAATCAAAGACCACTATCTTTAAAAATAGATAACTGATAGAAAGGACTTTGATAGAAATGCAAGTCTAAAACCTAATAGGGTGCGTTGTTATCATTCTATATCCAGATATTTAATTGGTTCTGAATATTAAATATCTCTATCTATAGCGGAAGTATAAAAAAATATATTTCTTGAGTAATAATCTTAACCAAAGACATTAGCAAGTGCAAAAATTGCGTCAAATAGCCAGAACAATTGCAAATATACTTATTTATAAACTTTTATTTTTATGATTATTATTGATAATAATCAATTCTATACTTATAGTTAAGCAATGAAATCTAAAGCTTTTGTCTTTAGAAAAAGATAATTGGAAGAAAGATATTTTTATCATGAAATAGTATGACAAATGTCATTATCAGTAGAATACAACTTAATGTATATTATTTAACCGAGTTAAATATCCTGTGATTACACAAGCTGTCAAATTAAATTAGGAAAAAGATAAGTACAAATAACTTATTTTTAAAATAAAAAGGATTAGCGCGAAAAGATTATTTCGTCATACAAATTTATAAAAGTATGAATGTTTTATGCAAAAACAATTAATGTGTCCAACAATGTAATACTCTACTGGAAGAAATATTCACATTGAAAGAAATAACAATTTTTAAACTATATTACATTGCTATTAAGTGCTTCGTTTGTTTTACTTTAGCTTATTTCCTTTAATTTATAAGAAGCAGAGGATAATGAGTGCCAAATTCATAAATTTTACATACATTTACTTATTAAACAAATATTTTTTTTCAATGTATTAATATCAATGTACTATAAATACTACTCTAATTCAGAAATTAAATTCCCTTTATTTTTTCCTTGTCTAAAAAATTAATAGTATGAAAGAAATAAATCTTTTAGTATTTCCTTGATTATTTGGTCTAGTAATCATTTTAAGAATAGAAATAGCCCTTTGTTTCATTACCAAAGATTGCTAAAGGAAATATTCTCTCATAAAATATCTGCTAATTTCTTTGGATATTTGGCGCTCCTCTTGGTGTATACTGTAAAAAAAACCACTGTAGATTTGCCAGAACAAACTCGATCACAGTGAATGTGCTGTATCTTTCTTTGGTTTCCTGACTATATTAACATGGAAAGTACAGTAGTTGCGTAAAATTAACAGCCCAATGTGCTGGCAATTTGGGCTCATTTTTTTACAGCACAAACTGATGGCGTCCAAATTGCCAGCACATTGTGCTGTTAATTTTACGCAACTACTGCATTTTCCATGTTAATATAGTCAGGAAACCAAAGAAAGATACAGCACATTCACTGTGATCGAGTTTGTACGCGAGATGAACTGTACTATGTACTGTAAAAATGTCGTTTTTTTTTTACAGTGTACGCGTGAAGTTATTTTTCAGAGATCAGTTGTAGAAGAAAAAATAATAGTTTCTACACTACCGAAACATATCGAATAACTTTTAAGGCCTTTTTAAATATTTATCAAATTTTTACAACTATTCAAAGATATTAAACTTGCTGAAATGTCAAAATAATATTGTTATTAAAAGCATAATGATTTTTTATACATTTCCGAACAATTGCTCAATCTGTGGAATTATTTCGCTTTTAAATTTGAAATGATTTTTCGCGATATTTTGCATCAATTTTATACAAAATGTAGTATATATACACTGGTGGAAACTGATTTATGAAAACACGGTTTTTAAACAAAAAACGTCTGTAATATTCATTAAAAATTAATGAAATTTCATACATTTTACATGCTATGTACAACAAATAATATAAATTAACAAAATAAAATGTCATACATATTAATAAACTGAAACATAAGATCAAAAATTAGATTTTAGCAACATAAAAATATGGAAATTGATTTATGAAATATCACATTTAATCGAAATTAATGGTTAGTAAAGCCGCCTTTATTCATCAGAGTTTCTTTTATTCTAGATACATTGATAAAACAAGATTTTGAGTGTATTTCTGATCAATTAATTTCCACTTTTGACAGATTGAAGCTTTTAATTCTAGAAGTGATGTGAACTGCATCCCCATTTGCATAAACCATTCGAAAAAGCTGTCCCCAACGTTTTCGACGGGGTTCAGATCAAGACAAATAGGTGGATGATCTAAAAGAACACTATTCTTTTCGTCAAACCAATCTTACATCGCATTTGAAATGTGAATACTTGCTTTGTCTTGCATGAAGATGTAATCTAAACCATAATATTGCCATGCAAATGGAAGAAGTGAATATTCTAAAACAAAACGGTAATCAAAAGAATTCTGGCGTCCATTTGAAAATACGAAATCACTTTTGCCATCATAAGCGATCGCTGCCCAGATCATCAAACTTCCGCTACCAAAATTTCTGCTGAATGTAGATTTTGGTTCTTTTCGGAGATCCCTCCAATAATACTTCAAACCATCCCGGCCATCCAAATTAAATCTTTTTCGTCCGAGAAAATGACATTCTTCCAATTGTCATGTACTTCTCGCAATACTGCAAGCGCATATGCTTGTGACTCAGAAGTAACTTTGGATCAGACTTCATTTTCGACCATCTCAAGCTCCGTGAAAAATGTATCTAGAAGTAACAAGAAGGGATAGATCTGCGCAAATCTGCTTTGAACTGTGACCGGCTTTCGATGCAAGTTGAAGAATCCCCCTTTTCTCTCTCTTAATTAGACGTGGATTACCTTTTTTGTTAAATTTTTTGCGATAATTTGCTGGATCTTTTCGATAGTTATGTATCACACCAACGGATCGTTTAATTAATTTACTAATTTCTGGAACAGACTTTCTACATTCTAGATATGCATCGATTTTAACTCTTTCTTCCTCAGACAACATCTTTCGTTTACCCATCATGAAAATTGAAAAGTAGGACTGAAACGTATTGCTTCCAATATATAACGGTTTTTATGTCTACTGTGCATTTCACGTTACCTTGTTTTATGCAAATTTTTGTCACATTAAACCGGAATAGCCAATGAAATGTGATATTTCATAAATCAATTTCCATGTTTGCATATTACGAAAATCTAATTTTCGACTTTTTGTTTATGTTTAATATTATGTATGATTTTTTTTTTTTTTGTAGCTCATTTGTTATACATACTATGTATATCCCATGAAATTTCGTTCATTTTTAATGAATATTATAGAAGTTATTGTTAAAAACCGTCTTTTCATAAATCAATTTCCACCAGTGTATCAGGGCTCCCACTCTGTCCGTTTTTCGAACACCACGAGCGTTTTTCTTGCAATTGTTGCAGAAACCTACCACGAATTTATTTCTTAAAAAATAACAGTTTTTCAAAAAGCAGTCCAGTGGGAGCTCTGATATGTATATATTACCTTTTAAATAATCAAAAGAAAGCCACCAAATTTGATATATGAGGCATTGCCGCATAGTTTTAACTTTCAAGGATAAAAATCTGGTGAAATTAAGCTGAATAAAATAACATTTTAAACTTATAGAAGAATGCCTTAATGATTGAAAATAAAGAAAAAATGGTCAGCAGCGATAATTTTAATAATATTTTATTTAACTGAAGAACAAAGTTAAACTTGTGTGTTTAATTTTCCTTGCCGTCCCCTTGATATTTTATCTCTCTAACTTTTTATTTTCTTCTAAATTTTTACTTATAATGAATTTGCGTAGTACCTATATATCGTTTAAATAAGAAATAATATTAATGTAGTATTTTTAGTACAAAAGTTTGGTATCATTGTCTTAAAGGCTGAAATTTAGCATTTTATATAATTTTATGTTGAATTATTTTATTTTATTCTTATTTACCTGTAACACACATGTTTCAGACATGCTTATTTATTATATATACCTACAAGGTTCCAATTTTTTTTTTTTTTTTTTTTTTTTTTTTTTTTTTTTTTTATCTTTTACTAAGAATTTGATGGTTGCAAAGAGAAATATAAGAGTAGGGACAGTAAGAATATCACAGGGACGCACTGTAAAAAAAAAAAAAAAGGACCAGATTTCCAGTGGGAATCGGAAAAATTGTTGCCCTTATCGTACCGGAAAAATTTCCGACCCAGCTTGGAATAAAATCAGTAAAATCGGAATAAAATCCGTAAAATTGGAATAAAATCCGTAAAGCACCATTTTAATGAATGTTTCCTTTTTTTTACGGATTTTATTCCAAGCTGGGTCGGAAAATTTTCCAGTACGATAAGGGCAACTATTTTTCCGATTCCTACAGGAATACTGTTCGGATTTTTTTACAGTGCAGTAAGGACTGTCTGTAGCAAGTAATTACAATTAAATATTTAGAACATTGTTTCTCAAACTGTTGGTCACGAACAGATAACGAGAGGCTGCAGTCAATCCGAAAAAGTAAAATATTCATGTACAAGAAATATCTGTTATAAACAATAATAATCAAATATTACATAATTGGTATTTATGCCAATGTAGTCGGATAAGAAAACGTAAACATGTGTTAATACACGGCTGCATTTATTTATCACTTGAAAACTTTACTGCATGTGGATTTATGTTTGAAAGACACAGAAGTAAATTATTTTCAATTAATTTATTTTTTATACTACTATTGAAAAAAATGCTTTTCACACAGGTAAAAAATAAAAAATATATAGGATCATGGTTTTGAAAGAATCCATTACTAAGATTTCATTAAAAGGGTATAATAAAACAGCTATTTACTTTTTTATGAATGTTTAGAGGGTCTCAATACTTAAAAGCTTTAAAAACGAGGATTTATATTAAAAAAAAAAAAATACGTGTGAGCCATTCTCCGATAATTTTAACTTTCATGAATAAGAAATATATGAAATTCGACTTTAAAAAATAACATTTTTAAACTTCCAGTTTTAAACTTTCATGTTCTTGTTGCTAAAATTAGAAAATGTTCTTATTCGGCATTAACATTTATTAATGTACTATCCCAGTGAGACCCTTGACATCCATTTAATACTGGAATAGAACAGGGGTAGTAAGGAAGGGGCTGCAACGATGGGGCGGTAAGGAAAATTAGCACCTATTTTTAGGCAAGTCATGTTAAGCCTAAGTGATAGCTACAATGTTAATTGATTTTTATCAGCAGTTATTTACATTGAACTTAAATAAAAAAAAATATTTTTTCCCTCTTAAAGTGCAGGAATAAATCTTTGGGACGGTAAGACAACAAATAAAACTACAATGCTTGAAATTGATATTTAAATGCTGATTTAAATTCTGCAGTAAATTTCCTGTCGAAGAATTACAGCCATTTTTTTCTCTAGCACACTTCTGAATGAGAAAAAAGTAAAAAAAAAAATCTGTGGCTGCATCTGGAGTGATTTTCTGCATAATTTTAGCAAGAGGGACGGTAAAGAATCTAACATTGAGGGAAAGAGTTAAAAAAATAATAATAACGGTAAAAATGTATGCAGCTTAATTTTTGTTACATATTAATATAAAACAATAGTTCCAGTTTCGTTAAAAAATAAAGTATATAATTATTTTTCTTGAAACAATTTTATCCAGACAGCTCCAAACTTAAATATCAGCATTAGGTACACGAGACGGTAAATAATATCATGCTACATATTGACCCCAACACCGCCCAAAACTTATTTAATTCGATAATATTGTTATAGAATCATGCAATGGCATGTTTTCCAATATAGGAAATTAAAAACTCTAACAATATATATTAAAATAAAAATTATTATTCAGGGACTTAGAAGTCAAAATTATGTGAGAATGCCTCATATATACTACTTCTATTTTCTGGGTACGCGGCATTACGAGTGCCCTTGACCATTTTGTGAGTCTAACGAGAGTAATATTTTTAAAAATGTCAATTTTCAAAATTCCCGCTATATCAATCTCAAAAGTATTACATATATTTATACGATTTCTTGAGTTTTATGTATAATTTGGTGACAAGAAAGATGTTTACATTTACTGTGGGCAGTTGGCTCTCAATGTAAGTATTAGTTCTATTCTATTTAGGCCCTAGTCTGTTTATGTTTGGCCTTTCTTCTCAATCTTTGTTTTTGTATTTCCTTTCGCCCACAATCACAACACACTACCCGTTGCAAAATTAAAGTAAGCGTTTTTCATGCAGCTATCGATGGAATTTGATGCACTGAATCCTGTCCGCTTTAGACCTTGTTCCTTGATGAGACTACAGCCACTCAACATATGTAGAGTCATCAAATTCCAATCCGGTTTTGCCATCAGAATCCATAAGAGGAACGATTTACCCATTGGCGGAAGATGACTCATATTTTAGTTTTTTCCTCATGTAAGGTGTTTTCAAGTTGATCTTTCCTTTCCTTTTTTTACATAGTTTACTTCCGCCAAGTTGTCGTTCTTTGAAGCTTTCTAGTTTTTTTTGTTTTTCATTTCCTTCTTTTTTTTTATTGTTTATAAACTCTGTGCTTGTAATATTTGCATCCTTTTACTTTATCTTACTTGGCTGTATAGGTCTTTTGACCATTGGGGTAGGAGATATTTTGTTTAACAGTTTAGATGATGAGAATTGTAAACGGCCTACGTTTTCCTTATTCACACATGGTGAACCAACATTGTTGCTGATAATATTTTTATGAGTAGCAGAATGCGTTAATATACATTCATTTAAATTTAAGTTCTACTTAAATCGCAGTGATGGATTTATTGAACCGAAAAGCAAAAATATATTTTGCGACATCTGTCCCTCAACCTCGGCGCGGCATCTGTCCCATAGTGGCGGGTAAGATGCCGCGCCGCCATTTTGTGACATGTGAGCGACGCGAGAGAAAGGCAAGCACATGTCTGTATTCTATGAGGACCTAGTCTATAGTTGCAATCGATTTTGGGATGAAATCTGTTTATTTTTCTTAAAATATGTGTTAAAACTTCATTAGAATAATTTTAGCAACTTACCACGCAGGTTCGAGCCATAAAAACTGGTATAAATATGTAAATACTGACAATTAAGCGGTGGAAACGCATACAACACATCACACAGCCCTGAGGAACACTACGAACTTCTAAAATTGGTCTAGGGAACGCTAGTGTCGCCTACACAATCTCTGCGGCATCTGTCCCACCGCGGCGTCTGTCCCCACTTTACTATATAATATCAAATCACTTGGATCAATTATACCAGCGGTTCCTAACCAGTGCTCCTCAGAGACTTAAGGGTTCAAGGGTCCCAAGAAACTAAACGGAATGAAATTAATTCATAAAATCATTCATAAATTTATAAACTTCATTTAATAAAATTAATACATTGCAACGGAGAATTTTTCCATACGTATGTACAGATTTTTTTGTTACAATAACAGCTAAAAATGGAAAGCTAATGTCAAGTTATTTTACTTTGGGATTGCACCTGTTTCTATTTTTTTTTTTTTTTTTTTTTTTTTTTTTTTTTGCAAAACATTTCCTTTTGTAAGACATTAAAAATTCTACTACTGCACTATTTTTACGTTTCTCACATATAACATGTGAAACAGTTTTAGAAAAATTACATTCAAAATAAGCAAAAAAATTGAATTCTGGACAGAAATTTGTCAAGTTGAATTTTGCACCTCGTCCAACATTGTCCTCATTGTGTGATTTTGAAATAAACTATATACAATCAATATCGCTTAAAATCAGTCTTTTCAAACTAATATGTGACGATATGGGAAGACACCATAAATCTATCCAGAAGCATATTGAAGCATAAGGTGATTGTCTTGAGAAAAAGCGTTTACTATTTTACGGATCTGGGTGCAGAGGTAGCAGCATTATTGGTGAACCAAAACGTTCAACTGGTTAATGTTTTATATGATGAAGACTGAGTGTTCAAATATTCATATTTGACCGATATATTTAGCAGCAGGAACGAAATTAAACTGCCATTCCAAAGAAAAACCCTTACAGTTTTGGATAGAACCAACAAATTTTTTTGGGGGAGGGAGGGGGTGTTGTTTGGACTGTGGAGGTGTCGATTGTTTTTATCTTGCAAAAAGTCTTGTATGAAATAAAACACAGTTTCAAGAAAAAAAAAATCAGAAAAATATTCAGGGAGTCTAAAAGATTTGAAAGCCTCGTTTGAATACTATTTTCTAACAGTTCAGAAAAGGCGCTGAACGATCGTTCAGCAGTAATAGAAAACAGCTTTACAACCCTGTTTAAATTCATCAGCGTACGAAGACCTCATTGATTTGACATCTCACATTGAACTAAAAATCACAATTCAAAACCAAAGTCCACCTGAATTTTAGTGTCATTTGACAGATGCATTCAAAATCTTGTCTGAGAAAGCAAAAGTATTTTTTTTTTTTTTCTCAATGCCATTTCTCTGCCAATCTTCCCCACTTACATAGCCAGCAACAGGATTCGCTCGCAATTATCATCAATGGAACCCGATATCAGAAAACTGCAAAAGAATGCAACAACAAGTTTCACATTAAACAATTAAACGATATTATTCGACGCACTAACTATGTAAAATCTTTTGTAAGGCAAATTTTTTGATTTATTCAATTCTGGATAAACTTTGTGCATAACAATATCGTGCGTATTGGTGATAAAAGAAAGTAAATTGAGTATTATTGTAAAATTTCGAAATGTAATTCCATTGCACGGACAATGCGCAATTGCTTAGAGAACCATCTACTTTTTTTCCCTCTGCTTCGTAGCAATACGCATAAAAACTTAGGCCACTACTGGCTTAAGAGGCTCCGTCATAATCATTTATTCTAAAGAGGGCTTTGCGAGTCAAAAAGTTTGGGATCCAATTTAGATTATTACATTTTGAATAGACTCTAAAAATTTAATGTAACTTAAAAGAAAAGAAAAAGGTGGTTTAAAATAAACATATTTTTTTTCTCATTGTTCTATTACACCATAGTAAACTTCCTAAACTTCCGTTATCATTCTATTAAATCAAAGAAAATTTCCAAAAATTCCGTTATACAATTTCGCTACAATTTTTACAATAATAATAATAATAATAATAAATGAGCCAATAAATTGGGTGAAAATGTTGCAAAAAGAATTACGTTCAAGCGCGCCTGCAGCTGTAGAAAAATATGTGAGCACAGACCCGTCCCGGCCCGACTCAATTGATAAAAAAAGGACAATATTTCATAACCTATGATTATTTTAAAGAATATTCCATGAATATTTACGGGAAAAAATTACAGCATATATCTATGTCCTCAAGCCATGAAATACAGAATAGCAACATCATTCGGATCACTTAGACTATTATAATCAAATAAAAGCTCATTAAAAAATTAATGTAATTTAAAAGAAAGAAAACGATGGCTAAAAATAATCATAATTTTGAAACTTAAAGAAAAAATAATATTTTAGAATATTCCACTGTTTTCCGCTAAACCAAAGTAGATTTCACAAAAATTTCACTATTGTTACAAAAAGAAAAAAATAATGCGCTAATTAATTGGTTAAAAAAAGTGCAAAAAAAATTACGTTCAGCCTCGGCCGAAGCTGTAGAAAAATATGTAAGCCAAGGTCCCGGCTAACACGGCCTGGCTGGAGTGTATTGAAAGAAAATTGGTCACAGTTCATGGGCCATGTCGGGCTTCGAGCAAAGCCCAGTCCTGTGAAGATCTCAAATTCGCATCATGAAAAATATATAATAGCTGAAACTTTATTCGTTTAATTTTTTAAGGAACTGTTCCTATAGGCAGAATTTAAATATAACATTTTAAGCAATTAAACAATGAAAATTTGGAGTTTGAAATAAATGCAAATCAAATGAAATTCGAAATATTATTACATAAAATATCCCATACCTTCTAACGTAATGATCTTAATGAATAAATTTAACAATTACAAAAAGTAAATCTCCTAATGCATAAAATAATAAGTCATATTGATGGAGATGGAGATATTGTTGCGTTCTAAAATCCTCGTGCTATTTTAAAAGTAAAAAACATTAAAAATTCTATTTTTCAGAATTCAATGTTCCTCCGATTTCATCGTATCAGATAATACGTTAAAGTAAAAAAAGCACTCACAAGGATAACTATCTTTAACTTTTCTTTTTTTTGTTTCTTTACTCTGAACTCGGATGTATTAAAAATGAAACTGTAATATGCATTTAAAAATGTAATTTTCATGTTTAATAGATTTGTTGTAAAAAATATTTCATTAATGCATCCCCAAATAACTTTTAAGGCAGGATTTTTACTTTTTAAGGTTTTCAATACTATATTTCACCAGATGTATACCACAGTATATCCACAATAATCCAGTATACCACAAATTTATATTACTAAAAATAATAGGAAAATAACCGTATAGATCAGGCAACTTTCATGAAAAATGCCAAATGAAGAAAACAAATTCACCTAATTTTCCATGACATTGAAGGGGGAAAATATTACCAAGTTTCAATTCGTTAAAATTAAAATTAAAGAAAAAATGTGTGCATTTTAGAAATTGTATAGTACTTTGTAATGCCTATCCATTTTCAGAAAAATTTTATATATGCATGCATAAATGCCCATATAAAATTATTCTATAAATTAATTAAAATTGGAAATTACTATAGCATTTCTAAAATTCATTCTTTTTTCTCATTAATTGTAATTTTAACAATTCTGAACTTGATAATATTGTTTCTTCAATGACATCGTCAATGATTTGCAAAATTAGGTGGGGAAAAAATCTTCATTGGGCAATTTTCACGAAAGCTACCTCATCTGTGTGGTTACTTCCTATTAGCCTTGTATATAAACCTTCATTTTGTAGCACTGTAAAATAATAGTGTCACTGCATACAAAAATTGGCGGTAACTGCTTACATAAAAGTGATGTAATGAAACACCAATAATCCTAGGTACAATGCAGTGTTTTTATAGTGCGGTATAATTTATCTAAAGTAACTTTAGTGCAATTTATCGCCCAAACTTGGCTTGGAAGCTTCTTCTGGTGTATGTGAAACAGAAAAAGATATTTTGGTTTAGAATTCCTTGGAAATATACATTTTAAATATATTTTTTCTGCTCAAGGATAAAAAAATCCTTAAGGAAGAGACAACTTATGTCGACGAGAAAGAGTTAAAATTTATTGGAGCTGTGTTACCTTCGTGTAATCTTAAGATTATCAGCAGATATGCAGAAATTTCATCCAAGATACCTTCTGAAAATTAGTAATTTGCAGAGACTTCAGAAAATTGCACATTACCGTATTTACTCGAGTAATTTTGGCGCCCGAGTATTTTCCGCACGCCGTTCTTTTTAAAGAAAAAAAAAAGATATCCCATCAATATTATTAGATAATTGAGGTATTAAAACTGCATGTATCCTCATAGTTTTCATTCTTCAATGTTTCAGTTTGTTTATTTAGATTTTTTTTTCATACGATCTCTTTCCTTCCGCGGCAGCGCAACCGTGTGCAGATGGGATTATAACCAGGGATCGACCGGAACTTCGGTTTCGATTTCGTTTTCAGTACGAAATATTAGTTTCGCTGAAAATTCGGTTTCGGCGAAAATGAGGCTGAAATTTCGGCCCGACCGAAAATATCTGTATTCCTACAATCTCGTTTCTTCCTCCGGAAATTTTCAACATTATTCATAGATTTGAGCTGCATCGGTTCAAATGAGAAGCTCTTTATTTATTGTTAAGAACTTCACCGTTTATAATTATTAGTCACGACTGACTCAAGACGTGAGTGCACAGTATAAAGTCAGCAATGCATATAAGACTAAACTTTGAAGACGCATTTCACGTGCCCATTAAAAGCTACAGACTTTACAGTAATAGAAAAAATTTTGTTTGAAACTGCAGAAGTGTTTCGAATACTCTTTGAGAAAGGTCTAGTATAACAGATGATCATTTACAAAAATCATAATAAAAGTTAAATCGAGGTATGTATACCTAAAACTTTTTTTAATTAGATGACATTCGTATAATTAAAAAATCATTCAGTGTCGTTGTTGAATTAATTACATTTTATTTTATATGAAAGTAAAAAGTTTTGGTCAAGGCATAGAGAGCCAACTTGGGCTACACGTATAATTAATTAATAGTAATTACGTATAATTAATAAACACGTATAACTAATTAATAATTATGTATATTTATGTGTGTATTAGTTATTTAAAAAAAGTTTTCGGACATTTCGCTTTCGGCCGAAAACAGGAAGATTACCGAAATCGGTTTGTGTTTCGTTTTTAAAAACCTGTACCCGATCGTTAATTATAACTGATAAAGCAATATCATCAATACTGTGATACATAAGTACTGATTTGTTTACATAGATTTTTTTTTTATAAGGGAAAAGATTTTTGTTGAATAAAAAACAGTAAAATGGCAGGAGAATACGGCGCGAAGGAAATATTTTATATTCGCGTAAACGGTAATACCCGCTAATTAAAAAAAAAAAAAAATTAATTTTGTATCCAAGAATCTGGGAAATATATCATCTAGAAGATGCGAAGGCGTTTTCATGCTTCAAAGCATAAAAGGACTTTTCCATATTTTATTCTAGAATGCTCCAGAAAGTTGAAAAAACTTATTATATTGTCCCAATCCAAAAATATTTACAAACTTTTGAAAGTGTTATACATTTTGTTTAAACTTAAGTATTAATTTACTAAAAGATTATACTTTTCTTATAGAAGGTAATTTCTCCTGTTATTTTATGTTACCCTTCGAAAAAAATTAATACAAAAAAAAACTCGCGTACTTTTCCTTACTTTTAGATCTGAAGAAATGGTGAAAAGAAAGGCGAAAAATACACGAGTAAATACTATATTTTTCTGCAGTGTAGAGGCAATTTAAATTCATATTTTATATAATTTTAAGAGGGGATGAGGAAACTCAGTTTTCTGAAAATTATTTCTATTTGGTTTCATACAACGCATTTACAACTAATTTAATACTAGTGTCTTCAAACTTAGAAACGGAGATTCAACATTTTGCATAGACCCGCAAATGCTATTAAGAGTGAATATTCTTGTGAAGCATGCTGCGGAAATACAACTTCGTGTTATTCGGAAACTAATTAGTAATGAGGAAACTCAGATATACCAACCGACTGAAAATAAATCACTTTACAAATTGATCAGCAAGAAATGTGCCGAGGGAATTGTCTTCACAATAAAACGCGAATTAACTTAAAAGTTTTCAAGAGGCTTGCCGCAGTTAGATGACTTAGTTGCTAAGGTTCTGGATGCTAAAGTTTAGAGTGCATTTAGATATTCCGAAATTTCGTTTTGTATGTTTTATTTTAACACATAGTGTTAAAAAATTTTCATTGCAATTGTGATCTCCGTTTTGGATCCGTTAATTACAGTTTAATATTCTACTGGATAATTTGTGTAATAAAGCCTCGAGTTTAATGTGCGGCTTCAGTATATTAGCTTGTGATTTATTATAATATCCCATTTTCTTTCAGTTAGAAAATTTATCTACAATTGTCCTTTCAGGATATTAAAGTAACGGAAAATGACGTTTTTGACCAATTATGGAAAGTTAAACAATATAACAGTTGAAATTTCAAAACCATGGGAATTTCTTTTTTTTTTTTTTTTTTTTTTTTTTTTTTTAAGCATTAATTTTCATTTACTGCAACTAAAATTCTGTATGAAAACATTTCGAAATCGAAATAATGTTAATTTAACTGCTATTTAGTGTTCGTATGGATAGAGCTAAAATAAAAAGTCAGCTCTTGTTTCTATAGAGGTTAAAAGAGTTTTGTTGAAAGTGTAAAAATTCCACAAGTAGATCATATGTTAATTTGCTTTAAGATAGATTCTTTTCTTCAATGTGCTTTCAATGTCTTTTTAATTTTTTGCACAATAACAGGAAAATTTTTCTATTCATATCATATTCATTCTGTGTAATATTAATTTAATTTTAAAATAAATCAAAATGTTTATTTAGAAAGAATTCTTAGTGAATAGAGTTATGACGTATCAACAGGAATATGTTTAAAGGGAGAAAAGGGGGAGATGTGTGTAAACGAGTGCCTTGATAGGAAAACTTTTCTAGGGAATCTAACTCATAGTTACAATACGGTTGAAGATATAACAGTAACAAAACACTTCAAAAACAAAATATTGCGCGCCAGTTATCATATCAAAATGGACTTTTGCCATTACCATTTTTATGATCTACATTTAGATCCAACTGAAAAACATTCGTCATAGGCTGAATTCATTTTTTTTTTTTTTTAATCCGTAAAAATTTAAGTTTCGTAAATTAGTATCAAAATCAGTGTATCATCAATCTGTACCAATAAAAGAAAGATTCGCTCTATCTGTGTGTGTGTGTGTGTGTGTGTGTGTGTGGGTGTGTGTGTGTGTGTGTGTGTCTATGCGGTATCTAGCGAAATCTACCGAACGTAGAAGTGAAAAATTCGGGAGAGGATAGTCCAAGATAGGTCCTGATGCACCTGATCCTGAGGTTCAGATTTTTAATTTTTTAAGACCCGTACGCCCTGGACCCCTTTAAGTTTTTAAGCTCTAAATTGTTAATAACTTTCTCCTTTTTTATCCGATCGTCTTCGTTTTTGGGGTCCTTTTTCAAGTTAGCTATTCCCACATGTCTTCATTCCAATTAAGACCCTAGCCCCCTGGGACCCGGCACAGGGCCCCTTGAATTTTTTGTGCCCTACATTGTTAATAAATTGCCCTTTTTTAATCCGATTTTCGTTTTGGGGGCTCTTTTTTCCATTTAGTTATTCCCGTTTCTACATTCTAGGTTAGACCCTGGCGCCCAAGTGCCCGGTCCGGGGTCCTTTGAAATTTTTTGTGCGCCGCGCATTTTTCAGCCCCTACTTGTGTCACTCTCTCAATGCAACTTTAAATTTCAGTCTTAGACTCCTCTTCCTGAGTCAACACCCCCATATTTTTATTGAGGTCCTAGGGCCCTTTCTTAAGCAATCCCCCCCCCCCCCATTTTTGTGTGTTTATTTAAAATCTTACTCTATTAATACTAATACTAATACTAATACTTTTTTGGAATCTCTGACCTCTAAAACGTGTAAATCCGTCGAAAATTTTTACGAATCCAATACTTTCTTATAAAGATAGAAGAAAGTAAAAAACATGTTTCAGTGTAATGCCCTTGAAGAATAAATCAAATTTATTGTTTATAATCTAATTCTAATAATAAATTATTGTTTATATTATGGAGATATACTTTATTTACATTCTTGCCGGTAATGAGATTTAAGAGTAATATAATGATTTCAAGGTCATTTAATATAGATTTATTAGCTTTTATAATAATTTTGGATTGTTGATGATGATTTATTAGTAATTTAACGTCTTTGAGATTTGTTGATATAAATTTATGAATCATATTTATTTTGGTATCATTTAAATAGATTTATTATTTTTATAATTACTTGATGTCATTTAAATGAATATTATAGCTATTTATAATAATTTATAGCTAATTTAATGTGGTTTATGATATTGGAAATTAAAGTAATTGCAGATGATTTATAACCACCATATTGTAATTTTATTTTGATGTTCTTTTGTATAATATATGTGATTGATCTAAGTATTCTCACAGAATTGTTAAATATTCTTTTAATAACTATAATATATATATATAAAGCAGTATAATACTATTAATATTATACTAAAGAGTAATGTTTCCAGAAAATGTTTTTTTCACTACTTTCTTTTATCATGCATTATCAATCCCAAAAATATGAAATATTTTTTTTACATCTAGATTTTCAAAAAAGTCTTTTGGAAGAAATATTTGATTTTACTTTTTCAAAAAATTTCGTTCCAAAATGAATTCAGCCTTACACTACAGAACCCGTTTCTTCAGTTTTCATATGATTAACGGGATTTTAAATGAGGTTTATTGTATTGATGGAGTAAATCTTGGATAAAATCGCGTGCATAACAAGCTGTTTATGAAAATAAAATCATAGTAGAAGTGGCCCCTTACAATGGCATTTTAAGTAAATGTACAATCACCCCCCCCCCCCCAAAAAAAAAAGAACACCAATATACTATATGGCCAAAGGTGACCGATCACTTGCGATTTTTGACGTTTTATTTAATATCTAGGAAAATACATGAGGAATTAACCTGAAACTGCAGGTGTGTAAACATATAGTATAGGTCATATATTCCGCGAAGATTTAGTAACCTTATGCTTAACTTCGACTAATTGAAGATCTAAAGCGCTAAGTACTAGGACCTTTTAACATGCTTTCATCTTAGGGCCCTGCTCTTAACTATCAGTTGGTCCCTTTTGGCCCCCCATTATAGCTTCCTTGAAAATTTTCCGATTCACTGGCTTTTTTTTTTTTTTTCTAACAACTTGCAATTTTTTTAACATAGTTCTAGGGTCCTCCGGCTACTTTATAAGCTATAAAAACTGTCCTTATACCCCAACTACCACTTTTGTCGAATATTAATCTTCTGTTTTGTTATCAACTTCGTAAATTAAAAATTTCGTTACTGTTAAAGGTAAGTGGTTAACTTTAGATGGGGGCATTTCATCTGTAAATTAACTATCGCGTTAATGTTAAAGGTAATTTGTTAAACGTACAATGAAGGGCGCACCTTCCACCGCTTGGTGATGCATTCTTTCCTTGGGTTCTATAATTGGTTCATTCAATTTAGATTAAGTTTCAAATACTTTCTGTATTATGAAATTTTATTTTAGACTTCTGTTACCACCATTTTCAAAAGGCGCATTCTGTTCTTGGTTTCTATGGGCTCGATTTCAAGGAAATTGGTTCATTCAACTTAGATTATGATCGTTTTACAGATTTTAGTTCCACCTTCCACCGCCAGGGCACGCATTCTTATCTCGGGTTCTATGGGTCAGATTACTGCGGTGTTTGGCTCATTCAACTTGGTTTTCGATTGTCTCCGCCGTGTCGGAGCACTCCAGGTATACGCTGCCTTATGCAGCGGGGACCCGGGTCACATGTTCGTCCGGAAAGAGGTTTGTTGGGAGCACACTAGATACTACTGAAAACATTGGGGCCCTGGAAACAGACTTTATTTGAAACACTGTATGATGCCGATGGCAGTGGTGCCCCCGAAACAAGATTTGCTTGAAAGATTTTCCGAAGATATAAAATCATATAAATTTCAGTTTTGTTTAAGGTTTATGGACTCAGCTAGTAATTCTAATAAAGTTTAATGTTATTAAGTCATATATGAGATTTTAAAATGACAACGTGTCACAAGTCTTCTCCACTAGTTTTTAGTACTTTAGAACTAAATTTATTTTTTCAATAAGAAATGTAATCATCTCCATATCAATTGAATCATTCATTAAATATTTTGGCAAAAAAAAAATCCTATATTATTTATAATCTATTTATCAATCTAATGTTGTTGATCACTGTTATTTTCTATTATAACACCACTCTTTTTTCCAAACTTGCAAAGAATGCCGGAAACTTTTGGAAGCATGCGTTTTCTTTTCCAATTAATTTTGTCAATTAAATTTATTAATATTTATTTGTTATTCCATAATTATTTGTTCCTAAGTATTATGTCAAGAAAATGTATAAGTATTACGTTGAGATTCCTCTTTATATGGGTATACTTACAAATTAACCAAAAATTTTATGCTGGTCGGAAACTTTTGACCGCCACTGTATATTACATTAGAGTATCAGGAATTTCTTCCAAAGAAATATTTAATGTGATTAGTAGGTCAAAACAAAACATTAATTTTCATGAATGCAGGGTCTCAGGAGGGTATACAACGCGCACGTTTCTGAACACTACTACTAAATTCCATTTGCTACACCGCAACGATTTAGTGACTCGCATTGTATACGTATACTCCAGTGATACACCTAACTAATTTCAAATGACTTTTGAGCTTCTCTTACTTGCGTGTATATTCCCGTTTCTACATTCTAGGTTAGACCCTGGCGCCCAAGGGCCCGGTCCGGGGTCCTTTGAAATTTTTTGTGCGCCGCGCATTTTTCAGCCCCTACTTGTGTCACTCTCTCAATGTAAGTTTAAATTTCAGTCTTAGACTCCTCTTCCTGAGTCAACACCCCATATTTTTATTGAGGTCCTAGGGCCCTTTCTTAAGCAACCCCCCCCCCCACCCATTTTTGTGTGTTTATTTAAAATCTTACTCTATTAATACTAATACTAATACTAATACTTTTTTGGAATTTCTGACCTCTAAAACGTGTAAATCCGTCAAAAACCGGAAGTCGAAAATTTTTACGAATCCAATACTTTCTTGTAAAGATAGAAGAAAGTAAAAAACATGTTTCAGTGTAATGCCCTTGAAGAATAAATCAAATTTATTGTTTATAATCTAATTCTAATAATAAATTATTGTTTATATTATGGAGATATACTTTATTTACATTCTTGCCGGTAATGAGATTTAAGAGTAATATAATGATTTCAAGGTCATTTAATATAGATTTATTAGCTTTTATAATAATTTTGGATTGTTGATGATGATTTATTAGTAATTTAACGTCTTTGAGATTTGTTGATATAAATTTATGAATCATATTTATTTTGGTATCATTTAAATAGATTTATTAGTTTTATAATTACTTGATGTCATTTAAATGAATATTATACCTATTTATAATAATTTATAGCTAATTTAATGTGGTTTATGATATTGGAAATTAAAGTAATTGCAGATGATTTATAACCACCATATTGTAATTTTATTTTGATGTTCTTTTGTATAATATATGTGATTGATCTAAGTATTCTCACAGAATTGTTAAATATTCTTTTAATAACTATAATATATATATAAAGCAGTATAATACTATTAATATTATACTAAAGAGTAATGTTTCCAGAAAATGTTTTTTTTTCACTTTCTTTTATCATGCATTATCAATCCCAAAAATATGAAATATTTTTTTT
Source organism: Maratus speciosus (assembly GCA_963932465.1). Classification (NCBI taxonomy): domain Eukaryota; kingdom Metazoa; phylum Arthropoda; class Arachnida; order Araneae; family Salticidae; genus Maratus; species Maratus speciosus. The sequence goes on from OZ010796.1 coordinate 406,610,296, forward strand.
TACATCTAGATTTTCAAAAAAGTCTTTTGGAAGAAATATTTGATTTTACTTTTTCAAAATATTTCGTTCCAAAATGAATTCAGCCTTACACTACAGAACCCGTTTCTTCAGTTTTCATATGATTAACAGGATTTTAAATGAGTTTTATTGTATTAATGGAGTAAATCTTGGATAAAATCGCGTGCATAACAAGCTGTTTATGAAAATAAAATCTTAGTAGAAGTGGCCCCTTACAATGGCATTTTAAGTAAATGTACAATCACCCCCCCCCCCCCCCCAAAAAAAAAAGAACACCAATATACTATATGGCCAAAGGTGACCGATCACTTGCGATTTTTGACGTTTTATTTAATATCTAGGAAAATACATGAGGAATTAACCTGAAACTGCAGGTGTGTAAACATATAGTATAGGTCATATATTCCGCGAAGATTTAGTAACCTTATGCTTAACTTCGACTAATTGAAGATCTAAAGCGCTAAGTACTAGGACCTTTTAACATGCTTTCATCTTAGGGCCCTGCTCTTAACTATCAGTTGGTCCCTTTTGGCCCCCCATTATAGCTTCCTTGAAAATTTTCCGATTCACTGGCTTTTTTTTTTTTTCTAACAACTTGCAATTTTTTTAACATAGTTCTAGGGTCCTCCGGCTACTTTATAAGCTATAAAAACTGTCCTTATACCCCAACTACCACTGTTGTCGAATATTAATCTTCTGTTTTGTTATCAACTTCGTAAATAAAAAATTTCGTTACTGTTAAAGGTAAGTGGTTAACTTTAGATGGGGGCATTTCATCTATAAATTAACTATCGCGTTAATGTTAAAGGTAATTTGTTAAACGTACAATGAAGGGCGCACCTTCCACCGCTTGGTGATGCATTCTTTCCTTGGGTTCTATAATTGGTTCATTCAATTTAGATTAAGTTTCAAATACTTTCTGTATTATGAAATTTTATTTTAGACTTCACTTACCACCATTTTCAAAAGGCGCATTCTGTTCTTGGTTTCTATGGGCTCGATTTCAAGGAAATTGGTTCATTCAACTTAGATTATGATCGTTTTACAGATTTTAGTTCCACCTTCCACCGCCAGTGCACGCATTCTTATCTCGGGTTCTATGGGTCAGATTACTGCGGTGTTTGGCTCATTCAACTTGGTTTTCGATTGTCTCCGCCGTGTCGGAGCACTCCAGGTATACGCTGCCTTATGCAGCGGGGACCCGGGTCACATGTTTGTCCGGAAAGAGGTTTGTTGGGAGCACACTAGATACTACTGAAAACATTGGGGGCCTGGAAACAGACTATTTGAAACACTCTATGATGCCGATGGCAGTGGTGCCCCCGAAACAAGATTTGCTTGAAAGATTTTCCGAAGATATAAAATCATATAAATTTCAGTTTTGTTTAAGGTTTATGGACTCAGCTAGTAATTCTAATAAAGTTTAATGTTATTAAGTCATATGTGAGATTTTAAAATGACAACGTGTCACAAGTCTTCTCCACTAGTTTTTAGTATTTTAGAAATAAATTTATTTTTTCAATAAGAAATGTAATCATCTCCATATCAATTGAATCATTCATTAAATATTTTGGCAAAAAAAAATCCTATATTATTTATAATCTATTTATCAATCTAATGTTGTTGATCACTGTTATTTTCTATTATAACACCACTCTTTTTTCCAAACTTCCAAAGAATGCCGGAAACTTTTGGAAGCATGCGTTTACTTTTCCAATTAATTTTGTCAATTAAATTTATTAATATTTATTTGTTATTCCATAATTATTTGTTCCTAAGTATTATGTCAAGAAAATGTATAAGTATTACGTTGAGATTCCTCTTTATATAGGTATACTTACAAATTAACCAAAAATTTTATGCTTGTCGGAAACTTTTGACCGCCACTGTATATTACACTCTAAATCGAAATGTCTTAAATTCAGACACTTAAGTGTCTGAAACGGAGTGTTCAATTTTCAGACATTTTAAAATGTCTGAATTTTTTCAGACACTTTTTGCGTCTGAATTTTAGACACTTCAAACGTCTGAATCGCAGCCATTTTTTAAAAGCATTACACGTAGCCATGTTTGACCACGTTGATCCTGGAAAAGTATATGGCCATTATTCTGCCCTACTCCCCCCCCCCCCCCCACACACACAGCCTTATTTTAGGGGATCCAAAATATGGTATGCAATTTTCATAAAGCTGATAATCGAAATCATTTTCGACTTTGTACTGATTATAATCAATATTTTGAATTTATAGAGTAGAATAAGATTAAAAATTAAAATATTTGTCACAATACAGTAAAACCTCTCAATAGTAGGCACCTTAGAGCCGTGGAATTTGTTCGCTATTCGGAAGTGTCTGTTTTTCTGAGGTAAAAAATATAAAATATGTGCATGTTGTTAATAAAAAATGTGCTTCTTAAATAGTTGTGTCCTCTATGTAGGAGTGTCCGTTATGGAGATTTTACAACAAAACTTTCATAGGACAATTTTCTTCAGCGAACACTGACCTTTTTCAAGATAAATACATTTTTTTTACCTCATAAAAGCGAACACAATCGAATAGCAGGCAAATTCAACGTTCCAAAACGCGTTCAATTCGCGAGGTGGCCGCGATTGAGAGTTTTTACTGTATTTATTTTTTTATTTAGTTTTTAATCTAATTCTACTTTTAAAGTTCAAAATGCTGATTATAATCAATAGAATGTTGAAACACATTTAAAATATAAGCTTTAAAAAAAATCCATATCGAATTTGGAGCACGTAAAATCGTAGGGGGGGGGGAGGGTCTGCCCATGCTTTAATCAGGCCCTCCTTCTGGAAAAAGTCCAACCCTGTGTTATGATTCGATAAATGTACGTGTCAGTTTTAAGTGCAAAATCTAGCTATATGCAAATACATATTTTATAAAAATGTACCTCTTTACTTTGTATTCATTTTTAATTTCAAATTACTTTTTAACTAAAAGTAATCAAAAAATCAATATTATATAATTATTTCAAATGAAATATATCTGTATATTTTTACCGCATTCTTACAATTACGTTAACGATACATGATTACATGAATTTAAGAATCTAAAAATAATCATTAAAATTTAACAAAGTGACTACAGATAACGCGAGATCCTTTTTCTAAATCTTTGTTGACATCAACAAATTTTTTTCTGATTCAACGTCTACATTAGTGACGTCAATTTCCGTTCTGAAGCTGTGGTTTTGACTTTTGAATCATAAAAAGATTATATGTTGACTATTCTCAGTATGGCAAATGGGATATTTCTAAAATACTCGGAAACACTAAAATTATAGCAAAGGGAAATCTTTTAATTAGAATGACCGGATTTAATGAGTTTTATCAGTCAAAACATTTTAAAATAAATAAATGAACACAAGTAATTCGCTGTATTAAATATATGGGGGAATCAATGAATGGAAAGATGTCCGAACTATATTCTTTTTTAAAATTTATGATGTACACACTATGAGGCAGAAGAAAACTTCATTAGACAAGAAAAGCATAAATAATAAATAAAAGCAGCTATTAACAGGAATGTTTACTATAAATGCTTTTGAATTCCAGTACATAACACATAATAAATCTATCAGAAATGTAAAAATCGATGTAAACATTACAAATGCTGCCGCATTAAATGCTTATAAAAATATTGTATACGTAAATAAATAATTAAAAAGGGTACTTCAGAGTAATAATTACACCAAAAAATACTATTAAGGTAGTCTTGATGGTAATTAAGAAGTATGAGCCAATCAACAGGCGATGTCACTGCGATTTTTAAAGTAATGGCTACATAAGAAAAGGCTTAGGAAGGTGTAAAATTAATAAATTCAGTAACCGCTAATATACACCATGCAGAGACACCAAAATTTATTTTAAAGATAACATTGGATAGAAAATAATACAGAAATATGATTGCAGATGATTTGAAGAGTAGAAATTTAAATATTAGCAAAATAAAATTTTAACATGGAAATACCATAGGCAAAATGCTTTGAACATATTTTGGCATAACTCAGGAAATAATAAAGCTATAGACTCGTGTGAGGTCTTCATTTAAAGATAAAACAATCACAGAGAGTTTTAAATACATAGTTAAGACCCCACTTACCTGGGAAAAGGTCTGATTATTCCAAAAGCACATTCGCCCAGAGGACGTCCGGATTGGAGGCTACGTTAGTATCCGTTAATTAGGCAGACTTGGATATTTAAAAAATAAAATCCCCTTGCACATCCGGCTAGCTCTGTTAAAAGGATGGAAAATTTCCATCCTGAAAACATAGCCCGCCAGACAACAGTTCTCTTTACAAATCTGACGAGATGAAGAACACTGTATTAGTTTTATAGATAAATATTAATACGGAGTACCACTATGTCGATAGAAATTAAATCCCGGAACTTCACATTCCGCAAAAAACAATCAAGTCAAAATAAATTATTAGTTAAAATGTACGCGTACATAAAAACAAGCATTCAGTTTGAATTACAAACGAACATCGAGTTCGAAAGGAAGACGCATGCGCAACTGAGAGTGCCCCCTGGTGAATGCGGAGCGGAGTTACAAAGTGTCTTAAAATTAGACACTTGCAGATTTTTTAGACACTTTTATCAGTTCGTGTACACTATGATCATAGTAAGACACTTAGGTGTTTTAAATTAAGACATCTTTTGTGACTGAATTTTCAGATTCAGACACTTAAGTGTCTGAAATTCTTTTTCAGTCACATATGTATCTTAATTTAAGACGCCTTTATTTGCAGTGTACATTAGAGTATCAGGAATTTCTTCCAAAGAAATATTTAATGTGATTAGTAGGTCAAAACAAAACATTAATTTTCATGAATGCAGGGTCTCAGGAGGGTATACAACGCGCACGTTTCTGAACACTACTACTAAATTCCGTTTGCTACACCGCAACGATTTAGTGACTCGCATTGTATACGTATACTCCAGTGATACACCTAACTAATTTCAAATGACTTTTGAGCTTCGCTTACTTGCGTGTATATTATTTAAATTCCAACTAGCGTTTATTTGATGATAATATGTATTATAGTAATAAGTAAAAATTTTGTTCTAATTTTTTTCTTATTTTATCTTAATTATAAGTTTATTTTATCTTAATTTGTATCAAAAGTTAAAGTTGCTTTCAATAGCATAAAAAAACTCGGAGATGGATATTTACTGAAATTAATTAAATGAATATTTTTACTAAATTGTCTTTGAGAATTAAACAGTGTTTGCTACGTAAGTGGGGTATAACTAGCCAGCCTGGAGGATCCGCCACTTATCTCTTTAACACTGTTAATTTCATGACGTTTCAGGTAACTTTAAATAATTGCCAAAAAATAAAATTAAATAAGGGGTTATTGCAGAGATGAAAGTTTCTGATGCCGGTCGTTCGATAACTGAGGACTAAAAATGGGAAATGCTGAAAGTCCAAAAGAAGAAATTTTTCAAGAGAGCGAAAAGAAAGAAAAACTCATACTTCTAGTAGTATTTACAACGTTTTCCACCTCACTCCCTTTGGGCTCTTACTTCAACACTTTAAAATGTAGGATGTAGGTACCTAGCTTCCTTTCGTTTAGTGTTTAAGTACCTAATATAATCATATGTAATCATTTCTTTAAGTTATTTATTTAACAGTTTTCACCTTGCTTAAAAATATACCATTGAGGTGATCAAGTTGTGTAATGGCCACCAATTGCCGCGCATCTTTCTTATCAATGGCTCTTTCAGCGGCCTCCTCTTCACTTCCTGTGGCACATTCAACCAGTTACATCTTTCTACACTGCAAATAGAGACGTCTTAAATTTAGACACATATGTGACTGAAAAAGAATTTCAGACACTTAAGTGTCTTAATCTGAAAATTAAGACATTATAGATGCCTTAATTTAAGACACGTAAGTGTCTTACTATGATCATAATATAATGGAACTGAGAAAATATCTGAAAAATCAGGAAACGCCTAAATTTAAGACACTTCGTTGCTTCAAACGTGTCTTAATTTAAGACATTTTGTTTCTTCCGTTCTTCTTACGTAGTAACCACCAGGTAGCCCTCCCAGTTGCGCATGTGTTTTAGATTTCTTTCGTTCGAAATTGGTATACGTTGTAATTCAAACTGAATGTTTGTTTTTATGTACACTTATATTTTAATTCGTTTTAGCAGAATGTGAAGTTCTGCGATTTTAATTTGAATTCATTTAGTGTATTTATTTAATGAATACATACACCCGACTTCTGTGTTTGACACCAAATGAATCTTACAAGCTGTCGTCGATATAAGGACGGGATAGACACAGATGTAGACAACACTTTAAGAACACATCCGGGAACTCTACAAAGTGTATGCAACGGACTTAGTGTTAATTTGTATTAATTTATATCGATAACAATGTGTTATTCGTCTTCGTCTTGTCGAAGCAGGCCAAAAAAAAAAAAAAAAAAAAAACAGTCTGGTGGGTTATGTTTTGAGGATGAAAATTTTCATGATTTTAATATAACTAGCCGGATATATCAAGTGATTTTCTTCTAAAATGATGCAAGCCTTTCTCCGTCGCTTTGACAGATGTTTAGATTTCAAATTGAGGGATATTTCTTACTGCTTGCAACAACATTTTAAGTAAGTGTCATGATTTTCTTTATAGTACTAAAATTAGTGTACAGCTCATATTCAAAATATTAGAATAATTGAGAAAAAATAATTAGAAAAAAATATTTTTCATTTATTTATTTTTAATACTAAGTAAATGCAATTAAATTTCTTATAAATTAAATCTGGAATGTTTAGATAAGATTTTAACATTTACAAAATATAAAATACAATACAATAAATTAGGTATACAGCTTTTTGAAACACATCAAAATTTTAGAATAAAATTTAGTTTGGTTCAAAATATTAGAATATTTTGTTTTACGCAACAATATTACTTTATAAATATGAAGTAAATCGTAGTTAATATTTTATAGCATCCCCTTTAGCTTTCATAACAGCTTACAATCGATCTTGCATACTATATAAAAGGTGTTTACAAACATTTCTATCAATATTAGCCCAAATAGACTTTATACGTGCCAGTAACTCAGTTTTACTTGAAAGAGGATTTTCTTGGAGTTTTTTCTTCATTATACACCATAAGTTTTCGATTGTATTAAGGTCTGGTAAATTTGGTGGCCAAGGAATTACCTTAATGTTGCGTTGGCGGAACTAATTCTTAGTTGACATCGAGGTATGCGGTGACGCTAAATCTTGTTGAAAGATTAAATCATCCTCAAATAAATCTTCTGATGATGGAATCACGTAATATTCCAAAATTTCTTGATGTATCTGAGAGTTAACCTTTTCGTAGACAATGCATAACTTTCCATGTCCTTCTCCACTCATGCAACCCCAAACCATGACACTAGTAGCAAATCTTACGGAACGTTTAAGGCATTCTTCATCAAATGCTTCTTGCTTCATTCTCCAAACTCGAATACCTTGATTACCATATGAAACACAACCACTAAATAGTATATTTTCCAATCTTCTTCGCTCCATAAAAGTCTTGATTTACACAAATTCAATCTTATACGCTATTGTTTTGCAGTCATGAGAGGTTTTGTTTTCGATACATGAGATTGAAACTTAAATTTATGGAGACGTCTTAATGTTGTCGATGTAGAAACTTCCAACTCCTTCTTCTTTCTGTTTTCAGTGCAAGGATCGCACACTTTTAAAACGTTTTTCTCAAGTATACGCTTCAATTTCCTGTCATCTCTAGCTGATGTTTTTGGTTTTCGGCCGCCATTTCAGCGATTATTTTGAAATTTTCCATTTTTTGAATATTGTGTTAGTATTTTACTAAAGTTTGATTGCGAACAATGTAAATAATTCGCTATATAACATTGATTTTTACCGTGCCGATACAAATCAACAATACGAAGTTTAACAGATTCAGGAATATCACTCATACGACCCATTTTAAAACGAAAAAGCAAACAAACTCCAAAAGGAATACTGATTTTGAATAAATAGTCTGAATTTAATAAATGATGCCACCAGTTAGGAATTGGTGATAATTAAAGGAGAATTAATGTAAAATATTCTAATATTTTGAACCACTTGAATAAATATTCTAATATTTTGACTTTTCAAAATAATTCTTTTTCAACTAATCTTTTCAAAAATGATATTAATTTTAAGATAATAAATAAGTTTAATCAACAATAAGTTCTTAATAAAAATAATGTTTGCATATTTGTATTAAAAGATATTAAATTAACAAACGATATTTTGAATTTGTAAAAAAAAGTAATTATTCTAATATTTTGAATATGAGCTGTATTTTATGATGATTTTCTTTATGGTACTAAATAAAATATTAAATTTAGTTTTGAATTTGTTTCGAAAAAAACACTAAATTTAGAAGTATATATATTGTTAGACTTATGACGTTGTCATATATTACAAATTTTGTATTATAAATTCTCATCTGTTTTCCCAAATTTAAAGTAATAATATCTCTAAAAGGCAGACATTTTAATTAAATTTATTCCCTTCTATTCTAAGGCAGCTATCTGTCAGTAATCGCTAACTGACCATAAGTCACCAAAAGAAAAAAAAAGTTTTAAAAAATCGTGTATCTTTTAAAAATATCTTCCTTCGTCTTCATGAAGTAAACGTTTTCGTTAATCAGGGTTTCTGTTATCAACCGCAGATGAAATTAAGAAAATAATGTATATGAAAATTTATTGCGTTGTCATACGACTCATGTATTATGTGATGTATTATGTTATGTTAATCTGCGAGCAACTATAATAAACTGTAACACTGCATGTACAAATGTGCATAAATGTTGGATTTGAAATCATTTCTAATATTGATTTTTTGATTATTTTTAGTGAAAAAATAATTTGAAATTTAAAATGGGTATTAGTAAAAAGCTATAATTGGATTTCTCACTTAAAATGGAGGTTCTTATAACTTTATTTATATTCATTTATATGAAAAATACAAAAATGACAAATAGATGTTAAAATATATATTTAAGACAAAAGAAGTTTGGAAACTATAAGAAATTTTTTCTTCATGTTATTGATATAGAATAGTTATTTATTTATTTTTGTTGATAGTTAAATAGCTTTTGGGATTATCCTTTGATCTATATAAAAACACTATCCATGTGACGATATAATTTTTTAAATGATATGAATTTTCGTTTTTTTTTTTTTTTTTTTTTTCTTTTCGGGGGATGGTGATTTTGTATGCAATTTCCATACAGCTGATATTTTAAATCCTTTTCGACATTGCACCGATTATAATGAATGTTTTGAACTTTTGGAGTCGGACAAAATTAAAAAACACAAAATATATTTAACCAAATACGGAAAAAACTTTCGATAGCGGACGCTTCGGGATTTCGAAACATGTTCGATAATCGGAGGTGTCTTTTGCGAGGTAAAAATAAAAAAAATGTGTATGCGTTTTGGATTAAAAAGGGTTTTTTCTAAATAGAGTTGCTTGGAATTAGGGAGTGTTCATTAACTTCTATAACGGACACTTTCGATTACCGGACACCTGTATTTAGCGAACATAATACAGGGTTGGATTTTTTTGGAAAAAATATTTGATTGAAGCATGGGCGAACTGGACAGCGTTCCCTCCCCTCTCCCTACGATTTTGGGGACCCCAAATTAGATATGCAATTGTAAAGCATGTTCAGACATTTTAAATTTGTTTCGACATTGTTCTGATTATAATCAATATTTTAAAATTCTAAAGCAGGATATGGTTAGAAACTAAATAAATAAAAACATCTAAGATCTTATTCTTATCTTATTTAGATAAATATTTTATGTTTTTAATCTTGTTCTACTTCTGAAGTTAAAATATTGATTATTATTGGTACGATATTGAAAAAGATATAAATTATCAGCTTTACGAAAATTGCATACCAACTTTGGGAACTTCAAAAATCAGGTTGTATGGGGCGTGGAGGGAGCAAGACCATGGCCAAATATTTTTCAAAGATTCAACGTGGTCAAACATGGTTACGTATAATGCTTACAAAAAAATGTCTGCGATTTAGACGCTTGAAGTGTCTGAAATGCAGACGCATAAAGTGTCTGAAAAAATTAAGGCATTTTAAAACGTCTGAAAATTGAACACTCCGTTTCAGACACTTAAGTGTCTGAATTTCAAACATTTTAATTTAGAATGTACTCTTTTCTGAACTATTATTACTAGGGTTGGTACTTCAAAGATTCTCCTGTTAGTTAAGCTTGCCGTGTAAGACCTTTTCCGTAAGGAAAAAAAAAAAAAAAAGATTTTCGATTTTTTTGTACTTTCAGCGTTTTCCATTTTTAGACCTCAAATGTTGATAAAAGCATCCAATTAGTTTAATATTTAGTAGATGTGTAAGCGAGGTATTCTGAATTTGCTGTTTAGTCTTGGTTTAATTTGGTCTATTCGTTCAAAAAATATAGACATTTTTCTATCCTGTCATAACACTATTTTTGGGGAAAATCGGACAATTTAAAAATTTTATCCTTGAATGAAAGAAAATGGCACTTTTGAATAATTGATTCAAACAATTGTTACATAATGGATATTAAAATTTTGCTCTGGCAGTCTGAAATTAATCAAATTAGTTTGAAATTTTGTCAGTAATTTTCTTAGGCATTCGCAATAGCTGTATAATTTTTAATGGAATTTTGAGCATACGTTTGAAAAGATAAAACATTTTTCTTTATCTAATTTTTAAATAATACGTAATCCATTTTTTAGACATTTTTTATTACCTAGAAACTGCACTTCATAGCACACCAGGAAAAATAATTAAAAATATATAAATGAGGCTAATTTGACGTATTTAAACTACAATTAGAACATTTTTACTAACAAAAAGCTTATTTTCTCGTGATTTTGGTATGTTTATTCTATGGATTCAAGATCTATCAGGATCTATTTAGATAAGAACTCTCTATTAAATACTATAGAATTATCACTATTCTTTTAACATCAAACAAAATTATGAAATTTTTGGACTTCTAAGTTATGTATGCAGACAGAAGCCGTCTTTTTCATTCATACCATTTTTACAAGCGATTTCATCAAACTGTTGCTAGTGATGCAAGTGTTTCGTGGTGTTGTTAAAAGAGATTAAACAGAATTTCCTATAGATCGAGATCCCTATATTAAGGAAATTACATTGCCAAACACACTCATGGATATACTGGAATACTAAAATGACAGAAATTTTGAAAACTATGAACATAAAATTAATGTAACAAAGTGAGGGGGAGGGAATTTAGAGGTTTTGAAGAATTACAAGAATAAGCAGTTGTAAAATATCATTGCATGAAATGTTTAATGTAATTCTTAATGTATTTGCCTATGTTCGGAGCGCTTTTTTTCAAATGTACAATATTCAATGAATACACATATTTTTAGATCAGTTGTAATAGAGAATGAGGAAAAGACAGAAAATCCTAACAATATCTTCAGAACATTAAAAAATTGGGGTTTTTGCTATTTTTTAGCAAAATTTCATGCTTATGCCAGACAGCATATAACCAATTCAGTTAAATATATTTCAATTTCCTTTGTACTACATATTACTATTATACTTACCTATGTATTGAACTCGAAGTATTACAATATCTTCAAAATTAACTGGAATATTTCAAAATATGTCAACAAAATACATTATTTTTATTAAAAAAATATTACAATTTTTTTTATTTGGTAGCTACAAAATAATTACATTGTCACACAGAGTTTGAATTCTAGTTCAGAACATAATAAGTAATATGGAAAGCATTCTGAGAAAATTCAACGGAAAATATGTTCCAAATATTTTATGTAATGAAGTTTATCGTACATAGAAATAACGGAAAATTTGATTTTCCAGAAAGCACATTTAAAGATTTCTTATCTAAAAAATTAATCTAGAAGTGGCAATTAAGGTTTATTAGTGTTTTATGTAAAAGCCGTAAAAAAATCATGCATAGAAACATTGTTTAAATTTCTCCTGGCGTTCCTACGCCCACTTCCGGTATTTGACTCATTACTTCCCGTTTATTAAATTGGCCATAAGTCCTCTTCTATTAATCGTAGGTTTATAATTAAAACAGATCTGGAATCGTAAAAGATTGCTCTTTCAAATAAAGTAATAAAACAATAACGAAAAATTTCACCAAAACGGCCATTTTAATGTAAGCAGATACTTAGTAGGCTTTTTTTAAAGGTAATATTATCAAACTTTCAGAAACTTTATATGCTTAATAAAATAAAATAAATTGCTGATTTTAATATATTTGATATCATGTAAAGTAAGACAAAAAATAAAATGATTTGCAAGTTTAGAAAATTTGGTCAATTTACATGGGCATTATTTGCCCCCTTTGCATTGATGGTCGCTTTGATTCTGTCAGGCACAAATTGAACAAGGTCAATTTTCTCAATTATTTCGATTGATTGCTGCCCAAGCTTTTCGCATGGAGTATTTTAGTTTTTGTGTTGATTTTAAATGTAGCTTAAATACCATATTTTTTGTAATATACCATATATTTTCGATAGGACTGATATCTGGTCTATATGCTGCCACTCCATTTGAAAAACATAATTTTCAAAAAAAAATTTTTTTTTTCTACCCGGGAAGATAATATCGGAATCCTCAAGCATAGAACAACACCTTGACGAAAGACGGAGTGTGCCAAATGATTTTGGGAGAAAAGCGCTTATCGCGCGTGCGCTCGTTGACATCGACATTACTGACAGTGCATTTCATTTCATGTTAATTCAAAGGTTATTCTGTTTTCAAAAAGTCTTTTACATCATTTAGAAATAGAGATTTAACGTTTAAAAAATCTCTTATTAGAATGATGACAACCCTTCAGATTTATGTAAATTTATAATTTGTTCGCCTCTAATAAATGTTTTAAAATCATTTATACCATTGACACACATGTAAAATGGAAATGGATATTTTAAAAACATGTACAAATTGGTAAACCTGAATCTATTTATTTAAAAATATTAATGATCGATGAATGCTACTATTCAATGAAAAAAGTAATCTATCTTCGGTACTAACAATGTACTGTGTTATTAAACAATGAATTTATCAAAATCCTTTTAATGAACGGCGATAAAAATACGTAAGAATTTCTTTTTTAATTAAAAAATGGGGTCATTAAAAATCCGTTTGATTTAATTATTTCTTTAATAAATTATCTAGATTCACCTTATCTGACTATTAAACTGAAAAACTGAAAACATTAAATCAATATTTAACTTTCATTAAAAGCACCCCCAACCCCCTCCCAAAAAATTTAAATTAAAAATAAATAAATTGCTCTGAAAATCCAACATCTAAATTGCACTTGCAGTGCTTCCATGTTAGGATGGCAAAACATTCAGCATCAAATCAAACTGCTATTAGGTGCTTGTTAAAGGTAAAGAGCTGTAATTTATGATAGAATTTCTAAACCTAAGCTTATATTTTAAATGGATGGACTTGAACTGAAAAATAAGTAGGAAAAAAATATGTTTCTTCAAAAATGTAAGAACAACAGTTAAATTTCAGCCTTTTTTTCAGTAAACATAAAAAAGAGCGATATAACGAAAGGTTATTGTTGTACATATTTATGCATAATAATGCATTGCATATATTTATTTATTATCTTTACAGGTATACAGTTATTGCACTGGGGCAATGTTCATTCATATATTTATCAATAGTTTTATCTACCTTAATTTGCGACACACTCTTGCAGCGCTTACTATTTGTACAAACTAGATGAGCATAAAATAAAAAAAAATGTAAATGCTTATATGAGATAACTGGGTGTAGAATAGTTTTTTATGAAAAAAAATTAAATATTGATAATAGTTGAAGAACAATTAAAATACTCAAAAATACTCAGAATGTCAGAGATCTATTCGTAATTTCATGATATTGGATACAATAATTTTATATATTTCATGAATGTGATCTTAAATAAATTATCACTGTTAAATAGAGAAGAAAATAACCGAATTACAGTTATTTTTTGACAAAATGAACAAAGACTGTAAAAGTTCTTCCTTATTATAAATAATATAACATCAAAGTTATGATATCCAAGAATTTCACCAGATTTACATATGTAAATTAGGAGTACGACATATTCATTTGTACACTACGTTTGGAAAACTTTTTATAGGGAATCTAATAAGTCATCCACATTTGAAAGGGGATACCAGCTGAAATATCAATTTTAATACTTGAATTTTTCAAAAAATTAAATATAGTACTTTCTTTAAAACAGCATTTGATGAAAAAAGGAAGAGGAATAACATTTATAGCACAAAAGCGTTCTTATTTTGTACCATAATGCGTAGAACTTTTAAACATTAAATTATATGATGATATATTTATTAATCTCTTAATTGGTGTTTTTGAACTATGTTAATGAAGAACCATTAACATAACTTACTGAATCACCAACTCTTACATTGTTACAAACTTTCATTCAGTCACAACGCAAAATATTTTCAATATTTTATTATTAGTTATGTTCTATTATATTGGGGACTGATATTATCGCTTCAAAAATTGAGATCCTTTAATTTTGTTAATAATTCATAACATGAGGGTTTCAAAATAAGGTACCTTTTGAAATATTAATTTCATGATTTATGAAAAGCTCTAAAAAAGAAACTTTCGATTGTAAAAAGCATTTTAAATAATTGGAATTATTTTTTTTATTTATATTTTATGAAGTTTATTATTTATTATGTGTGCATTGAAATTGCTTCAAAATTATCATAAAAGGCCAAGCAAATTAATAAATTACATGTTAATAAAAATCAATTTTCAGTGAAACTTTTAAATTCTTTCTTGCTCACAAAAAGTTTTATTACAGAGGGAAAAAATCAAAATAAATTCATATCTTAAACGTTTTATGATTCACCGTTTTTTAAAATCATGCAATATTAAACCATTTTTTTTGGTGATTAATAATCAAAAGCCTGACCTGACATAAGAAAACTGAATAGATAAAATAATATAAATAATATTAAAGTATTACAAGCTGCAGAATTATCCTAATTAAATAAGACCCACACAGTTATTTTTTTTATTTGGTGCGAAATCATTTTACTTTCACGAGATTAAAGTCTTAATTATCAATATCAGGATTCTAATGATACCTTAACTTAAAACTGCATTATGGAGTCATTCAAAGCAATACATCTTATCTAAGAAGCGTATGTCTACATATCTATCACCTCGAACTGAAAATGATGCAGCTGGACATGCACGGAAAACGCCCTTCGTCCAAAATCATTTGGCACCCTCCGTCTTTCGCCAAGGTGTTCTATGCTTGAGGGTTCGGATATTAGCAGCCGGGAACTATGGCAGGAAGCATTATCATCCCTAATTATAACATCACTGTCTCGAAATTGCTCTTTAAAATAGGTAATCGGGAAATCTTCAAAAGTTGAAACATATTTCTCCGAATTCCCATTTCCATTCACAATACATCTTTCAGCCTTCTAAGAAGACATGCATCCCAAAATGATGATTAAATCAGGGAACTTAAAACGAAAATTGGAAATTTTTCCAAGCTCTCTTTCATTTTGCTACCTCCAAATTAATTTTCCTCTACCGTCACCTGGACCAATACAAATTTGTGATTCATCCCTGAAACATCACTTTACTCCAATCATCAAAAAAACAGTGCGGGTATTTTTGGCCCATCATAATCTGACTTGTTTGCTTCGCAGTGTCAGCCTGGATTTTGCTTTGGCTATGGAAGTTTTCGTCCATTTAATATTCATATCATTAGATGATTTAAAACCCATATTTAGAGAATTTTAATGCAGTACGTTTCTGGCGTGCTGATGTAGCTCGTAATCTACCAAAACTTTGGCAGATTTTTTACACTTTTAAGCTCTATGAACATTCTTGAAGTCTTCTAAACAATAAATTGTGAAAATGAAAATGTTTTCTATATTTCCTCTGTTATATTCTTTGCTTTAGCAGCTAAATAATCGAATCTCGGTTTTTAAATCAAAATATCTAACAGACGTCATTTTATCCACATGTTTGAAATGAGCAAATAAATTAAAAAAGTGTAAAATATTTATATTCATCTCAGATGGAACTGCGCAAGACCCTTGCATAACACTAAGCTGATCACTATGCATACAATTTGCATAAACAAGACACTGTTCCAAACTTTTTTAGCCGAATCAACATGATTCTAAACATTTTTCCTGCACAAGTTTTAGAAAACAAAATTATAAATAATTATTAAGTGATTACATTATAATTCAGTTCCGTTGTGTCTGTGTACCTTAGTAATGTTTGTGATCTTTCCATAAAAAGAAAATAATTACAGCTTTTAAATTATAATAGAAGTGTAATATTTATTGCGAGATGTCGAACAGAGATCCATATTTTTTGGCAGCTGTTGTACGTAAACCATTTATAAAATTCCCACTCACATTCAAAGAGAATTATTATTACTTTTATATATCCATTTTCTTTTCCTCGTTCACTTTCTCTCCCTTTTTTTTTCTTTCTTGCTTTAGATTTCAATGTTTTTAATGATAAACTTTAAAGAAAAGTATTAGAGTTTATTTCGATATTTCGCATACATTTACCTACTTGAGAGAAATGTTTGAAGAAAGGGGTTGAAAAATTAAGAATATGCAAAGCAATTGACCATTTCGGAAACAGTCAAAAAACGTTTTCTTTTTTTAGTCCAAATTTGTTAAATGCAGGCTGGCAGCAGCAGCCGCGATTGGTGCCGCTTTAATTCACGTCAAAGTGTGTTTAATTTATTCCCGGAAAGACATTAATTATTTAACATACTCTTATAATGAATATCTTATGATACACACCAATAACACTATTAAATTTCAACAATATTTCGTTATAACTGTAAATAAGCTAAAAAGTATACGGTAAAAAGTAAGAAGTACAAGCCGTTCATAAAATTTCTATATGGCATTTGAAAACAATTTTCTCATATTTATAATTTATTTTTATTATCCTGCTCTGGATTTCAGTGATTTTAAAGATAAACTGAAAATAAAAATCTTTAGAGTTCATTTCAGATAATTCGCATATATTTACCTGTTTAAAGAGAGAAAGTTTCGGAGAAAGGAGAGAAAAAAGAGGAAGTACGAAAGCAATTAATCAGTTCGGAAACACCACAAAATGTTTTACATTTTAAGTCCAATTGTGGTGGCGGCATGCCTTTGTCATGAGCCTTGGTCAGAATGATTTTTAGTTAAAATATTATATTCGCTGCTATATAAATATTTCTTTCATTAAAAAAGATTCATGTTTTTAACATTTTCCCTAAACAAACATAAAACGATACACACCAGTAAATACTTAAATTTCACGACATTTTATATAATAATGAGCCGAGTTCAAATTTTATGACAAGCGACATGCGAAGATTTAGGAAAAACTAAAAGAATGAATAAAATTTCTACGTGACGTTTGAAATGAATTATGCGTATTTTATTCTTTATTAATTATTTTTATCATTTTCCTCTAGGTTAAAGGGATTTTAAAGTTTAATTGAAAATAAAAATCTTTAGACTTGATTTCCAATATTTCGCATACCTGTTTTAAAGAGACAAAAAATTCCGGAGAAAGGACGGAAAAAATTTAAGAAATAGCAAAACAATTAACCAATTCGAAAACAGCCTCAAAACGTTTTCTATTTTAAGTCCAATTTTGGTGGCAGCATGATAGCGTCAGAAGCCGCGGTCGGTGCGATTTTAATTCACTTTGAAACTTATTCAACTCATTGTATTGAGTATTTGTAAAAATGCAATCCTCGTATTCAAAGAAAACTCGGAAAAAAATCTGTGCATAAATAAATATCTTTTCAGTGACACGTCAAAGAATTTTCAAGACATTGTTTGCGATCAAACAATCATTCGAAGCTTTTAAAAGAGGGTGAAAAAAATTTAGAGTAGAGGGAAAAAGAATTAAAAGAGTTGCAATCGATAACATTTACGGAACGTTCCCAGTGGAATGGAAGTAGCACTTCTTTTTAGCCTAAAGCATCCGCTAAAGCAAAACGTTCTACTGTTAATTAGAGGCTGGCGAGAGCCGCACAAAAACGGTAGAAAACAAGCGCTCTGAAATGTAAGCGGGATTCGAACATCAGAGGAGTTGTTTCGAACAAAGACCTGCAGCCTTCGAGTGCTGATTTAATTACCCGGACTCCGTTTGGCCCTCCCTGTTCTTTTGTTCTTCTTCTTTGAAGATCCGGTGGCAGATTGGGGCTCGCTGTTTACACCGGAGCAGAAAATCTTTTTTCCCCTTTTACGAAGGCGCCCGGAAAGTTTTTTTCCCTTCGCGCTCCTTTTAATTCAAGGTTCAATTACTAATTGGAAATTTTGCGGAAAAGTAGTCATTGAAGAGAGTTGATAGGAGTCGCTTTGGGGCACGAGCGACTTCGGATGGGTAAAAAAGGAAATAAAAAGAAGAATAAAATAAAACCTTAAGAAAGATGTTCAATTTATCTCGCACAACTTCGCTTTTATCTCGATCCCAGTTTGATGGAGTGTTTCAGAAAAAGAGTGTACGATAAAACTGACTTGAGCTCAGAAAAAATACTACTAATTTTCATCCTACAGTAACGATGGTTAAGTATTCTTAAGTTCGCCTAGCGGGCCGCAACAAAAGATAAGAATTTCTGAATACGGACTGGCAATTAATGGGTCTTGTTAATGTTTATTTAACACCAGACCCCCTTCAATACGAATCCAGATCATGGGGCGGGAGATACTTGAAAAGATTTTAAATTGGGGACCTCTAATGAACACTTTTTTACTCAGCAACTTTCCAGGAAAAGAAAGTAAGAACAAGAAGATTGCGAAAATGATGGCTTGGACACTGGGAACTCAATGTAATGGCTTTTTAAGTATTTTGCAATCCCCTTCCATTGGATGATGAGCCTTATTTTTAGAAATTCCTTAACAAAAGTAAAGAGATAGATAGAAGATCTTCTTTATAAAGTCAGATAATGTCGTCTAAGGCGTTGTTTCAATAGCGGAAATATTGATTAAGACATGTAAACTGTGATGATAAACAAAGAAATATTAAAAGTTTCGAAAATACAATCTTAGATAAAGGCAAGATGAAATTGATAGTTTCAGTGAAAGATACGATGTATTAATTAAAAAAAAAAATAGTTCAGTAAATTTATTATGTAGGAAAGATGCTCAAATCGCTATAAGTGCAATAAGTCTCTGATATGCGATTATAATGATGTATCAATCATATTCCTAAATATTTTTAGATCATATTTAATTAGCATTCATTACACGCACTAAAAACATATTTTTTCCTTACTGTAAATCTTGTGTCTTGCTATTATCTTGATGTATCTAAGCTTATAAATTATGACCGTACATTTTGTTAATTGTGTTAAAAAATTAAATGCTCAGCTAACTTGTTTCTATTCGCTGTGTTCGTATTACTTAATGAGTCAGGGTTAATGAACAAAATAAATGAAAACAAAACAAAACAAAAATATTTATTCTAAAATAAATCTTCTGACTGTCAAGTCCGATATAAATCGTTCACACAGCTACAGTTTTCATTCCAATACATGCGTTATTTAAATTAATATAATTTACAGCTTTAGCATTAGTTTAAACATTGAGCAGTTGTTAGTACTCGCAAACTTTATCTTTGTGTACATAATTAAGTTTTTATATCATGTTGGGAAAATCATGTTTTTTAACATTATTAAAAAAAAAATGTTAACGCAAAGAGCAGAGCAATTTAACCCTTTTGCTGGACAGGCATGTTTATTTTATTTTTATTTATTTATTTATTTATTTTTTATATAAACTGCATTTGCTTCTAACAAACTTCTTTGAAATAAATGTAATTAATTATCATTCTATCATCTTAAATAATAATAAAATGAGTTCTATTGATTTATACTTCTTTTATTCATTTGATCATACAACTCAAGAATCAAATATAAAAAATTCTGAAGTAGCATAACCAATGTTTAACAAATAATGTACGCTACCATTGTCAATAGTTTAAACAATTTTAATTGATTTTCTACCAGCATTACATATAGTATTTTGTCTGTTTGTATCTTCTTAGGGAAAAAACATTTAAAAAAGTGTCAAAGAAGAAAATATTAAACGGGTAATTACAGCTACAAACTTGGTACATTTCAATCAATATAGGTAACTAGGTAACTGATTTATTTCAGAAATAATCACCATAGTGTGAGAAAACATTTATCTATTGATTATGTTGCAATTTTCCATCTTGTGACTATTTCATCCAAGTAATTTCTGGAAGATTCTAAGATAAAATCCCTTAACGTATTTAACTTAAAAGATTCATAGGGCTTTGGGAGTACCAAACGTCAAAATGATGGCCTAAAGAATGTAACTTAGCCTCTAAAACGTGATTTACCACAATGGCAGAATGACTGCTGTATAAGAGACTACTTCACTCACGCGAAAACACCCGTTCGCTTATGTTAATATTATAGGGAGTTTTTTTTTAAGATATCTCGTTTGCATTTCAATATTTTTAAATGATTTTTAGGGTTCCGCAGTTAAAAAGTAATAACGAACCATCATAAGATCACTTCTGTGTCTGTCTGTCCGTCTGTCACAGCCAGTTTACTCGTAAACTACGGAAAGTGGAAAGTTCAAATTAGGGGAAGTAATAAAGAGTATTGACCCACATATTTATAGATTATTAAACATTCACAAATATATTTAGGGAAAATGTAGAGGGGGTTAATTAAGCTATTTGAAAGAAACAAATCTTTTCTTTGTATATCGTGTAGGGTATCGTGTGAAAGCTTTCGTAACGCTGAACTAAAAAATACATATATTTTAATTTCAGGAATTGTTGTTGCAGAGATATTGGCGAAAATGTAGTGCAAAAATATCCCCCCTCCCCCATCTAAATCCGAACATACTCAAACTAAAATTATGAAAACATTAGAGGTAGTAGACTTTAACTTAAACCTTGCAGGACAATTATAGCGATTACGTCACATAGTGTTCATTTTTCTGTTAAACACAAATTCCGATTTGTAGGCATTCAGCAAAAGCGTTCAGGAGCGCTGATGGTACCTTTCGTAGCAGAAGTATAAAAGTATTGTTGATAATGATTTTCGGAAAAAATCATCGTTAATTAGCCGAGATATTAACATTAAAGACACGGACGGTTTGGACATTCATAATGACTGGGGCGGCGTACTCTATGTACCATCGGCTTTTAAAGCGTAGATAACAACTTTTAATGATACATTTGTGTAATGTAATGCACAGTTGCAGTATAAATGCAATAAACGTCAATTTTTTAAAAACAGACAATTTTACTTAGACTTAATCACATATATACTATGGGATTCTCGACTAGTTTGCATTGGGTGGATCTCACAATACGCCTCCTATGTCTTTAAAAGTTAATTAAAAACCTATCTGGAAAAACGCGGCACGGGCCAAGGCGGCGTTTAAACTTTGCGACCTCCTTTCGAAGCGCCCTTAGCACAATGCCAAGTTTAAACTTTGAACAAGTGTTTTGTTTTAGCTACACTGTAAAAAGAAAAGACCATTACTAAGCTGAATTTAGTTTTATGACATACCAAATGAAGTTTACATATGCACTACTTTATTTGTCACTATTGAATTAAGTTCATCAGAAACAGATTATGATAAGATTAAAAAAAGAGTTATACAGAATAGCAATAATTGATCTTATTTAGGCTTCATATCTCTTTGAACTTTTATGGTATACCCATTCATATATTTCTAGTACATACAGCTATAGCCAACCCTTACGTTGTATAGTTTTATACAAAATCTTATTATTCTTTTAACAACGATTTTTTTAATAATACAGTAAATGATTCACATATTTATTGTACGGAACTCTCAGAGCTCTAGCACTTGACAGTTTATTTTTCTTTAGATAGCCGAGATCGATCTCTATAAAGGCTGTTTTTTACTTATTCGATTTTGTTTGCAGGGTTTTATTATGACGATATTTTGACTTTCGGAACAGGTTTTGAAAGAAAAGTATCTTCATTAAAAAAATACTGGAAAAAAATCGGTGTTACTTTACTCACGTGAAAACCCTCGTTCGTTAATGTTATGTTAATATTATGGGAAATTTTTTAAAGATATCTCGTTCGCATTTCAATATTTTTAAATGATTTTTTTTTTCATTAGATAGCTGAATTCGATCTCTACAAAGGTCTTTTTTTACTTTTTTGATTTTGCTTGCAGTTTTTTCAATGAATATACTTTTACTTTCAAAACCGGTTCCGAAAATGAAAGTGTCGTCATAAAAAAAAAAAAAAAATTCCTGTAAAAGAAATCGAAAAAATAAAAACTGTCTTTGTAGAAATTGACCTCAGCTATCCAATGTAATAAAAATCATCTAAAAATATAGAAATGCAAACGAGATATCTTAGAAATTTCCCCACATAAGATTAACATGAGAGGGTGTTTTCGCGTTAGTGAAGTAACCCCTAACTTCTATCAGTGTCTCTTTTCCTCTCGTGCATGAAGTTGGATGATTAGAAAGAAGGAGACTGCCTGTGAATTCCATCAAACATTTTAAATTCAAAAATTGAAATAATATTGCTATTTTAATGCTGTTCAATTACTGATGAAATTTAAGCTATTTTACTACGATGAAATTGTCAGCTTGAATCAATAATTACAATTTTTTAAAATTAAATAGAGCTATCTTAATACAGGTTTGCAAATAAAAAAACTGGGTTCAAATAATTCATTGTAATTATTTATTTAGATTTTTTATACAATATATTGAATGTTATAAAATAGCCTAAATTTAAGCGACAATAACGGTTACAAAAACACATGAAAAACAGCTGATATTTACTATCCTTTTTCTCGGAAACTACTGAAGTAATTTCAATATGTTTTTGGTTGGGGGGGGGGGGGGGGGTAATTACAATTAGCCATATTTTGATCATTTTGTTTTCTGGAAAAAAAACAAAAAAAAAACAGTTTTAGTAACGTTAATTTTAAAAATCTAGATTCTTTTATTTTTTCAATCTAGAAACTATGCATTTTTCCTTTTAAACAT
This sequence comes from Maratus speciosus, assembly GCA_963932465.1. Taxonomy (NCBI): domain Eukaryota; kingdom Metazoa; phylum Arthropoda; class Arachnida; order Araneae; family Salticidae; genus Maratus; species Maratus speciosus. The sequence goes on from OZ010796.1 coordinate 406,633,436, forward strand.
TTTTCAACATACTTGAAAGTGTTCCTTACTTCTGTTTGTCTTCCTACCTATCTGTCTGCCGTCTATCTGTGTGTGCTTCAACTCTCGTAAGCATACGTGGGTTGCTATGAAAATTTTATTACTGATTTTAGCTATGGAATGTTCGGTATTGAAAACGAAGTCTGTAGCATTTATAGCTCATTTACAGGGACAAGCAACAGAATTCCTTTACATTACGGTCTATAGAGAAAAATCGTTTCCGTTGCATTTTAATGTGTTACAGTACTTCAAACTTAACGAAATTGATATCGACCACTCAGATGGACTAGAACATGCTTTCTCAGGAGTATATAATGAGCAGCATTTATAGATCGTTTACAGGGATGCACAAAAGAATTCCAATACATTATCTATGGGAAAAATCGTTGAGGATGCATTTCAATAATGCTGTTATAATACTTCTAACATAATGAAATTAAAAAGTATCACTGGAGCCTACAACACGCTTTCTATTTTCTATACATTAAAGAAGGCGTAGCATTTATCTTCATTTACATAGACGCGCAAAAGTGTTCAGTTACAGGACAGACTGATCGATTTAATTGTATAAAAAATAGATTTCTTAATAATATTCTGTGAGTTTTGAAAAGTGCTTTCTAATCTATACCCGATGAGTGATTTTTCGTTCTTGTTATTTCTTGCCGAACAATCAGTTTATAATTTAGCTACTACCTAAAATATTTAAAAAATATATCGAAATCGCTTAAATTGTTCTTGAGGAAAAGATGTTTCAGTATCAGTTTTTAGGGTTCCGTACTTATAAAATAAAAAGGAACTATTATAAGATCACTCTTGTGTCTGTCTGTCCGTCTGTCACAGCCATTTTACTCGTAAACTATGGAGCCTGGAAAGTTCAACTTGGCTGAAGTAATAAAAGCTATTGACCTACATAATAATAGATTATTAACCATTCACAAATATATTTAGGAAAAACTAGATGGACTAATTGAGTTACTTGCAAAAAAAAAATTCTTTGTATATCGTGTGAAAGCTCTCGTACCCTCTAAAATTGGGAGTAGGGCTGGACGATATCAGAAATTTAATATTGCGGTATATCAACGACTTAATATCGATATAGGTGATATATCGCAATAACTACCTTAAACTGTGTAAGAATAGAAATATTGCTAATTTCGAAAATAACGCTACGGTACCAATAAATTTAAGTACCAACAGATGTAGAAAGCAACGAATCAATGTTTTATACCTATATATGTTCACGCAGCATAATTAAAATTTGTATGTATATATATATATATATAAACCAAAATTAATTTAATACCACGTCATGCTAATATACTTTTAATTAACCCTTAAATGCCGGGTGTTGCTTTTCGGCAACATACCCAATTTAGGCTCTAAAATACTATTAGAATAATATTGAAGCTATAATGCCTAATGTTGCCAATAAAATACATTTTGAAAATATTATTAAATCGGTTTTCAACATGTAGATGGCAACACTTGTGCTGTTTAAGAATAAAGATAGATTTATTTTTTCAATTGTTGCTACTTGTTCTTTTTGTTTTGTTTGGAAGCATGCGAAATACCCTATTTTGTTCTGCAGTGAGCAAGTAAAATTTATTTCTTATTATAGTTCCTAAAATTCTTGTTTGTTTAATATTATAGAATTTTATCAAGGAAAATTATTTTTGCAATTATTTTGCCGTTTAGTAACAAACTGTTTTTTAGCCGAATGGCAACAGCCACGCTTCTGCGTGGAAAAGACCACCAAAAAAAGGCTGTTTATTAGACGAAGGGGGAGTAGTGTTAAAATGATCTTCACGCCTATTGGTGCTTTTCTCTTGTTTACCCGCGGCTGACGTCACGTGAGTAAAGTCCATTACTAATCAAAAATAGTCGTATTAACATGAAATTTTTATATTGAACAAGTAGCATTCCTCTCTGGACTCCGTTATAAAACCGCACATAAAATGGTAAAAAGCGCTAAGGTTTAAAAAAAATTTAACGCCCCCCCCCCCCCGAAATTTCTCGCCCCATTATTTTTAAAACTTTTTATTATGTGCTCTAAACTATCGTAAAGTTTCAAACAGATCGCCTTGTTAGATTTTCCAGTTTAAATAAAATCGCGTTCTTTTAGTTCCACATTCCACCACCAGGGAGAGCACTCTATTCTTAACAAAACTGTATCTGAACGAAACTCCGTTAAAAAAACCTATCCGTAGATATATTAGCCGAGAGGGTGGCAGCTTTAAACAACAATTTAAGATATTTTCTGAAATTACTATTCGAACATAGTGGTATTAATACTTATAAAATGTTTATATTGAACAAGTAGCATTTCTCTCAGGACTCCGTTAAAACACCGCACATAAAACGGTAAAAAACGCTAAGGTTTGAAAAAAAATTTAATGCCCTCCCCCCCCCATGCCCCCCGAAATTTCTCGCGCCATTATTTTTAAAACTTTTTATGATGTGTTATAAACTATCTTAAAGTTTCAAACAGATCGCCTTGTTAGATTTCCTAATTTAAATAAAATCGTGGTCTGTTAGTTCCACATTCCTCCACCACGGAGCGCACTCTATTCTTAACAAAAGTGTATCTGAACGAAACTCCTTTCTATAACTTATCCGTAGATACATTAGTGGAGGGTGTGGCGATTTTAAACACAAATTTAAGATATTTGCTGAAATTACTATTCGAAAATAGTGGTATCAACAATTATGAAATTTTTATATTGAATAAGTAAAATTAATGCTGTATTTTTAAAAATGTGACACCGTTCTGAACAATGCTTTAAAAGGGATCGGAAAAATTGCTTAAAATACACAAGTTAGAGGCCGGAGGGGTAAATATGAGACTTTTCGAAATTTTTATGATTTATTGTGTGATCGCAAGTGTTCAGCTATATGCATATGTATACAAAATTTCAAGTTAAATTATCAAATTAATTAGGGGTTGAGTTAGAAAAATTACTTAAAATATACAAGTTAGAGACCGGGGGGGGGGGGGTTAACTTTTTAAAAAAATGTATGATTTCTCGTGTGATCGCAAGTGTTCAGCTATAAGTATGCAAAATTTTAAGTCCCCAAGTTAATTAGGGGCTCAGTTAGAAAAAATGCTTATTATGCACAACTTAGAACTCAGGGGGCTAAATATAAGACTTTTTCAAAATTTTATGATTTGTCGTTTGATGTGAGGTGTTCAGTTATAAGTATGCAAAATTTCAACGACACAATGACAACCAGCTACATTTTGTATCAACTGGAACTCAGCAATAATCAGAGCTTGTTTGGTTATTCGTAACATATCAATAGCTGTAGTTATATCAATATGTGTGGAGTGCAACAATCACAACAGCAAGAGAAAGAAGTATGATCAGAAGTAAGAGAGAAAGAAGTGTATCAAAAGCGACAACGAATAACCAGTGCTCATTTCATTATTCATAAGGTATCAATATCTGGAGTTATTGCAATACGTGTCGGCCGGAAGAGAAGAACGGAAGATAAGTGTTATTCAGCATTAAGCACAGTGGTGTAGTCGTAAAAAGAACAGAGGGTATACGTTCTAGGCAGAGGGTATACGCTCAAGGCAGAGGGTATACCCTAGTGTATATATACTATAGCTTTCTTGAGAAACAGACGGTATACGGTGTTCCTAAAAAAAATCCAGAGGGCATACGGTGCATACCCCCGTATACCTTCCACTACATCCCTGATTAAGCAGACAGGCCGTGGAGTAAACTCGGAAGTTTTCAGCGAAGGAATATTGCAATGATAGGGGATATTTCTAGAGATAATCAGCGGAAAGAAAGATAATCGAGATAGACTTTCTGTTTTGAAGAGGATGGAGGGTGAAAACATTCTAATGAAATATTGGGCTATGTTTTTCAGGGTTGTGGCGGTGTGAGCAAAACATTATTATTTTGTTTGATTTTGAGATATTCTACGCTCTATTTTCGAGGCTCCTGTTCAATATTCTAGTCAGCTCAAAACATTGTTATTTTATCGGGATATATCAATAGAGTCAAGGTTTAGATATTCTTATTGCGATACTTAAAAAATATCAATATTTGTCAATATATTGATAAACAATCCAGCCCTAATTGGGAGGAGTGAAAAGTTCACTATTTGAAAGAGTGACAGGCATTTTCACTCTTTTTAGAGTGAATCTTATAAAAATACACTCCTTAGAAAGAAGTGAAATATTTCACTCCATTGTCGAGAGTGAAATATGTCACTCCGTTCTCGAGAGTGAAATATCTGTGACTAGATTGAAAGACTGGCATTATGCACTTTAGGAAATTTCGATCATCTTTAAACCAATATATATGGAGTAAAATAATGAAAAGCAAACACCATATGTCCCTTCTTATTTTTCAAAAACTCCATTTTGAACTCCATTTCATCATGTCACCTTGGAAATTACGCTTATTTGGTACTAAAACACACTCCTTTAAAGGTTGAATAGTCACTCTAAGAAGGAGTGAGTATCATAGTATTGGTATTACCCATCAGCCATTCAGAACAGCAAGTCTACAGGGCTTTTTATAAGACAAGAGAAAGACATCCGCCATTTTAGGACTAAATATACGGATCATAAAGATAAATCTTATTTAATTTTAATCTTTTATTCCTGTAGTTTTGTATATTATGATCAGTGGCGTTTTCAGGGGGGTAGGCTGATGGGGCTGCAGCCCCCTCCGAGATTTGTAGAATATATCACATTTAATTATGAAATTTTAGCTAAATGTAATGAAATTCAAAGGAACCAGAAAATTATTCCGTTTTAGACAGGTTTTCATCTTAGAAAGTATGTTATTTCGTAGAGATCACGAAATAGCAATTTTTCACCAACGTTTCTATTATATTACTCAGGCTCTCTTTACACAGATTTTATTATGTAAAACGTGATCTATGGTGATTAAAAATGCACTATTAATTTTAATTAATTTAAAAAACATTAATAAGTTGTTTACACTTGCTATTTATCAGATGAAAATCTGTGATTTAAGGTAATGTATAGATTGGATATATTGAAGGAGGTGGAGGGAGGGTATAGCGTGAGAATTTCTTAAATAAGTTTAAATTTGCTGTTTACTTCGGTTTTATATACTATTTGTTGAAATACCTTTTAGTAAATAATTATCACCATTCCGTTTAAAAAAATGCGTTATAATCATGGAATTATACTTGTGAAGACCTGCCGAAAAGAAATGTTTTCCAGTCCCACGCGATTCCATCTTAGCAGGTATGATTGTGTAATAGATGTGTTACCTACAATGATTAAAAACCTGTTTAAAGCGGAATTTTCGTGCTTTCTTGCGATTCCTTCTTAGGAACTTTTACTATATCTCAGCCCCCTCCGAAATGGTAAGTCTAGATACGCCACTGATTATGATCATGAGTTAAATAGTTTTATGTTATATAGAAAAAGACTGATCTGGAGTTGTTTTCAGAAGCGATTCTTTCCTATTCGATAGTGTGATGTAAAATATCTTAATCTGCCATCACTCTAAAACAAAATGCTGACGCAGAGACTGATTCATGCCTACATTAATAGTAGAATGGAAACATTAATTTGCAGTTACTTGAGATTGCAAATGTGTTGAGACAGTGATTTGGATTTTTTTTCGGTTTCTTACTATTTTCTGATTACTAACAGTTACAGTACTTATCGTCATTATTATTTTGGAGTTAAATATGATATACGATTATTATATTACGAAACGGTTTCAGATTAGAAATTAGCATTATACTGGGAAAATGTCTTTTTACATATTACAGTAGTGAAACTTTTGAAAGATTTTTTTTTTTATTACTAGTAACATTTTAAATTAATATTTAACATCCTAAATCTTCATACCAATGTTTTCAGATTTAACATTTGCCAAATTTATAAAATAATAGGAATTTCTTATAACATATGGGACGGGTTTTTTTTTTTTTTTTGAGAAATTGTTAAATCTAATAATGCATTTAATTCATCTATTGCAGTTTGTTGTTCTTTAATAATACAATTATAAAATACTAATTATTATTTTTAGTGTTTTTCAAATTAGTATATATATATATTTAAATTGTATGTAAGCATTTTTAGGCTATTTGTGATTTTAATCAAACATTTAATAATAGATATTCTGAACCAGTTATTAAATTTCCTTCTATTGTAAACACATTTTCTAAGTTTTTCATACACGTAATTATTGGCACTGAAAAATAAAACATGATATTTAAGCATTGAAATAAAGTGCTTTTTATGCCTGATGTTTATATATAAAACTGCTTTAGTATACATGTTAAAAAGTTCATAGTATCACTTATACAATATAAGATTGTGTATATTTTAAAGAGGTAAATAACTACTTTTTACATTAAAAATGTTTTTCAAACATTAAGAACAGTGTTAGTCATTTCTTTTCTTTTTATTATTTCCCAGATCAAGCGTTGTATTAATGTCCATTTTTCAGCAATAGCGGAAGAAAATTCGAAATCATGATTAAGTTAAGAAATATGTTTAAAAGAAAAATATATACATATTCCAGAGAATATAAAATTCTAGACTCCATGTTCATATTTAAAAAAACAATGACAAATCACAACACATAAAAAAAACTTACGCATTCTCAGTGATGGAACAGTGGCGCAGCGGTTGGACGATTGTCACCACTAAATTTTTATAGTGTTCTTCATCTTAAAAAATTAGAAATTCTGTAATGAAATAAGAAGAAAAATGGTATTAAATTTTAGCGGTGTCAGTTGATTCTCTGCTGCGCCACTGTTCCATCACTGCATTCTTAATATTTGGATCAAGCTTAGAACTTATTAAAAAAAGATGTCAGTTAATAAACCTTGTTTTTTAAGTGGAAAATTAAAAATATTATAGAAGAATAGGACTAAAAAATAGCGATATTTTGCTAAAAAGTACGATAAAATGATAAGATATTATATTTAAAACAAAACTTAAAAGGAAATCGCACGTTGTTAATCAAATAACATTCACCTATTATACAGTTAGTAATAAAACTTTAAAAGTAAGTAAAATACTGTAAACAATACAGTTTGATTAGATTTAATTTCAATAGCAATAAATACTGAGATCTAAATATTTCAAATTTGAATTACATGAAAAAATAGATCATAATTAACGTACATCACGGAAATTATGAAAATGGTAAATGGGTATCTGAAAAGAAAAAAATAATATTGACTGATTAAGATATCGGTTAATTATTTGCCCTTATAGGTACTTTAAAATTATCATATATTTATAGGGTATGCAATGAAAGCAAACACAAGGGATAAGATTGTTATAAAATATTCCAATTTATATCTGTCGGTAATCTAATTTAATTCACATATAACTTTAATTGAGTTTTTCCTTAAAAGTTCGATTAATGTCACAAACTATGAATTAAATAAATATTGTCAATAAAGTATTCTATTCCAATCTTTACCCCGCTTGTATTTATTTTCATTGCATACTCTAAAAGATATGATTCTTTTAAAATGCCCATGAAACAGCATAAAAAGCATATTCATTGCATAAAAATTGTGTATTCACTCCTATGAACGAGTAACTATTCACTCCGACCAGGGGTAAAAACCGCAATCGTTTATCAAGAGTGAATAGTCACTCCTCCGAAAGAGTGATTATTCATGCCTGTTTAGGGTGACTATTCACTTCCCAGGAATGGGTATTCACTCTTTCACAGAGTCAAAATTTCCACTTTTGCTCAGAGTGAATAATCACTCTAAAAATGTTGGACATATTTTGACTCTGCGATTGAGTGAGTATTCACTCCTCCGGAATGAATAGTCACTTCTTTTTATTTAGAGTGTAACGCCAAAGTCAAAAATACATTTATTTTAATTTTAGGTATTATATATTCAAAGATATCGTTGAAAATGTAATGCAAAATTATGTCCCCCCCCCCTCCTATATTTCCGAATGTACTGAAATTGAAATTATGAAAATAGTAGAAGTTAATTTAAACTTTGCAGGGAAACTATAACAATCACTCTAGGTCAAATAGTTTTTGAGAAAATCGCATTTTTCCGCTACACACAAATTTCGATTTACGAGCTTACAGCAAAGAAGTTGAGAAGCGCTGGAGGTACCTATCGTCGCAGAAGTATAAAAGTATTGATGGTAATGATTTTCGAAAGAAATTGTCGGTAATTAGCCGACATTTTAAACCTTAAAGACACGGATGGTTTGGGCATACATAAAGATACGGGCGGCGTACTCTATGCGCCATCGGTATTTAAAGCCTAGATAACAACTTTAAATGATATATTTGTTTATGCACTACCCAGTTACTAATTTATATATTTGTTGTACGGAACCCTCTGTGCGCGAGTAATACTCGCACTTGACCGGTTATTTTTTTCTCATTTTATTTCACTTCTGTTTTTCACCCCTTAAATATGAAATACTCTGAAACAGTGTAACCAATATTCAACAAGTAAAGTGTGTTACGTTGCCAGTTCTTTAAAAACAGTTCCATTCAAATTCCGGAATTACGTATAATGTTTTGTCCGTTTAAATCTTATATCCCTCGAGTTGATAATTGGCCGTCAAAAATCAACCCAACCCAACCCAGCCGTTTAAATCTTCTTATGTCAACCCTATTTAAAAGTAACGACATAAAAGGCTAAGTATAACCCAAGTACAGTTAAAAAAATGAGACAATTTAATTAATGAAAGGATTGATTTATTGCAGAAAAATCCCTAGAATAAAGAAAATATTCTTCAATCGAATGAAACTGCAACTTTTGAGATTAAAACTGTATTTTCTTCAAAGTTAAAGATGATTCTAAAATAGAATTCGTTAGCATATTTTATTTCCTCTCAAACGTTTGAAATTAGTCCAAAACGTCAAACGGATATAAAAAATGTAACAAAGCCTGTAAAACATATTTTACCGCCGTGACAAAATGATTGCTGTTAAAGCCTACATTAGTCATGGGAAGAAACGCTCAAGCTAAAGCTATTCCTATGAGAGCGTTCTTTTCAGATTTCTCGATCGCATTTTAATATTTTTAAATATTTTTTGACCTAGGATACCTGAGGTCGATATTTATTATTGTGCGTTATTTTTATTTTATTTTTTCCGATTTTAGTTACAGTTTCTTTACATGCGGATACTTTCACTTTTGGAACCGATTGGAAACGGTTTTGAAACTATCCTCATATAAAAAAAAAAAAAAAAAAAAAAAAAAAAAAAATGAAACCAAAATTGAAAAAGTACAAATGAATAACAATCATAAGAATAGCTATCGACTTGAGGTATATGTAAGAGTGAGGTGTATGTAAAAAAAAAAATCATTTAAAAATATTAAAATACAAGCCAGAAATCTGTAAAGATTTCTCCCATAGGTTTAACATTAGCGTTTGAGTACCCCCCCCCCCCCGTGACTAGCGTAGGCTCTTAACCTCTTCACGCATCTGCCCACATATGTGGACGTTTAGTTTTTATAATTATAATTACTGTCATATATGAAAAGAACAAAAATTTGATAATAACTTATTCAGTACAGAATCCCCAACAAGAGAAGTAAAAATTTTATGGTTTGGCTGCGTTGATAATGTTATTTCCGATGTACAATATGTAAAAAAAAGCGTGAAGTAATTTCTCGGCAGTCAATGTTGTTGGATTATTTGAATAAATCGTTAATATTTGGTAAAAATGGTATAAGATACATTAAATGTATTAAGTTTTAATAATTTTTTTAAATGTAAGAAAGAAATTCACTGTTAGTTCTTTATTTCATAAGAAACCATTTCACGCTTAAATTACCATTAACGCTCAGCGGCCACAAATGTGGACTTTTTTTGTGAATTGCTATTGTCCCCCCCCCCTCTTTTTTTTTCTTTTTTTGCTTTTTGAATTCCTATTAATATAAAATGAATAAATCGTTAAAAAAAGGGCATTTTTTTTCGCCGTAAAAAATCGTCCCTGAAGAGGTTAAGTACGTTCCCGTAAACTTCTTTATTTGTTTGTACAGACAGCGGAATAGAGCATTTTTGTATGTTGTACAAGTTTTTCTAAAATGAATTGAACGTTTAAAAAATTGAAGAATGGGTAAATAAGCTATTAAAGTTTTTCTTACAGAATTCGGAAATTTCTATACTATGCTTCATTTTTAAATTCTAAGTATCACCATATATGCTGTGCCATGTGAAACCGCTAGAATACAGAAACTTAATAAGGTAAGGTGCCCTATTATCGTCCACAGTCACTTTTAGGCCCTTTAAAGTTGTAATTTTCCATGAAAATGTACCAAATTTATATTTTACATAGAGTAACTACCTACGCACATAGAAACATAGGCAAATATCGCAGAAAAAAAATTTAACAATGCGAAGTGAAGAAAAAAAAGTGAAGAAAAAAAAGTGGCCCCAATTTCGTCCCCCTAAAAAATCCAATACGCCGAAGCTTAACTTATAACTAAATCAAAATTTATTTCTGAATGAGTAAGTAATTTAATTTACATTAAAGTAAGGCACAAAGAAATGTACTAATTATCAATAGAAGAATAACATCACGAAAATTAGCATAGTTGCCAACCTCCCGATTTTTTTCATACCAATATTTTTATGCAGAAATACTTGGTTTATACAATCGCAATTTTAACACAATTAAATAAAGAAAATATTTTTGTAAGATTTTACTGGTATCCAAAAAATCGGGAGATTGTCAACTATGCATTAGCCATCCAAACATGAGGAAAAAATTGAAAAAAACATGTCATGAAAAAGCATTCCTAATTTTGACTTTCGAGACATTTTATATATCTATACGTTAATCAAAAGTACCTAGAAATATTAAAACGTTTGTTAAATGCATATTTTTAAAATTAAATTTTCCATAAAATTTGGTTATTTTAAAAATGTTAATCAAAACATTACAATATTTTTATGAAACTTTGCGAATTCTATGTATTATTTTTTAGTGCACTTGCAGAATAATTGTATAATAATTACATGTTATTTTAATTGATTCTAAGAAATTTGTAGGTATTCTTATTCAGATATCAAGAAATCAAATACAGACATTTCTTTTCCCCTGTAAGGGGAAATAATGTTTCCAATAATATTCTCAGAATTAACGTTTAAGACGATTTTCGAAGCGCGGCAGTTAAAGAACGATCATCATCTGGGACAACCGATAATAATTCAAAATGTAACCCATTTATAGGCATATGAAAAAGCTATTCGTTTCAAAGGTATCTCAGTAGTAATTATTGCAAATTTCATGATATTACGTATAAAAATGACTTAATAATTGCGTTAATTTTTGCGTTGTTGAGCTTCATTTTTTTCCTTTTTTAAACACCTTTAAACAAAAAAATCTGTTAAATATTATTTTGCTTGAAACTATTAAGACTATAAGTTTTATGGCAACTGTGTGTTATAATTACGGCTATAGTTCGTTTTGTGGCAAAATATATAACGATTTAGTGAAACAATGTTGCAGAATTCTCAAAGCCTTTGTTAAATTCCATTTAGCACATTGCCAAAGAGCAATTTTTTATCAAATCTGAATTTTAAAACAGTAGAAGCTCCTCTCTGTTCTGAAAGTCTTTCGTAAATTGGGATTCTAGATAGGTTTCCTAAGTTTATGCACCGGTAAACATCTTTCAATGTACGAATTTAATATAAAATGTCTTACAATCTAAAAAAATATGGACAACATGATGATGAAAATGCATTTTTTGTAAGGTAGAAGCCCGCTCTTAGTCAGTGATGTTTAATGAAAACGAGAATTCCCGTTTCCCGTCGTGAATGTGTTAAAAAACACAATTTTATCAATAACACATTATTATTGTATTGTATATTAATCCTGAATAATTAAAATCACAGTTTTCTCCCAGTTTTATTTTTCCTAATTTTTTTTGTTATGTTTCCTTCAAATATTGATTTTTTTAAATTTTTTTTTATTTATTTATTTTTTTCTTTTTTTTTTTGTTATATCAACATCTCATTCAAGAAAATTTCATATAAAATTGTATTCTTGAAAAAAGAACTCAAAAGCTTCCAACTCCTATATTTTGGACAAATGAAATTATCCCAAAATACAGTAGAGTACCGATTATCCGAGTTAATATGGACAAAAGCTCACCTCGGATAAGCAAAAAAACTCGGGTAAACCAGATTTACACAAATAGTCACCAACATAGGAGATGAAATATAAATTTTCACTTAATTCATTAATTTTTCTGGTGCTAGTGACATTTCTTTGATGCACATTTCCGTTACTTTTAACGTGTTGACTGCCACGCTACGAGTATACTCGTAGCTTTAACATTCGTGGCTTTAATTTATTACTTTCTCACCATTATTTTAAAATTAAAAAAAATTGCCTTGTTGGCAGAAATTTCGCTGTATTAGTAACGCGAAATTCACTTTTCAGAATTTGTGGTAGCAAAAGACTTTCAAGAAGAAATTTGAAAATTCTTACTTTTTACGGCAGTGAACGTGTTAAGAAAAACGGGGAATCAAATTATTTATTTGAAAAATCCCTTGATAGATTTTGTTTGTTGTACGTCAATTTTGCTGCATTTTTTTTTTTTTTTGGGGGGGGGGGGGCTGCATTGTTACAGTGTTACGCTACTGCATAGCTACCAATTTCTAAGAGTTTTTTCTTACCAATAAAACTTACTAGTAAATTTTGCGTAATTCAATCACCGATATCTAACAATTGTCAACGATTAAATATGGCAAAAAGTTTTATTAAATTTTAGAGCTAACAAAACAGCACAAATTGGCAGCGATGTGATTCTATTAGTGTCATGAAAACTGCAGGTGTAGCCTCTTCTTTCTGCTCAAAGTATTAAATAGTTTTTTTTCAATCGAACTTATACATTTGGAATGGATCATTTTCTTCCGGTGGACTGGTGAATTCCATTATTATGAAACTGCCATTATAAATGAAGTTTTAGGTGAAGATGAAAGAGCAGCCGTAAAAAGTTAGAATACTGATGATTTTCTGGTCAGAATGGGAGAAAAAAATGGCCATATATATTAATAACTCGGTTAAAGCGGAGACTCGGTTAAGCGGGACTCGGATAATCGGGACTCTACTGTATACGATAAAACCGCGAGTAAATAGCAGTATTTGAATAGTTATATCAAAAGTTAAGGGTACAGTTGACTTTCACAGTTGGAAAATACCTTCTACATATCAATTTTTCATTTTTATGATAATAATAATATTTACGAGCACATATTCCAAACGCAACGCAAAAGCATTAAAAAAAATTGATTACGATAATTTTTAAACGAGTTATGACTTTTTTTTTACTGCCACAAGCAACAGCTGTTTCATCTGCTGCCATTTAAAACACCCATTGCATAGTTGCCAAATTTTATGCTTCCTTTTAACCACTAAAATTTAATTGTAAATTTTGCCTTATTTAATCGATGAAATCTTTAATTAAATAATACAAAAATGTCAATTAAATTTTAATTGCAACAAAAAGGAGTAAAAATTGGAAGCAATACCTTATGATAAGACTGCACTGATTTATTCCACCTGCGAAGAGTTATATTTTGAGGAATCAATGGCCTTTTTTTTATCGTGAATAATTATTCTCTGAATATTATTATTTAAAAATGTATGAAATGCACATCAAAATTTTGTGATTGAATGTTTAGTAATGCAAATGGACGCTACAATTGTAAAGATGAGTTAATTTTCCTATTTTTCTAGCGATAAAGCATTTATGTGGGAAATATGCTGTACTCTTTGCAGATCTTACCTCTTAAAAAGATAAATCTCAGTTATTGTGAAAAGTTTATTATGTCATTAGAAGTAACTTCAAATACGAGAACAATAAGAGAAAATAAGATTATAGAAAATTTAAATTTTCACAATTTCTTCATTCTAAAATTATCTTCTAATTTAAGGAATTTCATTAAATAAAATTTTATTATAATTTATAAAATATATAGGGGAGACTAGGGCCGGTTGACCTTACGGGAGGCTTAACCCACCCATCAATATTCATATTTAAAAGAATTTCAGAGTTTTATCAATAAGTGTCAACCAAAGCTACTGGAAAGCTTAAACAACAGTCTTCGTTTCATAGAGATAATCGAAAGAGATGTGGAAAAAATCAATTGTGAGGCGTTTTCAACCTAAAAGTTGTGTTTTTTAGAAATATTTTGTAAGCTTTTTTCAAATAAATTATATCATAGAAATTTAAGTAAGTAGGTTTAAAGTAATGCAAAAACAACGAGCTTCCATTCCCAGGCATAAAGACTGTACCAATAAGTTAGGCTTAACATAAAAATGTGGTATTCTTTAGAAAAGGTCTATGTAGTGAAGCTTGATCCAGTCAATGTGAGGGAGGGTTGACCAGATGCTCAAGGCACCCCTAATGAAGTGGTTTTGGAAATATTTTTGTTATACACTGTGCATAATGAAAAGTTAGTGGTATATACATAAAATAATGTAAATTTATCCTGTAAAGCTTCAGTAAAATGGTATGATGGAAAAGAAAATGTTTGAAACTGACTATAAAAAAATGTAAAAAATTGCTAAAAAATGGAAAAGTTGATAGGAACTTTTATTCATTTAAATATTGATTACAATAGGTAAATAGAAACAGTGAGGAAGACTACAAAGAACCGGAAAGGATGAAAGCAGCAGTCTTAACCCTTTGAGGCGCAGTGGTATGTTTATAAAACCATTTAATTTTAATTCCGAAACATTACAATGACACCAGAATTTTGCTAAAATCTTTTCATTTAATATATATGTGAAATGTAGCCTTTTTCTTATTTCGAAATAAATTTGTTCATAAATTCCGGTTCCAGTCATTTATTTCAACATTTTAGCACTGAAAGTACTTTGCCCCCTAAAGGTTTAAATCATGTTAATGATAAGTTATGTGCTCATGCGGTTGTAAAAGAACATAGCTTAGATCGAAAAACTTTAGGAAGATATGTAGAAAAATTTCGCCAGGGTTATTACAGTGAGATGAAGCCAAACTATGTAACAACTAGATTTGTCAGATCGAGTGTCACAAAAAATAGAACAAGGAAATAAAAAAAAGTGGGACAGCGGCTCCTAAATCCGGACATAACAACATGAAACACTATGAAAACGGAACCTGTCTCTAGCAGAATACTGTCTTAAATGTTAAAATTTCATTTTCCCTGCTGTACAATTTTACCTGCTCCGACAAAATCCTGTTTAAAACAAAATTTTTCTCCTCTGACTTGCGATTGCGTTTTAACAGGTTTGTTTAACCTCATATTTTAATATATATATTTTTTATTATAATTAAAGCATGTAGAATAAAGTTATTTTGCCTTTTTAAAAGTGATTTTATCTCTCTTCACAAATAGTGCAATATGAAACGAAGTGGGTCAAGCCTCCCATATAGTGGGTAAATACTCCGATATGTGGGAGTCTTGACCCATTATTTTTTCATGATTAAAATCAATCATTTTTCAAATTTCTCATATGTGACACTTATGTAGCAATTTTATTTTGATAACTGATTGTATAACGAATAAAACGATATTTAAAATTTTATTCTACGTTCAATATTTAAAAAATAAAAAATCATTTTGTAAAAAGTGGGTCAACCCTCCCTAGTCTCCCCTACAGTTTCAGATTACTAGAAACAAAATTGGTGTGATTGCATATATTAAAAACATATTTTTGAGCAATAATGTTCCGTATATATTACATGTAAGAAATTTAAGTATTACAGAAAGATTTATTAATGGATCATACCTGCTACATTTATAATAAATGGAAAAAAAATATGTAAATCCATCATAATACTGAAACTTTTACTCGCAATTAAAATGATTTTGAAAAAGGTATTGAGTATTTATAACGCATTTATTTATTAGATCTTTTTTTTTTTTCTACAAATTTCACAAAAATACTTTCTGTTTACGTGTAAACATAAGTTATTAAAAATAATGTCACTCTTAAAGGTACATTTTTTTCAAAATTTCGAAATTTTTTAAATTAAAATCTATAGAATTAAAATTAAGTTCATGTTAACAAGCTCCATTTTTGAAATAAATAAACATTTTTTTGTAAATTTCATTTTTATGTATAAAGTGACTATTGTGAATGAATTTTGAACCTGTATGTAAAAATGGAATGCAATGGAGAATTTTGAAGGATTCAAAGTATTTGGGATTTAAAAATTTTTAAATTTGATTATCTCAAACACTATTAAAGATATTTAAACTACAATTTGCACACTGATATCTAATTACTTTATAAACGTTTTCTGTAATTTCCCCTAAAAAAATTCATTGGTACATTAAAATGTTGGTTTTGATGGTCAAGGATCCCAAATGGTCCGCTTTTTGAATGCAAGTATTTTCTAAGAGAAATTTTCTTTTTAGATTTTTCTTGGAAATTTTATAGAAACTGTCCTCGAAGGTTATTTCTGTTGCATATGTTGTAAAAACATACCACAAAAACTTTCGTTGGAAAATTATGGTCTTCAATAAGCGGACTATGTGGGAGCCCTCAATGGTTCATTTTATTCTTAAGCGGTTACACCAATTTGGCGCTCGTAAATATGAGCATAAAAATATCAATTTTTTTACTAAGCTATTAAATATATATAATGGTATTTATTTTACACACATATATATCGAAGTATTATGAACAATTAAACAAAAAAGGACTAATAAAAAATTAAAGAAATGCAGGAGATACCCAGCAAAGAGGAAATTGCTGGCTAGCAGCAAGATAGGTGCTGGCAATGATGGAGAAGTGCTGCTAATGGTCTACCACTGCATGTGCTGGACAGCTTCAGTCAACTTTGCTGTTGGAAATCATCAGATAAAATTCTGGTTGGCATCCGTTTTATCTCATGCGCTGGCCCACCACTACATGGAAGTGCACGAACTTTTGCAGTACTATTGCTGGGAATCCTTACGCTAGGTGGCGCTTCGAATATCGAAGACATTGAGTATTTGAACACAAATCTGAAATGAATATCTTAACACAATTTAAGCTGTGAAGCTAATTTTTTTAACTGTAAATAATATAGCACCACTGCCACCAACAAAATAAATAAGTAAATGAATAAATAAATAAATTCTTTATTTCAACGCACTTTTTTTTTCTCCTTAAATCTGGTTTTACTAAGTTACAAAGGATTTCGGTTTTCATGATTTACACAGTTGAGAATCAATAATAAAAAAAAGCGTATAAAATATATAGGATTTCTATACAATACGATAATTTCTATTTCAGTTTAATGATTGGGAACGTAAATCACAAAAGAAACAAACTTGAAATAGTGTAATGAGAACTTGAAACTACGAGAGGTCGTAGAATACGCTGAAAGTACTTGTTCATGTCTGATCACGAAAACCAAACAGCACCGAGCGCGGTTAGTACTTGGGAGGGTGACCACATGGAAACAGCTGCAAGTTCAAAAATTTCTATAGACGTTCTATTATAGATAGTTCTTGGTTAAACTATCTTCTAGAAAAAAGGGCCATAATACTTTGTTTTTTTCTTATAGAATTCTATAAGAAATTTTTGCAAGGGAAAGTGCTGGGCCAGCAAAGGAATAGTAGTGGGATAGGTGCTAACACTGCAGGAAAAGTGCCGGATTGAAGTAATATGATGGCATACCAATGCTGGCCTGCTGTTGGCCATCACAGATGGGCCAGCTGCATTCCGCACGGACACATTTCTACTGGTTTAAGTAATCGCACCATTGCACTTTACCACTGATGGCAGTGCTGGCTGCCATCCTTTTCATCTTTGCCATCAAATAGGACTCTCTTTCGAAAATCTATGCTGGTGATGTAGTTTTATTTATTTATTTATTTTTTGTAAGGCCCCAGCAAAGAAAGAAACAGTGGGCCATCAGCTGGAAAAAAGATGGCAGCCAGCACTGCCATCAGCGGTAAAGTGCAATGGTGCCATTACTGAAACCTGTAAAAAAGTGTCCGTGCGGAATGCAGTTGGCCCATTAGTGATGGCCAACAGAAGGCCAGCATTGGTATGCCATCACATTACTTCAATCCGGCACCTATCCCACTGCTATACCTTTACTGGCCCTGCACTTCCCCTTACAAAAAATTCTTATAGAATTCTATAAAAAAAACAAAGTACTATGGTTCTTTTTTCTATAAGCTAGTTTCACCAATAGCTATAGAGATATCTGCAGAAGTGTCTGTCTATAATAGAAACGTCTATTGAAATATTTGAACTTGCACCGGTTTCCATGTGGCCACCCTCCCAAGTACTCGCTCGATGTTGTTTAGTTTTCGTGATCGGACATGAACAAGTACTCTCAGCGTATGCTACGACCGCTCGTAGTTTATAAGCTCTCATTACACTATTTCAAGTTTGTTTCTTTTGTGATTTACGTTCCAAATCATTAAACTGGTATAGAAATTAATGTATTGTATAGAAATCATATATATTTTATACGCTTTTTTTTATTATTGATTCTCAACTGTGTAAATTATGAAAACGGAAATCCTTTGCAACTTAGTAAAACCAGATTTAAGGAGAAAAAAAATAGTGCGTTGAAATAATGAATTTATTTGTTTATCCATTTACTTATTTATTTTGTTGGTGGCAGTGGTGCTATATTATTTACAGTTTCAAAAAAAAAAATAGCTTCACCTCTTAAATTGTGTTAAGATATTCATTTCAGATTTGTGTTCAACTACTCAATGTCTTCGATATTCACAACGCCACCTAGCGTAAGAGTTCCCACCAATAATACTGCAAAAGTTCGTGCACTTATATGTAGTGGTGGGCCAGCGTATGAGATAAAACGGAAGCCCACCAGAATTTTATCTGATGATTTCCAACAGTAAAGTTGACTGAAGCTGTCCAGCAGTGGTCATGCAGTGGTAGACCATTAGCCAGCATTTCTCCATCATTGCCAGCACCTATGTTGCTGCTGGCCAGCAATTTCCTCTTTGCTGGGGCATCGTCTAAAAAAATGTTTTCGTTATTTAGAAAAGTAATATCTAAGATGTAAAAAGTAGCATAGTGAAAAAAAAAATTGTATAAATATCAGCTGTTCGAAAAAAAACTTTGATTTTTATCAAAATTTTAAATTTTAATATTTTATTTAACAAAAAGAACACGGCAACCAATCAAAAAATCCTATGCTTGATTTTAATAATATTATAAAGAGTAAGCTGTTTAAATTTCGTCAAAATTGGTTAAATAGTCCTTGAGATATCTTGCACACCAGTTAAAAAAATAGTTTCAAGAAAAACGCAAAAGAAAAAAAAAGTACCGTGTCACGATCTTGAAACCAAATTTTGTTTAAATTACCTCCAATCTACGATTTTTGACCATAATGACGTCTTCCAGGGATTTCGAGATGTCCTCCGACTCCGTTTGAGCGGCTTTTTTCAGTTTCCTGGCCTCTTTAGTCTCTTAGTAGACTCTCACGTTGGCTGTATAGATAGTTGCTGAGAATCAAAGTGCTCGGATAATCGCATCGCAATAACTCCGAAAATAATTTTAATTTTGAAATGGTTAAACGCTTATAATATTCTTAAATGTATAAACAGTTTATGTAATACAAAAAAAATCTATTTTTAGAAAATCTCGCGGTGGTGTAACTGCAACCCCTTAAATACGTTCAGAATGTAATATTTCAGATTATGTAAAAATACAATTTGAAGTTACTAAAATTCTCTTAAAGGTATTGCGTGATTCATCAGCACGAATTTTGACTAAAAGTTTCATTTTCAACGTATTCAATAATAATAATGATGTTAATAATAAGTTCTATTTGTCAAAAATTGCCTTAAATATTTTCAATTCTTTGAAAAAAATGTTTCATCACATTATTAGTTCTGTTAGGTAAATTCAGAAATAATATATTAACAGTCCCAATGCCCTCTTCAGGATGCGTCTCAATTATGCTCCATAATTCTTGAGGAAATCGCCACAGGCAAGATCAGACCCATCATCAAGCAAGATCAGGGAACTAATTAGGATGTTGATATCTAATCAACACTTGCATTTATAATCAGATGCTTTTTATAACTTTCCAAATTTCTTTTTAACCTTTTAGCGCACGACACATTGGCGTTGTTTAATTTTGTTTTTACCATCACATATAAATAGTGAGCACTGATATTTTACCATATTTAACGATAGTATAAAAAAAATTGTATGAAAATTGTCAGGGAATTATTGCTTCTGTGCTCATTGAACAGTGCAGTACTATAACAATTAACTGAATAAGGAAAAAAACAAAACGCATTCCATATATTTGTCTTATTTAGAGACAAAATATCCAAAAAGCAACGGAAAATCATGCATCAGGCACAGATTATGAAACACTTTCCGATATTATTATTGAGAATATTATTAAGAAATTTTATTTTTTAAAAAGGTGAAATGAGGTATCTAATAAGCAATTTAAAAAACACATAACTCAGTAAAAATCCAAATCAGCAATTGCTGTCTATATCTGGTAAAGCGTGCGAATTCTTTTGCACAGCATATGATCAATGGAATTCATACACACCGCGTAATATACTAAAAATTAAATAAGTTTTAAAATGCATACTATAGTGGAAAACACACTTCCAGCAATTATCGATCATAGTCCATATAAAATTTTATATGGATCATATAAAATTTAATAAGATCATAAATTTAATTTTTTACGCAATGAAATCGATCATATTCCGTCCTGTAACCGAATTCTTTTGTGTGTCTCTGTACATGAATTTAAATGCTACGTACTCGATAATCTACAGAAAAAATGTTGTAATGCCCCTTAGTGATCCTCTTTAATTTTATTATGTTTTGATTATTTGTTATGTTTGATTCATATCATAACATCTATAAAATGCAGCGCAAACGATTTTTAATAAGTAAAATTTACTAATATCATAAATTTAATTATTTACACAATGAAATCGCTCACAGAGTCCGTCCTGTAACCGAATTCCTTTGTTCGCCTCGGTAAATGAAGATAAATACTACGCACTCCATAATCTATGGAAAACATGTTGTAATGCACCTTAGTGATCCTCTTTAACTTGATTATGTTTTAACTATCATAACTTCTATAAAATGCAGCGCAAACATTTTTTCCACCATAGACCACATTGTAACGGAAACCTTGTATCTGTCCCTGTAAAAAAATTATAAATATTATCCACGTCATTTTCAATACCGAACATTCTACGGTAATTCTCACTAACACATAAAAATTACATGGCAATCGAAGTATATTTAAAAGAATTACATCTTGGATAGACGGACAGACAAACCGAATTTATAAACACTTTTCAACTAGGGTGAAACCCCAAGTTATTGATATTTAACCAGTAACTGACATTTCAGCAAAAATCGTACTCAAATAAGTATTTCCTTGTAAAATTCTGCCAAGTAATGTTATGTAGTGGTAACTTAAACACTTTTTTTTTTTTTTTTTTTTTTGAAGTCAATGTTTTCTCCATTAGTAGGCCAAGAACATATTCAACGCTTTTGAAAACACAAAAGTGCCATTTTGAGGCCAACATTCTTCTTTTTAAAATTAAAGTAGTGTTTTTATTTTTATTTTTATTCAATCTATTTGCAATGCTACCATCCTAGACTTTTTCTTAAAGTTATACACTTGTAGAAATTAGTTAAAAGATGCCTATGATAAATGAGGCTTAATAGGGGGTGCCACTTATTAGTTCCAGGTATTTCATTTTTCCAGTCTTTGACAGTGGTGTCAATTATTAGTTATATTAAAAAAAAATTGAATGTCAGTTATTTGATATCTGCATTAGTAATAATTTAAAACTTGGAAAAAATGACACATGCATCTATAGTGTGATATCGTATATGAAAAATTTCGAAGAATTTTTGTTTTCATAATAACGATTTAAGTATTTTTAAAGCACAAATTCCTTGAAATATAAAATAACTTATTTCTGTAAAAAAAAATCTTTCTAAATAAAGTGTCAGACATTGATTCACTTAGTGTCAGTTATTGGCTTTTCAAAATAGGGTTGGTGTCAGCAACTGGAGTTATTCATCATATTTATGAAAAAAATAATTTGTAATAATACAATTTATAAATTTTCAAAATTTTGTCAACAATAATTTTTTTATTGTATCTCTACTATCATTTCAAAAACAAAGGTAAAAATATAATAGATTTAAAATTTTGTAACAGTGATTTGAACAAGAAAGAATCCTTAAGAATGTCGGTTATAGGGTGGGGTTTAACATTATGTCGGAAAGGATTAAAAATGATAACTGCTCCAGTAGATCCTATGTAAGAACTAGAGATTGACCGAAAATTGAGATTAGTTTTCGTTTTAGGCCCGCAATCTGAGTTTCGCCTAAAATTCGTTTTCACCGAAAATGCTGCGGAAATTCGGCCGAATCTAAACTTGACCGAAACTATCTGTATTCCAAAAATCTCGTTTCATCCTTCGGAAATTTTCAACATTACTCATTGATTTGAGCTGTATCAGCCCAAATGAAGCTCTCTTTATTTAGTCCTATGAAATTCACTGTTTATAACTGTCAGTTATGACTGACTCAAGACGTGAGTGCAAATTACAACACAAGCAATGCATATATGACTAAACTTTTAAGATGGTTTTCACGTGCTCATTAAAAGCTGCAGTAATAGAAAATTTTGAGTTCGAAACCGCAAATGTTTCCAATACTCTTTGAGAAAGTTCTAGTATAACAGATGATCATTTACAAAAATCATTATAAAAGATAAATCGAGGATTGTATACCTAAAACGTTTTTTAATTAGATGAAATTCGTATAATTAGAAAATCATTCTGTGTCGTTGATGAATTAATTACATTTTATTTTATATGAAAAGAAGAAGTTTTGGTCCGAAGCACTGAGCCAACTTAGACCACACGTATAATTAATTAATAATTATGTATAATTAATAAAGACGTATAATTAATTAATAATTATGTATATTTAATAAACAAGTATAACTAATCAATAATTATGTATGTTTATGCATGTATTAATTAACATACAAAAATTTAGACGTTTTCGGCCAAAAATAGGAAGATTACCCAAATTCGTTTTCGGTCTTAAAAACCTGTTTTGGTCGATCCTTAGTAAGAACTGAATTGTTAAATAAGCTGATATTTAAAAGAATACTCTGTTTTAATGTTTGAACAATCGATATCGTGCCTGTAACAGATTTACATCATTTACTTGCATTTAGTGAACGACCTGTTATGAATGACAAGAGGGGAATAAAATATATGTCTAGGGCTACAGTGAAGCTACTCCAGGAAAAGTGCTGTGATTTTGATTGTTCATCACATGTCTTATAAAGATGCTCCGGGACACAAAAGTTAAATTTTTCTATTTTTAAATAACTTTTGCTCATTTTTTTTCTTGGAATCTATACTCATTTATACATTTATTTTCAAATGTAAGTTCTTTAAAAATATCTGAAATTTAATTTTAAAAAGTAAAAAAATTAAAATTTTAACTGTGTTTAAAATTTTATGACTCTTTTTGCATACTTCTTATGAATACAGAAAAGGAGAAATTTTAATTTGTCTTCAATAATTTCAAAAATATTTAATTAAAAAAATACAATATATTTTTAAGAGAATTTTTTATAAGTACTTTGTACTACGAGTGTCATATTTTCAAAATTTTCTCTCAAAACGAAAAATCATGAGGGCAATTTAATCAACATACAGGTATAAATGAAAATAATTACAATTTAATCAACATACAGGTATAAATGAAAATAATTACACGAACTTAAATTTTATTCATAAATATATCTTTCACAGAAATTTACATATCAATTTAAATATGACAAACCTTGAAAAGATACATACTGCATATTTTTTTGGAAAGAAAGCACGTGGACGAAACAGCAAAATATAAAAGAAGTTAGATCTTTCTTTTTAATACCGTATGTACCAAATGTACGGTTTACGTCATTGTATTCTAAAGAGTCTAGAGTATTTTTTAAAGCCAAAACAGAAAAAAATATTGTCTTTTCGAGAATTTTGTTTCCCAAAACTCCTTAATTTAAGCAAAACCTTTGACTTGAAACTGAAATTACTGTATCATAGAAATAAATCTGTTAAGAGCTGCATATTTTCGAAAAGAGTGATAAATTACCGAAAAGCCTCATGAAACTGAAGTCTTAAAGGATACAAAAGATTTTTTCGAGGAACTTTTTTTTTCCTACCATCCCTTTTTAAAAGTAAAAATTAAGTAGTTCTTCAAAATACTTTCAGTTGTATAATGTTACGTCATCTATTGAAACTCAGTTTAATATTTTGAATATACTTCACGTTAGAGGTCTGCAGGGGCCGAAATTTCCAGACCCGGGCCTGGCCCGACTCATACAAAAAAAAATTCGGCCAGGACCGGTAGAAAAGTTAAAAGTTCGGACTGATCCTGGCCCGTAAAAAAAATTATTGGCCCAGCTCGGTATAACAGCTAAAAGTTCGGCCCGAGCTCGGCCCGGCCCGAGTGAATTGCTACAAACCATTGATTTTTACGTCGATTTGGTTAAAAAAATTGACTCTCACGAGGAGTTCTGACCAAAGATATTTATCTTAACCTTTTTTTTTTTTTCATTTTTCTAAACTTCATTTTTATATAAGTGCCGCAGTCTGCGATATTTATTTTTTTAATGAATCGCTATTTCTTCTATGTAAATGTTTCAGTTATCATTAATATTGTTAATCCATATTCCATACATTGATTTGTTAAAAATTCGAAAAATGCTATACAGTAAAATCTTCTAAGACTCAATTACATAGAAAAGAAAAAAAATGCGTTATAGACAAGTTCTCTTCTTAGCAAATGTAAATGTATTATATATTCTTTTCTTATGTATTAGTATATTAATTTTGCATGGATCAACACGTTTTTCAGTTTAAAACAGGATTCCGCCATAGGCAGTTTCCTTTACACACGTTTTACTGTATTTTAATTTAGCTATATTTTAGTTAGCGTAGAAATTTACTATTCTTTAAAAAGAATAAATGTTAATATTTAATTGTAGAATAATGGCGATTCAAAGGTGTATGCATATTTTGCAAAAATCTTTGGGCCAGGCTTAATTTTACTGACCTTTGAACGGACAAGTCACGCCAAGACAAGGATTTTCATACGTGCTGGCTCAAAACTAGGACTGAAAATTTTGGGCAATGAAGACTAGAAAAGAAACCAGTACTGTGCAGAAAAAATAAGTTAGCCCCGGCCCGATTCTTCCGGAAAAAAGTAAGGCCCGGACCCGGCCCGGTCCGTAAAAAGTAGTCACTAGGCCCGGACCCGGCCCGGTCCGTAAAGAGTAGTCACTAGGCCCGACCCGGGCCGGTCCCGAGCCTTCAGAAAAAAGTATGGCCCGGCCCGGCCCGGCCCGGCCCGAGTGCCGCAAATGGAAATATGCCCGATCCCGGCCCGTGGGCCGTGCAGATCTCTACTTCACGCTTTGTACCTAATTTTTTTCGTTTATATATTGTTTACTCTGAGTGATTCATGAAGAATTTAAAATACAATGTCACTTTGGTTACAGTTAGGAAAACAGCTTAGAAAGCTTAAATAAAACATTTCTTTAAACATTTTCACTTGAAAAAGCTTCAAAATTATATAATATAAAAATTTATTAATATAGGGGTATGGTAATATAATTGCAAATATTGTTTCTAAAGTATGTAACTCTATTATACAGCATAAAAGTAATACTTAAAGCAGTTGGTGGTTGACATTTTTTTATTGGATAATATACAATGATTTCTTACTGTTTTAATTAATTTAAGTTTTAAGTGAATCACAATCATGTTCGTAGCAAAACCTGTGAAAATGGGAAAATTTCATGATATTGGCGAAAAGAACGCAATACAATTTTAAGGGATGGTTATCATCTAAGATGATGGTAACCTGTCTAAAATAATTCCTTCTAGTGTCTTCCGATTCAATCTTAGCAAGTTTTACAGTATTTATTTTACAAGTGTAATAAAGAGACACCCTGTATATAAGCTGAAGGTAAAACATGTAAATTCGAAATATTTCCTGAAAAATATATACATTGTTTCAAATATATCTCAGTATTGCTTCTTATAGCTAATAATTGTTCTTCGTTTTGATTTCAACTTTTATGTGCAATTTTAAGGGAATACAAGACTGGGTACAATTCTATACTAAATATGGGAGCTTTAAGATTCGGAAACTAGCAGGCCGATTTTGATGAAATTTGGAATCCATATTTACTGGATTATGATCAAACTTACGGCAGACAGATTTTTCTGCGACTAAAACTTATTTTACAGCAATGGCAATTTTTGAGAAATTTTCCATTTTTCAGGAATTTTTTTTTTCTGAAACTAATTAAATTTTTTTAAGCTGTCTGCGCCACATATGATCTTATATTTATGCTGCACCACCAAAAAAAAATTTTTATATCGAAATCGTTCGAGTACATTAGGAGTTAATGGGGTTTTTAGCTGAAAAATACAATTTTTCGGAAAGCTAAAAACTTAGACATTAGTAACTTGTGTGAAGTTCTTGCACAGTTTTATCAAACACATGAATTAAAGTATATATAAACACTTGGATAAAATTTAGTTACATATAATAAATGAGTATAAAATGTTAGAATAAAATTAATGTGAGTGGGCGTGGTGTCCTAATCGTGTCTTCCCTTAAACTTACAAGGAGAGGGCCAACCTTGTTAATCACAGATTTTGATTATTTTAATATATGTTGTAGGGTAGAGACCCCTTAGTGTCAGGTTCAACGGATTTTATCCAACGCTCCTTAGTTCTTGAGAAACCGGGGGTCTAATAATAGTACACAACTTAAATACTTACTTTGCAACCGCTATGATAGGCTGGTCGTACCTCAATTGGCATGGCGTTTGCCGGCTGATCCGTGGGCCCGGGTTCGATACCTGAATACGCTAAATTTGTTTTTTTGATTTTTTGTTTTATAAATATACTTGTAAGTATAATTAATAATCTCATTTTCAATTAAAATTTATAATATTGTATATCAATTATAATTTTAACCTATTTAATTTTTTACTTTTAACTAAATAGTTGTATAAAACATCATAAAACTGTTAATTTTTTAAAAATCACTTTTAATATTCATTTCATATATTCTTTATCGATGCAATGCTATTGAGAAATTGTGTCAATTCGTGATTTTAAAGAAACATCATTTACGCATTTCTTTAACAAAGGAAGTCAATGCGATAATACTATTATTCTGTTTTTAAAGTAACAAGCATAATTATATTAAAAATTAGCATCAGAATTAAATTACAACCGATTTTTTGCATATTAAAGATTTTTAAATTTATAATACGTATGCTTGCGCTTTCAATTATTTTTCTTTCACCTTTATATTTTTCTGCTTCTATTTTTATTTTATTTGAATATTCTTTTATTTTATCATAACTAGATGGCACCACAACAGATTTTGGTCACGATTTTGGAATTTTTATCATTCAATAATAGATCCGATTTCTTTTTAAACCTCTTTAAAGGGTGAGAAATAATAGTTTAAAAATAAAAAAATGATAAATTTAAGTTTTTTAACATTATAATTAATGTATGGTATTAAAATTTGTAATTGAAATTATTAAATTATAATTACAAGTGTATTTATAAAACAAAAAATGAGAAAAACAAATTTACCGCGTTCGGGTACTGAACCCGGGCCCGTGAACCAGCCACCGAGCGCCGTACCAACTGAGCTACGACCAACCTATAATTGCGGTTGCAATGTAAGTATTTAAGTTGTGTACTATTATTAGACCCCCCCCCCTTTCTTCTTTCAAGAACTAAGGAGCGTTGGATAAAATCCGTTGAACCTGACACTAAGGGGTCTCTACCCTACAACATCTATTAAAATAATCAAAATCTGTGATTAACAAGGTTGGCCCTCTCCTTGTTAGTAGAAATTATAAATAAGTTGCTACTTAAGCCTTCTCTATAAATGTATTTTTTATCAGGATACAATAAATTTTGATTTATTGTATTTATCTGAAACATATTAAAATAAATGCAACAGTTTACATTCTAAGGAAAAGTACTTTTCCGTCGCATTTTCAAACAATATAAAATACACAAACTATTTAATTGAAACTTTCTTTTCGTTTAATATTCAAAATGATCTAAATATCCTATAATCCAAGCTTCCTAAAAACACAACTGCAGATCGCAGGGATTCCAGTAATTTCTTACGCTAATCTTCACCTTATTCAATCGCAAATTTTGAAATAAACATCAGAAATTAAATAAGGCAAATACATCTATACGGAAAAGGTAATATCTCTCAGGCCCGCGGTAGAGCTGCTGGAAACTACTAATATAAACGAAAATCATTTTTGAGTGATTCAATTACGTTCCATATGTCTTAATCGGCATCAATTAAAATAAAACACCTCGACAAACAAAGATCCCAACAAGTGTAAAAAGAATGCTTACATGTTTGTTATATATAAGAAAAAATTGAATATACTATTATTGGACCATTATAAGAGTAAACTATGTACTATAAGCCATTAGAAAATTATAATTCGTATTATAATCGTTGATAAATTATAAATATGTCTTGCAAAATGCATATTCTCTGAAGTATTCCGCTATATTATAGTTTATAGCTAATAGTTCTTGTTCGTTTTGATTTTAGTCGAAACGCACACAAAATTTAGCCCTACGTAAGCCTGCCACTAAGGGTATTGTCTTAATGTATTTCTTATCTTTGATCCTAGTACAATGAATTTTCAATAAATTAAACATGCATTTACAAGAAATGCGTTACTTTAACATCTAGCTGCTGTCTGTGCAAAAATATTGTTAAATCACATGTTAAAAAAATATATAAACAAAAATTAATTAATCAAAATATTTTCTCGTTTATCACTCGAAATCTGCTGCTTCACAAATCATATAAATAAAAGTAATTTTTCACAAATTCAAGTGCTCCATATATTTTAATCGATATTGATTAAAATATATGGAGGTTACAATAAAACAGCCCGATCTCGCTCTCTAACAAACACAAACCCCCGCAACTGTGAAAAACAATGCCACAAAATTCTCTCCAACATTCATGTTCGTTCACTTAGCATATAAGATGGGCAAAAAAAAAAAAAAAAAAAAATTGAAAAACTGAATGTTTATCAAAATATGTATATAATATTAGGCAATATTGTCTGCGATAGCTAATTGCTGCATGTTTAGACCTCATCTTTTACATATAATACTAAATTCAGCAGAAATTTTAAATAATGAATTATCTGCATTTCTTCCTTAAAGGTATTTTCTTAACTTCATTCCTATCTTGGATCCTGATATAATGGATTTTGAATCAATTATACTTACATTTATCTGAAACGTGTTAAAACAGTGCTGTCCAATAGCAAAATGCTATTAGTTCACATTTTTTTAAACAATATGTAACACAAAAACTAATTAATCGAAACATTTTCTCGTTTATCATTCAAAATCAGCTGCCTCATAAATCGTATAAACGAAAGTCATTTTTAAGAAATTCAAGTACCTCCATATGTCTTAATCGATATCGATTAAAATAAAACAGTTCGATCCTCACTTTCCAACAAACACAAATCCCCGCAACTGTAAAAACAATGCCAACAAATTCTCTCTACCTTTCATGCTCGTTCACCCATTTCGTGGAACATTAAGTAGATTGACGTTATTGTTAAGTGGCCACAAAGACGTTCAATACGCTTCTAATTATCGAATCGAATTCCTTGTTTTCTTGAGGGACTGACGAAAAAATCTTTATCGATAATGATATCGATATCACGAAGTGTGCGGTTTTAACTTTTAACTAATTATAGTGTTGGGAAACATTTATCAGAGACTTGGGGGCGAACGGCACAAAACTAATGATTTTCAAACATCATATTTTATTGCGTCGGAACGCTGTCCTTTACAGCAAGGGCTCTTCATAATTCATTAAAGATAACTTTATATGTTATAGATGGCAGGGTGTATGCTTTTGGCGATGTTTTAACGGAAATCAATCGGGACGTCAATGGGAAAACGATGTTTTCAGATTTATGTACCATCTATTTTAACCAAAAACTAACAGCCAAATTTTCTCGGCTTCCGTATATTTTAAACTCTAGCTCCGACAATAAATAACCAAAAAGTAGCTATAATTTTTAAAACAACCAGATCAGAGAATTATGTAGTGTGTATTAAATTTTTGTTTAAAAAATCTTTTAAAATTATCTCTATTTACACAGGATACAAAAAATTTATACAGTATAAAAAAAGAAAACAAGACAAGAGCATAAAAAACCAGTGCTATTAAAGAAAAAAACCCTCAAAAATAAGAACTTGAACCTACTATTTTAAGTACAGTTGTACTATAAACGAGTGCATTAGATGCTCGCATAAAAATAAATTTACGTGCTTTAAAATAACTATAAATATAAATACAATCTCGCATTTCTCCATTTTACACAATATAAATTTCAAAAGAAATTGTTTAATAAATTATGCGTGTATAAATCGAAAATATTTTGTTCGACTAGTTTGAACAATTAAATTTGCGCAATTCAAACTTAACAAGCTATATCGTATAGTTCTTACAGTAGATGTATCTAATTCATGTGTCAATATAGTGCCGTGTTTAATTTACATTTATTCAGGTGTAGTGATTCATCATAGACGTACTTGTGAAAAGGAAGTTTATATTAAAAAAAAAGAAGTATATTTAAAAAATTGAGTTTTAGTGCTGTTCTCATGTTCAATATATTTTCCCCGCACAACAACAAGAACTTTCTGCTACATTCGCGGATTACTTTTTTTTAGATAAAAGCATAAAATTGGCAGGGATAATTCGGAATCGAATAGCGTTTTTAATTTTACTGTAAAAGTATTACAGCTTGAGTTGTATACGATTCCTTCATCCTGACAAACTTTTACGTGCTGTCACGTCCGTAAATTTGGTTAAAAACGCCAAACGTTACAGCCTTTTCTAAAAGATTATTTGCATTTATCAAAAAAAGGAAAGAGTTATTCGATTTTCATAGTTTCTTAATAAGAGCATCTGCGGATTTCAAACGTGTAATGCGTCAGAAATTAGCGAATTTGGATTTGAGATACTCAGATACTTAAAACACTCGGAACTATCACAAGCCAAGACAATACTGAAAAATGAGTATGTTATTCTTATTTTTAAATACACATATTTAACAGTGAAATAATTACTTTTACTGTTATTTTTATTCTGAATTTACATATAAAAATTAATTTATATATTCTCAAAGTAGATTCAGTGCTCAGAAGTAATGAAAAAAGGAAATGACGGAAACACAATCTCCTTTAAATGAGCTCTTGGCCTCCCACATTGATACGAACTGTCCATCAACTCGCCCTCCTAATGAGTGTAAGCCACCCAGTGAGAAATACATTGCTGATAATACCATTATGGAAAGTAATAGGTCCAACCAATTAGTCAAATAACCACTATGAACAGCAATAGAGCCAACCATCTTCAGTGAACAAGGGAAATACACTTAATTATAATAAGCCTTATCATAGTTTCTAGCATTTTTTAAAAGTTTATCTTAGCATCATTTTTTAAACAAATCAACGTAATATTTGGAAACTTTAAAGTTACCATGATACAAGATAACCCTTTAAGACCTGAAGAGTTTTGGTAGAAATTAAAAGTTTTGGTTTTTAATCCTGATTAATAGGATCATATTTGATTGAAATAAAATTGAAAAAAATTTCCGATGTCGTGTTACGTCAAAGGAGGATCCACACACTTGTGTGGTGCAGGCTCAGCTTTAAATCACAGAAAAAGAGGAAATTGTTTTTTTCTTTTTCCTTAGGATCACCTACACAATTGTGTAGGTCAGGTCAAGAAGACGCTTCACTCACTTGAAAACGCCCTTTCTGTAATGTTAAACCAATGGGCAGGTTGTTTTCAAATTTCCCGTTTAAATTTGAAAAATTTTAAAAGATTTTTTTTTTGCATAGAATAGCTGAGCTCAATCTTTAGTATGGCTGTTTTTTACTTTTTCGATTTCGCTTGCAGATTTTTTTTTAATAATGGCACTTTCACTTTCGGAATTGGTTTCGAAACTGAAAGTACCTTTTTAAACAAAATCTGCAAACAAAATGGAAAAGTGTAAAAAACAGCCATATTAAAGATCGAGCTCAGCTATCCTATGTAAAAAAATCGTTTAAATATATTCAAATTTAAACGAGAAATTCTAAAACAACCTGCCCATTGGTTTAACATTACGGAGCAGGTGTTTTGAAGTGAGTAAAGAGTCCACTTAAAGGGTTCATGGTTTATTATAAATTTGTCACAAAAAGAGAATTTTCACTTTCCTTCCTCATAGAATACACGCTTCTTAACTGTGAAAGACAATTATTGCACCTTGAAATTAATAAACAGATTGATATTTTTATCACTATTCAAACCTTTAGGGAGAAATTGCGCCGGGAATTGTGTTTTTATTATATATATTTTACATGTTAGAAAGTCTGAATCTTTAGATATTTAAATCGAAAAGCATTTTAGTTACAATCCCTGAAAATTTAATTAATAAATTCATAATCTTTCGATCACTAAACTTGCAGTCGCAAAAATGTCTGCAAAGAACTTTTGAAATAAAAATTCTGTTACTTGTATTAAATGATGGGATATTGAAAAAGAAAACTTGACGTCGAATAAGAATTATTACTTAACATCTATAGAGGAAAATCAAATTAAAAAATATAAATGATTAATAACATTTATTAATGAAAACTTTACTAATTACGTTAAAAAGATAAAGAAACCATTTATATCATTTTTCCAGATATTTTTCGATAAAAGCATTGTAAAAGTATTTTTTGAAAACTGAGCCACCATAAAGAGAAAAACATTACAAATCTACTTACTACCTAGATATCTTGTGTAACATAATATTTCTCCACTCACGGTATCTCAAATTCTCCCAATCAATGTTCATATGTACACATTAGTCGCAACTCAACATCCCGGAACTATATTGTGTTAGAGAATGTAGATAAATATTTATTGGTTAAATAAAATATATATATATATATATCTGTCTAATACTTGTAATTTTCTAAAGGAATGGAGTAATCGTACGAACTTTATTTAGACAGAGTTATTATTTACACACGGCGTAGTTGACACTTATCCCTCTTTTCTTTGAGAAAATAAGTAAGGTACTTGTACCCAATATGGACAGTGTTCTCAATATGGGCACCCCTAATATCTTAAAAAGTGACGATTTTGATCGAGAGATGGCGCTACATGTCCATGAAAAAAAGCAGGTTAAAAGATAATTAAGCCTGGAAAGTGCAAAAAGCGCGCTGTTCGCCATTTGGAAGGAAACTTGTTGTTTCGTGGTGTGCTGATCGTAATTACAGGTAAATTTAAATTATTATTAGATATGGTAAAATTACTTTAAATATTGAAAAGTGGAGTGTTTTAGAAAGCTGATAAAACATATTTTCGATTGCTATTGCATATATTGCTCAAAAATGCTTTCTTTGTTTATTTATTACAAGATTTAGTAAAACTATGCCCGATTCCCTATATGGACACCTTATGTCCACAGTGGAAATACAGCAAGTGAATCTTCAGATTCACAAATTTGTAACATATCTGTTTAATGTCATCTGAACAATCCTCCAAGAAACCTCCTCCAAGAAAAAAATCCCCCAAAAAGCCCTTGCAGAGAAATCAAAAGAAGCCTCCCCTCAGTAGGGTATCTGTTGGCGAAATCGCAGGTACCGGCGGTATAACTTCCTCAACAAAGGAGAGCTGGTATTGCTTCTTATGCAGTATTGAGACATGCGGCTATGCATCACATGCGGCAGATATGTCCATGAGGACTGTGTGGGGCTACCGCCCATGATGAAGAAGTTTTTATTTGTCCATGCTGTGAGGACTGAGTAATAACAGATGTAAATTCTGCAGACAGATGCAAAAAAAAGCTAGGCAAAACCAACTATATTATTTCATAGTATTTTGTAGTAACTGAGGTGCTTTGGGTGGGTCTTCGAAGAGCCACAACCGAAAATGACCCCCCTTTCTAAAGTACATGTTCTGAAGATATTTACCGTGCCCCCCTCATCCGCAATACTTAAGATATATTTATTTTATCCCCTCTCCTCTAAAATCCCTTGTAAGAGTGGCTGTGTAGTAGGTCAATAAGGAGCCACCTGTCCCGTATATGGATATGCATGTCCATAATAGGGACAGGTGGTTCCTTATATGGACACTTGTAAACATTTTTTGTTTTTATCATTAAAATTAAACCAGAATAATTACAAGGTCGCTAATTTTAATAATGATAGTCAACAGTCCAGGGATAGTGATCATATATTTTTGGAGTCCTATGACGTGTACACGGGGGTGAAAAAAATCAATTTTCCTTAGAGTGTCCATATTGGGTACAGATACCTTATTCGCAATACTATACAGATTTGGACAACGCACCATTTCGAAAATTAGATACTCTTCTGAGAGCAGGCTTCAGGGACTTCAATTTGAAATTATAAAAAAACTACTAACCTCCGCCACAAATTTTAATATCTTTATATGAGAAATAAAACTCGATCCTTACTCATTCAGCTAGTTTAATCTTTATAACAACTGTGTTCCAGAAAATACGATTTTTGAATTACATACTGAAGGCATAAGGCAACAAGAGTTCGTTCGGGTGCTAAAAGATCCATGTTAGGCTGTGTCGGATACCATAATTTTTTTTATGAGCTTGGTATAATAGAGACAATCCAAACCAGGGTGGAAAATGAACAGAAAAAGTTTTTAGAAAACGCAAAGTGGTCGTAAAAAGGATTGGATGTATCCCCAAAGTTTTGATGAAAAAAGCCGTAATCGCTATTAATATCAATCGAAAGACAGTCTGACAAAATGTGAAAGATTTCCTCGGGTTCCAGTCTAAAAGAACAAAACAGTGCCAGAAACGGGTGCCTAAGAAGAAAGCAAAACTTGACCGCACCAATGCACCAATGAAGCGAATCGCTCATGATCACATAACATGCAGAGTAGTCTATTCAGGAAATATATTGCATTTGTTATTATCAAAAGGTTTTCCAAAAAATTTCGCAGTCGCATTGGGCCGTAATCGATAACACAATATAATTCGGTCTAAGGATACTGTTAGCTGACAAATGACATCAAAATACGACAAAATTTCCAAATCCGTTATGGTTTGGAGTGGGATTTCATTAAAAAAATTATGAGCTCAAACGTTTTTCCGAGTTGTTTTTCTCATACTGTACTTCGAAATCAAAGATCATCGAAGGCGAAGATAGTAGGTTTTTCATAACACTGCCATGCATTGACTCTTCTCGACATTTCCAGGTTTAAGGATTGTGAAAAATTTGTGATTCATAAATATGTATTTTCTCTCGCGATGTTTAATTGGGGTTTTTTTCCCTTTATTAGTTTCTTTATATTAAGTACCTTATATTTATAGGTGTTCAATTTAATCGTGTGATAAAATATAAATTTTACCCGTAGTGTCAACTACTTGTGCATTGATTCTGCCATTTTACCTGTAGTTGACACAAATATTAACTACTGACAAAATATTAAAATCCTCTTGTGCCTCTATATAAGTTGATACTTCTATCATCTACAAATGATCGAATATGTATGTAAATATTCTAGTGAATATTCTGATGTGTAACCTAGTACGCTTGTGAGGTAAAGAATCTGCAAGATTTAAAAACTTTGTGAATGATTTTTACTAATGTACATGCTTTACTTTGGTTCCTTTATTTGTTGATTCAGGAATCCCTATGATGTATGCATTTGCTCTTTGTGCCTATAAAAGTATTCAAATAAGGTAAGAAAAATCGAATTAGAGAAAACTGCGTATTCTGCTTCCGCTTTGTACAGGAATATTAAAACAAAAACATGAATTTCAGCATTTATGATTAAAAAGAACGAAATTTAAAGTTTATTATGGAGTAAATATTTGCACTTTGCGTAAAAACAAAAAAAAAAAGAAAGGAGAAAAGAAAGCCTAGTATAATCATGGAATAATCAGCTACTTCGCTGTACAGGAATTAGAAAAACATCAAACTTGGAAATTAAGCAATCATGTATATAATTGCGCCTCTCGCTCATGAAAACGAAAACAACAAGGATCAAAAGAAATTAAAAAGGAGAAACAAATTCAATCCTCAGAAACAACTTCAATCTCAAATAGATGTTTTGTCAATGTTATCAGTCAAACAATACAAGTCCGAATGGATTGCCAAGTGCATTCACACTAACTTTGCTACGGCTTAGAAAATACTATACTTTCTGTTAAATAAACGAATAAAAGGAATGTTACCGAGGATAATTACACCAGATTTATGGCAAGAGTATCACAAAAAAGTAAGAAAAAAAGAAGGATCAGTAAAAAGTCATCAGATGCTAGCCAATACTAAAGCAATAAAGAGAATAATTAAAAAGACGAAAAGGTACCAAGAGAGACAATACGCGTACTTAAAAATAATGCAGACAATTTTGTCTTTAGTGGATTTCGCCATCATCAAAAGATGGAATATTGAATTTCACGTAATAGTAGATATGAAGCATAATATAATTAACCCTTTGATGGGCAGTGGGATATATTATATCCCACTTTGTTTTAATAAAGATTTGCCCCAAAATATTTTAATTAAATTTTACATTGATAACTTTGGTGAAAAAGTTGAAAAATTGCATTCAAATAAATTTTTAAAAAAATTCCGATGTGAATTCAACATTACATGAACACAATTACTTGCCCTTGAAAGGGTTAATATACTGTAGAGA
The DNA here is from genome assembly GCA_963932465.1 of Maratus speciosus. Classification (NCBI taxonomy): domain Eukaryota; kingdom Metazoa; phylum Arthropoda; class Arachnida; order Araneae; family Salticidae; genus Maratus; species Maratus speciosus. Next base: position 406,670,245 of record OZ010796.1, read on the forward strand.
AAAGAGAGCATTGGAAATTTTGTTTACTTTTTATTGCCAAACAGAAGCTTCAAATTTTTAGGTTAAAAATTTTATACCCTGCGAAGATCTAGAATAAAATTACATTTTTTTTTTTTATATATAAATACAGCGAACTCTCGTTAATGCGTTTCCACTTAAGTCGTATCTCCGTTTAATGAAAACAAAATCGTTTTCTCCATTATTTTCTATTTGCAATTAATCTTAAGGACATCGCTTAATGCATACTACTTACTCATTGCATAATGCAGACATTCTTTCACAGATTGGCCGGGAAAAATAGAAAATAACATTGAACATTACCTTCTTCAAAAGCAACTTTGGTGTAACTTTGGAAAAATGGAAGATTAAATAAAGTAAAAATTATGTACAGTAATGGACAAAAAAAAAAAAAAAAAAAAATAAATAAATAAAACTGCATCAACTGTGAGAAAACGGAAAACTAAGCAAACAATTTTTTTTTTTGTTGTTACATTAAAACGAACATGGAATTTGACATAAAAAAAGTTTATTGAAACTCCTAATTATAAGCTTAAGTTCCGAAACGATAAAATGTAATATTTCATCAAAACATGGAACAAAATAGTAGACAATAATAAATTTTGCGTAACTGCAGTCATGTTACATGTCCATTAATGTTGTTATATTACAAAGGGATCATCACTTTAATACTTTGTAGATTCTCCGCAAATGGTGACAACAGGTTTGCAGCTGTCCGGCGTGGACGTGGAAAAAATCAGCTTCTGGATGTAGCTGTGACCAATTTCATGGTACCAAACTTTAATAATGTTTTCCTTTAGTTTAATCTCAGTAGCTTGCTTATGTTTAATAATTTTAGCTTCTATTCCAAGCCAAAAAGTTTGAATGGGATAAAGATCCGGACTATTTTCAGGACAGTCTATAGCTTTACTAACAGATTTTTTCAGATAGGGCTGCACCTAAAAGGAGAAAATAGGTGGAACATTACTTTATTCATATACGATTTCTTGTGGAGATAAAAACTTACAATGGCACAACAAAATCATTTATGAATAAATTAGATTCTACTTACCCATTCCGCCGTTTGACAGGGTTACTAAGTCTTGTTAAAAATGCATTTCTCTGGAACTTTAAAATTATTTCGAATAACTCGCTTTAAACACACCAAGATGCAGGTAAAAACTGATGTTCAGTAATATTTTCAGTCGCCCAATCTCTTTGCTAGGCATGCTTTTGCAGACCATTTGGCTCAATAGGAATTTCACAGTCGGCGAGATGCAGTTTTGATTATATGCTTCCCTTTTTCGTCTCTTTACGTACCGCTTGTCCTCTGATCATGGAGGTTTAGGTTAGATTCGTCCAAAACAATTACTGAGTCCTGTTGGCTCCTTATCCATGATTTTTTTTTTTTTTTTTTGCACCCTAGCAAGTCGCTTTTGCATGCATATTCTTTTGTAAGTAAAAGATTTTTTTAAGGTGCGATAAGCAAGCAGACCACAATACGTAAACCGTATTTGGATACTTCGTTCACTAATGTTAACACTACGGACCTTTTAAATTTTAACCCTTAAATTAAGAGCACTTGCATGATAATTACGGAGACACATCTGGTTCAGATATTGGTTACTAGACATTGTAGTTTACTTCTTTGGCCCTCATCAGGCTATCCTCTCGATATCACCAGGTTCAAGCTACAATTTAATTACTCGAGCAATTGTAAACTGATGACATCCTATTATTTTGCTGATCATACTTGTCGAAAGCCCTTTTTTACTTTAAGCAATTGCCACTGCCACACTTTTTTTTCCGGGGTGTCAATCGAAAGTATGGAACCATGTTTTCACATCTTAAAAAATCACGACAATTGGTCATTATCTCTTTTTGGAGCTCTATTTATGAAAAGTGGTTGATGTATTACTTCGTACTTGTTGTATGATGCAACAGTGACGTCCAATGAAGCCATGCGTTGCTTTGAAGCAACTAAATTAATTTTAGACAAACGAAATAATGCTTTAAAATTGCAAAAAGTGTATTTTTCGAGCTGATGCAATTTTTTTGTCCGCCGCTGTAAGTACAGCAGTTTCTTTGCATATTTTCTTTGTTTTGAGTAACTTATTCTTTATTATTAGCAAATCGACGTCGCTTTTCACTAACATTACTAAATTAAAGAAAAAGTTGGTAAACTATTTAATTTGTGACAAAAACTGAATTTAATTTATTTAACGCAAATAATTTTTATTTTACTCCGTTAAAATGCTTACATCGTGTAATGCAGACATCGGTTTGGGTGGAGAAAGAATGACCTCCTTTGAAAGTACGTACTAATCTGATTTAACAGTATATGTATAAATTGTTGCTACATTAATGCATTTAAAAACAATTAAAACCTTACAAAGTTTTTATTTTTCTATTTTAAAATAAGTTCATTTGAAAAGAATTTAAAACTTACACTTTATGTATCCACTACTCGAGTATTTGGTGTCAACTATTGAAACACTAGATGTCAACTACTGGGTCTGGACTATCAAGTATAGGTGCATTGGAAGGCTTACACACTTCAAACCATTTCATTATTTTTATACTGATATTTTATTTAGCATGTCATTTCTCATAGACTAAGTGTTTAGAAACCTCTGTTTGTTTGTTTTTTAAGATTAATTTTATATAAAAAATATATAAAGACATTTTCCTTATAGTGTCACATATTACATTTTTTTAGTTGTATTTTTGTTCTATTTCATCGTCAATAAGAGCACTAAAAAAACATTGTTATTATCTGAGCCATAACAAATAGAAAATATCACAAATGCATTTTACTGAATGGATAGATAATTTGTATTACATAATATTCGTCCACTCACGATATCTTCCTTTCTCCCAATCTTTATCCTAATGTATAGATTTGTCATGATACAACATCCCGAAAGTAATAATGTGTTAGAATACGTAGATGATATATATTAATTGTATATAAAGGCATTCTTTTAAATTCATATAATGTTTTTCCTAATATTAGCATTTTGTATAAATAAACAATATTAAACTTTTCTCAGATATTTTTTGTTCTATTTCACCTTCAATAAGAATATTACAAAAACATGTTTAGGGTTTAAACAATTATAAATAGCCAAATTTACGAATGCACTTAATTTCATAGATATTTTCTGTTACATAATATTCCTCTATTCAAAATATTTCACTTTCTCTTCATCAAAAAATACCTCTAAGTGCTAATCGTAATCTAATATACAAAAAAATACATTGTTTTAGAATACGTAGATAATATTTATTGATTGCATTATAGTATTTTTTTTAATTAGTGTAACATTCTTTTTTATTCTTGTACATTGTTTAAATAAAATTATTTTGAACATTTATTGGAAAAGAAATTATTATGATAGAAAAATTAAATTAGTAATTTATTCATTTGAATAAATTCACCCAATTTGTGTACTTGACAACAACTCTGTCCGCTTATAAATCTTCATTGAGATGAGGACAGCATAGACACAAGAAAACACTGTACTCGAATATAATATGGAGCGCTAACTTCCTATACTTTTAACTTTGAAGCCAGCCATCCGCGTACAAATACAAATTTGCCATAATTTTTTGCTCCGTCGGTTTCGCTTTGAAGGAAAAATATTGAAAAACATTGATGTAATAGTTTACGTCATCCCATTGACGTAACATGTGAAAATAATGAAAAATTAAACTTTCGACAATAGTTTTAATAATAATCATACGTATTATACTTTTCAATGAAATTAAAATATTTTATTAATATTAAAACATAAAATAAAAAATCTAAAATCGTCTAGCAGCAGAAGCTATACCGCCAGCGGAGAAGTGCTGATCAAAATGTGCGATGAGGTTTTAGTAGAACAACAAGTAGACCGCCTAGTTAACCCTCAGTCTTATATTAGAGCTCAGTGCAAGGATATGGATAGCACTGGAGATTGCAATCAAGCACTCCACAAGTGTGCGCGATGGAGTCACCTTGAGTTGAACAAGGCACTTCCAATTTGGCAAACTAACGCTTTTAGGCGCTCGTCCATGAGAGGAACAAGTTAGCAATCATTTTACATCATTTTTATGCTGCTACTAGTTGCTTAAATTTTCATAGTTCGGCATGATGAATCGTTAAAAAATTCATTATGATGAAAATTCAATCGCATAAATTTTTTCTATTGGAATGATTAAAAGAAATTTGTGCTGAAAAAGTTAAAATGCGGACATTCTCCGAAAACAAAATTTTCCTTTTGAGATTGGGTTATAAATATCAGTTTATATGACTCATTTTAATTATAGAGATCCAGAAAGCTTATAGATCAATGTTCAGATCTAGTACCGGATAAAATCTTGCCCTCCCCTTGAAATCAGCAGAGAGAGTTGCTCACTACTGAATTAGAGACAGACTCAGTAGTGATCTGAGAAGTTTTTTATAATAAACAATTATTAACTAGAAAATTTAATTATTTGGTGTTTTGCTGTTAGCATTAGAATCAATAAAACAGAATGCGAAATTTTAGACATCACTTTAATTTCATAAACACAACGCAAAATCAATGAATTTTGAACCTTAACAACTTTTTTAATCACATTCAGTATTCAAGACAATGAACACTGGTTTCTTTTAGTGCAACTCCACCGTGGAAAAATTCGTCTACAAGTAGCTCAGGTCTTTAGGATTCTGTTACATGTTTTATTTGCCTCGTTTACTTTTGATAAGTACTGTTTTAAACGGCACTGGGAGAACAAGGGCGAACTTGTTTGAAAACGGCATGATGTAAACTCCTCTCTTGGTACCTCAAGTCTCGATACGATATTACAGAGACGGTCTTCAGAAAAATATCCTGTAAATATAATCTCTTAAAAACTGTCAATATCTCATGATAACTTTATCACATAATATAGTATTAAGGTACAATTTTTTAGAAGCCTAATCATTCCCTATTTAGTTGCATCACAAGAACATTTTTCAGCAAAATTACACAAACTTTTATACTCCACGCCAACTCACCGACTATATAGCTAATGTTACACATTTGTTAATCTAATCTTGTCACTGATTCTATAGAAAACTTTTAAAAAATCACCAAAAACTCGTGCTAAAACAGAAAGTAGAAGTTTTTTGTATATAAAATAACTTGGTTATTTGACGGATATTTAGCAAAATGTCTTTGATATCGCTAGTTCTAGTTCAAAAAATGTGAATTGATGCCAGAAAGAATGCAGTATATACAATGCGTTCTGAAATGAACTGAACATTTTAAAAATAAAATAACCAGTAAACGATGGCAGCTATTGAAGTCACTCTTATAGTCCGAGTGCTACACGACCAAAATAAGGTGAAAACTGCAAATCGTGATAAGAATATACCGATTGGTCAGTATCTACTTTATATTAATACAATGCATTTCAGAGGGGGAAGCACCGCGTAAAGTCGTGGGAATTCAAGATGGCGGCTGTTATTCAAAATGGCGTCATTTTCTGAATTTTCTTACTATCCATCATATAAATGCGTGTTTCAGGTCGATTTCGATTTTTTTAACGTCAGAAATTTCGTTTTTAATATTTTCTGTCATAGTTGAATGAGTTTATGAATTCAGTTTGTCTGTTTATTTGTCTGTCTGCTTCTTTGTCATCCCATGTTCTAACTCGCTTAAATAACGATACCCGCTTAAATTCACTCAGATTGTCAAGTAAGTTATATATGTTATTGAAGTTTACAATGACAAGTTCCAAATAAAAATGAAGTGTATAGGTTTTATAGTCCGTTTACAGGGCCCTCAAAAGAATTCCATTACGTTATTGTCTATTAATCCGGGTGCTACGGTTGAGAAAACTGCAAATCGTGAGAAGAATATACCGATTGGTGAGTATCTACTTTATATTAATACGTTCCATATGAGAGGGGGAGGCATCACGTAAAGTCGTAGGAATTCAAGATGGCGGCTGTTATTCAAAACGGCTTCATTTTCGGAATTTTTTTACTATCCATCATATAAATGTATGTGCGTCATGTCGATTTCGATGTTTTAACGTCAAATATTTCGTTTTTAATACTTTCCGCCATTGTTGAATGAGTTTATGAATTCAGTTTGTCTGTTTGTTTGTCTGTCTGTCTTCTTGCCATTCCATGCTCTAACTCGCTTAAATTGAGTTAGATTGTCATGTAGTTATTATATGCTATTGAAGTATACAGTGACAGGTTCCGAATAAAAATTGAAGTGTATAGCTTTTATAGTCCGTTTACAGGGTCCTCAAAAGATTTCCATTACGTTATTGTCTATTAGTGCGGGTTCTACGGTTGAGAAAACTGCAATTCGTGAGAAGAATATACTGATTGAATATCTATTTTATATTAATACAATCCATATAAGACAGGAGGGATTGCGTCAAGTCGTAGGAATTCAAGATTGCGACTGTTATTCATTTTATGGAATTCTTGCAATTTTCACACTATTTATCGTATAAAAGTGTGTTTGATGTAAAATGTATGTGCAAAATCTGTAACAATAAGTATGGCTGTAGAAAGGTTAGACTTTCTTGCACATTATTGTGCAACTGCAAATTCGAATGCGAGAAATATACTGATACAAATTGAAGTTTTTATATTCTCTAACTTTAAATGTAAAAATGCAATATTTTTAATATCTTGTATAATTAATGTATTAATAAAAATGCATTTTTTAAATTTATTTATTCCTTTCATTTTCCTCACTATAAAATACAAAAACACTTTAATAATTGTCCTATTTTCATTTTAAGCGTATTTCTAATGTTAAAAAGAAAATTTTTGTACTTTTAAAATATCGAAATTGACATTATAGACACTTTAATATGATGTATAGGAATAAAAATGCAAACAATTTTGAAAAACAGCCGACATCTTGAATGCCTATGAATTTGTAAGATGCCTCAACTTCTTATATGCATTGTATTAATATGAAGTAGATACCGACCATTCGTGATATCTTTATCACAAAGTGCACTTTTTTCATGCCTAGCAGCTCTACTGATAATAGTTGATTTAACTGATGATCTTTATAGAATTTATACACGAGTTATAAACGCACGTATTCTTTTTTTGGTGTGTCTCTGTAAATAAACGATAAATACTATGCAAAACCTTATTCTATTGTAAGTATCGTGTAGTGCACCTCAGTGATTTGTGCCAATGTAAATGTGTTTCAGAGGGTATAACATGATTAAAACACATTGCAAACCATCCCCCCCCCCCCATTGACAATAACGTAATGGAATTCTTTTGAGGGCCCTGTAAACGGACTATAAAACCTATACACTTGAATTTTTATTCGGAACATGTTATTGTAAACTTTAGTAACATATATAAATTGCATGGCAATCTGAGTGAATTTAAGCGAGTAGCGATATTTAAGAGAGTTAGAGCATGGAATGACAAGCAGACAGACAGACAAACAAACTGACAAACTGAATTCATAAACGCATTCAACTATGGCGGAAAGCATTAAAAGCGAAATTTTTGACGTTAAAAACATCGAAATCGCCCTGAAACACATATTTATATGATGGATAGTAAGAAAATTCAGAAAATTACGCCATTTTGAATAACAGCCGCTATCTTGAATTCCTACGACTTTACGTGATGCCTCCCCTCTCATATGGATTGTATTAATGTAAAATAGATACTCACCAATCTGTATATTCTTCTCACGATTTGCAGTTTTCTCAACCGTAGCACACGGATTAATAGACATTAACGTAATGGAATTCTTTTGAGGGCCTTGTAAACGGACTATAAAACTTAAACACTTCATTTTTATTCGGAACATGTTATTGTAAACTTCTATAACATACATAAATTACATGGCAATCCGAATGAATTTAAGCGAGTAGCGATATTTAAGCAAGTTAGAGCATGGAATGGCAAGCAGAGAGACAGACAAACAAACAGACAAACTGAATTTATAAATTGTTTCAACTATGGCAATGAAATTTTTGACGTTAAAAACATCGAAATCGCACTGAAACACATATTTATATGATGGATAGTAAGAAAAATCTGAAAATGACTCCATTTTGAATAACAGCCGCCATCTTGGATTCCCACGACTTTACGCGATGCCTCCCCCTCTGAAATACATTGCATTAATATAAAGTAGATACTCACCAATCGGTATATTCTTATCACGATTTGCAGTTTTCTCAACCGTAGCACTCGGACTATTACAGAAGAACAATATTTGAAGTCATAAATTACTACATTTTCTTTTAGTAATTCGAACTATCACTGATAACTGGCGCTCCGACTTAAACTGTAACATTGCTCAAATGTTGCAATGTCAAAACACAAAGGTTTAAAGTTGATTCAACTTCGTTCCGCTTTTGTTTGAACGTTCTAGCAGTTTGAGATCGCTTATCACCCTCTATCGATGGAATTTAACTCTAAAACAGGGAAGCGCAGGAAAGAAATTCCCGACTACATACACTAACATTTTGCATGAATAACTTCTATAGCTGTTACATTTACTTTTTATTTAATTTTTAAAAAGGTCAGTTATTTTTAGGACACCCTCTACATCAAATCTAAAAGTGAAGTAACAATAATCATACTATATTGCGCCCTACAGTTGTGCAAATCTTTCTCCAACATTAAAATATGATTTTTCAGTAATTTTCAGTAATATCAATTATTTCTTTTTTAACTGTTTGTTTATGCAATAAACCGTATTAAATTAATATTTAAAATTTAGCTTAAGTGTGTTTCCTCTGGGTTAGTAAATTGGTTGATATAGTGAAAATAATACGGTGTTTTAAAAATGATTAAAAATTAAAAGAAAAAAGAATATGATAATAAAAACTAAAAAGGTTTTTACTTAAATGAACATGCTGTTTATTCATAAATAATAATAATTTTCGCTACAATATTACATATTTTTCAATAATTTTTATTTTACTTTCATGTATCTGCTGAAGGTTTCTTTGTCTTTGCAAAGAAAGAAGTGTGTGTTATACGACGAATATACCTAAATATAGAAAAATAGAGTCTGAAATTATGCGTTTACGCTGTAATATATGGTAAATATATTTCTTAATCCTTAACAAAGAGTTTTGTCTTTAACCTCTATACTAAACAATTTTCAAATTGGTAATAAAAAAGTAAAATAAAATTCTGTTGAATGAGAACTGACAAAAAAATATTAATCATAGTTTTCATTTGCGGAAATGAATTTGTGGCACATCAATTAAAACGAAAGTCTCTTCTGAAAAAAAAAAAAAAAAAATCTTTTCCGATCTTTATTTTCTTTAAATAGCTTTATCACGATGAAAAGACAAAAAAAAAAAAAAATAATAATAAATAAATAAATAAATAAATAAAAATAAAAAAAATAAAATAAATTTAGTCTTTCCAGTAGTTTTGTATTTTAAAGTTCAATTCTATTTCCGATTAACATAAAATTTCCTTTCATTATCAAAATTAAAATTCCCTTTCTTTTACAAAAAAACTTGAAGATAGTTACAACATGGTTACAACAATAATAATAAAAAAAAAATCTAATAATTAGAAATGATAGCAGTTTTTTCGAAACCTGATTTTCTTAAAATCCTAAAACTAAGGAATTCCTTATGATGATTCTTATGATGATTCTTATGATTATTTTTGTGAGTATTCCTTACATTAGAAACGTCCAAACACGAAGATGGTGAATATTAAACATGCAGCTAAAATATTTAAACTCGCGGATGATCTATACTTTTAAAAAATAAAAACTCTAAAATGTTTGCAAATCCAGTTTTAATCACTCGAAACGACAACACGGAAAACTACACAACCTCTTAATAGATGAGGAGAATAGCCTCCTTCAGGAGTCTACTTTAACGACTTAGGAGCCAACGACCTGTATAGGAATTTATTTGCTGAGGACCACTATTTCCGTAATTTTTGCATATTTAATCATTCAAATTCGATGATTAAATAGGGCAACGTTACGAAAAAAGGGTACCTAAATGAAGGATTTTAGGCATCTTCTGAAAACGCATATATGCGTCTTTGGTCCCGAGGAAGTTAACTGGTATAATCGTTTTCTAAAACAGTTTTTATAGATAATTCAGATAATAATTTGTTGCTTCAGATGAGATTTTGTAGCAAAAAGAAAAAAAAAAAGAGAGAGAGAGAACAGGATAACTCTTTTAACAGGCCTTGCAACTGTTACAATTCTGAAGTCACGTGCAAGCGATACTTCATCCAGAACAAACATTAACTTAGAACCGGAAATTTAAATCGTAAGTTAAGTGCTTTTAGATCGATCGTTCCCATTCCATGTCTAAAAATGTAAGGTGGCATTACACGAATGGCTCGCTGAAACAGTCCGAATAATTAGCGATGGCCGCCAGTTGTGGCTGGGAATCGGTGGCCAGTCTGTTTGTCGCCGACCCATGGCTTTGGTCCTCGAAACGGAGTTCATCCCCCTTAATGAGTGCCAAGAGTTACTTCATTTAGAAAAGTTAAACGAGGAGCCATATGATGAGAATTTAATGTGTGTTCTTAATCAATTTAGAATGGGGGTTACTGTCAAACGGGAACATGAGGCAAAAGTCTTTTAATTAAGACAGTACTTATTCATGATTGACTATAACAGCGCTTAAGAACAACAATAATTGGTCTTAAAATGCCACACAGTTTAATGCTTTTCAAATTATGACCGGGGGAAACGGGAATTTCGCTAATTAACTATTATTAGAATTTTATTAAAGACCGGAGGGGATGTTACTAACGATTCTCCTGCCACTTTCAACGGATTGTTTTATGAGATAAGAAAATTTAGAAATTATCCATATAGTACATAGGGAGCCAGAGCTGTCTAAATGCATTTTGGGTGCTAAATGCATTGCCCCTGTACCCGACTGACTTTTGTAGGCATTTATAAATTAAGTTAAATTCATTTTTCTAAACATATTTAGCTGTGCTAAGCTAGAAGCCTGAATAACTAATGTGTAGTGATAAACTGGAATGGGCTGATGTTCTTATTATCTCTTTATCGACTCACAGCATACTTATTACTAAATGCATCAGTTTTAGTCGATATACAATAGGGAAGAAATAATTTTGATTGATGCATAATTCTAGGAATAATTTCTCACACTTGCACTAACAAAAGTAATAATAAAAAGAGATTTTGTTATTACTGTTTTTTATCAATATTGATACATATATATCTTTTTTTTTTTTTTTTTTTTTTTTTTTTTCCTTTTTAAAGTTAAAAGGCAATATGTAATAATCCCGATTCTGCTAACCTGGGCCCCCACCTCTAAGAGCAGAACTATGAAGAAAAGTTATACTCATTATATAGATGGTTTTTTTATTTCGAAAAGCAATGCATAGATTGCTATACAGTTATTTAAGTGTTTAAAGAATGCCACTTTTTGAGTTAAATTTCATTTGAAAATTCACAGATTTCAAAATATCTGTTAAACATTTAAGTTTCGGCATCGTAATGTTTGAAGTCTACGTAATTTAGGTGAAACTGGGTTGAAGATTTTTTGTTGCAGACAAGTTGTAAAAGTGACACCTTTAACTTTCATATGACATGAAGGTTATAGCAATCCGCACATTATTTTATTAGACAAAAGGATCTTTAAGATAGGGACGTCTTTTCTTCTGTTTTAAAGTGTTGCTCAACTAAAATGTCGACTTTTGATGCCCTTAAAAGGGATTTTTAAGGTCATCTTCAACAGATTTTGTGTGTGTGTGTTTTAAACACTTTAAGTTTCGAAAACACGTAAACAAAGTTAAAAAGAAAACGAAACGTTAAATTTGTTTATATATATATTTTTTATTACACAAAATAAAGGTATATGCTCTGATTATTCTTTAAAAATATGTATTAAATATTGACTTGACGAATTTCTGGACTGTAAAAAAAATTCCGTTAGTTGCCAGTACAATTTCAGTTTTTTTACAGAATTTTCTTTTCCAATGAAAGTGATTTCATGAATGTGTCAAAAATTATGGATTTTGATATATCTTTGTTGATATGTAATGTTAAATTTTTATTTCCTCTAAAAATTTTTGATTTATTTTTATTGTTACACTAAAAAATCCTTAAAAATATGGAAATTGTGCTTGCAAAATACGGAAATTCTCTTTAGAGTGTAAAGATATAATAGATCCCAAAGCGTTAACGAAAAAGAAAAATGAACTAGACTTTCAGTACTATTATCTGTCAAACATATCTTTAAATCCACATTCGCTAATTTCTGAAGTATTTACCGAATCATTTAATAGAAGAAACAATTCCGTAAAAATACGTAAATTGTACTGGCAGTCAATGGATTTTTTTACAGTGTAGATCAGGCATGTCAAACACGCAGTCAATTTCTCAATGGCCCGCCAAGGCTTGGTCATATTTTCCTGTGTTTGATTGAAATCCTGTTTGATACAGACAATATATTTTCCATGTATACTTCTGCACTGACTGTAGCTGCAATGTTGCAAAGTTGGAGAATTATTTTATTAAAAATATCAACCATTATTTCAGAACAGTAATCTTTTCTTTATTTATTGACAGACATTCCGCGATAAAATAAAGAAAAGATTACAAGAATTAAAAAAATTGTACCTATTTTGAATAAATAAATTCGATAATCGGACAACATTGCCTTGCCATTAGGATATATATAAGAAAGTTTATTACATGTATGTAGGATTTTATCTTACATTTACTTAAAGGTTCATTTGGCTTATAACTACAAATATGAATACACCTTTTAGCTTTTCCATTTTATACAACATTTATTATTCCCTGAAACAAAAAATATGCTTAGTAGATCACGGCAATTTAATCACATCCATAATATAATGCACTTGTAAACATAATTATTGGAATTCATCTAGAATTCTTGCTCAAATCGTTTGTTTGGCATTTCAACCTTCTTTGGAACTTCAACCTTCACGTTGAGATAAAAACTATGGAATTGTCAACCTCTCTCTTTACTTTAATTTAAATATTCCATATACGAGAGATCGCCTCATATCTTGCGATTTCTCCAAGTTCCAAAGTGTTATCCTTTTTCTTTCCATACAATATCCTGTATCGATTAATTAAACCCTTGAGTTTGTTAAGGCTGTTCTCAACTGCTCTGCTCAACATGCGCAAAACGTTTTAACATATTTACAAATTCATTTTTTAACGGAAAGATATAATATTCGAAATCCTGACCATGAAAGCGATTTGGAATCGAACTGTGTTTTCCATTTTTGGATCAATCAATTAGCTATTGAGTTACAAGAGATTTGGATCATGTGACAAACATGTCTTTCATCCGTTCTTGAGTGGATTGTCTCCTTTCGCGCAGAAATTCCACGGTACGTACGGATACCATTATTTCTCCAGGAAAACTACCAGTATCTTTTTACAGAAGAAGAAATCTAGGTTAAACATGCAAAATTTCGCCTTCTTTTAAGAAGAGATTTTCTATAAGATAATACTGATGTCGAAAAAGTTTCTGGTCTGCAAAATTCAAGGAGGCGTACGAACCATGAATTCAGTTCAAAACGCCGACTTTGACACTATTTTCTGAAAGATCTATTGCGTTTGCAAAAAAAAAAAAAAAAAAAAAAAAAAAAAAAAAAAAAACGGAAAAACAGCTTGATGACATAGTTTCTGAACAACAACAACTGCTAGTTTCATGCATTTCCGAACAAAAATAAATTAAAACTTATGTCAGAAAGTTGCCCTTTTGGATTTGAGAAAAGCCTTAAGTTGCATAACCACTCATGTACAATGGTCATATCAAACTTATTTTAATGTTTGAGCTCCAAGAGATTCTGGATGCAAAATAACCAATCGAAAATCTACAAAGAGCATATCATGAATCTTTTTTTTAACTTAAATAGTTATGAATCATTTCTAGTAGTCTATTTATAAATTGTTATGTATTTTATGTTGAAGCTAATACTCTGATTTACTTCTCGCATTATAAAACAATGTGCAGTATTTATTAGGTGCTAAAAAGTGTATTGAAAAACTATTGAAATATAGCGCTAATTTATAATAATTAAACGTTTAAAAACTAGCTTTCAAATGAGTAACTTCGATAGTGACATGAATTCTCGTCTTGTTTTTATGAAAAAAAAAAAGAAATATTTCCCTCACTCTTCATTTGAAGCATACATCGTCGAACACGAGGATTTTGTATTTGAACTTATTAATTATTTTCATTATTTAGGTTAGAAAAAATGTAATTATCATTAATTTAATCTACGTGATCGTTATCTTCTTTTTATTGCGATTTTTACCGACACATTATTACTCATATACATTTTAGTATTTTTAAAAATTATATTAAAGCTACCAATGTGAAAAAAAGACATGATTAATTAAAGATGAAAGTCACAGATTAACGAAACTCAATTTACAATACATTTATATTCAAAATAAAACTGAAATTTTATGTTTGATATGTAGAAACTATATTGGAGTTTGCGAAGAATGTACTCACGAATATCTAGAAAATTCACACATCTAGAAAAAAATCGGAAAGATAAATTGTAAGATTTGAAACTGATACTTCATTTTAAAAAATTGTATTGAGTGGGACCATTAAATGCATCCGCTTAAAAAAAGAAAAAATAAACTATTCATTTCATTTGTATGCAATCGAAATCATTCACTACGAAGTAACAGAAGTGATGTCCTGAGTTCCAGTTTAAGAAATTTAAAAATAATATAAATTGAATTATATAAGTACCACTGCTAGAAAGATTCCTGTGCTAAATATGAGTCATTTATATTTTAACAAATATCATTGTGTTACAGATCTAAAGTAAATCAAAAGCGTGATTTGGCTTTATTTATTAACTTGCTGACTCATCCGGAGTTGCCTTAATCTTGGATAATAATTTTAAATATACAAAAATCAGTGTTGAGTTCAGACGTTTTTCTCCAGTAGAGGATTTAGTGTTTGGAACCCCACTGCTTTTGTCATCGTACACCCTCGAATTCTTATACTCAATTTTTAAATGAAAATCTACCCAGGTGAGCCGTAAGTTAGGACAACATTGCCTTCGGCAGCGTGGAACCGGGCGTGCTACGTCTGCTCCGATCTGTTCTTGTAAATGACCCTCAAATTTGTATAATTTCATTTTTTTTAAACGAAAACCGATACAAAAAAGCCTAGAAACAAACCCAGCACATTGCCTTCGGCAGTGTACACCAGCACGTGTTACCAACACCTCTATCTGCTTTGCAAACGACCCTCGAATTTGTATGATTTTATATTTTTAAACGAAAATCTATCCAAACAAATCTAGAACTGGGGGCGCCATGACTTTTGCCAGCGTACACCTTACCCTCCTCTAGGTTCAAACAGACATATCATACGGACTGCGGCATCTTTGTTGCGGTCACGCGGAACCTTTCGTCTTTTACGACTTTCATTGGATGTCATTGGATGCCCAGGTCAGCGATGAACGTCGTTCACATGTCCATCTCCGCCTTTTTATTCTGTTGAGGCTGACCTTTATTTTGTTGATGACCAAAGAACGGTTGGAAAAGAAAAGCCAGTTGACATATTTACGGTTTTCGAAAGAAAGGTTTGAAAAAAAAAGCATCAAACCTAGCTGCATTTATTTGCTTTACCCGACGAAAAGTAATACGTATATCAACTGGGATTTATTTTCCAATCGTTCTGTGGTCATCAACAAAAGAAAAAGGAGGAAATGGACATGTCAACGACTTTCACCGGTGACCTCCGACCTCTAGACATCCGATGAAAGTCATAAAACGTGAAACGGACCACCTATCCACAGGAAAAGTTCCGCAATAAAAAAAAGCAATCTGTTTGGACATTAATACTGTCCAAATAGAATCATCCTTCAATTACCGGTGCCTTTCTTGCGGTTAGTCGGTGCTTTTCATTTTTTATTGCTTTTGAAGGATCACTCTGAAGGACGGAAATCTTTCCGTCAAATCCATCTCCGCCTCGTTCCATGGTTCAGACTCCCCTTCACTTTGTCAATAACCACAGAATGATTGGAAAAGAAAGGACAGTAATTGAAGGAGAGGGTGCACTTTCCTTATGAAAGGAACCTATGTTTCCCATTTCTTCCTATAGGTAGTACATTTAGTAAATTAAATTAAACGTACTGCTTTTTTGGCTTAACTCAATTCGTTACATGTAAGCACGGAATATGTGGAATTAAGGTAAAAATACATTCACTCTAAATAAAGAGTGGCTATTCACTCCGGAGGAGTGAATATTCACTTTATCGCAGAGTCAAAATATGCCCAACCTTCTTAGAGAGATTATTCACTCTGAGCAAAAGTGGAATTTTTGACTCTCTGAAAGAGTGAATACCCACTCCTGGGAAGTGATTAGTCACTCTAAACAGGAATGAATAATCACTCTATCGGAGGAGTGACTTTTTACTCTTTCCAAAGGAGTGCATTTTTTCACCACTAGTAGGAATCAATAGTCACTGTTTCATAGGAGTGAATGTTCAATTTTTATGCAGTGCATTCTTTTTTATGCTGTTTCATGGGCATTTTAAAAGAATCATATCTTTTAGAGCATGTAACGAAAATAAATACAAGCGGGATAAAGATTGGAATAGAATACTTTATTGGCAATATTTATTTAATTCGTAGTTTGTAACATTAATTGAACTTTTAAGGAAAAACTAAATTAAAGTTACATGTGAATTAAAATAGATTACTGACAGAAAAAAACTAAACTATTCTATTACAATCTTATCCCTTGAGTTTGCTTTCATTGCATGTCCTATAAACATGTGATAATTTTAAAATGCCCAATTTTAAAATAAAGTTTTGATTTAAATATAAAATCTTATCTTTTTCCCGTACTTTTTAGAAAAATATCGCTATTTTGGAGTCCTATTCTTCCAAAATATTTTTAATTTTTCCACTTAAAAAACGATGCTTTTCAACTGGCATCTTTTTTTAATAAGTTCTAAGCTTGATCTAAATATTAAAAATGTGTAAGTTTTTTTATGCGTTGTGCTTTGTCATTGCTTCATTAAATATGAACATGGAGTCTAGAATTTTATATTCTCTGGAATATGTATATATTTTTCGTTTAAACATATTCCTTAACTTAATTATGATTTCGAATTTTCTTGCGCTATTGCTGAAAAACGGATATTAATACAACTCTTATTTATAGAACGACACGATAAGCCATATTTATTTAATTTTTTTATTCCTGTATATATTGTATTTTGTGAATATGAGCTAAATAGATTTGGTACGTTTTATAGGAAAAGATTGATCTGGGGAATACTAAAAAGAAAAGAAATGACTAACACTGTTCTTAATGTTTGAAAACCATTTTTAATGTAAAAAGTAGTTATTTATCTCTTTAAAATATATTCAATCTTATATTATATAAGTGATACTATAAACTTTAAAAAAATATATACTAAAGCAGTTTTATCTATAAACATCAGGCGTAGAAAACATTATATTTTAATGCTTAAATATCATGTTTTATTTTTTTGTGCCAATAATTAAGTTTATCAAAAACGTAGAAAATGCGTTTACAATAGAAGGAAATTTAATAAATGATTCAGAAAATCTATAGTTAAATGTTTGATTAAAATCACACACAGCAAAAAAATTCTTACATACAATTAAAAAAAATAAATATACCAATTTGAAAAACACTAAAAATAATAATTAGTATTTTATAAATGTACTAGTAAACAACAACAAACTACAATATATGAATTAAATGCATTATTAGTTTTAACAATTTCTCAAAAATCTTTCCATATGTTATAAGAAATTCCTATTATTTTATAAATTTCGCAAATGTTAAGTCTAGAAACATTGGTATGAAGATTTAGGATTTTAAATAATAATTTAAAATATTATTAGTAAAAAAAAAAAAAAAAAATCTTTCAAAAGTTTCACCACTGTAATATGTAAAAAGACATTTTCCCAGTATAATGCTAATTTGTAATCTGAAACCGTTTCGTAATATCATATTTAACTCCAAAATAATAATGACTATAAATAATGTAACCATTAGTAATCAGAAAACAGTAATAAACCGAAAAAAATCCAAATCACTGTCTCAACACATTTTCAATCTCAAGTTACTGCAAATTAATGTTTACATTTTACTATGAATGTAGGCATGAATCAGCCTTTGCGTCAGCTTCTTTTTTCGATCGATGGCACATTAAGATATTTTACATCGCAGTATCGAATAGGAAAATATCGCTTCTGAAAACAATACCAGATTAGTCTTTTTCTATATAATATAGCACTTTTTAACTCATGATCATAATATACAAACCAACAGGAATAAAAGTTTAAAATTAAGTAAGACTTACTTTACGTTCCATAAATAATCGCTTTAATAATATCCGTATATATTTTAATCCCAAAATGGCGGACTTCTTCCTCTTATCTTAAAAAAGCGTTTTAGACGCTGTTCTGATTGGCTGATGGGTAATACAAATACTACGATACTCACTCCTTCTTAGAGTGACTATTCATTCTAAGCAGGACTGTATAGTCAGTCGCCATAGGCGTAGAGTTTTCAAAATTATTGGAGTGGCTCAGCCAGTGGCGCAGCCAAGGAGGGGAGGGGGGTCTAAACCCCCTGAACAGGTAATTAATTTACTAAATAATGAATACAAAAACAGTCAAAACTGCAAGGCAAAATTACAAGTAACCGATGAAAGTTTCCGTTTTATACAGGTTTTCGTCTACGTTAGCAGGGAAAAATTCAAAGTGTTCCTTTCGTTGGGATCATGAAATATTTGCAGGATATTGTTATAGACGGGTTCCGTTTACACAGGTCATCCTTATATTCAAATAACCTTATATCCATACTTTCGTTTAAGCAATCGCAAGAGACCATGTTCCATTTAAGACAGGTTTCTGCCTAATTAAGTAACAATGTATGGCATCTTACCTTCTTGAGGATGAAAAGTTTCCATTTAAGACAGGATTTTGCCTTAGACAGGTTCCGTTTTGACAGGTTTTACTCTACATATAACACAAATATCTATATATTTATGCTAATAAAAGAAAAGATCGCTGTTTGTGTGTGTTTTATTGGCGATGGCTAGGAAAATCTACTGCGCACAGAGGTCTGAAAATTTGTATGAGAATAGTGCAATGCAGATCATGAGGCTCAGATTTTTAATTTTTTGATGATTGGCCGAGATATTAATTAAAAACTCATCAAAAAAGCGATCTTTTTTGAAAATTGGGAGCTGTATTGGGAGCTCGTGTATGACCAGATCTGCTTTTCGAGCGGAAAGGAAGGAAGAACTAAATACCTTTTTTTGTCGTTTTGTTTTAATGGCCATCAGCCGTGCCGTTTAAAATACGGAAAATAGGACGACATATTCTTATACTAGAGGTCTGCACGGGCCGACATTTCCAGGCCCGGGCCCGGCCCGACTCATACAGAAAAAAACCCGGTCCGGCCCGATACAAAAATTAAAAGTTCGGCCCGAGCCCGGCCCGGAAAAAAGTTAAAATCTCGGCCCGGGCCCGGCCCGGCCCGA
Organism: Maratus speciosus; assembly: GCA_963932465.1. Taxonomy (NCBI): domain Eukaryota; kingdom Metazoa; phylum Arthropoda; class Arachnida; order Araneae; family Salticidae; genus Maratus; species Maratus speciosus. The sequence goes on from OZ010796.1 coordinate 406,689,776, forward strand.
GTGAACTTCTACAAAACATTGATTTTTACGTCGAATTGGTTAAAAATTTGTCTCGTACGAGAAGTTCTGACCAAAAATATTTATCTTAACTTTTTTTTCATGTTTATAATCTTTATTTTTATAGAAGTGCAGCAGGCTGCGATATTTATTTTTTTAATGAATTTCTCTTTCTTGTATGTAAATGTTTCAGTTATCATTAATATTGTTAATCCATATTCCATGTATAGAAGTGTTTAAAATCGGAAAAATGCCATACAGTAAAATCTACTAAGATGGAATTGCATAGAAAAGAAAAAAAAATGCGTTATAGACAAGTTCCCTTCTTAGCAAGTGTAAATGTATTATATATTCTTTTCTTACGTATTAGTATATTAATTTTACATGGATCAACACGTTTTTCAATTTAAAACAGGGTTCCGTCATAGGCAGGTTCCTCTTCACACATTTTACTGTATTTTAATTTAGTTAAATTTTAATATGCGTAGAAATCTACTATTCTTTAAAAATAATAAATTTTAATGTTTAAGTGTAGAATAATGGCGATTCAAAAATGTATGCGTTTTTTGCAAAAACTTTTGGGCCAGGCTTAATTTAACTGACCTTTAAATGGACCAGGATACGCTGAGACAATGATTTTCATACGGGCTGGCTCAAAACTAGGACTGAAAATTTTGGGCCGTGAAAACTAGGAATGAAACAGGCCCGGCCCGGCCCGGCCCGGCCCGAGTGCCGTGAATGAAAATCGGCCCGAACCCGGCCCGCGGGCCGGGCCGGGCTCGGGCTTCGGGCCACGGGCCGGCCCGTGCTGATCTCTATCTTATACTTCGTACCTTTAGGTCTCTAACGTCGCAATCAGTTCAAAAAATATGGCTATTAACTCTGAATTTTTAAAAAAAAAAGATTTCTCAGTTGACTTTTTCTCCCTTTTGCCAACGTTTACTCAGGTCTCAATTTTAGAGTTACCCATTCCCCCAAATTATGCATTTAAAGCTAAGATCTCGTCAACGGTGCAATCGGTTTTCTAAAAGACTAATTTTAATTTCTTTAAAAAAATCGTGACCGTAGGTAACTTCGCGCCTCCCGGTGTTTATCTTTGTTCCACATAATATTTTTAGAGCACTTGGACAGACTGGATTTTACATCTATTGCAAAAATTTCCTAATGTTCGAACGAAGAAGTATTTAAAAAAAAATCTGAGAAAATTTCGACGAAAAATCTAAAAAGCGTTGTGTTTCGGCGCGGTTTCGCTTGGCTTCGGCTCATGTTTTCACTATTAAATATGCATATTTTTCATGAAATTTTATAGAGTACTCAGATACAGTTATCTATATTATAAAGGACAAACATATCTGTGCTTAACGCATACGTCATTCTGCGAATGGCAACACTTTGAAATTTGGAATGAAATTTCGGTTTTGCAATTTTCGCTACTGCAAATTTTTAAATTTCTAAACATCGCACAGTTTCAATTTTTACACCGTCGTATAGGGGAAAAATGTACTTTAAAATGCAATTTGTTTGAAAGTTCTATCTCAATTTATTTTTGAGCTATTAATTTTTTTTATAGTTTTTAATACCAATTTTGTAATTGTGGCAACTGAAGTTCTCCAACCTCTTCCAGTGAAGCAACTCCGTTTCTATTAAAAGTAAAGGGAAAATATTCATGGTTTATTTATTTTTATTGATTATATCCTTATTGATGCCATTTTCACATTACAAATAAAAGTAACTTTTTTTCTAATTTTTTAACAGAAAATGATGTCAGCCATTAAAAACAAACACGCATTCTTCATAAATCAAAAGACTGAAGAAGATATTTCAATATTTTTACATTACGCTGATACTGAGTTTGAGACGCTAAGTAAAATGATTCAGTGAGTAAAAATGATGTCATGTTTAAAACAAAATGATCATTTTCTTTGATAAAACTAAATATTTGACCAATACTAAATGGCCAATACTATGGCAACTAAAGACAAATTTCTGAATGATAAATGTTCGCGGGTACTGAGATTAGAACTTAAATTTTGTGCGAATGTTCACATGAAAAGTTTGCATCGGAAAAACGTGACTTTAAGTTTGGAAATACATTCATTAATAATGTATTGCGCGTTAAAATACTTTTAAATTTCAAATTTGAGTGGTTCGTATGTAAATTTTGACAATGTGGAAATAACGTACAGTTTAGATTTTATGGGAGAAAATATTATGATGTGACAAAGCGAAATCATTTTTACTGATTTTTCATACCGTAAAAACAAACGTAACAGTCTCAATCGATAACTTCAACATAATTACTCATCTTGATTACGTATTATAATACAGTTTAATTTTCCAATAATTTAAGCAGTTGAAGTTTGTGGAAATAATATTTTGGTAATTTTAGGTTAAAAACATTATTTGTTTTAAGAGTTAGACAACCAATGCAAGATGAATTTTTTATTGTAATTATTTTTGTATAGGTTTATTATAAATTCGATCTAACAGTTCCATTCTAAACATTTTAATTCGTCGAATTTCGACGGGTTCCAACTCGTATTTATAACATATTAAAATTTTGGACAGTTTGGACGACAAAAACTTCCTTTTTTTTTTTTTTTTTCTTTTTTGGTTATGTTATGTTAAAGAACTCTAAAATAAGAAAAAAAAGATAGAAGAAAAACCATAATTCTTTTAGAAGTCGATATCAATATTTTTTTAACGAAATTTTCACACGGGCTGGAAAACCTTTATATTTATAATCGATAAAAATTTCAAAGTGTCAGGACAACAAAAACTATTTTTTTTTTTTTTTTTATTATGAAACAACCCTTCGTGAAAAACAGAAAATGACTAGTTACGAGCGCTTTTACCATTAAAAGTCAATATTTTTTTTGCGATTTTTTTCATTTAAAAATATAAATTCGGACAAAATCGGTTTAAAAGTATAAAATCATACAAATTTGTCATTTATTTAAGGTTATTATTACGGACCCGGGCAACGCCGGGCGGGTCAGCTATAGTCTATAATAATGAGGAAAGAAGTCTGTCTGTCGGCTATGTTCTGAAAAAACAGCTGTACGCAGAATTACAAAATTTGGTATGAAGGTACCTCTATGAATTTAGTTATGCATACCTTAAAACCCGATTTCGGGCTTTTTTATTAGACTTTTTCAATATAATTTTTAATGCAATTTTTAACGTTTTTTCACGGTTCGACGCGATTTTTTTACACTATTAAAAAAATCACTGTTACATAAATTCAATCTTTTAGCCTATAATATTGTACATTTTGTCCTCTTTTCAAAAAAGTTTATTCGGAATTCGTACAGCGATTTTTGAGTTTTTCGCAAATATTGCATGCGATTTAGCGTTATTTCGTGTTTTGCACAGAATTTTTTTTTATATTGATAAAAGGAATTTAGTTTCAGACTTTTAGCCTTACGCAGTAAATTTTGTCCTCAGAAGTTTTTGATTTTTTAATTCGATTTTTAATGCGAGTTTTTGCGATTTTTCCCAAAGAGTTTGGCAATCGTGGAAGAATTCCGGTTAAAATGTTTCAGAGCAGCACTTTAGTATTTTTTGGCCTTTGTGACTTTTGGAATTTTTAGTGATTTTTAATGCAATTTTCAGTAATTTTTCCCGTTTTGTAGTGAATTTTTTACATTGGTAAAATAAATTCGGTTTTAAAGTTTTATCCTCATGTAATAAATTTTGTTCTCGTAAGTTTTGAATTTTGAGCAATTTTTATTGCGATTTTTCGCGTTCCGTGGAGATTTTTTGACATTCGTGAAAGAATTCCGCTTAATGTTTTAGTCCACTATAGTGCGTTTCGTTCTCAGCTTTTTTGAATTTTTAATGACGTTTTTTAAGTTTTTTAACCATTTGGAAAAATGGTTATTGTCCTCGTCAGGGTAGGAAATCAAAAGCATATCTGAAGCTTTTTATTGGTTTAAACCGCATTTTATTCGTTTTCTGATTGGTCCATACAGTAATCTGTATTTCCGTTTACTTTCAACAGAGATGGATACTTCTGTTGCCACTATGACAAAAAAGAAATAAAAACTACAAAAAAATTTAATAACTCAGAAAGAAATTGAGATACAGCTTTCAAACAAATTGCATTTAAAAGTACATTTTTTTTTTCTCTATACACTACAGTGTAAAAAGTAATATTGTGGGATGTTTAGAAGTTTAGGAATGAAATTTTATTTAAAATGGGTCGTCAGATTTCTACGATGGAAAAGCTTTTTCCTGAACAGCCAATGAAATGCTTGGATAATACGTAGTTTCAGGTGGATAATACGTAAGTTTTAAGAAATCTGACGGGTCGCAGGCTATTTTTGTTGCTTGCAATTTTTACGTGTAATAACACTATTAATGTTTAATTCATGGCGTACGTAATGTATGATCAACTCCGTGCGATTTTTTATGTCTTAAATTTTAGTCTTGAAAAAAATTTTAGTCTTCGAAAAAATCATTTTCCAAATAGTCGAAATTTGTTAAATTGCGTTTTTTTTTTTTTTTTTTTTTTTTTTTTTTCTCTTTTTGTGCATTCTGAAGCGATTTTTTGGCATTCATAATAAGTGTTCTGTTTCAAACTTTGTGACTAATATAGCAAATTTTCTCTTCCGCGATTTCGGAAAAAAAATTACGCATTTCAACACGATTTTTAGCATTTTTACGCATTGTGTGCCCCCCCCCCTTTTTTTTTTACATTTATAGAAGAAATTCGTTTCAAACTTGTAACACGCTATAGTGATACCTTCCTCTGCGATTTTTGATTTTTTATCGTGTTTTAATACGACGTTTAGCGTTCCACTGCTATTTTTGATATTCGTACAAGGAACTGGGTTTCAAACTTTTAGCCCAATAAAATAAATTTTGTTATATTTTCAATAAAGTTTATACCGCGATTTTTGAATTTTTTGTGAAACTTTTATGCATTGTTTAGAGATTTTTCGCGTTCCGCAGCGGTTTTTCTACATTCGTATAAGGAATCCTGTTTTAATCTTTTAGCCCATAATAATAAATATTGTCATCTGCAATTTTTGACTTTTTAGCGATCGAGTTTTTTCTCGATTCGCTACACTTTTTCAAACTTAATCAAAGGAATCCGATTATCTTCTAGCCCAAAATAGTAAATTTTGCTTTCTTTTCATTTAAATTTATTTGGAACTCGTGCAGCTTTTTTTTTTTTTTTTTTTGGGGGGGGGGGGAATATTTATTACGATTTTTTGGGGTTATGCATGAAAAAAGCGGCCCTGCTGTTTTCGCCATATGCGCATGTACAGATAGATACTTTTATATGAACATCGAAAAGTTTGAAAGTATCACGAAAATCGAATCAAATGTCTCCGAAACGACACGAAAAAGAAAAAAAAAAAAATGAAGTTTAGGCCTGACTCGAATTTGCAAAAAAAATTTAGACCCAGTCCCTACCCAGCCTGATATTAAGGAAAGAAAATGGGCCTGTGATCGGGTTTCTTGCTCGGCCCGAGTAAGAACAATTGAATATGTACTTTTTATGGTTACCAGATCCTGGTGAATCATCAGTTATTGCAGAGAGACCGCTTGATAGATTTGGACAATTTTAATAAATATGAGCTTTGTACATGATTTAGAGACAAAGAACTTCTCCCTTTGTATCCTATGTTTTGGAGACACTGGTGATTCTTCTGGATTGGTAATTTGCAACAAAACTTAACTCCTCTCCCCCCTCCCTCCCGAGTTCTTCAAAGTTTGTAAATTGGAGCCACTTTCTTAGTAGGTTCGGGAAACGGCAAACCATCTTATCTGTGCTCTATCAGATAATATCGGACACCATTTGTTGTCCATTAAAAACGTGAATTTACTGCCCTATGTGTCTATGACGCCGAATGAGAAAAAGAAATTCTATCCAGAAAGTGTACCCAGTGTCCAAAGAAGAAAGGAAAACCCTCCATGGGGGGTGCTTAGTTTTTTCTCATACGCTACGCTAATTTTTTCCAGTTGCTTTACTTGTTAACAAAGAATAAAAGTAAACAGCGAATTTAGCGAAATAACGATTATCCATTGAAAATATTATACGCTAAAAATTTTATATATTATAAAAAATTTCAAAATCTGAGTTTTTTTTCTGTGTCAGTTGGCGTAAAAAATGTAGCCCATCTGAAAAAATTATTGGAAAGGGGGAGGGGGGCGAGCCCCACGGGCCCATATAACTCTACGCCTATGATAGTCACTCTAAGAGGGAGTGACTATTTACTCTTGAAAAGGAGTGCGTTTTAGTACCAAATGAGCGTAATTTCCAAGGTTAGATTATGAAATGGAGTTTTTGAAAATTAACAAGTGACATATTTTGCTGCTTTTCATTATTTTACTCCCTATATATTGGTTCAAAGTTGATCGGGAATTTTTTAAAGTGTATAATGCCAGTCTTTCACTCTCGTCAGTGGAGTCGGATATTTCACTCTCGACAACGGAGTGTCATATTTCACTCTCGACAATGGAGGAAAATATCTCACTCCTTTGTAGGGAGTGGAAAATTCCACTCTTTAAGGAGTGTATTTTTATCAAATTCACTCCAAAAAGAATAAAAATGCCTGTCACTCTTTCAAAGAGTGAACTTTACACTCCTCCCAATTTTAGACTGTTGCTCTTGTTTCGCAAATTCAAGTGTGAAAATCAATTTCAATGTACAGAATTCGATGTTCACTATTGATTTTTAAAAATGAGGCTTTTTTACTGCAAATGTAGAATTTATCTTCCAACTGTAAAATTTATAGAATGTACACACACACATATATATATGCGTTTATAGGCACTGCATCTTGTGTAGAAATAAAATTAAATAATAGTGTTTAGTTTTTAAAAAAAATGCAATGTCCCACTTCTCGTGCCTCTTCTCCCCTAAATGATTTAGTTTACACTTTAAAAAAAGTTGAATGTTTCATCTAGCTCTTTTCTTTCTTAAGCTTTACAAAAATACTGCCACTCTCCCGTTACCCGTTATTTCAGAAAGCGTTTCTTTGTCTTTAGAAGCGTATGAAATCAATAGATTTCAGAGATTTGAAAAAAGTATTTCCGCAACAAAAGTTTCTTTTGCTGCCCGTAATTTTTGGAAAAGTTTACGAGTAGTTTTTGCAGTACATTAATCAGTTTTTGGTATCCGGAATATTGTTTTTCCGAATGCTATCAATTCTTAAGAAAACATTTTCAGCCGCGTAACAAAATATACACCCGCAAGAATAACAAAATAATGTTAATTTCTAGGTTAGTGGTAATCCTATTGTTTTAATTTTTATAATAATGCTGTTAATTTATCATGATTGTTGAACATAAAAATGTTTTCTTGAGAATTGATAACATCAGGATAACTGATATTTCGGGTTAAAAAACGGATTAACCCTTTGCTGTCGTATGTCTGCTCTCAGTCACGAGTCACCATAGCTTTTTTTACCATTCTAGTCCTATGTCTGCTCACAGCCACCATATCAAGAACCATACTGATCTTATGTTGTATTAAGTTGACAAGTTTCGGAGATACTTAGAATTCTAAATAATACTTTTACAAATTGTGTTTAAGTATCATTAGGCATTTTCGCTTCTTAAAATATTTTTTAAATAATACTATAAAAGGACAAAAATAAAGCTACTGAATGATGTGTAGCGTGAAATTGAAAGTAGTTTAAAAATATGGGATATAAGATGTAAAGAGTAAAGATTCTTCTGTTTGTTAGAAGAATTAAGGGCTGCCAATTGGAGACTGCTTTAAAAGATACCACACGATGGAGAACTGTAAAATATAAATTTTTGCACAAAATTAAAACGTATTATTGTGTTACATATATGTAAAATTTAAAAAATAATTAATAAATTTTGATTTTCCTTCATAATCTTGCATATTATGTATTACTGTTTCTTCAACGAAAATTAATTCCGTCCAGCAAGATACCTATATTTAACACTTTCCGGCACAGAACACTTCTGTTCGTAAATTGATCAAATAATTGACTGACACCGGAATTTACAAACGACTATTTCAGAAATTAAAAACTCGTTAGTTTAAACTTTCATTGTAAAAGCAAAATTTTATTCAAATATTCTTGTATTCTTGGTGCCGTTTGTAAGTTTGGAATTAAAATAAGGTGGTCCCGACGTGGCACTACTGCATCGGAAAGGTTTAAACTTAATACGACCGTAAAGGGTTAACACATAGCCGACGAGCAATTTTTATGAAATCTGAATTTTAAAACAGTAGAAGCTCCTCCCTGTTCTGAAAGTCTTTTGTGAATTGGTGTTTAAATAGGTTTCCCAAGTTTATGCATCGGCAAATATCTTTCAATGTATGAATTTAATATAAAATGTCTTACAATCTAAAAAAAAATATGAACAACATGATATAAATGCCTGTACTCAACGATGTTTTTTGAATGAAAACGAGAATTCTCGTTTCTCGTCGTGAATGTGTTGATAGATGGTATGAGCAACTCGGAAATGTTTCCGAAATTTTCAAACAGCAAAAACAACATTTGTTTCATGAATTCTTTTTTAACTCTCGAAAATCTGTTGGTTTCTGAAGCTAAAAGAACCTTTTTCGGATTCGAGGGTAACTCGGAAGAGCATATATTATGTTTTCGTAAATCTTAAGAAAGATGAGAGCTAGATTTAAAAAAAAAAATAGAGTGTAGCTTAAGAGCATTCATTGTAGATTCATCTTTAAGGAACAAAACATGCCTGCCTCAAGCATTTGTGCATTTTTAAAACAAAATTCTTTATTAGCAATCGAGAAAATGTAGTGAGTACACTATTAAAACACTATTCTTAAAAATAAGTAAATTGTACTAATTATTGAGCACTTCCCGATCTTAAAATAGCTCCGAGTACTTAACTCTTAAATTTGAAAAACGCATGTACTCATTTTTTTTTTTTTTTTTTTTTTTTTGAGTACATACAGGGACTCGAAAATAAGAATGTAGAAACACACATAAACTATAATAAAAAGAAAGCGAAATTACAGGGAACCGACAAATCACCATTTCTAATTACGGTAACTTTGAATTGCGAAGAACTACAATTTTTGAAGTAAAGAACAACGAATTTACTATTTCATTTCTTGAAATTTTGTGTATGAGCCGCCCCGTGATTTGAAACCGAGTCCTCTAGGTGGGAGATCAGTATTGCACTGACTGCGCTATAAGAGCAGTTACCAGCTGCTTCCAAATGACACCTTTTATGAATCAGCGACGGAAGATCGCTAACTGCAGAAATGAATTTTTCCTTTCTTAAATATTCTAATTTCTAACAAAACAATTTTTAAACTAAATTTTCTTCTACTAGCTGCCCCGCCCGGCGTTGCCCGGGCCCGTAATAATATTCTTAAATAAGCCTGAAATTTGTATCGCAGGTTGGTACAGAGGGTAGAGACGGTGCAAATTACCAGGGCCCGGCTCTTGTTGAGTTGGAAAGTTGTGTAAAGTCAGTGGTTAACGTTTTGAATTTTTATTTGTCTCACACTTTAAACTCTTACTCAAAATTATTTGGTGAATTCAATTAAAATTTAATTATGATTTCAATGTTTTAAAATCTGTCGATGAAAAAGTAATTACAAATGCATCATAAACTGTAATACTGAAAAAGAATTTATAAATTTGCAAGAAATAATTATAAATAGATTATAATTAGATTTAAAAAAAAAGATACTATCCAGCAAATTTATTTTCTAATACAGTAAAGCTTGTTTATAACGGAGTCGTGCAATAAACTAAAGAAAAAAAATCAGGTTTCAGCTCTCCCCCCCCCCCCCCCCCCCAAAAAAAATGCAAGAATGCTTTGTTCAATTTAAAGAGCCTGCATAAAACGGAATTTATCACTGGTCGTTGTGTTTCCGTCTAAGCAGGTTTTATTGTATCTTACTTCTGCTGGGAGACATGTATTGGAATTATTACCGGAACGGAAGACCCTTTGTACGGTCAAGTTTGTATATATCTTTAGACAGTTTTTCTTTTTTTTTTCTTTTTTTTTCTTTTTTTTTTTTTTTTGCGCCATTAGCGAGGGTTTTTATAAGTGAAAGAAATGTTTTTATTGGTATAGATAAAAAAAACACCTTAAAATTGCAAAAAATACCGGGTGTCCCAAAAAGGACTGACTGATTTTAAAATTCAATAACTTGTAAACGGTGACAGATATTAAAAAAATTCTTGCAGGAGGGTTATGCATAAGGTCAAAAGTTTTATTACAGTGATTTTCAATTTTAGTTCGATTTACAAACAATAGATGGCGCTGTAAGCAATAGTCGCTAAATACAGGCTCGATTTTTGGTCCTTTATCTTGTTCCATGCAGAAAAAGGAGATGGAAATGTATTATCCGGGCCACGAAGTACCAAAAATCGAGCCTGAATTTAGCGACTATTGCTTACAGCGCCATCTATTGTTTGTAAATCGAACTAAAATTGAAAATCACTGTAATAAAACTTTTGACCTTATGCATAACCCTCCTGCAAGAATTTTTTAAATATCTGTCACCGTTTGCAAGTTATTGAATTTTAAAATCAGTCAGTCCTTTTTGGGACACCCGGTATATGTATAACAATTTTTTTAATTAAATCGATTGGAGAATGTAACATGTAGTTTTATTATTATTATTATTCGATTAATTTATGTACCATTTTTCCTCAAATAATTCAATTGATTTACAAATAAAAATAATTAGATACCCTTAAAATTGTAAAAAAAAAATACATAATTTCTTTTAATTAAATACGTTGAAGAATGATATTTATAAAATGTAGTTTTTTTTTATAATTCGATTCATTTATTTGCAGTTTTTTTTTTAATAATTCAATTGTTTTAAAATTATCAATATTTACTGTATGTATTTATTTACTTATTGCCACTTTTTTCACTTTAGCTATCCTTATAAGAAGAATGAAATCCTTAAAATAGCAAAAATATACTAACTCAAGATTTCAACTTAGCCTATCGAGTTTCGAACCAGAGTACGTTCGTACAGAAAACAAAGGCGTTAAACGTCTACGCCACAAATGCTATGAACAACAAACAGGATTTGCCTCCGCCTAAATCCTGCCAAAAACTTTCACACAATAACGAGAAGCGTTTTATTCGGGCGTTGCCATTAAACAATTAACAAATAATCGCGATTTCTGTGCCACGTAAGATAGCGTAATATATATATAGATAACATTTCTAATGAAATTGTAAATAAATTTGAAAAGTGTGTATTATAAATTAAAAATTATAACAAAGATAGACATATCTTTAAATAAAAGCTTGGAAATCCCTACTGTCAATTCGGTATAAGAAAAGAGTTTATCAGAAAACTCATATTTTTGAGCACATTGGATTTAAACATGAATATAAGACTTTAAAATACAAAATATATGGATTCATTCCTGCATACATTTATAAATCAAGTATAAGTATACACAACTTCAAAATATCATGTACTCGTTTCGGAATTATTTGTACTTAAAAAAATCGAGTATAAAGAAATTTTCACTTTTAAGTAGATTAATGCTCCTTTTTGAAGCAATTGTACTTACAAAATATGAATACATAGAAATGCTCATTTTTAAGTAGATTATTTTTAACAATGTATTTCTTTTATAAACAATTGTACTTAAAAAAAGTCCTTCCGGCCAGTGCCGGGAGGAAGAGGTACCTTTCATATTCCTTATTTTTAAAAAGCCAACTTATATTATTCAAACACACGAAGCTCAATTAAGTGGAAACCGAATGTAGGAGATTCAATATTAATTTTTATCAATACTAAATCATTATGAATGAGAATTTCGCGAAATTAGTCAGCTTTATCCAAGCTGCTTTTATTTAAAGTCACTTATATTTGGCTGCCAAATTCGGCGATTTCTTAATGTACCTGCCATTTTCAGACAACATGGTAGATGAGGCTAACCAGTGAACTTGGTCGAGACCTTAGTAATTGCTGTGCACATGCTCACTCATATCGGAATCGGTTGATATATACGAGTGCTGCCGCAGGCAAAAAATCAGATTTTTCAAAATGTCACCCACTTTAGAAATTGAAACTGCTATATCTGAGCCATTTTTTAAGATAAAGAAAAACAAAAAATGCTCCTGAATCCTTATATCAAGGTCAAATACTTAAGAAAGAAACCTTTTTCAATTTCTAATTTTTTTGCACCTCACTTTAAATATAATTTTTTTTTAATTTAATGGCCGCTATTTTGAAACAAGATGGCTGATGAAGCTGGCCAGCGAACTTGGTCGAGATATTGATGTATACTATCCACATGCCTTCTTCCATCGAAATAGGCGAATAAGTGTGGGATCGCGTGACAAATACAAGATCGTTTCAAAGTGTTAGCCATGATAGAAATTCAAAGTGCTATAATTCAACCACTTTTTAAGATATAAACAAAAGAACAAATTTTCAGAAACAAAAACTGCTCCAGAAACTTTGTATCAAGGCCAAACACATAAAAAAATTCTTTTTCATTTTCCAATTTTTTAATACCTCATTTTAAATTTTAAATTACATTTTTTTTTAAAAAAAGGCAACCCTTTTGAAACAAGATGGCGAATGAAGCTCGCCAACGAACTCGGTAGAGACATTGGTATATACTATGTACAGACCAAGTTACATTCAAATCGGTTCATAAATACGCCTGTTATCGCGTGACAAAAATCAGGTCGTTTTAAAATGTCAGCCACAATAGAAATTCAAAATGTTATAACTCAGCCATTTTTTTAGATGTAGACGAAACAAAACCTGTTCCGGAATCTTTGTATTAAGGTCAAACACATGCAAAAAAATCTTTTTCATTTTCCAATTTTTTGGTATCTCATTTTAAATTTATTTTTTTTAAATTTATTTAAATGGCCACCATTTTGAAACAAGATGGCGAATGAAGCTGGTCAACGAACTCGGTTGAGTTATTTGTATGTACTATGTACACACCAAGGTACATCCAAATCGGTTCATAAATACGTCTGTTATCACGTGGCAAAAATCAGGACGTTTCAAAGTGTCAGCCACGCTAGAAATTCAAAATGCTGTAACTCAGCCATTTTTTAAGATATAGACGAAAGAAAAACTGCTCCCGAATCTTTTTATCAAGGTCAAACACATAAGAAAAAAACATTTTTTCAATTTTCAATTTTTTGCTACCACATTTCAAATTTAAATTTTTCTTAAAATTTTAAATGGCCGCCATTTTTAAAAAAGATGGCGGATGAAGCTGGCCAACGAACTCGTTCGAGATATTGGTCTGTACTATCTATAAACGAAGTTACATCCAAATCGGTTCATAAATACGCCTTTTATCGCGTGACAAAATTCAGGACGTTTCAAAATGTCAGCTTCGCTAGAAATTCAAAATGCTATAACTCAGCCATTTTTTAAGATATAGACGAAACAAAAACTGCTACGGAGTCTTTGTATAAAGGTCAAATACATAAGAAAAAAATATTTTTCCATTTTCAATTTTTTGGTACCACATTTCAAATTTTAAATTTTTTGAAAAATTTTAAATGGCAGCCATTTTGAAACAAAATGGCGGATGAAGCTGGCCAACGAACTCGGTCGAGACATTGGTATGTACTATGTACACACCGAATTACATCCAAATCGGTTCATAAATACGAGAGTTACAGTGTGACATAGGTCAGATATATATATATATATATCAATTTTGAACGGAGGGTGGTTTCGGGGTCTGGGGGTTATGATCGATGAAAATATACCAAAATTTTTTGAAATCGCTTTCCTCCGAACGGCTGCAATAGGTAGCTTTTTGTAAAGAAAGCTACCTAAAATACGAGTACATGGAAGTTCACATTTTTAAGTAAATTATTTTTGAGAGTGTAAATATCAGTAAAATTATTTCATTTCACTGCTTTCTCTATAACTAACAGTCTGAACTATGTGATTAGCCGGATGCGTGCTATTATTTCCTAACAGAGAAAGACCTGTCACATCAAAAACTTATGTAAATGTCTAAGCATGAAAATTTTGGCCTTATAGACATGTTCCACATCTTTACTCCACAAAATATCTTTAAGGATTAAGTCTATCTACTTCGAGTAACATATTTTTACAGTTAACATTGTAAAATCAGTATCAAAACAATTATGTTAAAGATTTAATTATGTAAAAAAAAATCGCTTTGGGATTGCATTAAATTATGAATTAAACAATTTAAAAAATATGTATGTTTGTGCGTATGTATTGTGACGTTTTATCTGAGAGGACTCAGAGACCAGATGCCCTTAATGAAACACACATCGTTAATTGGAACCTTCAGATGCCTGCTATAACTTCACATGTCACTGTTTCACCAAAATCCAGATGGAACATGTAAACAGTTTTAATCATGTAAATATCTGGAGAAAAAGTGCTGCGTAGAAATGGTATAAACTGAACTTGTTGACTAAGATGAGTCAAGACCTCACGTGGGGTATCTAGGAGATGAACTGATCTCTGAAAAACAAGGCCCCGTAAGAGGAGTCTCTGCTGTGACACGACCCCAGACGGTCATGTTTTCTCGGCTCTGCCGAAAGGAGCGTCTCGCTCCAGAAAAGATTTTTTTTTTTTTTGCCGTGTAAATAATAATGTGTGCTTGTTATATGTGTTTCCGAGTGTCGTCTAATAAAAACTCTGAAAAAACGAACGCCAAGTTCTTTTAATTTCTAATTAAGATTCTTTCTTAAGTGAGTTCTTATACGGCGGTACAGTTGGTGTCAGAATTTGGGATTCGAGTTGTTCGAAAAGTTTGGACACACACGCACACACAAGGCCTGCACTTGTTACCCACGAAAGGAATGATAAGGTGACAGATCATCCTTTCAAGAAGCAGAGAGCCGTCCTGTGACTGGAAAATAAAAATAAAAGGAAAGTCCCCGTGTGTTGGAAGAAGAGAAAAAACCGTGAAAATTTCCGTGCGGGAAAAGAGGAGGGAGCAGTTTCGGTTTGTGAAGAAAGAGCTAGTTTTGGATTTTCACCCGGTCAGCTGAGAGAAGAGAAGGGTGTTGCTTTTCACTCCCCTGCTGGAGGAAAGAAAAGAAAGCTTGGTGTTATCTGGTTTCGGTTTAGGAAAAAAAAGGAGGGCTGGAGGAATCCTTACCCAGCGTCCGAAAAAGAGGAAGATTGTTGCCCCCCCCCCCCCCCTCCTGGAGCAGAAAGTCTCGCGGACGTCTGTGATCAGCTGTTCGACCTGCGGAAAGGAAACGGAGTTACCCCAACCTCGCTGTTTGTTGATGAAAGGATTGCGGAAGAGTGGAAAAAAATAGAAAAGAATTCTGTGATTATTAGGGAGCCAAGGCCAGAAACAAAACTGTGATTGTTTTAGCAGGGGATCGGTTTGGATAGAAGAATATTGTGAAATGTGAACGGGCCCGTTTTGGGTCGAAGATAGTGTTCAGGTGTTCCGCGTTGTGGATATATTGTTTTAGTGGACCTTAGGGTCAGAAAGTTTATGTTCGGTGGGCCATCCGGCTGAAAAAAATCGGTGAAAGTGTGGATTACCGTTTAGTGTCTGAGCCTTCAATTGGGGTAAGTCACAATTTTGAATTTGGAGTTAATGTTCAGTGATTTTTAATTATTTAAAATTGCTGATTTTGTTGGGAAAATTCAAAAACGGGAATGACAAAACTTGAACAAGTACTAGTCATGGAAGTGAGTCAGTATTTACATATTGTTTTGTTATTGAAAGAAATATTTATGATTGATTGTGATTATTGTTAATGTAGTATATACAATTTTTGTTGTGGTATTAGAGTAGAGAAGTACCTTTGTATAGAGAAATTTTGTTTGAAAAAAATGGGGTTAGATATGGCTTTTCTGGGTAAAGGAAAAAAGTTAGTGGATGAACTGGAACTTGCCAGGACGGGAAACGAAACTCGGATTCAGTTAACGCACTTAGTGCTGGAATCTGAGGAGTATGAAGAAGAAATTGTACGGGCTCTTTATGAGACTATATTAGAGACAGCTAAGGAGGAATTAGAAAAGGAAGAAAGTGAGCGCACCCGGTTACAAGCTATCGAACGGGAGGACATGTTGCGCAAACAGACATGGAATCGTGATCAAGCCATTAGGACGGAGAAATTGGAGCAAGAGAAAGAATTAAAGGAAATAGAATTAAAAAATAAATTCGAGTTAGAAAAACTAAAAATCGAGAAAGGAATTTCCCCGTCTTCAGAAAATGCAAATAATATACCTTCGCGTTCCTCTGAATAGAACTTAAAAAAATTAATCCCGCATTTTAATCCTGAAAAAACAGATATTAGCTTGTATTTGGTTCTGTTTGAACGCCAAGCTAAACGGATTAGGATACCGAAGGAAAATTGGGACTCTCATTTAATTGGGCTTCTGCCAGTAGACATTATTTCAATTATTGCCAGACAACCCGAGACAGAGTCAGAAGATTACGATAACATAAAAAGTATATTGTTAAAAAAATTTAAATTAAACCCGGAGAGTTTTCGACAGAAAATTTTTAGCCATCAGAAGTCGCAATCTTTAAATTGGCAGGATTTCGGTTTCGAAATCCGAAATTATTTAAATGAATGGTTAGCGGGCTTATGTATAACTTCCTTTGACGAATTAAAATACCTTTTGGTCGCTGATCAAATTAAACGGCGGGCAAAGTTTGAAATGCGTGAACATTTCATTGACAAATGGCCACTGCTTAAGACGGAAGCAGAAACAGTTGAGCTGTTAGATGGTTATGAGAGTGTCAGAGCGTCGTATAAGAAAAATCGGCACGCAGAGGATGGAAATACGCGTCCGAAATCGGATGAAAAACAGGTAGAAACGAAGAATGAAACTCCCCTCCCTAGTGCGTCAGCCCAACACGGTACCATGAGTCGGGAGAAAGCATTCGAAAAAAGAGTGGAGCGTAGATGTTTCCATTGCAACTCCAGGAACCATTTGCGGAATTTTTGTCCAGAATTGAGTAAAAATTCGGGATCGCGGAATACGAGTGAAGATATTGAAACGGGAGCGAAAGCTAGAGTAAGCTATGTAGGAGTGGAGAAGTTAAATTCTAGATGTGTATGGGATAAACAACGGAAGGCCGTAGACAAAAGTAAATTACCACTCATTGATATCAATATTTTGGGCCGAAAGGCTAAGGGAATAAAGGATTCGGGTACTGAATTATCGATTTTTTGAGGCGAATTGATTCCAGATCAATATAAAACGGGTGAACAGATCGAGTTAGTTCCGGCCTTCGGAAAAATTCGCAGAGCAGATCTGGCGAAGGTTCCAGTTTCTTTGTGGAACGGGAACCAGGAAAATTCACCTAGGATTTATATAACGGCAGCACTGGTGCCGGAATTAAATTGTGAAGCTTTGCTAACACCTTGTATTTGTAGGCGTTTATTTAAATTGAGAAAGTCGGATCGCAGGTACGCGAGGGGGAATAATTCAAATACCAGGGTGCCAGAAAAAAATAAAGTTGAGGATGCAGGGTTAGGTAAATTTAAAACTGGAGAGAGTTTTAAAGGCAGTGCGAAAATTGAACCCGAAGTGATAAATAAGGCATCAGAAAATCGCGAGCAGGTCAAAAAAATAAACGCTAATTCCGAAATTAAAGGTTTGGAAAAATTTGATTCAGAAAAAGTTAGTGAAATTCCCATTGTACCGGCGAATAACTTAGAGGTTATTTCCGATGAAATTGGTGAAGGAAAACAAATTTTAAAATTTCCTGTACGTGATAAATCGAGTATCATATTACCCGAAAACACCCTTGAGATCTCTAATTTGGTCAGAGAGAAGGATTTTTCTGGCGGTGTTGTGGCGACAATCCCGGTTCGAGAGCGGGAAGTGCGAGCGACGAAAAGAGGGAAATCGAAGGAATGGGTTCCGATCGCGGAATTGGGTCAATTCGTCTCGGTCGAAAAAGAAGAACCAGAAGATAAATCCCGTATCTGTTTTCAATTTTTTGGAAAACAATTCTGTTTATCAGAGATGTAAGAGAGTTTTAGACAGAGAGTAGAGATTAGGGATGTTTTGGTTTGTTTATTTTGTTTTGTTTTGCTAAGAGTGACTTATATACTGTGTTATTTAGTTTATAGTGTGTGAATATGTGTTTATTTTGAAAAGAGATTTTTATACACCCCATTTAAAAAAAAATTGTTCATTGTATGAAACTTATAAAGTAAACGTGAAAGGATTTCATATGTTAAAAAGAAGAGCTAAGTGTTTTCATGAAAGACTGTTGTTTCAGTATTTAAAAGTAAGAGGATTAGAAATATAACTATTCTTGGATGTCTTAGATATTAGATTATAAATGCTTTTATTTTTTGGCTTGGGAAAAAGAAAAAAAAAATGTAATTTGAAAAAGTTAATAAGTTGAAATTTAGAAGTTGTAATTTGAATTGGAACTTGTATTTTGAGTTAGTAATTGTATTACGTACAAAATCGTTAGAATATACATTTTGGTTCTTAATGTTAAAATTGTTAATATTATTCTTTTAAACTCCTTTAAATTGAGAGAAAAAAAACCTATTGTTTTGAACAAGTAAAGGGTAAGAAGAACCTTATGATAGAAGTACTGAAATTTGAGTTTACTGATTATGTTAAAAAGGTTTTTTAAATCAGTTAGTGAAGGATTGTATTGCTATATGTCTGTGTAGGATACAGAGATTATATATTATTAAGAATAGTTTGAGTGTTTGTTTTATTATTGTGTTAAAATTCTTTTGAGCAACTTATCGTGTATAAATAGATTAAACGTGTTTTGTTGTATTAGTGTATTGAAATTCTTTCTTAAGATTATCCATATATATAAGGAAAATATATATATTAGTATTGTTGGTTATCCATGTGAACGTGAGAGAGCGAATTTTTATTGGAATTACCTGTGATGTTTAAAAATTTTATCTATTCTGATTATGTTAAAGGAAAATTATTAATGAAGGTTCTGGTTTATTATAAAATTGTTGAAGTGCTTATTATATATCTTAGTATTATTATATAATGATGTGCATTTGCAATGTGTTTATTGTGTACTGTATTTATTATGTTTGTTGTGTGTTATGCTGAATCCCTTCCATGGTAACGAAGTACTTTCTGATAAATGTTTTGATTTTAAGATTTTAAATTTTATTAATTTTGTAGTAGATAGCATTGTTAGGGATAGCATTAACTCCGAATTTCACTATGATTGTGCACCCGAGTGTGGAAATTTTTCCCTTAAGGAAAAATTTATATGGGGCATGGAGGGGCTGTGACGTTTTATCTGAGAGGACTCAGAGACCAGATGCCCTTAACGAAACACACATCGTTAATTGGAACCTCCAGATGCCTGCTATAACTTCACATGTCACTGTTTCACCAAAATCCAGATGGAACATGTAAACAGTTTTAATCATGTAAATATCTGGAGAAAAAGTGCTGCGTAGAAATGGTATAAACTGAACTTGTTGACTAAGATGAGACAAGACCTCACGTGGGGTATCTAGGAGATGAACTGATCTCTGAAAAACAAGGCCCCGTAAGAGGAGTCTCTGCTGTGATACGACCCCAGACGGTCATGTTTTCTCGGCTCTGCCGAAAGGAGCGTCTCGCTCCGGAAAAGATTAATTTTTTTGCCGTGTAAATAATAATGTATGCTTGTTATATGTGTGTGCGAGTGTCGTCTAATAAAAACTCTGAAAAAAAACCGAACGCCAAGTTCTTTTAATTTCTAATTAAGATTCTTTCTTAAGTGAGTTCTTATACGGCGGTACAGTATATATATGATTCGAAGTTGTTATTGAATCACTCACTGAACATTTAGCTTTAAGTAATAATAATAGTAAAATATACTCCACAACGCAAATTAAAAAATGTTATAGAATTTGCGCATGTAGATTTTCACACAAGACTATCAAACAAGTGAAGCGAATAAATAGCAAGAAAATTATTTCATTTTCCTGCTTTCTCTATAGCTATCAATTTTGAACCGAGTGATTAGTCAGGCACGTGCTATTATTTTCTGGAAAACAAAGACCTGTCACATAAAAAGCTCATTAATTGACGTGACTAGGCAAGAAACCTTTGCCAAGTGTTGTGCGACTGATTGACCTAGAATTAAATATCACCTAACTGTTTGAAGTGGCAGCACAAAGCTTTCAGATTGTCAACTTTTTCGTCTTAGCTCGAATTGTGTCTTCGAAGAGGATTCGTCATGTTTGTTTTGGCAGAATTTGAAGCTAATGTTTTCAGTATGTCGCGCAGTTTGTTTATTTTCAAGTCGAAATTGATGTCTAAAAGCTTCAAAAATACACCTTTTAAAAGTTTTGCGGAGTATTCTCGTTTCTCATTAGATTAAGAGATAAGATTTATAGTTAATTTCTGCTCTTATCTTAAAAAAAGTTAAGAGACTTTGAGTAAGCACGAAAGTATAAAAAAAAGTTTTTTAAATGTTTTAAGTGACTGTGTGCTATTTAAATAACAACACGGGAAATGCTTTAAATGTTTGTGCTATTTAAATAATAGCACAGACACTTAAACCAACATATAATTAAGATAATTTTGTTTAAAAAAAATCCTAGCGAACTAAATTATAAAACATCAACTTTTAAACGTTTTTATTACTATTAAAGAAATTTTTCGTCATATATGAAAAAATGTATTATATATATTAAAATTTAACTGATGTGAACAATGACAGGTTTAATTACAGATTTAACCCTTCAACGAATAGTCTAGCTGCTCAGCTTTATACTCGTTTTTGTTTGTTTGTTTGTTTGGTTTTTTATAGAAAAAAAAACCACGTGGCTGACATATTTTCCGTAAATGCATTTTGAACCCATTTGTCTAAATTTTTATTCCACCACCTAAGATTAGAGAATTGTCAAAGATATAAATACAAAAATGAAGTGATTTTGAGACGAAATGCATCTTTGATAAGCTGCGTAATCAATTAAATTTAAAAAAAAAAGTGCATTTAAATGTTAAAAATAAATTAAGTCACTTCTATATTCAACTAGCATATAAATGGCATTTTAGTCCAGGCAATAGGGAATTTTACCTAGCAAAATTAATGGTAGTACTGGAAATCGGCTTTCTAGATGTTTTTTGGGTCGCTGAATCCGAATTTGTAACTTTCCACCAAAATTTCCCCCGGCAACATCCCCAGATTTTGGTAAAAAGCCCCCCAAAAAGGGTTTTATTACAAAAAATCAATTTTTTTATTGTTTTAGAGAAAAAGTATCTAGAAATTCAGAAAGTAGACAAAATTTCCAACAAATTAGATACATGACATTATGACTTAGGATGAAGGGAAAGGGGGGATCTGCCTCGGAACATGCGCGCGGTGCTGCGTAAACTAAGTTGCGCAATTCCACTTAACCACTCACACGTTTACATTCGTCCTCTCAACTCCCCTCCGAACTTTCTCTATAAGGTTTACTTTAAGATTTTTGGGTCGCTGAATCCGAATTTTTAACTTTCCACCAAAAATCCCCCCCCCCCCCCGAAACCCCCCAAATAGTTGTTTTTAACTTAAATTTCTTATTGTTTTAGGGGAAAAGCATTACGAAATTCAGAAACTAGACAAAATTTGCAACAAATAGGATATATGACATTATGAATTAGGATGAACAGGGAGGGTGAGGGCTGCCTCGGAACATGCAATGCGGCGCTACGTGCACTAAATGATGAAGTTCAGGCAATAGGGAATTTTATCTGGCAAAATTAATGGTAGTACTGGAAATCGGCTTTTTCGATGTTTTTTGGGTCGCTGAATCTGAATTTGTAACTTCCCACCAAAATTTCACTCGGCAACCCCCCAAAAAATTGATTTTTTGAAAAAATTTGGTTTTTGAGAAAAGCGCGCGGGGAATGTTCCGAGGCAGCCCCCTCTCTCCCCGTTTATCCTACGTCATAATTTCATATATCCTATTTGTTGCAAATTTTGTCTAGTTTCTGAATTTTGTAATGCTTTTTCCCTAAAACAATAAGAAATTTAAGTTAAAAGCAACTATTTGGGGGGGGGAATTTTGGGGGTAAGTTAAAAATTCGGATTCAGCCACCCAAAAAACTTAATGTAAACCTTATAGAGAAAGTTCGGAGGGAAGATGGGAGGGCTAATGTAAACGTGTGAGCGGTTAAGTGGAATTGTGCAACTTAGTCCACGCAGCACTGCGGCGCATGTTCCGAAGCAGATCCCCCCTTCCCCTTCATCCTAAGTCATAATGTCATATACCTAATTTGTTGCAAATTTTGTCTACTTTCTGAATTTCTAGCTACTTTTCCCTTAAAACAATAAAAAATGGAATTTTTTAATAAAAACCTTTTTTGGGGGGCTTTTTTACCAAAATTTGGGGGGGGGGGGTTGCCGGGGGAAATTTTGGTGGGAAGTTACAAATTCAAATTCAGCGACCCCAAAAACATCTAGAAAGCCGATTTCCAGTACTACCATTAATTTTGCTAGGTAGAGTCCCTATACGGTCTCTATTACCTGGACTATTGTGCTCATGCCCTTCTTTGTTGATCTTGTTTTTTCTAACTTGCGTACAAAGGATACGACTGACATGAAATTTTAACGTAATACTAAGATGAAATGCAGTAATTGGCGATTTAAAATCAGTCATTGTAATATATATATAATTTTTCACGGAATCATTTCCATCTCTCCTGAAAATTTAAAATTCCTATCCCTTTTCTTACCATAAACCTGTTAAAAATGCCACAAATTTCTAATCTGTTGTTTAATTATAGTTTAAAATATATTTACTTTTGAAAGTAGATGTTCAATCCTTCATAGTTCTTTTACAGGACTAACAAAATAATCACATTTTTCAACATAATTTTCACTGTATCGCATTTTTTTTTTTTTTTTTTTTTTTTTTTTTTTTAGGACCAAATAAACTTTTTATCATCCATGATTGATTTTTGCTTAAATGTTACGCGTAATACTTTAAATTGTACCGGATTTACTAAAATCGTGTAACAGTTTGTAGATGCTTGCTCTGTAATGGTGTAATGTAGAATTCCGTGATCGAAATTAAATAATTAATTTCCGTAATTTAAGAAAATACAATTACATATTTTTATAAATAATTTGATATTTACAAAATTGAGTGATGCTGATATCTCTTGGATATACATATGTAATATTCAATTCATGTGGTATGTAGCCGATGTGTTTTATTAATAATTATTTATTTCAAGAGGGGAACAAATAGAAACTTGAATGTGAGTTTCGTATAAATTAATAAATTTTAAATGACTTAATCACATGTATCTTGGATATCAATAACGTCGCAAAAACGCCAAAAAAATGTAATTGTGTGAATAACCATCTATTAGTATTTATTCCTCCTACAACATTAAGTTAATTTAAAACTAATGAAAAATTTGTCCCTTAAAGTATGATGAACACTTGCTTTAAAAGTAAACTGAAATTAAACTTGTTTTAAAGTCAGACTGTGTATTTGAAATGGCCATAAACCGACGGTAACGAAAAAAATGGGCTACTGCAATGCGTTACGCTTGTCTCACTTTTTAGATCGCTTAAGTCATGTGATATTCGAATCGCAAATGCAGGTGCACACTGTAAAAAAAATACGACCAGTTTTCCTATAGGAATCGGAAAGACAGTTGCCCTTATCGTACCAGAAAAATTTCCGACCCAGCTCGGAATAAATTCCGTAAAATTGGAAAAAAGTCCGTAAAATATCGTTTTATTGACTATTTCTTTTTTTTTATGGATTTTATTCCGAGCTGGGTCGGAAAATTTTCCGGTACGATAAGGGCAACTGTTTTTCCGATTCCTACAGGAAAACTGGTCGGATTTTTTTTTACAGTGCACGAAAAGAGCATCACGTGACTCTAGCGGTCTTACGCAAAGGGCAGCGCGGCAACCTGTCTTATCCATTAGCATATTCATAAACTTAGACATTTCGGCAGCAAAACGCGTATTCCATTCGTCTTAAATATTTGATTTCGCATAAAATTGTAATTATTTTTTAAATGCATAAAATCTTAATTATAAATACAAGGACAAGGAAATACGAACCCCTCCCCCCCCCCTTTTTTTTTTAATTGAAAACTCTATCACTAAAATAAAATTCTACCAGCACTGTCCCATTAACTTAGTTTTATTTTCAGTTAAGAAATTTTTTTCACTTTACATTAATTATTCATTTCTTGAAATATTACATATATCTTCAAAATAATCATTTTTATGTTACTCTCAGTTTTGTTTCAAGAAGAATGAATATGTTTGAATACACTAGATTATTTTTAACACAATTATTCCAATTGGTAAATAAATCATATGAGTTGTAATTTTTCAAATGGGCGAAAAATGTCCGAGCCATGATTCAAACCAGGGATCTCTTGGCTGAAGCTGCCAATGCTCTGATCAATAAGGTTAGGTGAGTGAATTAAGTCCTCCAGTTTCGTCCCGGACAGCTCAGTTGGCAGAGCATTGGCAGCTTCAGCCAAGAGATCCCTGGTTCCAAACCTTGGTCGGATATTTTTCTCCCAGTTGGAAAATTACAACTCATATGATTGAATGCGTTAAAAATTCACGAATTTTTTTACCCTCTCAATTTGGTGCGGAAGATAAAACAAAAGAGTGTTATAAATGTAGGAGTAAATACCGTAAAATTAAACATTCTGCTCCACAGTAGTTTATAATAAATTTAAAATAATAATAATAAAATTAATAGAACAGGTTAATCCAACGCGATCGTCCCGGGTTACAGAACAAAGGTAAAACAATTATTTTAATTTAAAACGCTAATAGATTTTTGCCATTTAATATATATTTTTTTAGATTGCCCAATAATAACACAAAAAGCATTTATATGAAAAATATCAATTACGAATGCAAGAAAAGTTTTTAAAAATATTAAAAGCAATGCTTTCGTAGTAGCCTCGTACCAGGAGTTAATATTCGAAGAAATCGACAAAGATCACTACTTACATTAGCCTGTATGTTTTTCATGATTTCAGTGGTTTAAGCGCGTAGCTCGATTACATGTCTAGTACATCTGTATTTTATTTATGTTATTTTTTTGTTTTATTTATTTATTGATTAAGTTTTAATTTCGTTATGAAATTTAGCCGGAAACAAATGCTTAACAATTTATATATTGTTTTCAGTGCAAAGCGAGTTAATCTTTCGTAATCAGTCTCTACGGAAAAGGGATATATTTATGCTTGGAAATTATTTTATAAGCCATAAAAAATCAGTAAACTGAGATACTATTTTCTTGTAAAAGAACATTTTCTCCCTATTAGATGATGTAAAAATTTAAATTGTGCCCTGTTTAGAAGTTAAAAAAAATTACAGTAAAAACGAAATTTTTTGGTCAGGTGATCATCAATATGACGTCATTGTTATTCGCGGATATGTTTTTGCTTTATATTATATGTATATATGTAAAAAAATAACAGGTTACGAAAGATATTTTTTCATTGATGCAAACCCTCTTCTTATTTACTTTCAAACTACCTCCTCCATAGTCGGAGCACGGTTCCGTAGTCGAGTTCCTATCTGGGTTAAGAACAGGCCATTTTGCGATGGTTATTATCTTTGATTAATAATGATCAAATGTTCATTGTTGTGGTAAATGAAAAAAATCATGCTTGAAAGTTACATAACATATCATAAAAGGCAAAATAGTGCGTTAGTTTTGTAATAGGTTACATTTAAAAGTATATTTTTTCCCTATTTGACTATGTATAGATATGTATCTAAATTATTCTTTTTCTTTATTTATTTATTGATAGGATTTTAACTTCATTATGGAATATTAGCAAATGTTTCATAATATATATTGTTCTAAGTGCAAACAGATTAATCTACCGTAACCAGGCTGCACTCGATAGAGATAGAATTAAAAACATTCATGATTGAAAATTATGTTAAAATCTATTTAAAAAAAAACCCTATTAACTTCAGATACTGTTTTCAAACAAATTGTATTAGGAAGTACACCCCCCCCCCCTCTATCCCCAAACTGGATAGTATCAAAATTGTAATTGTGCGATGTCTTGGGGGGGGGGGGGATGTAATTTATTGGTCATTCCGTTGCCACCGTCAAAGTGGCGTAAGCGTTACTCGGGGACATGTTTTTTTATTTATAATATACATTTCGACTATGGTAACTGTACCAGTAGTGGACACTTTAAGGGTATTTTTCGCGTATTCTTAGTGTACGGCGTTTAGTTTTAGTACCTGCGTCAAGACAACCGTGAGTGTACGAAATCTCATTTAACTGGTTCTGCATATAACTGCGCTGCAAAAGTTGCTGCTTTAAACATTTTCCGCACCAAATTATTTTTTTCTCAGAACTCAAAATGTGGCAGCTGAATGTTTGAATTCCGGCACAAAACGTCAAGAAAAGACGAAAAGCATTTAATACGAGGAAAAAAATAACAAACGACATTTCTAATACTATCATATTAATAATATTATAATGCAATTATACTTCTAATTATCTACAATGTAATATTCTGTACTTACACATATTTCTGCGTAATAGGGAAAATACACACACTTTAAAAAAAAGTTCATTAAAATACGAAAAGTGTATTGGCAATTGGCACGCCAGTTATCAGACAACTCCTTATTTTAACGATTTTTTTTCCCAAATTCCAAGAAAATTTGTGTTTTTCTAGAAAAAATTCTTTTGTTTGTTTAATTATTTTTTTTTCACATATTTCCGTGTTTAAAAATTTTCGTTAAAAAGACCATTAAAGGATAAAATATAACTTTCAAGGAAAAAGCTGACATTTCTATGAATTTGAATCATCGTTTTTCAAAGACACATTTACATCAAGGGGAGATATTTTCTATTTAATCCAAACTTACAGTAAACAAGCAATACTTAGCCGCAACGGGATGTGAACTAAAGAATTTTGACTTTTTAAAGTACCACATTCACCATTAAAATACGATTGCACAAACCAGCATTTTCAAATATTTCTATTTATTTTAGATGTTTTTTATTAAGCACAAGCAAGTTGTAAAAAAACAGGGGAAGTATCTACGGTACAGACAGATTTCTTCTAACTGAACGTTCTGAACTTTTTACATATTTTCTTTTCATAATTTTGAATATTTGGATTTTTATTTCATACTTTATAAAAGATAAATTTTAGCTTTTTATGTAAGGCACTTGTAGCCAATATGGACCGTGCTCTCTATATGGACATCCCTAATATCTTTAAAAGTAACAATTTTGATAGAGAGATGGCACTAAATGTGTGTGAGGAAAAGCAGTTGAAAAGATAATTAAGCCTGGAAAGTGCAAAAAAGCGCGCTGTTCGCCATTTGGAAGGAAACATGTTGTTTTGTGGTGTGCTGATCGTAATTACAGGTAAGTTTAAACTCTTATTAGATATGGTAAAATTACTTTAAATATTGAAAAGTGGAGTGTTTTAGAAAGCTGAACATATTTTCGATTGCTATTGCAAATATTGCTTTAAAATGTTTTCTTTGTTTATTTATTTCAAGATTTAGTAAAACTATGCCCGATTCCCAATATGGACACCTTATGTTCACATTGGAAATACAGCAAGCGAATCTTCAGGTTCACAAATTTGTAAAATATCTGTTTAATGTCATCTGAACAATCCTCCAAGAAAAAAATCCTCCAAAAAGCCGTTGCAGAAAAATCAAAAGAAGCCTCCCCTCAGTAGGATAACTGTTGGTGAAATCGCAGGTACCAGCGGTATGACTTCCTCAACAAAGAAGAGCTGGTACTGCTTCTTATGCAGTATTGATGCTGTTGCAGACATGCGGCTATGCATCCCATGAGACAGATATGTCCATGAGGACTGTGTTGTACTTACCGCCCATGATGAAGTTTTTATTTGTCCATCCTGTGAGGACTGAGTAATAATAGATGTAAATTCTGCAGACAGATGCAATAAAGCTAAGCAAAACAAACTATATTATTTCATAATATTTTGTAGTAACTGAGGTGCTTTGCATGGGTCTTCGAAGAGCCACAACCGAAAAGACCCCCCCCCCCCCCTTCTAAAATGCATTTTCTGAAGATATTTACTGTGCCCTTTCCTCCCCCGCAATACTTTAGCGGATATTTCTTTTATCCCCTTTCCTCTAAAATCCCTTGGAAGAGTGGCTATTTTATACACCCTGTGTAGTAGGTCAATAAAGAGCCACCAGCCCCTAATATGTACATGCATGTCCATAATAGGGACAGGTGGTTCCTTATATGGACACTTAAAATCATTTTTTGTTTTTATCATTAAAATTAAACCAGAATGATTACAAGGTCGCTAATTTTAATAATGATAGTCAACAGTCCAGGGATTGTGGTCATATATTTTTGGAGTCCTATGACGTGTACACGGGGGTGAAAAAAATCAATTTTCTTAGGGTGTCCATATTGGGTTCAGGTACCTTATTACACGTACAATCGTGGAAAAAAATGTAAACAACCCCTACTAACTCCTCAAAAAATTATCGTAGATAAAAGTTACTGGTACCGAAAGATTGGAAATAAAGTCTACTTTTAAATGACGTATATAAAATTTGCTTAGGGGCCATCTACATATTAAAACTAATCCAAACTTCATTTTTTTCAATAGCAATACCCAATTTTAATCAGATATTTCAAATCTTTGGTTCGATCTATGCCTAGACACCAAATTCCAAGTCATTTGAATGATAAGTTTTTGAATTTAAAATATTCAAAATTGAGTGCTTCTAATGTTAAATTACATTTTCATATTTTTATTTATAACTTCTGAAATTATGATCCTAATGTTCTATTTTTTTGCGTAACAACAATACTAATATACCCAAACATAAATAAGTTGAATTTGCAATTTTTATAATTTTCTGATATGAATTATGAAATTAGTATTAAAAAAAATTATGAATTGCAACCTGCAATTTTTTTGATGGATTCAGATTTAGTAAGTCCTGCTTTATGGAAATACAAAATTTCACATTTTTCTTCCAAGTAGTTTGCAAATTATGCATAAAAAACGGGAAAATGATGGCTTAAGGTGCCGTCTATGATGGAAGTGATTAAATATTTTGAAATTTCTTATGCTATTCTGTAATCTAACAGGCTTAATTGATTGCTTAAGGTGCCTTGATCAAGAAGGGAGCTCTCTCGGTTAACAGTCGAGTACCGAACTTCGATTTGGATACAGCCCTTAAAATACGCTCGTTTTAAAATAATTAATTTATCGGAAACTTATGGTACGAATGACATAAAAATTTGTTTTGGGACTAACTGAAGAGTGTAGACTTCATTTATGCTGTCAGAATTGTGTACTGCTATTGAAAAAAACGAAGTTATGGTTCGTTTTAATACGTAGATGGCCCCTAAGCAAATTTTATATACATCATATAAAAGTAGACTTTATTTCCAATCGTTCGATACCAGTAACTTTCTTCTACGATAATTTGTTGAGGAATTAGTAGGGTGTGTTTACTTTTTTTTTTTTTTCCACGACTGTACAAAAAATGTATAAAGAGTAATAATTACTTCTTTTTGCAAGATTTTTTTCTATTATTATTTTTTTGTGGGTGTGTATCTGCATTAACATATTCAGTTAGACATTTTTTTTCTAACATTTACACAGTTATCTATGGAAACATAACTATGTATATGTTACAATAACTCGCCAATTCGGATAACTCCTTGTACTTTTCTACATTTACACATTGCGCTGAATAATTAGAAGGATAAATACATGGAATGTATAATTTCACGATAAATATTCAAAATGTAATGGAAATGAAACATAGTAGAGGTATTACAATGATTACTCACCACTATTTATTTAAAATGTGGCGCATTTTTTATTTTTATTTTTTTAAAAGAAATTACTGACACAAAAATTTAGGCCCATTCTAGAAATGTTCACAAACGCTGGATTTATTTCAACCAACCAATCTTTCCAGTTATCTAACTGGTTTGCTTGACCAGTATAATAAGTAAATATTCAATTATCGTTAGTTGTTTAAGATGCCAAAGCTTACGGATTTCCCAAAGAAAAAAATTAAAGATTATTAAGTTGAAATCAAAGTGTAAGCACTATATTGAAAGTTAGAGTATTAAAATTTAAAAAGCGAGGAATATATTAAGTTCGTGCTATAAATTAATATTTCGACAATAACAAAACGTAGGCGGCCACGTGTAACAAGTGTTCAGATTGATCGAAAAATTGGAAGATTGGTGTCAAAATAAAATATGTCCATAAGGCATATTAAAAATAATATCAATATATCAATGTCGCAAAGAACACAATACATAGAGGCTTAAGAGAATGCAAGAACTTTGATTTTTTTTAAATGTCTTGCAAAACGCGCCTAAAATCAAACCATAATGCGAGAATGAATTGTCATATTAAAAAGAATATCGATATCATTGTCTCAAAGAACACAATACATAAACGCTTAAAAGTTGGAGTTGTTTATGACGGCCAATTATCTACACTAGAGATATGGGCCTCAATTGGGGGAGTGCCCTCTGTGGGGGGGGGGAGGTCTTTCTAAGGGAAACTAACCCGTATTTGCGCAAGGAAATCCAAGGTTCGAAGAAAACCACGGAAAACTCTGAACGATTCGGCCGACGGGTGAGATTGGGTTTGAACCCAGCACCTCCCGTCCACCAGCTTTGTGAGCAGAACCTCTCAGCCACTGGTGGGGCGATCTGGTTGGGATTCTTCACGCACTTGAAAACACACGCTCCGTAATGTTAATCCTATAGGCAGGTTATTTTCGAATTTGTTGTTTCAATTTGAATATTTTCGAACGATTTTTTTTTTTTTTTTTTTTTTTTTTTGCCTAGGATAGCTGAGCTGAATCTTTAATATGAATCTTTTTTACTTTTTCGATTTTGGTTATAGATTTTTTTTTTTAATTAATTTCAGTTTCGAAACCGGTTTTGAATCTGAAAGTACCTTTTTAAAAAAAATCTGCAACCAAAATCGAAAAAGTAAAAAAGAGTCATATTAAAGATTGAGCTCAGCTATCATAGGCAAAAAAAATCATTTAAAATATTCAAATTGAAACAAGAAATTCGAAAATAACCTGCCCATAGGATTAACATTAAGGAGCGTGTGTTTTCAAGTGCGTGAAGAATCCCATTAAGAGATGGGTTTGAAAGTACTTACTCATACTTACACGAAAGTACTTACGGGGACAAGTGTATCATCGTATTATTCAGTCAGGAAAATAAATTATATATGGATGGTACTGACGGCTTGGATTCTATTGGTTATTGCATGACTATTGACGGTTATTGGCATGACTTCAGCGTAACTTTCTTCAGTAGACTACAAGGCGGTAAGTCTCTTATGGTTTGGGGAGCGATTGCCTTTAATGGCTAAACCTTTCTGGTCGTTTTCTATGAGACACGAAATTCAACAAAGTATCAAGTGATTCTTGACCAGTATTCTACTTCCATTTGATGACATCTAAGCACGAAAGTGGTTTAATTCACGACTCACGCTGTACAAGACTGTGGCTTTCGGAGCAAAATGTTAACATTTTAGATTGCTTGGGTTTGAGTCTAGATTAAAACTCAATTGGTAACATTTGGGCTATTCTAATCTGTGAAGTATATAATAATGAAAAGCGATATGACTCTACTAAAGAACTAAAAAAGGTCCTTGAAAACCCATTGTGCACTTTGCAATTAATAATATTCCAAAAACTAATTGATTTAAGAGAAACACGATTATGTGAAGTTATCTTAAGTTAGGGAACTGCTATTAATAAACAGCATCGTGTAAAATTATTAAATGATATGTTTTTTCCATTCAGAAACTTTTGAGACACTGTAAAGTTACAGTTTTTTATAAGTTTTTATTAAAGTTATAACTATAATAGTAATGTACCTATTTATTCATTTTGATATGATTTATATGAATAATTTTATAGAATCCAATATGTAAGTAATACATTTTTGTTTCATTTTGTATTGTTATTTAGTAAACGGCATTTTCGGGTTTTGCCTAAGCTTTCCAGACAGAGTGTAACAAATCACGAATTTCCATTCATAAGCTGAACACACATAGATACATGAATTTTATTTCAACAAGTGTGTAATTTAACAAATTTATACATAAGGTGTGTCCCAACGAAATAAAGCCACCGTAATTTTGTGCCGTAACTGGACACGAAACAAGCAAATAAGAACGAAACAAATATATTAAGAAAGTCTATATACAAATACATATTTACAAGGAGTAACATATTCCCTGCCCCACTAGGGCAGGAGAAAAAGATGAAAGTGTAAAAAAAGAGGGGGAAAAGTGTCCCGCCGAAATAAAGCCACTGCCAATATTAGTATATATTGGTAACCACCGACATTCGAGCTGCTGCAGTTCAGCAGGTTTATGACGTCAGGAACTTGTCAAATACTTGTTCTGTGCCAGTCGACCTTTGTGCAGACTTTAGAAGGTTGTATTTTCAGCTTCTCTTGCAGTATTGCAACGGGAAGGAAAATCCAGCTATCAGAGTTCGAGAAAGGACAAATAACAGCTTTTAAGGAACAAGATCTTTCACAAAGACCAATATTTAAGCAAATTAAATTATCTAAAACCATAATAGACAATTTTGTAAATCAGGGAAGTGCGTAAGGGTATAAAAAAAGGAGGCGTACATGCAGAAAAATGACTTCCAGGCAGGAAAGAGACGCTTTGTGTCATCTTTCACGAGGTGGTATTTCCCTAAATCAGTTGGCTTCAAAGAGGATAACAACCCTCTGACAAAATCAACCCTGTCACGAATTGAAAAATGTACAAGCATCTTGCAATATAAGAAAAGGAAACAGTCGCCCATGTTGAAAGCTATCCACATGCAAAGGAGAGTCGATTGGGCCAAATATCATCAAATCTGGAAGGACCAGTGACATCGTGTTATAGTCTCGGACGAGAAAAAAAATAATTTGGATGGGCCAGGTGGCCTTGCTTTCTATTGGTGTGACATGAGGAAAAAAGAGGAAATTTTCTCCAAAAGATAGCAAGGTGGAGGCTCATTAATGGTGCGGGGAGGCCTTGGCTATGGAGGTAAACATAACCTGGCTTTTCTCTCAGGCCGCCTGAAGGCTACTGATTACCAAGAAATGCTAGAAAACAATTTACTCTCATTTGCATGGTGGACTAAGTTGGATTTAAGACCTCCATTCATATTGCAAAATCCTCCTGGGAATGGTTTTTGGATAATCTGGTGCATGTCATGGAATGTCCTTCCCTTTTTCCTTGATCTCAATCCCCAAGAAAGTGTTTGAGGTATCCCCAGTAGGGCTGTATATGCCAATGGCAGACAGTTTCAGACTGTGGCAAAATTGAGGGTCGTCATCTTTGAAGCGTGTGAGAATATTGATGTTACTGTCGTCCAAGGATTAGTAAATAGTATGCCACATCGTATATTCCAAGTCATATATAACCATGGCGGATATATTGTCTATTAACAGTAGTGGCTTTATTTCCGCGGGACACTTTTACCCCCCTCTTTTTTTTATAAATTCCTTTTTTTCCTGCCCAAGTAAGGCAGGGAGTGAATTACTCCTTGTAAATATGTATTTGTATATAGACTTTTTTAATAAATTTGTTTCGTTCTTATTGATTTGTTTCGTGTCCAATTACAGCACAGAATCACGGTAGCTTTATTTCGGTGGGACACACCTTATACACATGTAAAAGTGTCTAATATACACATTTCTTTTTTAGAATGACGGTGATAGATTGCGCTTGAAATCTATACTAAAATGAAATATCATGAGATTTTATTTAAATTTAACAATATGTCTATTTTTTACGCATGTTTGAATGTGTACTGCGCTCGTTTATAAAGAGAAAGTTCAGGTTGTTCTTTTTGAGTAGATTTTTTCTTTTAGCGGTGTGAAGAAAAAAGTACTCAAATTTGTTTTTTCAACTCATTAGCTGTACAATGAAAAGTAAATAATAAATATACAATTATTTATTTAATATACTAATTAAAGAAAGAAACTCCATCAAATTTTTTTGTTTTTAAACCATCATTAATGCATATTTTACAAATGTATTCTCATAATACTCTTTATATTTTTAAAAGTTCAGTTTATGGCAGTAAAAATTGTGAATGCAAGAAAAAAAAAACTAATCTCCATTAACTCTCAACAATACATGAAAAGCAGTATCTCACGAAAAATGTATATTTAATAACCTTTTTTTTTTTTTTTTTTTTTTTTTTTTTTTTTTTTAATCATTCTCCGCGTATTTTTATCAGTTCCTGTGATTTCTAACGCAGCTGGCCAATAAAGTGTCAAAAAATTACTTAAACAAGATAAGACAATTTTTTATATTTATTTTTTAAGAACTTGTTTCTGTTTCCCGTCTTCTTTTATAAAGCAAATGTCAAGTTAATCATAAATAACTCAGGGAAGGAACAGTATTCTTTCATCGGAAAATTTGATGAAGAGGCGCTCATAGACAAAAATGTGTCGGGTTTTTCATTCGTGCTATCTTGATGATACTAATAAACAAATATTAAAGGCAGCTTTATCGCTTTTATCTAAAAAGTCTTCAATGTAAGGCACAAAAAATATAAGTTCAGGAGAAACTACAGACTACTGCTGACAAGCGTTGATAATTAGATAGCGGAGCTTTTGGAACTTAGAGCTAAAGATGAAAAGTTGAAATTGGTTGATATTAGCCGTTAATAAACTTAATGATAGCTGCAGAACCCATAACATGACTATATATAACATTAATACATTGTTTTCTTACTTTTTTATGCGTGATAAATAATATCAGAAAAAAAGAAATATTCGACAGACTCCAAACTGAATCAGTTCCATTCCGTTTTTGTCTTAAAAAAGTATTATAAAAATTATGAATTTTTAAAATTTATGATTTAGTGTTATTTGAATATGTTATCCAATTGTAGAACACTGGTTCATAAAAGAAGTAATTTTAACTATGCACCTATATTACGTTGGTTTTGGGGGATAATAATGTGTAATAATAATTTTAAGAAACCCAGGAGAGCAGTGGTCAGCACGACTGACTGCCACGCTATAGGCGAGAGTCCGACTCCCGGCTGGGCAAGGTTCGCTTATCCTTTCATCCCTTCGAGCTCGATAAATTGAGTACCAAGCTAGCATGGGAACTAAATACCGGGGACTTTGCATTCGGCTGACCAGCTGACCGAGACTTATACTGTATAGCACCTCGGGGCCCAGCGTCAAGTACACAGTGATGGACACTGTTGGCCTTCATCCTTCATAGATCGTATAGCAACAGGTTTAATTTTTTTTAATAATAATTTTAGAATAATTTTATTATTTGAGATAATTAATTGTTTGCTGGTATGTGGGGTAGCTACTTCTAGTTTTCGCTGTCATATAATAGGGTTAATACATAATTTGTTGAAAAGAATTATTTACCCAATTACTTTGTTGCCTATTTTTTTTCTGTAAGTAGAAAACTAAAAAAGGCAATTTAAAGCCTAAAAGATCAGATATTGAATTTTAAGATTAGGAAGATGAGTGGGATCCCAAAGTTTATGATTATAAAACTGAAGATGATACAGATTCTGATGGGAGATTAATATAATTTTC
The DNA here is from genome assembly GCA_963932465.1 of Maratus speciosus. Classification (NCBI taxonomy): domain Eukaryota; kingdom Metazoa; phylum Arthropoda; class Arachnida; order Araneae; family Salticidae; genus Maratus; species Maratus speciosus. The sequence continues at coordinate 406,725,275 of OZ010796.1, forward strand.
TGCAGTTTAAGATACCGTGCAATAAGAAAAAAAATGCCTACATAAAAAAGTAATAATAATATTTTTTAGAAAATTTTATGGTGAATACATGTATCTGGATCGCTTTTTGTTAAACATCCGAAGTTTTCATCTAAGAAACTTTCTAAAGCAAAGGTACAAAATTCTGTGGTAAAAGTCAGAATTTATAATTCATGTGCGGAATTTCAATCATCTGTTTCTGAAGGACACATTTCCTGACACCAATCCAATATTTTTCTATTTCTATTTCTTCTACATTAGCTGAAAAAACTATATGGAATGTAGGCCAAAGCAAAAGTTTTGGACACATATGACGGTGATATTTAAAAGTGTTTTAGACACATTGCCTTTATCTCGCCAGCACATATTTCGCAAAAGTAGCACTCCCGTAAATTTAGTTGAAGATTCAAATCAAAGGTGTAAATAAAAAGTATGCAATCTTAAAACCACGTCTGTTTACGAAAAATTGCAAAGTTTGTAAGACCTTTAGAAAAAGTCATCTATACTATGTGTTTAAATGGAGGGGGGGAATTTCTCAACTAAAAATTAAAGTCGTACCCGAAAGGATTAAATAATGACGCTTTAGCAATAAGAAATAGTCTGACACAATTTATGAAAATTACTTTCAACAAATATTCTCCTGTTATTGGTGTTGATATTCCAATAGCTGAAACAAATTCAAAATATATTTCAAAGAAAGATTAACATGCATTAATTATGTTTATTGAAAGGAAGGATTTTATTAATCATTGGAAAGATTTGTCGGTATTGTTATAAGAAGTATGCCTTCAAGTCTTTTGAAGAAAAAAGGTCGCACGAATTATCGTTCTCGTACCAGAAAATCCTTACAAAATCACCACACTTATATCATGCCAATTACGAACATATGATCATCGGTTCAAGATCCTCATTTTATGGTCAGCTTGCTGGACACTGTGCTGACTGCCTCTTACAACGTGATAATACTTGTATTTAGTATTATTTAATGAAAATAACGGAATGTTTCCTATTATACATATAGTAGCATCTAGATAATTCGACATCTGTATAACTCAACTACCCGGTAACTCGACATTTACTTTTCACACGGTTTGTACAATCTTCATTTGAATAAAAAAGAAACTTGCTATCTCGACATATTTTTGTAGAAACGAGCTTTAATACAATTTAAACTGTTCTATCAAAACTGATATTTAGAAATTGCTTTTTCATTGATCAACACTTCTGAATAAATATTCATTCTTTTTTTCTGTGATCTATCTTAATTTTTCTCAAAATCATTTTTGAGTAACGTCATTTTTTATCTCATTTTCTAATATATTTAATTACAGATTTATTAGTTTATCCTTACTCATTATATATTTGTATTGCATAAATGATCATTGTCAATTCATAGTCCACAAATGACTTTTAAAATTAGTTTTAAGTGAAAATTATGTAGAACATCGCTAAGTCGACATAATTTTTTATTCCCCTTAGGGTGTCAATTTAGTCACCGTATATAAATATTAATAACCGGTCAAGTGCGATGCGAGTATTACTCGCGCACAGAGGGTTCCATAGAATAAGTATATGAATTTGTAATTGTATTATTAAAATAAAAACGTTGCTAAAATAATACTAAGACTTTGTAAAGAACTATGCAAAGTAGGATTGGGTATAACTGTATATACCAGAAAAGTTTAAATGGATATACCATGAAAGTTCAAAAAGATATGGAACCTAAATAATATCAAATATAGCTATTCCATATAAGTCATTTTTTAATATCATCCTAACCTGTTTATGATGAACTTAATTCGGTGCTGAAAATAAAAGCGGTGCATATTTAAATTTTATTTGGCATTTCATAAAACTAAATTCAGCGTAGAAATAACCTTTCTGTATACAGTGTAGCTAAGAAAAAAACCTTTGTTCAAAGTTTAAATTTGGCATTGTGCTAAGCGCGCTTCAAAAGGAGGTCGCAAAGTTGCAACGCCCCCTTGCTCCGTGCCGCGGTTTTCCAGATAGGTTTTTAATTAACTTTTAAAGTCACTCGAGGCGTTGTTAGAGATCCTCTCAATGCAAACTAGTTGCGAATCCCATAGTATTTATGTGATTCATTCGAATTAAGTGGTCTCAGGACTCTTAAAGCTTCAAAATATTAGAAATTTTAATCTTTTAGATATTAAACTCCTATCGTTTCTGAACGTTTTGATATAATTGTTTCAGTGAAATTCCCATTAGAACAGAAGTTATGGCTTTTAGAATTATTACAGCTCAATAGCTAATGCGGCGTTTCCCAAACGTTGAAGTCATTTTTCTCCAAATGACGATTTTGGGCATAACGCGCAGGATGCCTCACAAAATTCTGAATATCTTTTCGTGAAATTTTCAAAACACATATTTCATGTTAGTCTGTGTAAACTAAACCTGAAATTTTATTTTTATTGTACAAAAAAATATTTTTTAGGTCATTATACTGTTGAAATTTTCAAAATTTTGTATTAGCTCAATACAACTTTGCATTAAAAATATAAAAATGCTTTAAATACAATTTTATTTTAAAGTCCAGGGTAATTGTTACTATCTGAAGTATAAGTAGGCACCAAAATTTTCATTCTAGTTGCAACATTTATTTTGTAATCCTGCAAAAAGTTATGCCAATTTTCTGTTCGACAAATGTCTAACAGTTGCGAGCCCCCTATAAATACTAATTCTGCATTTTGCAATTTTTTAAATACATGAAATAAAAGAACATACTTATATCTTTCATACCAATAAAAATTGTGTTTTAAAATCGTGTACATTTTAAGACATTAAATGTTGAAAATGGTCTTTATTTTCATTTTTTCCAATTTTAAGAGTCCTGAGACCCCTTAAATTAGTCTGTTTTTAACAATTTAAAGTTTATTGCTTTTATACTGCTGCTGGACATAACATTACACATATATATCATTAAAAGTTGTTAACAGGAATAGAGTAAGCCGTCCTTGTCATTATGTATGTCCAAACTGGCCGTATCTTTAAGGGTTAATATCTCAGCTAATAACTGACAATTTTTTTTTCGAAAATCATTATCAACAATGCTTTTATACTTCTGCTACGATAGGTAACTCCAGCGCTGCTCAACACTTTTGCTGAATGCCCGTAAATCGAAATTTGTGTGTAACAAAAAAATGCGATTTTCTCAAAAACTATGTAACCTACTGTCATCGCTATAATTTTCCTGCAAGTTTTAAAGTAACGTCTACTACCTCTAATTTTTTCATAATTTTAGTTTCAGTATATTCGGAGTTAGAAGGGGGGGGGGGACATATGTTTGGGCTACATCTTCAATGATATCTTTGAAAATATAATACCTAAATTTAAAAAGAATGCATTTTTGAGTTCAGCGTTACGAAAGCTTTCACACGATACCCCACACGATAAACGAAAAAAAAGTTTTTTTTTTTTTTTTTCAAATTAGCCCCTCTACATTTTTACTAAATATATTTCTGAATGTTTAATTATCTAAAAATATGTGGGTCAATAGTCTTTATTACTTTCTCGAATTTGAACTTTTCACGTTCCATAATTTACAAGTAAAACGGTTGTGACAGACAGACAGACACAGGAGTGATCTTATAATGGTTCCGTTTTTACTTTTTAAGTACGGAACCCTAATAAACAATCAAGTGTGAGTATTACTCGCACTCAGAGGGTTCCGTACAATAAATATATGAATTATTAAATGCATTATTAAAAGAAATCGTTGCTAAAAGAATAATAAGACTTTATAAAAATCTATACAACGTAGGATTGGGTACAGGTGTACATACTAGCAAAGTATGAATGGGTATACCATAAAAGTTCGAAGAGATATGAAGCCTAAATAATATCAAATATTGCTATTCTGTATAACTCTTTTCTTAATATTATCCTAATCTGTTTATGATGAACTAAATTCGGTACTGACAATAAAATTATTGCATATTTAAAATCCATTTGGCATTTCATAAAACTAAATTCAACGTAGTAATAATCGTTTCTTTTTACAGTGTGGCTAAAGCAAAACACTTGTTCAAAGTTTAAATTTGGTACTGTGCTAAGCGCGCTCCGAAAGGAGGTCGCAAAGTTGTAACGCCGCACAGTGGGACGTTTTGACGATCTAGGTGGACAAAATTATTTTGTTGAAGTTTAATTAGTTTTTGCTGTTTTTTTTAATGCACATCTAGTAAAATACTCAAGCAGTGATAAATATTTGGTTATTTAACAAAAATGTCTTAAAATAAAAATACAGGGTGCCCACTAAATTCCGTTCCCACCCTCTTAACTGCCGAACGACTGCATCTATATTCATAAACGTGGTGTCTAGGTATAGTAAAGAGGGTATGTGCTACTAGATGAGACCGCTTACAGCGCCACCTGGTAAAAAATGGCGGCATTAGCGTTCCTATCGCGAAAACGGTTCGAAATATGGGATAAAAATGAACTACGACACATCGTGAACATGAATGCTAAATGCATCTCGTTCTGAATATGAATCTCGTTTTCGAGATAGGAATACTAACTCAGCTGTTTTGCACCAGGTGGCGCTGGAAGCAGTCTCATCTGGTAGCGCTTTGCCACTTTACTATACCCAGACACCACTTTTTTGACTGTAGCTGCAACCATTCGGCAATTAAGTACGTGAGAAGGACTTCAGTGGGCACCCTGTATAATGCATTACAAATAATGCGTTAAATATACTTATTTTACAATTAAGTAAAACAATTCAATGCACACATGTAAGTTAACATTCATTTCTTTCTTGTACTTTTGTCTTCTCAGAATTGCTCGAGAAATTTGTGTAGTCATCCTGAAAAATATTTTTTTGAAAAATAAAATCATATTTAAAAATTTTTAATGTTTTGTGGTATCCTGTAAAAACAAATAAATGCTACCAAAATTATTTTCGGTTGAAAAAATGTTGTTGTGTGAATAAATAACCTATATAAATTTGATTCAATTTGAATTAAAATTTCTGCATACAAACGGTAGTGTATCCGAAATTTTTATGTGTCCCTGTAAAAGAAATACAACTACTACGCATTTTGTTGTCAATTTAAAAAATGCTATTGTGTATCTCAATAACCTATAGAAATATTGTTGAAATTTAATTAAAATTTCTGCTTTTTAGCAATAATATTTCCGAGATCTTTTGTATGGCCCTGTAACAAATGCATAATTTCTACGTTCCTCAAATTATAATTTAGTAGAATTGTCATCGTAAAAACACATGTAGGCAAAGTTTCAGCTCAATCAGATAATTGAAAGTGGTTTAAAATTGTCTTGCAAGATTTGAACTAACATTTTATGTGGCCTGTAAAAAAAAAAGTAACTGCTACGTTTCACAAATTGTAATAATATTGCATTGTCGTCAGAACTACATATCCTCAGCAAAGTTTCAGCTCAATCAGATTATTGAAATTGGTTTAAAATAAACTTGTTAGTTTTTATCTAAATTTTTGTGAAGCCCTGTAGAAACAGTATTCTAAACAAACTTCTACGTATTTTAAATTATAATAATGTTGTATTATCATTCTAATTGCACATGTTTTCATCGTTTCAGCTCAATCGAATAATTAAAAGTGGTTTAAATTTGACTAGCAAGATGTGAACTAAACACACATACATGCACGGCAAGTTAATATGATGCTTGTTTATTAATAAAAACTTAATTATGTGCGGATATCTGCAGGATTTTGTTTAATTTTTCAATACTTTAGGAATGGCACTTTGACTTAAATAAATTCTTATTGCTGAATAATGCTGAATAATATATTAAAAGTCAAGATGAAATTTGTATACAACATCACACTGCAAATAGAGGCATCTTAAATTAAGACATATATGTGACTGAAAAGGAATTTAAGACACTTAAGTATCTGAATCTGAAAATTCAGTCATGATAGATGTCTTAATTTAAAACATATGAGTGTCTTACTATGATCATGGTGTAAACGAACTGAGAAATGTGTCTAAAAAATCTGCAAGTGTCTAATTTTAAGACACTTTGTAACTCCGCTCCGCATTCACCAGGGTGCACTCTCAGTTGCGCATGCGTCTTCCTTTCGAACTCGATTTCGTTTGTAATTCAAACTGAATGTTTGTTTTTATGTACGCGTACATTTTAACTAATAATTTATTTTGACTTGATTGTTTTTTGCGGAATGTGAAGTTCCGGGATTTAATTTCTATGGACATAGTGGTACTCCGTATTAATATTTATCTATAACACTAATATAGTGTTCTTCATCTCGTCAAATTTGTAAAGAGAACTGTTGTCTGGCGGGCTATGTTTTCAGGATGGAAATTTTCCATTCTTTTAAGAGAGCTAGCCGGATGTGCAAGGGGATTTTATTTTTTAAATATCAAACTCTGCCTAACTAACGGATACTAACGTAGCTTCCAATCCGGACGTCCTCTGGGCGAATGTGCGTTTGGAATAATCAGACCTTTTCCCAGGTAAGTGGGGTCTTAACTATGTATTTAAAACTCTCTGTAAATGTTTTATCTTTAAATGGAGACCTCACACGAGTCTATAGCTTTATTAGTTCCTGAGTTATGCCAAAAGATGTTCAAATCATTTTGCCTATGGTATTTCTATGTTAAAATTTTATTTTGCTAAAATTTAAATATCTACTATTCAAATCATCTGCAATCATGTTTCTGCATTATTTTCCAACCAATGTTATCCTTAAAATAAGTTTTGGCATATCTGCATGGTGCATTAGTGGTTACTGAATCTACTGAGATACACCATCCTAAGCCTTCTTTCTCTGTATACTCGCACGCCATTACTTTAAAAATAGCAGTGACAGCACCTGTTGATTGGCTCATAATTTCTTAACTACCATCAAGACTATCTTAACAGTGTTTTTTTAGAGTAATTATTACACCGGAGTACCTTTTATATGGGTTTTATTTATGAATACAATATTTTTATAAGCATTTAATGCGACAGCATTTGTAACGTTCACATCGGTTTTACATTTCCCATAGGTTTAATATGTGATATGTACTGAAATTCCCAACTCTTTATAGTAAACATCCTTATTTAATTTTTATTTATTATGTATGCTTTTATTTATTATGTATGCTTTTCATGTCTGATGACGTTTTCTTGCGTGTCATATTTTATACACCGCGATAAATTTTAAGTTATTTAAAAGAATATAGTTCGAAAATCCTTCCATTTACCCATATCATTAATTCCCGCATACATACAGCGAATTACTTGTGTTCATTTATTTATTTTAAACTGTTTTGACTGATAAAACTCATTAAATCCCGTCATGGAATCTGTTTTTTCCTTCTGCTATATACTTTTGTTGTTTCCGAGCATTTTAGAACTATTCTATTTGCTATACTGAAAGTAGTCAACTTCAGATGTTTTCATTTTCAAGCCCGGTGATTCACACCACAATTTGAAGACTCATCAGAAATCGTCTGAAATCTGTAGACGTAGAAGCGGAGAAAATTTTGTTGGCGTCGCCAATAAATCTTCTTATTTAACGATTTAGAAAATGTTCTCGCCTTATCTCTGTATTAGTCATGATTATTTGTAGATTCTTAAATTCATGTCATTATGTGCTGTTAACATAATTGTAAAAATACGGTAAATATATACAGCTATATTTCATTTGAAATCAATTATAATATTGATTTTTTGATTATTTTTAGTAAAAAAGAAATCTGAAATTTAAAATGAATATCAGTAAAAAGATAGAATTTTATACTATATTTACTTGAGCATAACTACTAGATTTTGCACTTAAAGCTGAATTATTCTATATTTACCGAATCACAATGCAGAGTTGGAATTTTTCTAGAAGGACTTGATGAAAGCACGGGTAAACTTTGGCATGTCCCCCACCCCCGCCCCCACCACCATCACCTACGATTTTTGCTGCCCCAAATTCGATATGCAATTTTTTTAAAGCTTATACGTTAAATATGTTTGGACATTGTATATTGGTTATAATCAGTATTTTGAACTTAAAAAATAGAATAAGATTAAAAGTTAAGTACAAAAAGTTTTAAATACAATAAAAACTCTTAATCGCGGGCACCTTCAGAACGCTGAATCTGTCTGCTATTTGATTGTGTTAGCTTTTATGAGGTTGTCTACATACAGTGAAACCTCCCTGTGCGACCACCTCCCTGAACGACCATTTTTTTTCATGGAACGAAATTTATTCCCATAGGCTCAATACTAATTTTACCTCCATTCAGAGACCCCAGTTGAACTCCCTCCATGAACGATCCATTTCATTGAAGAAAATGAAACAAATTCCGTTTTTTCCGGGTCGCTTGGAAAAGATTTTATTAGAATAATAATTCCGGAGAGCGCATTATTTATCAAACTTCTAAACTAAGTTTAGAATTTTTATTTATTCCGGTAACTTTTAAGTGTTTAAACCGCTTTGTTCCTTTTTAGGCAATAAATTTAACTCTGATGACAAATTAAGGATGACGGTCAATAAACTCCCCTGCCCTATTCTGTCAGGAAACGCACAAAGGAACAGATAAAGTAATGAAATCGTCTTAATTTTTTCCAGACCAAAAAAAAAAAGAATTTATTTACTGAATTTCGAAAGGACTTGGAAATAAAATTTATAGTAGATAAAACCATAAAAGCAAAGCAAACGTCAATGTATTCATTTTTAAACTCTGCAGTAATTAACTTATGTAATTAACTTTTGTTTTGATACTTAAATTTTTTCATATGTTTTCTTAATTTCAAAAATATTTTTTCAACAATTAAAATCTAGATTTTAATATGACCTCCATTAAGAGACCACCTTTCGGAGCGACCAATTTTTATTGGAACGGAAGTGGTCGCTTTAGGGAGGTTTTACTGTATATTGATAAAGGTGAGTGTTCGCTAAAGACAACTGTTCGTATGAAGGCTTTGCAGTAAAATCTCCATAACGGACACTCCTAAATAAAGGACGCCACTGTTTAAGAAACACATTTTTTTATTGAAAATATGCAAAATTTTTATACACTTATACCTCAGAAAAGCAGACACCTCCGAACGTCGGACAAATTCCACGGTTCCGAGGTACTCTCTATTGACAGGTTTTACTGTATTAAGACAAATATATTTTGTTTTTAACCTTATTCTACTCTAGAAATTCATAATATTGGTTAATAATAAATATTGATTAATAAATATTACAATATAATACTCATATACTGTAAATTTGGGGGAATCCAGTGTTAGGTTTTATTTAACACAGAAATAAAAATGCTTAAACTAATTTACTGGGAATATCTTATTTAAATGGGAAAAAATTGCACAACATAACAGGGATGGGATTCTTTCTGAAGAAGTGAATCATTTTTTATAAATGAGAGTAATTTGTTACCATAAAGCAGAGCTGATTGCAGCATGGGCAAACTGGGCTGTTTCTATGGGCCTTTAGCTGTACGGGCCCCTAAATTTGGTACGAAATTTCCATAAAGCTGATATTTTAAATTTGGTTTGATCTTACACTTATTTTAATAAATATTTTGCACTTTTAGAACATGATTAGGCTAAAGAAAATGATATATTTATCCAAATATGTATTTGACGGCATAGAATAGGCTTAATTTTTTTTGTAACAGTATATGTAGGCAATGGGGGGAGGGGGTGAATGAATACTAGGTCTTTGGACTAGCAGCAATTTGAAGTTCTCACTAAAAGTAATAAACATTTTTGATGCCGTAGGGCATATATGATAACACATAAATACATATTTAGGTGAAAAAATATATATATATATTATCCTATTCTAAAACTACAAAATACTGATTACAATCCTCATAAGGTCAAAACTGATTTAAAATATCAGCTTTATGAAAATTTCATACCCAATTTGGGGTACCCTAAAATCAGGGGGCAGAGAAGCATCCCAGTTTTCCCACGCTGCAATCAGCTCTGCTGTATGGTAACAAATTATTCCCATTTATAAAAAAGGATTCAATGTGGTCAAACATGGCTGCGTATATGGCTTAGAAAGAAAAGTGGTCAAAGATGGCTTCATATTGGCTAGAAAAAAAAAAGGCTCAAAGATGGCCGCAATTAAGACATTTGAAATGTCTGAAATTCAGACGTAAGAAGTGTCTGAAAAATTTAAGACACTTTAAAACGTCTTAAAATTGAACACTCTTGTTTCGGACACTTAAGTGTCTGAAATTCAGACGCAAGAAGTGTCTGAAAATTTTAAGACATTTTAAAACGTCTGAAAATTGAACACTGCGTTTCAGACACTTAAATGTCTGAATTTCAGACATTTTCATTTGCAGTGCAAGGATCATCCAGAATTACAACCTTTGAAAAGAGCGGTTAAGCAGGTTTAATATCGCTTATTTTCAAACAAAAATGGGTTCAATCTGACCTTGATAAACCTGTGACATATGTTCAGCAAACTCGTACTTTAAAATCAAACAGAATAGTCACGACGTGCTTTGAAACTTAGACGAAGCTAGTGCAACTTTTGAAACTCCCTCAAACCAACTGCACAAATGGCTTCTTTACGATCATAATTAATCGACACCTGTGACCACCCAACAAAACTCGTGCGGATCCCGATAGTACAGACATTTAGCTACCAGTACATGCGGTTTTGTCAAATTCCGAGATAATCGGAAAAATGAATTTTGTCCACCTAGATTATCAAAACATCCCACTGTGCGCCGCCTTGATCCGTGCCGCGTTTTTCCAGATAGGTTTTTAATTAGCTTTTAAAGACACGAAAATCGTATTGAGAGATCCACTCAATGCAAACTAGTCGCGAATCCCATAGTATTTATGTCATTAATTCTACTTAAATTAGTCTGTTTTTAACAATTTGACGTTTATTGCTTTTATGCTGCAACTGGGAATTGCATTACACAAATATATCATTGAAAGTTGTTATCTAAGCTTTAAAAGCCGATAGTACATAGAGTACGCCGACCCAGTCATTACGCATGTCGAAACCGTCCTTGTCTTTAATTGTTAATATCACGGCTAATTACAGAAGATTTTTTTTCAAAAATCATTATCAACCTGCTACTACAGGTACCTCAAGCGCTCCTCAACACCTTTGCTGAATGCCCGCAAATCGAACTTTGTGTGTAACGGAAAAATGCTCTTTTCTCTAAAACTATGTGACCTAGGGTAATCTCTATAATTTTCCTGCAAGGTTTAAATTAAAGTCTACCACCTCTTATTTTTTCATAATTTTAGTTTCAGTAGATACGGAAATAGAGGTGGGGGAACATATTTTTGCACTACATTTTCGACGGTATTATAGTTTCTGGAAATATGATACCTAAAATTAAAAGAAATGTATATTTTTGAGTTCAACGTTGCGAAAGTTTTCACTCGATGTACAAAGAAAAGTTTTTTTTTTCAAGTAATTTAAGTAGCCCTTCTACATTTTCCCTAAATGTACTTGTTAATGCTTAATAATCTTTATATATGTGTGTTAATAGTCTTTATTACTTTCCACAATTTGAACTTTCCAAGTCCCATAGTTTACGAGTAAAATGCAGTGATAGACAGACAGACAAACACAGGCTTGATCTTATAATGGTTCCGTTTTTACTTTTTAATTACAGAACCTAAAACCGTAAATATTTGATATCGCACTTAATAATAAAATCTGTAAATTTGCGTACTTGTTAGCATCGAAATTTAAAACTTTCGCTTAAATACTTCATTACCTTAAACTCAATTATTTAAGCATTAAGAATGTCGATAAAGAAAATTACTTGAAAATATATTTGAGAATAATTACGTGCACTATTTCTTGAAAAAAATTTATTGGATCATTATTCCTACCCTGTTACGCATCGTTCCACATTTTATCCGTATCAAGCAGCCTTTATTTTTTAACCACGTGATTTCAAACGACATTCGTTTACTCAATTTCAAAATGCTTCTCATATAAAATCCCCATTTCAACTATTAATCTTTAATTTAAACTTTTCAATGCCGATTATGAGCAATAGCATTTCGTTTAAACATTATGTCAAGAAACTCTTTCCAATTGGGTTTGATGGCGGTCTGGCAAAGTGTCTTTGGAGATAAGATTTTTCTTTGGATTAGAAAAAGAGTCCCGCGATGTTTAATTGAAGAAATCCTTCTCTCACTCTTTTCTTGACTGATTATGGAATTGGGACAAAATTCACTTCCTCTTGAACAGCTAGCTTCTCTTTAAAAAGACAGCGCCGGTAGCTCAGGTAATTGTTATGCGTTTGGCGCTTGAGCCAGAGAACATAGAAGATGGAAAATAGAAAGAGGGAGGTCGAAAAAAGAAAAGAGCTGGAGTGAAGGAATAAGTGAAAAATCGAGTGCGGCGCCAGCTTGTACAAGATAATGACCAGAGCGTTACACAAATGAAATCGCTGGGAATCTGTTACGAAGGCTTCCAGAATCTTAATGACATTAAAAGTTAGAAGCAAAAGGGGGAAGGGAATTAAAAAAAGTGGAAAAAGTTCGCTGGAGAACTTTCTAGGAAAGGAAAGGCAAAATAAATTCTGGATAATTAAGTTATGGCTTCGCGCTGAACCTGCTGTGATAGTTTGAACACTTTTCTGTCGTTTTCAGGGGTGGGTTTAATATCCCTCGGCTTACGGATGACTCATTAATTCCACAATTATTAGTTAACTTGTTATTTTTCTTTCTCACTTAATTGACCTTCTGGTGCGAAGCTTCAGCGAATACAAGTGCTTATACCGTGAATTTTGGTTTCTTGTTCACGCGATTTCTTTATAGGAGTAGATTAATCAATTTCGCCTTCTTAACATCTCCAATATCGCCAGTTATTAAGATCTTTCCCTCCCCCTTTCCTCCTGAGCTGGTAAGGTGTTTCACCTGAAGAAAATGAGTGATTAATTCTCTTCTTTGCGAGGCATTATTTCTTTGCTCCGGAAAGATGAGAAATGCTCATTATCAAATTTTGGGTCGAATTCAGTTTTCTTCCTTTTAATTGTTTGCGGAAAGTTCGGATCAGAATTCATTGAAACAAGCTGCGTTTCAAAAACGTTCCCGGATATTGTCTTTCTGGTCTAAAGCAAAATTGCTCGAGGAAAAGTAATTTTATATGAAAATTGATGTTACTATATTTAATCTCTTTGTAATTTTATTCAATTAGTTTCAGTCCCTTATGGAATGCAATGGTAAAACAAGCTTTTCCATGTGTAAGGCATTATTCCGAAATCTAGTTGAGGCATTTACGGGAAAAATTAAAATGTGAGAAGGAAAAAAAAAAGTAATAAATATTCTGATTTAAAAAGAATTGTTTAACAGAATTTGATGGAAAAGAAAACTTAAGGGGAGAAATTGTATCTACGTTACATTTAAAATGATTTCACGAATTGCATTAATTTATGAAACAAAATAAAATAAGTAATTATTCTGACGGATTTCTCTTTTTTAAAATCCATCATAGTATTTTAAAAGACTTATAAAATCAAGTTAACAAACAAAGTTGCTTTTAATTTTTTATCGGAGAACGTATTTTTCAAACATATAGAATATTTTAAATCTAATCCCAGAACTTTGGTAAATTTGTTTAATTATCCTTCTTTTCTTTAATAAGAAAAAAATTCAATGAAATGTATGTGTCTTATTTCGTGACTTTATCACAGTAAGTAAATTTATCAATAATTATGTTTCGTCATTATTTTGTGCACGCCACCATGAAACTTTTAGGTTGAAAAAAGTCAACAGTAGTCAGTAAACGAAGTTATTTTAAATTTTATTTGTTACCGGATTAAGTTTTGGAATCATTCACAACATTTTGAATCAAATCTCTATAGGATTTGCGTATTTAAAATTATTATCTTTCATTTTATGTTTATAACAGGAAGTTTTCAATTAATTATATGCGTAACATTTTAAAGACGATTTTTAAAAAAATACGAATTACTATTATCATTTTATTTAAATGAACAAACAATATTTTGGAAACATTATCATCTTTCTCATAATTCTAAATACCAAGCTATCCAAATTTGAATATTTTTAAATAAAATTAATAAATTTAGAAATAATGTTTAGAGGGAACTTTAGACGCATAAAATTAAACATTTTGTTGATTTATTTTTTATGTAGTTCTGTATATTGGTAAAGCGTATCGATTTAAAAACATTTTACTGAACAGAAAATAAGTAAATAAAAGGTGATATAGACCCATCGATATGCGCTATTTTAATTACTTGCAAGTGCTTACTATATTTGGTTAATTCTTTTAGTCGTTTTTTCATTTATTTCTAAAATATGATTAATTTAAATTTCAATAAAACAGATGGAAAAAATTAGAACTATAAATAAAATGAAATATAAATATATATGTTTCTTTATGTTTATTACGAATATGCTTTTACTATTACAATAAAATAAACATATTCGTATGTTTTACTGTATTTAATTTATTTTAGTTATAAAACTAAGAAAAATTAATATATTTTAAAATGCGATGAATTACACGGCAAAAGCGAATACTCAAATATCAAGTATAATCTCAAAATAAAGCTTTAGTGTCATTATTTACTCATAAAGAATGTCGGACAGAGGAAAATAAAATTTGACTTAAAACAGATGAATTTTAAAGTTTAATCCGGTTACTATCAATAGACAGCAGCGTTTTAATCATAAAGCTAGTTATTGAGAAAGAAGAATATATACAAGTATATATTTGAGTTTTGGATAGATGTGCGATAGAAATGTATGAGATTCATCTTTCACTTATTTCCCATTTGTGTATGGTAAATTATAATTTCTATTTATCTTATGGTTATATATAAGTTCGGATATTATGGAATACCATTTACATATTTATTTGTAGGTCAACAGGAAAAAAATTGAGATACATTAAAAGATAGTAAAGAACAGACTTCAACTACTTCTTAACATATTTTTAATGCGTTTAAAACGGGAAAAAAAATGCATAACAATATTTTGCTTTTAAAAGAAAGTTACACTTTTCGAGTAATAGCAACCAGTCTTGTAATATTAAATAGGGTTATAAGGAATATTAAAATTGCAAGAAAAACCACGATTTAAAGGAATAACCAAAATTATTTAAGGGGGTCCGGGATACAAAAATCTTCAAATTTTCAATTTATTTTTATTTTTTATTATTGGATTAAAAATTTCTCTGCCGTTTTCTGCTTAAAATGATGTTTAAATTATGTTTCTATTTTAATTAGAACAGGAAATATTATTTTTTTCGTTTTGGTTTGTTTTCAAAATCTGCCTTTCATGCTGTGGTTGTCAAGGAAAAGAGTTCTTGTCAAGTTGCGTTTTTCTTCATGATAGGTTTTTTCACCAATTCTTATATTTAAATTCTTATAACTCGAGAGCCGTTCAAGATACAGGGTTGAAATTCGGAACATATCTTTTTCAATTATTTACTTTACTTTTGAGCCAGCATATTTGAAAAAAATATTTACTTTTGAAAATATGAGTTTTTTTTTTCTTTTTTTTTTTAAGTTGCACTACTTTTTTGTAATTTTTTCGTTAAATATTTTTAATTTTTTTAAAAAATTAATATTTTTTAAAATGCTGGCTCTAAAATAAAATATATATATTTCTGTTTATTTAAATGAAAAACAATTTAAATTCTACAAATAATGTTTCGAGTTATAATGATTTTAAGTTATACCACTTTTTTCATAAATTTTAAATTTAATTTTTTTAAAAAAAAGCTATGAGAAATTTTATCATTTGATTTTGTTTACAAATAATATGGTTAACCATCACAAAAAATTTCAAAATTTTAACTCAATAAATAATTTTTTTTTGAAAATGTGTCCCGGACCCCCTTAATGAATAAACCTTAGTACAATTATCTCTAAATCATCAGATTCTTTGAAAAAATGTTTTAATTTTTAGCCTCTCCTTGAAACAGTTGACTAGCTGATATTCCATATTGCCCGACACACCATCTTGAAAAACATAATCTCGTCACTCGCCAACAAGTTAGCATAGACGAAAAATGTCTAACATAGCAATAAATATAACTTTTCAATTTTATACTGAAATTGGTTAACATCACTGATAATGAGATTTTACAATTAACACGAATTTTATAAAATTTACCTGCAAAAAACTACAATGGTTGAGAATAAGATTTTATTTCACCGCGTCGCTCCAACAACAGATATCCAAACAGAACTGAGCACAGCGTCTCACGGAAGTACTAAGAAGTGGTATGGCAGATTTACGCTTGACTGCAACACTATATGCGGCAGATATGGAAGCATTCCATATTGTCCGACCATTCCATAATAACCGAACTTCCTCTATCTCTCTCTCTCTATATATATATATATACACGTATAAGAGAGAAAAAGAGAGAGATGCATGAGATGTGTAGCAAATATCCTCTCTCACTTTCAACACTCTTAATCTGACCTAGTTTCCTTGAGAAACGCGTTTTTTTCTTTGCTTGAAATTGAAGTGAATAATATTTTTGTTTATACAGTAAGTTGTAATATCGTTAGAGCCACCTTAAACAACTGAAGAATATCTAGAATATCTAGAGAAGTATTTGACGAATCCTTCTGGAACTTGTAGGACGTAAATAACATATTTGGTCTCATCGTCGTCAGTGAAGGTTTAATAACGAGAGAAATTAGGAGACTAAAAACAAATTGAATAAAAAATAATAATATTTGCGATCAGCCTGTGCAATAAAATGCTAGAAATGGCCTGTAGCTGTAGCATACGACTGTGTGGATCGGGTATCAACATTTCGGTTCATTTGTGTAAGAATAGAACGTATATTTATGAAGGTATAAAAGTTTCTTTAACAATTTCAAAAAATTCCGCATATGTTTGCTTATAGCATGCAGGGTTTTCAACCCAGTTTAAAGTCATTTTCAGGAAATTTGACAAAATCGATCAAAAACAGTGAACTACAATTACAATATGAATGTATTCAATATTTGATGAAATAGTGATTCTATTGAATAGTGCATAGTTGAATAGTACAGAATAGTTGCATAGAATAGTGATTCTATGAAATAGATTTTAACTACCTCTTTTAACTGATATATTTTGACTGATATATTAACTAATAGTATTTTTTTTTTCATAATTTAATAGCCACAACACTGTTAAGAAAAAAAAAAAAAAAAAAAAAAAAAAACTAGCTTAAATACAGAAATTGTACTGGCAATCGAGACGCCAGTACTATTTCCGTATTTTAACGGAAATTTCTCCACGTAAATTCCAGAAAAACGGAATTTTTTCTGTAATTTACGGGGGAAATTTGTCCGTTAAAATATGGAAATCGTACTGGCCTCTCGATTGCCAGTACAATTTCCGTTTTTTAGTCCGTTTTTTTACACTGAATAATATGAATCACATGTGAAAAGGTTAGTCAAATTCAAATCTCATATCAAAAGGTTAGTCAAATTCAAAAGGTATCGGCGATATATAGTCAGCTGAATTTCGGTTGCTTTCTAAAAGTAGCAGGATGATTAGGGATTTCCCACAAATTGTGATTTTTTTTTTTCTATTGTCATTTTTTATTTCTTTTTGGGAGGGTCAGCAGAATAAATCGATTAAAAAAAAAAATCAAAGTCTAAGCATCTATTAAAAAGCTACAATAGACATATGTTAAATACGTACAGATTTTGTTGGAAGTCAGTTATTAAAAATTGGTAATTATCCCTTACAGTCCAGCTACTTTAAGAAAGCAACTGGAATTCCGCTCACAATCGGCATATATTTTTGAATTTTCACAATATTCGACTGGTCATTTTGCATGAGTTGACCTACAGGTTTTTTTTTTTTTTTTTTTTTTTTTTTTTTTTTTTTTTTTAAACTGACGCTATTCAGAGCCATATGTAGCTCGTTCTAATAACCGGAATGGCACAAAACTTGGTTAGGCGACTCATGGCACCATGGAAAAAAGATTCCGCGAAAAAGAAATTAGCTCCAAAACTGCCGATAGGGGGAAATATGGCACTGTTGTAGGCCACGCAGTCGAGAATGATCGTAAAACATGGATAGCAAATGAAAATGGAAATTTATAAGAACGTATGCGAGAACAGCGCTAATTTGGGCTATACGCGGGCTGCGGTAACGCAAGACTCATATTCAACTTGAGTTGAAAATGTTTCTCGGAGCTTTCTGCATACGTTTATTGCCCAAATTATTGCACTGCAAATAGAAGCGTCTTAAATTTAGACACATATGTGACTGAAAAAAAATTTTAGACACTTAAGTGTCTTAATCTGAAAATTAAGATGTCTTAATTTAAGATGCATAAGTGTCTTACTATGACCATGGTGTAAACGAACTGAGAATAATGTCTAAAATATCCGCAAACGTCTTATTTTAAGACACTTCATTGCTTTAAACGTGTCTTAATTTAAGACGTTTTGATTCTTCCGACGCAATAACCACCAGGGGACACTCCCGCGCATGCGTTTTAGATGTCTTCGTTCGAAGTGGTATACGTTGTAATTCAAACAAAGTTTGTTTTTATGTACACGTGTATTTTAATTCGTTTTTTGCGAAATGTGAAGTACTGTGATTTTAATTCGTATTAACTTGGATTATTTATTTATTGAATACATACATCTGACGTGTGTGCTTGACATCAAATGTCTCTTAGAAGCTGTCGTCGATATAAGGGCGGAATAGACACAGAACAGAAGTAGACGACGGTTGAAGATTACACCCCAAAATTCTACAAAGCGTGTGCAATGGGCTTAGTGTTAACTCGTATTAATTTATATCAATAACATTGTGTTATTCATCTTTGTCCTGTCGAAGCTGGCAAAAAAAAAAGAAACTTTTGTCTGGCGGGTCATGTTTTCAGGATGAAACATCTCATTCTTTAAATATGGTTAGTCGGATGTATCATGGGATTACCTTTTAAATTGATGCAAGTCTTTCTCCCTCACTGTGGTTGTGGTAGTTTTTAAAATTTCAAATCGAGGAATTTTTCTTACCTCTTGCAAACAGCGATTGAAGTAAGTGTTATAATTTCTTTATAGTACTAAAATTAGTGTCTTTTATGATTTTATTTATTGTATTAAACAAAATCTTGCATGAAATTTAATTAGTTTTGAATCTTTTTGCAAAACAAAACACTAATTCTAGAAGTATATATTTTTTAACTTATGACGTTGTCTTTTATTACAAATTATGTATTATTTATTCTCATCCTTTTTCTCAAATTTAAAGTAATAACATCACTAAAAAACAGACAAATTTTAAGTTAAGTTCATTCTCTTCTTTTGTTTTGTTTTCAATATGGCAGTTCTTAGTTTCAATGGCTAATGCTTATCTCATACTAAACGACCACAAGGAAATAGAAAAAAAAATGAAAAATCTCCTAAAGCTTTATTCTTTCCTAGCTAGGGATTACAATCCCGAATTGAGATCCCAGGATCCCGCTTTAATTTTAATCTCGAAAATCCCGGCATTTTTACTGGAAAATCCCGGGATTTTCGGGATTGCTTTTTTTTTTTTTTTTTTTTTTTTTTTTTTTTCAATTGAACAATATTCAGCTGAAATTAAAAAATATATTTATAGATTTTCGCTTTTGGAAAAAAAAAAATAGATTTTTATGAAATTTATATATAATTGAAAAAGAATATTTATCTCAAGTATTTCTTAGATATAAGTAGGGGAAGAAGGAGAGTTCAGCCTCAGCAGGCGGATTGCGGATTGTGTGGATGTGGGTGGAATCCACCTTGTGGATGGAGGAGGAGGAGGATGGAATCCACCTGGGGGTGGAAAGGGAGACTTATCCTATAGTAGGAGGGGGCTAAATGTTGGAGAGGGCTTAATTTTTGAGGGGGCTTAATTTTTGACAGGGGCTTAATTTTTTTTTTTTTTTTTTGCATTGATTTAGTGTTAGAATGGAAATATCATACTATAACATAGTGAGTTAGATCTTTTCGAGAGGAAGTAAGAAGAGGCTAAATTTTTCGATGGGCTTATTTTTTAGGGGGGCTTAATTTTTTTTTCGAATCGACATAGAGTAGAAATGGAAATATCATACTATAACATACTGAGTTCGGTATTTTCGAAAGGGAGTTTGAGGAGCCTAAATTTTTTAGAGGGGCTTATTTTTTTAGGGGGGGGCTTAATTTTTAAGGGCGATTAATTTTTTTTTCTGAATTGTCTTATAATTTGAATGAAAATGAAAATGTTTTCTGAAGAAAATTTTTGATACTGCCATCTGCATGCGGTAGTGCAAATTTATTTTTGAAAATGGAGTTTCCACAAGTTTTGGATAAGATTTGAACCTGCAAAATAGTCTCTTGACTTGATAATTTGGGATAGGTTTAACTGATAAACAAACTATGCCTATATGTTTAGATTTTAGATGATTCAAAACAAAAAATTGCATCCCCCCTTCTGTATGTGCAAAGAGAGGTCGGTTTCTTTAGATAACTCAATAATACCTATTTTAACTGCTCACTTTGCGAGTTCCTTTAATGTATATGATTTTTAGTTTTAGTTTAACTGATTTTATCGATTTTGCGTACGAGAGTTTAATTATTTTACGCACAAATGTATGATCATTTTAGAAAGCCGTGGTTTCGAACCTGCGAACTCCGATTCAAATTTCATTTTTTGTAACTGATAAGCTATCCACTATTCAAACCGCGCCCCAATATTTTCTAAGTTACTTTTGAACACTCTATATATTTTTTAAATACCTACCGCTCCCTCTTTGTTATACTAGGGAAGTTATTACAATTTATGTTTAACGTTTAAATAGAAGAAATAATTAATTTTTTATATTTCTTTAGTAAGCAAGTCATTTTTGTAGATCGGTTAGAAGGCTACCAAACGATTTGAATTAAACATTGTTTTTACCAGTATTAATCCACCTAAGTTTAGAATTGTACATTTTCTTGTGAACCATATCATATTCATTTAATCGTCTGAAATTTCAAATAGACTTCCTAAACCCCATTATCAACGTTTCTCACTATCTTTCACAAACATCTGATAAGTATAATCAGCTTTTTACAACAGAAGATAGCTAATATGTAAATAATGATTTTAGAAGTTTTCACTTGTTTACAGATTTTAAATGAAAGTTTGAAATATTTGTCAGATTTTCTATTTATCAATTATTATAAATTGAATCAACTCATAGTTTGTTATTGCAATAGATAATTATTTGATGATTCTACACTAGTTCTAATGAATTTTAAAACTACTGCTTCAATTCAACTCATTCTTTTATACAGTTTAATAAATTTAGTATGAATTAAACCATTGGTTTTTCATATATTTCACTGAAATAATAAAATTAATTTGTAAAACCTTAGAATGACGAATTCAAAAACGTAACGTGATGAATCATATACTTTTTAAACATTACATAAATACCTTTGAATTGATTCACTTCCTGTGAACCTTCTACACATACTTTTTTATGTCACATGTTTTTCTGAAATTTTTGCACCAATCATATTACATGATTTGCACCATCGTAATAATTTGTTAACATGCGCCCCCTATGATTATACATAAAATTGAATTAAACGAGACTTTTTCCTCAATCTTTGCTATTTTATGAGTGTGTGAAGACGCTTTTATACTTAGGATAATATGGCTAGTTTTCAAGATGGACATTCTACTATGTTAAGCGATGATGTATCAAGTTTGAATAGTCAATCTTTTTCATCAAGATTAAATGATCAAGACACGAGATCAACAGTTCGACCTAAAGTAGAACCCGTTTCAGATGATGAAGCGGAATCCTCCTCATCAGAACTGATGAAACAGAAGCCACCATTTTTGTGTACTGTTTGCAGCAAATCTTTTTCACGAAAAGGCAACTTAAAACAACATTTGACGATTCATTCAGAAGAAAGGCCATTTGTTTGTGACATCTGCCAAAAAGCATTCTCTAGAAAGGCTATTTTGAATCGTCATAAACTATCCCATTTAAAGATTCCTTCCCAACATAAATGTGATTCGTGCGGTGAAACGTTCCCAAGAAAGTATGACTTATTAAAACACATGAAGATCCACAAGTCCTCCAAAAAGGATAAATGTATGCAATGCAGTGAAATATTCAATCACAAGTTCGATTTTTTATATCATTTCAAAACTTCACACAGAGTTAGATCCAAAATTGATAATTCATCTTCTTTGAAAGATATGTTTTTTGAGAAGGTTAAGCATTTTAAAAGGCAAAATGCGTTAAACATATTTACTAAAACTGTAATCAATTCGAACGAGGAGAATGCTACAGACTTTAACACATTTTTTAATAGTATTCAATCGGACGTTTTAAACGAATTAAACAACCAGATTCAAGTTAAAAGATCGATGAAATGGTATGCAAGTGTACAAGTTGTTGTATATCGCGTAACACAGGAGGGTGTCTTAGAGACTTCCACTCCCTATTTCCTTTCAAAAACTATACTTGAATTAATGAATCAAAACTTATCTGAACATGTTGAGGATACCTTTGCAAAAATTATTAAGTCCTATGAGAAGTCCACCAGACGTGGTTTTAATTGGACATTAGATAAAATATTGAATTTAGAACTATCTACTTTTAAAATATAACATGATTTGAAATGTTTATACCTTTTTGAAATATGTGTACTCATGTTTTCACTATTGTAACTATTGAAAATGACGAATAAATAATGAGTAAATGAAAAAGCTTTTGTCTTTTTATTTTTGTTAGAACAACTTGTGATTTTTAATAACTCATGAAGTCGTAACGACTTTACTTAATTTTTTTTTTCAATTTCTTATCAAATGAATAATGAGTTAACCATTTTTTATTAATTTTGTATTGAAAGTCAGAAATAATACATTGAATTAGTTATTTTTCAATATTTCTAATTTATTATAATTATTTTTAAAGTTTAATATATCACTTGTTGTTTGTATAAACAACTGTTATTGTTTAATAATAATAATATTATCATTTATTACCATACAATTCTTTAAAAAAAAGCGTAGAACCATTAACATAATATATCATTCACCACTTTTTTAAAAACTGTTACCTTGTGTTGCCATTGAATTCTTCAAAACAAAAAAGAATAAAACTAAAATCATTATCATTAAATATCATACACCACTTATATAAAAATTGTTACCTTGTGTTGCCATACAATTCTTCAAAAAAGAATAAAACTAAAACCATTAACATTAAATATTATACACTATATATATAAAAGTCGTTACCTTGTGTTGCCATACTATTCTTCAAAAAAGGATAAAACCATTGACATAATATATCATTCACCACTTAAATAAACTGTTTATATATATATTTCTTTAGACTTAAACTAAAATTAATGACATTACTAATTCTTTCAAGTGTTTATCTGTAACCGAAACTGATTTTTAACGTATATTAAGGGATGTGCTGTTTCTAAACATTCAGTTTCCAACTGATTTTTGTTCTAACTTCATCTAATGTTACCTTTATTTTTTTAAAATGGGTTCTGTAGTAAATATGTTAAAAAGATCTTCCGACAAAGTGGCTTCTTCTTCAAAGTATCAACGTTTAGAAGAACCTAATGATCCCACTTCCGCGAGTGGATTAAATATACCAAGATTGGAAATTCCTAATTTATTAAACACTGACTGTGGGACAATATCACGTGATTTATCCACTACTGATTACTCACCGAATGTGAAATCTGAAATCGATATGAATTTTTTTATCCCTAACTTTGGTGATGATACTACATCTTTCGAGAATTCATGTCAAGAGTCAATTTCTGTCGAGGACTGTTTGAATATATTTTTCAAAGCCATGAATTTTGAATCCGCTTTAACCTCGACCCCAACTAGTAACATAATTTCCAAAGACGAATCCTTTCAAGAACCTACTATTGACCAAGAGGTTTTTGACTCCCAACCAAGCAACATTTCTAAAGCAAATGATGAATTACAAAGCGCCACTCCACCTACGAATGTCATTCCACAGTCTAAAACAACCAAATCCAGTCATCCTATTGTATTTCGAGAAGAACTCAGTGACTGTATCTTTTTCATTTTAAAATTGCATAATAGACAATTTCATATTCATATTCGAGAGTTTAAGCGCAGTGGGCTTACTAGTGAAGAAATTCTAACGAAATATGGAATTATTTTGGATCTTAACAGCTGGTTCGAATTTTGCAAAAAAATATTTTCATTTAATTTGAGATATAAAAGTTCCTCATTTGTTTCTAATAACATGATATTAGTGTTAAATTTTAATAATTCTATCATGTGAATTAAAAATTTAAAGAATTATTCTCACATTGACTTAAACGAGTATCAATTGGTGAAATTAAAAGAAAAAATACATGATTTGAATAAGGAACTTCGTCAGCATATATGTAAACCATATACCAAGCTTAATTAGGCAGAAATGTATCATTGGTCATATATCTACAGAAAATGAACTCATGTTGCAGTCTAAACTTATAACGTGTATTGAGAATAATGTATTGACTATACTAAACCGCATTTTTGAATGTGATGGGTGTATTTTTAATCAGAAATCTGAAAGCCCTCATTCCTGTTATATATTAAATAATCGACAAAAATTTGAAAAACTAGGAGAGATGTTATTAACACTTATATATTTAGATTTTGTTATTTCTTCAGTTTTAAATAGTTCAGTAGTGGTATCAGTTCAGTAGTGGTATCAGTTCAGTAGTGGATTGTGTTAGTGAAAACTTTTTATCAAACATTCATGTAGAACTAATTCAAAACGAATTGTTTAAAATAATAAAATAAAATGTATTGCTATCCTTTTTTAATACGTGTGTGTTTATTTTTTCCAAAGTGTATGTTTATTTTGTTATGTCTTTTAGAACTTTTAATAGGGTGTTAGACTTAAATTTGCATATGTATAAGTAAAAAAAATCAACAATTCTTTAGCAATTTTAAAAAAAAAAACACAAGTTTAAAATATTAAACTAATAATCTTAATACTATAATTTCTATTTTCTAAAATAAAAAAAATATATAAAACTTAATTATATAAAAAAAGTTTTCAATAATAATAATCAGTTTACAAAATTAAAAAATTAAAAAAAAATTAAACTCAATTAAAAAATATTTGAAAAGTTGAAAAAAAAAGTTTTAAAAATTAAAAAATCTTTATAAAAATAAAAAAAAACTAATTAAAAAAATATTAAAAAGTTTACAAAATTAAAAATTAAAAAAAAAAACTTAAAAAAAAAACTCGGAAAAAAATTAAGTTATCAAAATAAAAATAAAAAATTAAAAAACTTAATAAATTAAGTTTTCAAAAGTGAGTTTACCTATTTGTATATGTATACATGTATGTGACTTTCATTATGTTTTAGTTTAAAAATTAATATATTCTTTTTATCCTGTAAAAGTGTTAAATTAATATACACGTAATAAAAAATATTTGTAAGTAAAATTAAAAAACAAAAAATAACTTATCAAAATATAAAATAAATAAATAAATAAATAAAAACGTATTCAAAATTAAAAAAAAAATTATAAATAAAAAAAAGTTTTCAAAATTTAAAAAAAAAAAACTTTGTAAATAAAAAAAAAAGTTAAAAAAAAATTATAAGTAAAAAAAAGTTTTCAAAAAAAATTGTAACTAAAAAATAACTTATCAAAATATAAAAATAAAAAAAGTTTTCAAAATTAAAAAAAAAAAGTTTGTAAATAAAAAAAAAGTTTTCAAAATTAGAAAAATAGAAAAAAGTTTTCAAAATTACAAAAAAAAAAAACTTTGTCAATTAAAAAAAAAAGTATTAAAAAGTTTATAAAATTATAAAGTTTTCAAAATTAAGTTATTAAAATTTTTAAAAAAATAAAAAACTTAATAAATTATGTTATCAAAAGTCAGTTTACCTATCTGTATATGGATGTGACTTTCATAATTAAAAAGTTATCAAAAAGTTCAATTAGATGGCAAATACAAGTATACAATAATCATATATCAATCAGTCATAGCAATTAATCAATCAATCATATCAATTTACCAATTAATGATATCAATCATATCAATTAATCAATAAATCAAACCAAACAATAATATCAATCATACCAATTAATCAATAAATCAAACCAATCAATTAATCATATTAATCAATCAAACAATAATATCAATGAACCAAACAATAATATCAATTAATCATATTAATCATATCATTCAATCATAAAAATCATATTAATCATATTAATCAATCATATTAATCAATCATATTAATCATATCAATCAAGATATCAAATACAAATATTCATACAAATAAATCATATCAATTGCAGTTCGAGTATTACAAGTTAGTATAATAACCTTATAAGAAAGTTTTGAATTAATACAATGATTAACTACCAACATTTTGTAACGGTACTTTTTTTCAAAAGCAATGTATGATTATATTTTCTAGTCTTAAAAAATATTTAAAATGCTTTTGAAAGTTAACAAAATTATTTTTCAAAAGTGTTAAAAAATATTACAAGCTGCTAAAACCTACAATTTAACAAGAATGAGTTGATCCATATTTCATTTCTATTTGCATTTGAGTACATGTATACGGATTCCTCCTGTCAATTATGTTCTGTAGTATACACTTAAAAAAAATTATATAAAAAAATTAAATTAAAATATTCTTTAGTTATTAAAAAGTTAAAAAAATTAACAATTTTTTTAAATATTATAAGATAACAAAAATTATTTTAAAATTTATTAAAAGTGAATTTACCTATCTCTATATATGCGTTTAATAATATAAATATTTTTTATGTTAAGATCCTACCCACATTTTATTTTACAGTCATACACATCGAAACGAAAAAAAAAAAAAATCATTAAATTCTTCTATTTAAAAATTTAATACATTATACTTAAACATTCATATAAAAATAACGAACTTGCCGTACTTGAACTCAAAAAAGAGATGGTGAGCTTATAACGTGGTAGACTGTGACGTAAACAATTAGATATCACGTGCCTCCCTCGTGTCTTTTGTCTTATCTACAATCAGATTGTATTATCAATCATGTGATCTAACTGATATGAGTCTATACCAAGACACTAACCATTTTCACTTCAGTCATCGAATAGGTAGTTCGAATATTGAAAGTCTTTTATTTTGTGGAATCTTAAGCAACATGATATCAAATATTTGCAAATAAAATCCTATTAAAATCTTTCTCGCAATTGTGGACAAAGATTAATTTTCATACTGTTTAAGTATAATCATTGATTATTTAACTGGATAATAATATTTTTTAAAGTAACGTAAATTTCTTATAAAAGCGGAAATATTTATTGCATCATTCATAGAATTCAAGTTTGAATATTGACCAAGTTTTTTAAACTTTTATAAACACTTTATACTAGAATATATACTAGTTTTTACTAAGTACTAGTTTATACCAAATACTAGTATAAATTATAAAAATTAACTAGTATAAATTATAAATTGCGGGGAGGGGGGGGGGGCGATTTTGTATGAAATTTTCGTAAAGCTGATACCTTAAATCTTGCACTGATTATAATGAAAGTTTTGAACTTTTAAGAGTAGGACAAGATTAAAAACAAAAAATATAAATAAACAAAATACCGAAGTAATTTTTTTCTCAATATTAACCCTTTGCACTAGAGGGCTCCGGAGCGGAGCCATTTAAAATTTGTCTTCAAACTCGAGGTCTCCGCTACGGAGACAATGCAAATAATTTTGTGATACCATGTAATCTTGGCTTTTCTAGACAGGTATCACAAAATTATTTGCATTGTCTCCGTAGCGGAGCCCTCGAGTTTGAAGACAGATTTTAAATGGCTACGCTCCGGAGCCCTCGAGTACAAAGGGATAAAGTAGGATATTTATTTATTTATTCATAGTTAAATAGCTGTTGTGATTATCATCTGATATATATGTAAAATTGCCTATGTGGCAATACAAATTTTTTTTAAATCTATTTTTAAATTATATGAAGTAGAGTAGGACAAGATTATAAGAAATATATATATTTATCCCTGTACTTTAAAAGCCCTCAATAGCCCTTGCCGTTGAATTTGTCCGATAATCGGAGATGTCTGCTTTTGTGGAGTAAAAATATACAAATATGTATGCTATGCGGATTTAAAAAAGCATTCGCTAAGTAGATGTTTCAGCTATTCGGGAATGTCCATTAACCTCCACAACGGATACTCCCGAATACCGGACATCTCAATTTAAATAATAATAATGCAGGGTTGCATTTTTTGCAAAAGAACTTCTTGATTAAAGAATGGGCATACTGGGCCTTGCCCCGCACCCCCTACGATTTAATGCCCACAAATTTGATGTGCAATATTTGTAAAGCTTATATTTTAAATCTGTTTTGAAATTGTACTGATTATAATCAATATTTTGAACTTTTAAAGTAAAATAAGATTAAAAATAAAACAAATTTTAAAAATCTAATATTTAGATAAATATTTTTTGTTTTGATCTTGTTCTACTCCTGAAGTTCAAAATATTGATTATAAACAGTAAAATGTCGTAAAAGATTTAAATTATCAGCTTAACAAAAATTGCACACCAAAATTGGGAGCACCAAAAAAATCAGGTTGCAGGGGGGGGGGGGGAGGACCCCAGCCAAATATTTTTCCAGGATTCAACGTGGTCAAACATGGCTACGTATGATTCTTACAAAAAAATGGATTCTATTAAGACGTTTGAAGTGTCTGAATTTCAGACACAAAAAGTGTCTGAAAAAATTCAGACATTTTAAAATGTCTGAAAATTGAACACTCCGTTTCAGACATTTTAATTTACAGTGTGACGCTGTTAGAAAGCAGAAAACCAACGGTTAAAAATGCACAAATAATACATAAAAAGCAGCAAACAGCTGTTTCGAATCTACTAGCGAGATTCTTCTTCAGTGCAAGATACAGGAAGGCACAGTGTGCTAGAAAAAGCAAGGCTGTGACCAACCTTTATATATTATTTGTGCATTTTTAAACGTTGGTTTTCTGCTTCTTAATATTCTTGCACAAAGGCTTTATTTTCTATTTTTATATTGACGCTGTTGTCTCATACGGAGATATAAATTTGCCTTATTTGTTACCCGTGTTTTATGCTCACTCTCGGCTGCGTAGTTTACAACAGCGCCATATTACCCCTATCGGCGTTGTTTTGAATTATTGTTTTACGGAATCTTTTTCCCTATGCCGTCATTAGTCCCCTTACAAAATTTAGTGCCATTCCGATTATTAGGACGAGCTACAGATGGCTCTGAATAGCGTAAGTTGAAAAAAAAGACACTGTTTTGAGTTCTGAATTATGAAAACACAGTTTTGTTAGCTTTCGCGTACAGGGCCGGTAAGAGGGGGGGGGGCACAGGGGGCAACTGTCCAGGGCCCCGGAAGCAATAGGGGCCCGCACCGTACTGAACGATATAGAGATTACATAATATTTCAAATCTGAACTTGCACACTTTTTTTTTTCCCTTTTACAAGCTAACTGAAAAAACATTTCCAGGAAGTGTTGTTTTACATAGAAAACTCCCTACTGAGACAAGTCTTATTTCTTGTCTTGTTCTCAGGCGAGTACTAAGCTAAGCTTTCACTCCGTTGACAATTCTTCTTTTAATCAGCCGAAGCTTCCTGTTTTCCTAAGAAATTTATAAAGGACTCTTCTGACCACAGACCGCCCATGCCTTTACCTTGAGGCAAAAGAGCCTCTGGACTACAACAGGTTCATACGTCATCTCTGTCCTGTCCTATTATACCTATGTCTCATTAGGCATGCTCGTTTCATCTGACACTGGCAGTAAGGACTGTGCAATCATTGGGCAAATGGGGCGGCTGCCAGGGGCCGCGCCAATTGGGGGGCTCCTTGGGGGCCCCGAATCTCTCTATACATTTTGAAATAACCTTACCTCTGTATAAAATAATAACATTTTTGCCCTATATTTCTTTTTACATACTTCGTTTGATAATTTCTGACAGTCAAATGTGATAAAATTGTCGGGAAAGGTATAGATTCAACGATCCTGAAAGTATCCTTTAACGTAAAAAATAAATATTTAAAATGTTGTAAAGGATAGAAGATTTTGCAAAATAAAAAATAATTATGCACTTTAAATGTGAATGGTATTTTTTATACATTTTATTATAATGCATTATTTTATGATATACACTTTTTTTTTTATTAGCCCAGTATTTCAGTATACTTTGGACCCCATTTATTGCTTTGCCAGGGCCCTACGCCACATTGCGCAGGCCCTGTCTGGCAGTTGCTTGCAGGAAATGCCTAACTGCTATTTTCTTTTTCTAAATTGATGGTACATAATATTTACTTTACATTTATGCTTAATATTGTATAAATTTCTGAGGTTTTTTAAATTTCTTATTTCTTCTTTTTTTATAAGCTTTTATTAAATATTTTACTTTTGCTTTAATAACATTTTATTAAAATTTTAAGAAGTCTAATTCGCTTAACTTCGTTATACATAAGATTCACTATGCACAGAATTTAAATTCATATTCAAAATCTGTCGCCACCATTAAAAATTTCTGTTCTCTAGCCCTATACCTACTCCTACTGTACCAAATGAAAATTGAAATCTATACTCATATATAATCTTGTTTGATGCTTGCATAAAAATTGAAGCGTGATATTAAAGTTATTTTCCAATCTTTCATTTTCCTCACTCAACGGCGCGTTTTTTCTCACCCTCTCTTCAGACTTCTGATCGGGAAAAAGTCAACCGGGCCCTTATTCATTCTAACCAGGGCTCCACTCAGAAAGAGAATATTATCTTTCTATCACAAAATACTGAGATAAAAATTTCTTGCAGGAAAACGGAAAGAATTTTAGTTGAAACTGTATTTATAGTGAGAGCATAGCATAGTGCCGATTTTTCAAGCGATACAAGTGAGTCAGGGGCTTGAGCCCAAACCCTCCAAATAAGTTGATAAGATTCAGCCCCCGCCCCCTACCCAGAAAAATTCTAGCTATGGTCTTGGACGAGACACTTTGTGGGTCCACTAACCAATACTATAGGTAAGCTCAAAGCTCATCATCCGATTATGTGTGACAGTAAGGAATTTAGATTTGAGAGCAACCGGGTCGGGTAACCAGCTTTTACCCGAAACAGATTATCCGATCGCAATAACCCGCCTCTCGAGTAGTGTTGGCTCTTACGTTTTTGTTACGGGTCGAGTTCGTGTTATGTTGATTTTTATATTTAGGATTCGGGTCGGTTTCAGATTGGGTTTTGACTTTAGTGGTTCGGATTGACCCGAATTTTCAAAGAAATGACCAAAATATTTTTTCAGGTGAAAATTCTATATACAATGAAATATCCATAACGGTATCTCCGGTGTCACCTGTATTTAGCGGACACTTTGAATTTTTAGCACTTATTTATTTGTGCGCTTTCACTTCTGAATAGTGGACACCTCCGAATCTACACATATGTAACATGTGTGTGCATGAACTGTCATAAATACATGGGTATGAACATAGGCGTAGCGTGACCAGAAATTTTTTTTTTTTTTGGGGGGGGGGGGCATCAAGGCCGTGAAACTGCGCCCCGAGCCGTGAAACTTGCGCCCCCCCCCCCAAAAAAAAAAAAATTCTTTGTGATGGGTGTTATAAAATTGATAAAGTGCAGAAACATAAATAAATTCTATTGAATAAATATTTCGCGTTTATTTTGGAACTTTAAGAGGTTTAATTTTAATTTAAAAATTTAGAACAACTAAATAACATAAGGGAAAATTGCACTCATTTCTTAGAAAGTTCATCATATTTTGCGACAGGAAAAAAAAAATGATCAAGAGAAAAAAAGAAATTCCCCGGAAAATGATCGGCGGCCAAAAAATGAATAAAACCGTGGTTCGCAGCATAAATGTTGCGCCCGGGGCGACCGACCTCTCCTTTAACAACCTCTTTGCAAGGCCCTGGGGAGGCACACTAGAGGTCTGCACGGACCGCAATTTCAAGGCTTGGACCCAGCTCGGCGTAAAAATTAAAACTTCCACCCGAGCCCGGCCCGTTTATATTTTCACAGTTTATGGCCAAGACCGGCTCGTACAAAAATCAGTAAAAACATGCACGGCCCGTGGAAAAATCAATTAAATCAGGCCCGGTCCGGCTCAACTCAATTTCTCATAAAATTCCAATTTTTCTTAGCATACAACTGCAGGGCTGCACTTGCTACTAAAATGCTACTGAAATCGACTATTTTAAGCATCCGGCGACTATGCCGACTATTTTAGGCCAAAAAGCGACCATTTCAAGAAAACAAGCGACTTTTTTCGGATTTAAGCGACTATTTTTACTGAATATATTCGATCTTTTTTTTCAAAGCGCTTGTAAAGTCATCTTCCCAAACGCACTTTTTCAACGGTTGTTTGAGGAGATTCGCGATCTTTTCCGCGACGAATTCCAAAATTCGCGATTTTCCCCCTAATCGATTGACGAAAATACCTCTTTCTTTCTGAGATCTTTTTATACTATCGTTGAAGGAGACTTTGCGATTTTTTTCCGCGATTCTTTGCCAAATTTCGCAAATTTTTCTACGACAGATTGACGAAATTTATTTCTTTTTCGCTACCACTTGTCCAAATTTGCGATATATATTTTCCGCGACCGATTGATGGTAGTTATTATTTGTTTCAGAGATCTTTCGACGAAATTACCGATTATTTTCCAGATCGTTTGTCAAAATTCGTGATTTCTTTTCACGACCGACTTACGAAATTCGTGATTTTTTGCGCGATCATTTGGTTAAATTCTCAATTTTTTTTAAGAACCAAATTTGCGTATTTTTGTCTGCGACCATTTGACAAAATTTGCGATTTTTTTTCTTGTGATCGTTAGATGAAATTCGCAACTTTTTGTCTATTTTTTGACAAAATTTGCGATAATATTTCCGCGACCGACTGACAATAATCGCCATTTGTTTCTGCGACCTTTGTTAAATTTCAAGATATTTTTTACTGTTGTTTGAGGAGATTTGCAATTCTTTCCGTGAAGAATTGCAAAATTCGCGATTTTTTCCCCAATTAGGGGGGCGATTTTACCGATTGGCAAAATTCGTGGCTGTTTGAGAATTGATTTTGCGGAATTCCAGAAGAAGAAAAATCGTGGCTTTCACGAAAAAAAGAAAAAAATCGCTTACGAATCATATTACTGTGAAAGAAGTAAATTTAAAGATTCCATCCAAACGAATTTTCTTATTTGCGGGATTTTCCATTTTTGTGTGGGATTTACGATATCCTACACGTTATTTCTAACCCTGCCCCTCAAATAAAACTTTTTTTCCTTCTGTTCAAGAAACTCTTGAATTTGAAAGGCCTGATGGAAAATAGTATCGGGGGTAATCTGCAAGAAGTTTTTACTACTATGTTTCCTGGTGCTGTACATAATTTTTATTGTTGAAGAAACAAGCTTATTTACTTCATAACTGAAACATTAGGGCCTTATTTTCTGGATAACTTGCTTTCTCATTTGAAGAAATCACTCTATTCTTTATTCAGTGATTTGAGTGATTTCAGTGATTGATTGATAAACTGTGAAATAAGATCTGAACATTCATAAAGTCCCTCCAGTTGTTATAGATACATTTTTTCTTCCTTTTTTTAAAAAAGTGATGGGTATATTTTGGCTACTATTTTCGAACAAATGCTACTATTTTTTTCGTTGGCGGCTACTAAATCTACTATTTTCAGTGTCATTAGGCAGTGGCAGCCCTGCAATTGAGATGCTTTTATGAAATAGAATAAAAAAAAATTTTTCTAAAAAACTCCGATTTTTTTATAAAATAACATCAAAGTTGGACTTTTGATTTCCGAATTCGAAGACTGACAATTACAAGACGGATCCATTTAGTAATCCGCTTTAAATCAAGCTGCTTCGAATTAGGGAAAATGTTAGGAAAAGAAAGGACGCTACTCGATTCTTAAGCACCTGTCACTTAAACATCTGTAATTTTCAGGCAAATAGGAATAGAAATGAGTTTATGATGTGCCAAAAATAATCACATTTTTGAGTGGGGATTTTTGTTTTTTTCTGAAAACGTATTAATTTACTAAAACAAACAATTCTGTATATTCTTACCTTCTGTTCCATTTTCGTCCTTCTGAAGCCAGACTTGCATGAATTTAAAACCAGCATGTCGTACTCCGTGACATCTATTTTTATTGAGTTTTCTATAAAAAAAATTCCTACTTTTTTATCGCGCTTGTTTTTGCGTGGTTCATTCATTCCTGACCAGTTTAAAAAATATTAACATCATTTAACTACAATCACATTCCCACAAATGACCAGATTAGACCAAACCAAGTGTGTGTATGAGTGGGGGGTGGTAGGTAAAGACGCTCCTACTATCTCACTTTGCACAAGAGGGAAACACGAGTTCAGAGGTCAAAGAAGATCTTTGCGTGACCATGTTATTCACTGCAATTAAACTACGTAGGTGACTGGACACTATAAAAAATAGTGTATAGCTTTGCAGGAAAAGTTTTCTTCTACCGATCAACTTACAACTACTGACCAAATATCAATGATTGGCCAGCACCGTATTGATGGTTGAGAACTAAAGCGTTTTTGTTTTTTGTGGAAGAGAGAGTGGGTGAAATGCTACACACTAAAGAGGTTTAAATTTAATTGCATCTTAAAAAAAATTAAAAATTGAAAATCACTGCCATTTATCGTTTTTGTAAAAGACCACTGCAAATGCTATACTCTTTTTTTCTCTTAAATGGTTTTACTAAAGCATTTAACTTTTTGCACTCCTTCCAGGGCCGAAACTAGCTATCTTTTCACTCGGGACAAACATGGATTTTGGCGCCCCCCTCTTCCTCCGCAAAGTAAGTTTACGAAGAGAAATTTGCGAAAGTTTCAATTAGCGGACTTATTTTATAATTTTAATTGCGTAACAGTAAAATACGTAACAATAAAATACGTAATATTGAAATATATAACCAGCTTTATCAACTATTTATTTACTAAAACCTGGGGAAAAATCGAAAGGAATCGGAAATAATTAAGCTTTATACAGGTTTCCGTCTTAGCAGGCATAACTGTTGGTATTTTTTCTGTTGGGAACCATGTAGTTTTTTCATTTAAGACAAGATTCCATTGTATACACATTTTATTTTTCCTGATTTTACATGTTGTTGTAGCATTACAAATTATTACAATTGAGGCACTTTAATGTTATAGTGATATGAGTCACATCGTTTTAGGAACTAAAAAACCACGATTTACTATACTATAGGCATAAAAATGAATTCCAGTATTGTAAAATATTTTCCTGTACTATCTACACCAGTTTTGTGTAATTATCACTTATACCACTCATCTTATTTATAGATTGATATGTCTAGATACTTTCCTGAACCTAATGCTAATTTCCAAATTTATGTGTGACTCAAAACAGCAACAACAATATTATTAAGTTTTTACTTTTTATTTTGTGAATTTTCGACCGCTTAGTTTTTATTGTCCCAGCCAGTCACCTGACCTCACCATCTCTAAGTTCAGATATGGCTTGTAAAAAAGTAATTATATAAAAAAAAAGAATGGGATTATTCATTTGCTGTCTTGTATATTGCAGGCGAATCTTTTTATCTATTTGACAATTTTAATGCAGATTACTCAGCTTTTCTTTTTGATTTTTCGGCTAGAAAATATTTTTTACACAAATTTCACACGCACATATATATATTGCATAAAACGGCAAACCAAATTTTCATTTGGCGCCCCCTTCGCGTGGCGCCCAGGGCACATGTCCCCTCTCCCCCCTTAGTTTCGGCCCTGACTCTTTCTCTCGTTTGTTTTTATTGTCCCGGACAGTCGCTCGACCTCGCCCATAGCAAGGCGGGAAAAAAGAAAGTTCAATGCTGCTCAGGGAGAGAGATTAAAAATAAATAGAACTACCTTCTTGGAATCTGTTTATCAGAAAAGTCAGAGTCAAACAAAATCTTCATTTGGCGCCCCCTTCGCCTTTCGTTCTGGCGTCCGGGGCATATGGCCCCTCTGCACTCCCCCTCCCAGGGAAATCGGTTGGCGGCTAGCAATTATTGGTGAGGGTAAGTTTCACACAGAAGATAGGGGTGGAGACTGACCTTGGAAAATGTTATTGATTTTCTTGACACAGGAAGGGATTTAAATGATAGAAGGCGTAAACATGGCACATTTGGAATTGTAGAACAGCTCTTTTTTCTAATTCATTTGCAGTCTTCTGTTATAGATGAATCTTTTTATAAATTTGTAAATTTTAATATCTTTGGTTCAGTTTTCTTTTTGGATTTTCCGGCTGTGAGACATTTTTATGCGAATTCGATATATATACATATACACTATACATTTTTATATGTAAAGACAAAAAAAAATCTTCATTTGGCGCCTCCTAAGCTTTCTGTTCTGGCGCCCGGGGTACAGAAGGTTGGGGGGGGGCACGTGCCCCCCCGACGCTACGCCTATGGGTATGAATCAAAAACGAAATGCTGGATAATTTTTTTCATTTTCCGAGAGTAGAAAAAAGGTTCTGTATTCTATGATAAAGAAAGATCTATGATGACATTTCTTATATGCATTTTATTTCTAATGCAATAAATTGGATATACGCTCATTCATATTTATATGTATTTCTTTTCGTCTGAAACATAGTTCTGCTCATACTTTTTGTAAAAATCTTAAGGATTTCCGCAATAGCTCTATCTCAAGCTCAAGAACTAAGGAACGAATTTTCGTGAACTTCAGATTCAGTTATACCTTAATGTAAATTAGTGCTGATTGGTTTTTGGTACAAATCGTACAAGAGGTAATCGCTACTATGCTTTGTTTTTCACAATATACGCAATAGTTCTATCTCAAGAACTAATACACGGATTTTCATCTAACTTCAGATTCTGTTAGACGTTGATATAAGTTGTTGCTGATTAGGTTTTGGTGTTAATTTTTCAATAGGTGGCGCTGCTATGTTGCATTTTCATGATTTCTAGAACAGCTCTATCTCAAGAACTAACGCAGTTTGATTTTCATCAAACTTCTGATTCTGTTAAATATTACAAAAGCTGTTTGCTGTTTAGATTTTGGTGTAAATCACCGCTGTTAGGCTGCATTTATCAGGATTTACACGGTTTTAGTCATATCTCAACAACTAATACACTGAATTTAATCAAATATCATATTCTGTTAGATCTTGACATACGTTGGCGCTGATTAGTGATTAAGTGTTCGTGTAAATCATATAACTGATGGATCTGCTATGCTACATTTTTCACGATTTTCGCGAAAGTTGTATCTCAGAAACTAATACACAAAATTTAATTACACTTCATATTCTGTTACAATTTCACATAAATAAATTCTTATTAGACTTACTGCCTAACAAGAGTCGCTTTTATGCTCTCTGGGTTGGGAATTTTGGCTACAGACATCTAAGAGGCCGATATGCAATGATTTGTTTGAAAAATGCGATGTTTCTTTTTAAATGCACACAATTGAACTAACCTATACCTCTAGAATCCTCATGATGGGCATAGATTGCCATTTAATTTTAGAACTGTGATAGCAAATTTTCAATATTAACATGCATGAGATAGAAAAAAGTTTTGAGATTTGGCATATTCGACTAGTTTACATTCAAATTTTGAAGGAAAATACAAATGAACGATACTACCTATAGAACCATCGATAATATATATATATATATATATATATAGTATCGATAAAATCGAGTTGGACGTATCATCGATAAAATCTATTAAAATTATCGACATCGCCCCATCACTATACTAGTAACCCCTTAAAAAAATTGTTTGCGAACTTTCTCTGCTGTGTTTAAAAATTGGCATCAGTTTCGGACATCAAAAACGAAAAAATCTGCCAAACCATATATCTACGTCTATGTTCTCTTTGAAAGCTACGATCCGCTTAAAAAGATATTAATAATCACCATTTCAGGAGAAACAAAAAATTCCGAAACTTACTATCGTATTTTTTTTCGAAATAATTAACGCTTTTCACACGGAATTTTTAATCTAAGTACAAAAAGACAAATCACACACGCTGAATAAAGGTGCATTCAGCTTTAAAAAGACTTGTTCGATTTTATACAATATTAACTCATGAAACAAATTCGTTTCTGGAAGTCATTTCAGATTTTTTTTCTTTTCTTTTTTTTATTATTATTGCTTTCTTAAATCGTGAATACGCATATAGTTTTTGCTGTCAATCTGCACCCCTTTTTCCAATAAATATCAACATTTTAGCACAACAAAGTAAACACGGGATTTGGAATCTTTATAGTATAAAACTGTTCAAATTGCTGAATGATTGTAAGTATATATAAGGCTATTACTAATTTGCCGGGCAAGGCCTGTCTACAGGTACTATTTATATGTTATATGTTGTTAAGCGTAGTGTGTCTTATGCATTAGGTACAATTATAGTTTCTTAAAAAGTAGAACCCTCCACGCATACTTTTTTCTCGGGGAAAATAAAAATAGCAATTCAATTAGAAAGTAAGTCCCCTTTCAAATTTTATTTAACAAAAGTTTGAGGGTTGTTTCTATACTGAAATAGTAAAAGGATCTTAAATTTCGAGTACTTAAACAAGATTTTACTTCATTACTAGAACAAATCTGGAGCCAATTTTAACTTTGGATAACAATCGGTCAAGAATTTTTGGAATTATAAAGGTGTAGCATTATTTTTTTTCACACTGAATTGTTTGTAGCGTTAGTATTAATCATACCAACCACATAGGGATTTTTATACATTAAAATTTTTCTTATATCTGAAATATAAGATTTGACAATAATATTCGAAAAATTTACATAACTACGAATACAGTCAAAATTCGTGTTTAAAAGCAATTTTCAGATATGCTAATTATGAAAGGTTGGTCGTCATCATGAAAAAATTGATTGTAATCGAAGATGAGTCACGTTTATACCAGGCATGATTGTGGGTTCATGAAAAAATACCTGAAATTTTGTGTTGAAATAGGATTGGCCCTAAAACAAAAGGACTCCGCCCCGAGGGTAGGGGGGGGGGGGATTAATAAAAAAGACACTGTTAAAAAAAAAAAAAAAAAAAAAAAAAAAAAAAAAAAAAAAGCAAAACTGTTCAAAAAAATTTATTTTGCACTAGGTTTTTTAGGTTTTTTAGAGTATCCTTTTATCCGTCGTACTCATCCACGAATACATACTGGTTTGATTCTTTCTTTAAATGATAAATCTTATCAAATGTTCCGTTTTTAAGGTTTGTGTTATTTATGGTGCTTACCTACAATGACATTTGATTTTGTTGTTGTTGTTTGTTTGTTTGTCTTCTTTCGTTTTATGAGAAAATTTCCCATGAGAAAGAATGGGAAATTTTAGATATATAAGATAATTGGTTACTAGACAATTTTATCCTAAAAACTACATGAATAAATCAGCGTTCATGCTAAATTTCGGAAATAAAAATGTAAGAATTTCATAGGAGAAAAATGACATATTTTATGAATATTTTCGAAATTACATGCAAAAATAATCAATATATCCAGGGGTATTCTGAGTAAAAAAAAAAAAAAAAATCGGAAATTCACAGCAAATTTTCTGAAGGATTACAGCAGAGGGGGGAGGAGGAGGAATACTCTCCCGGCACTAATTATGCGGTTCTTCCACATTCTTTGGCTAAAATTGCGATTTTTTCCACTATCCGTTGTCGAAATTTGAGTTTTTCCAGCGGTCTTTGACGAAATTTACGTTTTTCTCCACAATCCATTGACGAAATTTGCGGTTCTTTTCACATCTGACGACATTTACGTTCTTTTCGCAATCGTTTGACGAAATTTGCGTTCTTTTCGCGATCCTTTGACGAAATCCACGTTTTTTTCGCTTTCCTTTGACGAAATTTCCGTGTTTTGTTTCGCGATCTTTTGAAGAAATTCGCAATCCTTTGAGGAAATTCGCATATTTTTGTGATCTTTTGACAAAATTCGTGTTTTTTCGCTATCTCTCCATGAAATTAACATTTTTTCGCGATCCTTTGATGGAATTCGCGTTTTTTTTTTCGTGATCCTTTGACGAAATTGGCGATTTTTTTTTGCGAACGATTGACGAAATTGATTATTTTCGGCGACAATTTTCCAAAATTCGTGATATTTTTTGTCCAAATTTTTGGACTGATGACAGATTTCTTAAAATTTTTGAAACCGAAGGCCTTAACCCTTTGAGCTCCGGGGATGAATTTCTTCAAAATGCCCAGATGTCACATTGGCACCAGTATAAAAAATTCGGCTTATAATATACACTAAAAAATGCATTAATCTATTTTCAAATAAATTTGGTTGAATATTCCGGTGACATTTGAAGATTCAAATTAAGTGGGAAGAAATTCACCCATCAGAGCTCAAAGGGTTAAATTTTCGGAACAGAATCATTCCTAGATTATAACATCGGAGAAAACTAACAAACTGCTGAATTTTGCGTATCTCTCTTCAACCGATTTCCGAATTTCTCAATTATTTTTTTCTCGTAACCAAGTAAAATAACTCGGAAAAAAAAAACGGAATTCTGGTATATAACCGAAACACTATATTACGCCTGTTTTTGAGAGGAGAGCACGTTCCTTAATTCTTTAAAACTTGATTAAAATTAGCCGAAAATTTAATTTTTTTTATGTCCAGATGTGTCAGAGATATTGTGATTGTCAAGCTTGTGAAATTTCAGAATACCCTGGAGTAAATCATTTTATGGCAAGATTATTCGATCAAAGTTTAATAAGTACCTTTTAAGTTAACACTTTTCGTAAAGCAGAACCTGACTGAAGTAAAGAAGGTGACACTGATTCAAATAAACGTTATGGTCTTAATTCTAAAACAAAAAAAAAGGTTGATTCGATTATATAATGATTCTAATAAGCGGCGGATTTCCTTATTTTTTCTTGTAGGGGGCCCGTAATTTTGGTCTGCCCAGGGGCCCGTGAAACCTGTCATCGGCCCTGTTCGCGTATGTGCAGTTAAAAATTATTTAATATAAATTCTCATGTTTCACCAAATATTTAATACTAGCTCATCCGCTTGGCGTTGCCCGAGCCTTTAATAGTAACCTTAAATGAACCTTACATTTGTATGATTTTATATCTTTAACTCGATTTTGCCTGAATACCAAATTTCTGAATTATAATATGTATTTGATGACTGTGTGTAATTTTTGTGCGAAAATATTGGCATTTAGTTAAAATCCCTGTTTTACGGGTATTTATTTATTTCACATCGAAACCCTGAGTGATTTTTTTTATTTTTCAGCTGATTTGTTTCACCCTTAAATCCGTACACGATCATTAGCTAAAAGGTTACTATATAGTATTAAAATTTCAGATCTATTGTATAAAGTTAAATTTATTTTTTAAATCAAAATATGTGTAATGTTTGTAACATCCCATAGCAAAATGCTCAGAAAAAAACGAAAAGTGACTTCGGGAAATGAATTTTTTTAAAGGGTTAATTTTCGTAATTTTGAAATGATTTGCAGTGTTGTAAAGAAAATTGAAAGTATATGCTATTTGTTATTTTCTTTTTTGCGTATTTTGATTTTTGGAGTCAATGCGTAATTTTGAAATATGCCTGAAAAAGGTAGGGAGGGCCTATATCGTCCAGTATTTTAAATGCTTAGAAAAATAGTCGTTATCGTTCAAACTCTTTGAAATTTTTAGGAGTTAAAAAACGCAATGTTTTCATAGCTTGCATGCCTGTTTGAAACAATCGAGAAAAATATTGATATTTAGTGGTAAAAGGACTCGTAAGATGACTCTTTTATTCATTTGGTCTATTTCAGTAGTTAAAAAGATAGCTCTTGTAGTCTGACCTTTTTTACATTTTCAGCAGCTTTAAATATGATGGTTATGCACCTCGTAAGAAAAAATATCGATATCTATTTCAAAAAGGAATACATTTTTTACTCGCTTTTTTTTTTTTTTTTTTTTTTTTTTTTTGTTGCTTTCGGCCCGGTTCCGTTAGCATAACAAAAAGAAAAAAAAAATGTTTTTATCGTCCGATTTTTCTAAAATTATAATGGGTTATAAGTATGTATCCGAGAGGTCTTTACAATTTCGTAAAAAATATATATATATATTTATATATAAATATTTAGTAGTGTAAACTTGAGCCGAAAGCTAGCAAAATCGCGCCAAAACATGCCCAGTTTTTAGTGTTTTTGTCAAAATTTTCACCATTTTATTTTGTAAAAAGTACTTCTACTCGTCCGAATGTTTCAAAATTTTTGTAGGTGATATAAATCTAGTCAGAAAAGAGGCTCTAAAATGATTGTGTTTAAATATGGATGTTTACTCATTTTTATCATAGATAAAGGATCGTCTCCGTTAGGCGCAAAGTAACCTGCAACAGCGAATTTTATTTTTTTTAAAGTTAAAAATCGTATTTTTTAAAAAAAAAATTGTACCGTCGAGGAGAAGAAAGTCTCAGTTTTACGTAC
This sequence comes from Maratus speciosus, assembly GCA_963932465.1. Taxonomy (NCBI): domain Eukaryota; kingdom Metazoa; phylum Arthropoda; class Arachnida; order Araneae; family Salticidae; genus Maratus; species Maratus speciosus. The sequence goes on from OZ010796.1 coordinate 406,767,712, forward strand.
GCATTTTTTGCTAATCGGTATCTCGAAAATTGCGTCCTAGAGAAGTGGTACCAGAAAGAAAAAAAAACTGCGAAAACGGCCCATTTTGAAAAAAAAAATTCAAAGAGTTAACAACGATGCTTTTACAAACTGATTACGGCATGTAAGACGTAACAGTACGATCTTTTAGAATATGTCTTCCGTTTTTAACTTTACTAAGCTGTTTAGTCCATAGAGGGTTAAAAAGAATGACAAAATCGCCCCAAAATACTTCTTTCCGTTCCGCTACATAAGTCGGGTCCTGTGCATGCGCGATCGTTTTTACCGACTTGGAAAGAAAATATAAGTTTTTGATGAGAGTTCTTTGTGATTTTTAATCAATAACTTCTAAGTAAAATTTTAAGTCCCAGGTGCATTCGGACATGCCTTGGACAATCCTCCGCTAAATTTTCAGCCTTGTACGTGAGGTAGATTTTTCTAACCGCTACAGACACTCGCACAGAGACAGAGAGAAACTTTCTTTTAATAGTATAGATAATCATATTCTAATTGGAGTATATTTTTGTTACGGCATTTTGTCATCTTTACTAAAAGTGGTCTTAAATTTAGTTGAAAAATCTGCGTTCTATAAGCATAAAGCATGTGAACAGTTTTGGAATTTTTAAAAGAAACTTTTATACTTTTATAGATATACATGCTATTTTTACACAAACGAACACAAGTGATGCATAGAACCAACATTGTCATATGCTACAGCTACATATCATTTCCAGCTATTTATTTTACAGGGTGATCGAAAATATTATTTTTTATTCAATTTGTTGTTGGCCCCTTAATTGCTCTCGTGACTAATTTTCGCTAATAAAATATGACATCAAACATGTTCTATGCATTCCTGGAGTTCCGCAATAATTCGTCAAGTATTTATCTAAATATTCTAGATAGTCTTGAATTATGAAGGCTCTAATAATATGACCACTCACTATACAAAACACCTGACAACTGCACGGATTTATAAATCCAGAAATGTGCAAATTTTATATCACTAATATATGTGTGATTTGCAAAGTGCCCGTGTGATGTGGAATCAAATATGTTTTTAATTATACCCTTTTCCTTTATGAAAAATCTCAGATTTTGAGTTATTGGTTCATTTATTTTAAATTTTACTTAAATTTTATGTTTACCTCTTCGAATTAAATGAAAGAAATAATTAATCTAATTCTATCGTTAAACGCTCTCATGCAAATTCTAATCTTTAGTCACTGCGCAAGATCAAACACATAAAACAGACAAAAAATAAACGAAATGTTCCGGCTACAGAAGTATATTTACTCATCTTTTAGAGTTCGTTGCGCTATGTCAATTATGCATTTGTTTCTTTCTAAATCATATGAAGCGGTAGCCCATTCTTCTTTTTATGTTGTCTAACTATGCATTTCTCATCGGGTTTCCGAAATTAGTGTAAGGTATTGTTGACGTGCTTTCAGTCTCATCATTTCTTCTCTGACCACTATCTCTGTCAAAACTTAGTATCAACATAATGTACAACTATCCTGTTCCACTGTCACCGGCAGGAGTTATCAATCGGATATTTTCTGTACTTGTGCTTGATGTAAACCTGGACAATTAAAGTATTTTCATCTATTCCTGATCTACACTTCTTGGCAAGTTCTTCCCTTTTTGCTTAAATGGGATTTGTAAGTACCAGTATCTTTTTAAATATATTTTAGAGATCACGTCCGAGTGAACTACTTTACAGCCCGCGGCATGTCAGTTTTGCAAAACTAAATTAAAGCAAATTACTTATCAGCAAATAAACATCGAGTAATCCGATTTCAGTATCTAATCTGATAATAAACTTGGAGCCAGTAATTAAGCAAATTGAAAAATTAAACAGTACTACTTCTTTTTAAAGTGACTGCATTTAAAAAAAAAAAAAAGTTAGAATTGAAGAAATTGGTATTTTTGGTTACATAAAATATTATGATATTGCAAGGCTCTATATATTCCAATGATGTCCAATGACACTGAAATACAAATTTCTGTTCAACAAATAAGCATCAAGGAATTCAATTTCTATATCTAATCTGATAATAAATTGAGAGCAAGTGCCGTATACATTCACATATCCGGTCCTCTTATATCCGGACTCTCTCATATCAGGACTAATAATAGGTAAAAATTTACTGCTCGTTCGTAAATTCAATATTTTTAAAAATGTTTTTAGAATTCCGTTCGACGTGTTCACAAAACATGGTCAAACAAATTTTTAGCATCTTTAGAGCATTAGTGCTCATGTATTCACTTCTAACTTATTTTCTCCTCTATTTGTTATCAGTTGTATGGAGAGTTCTCAAAGATTCGTACCTTTTTTTTAAAATAACCTGAAATCTAGAAATGTGTTTCTTCGGAGGAAGCATTTTAAGCATTAGCGGTATGCATTTTTTTTCAATTTTTTAAAACTTTTTAAAGTTTGCACTGAATTTTATGCATTTTTAATTCAATTTTATAAATTTTGATTTGCGATTCGTAGAATAGCACAGCGAATCAATTCCTTCTGGCGCAATTATCATGAAGCATCGGCCTGGGGTAGCAGCCCGTCAGTGAATCGAGCGAAGAAGAAAACAGACAAATTTAATGCAATATTTAAAAAAAAAATTATGTACATCAAATTGTAATTTCAAAAGGAATTTAAGGAAGGAAAGGCGGGTTAATAAAAAGTGAAAAGAAAAAGTTTTTTGATGTCGAATAGGTACATTTATGACTCCTTTTTAATAAAAAACAGTTCCCTTTCTCTTATCCGGATTACTCCAGTCCACATTAGTTCGGTTAAGGGATAGTCTACTGTAATCATTTAAATAGAATTGGCTATAATTTCAAAATTAACTTGTGCTTAGCGAGCAGCTTAAATATATATATATATATATATATATATATATATATATATATATAAAGAAAAGGCTTATAATGTTTGCTTTAGGTACAAACTTTGGATTTAAACTATGGATTTTGGGGCTTAGAAATTTCTGTAAAATAAGGAAAGGTGGCCTCCAAACCCATCATGCTCAATGTTTTAAATTTTGAATGCTGAGAAACACGTTATGATGTATTTAGTATAGGAGAAAAGAATTTTTATCAACATTCCCACAAACCTTTGACTTTTCAGGAATAAAAATCTGGTGAAATTAAACTTACTAATTTTTTTTAAAAAACTTATAGACGAAATGCCTTAATGATTCAAAATAAAGAAAAAATGGTCAGCAGTGAAATTTTTTTTATTTAACTGAAGTTTCAGTTAAACTTACGAGTTTAATCTTACTTACCATTTTACCGCTATAACTTTTTATTTTCTTCTAAATTTTTACTTATCATGAATTTGTATAGTACCCACAGGATATTCAAATAAGAAATAATAACAATGTAGTATTTTTAGTACAAAATTTCGGTATAACATTGTGTTAAAGAGGTGTTAAAGAAGGACGATAAGGAAGAAACAGGGGACGGTATAGGGGAAAAAGGACGGTAAGGGGAGAAAAAGGGATGGTAAAGGATGGGATGGAAAGGAAAATTACTACCTGTTTTTAGGCAAATCATGTTAAGACTAAATGATACCACAATGTTCACTGATTTTTAGAAACAGTTATTTACATTGGATTAAATAAAAAAAAAATATTTACCTCGAAAAGTGCAGGAATAAATCTTGGGGATGGTAAGACTACCAATAAAGCCACGATGCTTGAAATTGATATTTAAATGCTGATTTAAATTCTGCAGTAAATTTTCTGTCAAAAGATTTTAGCCATTCTTTCTCTAGCATACTTCTGCACGAGAAAAAAGTTGAAAAAAAATCTATGGCTGCATCTGAAGTGATTTTTTGTATACGTTTAGCAAGAGGGACGATAAGGAAGCTAAAACCCAGGGACAGAGTTCAAAAAATAATAACAACCTTAAAAATGTGTGCAGGTTAATTTTTTGCTACATATTTATATAAAACAATAGTCCCAGTTTCGGAAAAAAATTACGTCGAACTACGTTCATTGAAACAATTTTATTCAAACAGCTCCAAACTTAAAAATCAACATCATGGACACGGGAAGGTATAGGAATTTCGTGGTATATTTGGACCCCCCCCCCCCCCACACACACATCGTCAAAAACTTATTTATCTTGTTAATATTGTTATTCAGTCATGTAATGGGATGTTTTCCAGTATAAGAAATAAAAACCCCTCAAGAATATGTACTAAAATAAAAATTGCTATTCAGGAACAGAAAAATATAGAAAAGTCAAAAGATTGTGAGAATGCCTCATATACGTAGGTACTTGACTTACATATGGTAATTTAGTTAATGGAAAATGTTAAATAAGTATCATATCAGCTGTAAAATTTGATATCACACTATTTTTTAGCCACGACTTTCACTTTTTTTTTGCAAAACTGTTTTTGGTTGATAATAAATTGAGAATAAGTAATCATTTAAATGGAATCCTCTATCATTTAAAAATTAATTTATAAATTTCCACTTCTGTTAGAAACATTTTTTATTTTGATAGCATTCCCAACAAGCGATTCTATTCTAATCACTTTTCAAATCATTTTGTCACAATTAATTTATTGCTATACAAAACATCATAATATTGAATTGTTGTATAAGTCCGTTATTATTCAAATTTTATTTTTGTGTAATTGGAACAATTTTCAAGTCACCTGATGTACAAGTCAATCCTGCAAAATCTAAATTAAGCAAATTTCTTTTTAACAACTAAACATCGAAAAATTCACTATTTATATCTGATCTGATAATAAATTAACAATATTTAATCATATAAGTGGTATCATCTTACCGGTTCTGAATTAATTTGTACGTTTCTAATTAATTCCTTCGCGAGTGCATTTTGTTAAATATTAAAGTAAGTCATAGCTCTTTTTATTTCTTATTCAATATTTCACTACTATTTTCAGTTATTTTCAAAAGACTTTCTTACAAATGTTTCATTTTTCATAGTATTCTTCTAAAAATGTTCTTTCCTAATCAGTTTTTTAAAGATTATTCACGGCTCATTGATGAATGTACAAAACATCAGAATATCGCAGTAATTTCAATAAAGTTTGCATTTTAGATTCTTGATATTTCAATAATTTTAAAATTACCCAATGCATAAGTCAGTCCTGCAAAATCAAAATAGCTCAAACTTGTGTTCAATAAATCAACACAGAGGAATTTAATTTCTGGAGTAAGAAATCATATAAATGGAATCATCTATCATTTCTAAATTAATTTCCAAGTTTCTACTTCCTTTCATCGTGACTGCATTTTTTGCGCTTAAAATTGAAGTGATTCATAGCTTTTTTCTTTTCAAAGAAGATAGCATTTTTAAGTGGATATTCAATGCATGAAGTGGTGCTAGCATTGCAATGTTGCAGCTTATTCTAGATTAGTTCAAATCGTAGATTAATTTCAATAAAAAAATTGTCGTAGATAAAAGATATCTCTAAACAGTGTTCAGAATTAATCGTTTTATGCTTTATTTTATGTAGATCGGCTTACAGCATCAGAATTTCTGTTTTAAACAATAAAATGCTGTTTAAAAAGTTTTGTACACGAAAATACTTAATACACCTTTGAAAAATGTGCAATTTAGAATAAATAATAAGTATTTAAGCAGCTTATATTGCATTCTCTTTATTCATGTTAACGGAATTATTTTTAATTCCTTGACATATTTACTTGCACGATTTAGTGAAAGCTGATATTTTTAAAATTCGCTGATATATTTCGATTTTTCAAATATTAATACTTAAAAACTGCATGTTTTATGTTTTGATACTTGAGATACTAGTCGAATTTCTTCCGTTGCACCAGAAAATTAAAGGATTTCTACCAGATGCTCTTAAAAGCTTTCATCACTAGGAGTTATTGTACAAAATATGATGTAATATCCCCCCCCCCCCCCCAAAAAAAAAGGCTTTGAGCCTATGTTTTCAAAACAAAGTAATCTTAATAATTAAAATAAAAGATCCTGTAATTAATTTTAAACTATCGAAATAATTATTTAAAAATAAATACAACGCATTTTATGATATGATACATGTTGTGCCTTATTAGTGACAGAGTAGCTCATATTTTAGTGTGCTGAAAAATTATTGTTATCAATAACTGAATAAACAAGAGGAAAGAAGATGTTCTGTAACAAAATATAACAAAAATGAAATTTTGAGAAAACTGAAGTGAAATGCTTTTTGTTATAACTTGTTTTTATTTATTTTCTTCTTTTTAATTGATCATTTTCCTTGTAAAAAGTTAATCGTCTTTCAAAAAAACTTGTTGATATGTAATTATTCAAAATAAAAAAAATAGTATATTGAAACTATTAAATATTAAAAATAAAGCCTCATATTTTAAAGTTACCAATCTTAGTTGTTTATTTTTGCCATACATACCCTCATAATACTTTTATCTATAAAATAAAATATTTTTTAAGAAAATTTTAACATAACGCATTCTTCCACTCTTGTCTTCAATTATAGGATATATACTATGATTATTAAACATTCCTTAGTTTTTTAATTTAACATATTTATTAATTTTTAGTTCACTTTGCATTATGGAAAATTTCTCATTATCGGCAGTGTTTCCATTACTAAATTCATTTCTCGAATAATCTTTGTCTCATGTATTGCAAGTTGTGTATGCATTGTATGTATTATAAGTTCTTCCATTCGTGTCTTCAATTATAGGATACTCTGATTATTGAAGATTCCTTATTTTAAATTTAACATATTTATTAATTTTTAGTTCATTCTGCAATATGGAAAATTTCTCATTGTTAGGAGTGTTCACGTTACTAAATTCATTTCTCGAATAATCTCTGTCTCATATAGTGCACGTTGTGTATGCAATGTATATATTATAAGCATGTAAAATGTATGCATTTGGATGAGAATGCATGGAATTACGAAGATTATAGTATGGAGTATGATGGATACAAAAAGTATTAAGAAGTCATTTAAAAATAAAAAAAAGTACTTATTAATCTTAATCACTGTGACAAGTAAATAAATCTTTATATTATAATGTATTCTTTAATTTTTCCAGTATTTTCCAGTTTGAAATAATTGTTAACAATAACGTTTGATGTATTTTCGCTATGTTCCTGCAATCATATTTTGTATAATGTTATGTTTTAGCTCTGGTAAATATACTCGGGTTTCTATGTAATTGATATGTTATTGAGGTTTACTATAGCATGTTCGCTATTGAAATTTAAGTATATAACATTTACAGTTCAATTGCAGGGACACTAAAAAAAATTACGTTACATTATAGTATATGGGGGAAAATCGTTTGCAGTGCATTTTAATGATATTGCACTATTTCAAACATTATGAAATTGATATAAGTTACTAAGGTGCAGTACAATATGCTTACTGTAAAATATGACGTGTGTAGCATTATCGTTCATTTACTGGGAACTCAAAATATTTCGGTTACAGTTTGTCTATCGTCTATTGCTCGAAGTTCATTTTCAGTTGTGGTATAAGTTTTTAAAGTTTTTTGCATATAACATGGTATGTATAAAATATGTAGATCATATACAGGGCTGCACAAAAGAATTAATAAGCATTACTGCCTATAGGAGTGAATTGATGAAGGGTGATTTTAATTATGTTGTGCATACCAGCTGAACTATATTAATGTAGTAAGAGATTCTTCAAGAATATAATTTCTTATGCAGGGCGATGAAAATAACTGAATACATTACAGTCTATAATTGCTGGAAGTGCGTTTTTAGTTCCATAATGCATGTTTTCCGAATTAAATTTTACACTAACATGTCTAGTGTGTGTAAAAACTGTAGATAATATACAGGGCTGTACAAACAAATCTGTCTATTCGTGGAAATTGTTGAAGCTGAATTTTTAACTGTGTTATGCATTTTCTAATTGTTCTAAATTTTAGCATATTATATAGTACGCATGTATACAAATCTAAAGATACATGGTTGCACAGAGTAATTCGACTAAATTTCTGACAATGGCCGGTAATATCTGAGATGGGGTTATCAAATGCGTTATGCATTTCCAAAATTGTTTACTTCGATATCATCTTCTCAATGTTACGCTGTGAAGTTTTGCTGCAGTATTCTGGAAGTGGTGAAAAGTTTTCCATAACAATTTTCTGACGCATGATTTTTCTTTATAGTTTTTATGTGGTGTGTGTGTGGTAGGGGGGGGGGATGAAGAGATGGGGCGCAATTTGTTACTTTGCTTCAGATGAAAGTATGCTCACACACGGTTCTGAACTTCAGGTAAGTGAATTTAGTGAAAGCGTTTCAATACATATTTTAAGTATCGAAAGTCCAAAAGATTACTATTTGATTTTAATGAAATTTTACTTAAGGTAATATATTTCAGAATTTCATGTTACATATAAATAAAATAATTTTAAAAAATGTGGATGCTCTTCGCATGTCACACCTTTTTCAAGCATTGTTTTTTATTATGAGCAATATTTGTTACATGTATTTGTCTTTCTTGTTGAAAATAAATACAACTTGTTAAAGATTTCTCTAAACAATGCCGATTCTCCTTTTTTACTATTTTCAGATTAAAAAAAAAAAAAAAAGTAGATCATTTCTAAACTACATCTGTTATCAAGTAAAACGTTCCGTAATATTTTAATTATTTTTGTAACGCATTAATTTAATCTAATAATACCAAAGTTTTATTTTAATCTAACTCATAATCTGAGATTTCTCTATATGCACGAATATTTAAAATAAATAAATAAATAAATCTAATATATAAAAAGATTTTTCCTAATTTCTCAAATAATTTTCCTTTAAAAAAAAAAAAAAAAAAAAAAAAAAAAAAAAAGCTAATTTCTAAAGTACATCTAATATCAAGTAAAACTTTCTGTAGTATTTTTATTATTTTTGTAACGCATTATTTTAATCTAATAATACTAAAGTTTTATTTTATTCTAGCACATAATCTGAGATTTCTCTATACGCACGAATACTTAAAATTAAAAAAGAAAAATGCAATGTATTAACTAAATAAAATAATTTTCCTTTAAAAAAGGATAATTTATAAAGGACATCTAATATCAAGTAAAACTTTCTGAAATATTTTAATTATTTTTGTAACGCATTACTTTATTTTAATCTAGCGCATATTCTGAGATTTCTCTATATGCACGAATAATAGAAAAAAAGATTCTAATGTATTAACTCAAATAATATTCCTTTAAAAAAATAGATAAATCGAATTTTTTAAATGTCTTATCATTTTCAAGAGATGAAGGAACAGAAAATGTAGCAATGATGTAGTTGCGACAAATATTGCAATAAATTTATCATGAAACATAATTTGATTTGATTTGATAGCCTAAGAGAGACTGCTCAGACAAAAAAACAAAATCTGTATAGCATAATATCCTTTCAGGTAAATTTTGCAATAATATATAATATTTTTTATGAAATATTTAAATTTTCAAAATTCTTTTCTTTATACATTATGCATTTATTAGAGGTCCACGCAATCTAGTGGTTAGCATGCTAGACACAAAATCAGAAAATTGTGTTGAAGTTCGCGGGTTCGATACCAGTGTGCCCTAAACAAGATGGCTGTAATTTCAAGATTTTACCTATACAAGATCGATAATTCGGGTTACTTTCCCCTCATATTTCTTCTTCAAGGCATCCGCCCATAGCAATCTAGCAAACACTGGCCGATGTTCAATAAAATCCGCCCCCCTTTGCTCATGCATTTATTTAAAGGATTTTAACACGTTCCAACATAGTTGAAAAGTATTTACAAATTCGGATTATCTGTCTGTCCGTGCTCTAACTAGCTTGAATATATTCGGATTCATATGCAATTTTTATATGTTCATGAGGTTTGCTTTAGAATGTTTGCTATTAAAAATGAAGTGTGTAGCATTTAAAATTCGTTTACAAGGATACACAAAAGTATTTCTTTGCATTATGAGCTTTGAGGAATAATCGCTTGCAATGCATTTTATATAGATTGCTTATTAAGATGTATAATTTGATTCTATGAGAAAAGAAAATTTCTTAATAATATTCTGTTATTGTTGGGAATTGTTTCATAGTGTATGCCTGATGCATGAATTTTCGCTTTTGTTTTTATTATGAGTAACTTTTGTTGGGAATAATTGCTATTCTTTGTTAAAATAAAACAACTTAGCAAAGATTCCTCAAGAAAAAAAAAAAAAAAAAAAAAAAAAAAAAGTTGTTTCTTCATCTTCCACTTTCACCTGAAAGAAAAAAAAAATGTGCGTTCTAAAATCGATCTGGGATCAAAGAAAACTTTCTGTGAGATTTTAATTGTATTTGTAATAACTCATTATGTTATTCTGATAATCTTATGTTTTATACTCATCATATAACTCATATTATATAACTCATAAGCTGGAATGTCATTAAATGCATAAGGTCTTTCAAAATTATTTAAAAGATTCTAATTTATTAATTCAAATAATTTTCCTTTAAAAAATAATATAAATTGAATTTTTAAAAAGTTTATCTTTTTCAAGCGATTACAGAATCGGAAATGTAACAATAGTTGCGACAAATATCGCAATAAATTTATCATGAAATATAATCAATCTTTGCAATATTAGACAATCTATATTATGGAGAGGTATTTTATTATACTTCTATTATATTCGATTATACATAATATCATATTTGTGTTTCCATTTATTTAAGATATATAGATGGCATCACTAAACAATTCTCTCCCAAATTCATGTTAAAATGTTACCAGTGTCAATAGAAAAATCTAGACTGTGTATTGTGTTCGTGTAACTGGTGCTGCTTTGTTAAGTGTTAATTAAATGTTCATTAATTACCTACATGGCCATCTCATCTTTATTTTACTGTGATTATTAATTAATTAGTTAAAATATGTTATAATGGCAACGATAGAAAAATAAAATATGATAACCAGAATTATTTCAAGGAAGATGATAAAACCGAGGAAAATGTCTCGACTTCTGTTTTCGCTATTCTGCTGTTGTTTGTAATACTTAAATATGCTAATAATACGTCATCATCTTCTACTACAATTACGGGGGTGGTAAGTGACAACTTACATTTACATTTTTCTCGTTTGACGCATTTAGTAAATAAAAATGTTCACTACATTTAAAGAGTTTCATGATACCATTGAATCGTTTTCAATCTATGTAAAAGTTGGAACAGAATTTTATGTTACATGATATGAAAGAGGAAAAGAAAGATGTGGCTGTAATTCCTTGCATAGGACCCAAATTGTATAATTTATTATGTGATTTATGCGTACCCAAGCGATTGTGAATCTTTGAAATATTCTGAAAATGTTGATATTCTGCTTAAGCACTTAAGTCCCGCCCCCCAACAAATTTATTGAACGTATTAAATTTAGAAAATATTTTCAAAATGAAAATGAACCTATTCAAGATTTCTCTGCTCGATTAAAAAAGAATATGATCTTTGTTCATTTGAGATGCTTTAAATGAAAATTTACTTGAACAGATTCTGCACGGTCGGAAAAACGAAAGTATGCAGAATAAATTGATAACTCAATTTGATGACTTAATTTCGAAAAAACTGTTGAGAAAGTTTTAGCTTTATACAATGTAGATATTGAAATTTCAGAAATGAAACATAAAAATTTGAATGTAAATAAAATTTCAAGTACTAAAAATGTACAACAAAAGAAGTTTCAGAATTGCTCACTAAAACAGAATATCAACAATCAAGTAAATACTGCACATTCTGACGTGAATACAGGTAAATTTAAGTGTTATCGATGTGGGAATTCCTCAGATTTAGCTAATGTATGTAGCTTTATAAATGCTACTTGCAACCTGTGCAAGAAGAAAGGCCACTTAAACAAAGTGTGTAGAAGTAAATATTCTCAAAACAGGTAAATGCTTTAAATATAATAAATGCCTTAACGGTAAATATGATAAAAGATCAACTCCATTTAAATTGTTTGTTTTAATTGAAAAGAAGACAAGACATCATGAGAGATATTACAGAGAGCAAACATGAAGTTAGATACTGGATCTGGAATTTCTGCAGTTCCTTTAAAAATATTTCGAAGAATTGTTCTAAATTACGAAATTTTTCTTCCAGAAGGTCAGTTAAAAACTGCAACTGGTGAAATTTTTAAACCTGTAGGGTATGTAGAAGTGAATGTAACATATGAAATTAAAACTAAAAATTTAAAGTTGTATCTGATAAAAGAAGATAATTTCCCATTATTATTTGGTAGAAATTCGGTATCTGAATTTGATATTTTTCCTCATAATTTGAAATCTGTCTATGTAAATGAAATTGTAAATTATGATGATAAATTAATTACAATCATTGTTATATGACATTTCTGATTTATTTACTGATAAGGTTCGGGGAATAAAAGGTGTGAAGGCAGAACTTTATCCTGAAAAAGATTCTACGCCCATATTTTGCAAAGCTAGGACTATCACTTGCGCACTATGTGCAACAGTCAATGAAGAATTACAAAGATTACAAGAATTACAAAGATTTACAAGAAGGTATTATTAAAGAAGTTACTAATAGCAAGTGGGCAATTCCTATAGTTCCTGTGATTAAGCCTAAAGGAATAATATTATGATAACTAAACAAAAAATCATTCTTTATGGTAGAGGAAATTACTTATTGTGGGTATAAAGTTGATAAAAATGGCATTCATAAAACACAAGATAAAGTTGAGGCTATTTTAAATGCTCCCAGATCAGTAAATGTATCTCAGGTTAAAACTTTTCTAGGCCTAGTTGGATATTATGCTAAGTTTATACCAAACTTATCTACAATCGCACATCCTTTAAATAATTTGCTCAAGAAGAATGTGAAATTTAAATGGCCTTCTAAATGTGAACAATCATTTAAAAGTATAAAAAAAATAAATTACTTCTGACAGGGTTCTTACTAACTTTAACACTAAATTACCTTTAGTTTTAGAAACTGATGCTTCTCCTTATGGTATCTCTGCAGTTCTTTCGCTTGTGATGCCAGATAATACTGAAAAGCCTATTGGTTTTGTGTCTAAAACTTTCACTAATGCAGAAAAACGGTGTAATCAAGTTGATAAAGAGGTATTAGTTATTATTTGTTGATATGAAGAATTTTTTTCCATATTTGTATGATAACAGATTTACATTATTTACTGATAGTAAGTAAATTAGTGTCTATTTCTTCACCTTCTAAAAGTGTTTCTGTTTTATGAGTTGCAAGAATGCAACGATATGCAATTTTTTTACAAACGTTTCAATACGATATCCGTTATAAGGAAACCTCTGAACACGAAAATGTTGATGTTCTTTCATGTCTTCCATTACTTAATGAAGATTCACCTCCTCAATTTAATTCAAATGATGTAATTGATGAATCTGATTTTTTTCAAATTAATCAACTCTCTATTCTGACTTTAACTTCTAAATCTATTGCTTCAGCTACAAAATCTGATCCCCTTTTACATCAATTATTTATCACCTCATTTCAGATTCTGAAATTCCTAAAAATTTACTTTTTGGCAGTAAACAAGAAGAATTTACTCTTCAACATAGTTGTATTTTAAAAGGATGTAGAGTAGTTATTCTAGAAATTCATAGAAAGCAAATATTAAAAGAATTACACTTTGGTCATTTTGGTTAGTAAAAAGGAAAGCTGTAGAACGTAGTTTTCTATGGTGGCCAGAAACTGACCAATATATTAAAGATCTTGCACGAAATTGCACGTTTTGTGTATATTTGAAAAATAATCCTCCTAAAGTTGATACACATCATTGGGAATGGCCTACAGCTCCATGGCAAAGAATTCATATTGATTATTTTGGTCCTGTTATGGGGAAAATATTTCTCTTAGTGGTTGATGCCCATAGCAAATGGCCAGAAGTTTTTATTGTTCCTAGTACAACTACAGAAAATACAATTACATGTCTTTCTTCATTTTTTGCCCTATACGGCTTTCCTATATCATTAGTATCAGATAATGCTGAACCGTTTACATCTGCAGAATTTGAGACACTTTTGAAAAATTATGGTGTAAAGCATATATTAAGTGCTCCATACCATCAAGCCACAAACGGACAGGCCGAGAGATATCGTCAGTACCATGTCAAACTATTCAATATAAAAACAGTGTTGCCTTTTGGACTACCTTTTTTATTTCAGATTTCTTGATTGGCGCCACTTTTTTGAAATAGTAAAATTCGCTTTATTTAATGACATATTAATTAAGGAGAAAACATGGGTAATTTTACCATTTCAGAAAAGTGGTGCCAATCTGAATTTAAAAAAGTCCTTCCGGCCAGTACCGGGAGGAAGAGGTAGCTTTCATAGTCCTTATTTTTAAAAAGCCAGCTTATATTATTCAAACGCACAAAGCTCAATTTAGTAGAAACCTATTATAGTAGATTCAATACTAATTTCTATTAATACTAAATCCTTATGAATGAGAATTTCGCGAAATTAGTCAGCTTTATCCAAACTGCTTTTATTTAAAATAACTTATATTTGGTTACCAAATTCGGCGATATCTTGAAGTGCCTGCCATTTTAAGACAAAATGGTGGATGAGGCTAACCAGTGAACTTGGTCGAGACTTTAGTAATTCCTGTGCACATGCTCACTCACATCGGAATCGGTTGATGTATACGAGTGCTGTCGCAGGCAAAAAATCAGATTTTTCAAAATGTCACCCGCATTAGAAATTCAAACTGCTATATCTGAGCCATTTTTTAAGACAAAGACAAAACAAAAAATGCTCCGGAATCCTTATATCAAGGTCAAATACTTAAAAAAAAACATTTTTCAATTTCTAATAATTTGCACCTTACTTTAAATATATATTTTTTTATTTACTGGCCGCCATTTTGAAACAAGATGGCTGATAAAGCTGGCCAGCGAACTTGGGCAAGACATTGCTATATACTATCCACATGCCTTCTAACATCGAAATAGGTTAATACATACACGTGTTATTGCGTGACAAATATCAGATCGTTTCAAAATGTCAGCCATGCTAGAAATTCCAAGTGCTATAATTCAACCATTTTTTAAGATATAGACGAAACAAAAACTGCTGAGGAATCTTTGTATCAACGTCACACACATAAAAAAAATCTTTTTCATTTTCCAGTTTTTTGATACTTCATTTTAAATTTTAAATTTAAAATTGTTTTGTAATGGCAGCCCTTTTCAAACAAGATGGCGAATGAAGCTGGCCAACGAACTCGGTCTAGACATTGGTATGTACTATGTACACACCAAGTTACATCCAAATCGGTTCATAAATACGCCTGTTATTGCGTGACAAATTCAGGTCGTTTCAAAATGTCAGCCACAATAGAAATTTAAAATGCTATAACTCAGCCATTTTTCAAGATATAGACGAAACAAAATCTGTCCCGGAATCTTTGTATTAAGGTCAAACACATACAAATAAAAATCTTTTTCATTTTCCAATTTGTAGGTACCTCATTTAAATTTTTTTTAAATTTTTTTAAATGGCCGCCATTTTGAAACAAGATGGCGGATGAAGCTGGCGAACGAACTCGGTTGAGACGTTGGTATGTACTATGTATACACCAAGGTACATCCAAATCGGTTCATAAATATGCCTGTTACCGCGTGACAAAAATCAGGTCATTTCAAAATGTCAGCCACGCTAGAAATTTAAAGTGCTATAACCCAGCCATTTGTTAAGATATAAACGAAACGAAAACTGCTCCGGAATCTTTGTATCAAGGTCAAACACATAAGAAAAAAATAGTTTTTAATTTTCAATTTTTTGGTACCACATTTCGAATTTTTAATTAAAAAAAATTTAAATGGCCGCCAATTTGAAACAAGATGGCGGATGAAGCTGGCGAACGAACTCGGCCGAGACGTTGGTATGTACTATGTATACACCAAGTTACATCCAAATCGGTTCATAAATACGCCTGTTATCGCGTGACAAAAATCAGGTCGTTTCAAAATGTCAGCCATGCTAGAAATTCAAAGTGCTATAACTCAGCAATTTTTTAAGATATAAATGAAACAAAAAATGCTCCGGAATCTTTGTATCAAAGTGAAATACATAAGAAAAAAAATATTTTTTAATTTTTAATTTTTTGGTACCACATTTCAAATTTTAAATTTTTAAAATTTTTTTAAATGGCCGCCATTTTGAAACAAGATGGCGGATGAAGCTGGCCAACGAACTCGGTCGAGACATTGGTATGTACTATGTATACATGAAATTTCATCCAAATCGGTTTATAAATACGAGAGTTACATTGTGACAAAGATCAGATATATATATATATGTATATGGATATATATATATATATATATATATCTAAATTTTAATTTTTCTAGCTTCATTTTCAGTTATAATTTAATACACCAGGGGGTATTTTTAGCTAAATTTTGACGATATTGTTAAACAGTTATTAATTAATTTAATAGTGCATTTTAAATAATTTAATTACTATCTATTTATTTTATATTATATTAAATGTGTTTAATAAGGTATTTCACATTTTATTTCAAAATGTATTAACTGCATCCTTTGGTATCAATTACTGTGATTTCTTAACTGTTTTATTCACCTTAATCTTTATGATATTCTGGTAGACATGTGCGCGTGGATATTTGTAAAATACTGAAATATTAATCGGTATGGTGTTTATTATTTATATTTTACATCCTATAAATATTTAAATACGTTTTATTGATTTTTCCATTTCATATTATTTGTTTCTATTCTGCTTTCATTTTTAATCAATTCACTTGATTTTAACGGTTGTTTGGGCACAGGAGAAAATAATTTTTAGCTTTAGCTTATTATTCTCACAGAAAACAACCATTTTGCTTATATCATTGAATTCTGTGCCCTTGACAACGTAATTCAATATATAAGCTTTTCCATTTTTTGTCGGTGTCCACTTTTTTCTTTTTCTTCCATAATAATTCTTATAATAATTTTTTTTTTTTTACTTAAGCTTTAATTCATAATAATTGACGGTGGTAGGTTATGTTTTATTAATGGTTATATATATATATATAAGCCGTTCTCTGTGTGTATGTCCTTTATACAAATCTTTAATTTTTGACCGTTTTGCACGAAACTTGCTGTACATAGGCTTTAGAACGTGGAATAGATCCCTGTCACCTTTAAAAAATCATCAGTCCAATATTTATCCCTTTTTTCTATCATCTTTCATAATTTAACATTATAGAAGTATCTCATTTTAAATTTTCAAATTCAATAGCTTCTTTCCTGTTGCCACACGTCTAAAAAACTGCTCAATAATTTAAAAAAAAAATGATAACTCGAGTACTTTGTTTTATTAGCCAATAAAAATTCAGACTCGACTGCTATATTTGTACATTTTTGAAATCGACGTCATTCTAATCAGAAAATGCACATTTTTATATATTTATGTAAAAACTTTAACTAAGCATGCTTTAAAATGGCCTTAGAAGTACTTTAGTTGAATGTTAAAAAATCTATTTTAATGAAGTCGTTTCAATATCAAGAATCAAATAAGGAAAATGATAATAGTAAAAAAAAAAAAATCGTTTGCTAGATGTACGTCAATGTCATCAATGTAATTTCAAACTGGCTCTAAAAACTGGATGCTACAATTTATTCCCTATTTCTTTGTAATCTTTAATTATATCATTTAGATAAATGTTTTAATACTTGAAATGCAATGATAACATTCTACTATTTGTATCGAATACGGTTATATAAAATACGATATTTGTACGATTTATATTAAATAGAAATTATAGCTACTATTTTTTAGGGTAAGCTTTTTTTCGTTTTTAAACAAAATTTCATGACTGACAGACTTTTTTGTTAGACGTTGAAATAATGGGATGCATGATGTTTAGAGATCAAATTGCAGTAAAAGCGTAATTTATGGTACGGTTAGTTTGTTGCCATCAACAATATGGTGCTAGGCGTTACTCATAGATAAGATATGTCTTTTCTTCATAATATTGCATTAATAGCAAACGGATATATCTTTCTGAATTGGGTTACAGGTATATTTAAAAATATATCCGTGATTGAAAATTAATTTAAAATGGATAAACAGTCCATAAATTGAGATAAGCTTTTCAAAAAAAAAAATTACTGAAAGTACTTTTTGTATTCTATTAGATTTTGGAATAATCAAATGTGCGATGTTTAAAGGTCAAATTGCAGTAAAAGTTAAATTTATGGTTGGGTTAGGTTATTGCCACCAACAATATGATGCTAGAGTTACTCATAATTCATCAATGTCTTTACTTTATAATATTGCATTAAGAGCAAACATGTATATCTTTCGTAATTGGGCTGCATGTAGGGATGAGATTTCCACGTTTTTGCACACCGGTATATTCTTAAAGAAAATGTTGTTCTGTTAAATCAAGAGAGTGTCCCGATTAAATGAAATATCATTTACTCGAACAAAATACTGGTGTGAAAAAATGCGGAAATCTTATCCCTGGCTGCATGCAAATCAAAAATATCCATGATTGAAAATTACTTTAAAATCCATTCACATGAAAAAATTGAGATACAATTTTCAAATAAATTTCTATTTACAGAAGCTTTTTCTATTCGAAAGTGTGAAAAACGAAATTGTATGATGATCATAAGTTTAAAAAATTTTAGTAAAGGCAAAATTTATGGGTTAGGTCATTGCCATCATCAGTATAATATCACAATTGGCATTGTGTTTGTAGTTTATATATATATATATATATATATATATATATATATATATATATTCTGAAGATGACTCAATGAAAGAGTCGAAACATGTAAATTTTTAATATTTTTAATGTTTTTTATTATTTAAATGACGCTTTTTAAGCAAATAATTGTACTTTAATATATGTTATGATATTTGTTTGGAATATACATTATTATGGTATAGTTAATAGTAGACGCAATTAAAACTATTTTACTTATATTTCTTATCGGTCTTTTAACGATTCGTGGACGGTAATGCACCAATCTCAGTTATTGTCACTGCCGTATTATTTCATTTTAATGTATTTTACCCGGGTGGACCATTATTATTGACACGAGCGAAGCCGGGTAGATCTGCTAGTATATATATATCAACTTTTGAACGGAGGGTGGTTTCGGGGTCTGGGGGTCATGATCAATGAAAATATACAGAAATTTTTTGCCGCCTTTTTGAAACAAGATGGCGGATGAAGCTGGCCAACGAACTCGGTCGAGACATTGGTATGTACTATGTATACGCGAAATTTCATCCAAATCGGTTGATAAATACGAGAGTTACAGTGTGACAAAGATCAGATATATATATATATATATATATATATATATATATATTAACTTTTGAACGGAGGGTGGTTTCGGGGTCTGGGGGTCATGATCGATGAAAATATACCAAAATTTTTTGAAATCGCTTTCCTCCGAACGGTTGTAATAGGTAGCTTTTTGTAATGAAAGCTACCTAAAATAGTAGCCCACTGGCAACACTGTTTTCATATTGGAGAGTTTGACATTGCTACCGACGATATGTGCATACTCTCAAACGTTGATTAAAAGTCTTAGCTTCCGAATCTGGAATCTTTCCGAATTAAATTAAATAAATTCCTTTTACAATATAGAAAGATGCCTCATGTTACAACAAGGGAGAGTCCTGCACCTTTATTTCTAAAGCGTCATATTAAGAACAAAAATAGATTTGATAGTGCCAAGTGTTACAAATTTTGTTCATGATAAAGAAAATGCGAACAAGTCCAAATTTAAAATAAAAGAAATTCAAATTAACCAGAAAGTAGCTATAAGAAATTATACTCCAGAAGCTAAGTGGAAAATTGGTCGAATTACAGCAAGAGAAGGAAAATTACATTATAGAATTCAAGTTGGTTCGAATATTTGGAAAAAGCATGTTGATCAAATATCCAATGTAGGTTCAGAGATTTCTTTAGTTAATGATACGAATTCTGAACATAATACTGAACATGAAGTGATACAGCAAATTTCAGAAGTGAAAATACAATGGTGAAACAAGGTGATTCTCCAACGAAACAACCTAGTATCACAAATCTGCAAACAGCTGACGCTCATGGTCACAATACTCCAGGTCCTACACCAACTAACTCTCATGATGCAAATCAGCTGTCTCTGATTCAATATTTCCAAAACCTTTTGTTCCCAATAGTTCCATTGTAGATGCTGCTGAATCATTAAAAACTAATTCTTCTTCTTCTCCACAGGTACTTAGAAGATCCAACAAGAAGGGAAGAGCTCCTGAACGTCTTAAATATTAAGATGGGGAGAAGTGTCATATTTATGTTTTCATTTAAAATACATAGATGGAGCACTAAACTCTCTCCCGACTTCATGATAAATAATTTACCAGTGTAAATGGAGCAATCTAGAATGTGTATTGTGTTCATGTAACTGGTGCTGTTTTGTTAAGTGTTAATTAAATGTTCAATAAGTATCTATCTGCATGACCATCTAATCTTTGTTTTACTGTGAATATGCTATGCTTAATTTTTAAAAAGACTGATAGATATAAGATGGATACCTATATCGGATATATTTTAAACTACAATTTTATTTTTCACAGAGTGAAATAAACCAAATTGTGATAATGTTATTTAGATATTAGGGTTACGTATTTTAATGTCAACATGATTCATTTCAGTAATATTTGAATATATTTCTAGCTGTTAAAATTAGTATTAATGAAATAAATAAATAAAAATATTTAATTAATTATAAAATATATAAATACTTATAAAATAAATAAATAAATAATGTCCTAATAAATAACACTTAATTAACCATTGTATGAATGTATGAGAATTATTTAAAAAAATTCTGATGTTACTGTTTCAGATGTAGTAAAAATTACAAATTTTAAAATATTTATGTTGTAAACATAGTGAAAGTAAAACAAAAATTTTCTAAAATATATTCAGCTGTGTAGGGTAAAGTGGGGATAGATGCAGCAGTTTTACTTTTCTCGTAAAATGTACAGTAAAGCAAAAAACAACAAAGAGTCTCACAAGTCTCAGAGTTTGCCAATAACTTAAAAGTAAATAACTTCAGTGCGATCGATCTTATGAAGATGACACTTTGGAACATAGTACATAAAAAGAGGACCACTGGTTCCCACTTTGTAGCACCGAAATATGCCGCTAAGTGTTTTTTGACATCGCATACTTTGACAGGAGAGTTCCGTGTGCAGATAGGGGGAAGGGCCCCCGACCAGCCACTAGAAGGTCGGCTGTCAAAAGGGTCTTGACGGGCGGACCAATGACAGCGGATGTTGGAAACTAGCATTGTTTTCCAAGAGAGAAATGAAGATATATACGAGATCTCTGAGGAGATCAGGGGGATTAGTTGACTTTTAGAAGAGTTTAACAGAAGCTAAACGTGAAAAGAGGTTCTTCAACCTGAAGGAGAGAAAAGTTTCTCTCCAGGCTTTTCACGGGATTATTTTTCGGAAGTCGCTCCGAGGAGAGGGGAGACTTGTTTCTCGCAACGGCAACAATAGCCGATCAGCTGAGCCACAGCTGGGAGCATCAGTGGAAAAGCTGAATGCACGGGCGAACGTTAGTACGCACCTTTAACGGACATTTGATTACTTAGAAGGGACCATAGTGTTTCCCAGAGACTCTTGAATATAACTAATCTGGACTCTGATTTGTTATCCGGTCAAGGACAATTTTAGATATTCCTACCTTACAAGACTTTATTTCATCAAATTAATTTCCTAAGTATTTGTTGTGTTAGTGTAGACATTGTATTTAGCCAAGATTTCTTGTTGTTTTGCGAGAATAAAACCTTTAATTTTTCATCTTAACTAAAACCTTTGTCATCACGCCTCTAAGGAGTTTACGTCACGCTACCGCCCTCATCCGAGGCCCCACAGCTGGTGGCAGCTAAAAAAGAACTTTGATACTAAAATAAAGTGGCGGTGAGGCAGTGGACATCTGATATTGAAAGACCCGTGTGCTAACCAACGGACAGCAGGACGAAAAACAACTGCAGCAAAGGACACAGCAACCAAGCTCTCCAAGAAAAGGCGGACGGAACTCCAAGAGATCCACTGGGAGCCTAAAGAACAAGCCCGGAGCAAGCAGACCGGAGCCAGATCCCCTGGAAAAGGCCTAACGCGAGACGGACAGCGAGGAAGACAGGTGCTTCAACGACAGTGCACTAAGATTCAGCAGTGGCCCACAACTGATGATCAACGGTGTTCCGATCAGCCCACAACCGGCAGTTCAGTTGATGGCGAGTCGACGCAACAGGGGAGGTAATCTCATTAAAAAAAATTTTTTTTTGATTGGCTCTTATTGTTAGAATTGTTTAAATGTGTCAAGTAAATAGCTAAAGTTTTCAGGCAAAAATTTATTGTGTGTCTTCAAAAAAAAAAAAAAAAAAAAGCATTAAGCTAAGAAGAGTTAAAGTTAACTTAAGTAGCCTAGCCTATTAATCAGATTTAGAATCTAGGATTCATTCGGGAAGAATAAATGGGAAATCCTTTTTTTCTAGTACTAAGAATAGAAAATTTTCAGGATTAAATTGTGCTTAGGGGTGGGGAAAAAAACCCAAAGAGAAGAGCTTTTTAAATTAGATGTGCAAGGATACAATGTTATTTATAGATTCGTGCAGGAAAATATTTTATTAATTGTTGGTTATTATATAAAGAAATTTTCTGAATTTATGAAAAGTATTGGTAGCACTGGATCAGGATTGCAAGGTGTGCTCAATCTTGAGGAAATTTAAGAGTTTTTCAAAAAGTTATATGTACAATTAGTATAAAATTTTCAGATACTTTGTTTCATTTTGTGTGCATAGGGATTTCAGAGCTGAATTTATCTTGCATATTTAACAGAAAGAGAAGGCATTCAAATAATTTTATAGTATATATCAAATTTATACTTTATGTTACTGCTTGTATTCAAAAGGTGTTTATAAAAGTACCCATAGCATAATTTAAACTAGATAGGTTGAAATTATTATTACTTTTTTTTTACATGTCAGGTGACAGGATTAAATTCTCTTTGATATTATTGTTATAATTTGAGTAAAACTCAAGTGTGTACAATATGGCAAAAATTACGGCACTTAAATATTGTAGAAGATTGATTTGCAAAAATTAGCAGACGAACTGGGGGTAAAAATTTAGGAAGGCGACACGATGGCAATAATTATTCAAAAAATTGAGCAGGCAAATGACTACGATGAAGAACTGGCAGTGACGCAAGCTGGGTACATTGTTCAGGAGAGGGAGGAAACTACGGTTAGAGAAAAAGAAAATGAGAGGCTAAAAAGAGAGGAGAGAGAGAAAGAGAGAGAGTATGAGAAAGCAAAACTTGACAGGGAATTCGAGTTAGAGCGTTTGCGGTTAACGCAAGGCGCGGAGCGAAGTAGTTCGAGTCCTAGCAATAGATCCAACAGAGGCCCTAAAATCCAAATCAAATCTATCATGCATAATTTTGACCCAGAGAAATCTGACATTACGCTTTTTCTGAATTTATTCGAAAGACAGGCAGGAAGGTCTGGTATTGAATCAGAGGATTTAGTCACGCATCTTTTAGCATTATTGTCAATTGATGTAGCTGAACTTATATTACGAGAGGACAAAGAAAAAGTAGACAGTTTTAATTATGTCAAATCAGTCCTATTGACAAGATATAGATTAAGCGCAGAAGCTTATCGCGTAAAACTGCTTCGGCATCAAAAAAATCCGACCAGTCCATGGAAAGATCTAATATTTGAGCTAAACAGCTTTCAAGAGGGGTGGCTCAATGGGTTAGAGATAAATACGATAGAAGAGCTCAAAAGCTTACTAATTACGGAGCAAATAAAAAAAAGAGTGCCGACCGAAATGAAGGAACATTTCATCGACTCTTGGGCTTCGTACAAGAATCCGGACAGCTTAGTCAAATATTTGGATGGATATGAAACGATAAAGGGTATCTCCAGAAAACCATGGAATAATAGGCCCCCCATCGAAAAAAGATTTGAAAGGCCCAGATACGCCGAAAAAGAGGCAGAAAAAAAACCGGAAATTAAATTAAATTGGAGGGATAAAAATGAGAATAAAGAAAGGGAAAAGATATTTAATAAACCTAGGAAAAATACTTGTTTTAATTGCTCAAGTCCAAAACATTATAAACGGAATTGCCCAGAATTAAAAAAAAGTGAAAACTCACACAAGACTGTGCATAATATCAGTAAGGAGATAAACTTAGAGAAAGGTTTGAACCGTATCTGAGTCGGGGTAAAATAAACGGCGAAGAAATCATTATTTTAAGAGATACGGGTTCGACCGTGGACATTTGTCCGAATAAATTAGTTAAAACTAATCAATTAACTGGTCAGGTCAGCTGGGTAAGGCAGCCATTAGTTCAGGATCTGCGCTGTCTTCCTATAGCAGAAATAACGCTAGAATTACCCGATGAAATCACTGTTAATACGACAGCATTAGTGGCAGACAAAGATTCCGACATAAATTATTATATCTTAGGGAATGAAACCCAAAAATCAATCGAATCAAATAAGAGCACAAAACCCGAAATTATAAATGCCGTAATGAGACGGAGCAGAACCAAAACTCAGATGGAAAGCGAAGGCCCAAGCTGTCAATTTCAGGACGCGAATCAGCTGGATAAAGATCCATCACCGGACAATGGGCAAGGCCCCACAGAGAGTGCAGAAACAGTAGATAACAATAGAGCAGAATCGGACAATTCAGGTGAAGGGGGGAAGGAGCAGCCAATTTTGCTTCCGGACCTGATCGTAGATGAAGCCTTTTCTTTAAGTAAGGTGGGGAAGAAAGAATTTGCGAACGAGCAAAAGACAGATAATACCCTGAATGAGATTAAGGAAAAAGCTCTTAAAAAAAGTCGTTCTTCGAGTACAGAAACTCCTTAATAATAAGAAAAACAACCGATCATAGAGGCTTAGAAAGATTTCAATTAGTTGTACCAACGAAGTTCAGACAGGCTATTCTTAGCGCTTGTCATGAGAATACAGCGTCCCATTTGGGAGAAAAAAAACGAAGGACAAGATTTTGAGATATTTCTTTTGGCCAAACGTCATAAGGCAAACGGAAGAATTCGTGAAATCATGTCACCACTGTCAAATAGTTGGAAAGTCGGATGAGAAAAAAAAGGCCCCTTTGACACGTGTATCAGTCATACCAGAGCCTTTTTCAAAGCTATCAATTGATTTAGTTGGACCCCTACCAAAGTCCAAAAAAGGAAACAAATATTTGCTAACGGCGTTATGTGTATTTTCGAAATTTCCAGAGGCGATCCCGTTAGAAAATATGCTCTCAGAATCTGTAGTGGAGGCGCTTATGCAAATCTTTTGCAGACTAGGCTACGCAAAAGAGGTACAAACAGATTTAGGTCGGTCTTTTACGTCGTCTTACGACATCATTTTTAGAGAAATTTGGAGTCAAGCTAAGGCATTCAAGTGTATGCCATCCGGCCTCAAATAACGTTGAACGGACGCACAGGACAATCAAACGGCTGTTAAAAGTCATGTGCACAGAAAATGGAAAGGATTGGGAAGAGAATTTGCCCCACGCACTACTAGCATTGAGAAATGCGGTCAGCAACTCAACAGGTTTCAGCCCAGCGGAGCTCGTTTTCGGTAAA
This sequence comes from Maratus speciosus, assembly GCA_963932465.1. Classification (NCBI taxonomy): domain Eukaryota; kingdom Metazoa; phylum Arthropoda; class Arachnida; order Araneae; family Salticidae; genus Maratus; species Maratus speciosus. The sequence goes on from OZ010796.1 coordinate 406,793,384, forward strand.
AATTTGAGAACACCGGAAACATTATTATACGAGCAGTGGACAGGTGACAGTCAGGAGCCTGAGCTAGTCACAGAATATGTTTTTGGACTAATGAATCGGCTAAAAAGATGTCAGGAGCTGGCGGACGAAAATGTGGTAGTAAGCTGGGAAAAACGCAAAGCTTGGTACGATAAGAAGGCGGTCGAAAGGGAATTTAAACCAGGGGACCAGGTACTCGTATTAGTAACTAACAAAGCAAACAAGATGTCAGCGAATTGGACGGGACCAAGTAAAATTACCGCTAAGATTTCGGATACAAATTATATCGTAGAAGTCCCAGGTAGGCGCGAAAAATCGCAAATTTTTCATGTAAATCTACTGAAACCATATGTACAGAGAGTAGAAAATATAAATATATTAACAAACGAATGTGATAATTTAGAGGACTTACAAGAGATGGAAATAGCATTTCCTTTAGATGAGCCACACAGTTATAACTTCGGAGAAATTGTAGAGGATAGCAAATTAAAAGAGAGATGCAACCCCGAACAATTGCAGCAATTAGAAATCTTACTGGGGGAGTTCAGGGAGATTTTTTCGAATAACCCAGGGACTACGCACATGGAAATCCATGATATTGAAGTCACAGATAACAAACCTATAAGAATAAGACCCTATAGAATGTCCCGCAGACAGGAGGAAATTTTAGAAAAGGAAATAAAAAGAATGCTGGAATTAAATATTATAAGTGAAGGGGAATCAGACTACTATTCGCCCATGATCCTCATGCAATCAGCTGGTAAGGATCCTCGCTGTTGCATAGACTATCGAAAATTGAACTCTGTAACAAAAGTTGAATATTATCCACTCCCTAATATTGAAGACAGAGTAGAAAGAGTTTCAGCAGCTAAGTACATAACGGTGCTCGATCTGACCAAAGGATATTGGCAAATACCGATGACGCCCCAAGCTCAAAAATTAGCCGCATTTGTTACAAACACTGGGACATATTTCCCACTGAAGATGCCATTTGGGTTGATCAATGCGTCATTCAGATTTTCTAAATTAATGGCAAAAATGCTGAGAGGGTTAGAGAAGTTTTGTCTGCCCTATCTCGATGATATGGCGATTTTCTCAGAGACATGGGAAGAGCACCTGGAGCATCTTAGAGCGGTACTTACTAGAATAAGAGAAGCAAAGCTAATGGTAAAAATAGCGAAGTGCAAATTCGCGCAAAAGACTGTGAAGTATTTAGGGCACATAGTGGGAGAAGGGCACCGGCGGCCGGCCGAAGCGAAAATCAAAGCGATCACCGAATTACAGCCACCAAAAACGAAAACAGAAATCCGCAGATGTTTAGGAATGGCAGGTTATTATTTGCGCTACATAAAAAATTATGCCTCGATTGTAGAACCACTTACAAGGGCACTAAAGGGAAAAAAGAAAAAATAGTATGGAGCGAGGAAATGAACAGGGCATTTGACACTCTGAAAGAAAAACTTACAGAGGGGCCTGTATTGTATGCCCCCAACTATAACGCAGAATTTATAATTCAGACAGATGCGTCAAATTCAGGGGCAGGAGCAGTACTCGCGCAGAGACAAAATTCAGAGGGGCATCCAATTATTTATTTGAGCAGAAAATTTACGGAAACAGAAAAAAAATTCAGCGCGACAGAAAGGGAATGTGCAGCGATAATTTTTGCCATAAAAAAAAAATGAGGCATTACATTGACGGACAAAAATTTCTGATCGAGAGTGATCATAACTCATTAACGTTCCTAAAAAACAATTCAGGAAATAATCCTCGTCTTCTCAGGTGGGCATTAACCTTGCAACCCTACCAGTATGCAATTAAATATAGGCCTGGCAAAAAAAAAGCTCATGTGGACTTCTTGAGCAGGTCAGAATAGTATACAGAAAAAAAGGGACAAATTAATTGTATATAGTAAAACTTTTATAATTTTCTTGTGTTTTGTAATGTGTATTAAAAATGGTATTAGCATATAGAATTTTGTAAAAAAAAAAAAAAAAAAAAAAAAAAAAAAAAAAAAAAAAAAATGGTAGGAAGGAATTCTGTAAAATTTTAAGAAACGGACAGGTAGGCAGTTAAATATAGGTTTTTTTTTATGTGAGCCACTCAAAAATATTTTTTTTGAGCTGCCCTTTGTGTTCAAAATATTCAGTCCTGCGGCCAGAATATTATCTAAAAGGGGGGGGGGGGGTGTTGTGGAAACTTAGCCTTTTCACAGTTTCCACACATAAAAAACCTCACTAATGCTACAGAATCACGGCCTATGGAAACTTCATGTATTCGGCAGTGACACTAGAAAATTCGTCTAAGTCTCAGAGTTTGCCGATAACTTAAAAGTAAATAACTTCAGTGCGATCGATCTTATGAAGATGACACTACTGGAAACAACAGACAGAATAATTACAAAAAGATCCCTGCCGGCCCGGACTACAGCAGGAGGAAGATTTCGAAGTTAAATATACTAATTTCACCAACAAAAACTAAATCATGATTAGAGATGAACCACTTTAACAATTTTATCTGGCCACTTTTGACGAGTTTTTATTTTATTTTTATATAATAGCTGGTTTTATTAGAATTATGTTAAGGCGGTATTCAAAAAATACTTTTCCATGCTCAACAACTCGAAATTTTCCGGCACATTTTCAGATTTATTTTTAATAGGAAAAATATGAAACGTACTGACGTGATTTTTCAAGAGATTTATAAGCGACCTGTGTTTTTATTTTTCGTTAAATTAATTAAAACTGGATTTGTAAACAATTATTTTCTCAGTAGGACAATATATTTCGTTTCTAACACAATCGCTTCGGGAAATTCTGTTCAAAATAGCCACTTTGGCATCATTTTTTGAAATATATTCTGCCTCTATCAAAAAATTTATCACTACGGTACATTGATTACGGTAGTTTCTGAATAAGAGAATATGCCAATTGGATGCGTTTGAGAGCAAAAATGAATTTAAAAATGAGTAAGAAAATAAGCAGTTTGAATTTGAATACACCTTTAATAAGATGATTTTTTTCTTCAACCGCTATGTATTTTTAATTTGTTTTTGCTGTAAGAATTGGTCCTATCAAAAACTTGTCTATATAAATGTTGTAGACAATATTGAGAAGATATATGATAAATTCATGGGGATTTTATATCATGTGAATTGTTGGAGTTATAGATTTTTTTCTTCTTCAACCCCCCTTTTTGTTTTCGTTTTTAATTGTTTTTGCGGTACGAATTGGCCCTATAAAAACTGGTGAATATAAAAGTTGTAGATAATATTAAGGAGATTTATAATAAAATTAATTGGATTTGATATCTTGAGAATTGACGAAGTTATGAATTTTTTCTCCCAAAAACCCTATTTTTGTGCCCCTTGAGCCCATTTTTAATTTTATCAAAAATCTGTGATACATAAATTTTTGGCCCTATATTTAGAAATAATAAAACTTTAAACTGATTTGATATGTACAAAAATTAAGAAGTTATGGGGTTTTTTCGGTTTTCCCAAAAACCCTTCCTATTTCCATCCCCTTGGTCCGATTTTGTCCATTAGCGAACTTGACCGAGCTTTTATGTCCTTTGATTTTATGTATTAGTTTGGAAGAAATTTGTGCAGAATTGTGGAAGTTATCGTGTCCACAAGAAAGTGACAGAGAGAGATAGATAGATAAAGTTTTTTACTGAGGGTGGTTTTGGGCTCTAGGGGTCACATGATCGGTGTAGATCTGCAAAAAGTTTTCAGAAATTCCAACATAGGGGAGAATGTAATAGGTAGTATTTCATACGAAATCTACCTAAAAAATATAAATCATTGCGGTTTACATCCAGGCGAACACTGCAATTTGCTCTAAAAATGTACCGTAATTTCCGGCGTATAATCCGCGGATCAAAGAATCATTTTTCGACCCAGAAACTTTTTTAATTAAAATGTAACTTTTTGAGTCCCGGTAAATATTTGGCTTCAATAATTAAATAAAATTTCTGGGTCCAAACAGAATTGTTTGATCCGCGAATTATACGCCGGAAATTGCGGTAAGTATTAGTTCTATTCTGTTTAGGCCCTAGTCTGTTTATTTTTGGCCTTTCTTCTCATTCTTTGATTTTGTATTTCCATTCGCCCACAATCACACCACACTTCCCGTTGCAAAAGTAAAGTGAGCCTTTTCCATGCAGCTATCTAATGAATTTGATGCACTGAATGCTGATCGCTTTAGACTTTGTTTCTTAATAAGACTCCAGACACTCAGCACATTCAGAATCATCAAATTCCAATCCAATACTGCCATCAGAATCCATAAGAGGAACAATTTACTCATTGTCGGAAGATGACTCATATTTTAGTTTCTTCCTCAAGTAAGGTGTTTTCAAGTGTAAGGTGTTGATCTCTCCCTTCCTTTTTTGCACATTTTATTTCCGCCAAGCTGTCGTTCTTTGACGCTTTCTAGTTGCTTTTGCTTTTTATTTCCTTCCTCTTTTTTCTTGTTTATAAAGACTGTGCTTGTAATATTTGCACGCTTTTGCTTTATCTTACTTGGCTGTATAGGCCTTTTGACCATTGGGATAGGAGATATTTTGTTTAACAGGTTAGTTGGTGATAATTGTAAACGGCCTACGTTTTCCTTATTCACACAAGGTGAACCACCACTGTTGCTGAGAGTTTTTGATAAGTAGCAGAATGCGCTAATATACGTTCATTTAAGTATAAGTTCTACTTAAATCGCAGTGATGAACTTATTGAACCGGAAAACAAACATATATTTTGAGGCATCTGTCCCAAAACCTCGGCGAGACATCTGTCCCATAGTGGTGAGTAAGATTCCGTGCCGCCATTTTGTGCCATGTGAGCAACGCGAGATAAAGGCAAGCACATGTCTGTGTTCTACTAAGATCTAGTCTACAGTTGCAATCGGTTTTGGGATGAAATCTCTGTTTATTTGGCTTGAAATATGTAATAAACCTTTATTATAATAATTTTAGTAACTTACCACGCAGATTCGAACCTTAAAAAATGGCATAAATGCGTACAACAAAGCACACAGCACAGAGGAACACTACGAACCACTTAAACTGGTCTAGAAAGCGCTAGTGTCGCCCACACAATCTCTGAGGCAATCTGTCCCCAATTTACCCTATCATAGTGCTACCATCATTATAAAATTGGAACTTTATAATATAAATATGCAGAACTTAATTTAGTATCATTATATAATTTATTCAGAAAAATAATTTAATTAAATTTAAATATTAGTTTTGATACATTTGAAATTTGAAGAGTTTAAATAATAATTTATTTTTAAATCACAAATATGAATTCAATGGCACAATAGAATTAGAGATAGATACTTCGATTTTCACATAAATTTTCAACAAATCATATGGCCTTTTTTTTTAAAAATTTTGTATCACTGTATTTATTTATGTAAAAATGTAATTAGTGAACAAACATTTTACAGTATATTCTTTCTTATCGTTGACAAATAGCTATAATTCCTAAACCATTAGTTTTAAAGATATAGTTTTAATTGCAAAAAAGTTTCAAATATTGTTCTTTATCATATGAAAATTCATTTATGTAAAATAGTTTTTTTTCTTAAGTTACAAAATTTAAATTTTTATGCAGCCCCTGGATTATATAAGGTATATTTAGGAAAACCTTCTCCACGCTCTCACAGGTATAACAGTAAACATTCCATTCTTCTTCGGCCTATACTTACCCAATTCCGATACTTTAAATTAGTGTTCGACCGAAACAAATTTTTAAGACCGAAAACGAACCGAAAGTGAATTTCGGTTATCTTTTTAGTTTTGGCCGAAAACGAAAACGAAACTGTCTTAAACATATTTAAAGTAGTTAATATACAGGGTGCAATATGTTATCTATCGCCGACCTTTAATTTCTCAACCGTTGGTCGCAGATATATAGTTCCAATTACGAAAACATTTCAAATGAGGTAAATATTCATGTTGTGGCATTATTTAAAGTAAAAAATCAGTTTTACAAAAATTACGAAATCTAACTTTTTATACGGTCCCCCAGTCCCTATAGTTATACATAGTAAAAGTTTACACATATCATAACAGATATAAGACAAAAAGTTTGACATCAGTACTACAAAAATTGACAGAGTTATTAAATTTCAAAGTTTGAAATTTTTTCGCATGATTTTGTCTTTCAATGAGGGATCAGTTAAAAGATTAATTAAAGTAATTCGAGATCAAAATCAGGGTACAATGTCCTTTTTACGGCGAAACCACTTTTAGCCGGTATCGCCAAATTGGGGTATCACCAAATAGGGTTATTTCATTAAAAAATTTTAGCTGACTTTTAGGGGTCGTAGACAAAGCGAAGAAGTATATATTGAAATTAAACTGAAAAATAAATATCAATTTATTATAATATCAGAAAACGGTTTACTATAAAAAATGAATATGTCAAATGACGAAATATACTAGAGATACTGCTCAAAGTGTTGTTTAACACTTTTATTGGTCGAACAACCTTCAAACGTCAAAGTAGGTAGAATCGACAACCGGCAAATAAAACATACTCACGAAGGACTAGATAATTGGCAGCGGAATAAAAACGACCAGCCGAGCTATAGCGAGCATGAAAATTGGGATTATGCAAATTACAATAGTACCGCAGCACCACACGTTCGGGATAAAACACGAGCCATCTAGAGGTGGACATGCTAGCCAGCGCTGAGATCGTGATGGCAAGCTATGCATGCAATATGCCGAAATGATACTTATTTATGGTGAATGTCAAAGGAATGCCAGAGAGGCTGTGAGTGTTTATTCAGAACGTTTCCCTAATGATCTACATCGAACGCATGAAACTTTAACTAATGCATTGCACTATATTAGAGAGACTGACTCTGTTTCACCACGACCCAGAACAAGTAGACAGGCAAGGTGTAATGTTCGAGTGACACCGGAGGAGGTGCTGGGATTCGCCCTTTTAATTCCACAATGGAGCTCGGCGGAAATAAGCGAGGCATGTTGTCAGCATGTCTGGCATTTGTTACATGCACTTGATGAGCATCCATACCATATCCGACACTGGTGCAAGCATTGATGCTGGGTGACCACACACGACGATTTTTTTTATTGTAATTTCATGCTCAACACCTTAGAGGAAAATCCGTCATTCCTTTGTGACATTCTGTGTGACAGATTAGTCATTGTTTATACGGAGTGGCATTGTGAACGTGCGCAATGTGGATTACTGGTCCCTGGAAAACCTCCACATCGCCCGCACAGTACGACACGTGTCGTGCGGTATATGGGGAACCCAGATTGCTGGATCCATCTTCTACGATTTGACCTTAACGGGCGATCGTCACCTCCATCTGCTACAAACACGGTACGTGATTGGTATGAAGATCTGCCTCTCCGACATGCATGCCGAGTGTGGTTTCAACATGATGGAGCCCTCTTCACACAAAACATCTAACGACCGGGTGTATCTGGCCACCGAATTCCGTCAACAGATCCTTGGACATGGTGGTCTGGTATAGTGGCCACCGCTTTCACCGGACTTGACACCCATGGATTTCTACCTCTAGGGTTATATCAAGGGATAGGTCTATGTGACTGAGACCACTTCTCTGGATTATCTGAAGCATCGCATCATCCTTGATTGTCGCACAGTTTACACACCTGCTGAGCTGTAACGTGTCCCGGACTCAGTACTGTCACACATTCAATTGTGCATTGCCACCAATGGAGAACACTATGAGCAGTATCTCTAGTAAATTTCGTCATTTGACATATTCATTTTTTATGGTAGACCGTTTTCAGATTTTATAATAAATTCATATTTATTTTTCAGTTTAACTTCAATATTTCATCCTTCGCTTAGTATACGACCCCTAAATGTCAGTTAAATTTTTTTAATGAAATAACCATCTATGGAGATACCCCAATTTGGCAATACTGCCTAAAGGTGGTTTCGCCGTACAAATGACATTGCACCCTGATTTTGATCTCGAATTACTTTAATTAATCTTTTAACTGATCCCTCATTGAAAGACAAAATCATGCGAAAAAATCTCAAACTTTGAAATTTAATAACTCTGTGAATTTTTGTAGTGCAAATGTCAAACTTTTTGTGTTCTATCTGTTATGATGTGTGTAAACTTTTACTAAATATAAATATAGGGACTGGGGAACCGTATAAAAAGTTAGATTTTGTAATTTTTGTAAAATTGATTTTTTACTGTATACAATGCCACAACATGAATATTTACCTCATTTGAAACGTTTTTGTATGCCTACGACCAACGGTTGAGAAATTAAAGGTCGGCGATAGATAACATATTGCACTCTGTATATAGTAGTTAATAACTTATATATAAAAAAATATGCAGAACTATAACTACTATACAGGGTGTCCACTCTCAACGGTTTCCAATGGCTAATTCCTGAACCGTTAGTCATAGACATATAGTTCTAATAACAAAAATGTTTTAAATCAGGTAAAGAAATATTTTAAAAGCGATTTCGGTAAAAAAAAAAAAAAAAAAAAAAAAAAAAAAAAAAAAAACATTTCTTAAAAAATTACGAAATTTAAATTTTTATGCGGTCCCCCGGTCCTATAAGTTATATTTAGTAAAATTTTTTTATTACACTGACAATTAAGACAAAACAAGTCCCGTTCATATAACGCTAAGATTGAGCGAGTTATGAAACTTTAAAAATGTATGACTTATGCCGCTTTTCACCCTCTGAACACAAATGAATTCGGCTAGGCTTTAAGGGGTCATATACCACGTGCTTAAAGTATTCAAAGATCTTATTTCATGTGTATCTGCACTTTGAAAAAAATCGTACAAGTATTAAGATTAAGTTAACTTTCATTAAGTTTCAGATTGGCTAAAATAACATATGCTTTATTTTGTAAGGATTAGAGACTGTTTCTTTTCTTATGATTTATTTCAACAAAATTACGTTATTTTTATGTTACTTCAACGATCGTATGTATGTTTTTCCAGTTCAAAATTTGTACTCGAACTTTAACCCTTAAATGCCTGAGTTTTCAAAAATCATTTAAAAAATATTTTTCGGCTTTCTTTTTTTAAATAAATCATGGGAAAAATACTTAAAAAAATCATATTTTGTTTTAAGTATGGTTTACAGCTAAAAAACTGTTTGTTACTAATCGGCAATACTGGTGTTTATTTGAAAAAAGAATTTTCCTTGGCAAAATCCTATAATATTAAACACACAAGAATTTTGAAAACTATGATAAGAAATAAATTTTACTTGCTCACTGCAGACCAAAATAGGGTATTTTGCAAGCTTCCAAACAAAAGAAAAAGAACATGTATCAACAATTGAAAAAATAAATCAATCTTTATTCTTAAACAGCGCAAGTGTTGCCATCTAAATGTTGAAAACTTATTTAATAATATTTTTAGAATGTATTTTATTGGCAACATTAGGCATTATAGCTTAAATATTATTCTAATAGTATATATAAGCCTAAATTGGGTATGTTGCCGAAAGGCAACACCCGGCATTTAAGGGTTAACTCACTTTCAAATACCCGACCGAGATTACATTTTACATACTGGCGCAAATCCGATGACAATCTAATATTATTATGATTTTCGGTGGTAATATTTATACTTGTTTTACAGGATAACACAAAAGATTTCGGATAGATTACCGCTAAGAAGTTTAAGAATTTTTTTAGTTTAGATAACACAAAACTGCGATTGTTGGTCTTTTAACTTTTATGTATTTTTTTAAGACTGAATCCAAAAATTACCTTAATTTTTAACTCTCATGTCAGGATATTTCGAAAATCATAAATTGTCAAAGTTAAAGACTAACAAAAATCGGATACTATAAAGTAGAGGAGATGGCCATATTCTTTAACTTTTGATAATTGATTTTTACGTACTTTTTAGCACATAATCTGAAAATGACCTTCATTTTTAACAATCACGTTAGAATTTTTTTGCAAATCGTAAATGTGTAAGTTAAAATATAGCGAAAGTCTGATACTATAAAACAGATGTAATTTTTATTTTATTTTATTTTATTCAACAATTTATTAAATATTTTTGCTTATCCTGGGATTCTTACAGTTAAACAGGTGAGTGGTCCGATGAGATGGGGAAGAACGTTAAATTTTAATTTTGAACTTTTTAGCTTTGAAATTTGCAATTTGCGAAAAATCCTGATGTGATGGTTAAAAATGTAGGTCATTTTCGGATTCAGCGGTACAGAATGTATAAAAATCAATTATCAAAAGCTAAAAAACATGACATAACCCAACTTTTGCAGGCTTGTGCAATCTAATAATATTTTTAAATACGTATCATTTTTTAAAGAATTGAGGCTGTTAATTATCATCATTTTATTTAAAAATAATTCTGTTTTTTCTTTTTTCTTAAATGTTTATTACAAATTGTATATTTTGCATTAATATGTCAGAATAATTAAAGATTTCAAATTTATATTGTAATGTTAATTTTACTCTCAACCATTTTTGTAATATATCTGACGAAATTATATTTCGACTAAATTTGTGAATGACCCCCAATTTGCAGCAAAAGATATGCTCCAAATTTAAACAGTAACTACTCGGTCAATTTTAATCGTAGAATAACGGGACTTTTTTAGTATTATTTGCCAGTGTAAAAGGAAAATTTTACTAAATATAAATTATAGGATTGGGGGACTGCATAAAAATTTAAGTTTCGTAATTTTTTAAGAAATGTTTTTATTGAATCAAATTGCTTTTAAAATATTTCTTTACCTCATTTAAAACATTTTTGTAATTGGAACTATATGTCTATGACCAACGGTTTAAGATTTAGCCATTGGACACCGTTGAGAGTGGACACCCTGTATAAAGAAACTTAAAAGAATTTGTGCATCATGAAAAATCGGGAATTTTGGCATCCTGTGCAGTGGTTCTGGTTGATTAAGCGGGACATGTCCCGGAAAATAGGGACACCTAGCTACACTAAATGTATGACACATTAGAATGATATATATTAACCTTTTATTTTTTCCTTTATGTTTTCATTTGCTGGAAGCACTTTGTTTTCCTTTTTTTCCTTGGAACTGTACTTTGAAACCAGTTATTGAGTGCGAAAAGTAAGTTTTATGTAGTAAGTTTAACAAAATTAAACCTCTTCTAAAAAACATTGAGCTTTATATTATAAAAAAAAAATTCATGTGGAAATGTAACCTGGTATATAACAGAATCCTGCTATAAACAGAAAATTTCATGGCATCGGCCAAAAGAATGCAATATAATTTTAATAACACTGTAAAAAAAAAAAAAAAAAAAAAAAAAAGTTCCTAATATAGGAAGATATAATATAACAACAAACGAACATTTACAAAACCTCTTTCGGGTTACCCACGATTCCGAGAAGCGCTCTTAATCTTTAACAACCGCATAAAATAATGTATTTTCGAGATATATATAAAGAATCATAAAAAAAAGTTTCTTTTGCTGCCACTGAATTTCGGAAACGTTTCCGTGTAGTTTTTATATTGCATTAATCAGTTTTTCTCTACCTGGCATAAAAGTTCTGCGGAATGTTATCGATTCTCAAGTAAAAATTTTCATATTAAACAAACGTGTTTTAGATACAAACGTGATAAATTAACAGAATCAACATTAACGTTAAAATTAATATTATTTTGTTACTTTTGCATGTATAAGTTTAGCTGCGCATCTGAAAAAATTTAATTCGGAATAGTTAACATTCTTAAATCAATATTCCGGTTTGAGAAAACTGAGTAATGCACTACAAAAGATACTCAGAAGCATTTCTGAAAATCATTGAGAGCAAAACAAAGTTTGTTTTTATAAATACGTCATTAAATCTCGGAAATTTATTAGTTTCTGAACTTTCTAAAGATAAAGAACGCATCCGGAATTGTGGATAACTCGGAAGAGGTTATTGTATATTTTCGAAAGTAATTATATTACATTTACGTAGATTAACCCTTAAGTGAATAATTTTTTATTTTTTTCTGAAAAAATTATATTTGAGTCTATTCTTGTTTATTATTCATTAGAAAAATAGTGAAAAGATTTATTTATGTTTCTGTTGGACAAAATGTCATAATGTCACTCCCGAGTTACATAACAAAAATTGCACAAAAAATGATAATTTTAAATTATATACTTACTTTAAAGTGTTTACACTGCACAATAACAACTATTCAATGGTATAATAATTTTTATAATGCTTTTAATAGTTTTCAGAATTAATAATGACTGTCTTATAAAGATATAGAGAAAACGCCAGTCGAACACATTGAAAGCAGTATCAACAAAATATGTTATAACCTCCCCGTCATAATAAATCAGAACAAAAACAGTCTTCACGACCTTAAATGCATATTATCACACTTAAGTAACACATAATAGTTCACCAAAAGACCAATAGAAAGCGCCAAATGGCAAAAAAAAAAAGTTCATGTAACTCCTGAGTTACACTTCCTGAGTTACTGTCTTAGGAGATTTTATTGTACTATCATACTCGCAATATGGTATCATTTTATTTACTTATGCAGAAAAATAATTCACGAAATAATATTGAATATTGCTTGCGATACAGAAAATTTTTTGAGGATCAAATAATATATATTTTTATTTCACAAATTATGAATTTAAAGGCTAAAATGCATTTTTTCTTTTTTTACAGTGTACTTGATAAGAAGGAGCCCTTTTCTTTAACGGAACTTCTCTCTATTTTCTTTCCGTGCTCTCTTAGCAGATTTTACTGTACTATCATACTTATAATATGGTACAATTTTACTTACTTGTATTTGCAGAAAAAATAATTCACGAAAAAATATTAAATATTGGTTACTATTTAAAAAAATTTTTGACGATTAAATAACACATAATATATATATATATATATTTCACGAATTATGAATTGCACGACGCAATAGAATTACAGATAGATATCACTTCAATTTTTCACTTAAGTTTTCACTGCTTGAAGCCTTTTGCTCTCTCTTTCTTCCTCGAAATTTTATTTTGAAACCGGGTATTGAGTGCGTAAAAGCCTTGCGGGTGCCTTCCTTTATCGGATAGATTTCTAAAGAAGGGTACCCTAAAAAATAAATCGTCATCTTTAATATGCTTGCTCCCGCTATTTAAATTTCCCCATTCTTCAGTGATGCCATTGATTTATGGGCGAGAGAATATTTATTAAAAGATTGTTTCACTACGGTCAGGTCCACGGTGAACAAGTATCGTCAGATGCCTACAGGCTGAGGAAGAATCTCGGTAGCTACCTGGCGACTGGGTGGGGCTAGGTAGATGCAATCTAAGAGATTTATGTCATCACGATGAAGAGAGAGAAAGAGAGGTGTCGCAGACTTCGAACGAGGCTATTAATACAGGGATAATAAGCCCCAACGTCACTGCTAACAGAAAGGTGACAGGTATGAGGCTTGTTAGAGCTTAATGTATGCCACCACACCCTGCCAGAAGACTCTAGACGCGTGCTCTTGATCTCAGAGGTCGCAATTCAACGGATGAAAGGATATATAGAAACAATTAGGAAGGAAATAATGTGCTAAAGAGGCGGCCATCTCAAGATACACTCAGCATGGATATAAATTTTGATAGATGGAGCTCGTCCTCCTCTTTTGTAAGAAGAAATGTTTATTTTCTCGTCGGCAATTGATACAGAAAATGGCAAAATTGTTTCATAGAAGGTTAGATGAAAGGTCGTTACATTTTTTTAATTTAATTTTTAAACAAAAGAAAAATTTTAAGTCAACTTGTGGCTCACCAAGTAACATAAGTTTTTTTAAATTTTTGAATAAATGAATTTTAGATGATAATTCTAATAATATGCATAGATTATTAACGGGTTAGAGAATTTTTATGGTTTTTTAAGTCAGGTATAAAACAACTTTTTTCTTCTATAAATGAAATTGTTTTTAGCTTGCAGAACCCTAACACACAATCTGGGATTTCGGTTAGATTTTATTTAGTGTGTAATGAAGAGGAGCTCATATAGAAGGAAAACTAACCCGTATATCCCCAACCCTTGTGAAAATCCTACATAGATGCGATGCAATTTAAGAGACTGAAACTGAGAGAAATAGTCTTTCGTTGGACATAATAATTCCAAATTTTCTTTCTTTCCACTTAAAATGTACTATTTTTCATATCTATTTGCAAAACAATATTTTCTTTGCTACAATTTACAATTTATTAATTTTAATTTATAAATATATTGTCAAAAATAAATGAAAATATTCACATAATAACAAGAAGATAAAGAAGCAGTCAATGATAAAAAAAAGTCTGAAAATCAAGGGGGGGGGGCGATCACCCTACCCTGCTCTTCTTAAATGACCTATCTGTTACAAAATATGTATGTTATCATGATGAAAATAGGGAACTAGAAGTGTCACAGACTTCGTTTTTACCACCAATATTAATACATGGATAACGAGCTAGGGGCGGATTTAAGGGGTCGTAATGGTCGAAATCGTGAGGGGCCCCGCATTCCAAGGGCTCCCAAATCTTCTTTTGAGCTCAAAGAGAAATGTGACGTTTTGATAAAAGGATTTTCTTAGTGTTCTTTTTCTTTAATTTCAAACAATATCATTTTCATGTAATAAATGTATTTTTTTCTATCATTTCTTACTACTAGAAATATTTTAGTTTTCCTTTATGAATTATCAGGACTATGATCGTTCGTAAACGGATAGGATGAGTTTCAAAGGAAACTTGGGTCTGAGCCGAAAGGAACATTATTAGAGACATTCTATGACGATTTAATTATACAGATTGAGGAATTATTTAAATCATTGGCCGCAACCTGGGACTCCTGATTTTGAGGGTCCCACAATTGGTATACAGTTTTCATAAAGCTGATATTTTAAGTGAATTTTTACTTTGTTACTGATTATCAATACTAATAAAAGAAAATTTCGCTCTGTGTGTGTGTGTGCGATGGCTAGCAAAATCTACCGCAAGTAGAAGTCTGAACATTTGGGTGAGGATAGTTTAAGCCAATTCCTGATGCAACTGAGGGTCAGATTTTTAATATTTTAAGACCCGGGCCCCCTGAGCAATCCAAGTTTTTTTGCCCTAAATTTTTAATAACTTGTCTATTTTTTATCCGCTTTTCTTCGTTTTGGGGGGCTTTTCGCCATTTAGTTATCCACCTTTCTACGTTTCAGTTAAGATCCTGACTCCCTGGGACCGATACAGGGTCCTGGAAGTTTTTGTGCCCTAAATTGTTAATAACTTGCTCTTTTTAATCCAATATTCGTTTTTAGTGCCCTTTTTAAATTTAGTTATTCCCCATATTCTACATTCCAGATAAGACCCTGGCCCTCTAGACCCGTTCCAGAGGCACTTGAACTTTTTTTCTGCCATGCATCTTTCACTCTCTAATTGTGTCACCCTCTCAATGCATAACTTTAAAGTTGATTCTTGGATTCCTGTCCCCGGGCCAACACACTCATATTTTTATTGGGGCCCTAAAGCCCCTTTTAACGCATTTCCCCCCATTTTTGAGTATTTCTTAAAAAAAAAAAATTCTAATAATTCATACCCTATGCTTAATTTCGTCTAATTGAAGATCTAAAGCGCAAAGTACTAGGGCCTTTTAACATGTTTTCATTTAAGAGCCCTGCTCTGAACTATCAGTTGGCCTCTTTTGCATCTCCTATTAAAGCTTCCTTAAAAATGGTCCTATTCAATAGCTTTTTTTTTAACAACTTCTTAGGTCCTACAACCGCTACATGAACTAGAAAAAAATTTCTCAGACTTCAGCTACCACCAGTTTTGAATATTAATGGCTTTCTTGGGGCCCTTGCTGCACCTCCTTTAAAAATAATCCAATTCTCTTGCAATTTTATTTTATATAGTTCTTGGGTCTTCCGGCTACTTTATAAACTACTAAAAAATTTCCTTATACCCACCTATATTCGGATTAAGATTATGGTCCCCTGGGACGTGGTACAGGGCCCCTTGAAGTTTTTGTGCCCTTAATTGTTAATAAATTGCCCCTTTTTAATCCGATCTTCGTTTTGAGGTAACTTTTCCATTTAGTTATTTCCCCATTTTTACATTCCAGTTAAGGCCCTGGCTCAAAGGAGCCCGGTCCGCAGTCCCTTGAACTTTTTGTGCGCCACGCATTTTTCACCCCCTAATTCTGTCACTCTCTCAATGCATAAATTTAAAATTGAGTCTTGGACTCCTGTCCTCGGGTCAACATCCTCATATTTTTAATGGAGCACTAGGGCCCTTTTTAAAGCCTCTCCCCCCCCCATTTTTTGGCATTTCTTTAAAATTTTATTCAAATGATTAATTTATACGCTATGCGTAATTTCGCCTAATTTTAGATCTAAAGTGCTAGGTACTAGAACCTTTTAACATGTTTTTTTTTCGGGGCCCTGCTCTCAACTATCAGTTGGCCCCTTTTGGGTCCCCTATTATCGCGCCGTTAAAAATGGTCTGATTCATTAGTTTTTTTTTCTAACAACTTTTCAGGATGTCAGCTACCCCTCATATTTTTATTGGGGGCTTAGGACCCTTTTTATTTCCAATTATTTTTAGCGCATTTATTTAAAATTTTATTCTAATGATTAATTTTTACATTATGCTAAATTTCGACTAATTGGATATCTAAATACTAAGACCTTTTAACAAGTTTTCATCTTAGGACCCTGCTCTCAACTATCACATTGACACCTTTTGATCCCCCTATTATAACTCCCTTAAAAATAGTCCGATTCACAAGCTTTTTCTTTTCTAACAACTTGTTAGGTCCTTCAGCTACTCCATAAACGACAAAAAAAAAAAAAAAATTAGACTTCAGCTACAACCAATTTTGAATATTAATCGCTTTCTTAAGGCCCTTGGTGCAGCCTCTTTAAAAAATGATCAGATTCGCTTGCAATTTTCTTTAACATAGTTCTAAGGTCCTTTTGCTACTTTATAAACTACTAAAAACATTCCTTTTACCCTTGCTCCCAACGTTTTCGGACGTGAATCTTCTTTTCGGCTTCGACTTACATTTACTCATCACAGTCGTAAATAAATAGTAACGCTAAGTGGTTAACTTTAGAGAGGTGGGGGTATTTCATCCGTAAATTAAATATTGGGTTAAGGTTAAAGAGAATTTGATAAATTTATAGATGGAGGAGGCACCTTCCACCGCTTGGGAGCGCATTCTTTCCTCGGGTTTTATCGGACTGATTTCAATTGCAATTGGCTCATTCTACTGAGATTATAATTAAGCTACTTTTTGCATCAGGAAAGTTTATCTTGGACTTTTGTTACCACCCTTTTCGTAAGTTAGTTATGCATTCTTTTCTCGATTTCTATGGCCCGATTTCATCGAAAATTGATTCATTCAATTTAGTTTAGGATTGTTAAACAGATTTTAGTCGCATCTTCTACCGCTAGGGGAAGCATTCTAATCTCGGGTTCTATGGGCCCGATAACTACGGTGTTTGAGTCATTCAAGTTGGTTTTCGTTTGTCTTCGGAGCGTGCGGAGCACTTCGGGTATACGCTGACTTAGATAGCGGCAAGCCAGCTCACAGGTTCATTCAGAAAGATACCAGTGGCATAGCCAAGGTGCAGGTCCAGATGCTCTGGATACCAGTTATATTTTAAAGTTCTCTACGTCTTGATTAATAGCAGGAAATTCTCCGATTAGATAAGGCGAACTTAACTTTACAAAATCACTGGTATCCAGCGCATTTGGATCCCCACCCTTGCTACGCCACTGGAAAGAGGTTTCTTGGGAACACACTCCATGCTGCCGATGGCATTGGGGCCTCGTAAAAAATAAGTTAATTTGAAACACTCTATGATGCCGAAGGCATTGGGGCACGGATTTTCCGAAGATATAAAATTATACAAACTTGAATTTTGTTTAAGGTTATTATAACGGGCCCGGGCAACGCCGGACGGGTCAGCTAGTAATCAATATTTTATTATTGCACAAGTTTTATTATTGAAACTTAAGTGTTCATGCTTTTTACCTCTCATAAAATTCTCCACTTCCAGATCAAAAATGACACACGACAATCAAATACATCATGACTGTCAAAGACAATGTTCCCCATAGTTTTCCCCAACATGGTTTTTTCTTCCTTAGTAGAAGATGTTTCGCTAATCGCAGTTGTGAAAGTGCCACTTTTACATTTTGGGACCATTTTTTGTGGCATTCGTTTTTAAGACATACGCTGTTACAAATCTATATGCAGATTAGTTAATTAAATTGATGTTTAAAAAATATCTACCCATATATATATATAAATCCTAATGAAAAGAATTTGTGAAACGACTGATTGTATTTCACAGCTATTATTCCTTAAATATGGAACCTTTGGCGGTGAAATTAGCACCAATTGTTCGTATTGATCAGTGTATGTCAAAAATGGCATTAGAATTTTTGAATTTGATTTAGTTTTCGAGGTATTATTATTTTTTTTTTTATTGTAACAGTATTTTTGTAACGATGGCAAATAAATGACTCATTTTTTATGTATAAAAGGGAGGAAAGGATTATTAGGATATAAGGAATATAAGGATTATTAGATTTATTTTCTTTTTTGTCATATTGAAATTGAAATTATATTTTATTTCAATCGAAAGTATTTTAGAAAAGGTTATTATTTTATATTGTTGCCAATTTTAAAAACAGCGCAAAGAATAATATTTCATTTCAATTAAAAATTTATTTACACGTGACTATTATACGTTTGCAGGGGGCAGAGCCCCCTAGTATTTATATAAAGATGCAGTGCAGATGGTTATAAATTAATTCGTGGAGCTTCGAATTCTTTTTATGTCCGTAAAGCATTTGCCATTCTTTGAGCCCAGCTGTGTAACGAAAAGGAGAAAAATATAATTTAATTTGGTTATAATTGATGAATTTATTTTATTTCTGAAATTGTTTTATTAAAACGTGAAATTAAATCTGCAAGCAAGATAATGACATGCAGTGCAGGCCGCTGCAGTCCCATGCATTAAAACCCCATTCATATCTTATTTCATGAAATAAATGAATAATTTGAAAGGGTTACAATTCATATTTTTAAAAATTCGATTTTGCCATCGATCGATTCGATTGCATAATCGATTAGAAGAAGATTTTATCTTTAAGACTATATTTTTGGTTTGTCAGTACCTCTAAAATTGCATCTGGGAGGGGCGTTGCCATAAGGGAGAAAAGCGTTTTTTGGAGAAACGACCCTGTTTAAATTTTCTTTTTCAAAGTGTAAACTGCGATATTTTTTTTTTTTAATTGATCACGGGATTTGAGACGTAAGCTCGATCTTTTAGAATATGTCTTCCGTTTACAACTTTAGTAAGCGGTTTGGCCGATGTAAGTTAATATGACAAAATATCCCCCTTACTCCTCGGAATTCCTTCTTTTCGATGTTCATTTTCTCATGATGCGTAAATAAGACTTGCTTTTTCCCTTTCGTCGACCGAGATGAGTTTTTAATGAGAGTGCGTTGCGAAGGTCCATGAATAACTCAGCTTAATATAAGTAGATATGTTAGAATTCTGAGTCTCAGATGTATCAGGAGAGGCCTTGGACTACGCTCACAAAAATTATCCGCTTTGTACGGGCGATAGATTTCGCTACCTATCGCGAATACACACAGAGAGAGCGAGATTTTCTTTTATTAGTATAGATTATAAATATACCTAATTTTTTAAGCTGGAAGGGCCCCCAAAAGTTCCAGTGAGAGGGGCCCTCACTTCATAAATCCGCCACTGTAACGAGCTTCAATTTTGCTTCTAACAAAAAGGCGACATGTATGAGGCATGTTAATGCTTAATGTATTCCACCAGAACCTTGGAGAAGACTCTAGATATGTGCTCTTGATCTTAGAAGTAGCAATTCAAAGGATGAAAGGATACATAGAGACAAGTCGGATAAAATAACGTGTGGCGGTTACCTTAAGATACATTCAGTGTAGATATACATTTTGATGGATCGAGGTTTTCTGTAAGAAGAAATATATATTTCTTCTCTCGTCGTTAATTGATACTCATATCAAACAAATGACAAAATTGTTTCATAAAAAGTGAGATATAAAATTAAATAAATTGTAGTTTTTTTTTTAATATTTAATATCAAGATAAAGGACATATAGAGGAAGATAAGTATTAAATCAAATTTTCCAATTAAAAAGTTCCTCAAGTGAAACTTGCTTTTAAATCCAACGCATAAACAAATTTTAGGCTATATATTTAGCATGCACATATTAGTAAAGGTTTGAAAAAATTGCTAGATGTCGTAATTCCAGTAGTGAAGGAATGTATAGAAGCAGTTAAATAATGTGCTACAGAAATTCCATCTCAAGATACAGTCAGCATATGTTTAATTATTTGTCGTTCCAGCTCATCATATTTTTTGTAAGTTATTTTTTTTTACGTAGGTAGTTAATATGACAACCGCTCATAAAAATGACAAAGGTGTTTCATTGAAATTTAGATACATTAATAATATTCAATATATTCATATATTTTTATTTTAAATTAAAGGAGAACGTAAAAATTTATTTTTAGTTTCACTGACTCTCCAAATAGCACTTGCTTTCTTTGAATAAACAAATTTTAGACGATGTATATAATATGAATAGTAATTTTTCTAAGAATATCTTACAGTTAATAGAAACAAGCCCAAAACTAATTTCTTTCTTTTTTTTTTTTTTTTTTTTTTTTTTTTAAATCTTTTACTTACCTCCTGTACCAAAGCGTGAAATGATCAAAATGGAAATCTCTCCATCGGATATGCACGAACCGAGATCTACTCAAAAAGAAAAGAAATAAAATCATGATACGTACTTTCGTAAAACAAACATTTTCATTGGAAATTCATTCTACAGGTCACAGAATTTTCCTTATATACCTACTCAAAAAGATATAGAAAATATTTCCTAACCAATAAAGATGTCCGTCACTGAACTTACGATAAGAGGCAGTCAATGTGTTACTTCCCATCTATTGCTGTTAGATGAAGTATCGACCCTTAGACTTACTTTTTTTCGACACGAAATGCTTTTAGGAACTATTTCTAGAAGCAAACGAACATCAATATGAGGGAGGGAAATCCATGTGGTTTGGCCGAAAACCCTTCTCCTTTTGTCTTTTTCCTCAAAATGTCTAACATTGTTAGTTTTATCCGAAGATTATTTTAGTTCTAAAGAATTGCCTTATTTGGCTTGAATAAAAGCACGATTTGCATGAGATCTAAAAAAATAAAATAAAAGTATTCTATTTGTCTAATTGGGTCCATATCAATAAATTCTCGTAAAATATAACTAATAACATATTGAAAAATTTATTTTATACAAGAACAATAAAATTTAGTATAAGATTATTTTTAATATGCCGATGAGAACGATGGAAATGAGAACTTGTGATATTATATTTTAAAATGCCATTTGGTGATTTGTTTATCTGTTTATATTTATTACTTATTTATTAATAAATAGAACTTCATGTTTATATCCATAATGAACGTTAAAACTTTAAAACTTTACAACAGTATCCTAATTCATCCTCTTTTTGTGAAAAAAGCTGTGTAAAAAGTGTTGTGTCTTTTTGTCTTGTTTGTAACACGTGTGTTACAGGGAGAGATTTTAAAAAGCGCTTTCATAGATAATACAGAAAACATTTCAAATTCTTTTAATCTTTATGCGAGTTCAGAATAATTATACCATCAGAATAAACTAAACAAGTAAGAAAAAATTATGCGTCAAGCATAGATTATGAAACACTTTCCAACACATTCACAATAATGTAACAAAACTGCACCGTTTAAAAAATTAAAATATTACGTTTTAATTCAACCATATGGACACACATAATACATTTCAAAACCCAATTTCAGCTGTTCCCATCGACCGGAAAATTATGCGAATTTTTTCAGCAGTCCTGTATGATATATAGATTTGAATCTATTAACTACATGCATGCCAAAATTTAGTTCACTTAAGGGATACATATACTTCAGTTAAAAATTTACCTTAATAATAAAGAGAACGGTACGTGAATACATTTGTGCAGACCTGTATTTGAGGTACAGAATTTATATATAACGAGTAAGATGCAAAAAAATAATTAAATTTAAAAGCGCACACCAAATTTTAAATCGTACACTCCAGCAATTATTACTCAAAGACAGTACTGTACAGTAACCGATTTCTTTTGTGTGCCCCTGCAATGGCTAAAAAAGGCTATGAATGCCCTGTTCTAATGTAATCGTAAGTGAATTTCAGGGATTTATATCAGTTTGAATACATTTGAAATAGCATAATGTCATTAAAATACTCTGCAAACGATTTTTCCCCATATACGATAATGTAATGGAATACTTTTGAGTGCCCCAGTAAATGAACGATTAATCCTACATACTTCATATTTAATACCAAATATTCTTTGGTAACCCTAAATAACCTTTATCAATGTCATGAAAATCCGAGTATATTCATGGGACTTAGAGTGTGGATAGACGGACAGACGGACAGACAAACCGAATGCATGAACACTTTTCAACTTTGTTGGAAAGTGTTAAAAAGTGTGAAACTAAAAAATGTGAAACGACTATATATTTTTATAGTTTATCATGTAAATCTAGGAAACTGAAATACGTGTTTCAATGAACCTTTGTAAAAATGTTTTCAAATTGTGTTTGTAAACATTTTATAAAAAATCCTTTCGAACATATTGTCAAATCAATCTGATCAAAGTTTAATTAGAGACAGAAGTTAGAAATTTCCAAAGCAGATTTGTATTGGGTATCAACGACCCACGTTTCGTTTGAGTTAATGATGACACCCATTTATGCAATTAAAGATTTTTGCGCACGCATAACACGCATTTTTCAGTAAACATTTTCACGCCAAAATGCATGCAGTTTGGAGAAAGGTGTGTGAAAGTTTTCCCCCATAAACACAATCAAATATAATCATAAAAAAATCTTCAATTACTTCAAATAATGTCATCTTGAAAATTATTTCATTATTTTCAACCAAAAAATAGAAAGACAGAGAAAGTTTGCAGAAAACAAAGTAAGAAGGTCCGTTTTTTTTAATTTCAGTTTTTCCGACGAATAATGTTCCTATAGTTTATTAGCTTCTACAACATTTGTTTCTAAAAAATTTGCAAGAAAATCTAAAGAGAATATTTTTATTTTTAAAAAAAGTGGTATTTAAAAAAACGGTTCATTTGGGAGTCCTGAGCAAGTAAAGAATAAATGTTTAGAAAAAGTAAAATCCCTTCAACCCATTTATCACTCAACGAACAAAAATTCAGGGTGGCCTAAAATTTAATACTCGTAGGTCATTTTAAGAGTAAAATATTTTGACTTAGTTTTATTTTCCCTTTTTTAAGGGGGATTATGCAGGGGTGCATGGCTGAACAAAAGCATATACCTAAATTTTTATGATCAACACTCACATATTGCGGTTCAAAGAGCATATTGCACTCATTTTAATTGGAGAAATCCTCTCTCAGGGATGATATAATAAGAAATAAAATTACATGTTATCACCAGCAAAGTTTTGTAACTGACTAATCTTGCATAGTTAAACTAATTTTTGACATTAAACTGCAGCATATTATGCGCAAATTAATTTAAGATTGATTTTTCAAATACAATTCTTTCATTGACACTTTTTGTTCAGTCGTGAATCTCTACAGAATAAAGCTCCATAGCGTTCATGTTTTAAACTAAACGAGGAAAAAAAATGAAAAA
The DNA here is from genome assembly GCA_963932465.1 of Maratus speciosus. Taxonomy (NCBI): domain Eukaryota; kingdom Metazoa; phylum Arthropoda; class Arachnida; order Araneae; family Salticidae; genus Maratus; species Maratus speciosus. Next base: position 406,817,142 of record OZ010796.1, read on the forward strand.
CTATTAAATTTTAAAATCACGTATTTTTTTTGGCCCACACTGTACTTACTTTTTTTTTAATCAACTGATAAAGGGGGTGTTTTATAAATGACTCTATCATGTAGCTTATAAGTTTTGTACACAGTAATTTAAAAAATAGCTCAAATTTTCGTCGAAAAATTGCTGCGATGTCCCAAAATCCAAGAACGCTCGAATTAACATCTAGGACAACAGTAAAGATATATAGATGTTTACTTTATATTCTATTTAACTAATGAAACGCAAAAAACTCTGTATTTTGAAATTAGAAGTTAATTTGGGTATTTTTACAGTTTAAGACTCGTGATCTATTGACAAAATGAAACAATTTTTATAAGTAAATTATGAGCTACCTGAAAAGTATGGCGCTTTAATCTTATCCATATTTAAACTATTTTATGAATTATTTAATTTAAAAATTAGAGAATCCTTTGTTAAACATCCTGTATTAACTGACATACATGTTGTTTTGTAAATAAAGGGAACACAGTGGAATAAAACAGGTGAAGAAATCTTAGAATGTTTTTCTTCCAGAAAAGTATGAAAAGCTGCACGTTTTCAGTATAACAATCCCATATTAGTTTCAGAACACTTATATTAGAGGGAAGGAAATGGATCAATCGAATAATGTCCGATAATAATAAGAATCGAGTAATTTCCATTTATGTTCATGCTGGCGTTAAATTTTCACGCAGATCCCTCAAAAATGAGTTCATTATTGTCAAAAGAAATTAGAAATCCACAGAAAGCTTACAGCTTTATTGTTTAGGAAATATAAAATCTCCTTAGCCAATTTATCACGTCGATAAATAAAATATATATTTGTTTTGAAAGCAACTGAATCATTAACTAATATGCATATGTTGTTTTATAAATTAAGCAAATACAATATATTAATGTAGCTTATGGAAATTTTACCATGTTTTCTCTGTTGGAAAAAGTGGGAGTAATTGCCTGTTCTGAGCGTAACGATAAATGAAGTCGAAACAATTTATGATTCGTCCCTTAAACTGTTACTTTTGATCATGGGTGGTTCGAAACATTTATAGTAAAGGAAAAACAAAGCCACTTAGAAACATTTCCCATTAAGATTTATACTGACGTTATATTTTCATGTAGCTTCCTCAGAAATAAGGATATCATTACTTTCAACAAAAACCAGAAATCTTCAGAAGTTAACAGCTTTATTGTTTAGGAAGAGTAGAATCTTCCCGCCCATTTATCACTACAATGAACAAAAATACTTACTTGTTTTGAAAACAACTGACTTGTTAAGTGACATGCATGTTGTTTTGTAAATTAAGCAAACACAATGAACTAAAATAGCTGGTGAAAATCTTAGAATGTTTTTTCTTCGAGAAAAAGTAGGAAAAATTGCCCATTCTGAGTGCACCGATAAATTAAATCGAAACATTTTGTGCGTCGCCCCTTAAAAGATTACTTATTACCACGAAAGCTTCCGACATTTATAGTACAGAAAAAAAAAGCCATCTAATATTTTCCATTCATGTTTATGCTGACGTTATATTTTCATGCTGGTCCCTCGCTTGGTTGGTTGAATGTTTTGTATTGGCGCAAGGTCAAGTCATAAATGGGCCATGATGCGCCAGACACAAGTCAGGTAAAATTACAAATCAGTGGTATGAGTGATAGACATTAAAAATATAAAACACTACAAAGGAGACATTAAGGTCTCTTGGAATTAAGTTTTATTATTTTCAAAAGAAAACAGGAGTTTTCAGAAAGTTTACAGCTTTATTTTTAGGAAAAGTAAAAGTCCCTCAGCCCATTTTTCACTTCAATAACAAAAATACCCAGTGATTTTGAAAGCAACTGACTTGTTAATTGACATGCATGTTGTTTTGTATATATTTTAAGAAAATACAATGGACTAACGTAGTTGATGAAAATCCCAGAATGTTTCTCTTCTAGAAAAAATAAGAAAAACTGCACATTCTGTGTGTAATGATAAATGAATTCGAAACAATTTGTATCTCGCCTCTTGAAAGATTACTTGTATCACGGAAGGTTCAGCATATTTATTGTAAAGGAAAAGATAGAACCATCTTATAATATATTCCTTCTATGTTTATCTAACTATTTCATCCAGGTCTCTCGGAAATAAGGATACAATGAACTAAAATAGCTGAATAAACTATTATTTTTCTTCACGAAAAAATATATGAAAAATCGTATATTTAGAGTGTTTTAATAAATGAAGTCGAACGAATTTGGATTTTGTTCCTTTAAAGATTACATTTGTTCCTGTGATGTATTATTAGCTTTTTTTATTAAATAAAAAATTAGAGTCAGTTAAATAATACAGTAAAATCTGTGAAAACGTAACCTGCATATAATTCATTCCTGCATTAAACCTTTCCGGCGTAGAGTAATTTTGTTTGTAAAATTATGAAATGATGAACTGCCACCAGAATTTACAAACGAATTTATTAGAAAAGAAAAACTTTCTTATTTTCCCGTACTTTATAAAAGGAAAGTTTTAATTAAATATTATGAATCCTAATACTCTTAAAATTAGGTGTCCTTTTTTGTGGACACCGTCCGCTAAAAGGTTAAACGGGAAAAAAAATTATCCCTTTGAAAATGTTAACATACAATTGAAGAGTTGCGTGGATGGACATTGCATTAGCACATTGCCGACGGGCAATTTTTATCAAATCTGAATTTTAACGCAGTAGAAACTCCTCCCTGTTCTAAAGGTCTTTTGTAAATTGGTGTTCTAGATAGGTTTCACAAGTTTATGCATCAGAGATTTCTCGTTTCCCGTCGAGAATGTGTTAAGTGACATTTTTGAAAAAATGCAGATTTCCGGGTGGAATAACTTATTTTCATTAAATTTAAATATATAATATTAATTTTTTCTGTCTTCAATAAGCCAATTTTAAATGGAAGCGCAAGTCATTTATACGTCTTCGGGCTGTTTCATTAGTAGAAGGGCATGTTAAGTACATATGATATCTTCTTACATTAGAGATGTGTTCAGATATCGTCAATATCTCAAATAATATTGACAATATCGATACCAATCAGTCTTTCTGAGATATAGTCATTGTATTAAATCCGTTGCTATTGACAGAGGTTAAAACTATTTCATAATAGATTCTACTCTATTTAAACTGCAGATTTCACGTTTCTTACGTTTACCTCAATCTACTTCTCTTTACAATATTAACATTGTCTTACCTTACTTTCCCAAATCCAGCCTTTCATTACTGAAATTCTTAAATAACATGGTTTAAAATTATTTTTCTCTCCTGCCAATAACTTAGTCTCTCCAAATCGAAAAACATTATTGACATTTCTTATTCTTGTGGTATCTATAGTATTACTTCCCAGTGTGGTATTTCTTATAATGGACAATCCAAACGTAGCTTCAAATTTCCAATAATAGACCATAAACAATATATTTGCAGACAACAAAATAAAAATTTTGCCATTACAAAACATTTCAGGTAGATAAACTGCACTTTTTTATTTCAATTCAGCTAAAATTATCTCTTAACCCACTTCTATGGAGCTTGATTTTTTTTTAAGCACCACATATCTGAAAAACTCAAAAATAATGTGAATTGTGATTTCGCTGTTCCCCATTCCCAGATTGCTAGAAACCTTATATAAAAACCTCCTTTTCTTAATTAATGATAACAATTTCTGATATAATCAATTCCTTTTCCATTAATTGACGATTGGTTTTTCCTTGTGGTATCCTGTTTTTTTATTGGTCAAATAATCTGTCTGTCGAATCCGTTTATCCTCTCTCTATATATTAGCAAAATTCCATCATTCTTTGCGCTGATGACGGTACACTAAATGCTACCGAAATTAGTCTGCAATAGTTAGAAAAGTTCTGCTGCTTAAAACGTTACCTTGAGATCACGGAAAAGTGAAACTCATACAGTGAAAGAAAAATTAGAGCCAACTAAAAATATTCTCCATCGGTATTTCTGCAGGCGTAATATATCCACACATGTTTCTCCAACATAACATAAGAATACAATGGACTAAAATACTTAATAAAAGTAGTGAAATGCCCTTTTTCCTCGAGAAACACTATAAAGAACAACACATTCTGAATGTACCGATAAATGAACTAAAAACAGTTTGTGCTTCACCTCTTAAAAGATTACTTGTGATCACAGAAGGTTCGGAACATTTATAGTAAAGAAAAAAATCACACGCCTAATAATATTTCACGTCGATGTTTATGCTGACGTTATATTTTCATGCAGGCCCCTCAGAAATAAAGAAGTGTTTTGAACATCCACAGTTAGAGCTGAAATCTGAAAAAAACTTTCCCATTTGTTTAACATTAGCTTGCGAGTTTCTTTGCGTGATTAGCGTAGTAGGCGCTTGTCATAAGATATTCATCCACTAAGCTCTTTAATTATAACAGACATTGTACCTGCTATAAAAGAAACCAGCTTTAACCGAATATACAGGGAGAACCAAAAGTCTTGCCCTGATTATAATAATTCATTACAAATTAACCCTTTGTATAATAATGTAACTTGTTGTATCATTGGATAGGTCAGTTTTAGTAGATTTTTTGTGCAATAGAATGACACATTTCCGGATCGGTGGATTGGAAGGGATGGAACAACAAACCGGCCTCCGCGCTCCACAGATATTAATCATCTGGATTTTTTCTTTGGGGGCTATATCAAGGACAGAGTCTTTGCCACGCCAATTGCTGACGTCAAAGAACTGAAGACTAGGATACAAGTTGCTGTGTGAACTATAACAGAAGATATGTTAAAGAGCACTTGGCAGGAACTAGAATATCGCTTAAACATTCTCCATGCTACCAAGAGGGCACACAATGAAATTTACTGAGTTTTCTTATAAAAAAATATATAACAGTACTTACAATGTATCTAAACAAACATATCTCTTATTGTAATAGTTTGAGAACAATAAATATTTATAATCAGGACAAGACTTTTAGTTCACCCTATACTTCCAGTCCCTTTAAATTATGCTTTCAGTGTTTTTATGGTGGTCGCCACTAATGTCCTATGCTGACATTATTTTATTTTCAAGTTGTTTTTCAGTTGTTCCTCAGAAATAGTGATGAGCTAAAATACCTGATGAAATTATTAAAACGCTTTTTCTTCGTGAAAATGCATGGAAAACTGCATATTCTGAGTGTACCGATTAATGAACAAGACAGATTGTGCTTCACCCTTAAACGTGTGATCATGGAAAGATGAAACTCATATCAGTGCAAGAAAAGTTAGAGCCAACTAAAAATTTCCCATCGGTGTGAGCCAACTAATAATTTTCGCATCGGTGTGAGCCAACTAATAATATTTTGCATGCAGACGTAATATATCCATGCAGGTTTTTCAGAAATAAGAATACAATGAACTAAATTACTTAATAAAACTATTGGAATGCTTTTTTCCTCAGAGACTGTAAAGAATTACACATACTGAATTTACCGATAAATGAACTAAAAACAGTTTGTGCTTCATCCCTTAAAAGATTACTTGTTTTCACGGAAGTTTCGGAACATTTATAGTAAAGAAAAAAATACAGCCATCTAATAACATTTCCCTTCGATGTTTATGCTGACGTTATATTTTCATACAGGCACCCCAGAAATAAGGACGTGTTTTAAACATCCACATTTACGGAGCTGCAATCGATGACTGTGTCGATTTCGATTATTGTATATCGTTACTGTTTATTGTATGTACTGTACGATTATTTCTGATCATTTCCCCCCTCCCCCATTAACGATATTATTTCTTTGACTTACTCATACATCTTTCCTGAGAACAGTGTTTGTTTTTAGATCCCCCCCCCTCCCCCCCAGAGCTATAATACTGAATTTTTCAATTACTTATTTCTGCTTATAATATTTAAAAAAGTAATACACATTTTTAAGTTATCAATTCACGAGGGTATGCTTCATTTAAATGTATAATGCACAAATCTGCGTTAGATACATTGGTATAATGAAACAAGGAAATAAGTCAAGAATTGGAAAACACTAAACCTACGCGGTAAAAATAGACAGATGTTAATCTACGAAAGTATAATATATAACCACGAATGAAAATATATACTCACGAATAAAAAATACGTTCTTTATCATTACAAACCTCAGAAATAACTATATGTGTGTTATTTAAAGAATCATTTATTAAAACAAAGATTATTTTACTGCCAGTAATTTTCGGAAAAGTTTCCAAGTACTTTTGCATGTACAAGTTCAATTACGCATCGGAAAATATATAATTGAGAATAAATAGCACCCTAAAAACCGATATTCTGGTTTCATAAAACTGATTAATACACTAAAGAAACTACTTGAAAACGTTTACGAAAATCAGTGGAACCAAAGAAACTTTGTTTTAATAAATGATTCTTTAGATCCTGAAAATACATTGGTATCTGAGGCTTTAAATGATAAAGAACGCTTTTCGAATCATAGGCAACTCAGAAGAGGTTATTGTATATTTTCGTTCGTGGTTATATTATATTTTTGCAGATTAAGAAACATTTGTATTTTTTACAGTGTATTTGTTTCTGAGGTTTGTAATGATAAAGAACGTATTTCTTAATAGTGAGTAACTCGGAGAGGTTTTTATATTGTTTTCATTCGGAGTTATATATTATATTTTCGTAGATTAACATCTGTCTTTTCTTACCGTGTAGGTTCAGTGTTTTTACATTCTTGACTCATTTCCTTGTTTCATTTTACCAATGTATCTAACGCAGATTTGTGCATTATACATTTAAAAGAAGCATACCTTTGTGAATTGATAACTTAAAAATGCGTATATATCCTCCTGAGACCCAAGCAAAATATAATGCATATATTTTTTTTAATATGAGTTTTTTTCAACAAATAGGCATCAAAAATGATGTTTTTAAAGAAATTAATAAATTTCGATTTTTTAATTTTGTGTTACAGCACATCCATCTAAATAGATGTTCAAGCCAAAACTCAGTTTAAAATAATTAAAAAAATTCTAAAAGTATGGGAAAGAGCAGAATTTATTATAAAGAACATAAGACAAGTATTAACATCTGCTATCAAAGTTGAAAAAAAAAAATAGTTTAAAGAAATTAAAATAACATAAAAGCGAAATTTACCAACAGAACGTAGAATTCCAACTTGACTCATTTATTACGCCATTTTGTAAACAAAGTAGTTACCGCTGCCAAAATCCAAAGGCTGAATGTTGATTTTTGATTCATACATTACCATGCCAAACTGGTTTTATATTGCTACAATGAAATTTAGCGCAATTGAAGGAGAAAGCAAAACATCCATTTAAATGGATGCCAGGTCTCAGGAGGATATATATATATATATATTATAAGCACGAACAAGTAACTGAAAAATTCAATATTATAGTTCTGCGGGGATCTAAAAAACAAACACTAATGTATGAGGGTCAATCCATTTCAAGTGGTCCAGCACTGGTTGCTCGACCATTTTTAAAAAATCTTAAATTTTTTGTACAACAACCCTAACATGATGGAAGTACAAAATGACTATTATTTTAATTTTATTAATTTTTGTTTGTGCATGGCGGCCATCTTTGTTTCATCGTCTGCAACAATTTTCTCACAAGAAGGGTTTACAGAATTGTAAATAATTCATCGTTTATTTATCCAATTCAACTGCGGATTAAAGCAATTTGTACAGAATACATTGGGCTAAAAATATGGTAATTGAGTAGTTTCCGAAACTAACTGCTTATTGGTAAAATTTAAGCATAAAGTTTCCGTTTTTTTCCAAAATTTGTCCGTTTACAAGAGGAAATTTTTCTAGCAAGGGATACTGTCAACATGACATAATTTCTTTTACAAATAGGCCGAAAGTACTGGTACTTGCACGCCGAATTCCAGATCTGGGACTTGCTTTCTCTTTGCTAAAAAAAATCCCAAACTTTTCAAAAATGACAAAAATCGCACTTTTCAGGCTTTGATATCTCTGGTGGGGCACGAGATAAAAATCTGATTTTTTTTTTTTTTTTTTTTTTTTTTTTTTTTTTTTTTTTATACGAGTATTGTATAGTAGTGTTATGCACAAGAAATTTCAAGATGGAGATTTGACTACAAGCTGAGATATGGCAAGGGCAACATGTCAAAACAATACTGCCAAACTATTGTTTTGTTGTAGTCACAGCAAAGTATTTATCTTAGAGTGTCATTTAAATTTATGTTTTTGATTATCTTTAAATAATAGTAACAGAAAATAAAGCCCTTTGAAAAGCTTCGCAATTAATAAAAAAAATAATTATGCCTAAGGCCATACATTTTGTATGGTTTCAGTAATTTTTGTTGTAAGTAATTTTAGTAACTAAAAGAAACCTCAGCACTTTTACATAAAGAAAAAAAAAATATTTTTATACAAGACCTGAGACAAAAACAACATAGGGAAAAATAAAAGCTGTTCATGTTGTCATACTTGTTGAGACATGATCAAACGTGTCAAAACACATTCTTGCTTGTTGGTTCAAAAACCACAATTTTGATCTTTCTCAAAATTTTATTTGTAGGAACCAAGTCCTGTCATCTCTTGATAACTTGATTGAATATCTTGTCCCTGCTGGCTCATAGAAATATACTTTGAAATCACTATGTGCAAGTCTCAATTCATTAATAATTCCTAGCTTACTTCTTATGAAAAAATGTGATTTTTCTGCAGTATAAATTTTGAAAAGGCTTTCGGTATCTTTACTTTCTGAAAATTGCTTGAGGCTGATGCATGGTAACATCGCACAATGTTTCATTTATAGGAACATACTTATGGTAGGAACAAGTTTCAGGGACTGGCAAGCAGCATTAAAATTGTGGTTTTTAAACCAACCAGCAGGAATGTGTTTTGACACGTTTGATCATCTCTCAACAAGTATGCCAACATCAACAGCTTTTCTCTTTCCCTATTCTGTTTTTGTCTCAGGTCTTGTATATATATATATATATATATATATATATATATGTAAAAGTGCTGAGGTTTTTTTAGTTACTAAATTTACAACAAAAATTACTGAAACCATACAAAATGTAAGCCTTAGGTATAATTATTTTTTAAATTAATTGCAAAAGATTTATTTTCTGTTACTATTATTTAAAGATAATCTAAAAAATAAATTTAAATGATACTCTGAGATAAATATTTAGCTGTGACTACAACAAAACAATAGTTTGGCAGTATTGTTTTGACATGTTGCCCTTGCCATATCTCAGCTTGTAGTCAAATCTCCATCCTGAAATTTCTTGTGCATAACACTACCATACAATACTCTTATAAAAAAAAAATTCAGATTTTTATCTCGTGCCCCACCAGAGATATCAAAGCCTGAAAACTGCGATTTTTGTCATTTTTGAAAAATTTGGGATTTTTTTTAGCGAAGATAAAGCTAGTCCCAGATCTGGAACTCGGCGTGCGAGTACAAGTACTTTTGGATTATTTGTAAAAATAATTATGTCATGTTGACAGTTTTCCTTGCTAGAAAAATTTCCTCTTGTAAACGGACAAATTTTGGAAAAAAACCGAAACTTTATGCTTAAATTTTACCAATAAGCAGTTAGTTTCGGAATCTACTCCATTACCCAATTTTTAGCGCAGTGTATTCAGTACAAATTGCTTTAATCCGCACTTGAATTGGATAAATAAACGATGAATTATTTACAATTCCGTAAATCCTTCTTGTGAGAAAATTGCTGCAGACGATGAAACAAAGATGGCCTCCATGCACAAACAAAAATTAATAAAATTAAAATAATAGTCATTTGGGACTTCCATCATGTTAGAGTTGTTGTACAAAAAATTTCAGATTTTTTAAAAATGGTCGAGCAACGAATATGACATTTTCTGGACCACTTGAAATGGATTGACCCATGAGTAAGTTAAAGAAGTAATATTATTAATGAGGGAGAAGGGGGGAATAATCAGAAATAAAAAGACAGTAATCGAAATCGACACAGTCATCGATTCCAGCTCTGTAACTGTGGATGTTCAAAACACTTCCTTATTTCTGAGGTGCCTGCATGAAAATATAACGTCAGCATAAACATCGAAGGGAAATATTATTAGATGGCTGTAATTTTTTCTTTACTATAAATGTTCCGAACCTTCCGTGATCACAAGTAATCTTTTAAAGGGTGAAGCACAAACTGTTTTTAGTTCACTTATCGGTAAATTCAGTATGTGTAATTCTTTATAGTGTTTCCCGCGGAGAAATAACATTCCAATAATTTTATAAAGTAATTTAGTTCATTGTATTCTTATTTCTGAGAAACCTGCATGGATATATTACGTCTACATGCGAAATATTATTAGTTGGCTGTAAATTTTCTTTCACTGATATGAGTTTCACCTTTCCATGATCACACGTTTAGGGGTGAAGCACAAGCTGTCATCTTCATTTATCGGTACACTCAGAATATGGAGTTTCCCATACATTTTCACGAAGAAAATGCGTTTTAATAATTTCATCAGGTAGTTTAACTCATCACTATTTCTGAGGGACCAACTTGAAAATAAAATAACGTCAGCATAGACATAAGTGGGAACCATCATAAAAACACAGAAAGCATAATTTAAAGGAACTGGAAAGATATTCGGTTAAAGCTGGGTTTTTTTCTTATAGCAAGTACAATGTCTGTTATAATTTAAGAGCTTAGTGGATGAACATGTTATGACAAGCGCCTACGTTAATCACGCGAAGAAACTCGCAAGCTAATGTTAAACAAATGGGAAAGTTCTTTTCAGATTCCAGCTCTGTAACTGTGGATGTTCAGACAACTTCCTTATACCATGACGTCTTCCTGTGACCCGCTTATTAGATTGCCAAGATTCTATGAGTATTTTTATACCACTATTTTAAATTAGAAATCTTCTCTTTATATAATCTTATTACTATATAATCGAGATTTCTGTGATTGAATAAAGCGAAGATTATTTCACGAAATTAGTAGTGGCATACACGCGTAGACGTTTGTAGCTATACACGCAATCTACCACACGGAACACCTGACTGATTTAGTGTTAAACGTGATTTCGAAGACAAAATTGTAATTATTTAACATTTGCCATTTCCCCCCACAAATTTCATGCTTACGCCAGACAGCGAACACCCCAATCAACTAAATATATTTCAATTTCCTTTGTTCTACATACTACTATTATACTTACCTGAGCACAGATTTTAGGATTCTAGGAGTTTTACAATATCTTCAAAAATAACTGAAATATTTCAAAATTTTATCAATCAATACATATATTTTGTTAAAATTTACCATTTTTTTATATTCGAGTACCTATAAATAATTACATAATTCCATAGCGCTTAGATTCTAGTTCAGAACATAAAGAGTAATACGGAAAGCATTCTCAAAAAATTTCACTGAAATATGCTTAAAAAGATTTAGGTAATAAAGTTTATCGAACATAGGGATAGTGGGAAAATTGTTTTCTAGAAATCACATTTAAAGATTTCTTTTGAATTTGTCAGATACATACAAAATTAATCTAGAAGCGCCAATTAAGGTTTATTAGTATTTTTATGTAAAACACATAGAAAAAGAATGCATATAAACATTGTTTACATTTTTCCTGGCCTTCCGATGCAAACTTCTGGTAGTTGACTCATTATTTCCTGTTTATTAAATTCGTCATATCTCCTCTTCTAGTAGTCATTGAAATGAAATTAAAACAGATTTGGAATCTTAAACGATTGCTCTTTCAAACAAAACAATAAAAATGAAATTCGAAAATTTTCACTAAAACGGCCATTTTAATGAAAGCAACCTTAACCCTAGAACTACCGGAAATTTTACTCAAGTTTTATAAAAACATTCTACACCAGAATTTTTACTTAAAACTATTTAATTTGTTTATTTAACTTATTATTGTCTGATTTATACATTTAGTTTGTTTTGAAGAAATTTCTGGTTTGAATAAATATTTTGAATGTACATGTCGGGTCCATTGGACCCTTCTGGTAGACAGAGGGTTAAACACCATAATTTTGTTTAATGTTTATACTGAAAGTTAATAAGAGACAGATTCTGGCGCTCGCATTTTTGTTGTGCTTTGAAATCTATTTTATGTGGAATCTTCGATCTGTTTAACACTGGTTTGCAAAAAGGACCACAATCTTAAGTAACCACCCTAATAATGAAAGTTATTTTCATATGAGTTGACAGATTTTTTAAATATTAAAATTTATATTCTGGATACTAAGTATCTTTTTTTTTTTTAAATTAATGAAAGGGATTTTTTGTTGGGAGAAAAATAATTTTGTAGCTAAATAAAGATCTGTTTAAAGCATATTTTACATGCCCATAAGGTATTTTTAGTTGCTTTATCATCATTTTGACTTTTAATTAACACTAGAACAGCCGGCTATTTTACTCAAGTTTTTATAAAAAAGTGTTTCACACCAGAATTTTTATTTAAAACTATTTAACTTATTTAATTACCCTATTTTTGTGCTGCAAATATATTTAATAAATTTTGTGAATAAATTTCTGGTTCGAATGGAATTTTATCAATTTTGCAGGTGTCAAAATGACCCCTAACGGCGGTACTAGTGTTACATTAATTCAATTCTAAATAATCCATTTATTAGATAGTAACTGTCAAAACTTGACGGTAAAAAATTAAAAGTTAAGAATATGACTAAAATGTCATATATTTTTATAGGATATTTATGAGCAATAGTTAATACAAATAAAGCCCTTTCATTTTATAACCGTGTTGAGGACCGGCTGCATCTCTCTTTGCAAGGATACAGACAACAAAATATTGTCCAGAGAATTCGATTTTCATATCCGAAAAAGCGAAGAACTCAGTATTCTTTTTCCTAAAAATATTACAAGTGAAGGAAATTTTGAAGATAACATTTTATTAGTTTTCTCAAGTATAAACATTTAACATGGAAATACAAGGTATCACTTTTTTTTTAATATAAATAATTTTCCTTCTTTCCGCTTTTTTAATTATTTTTTCTTTTCTTCTTCGGAAAATAATCACATACTTTTCTTAGTATATATATGCCTTATCGATCATTTTAATTTATTTAATCGATAAGTATATGCAGATCTTTCACTTAAAATTTTAAATATGAGATTTAAAAAGACCTATAGAAGGCGACCTACAGTTGTCGGTACTATAGAATCGTCCCTTTAACTGTTGCTAAGCTGCCATTGAAATAATTATTTATTGCAAAAGCGTTTAAAAGTTTTAGATATTAAAATTCGGATAATGTTTATCTTGTCATATAACACAGAAGACTAATACTAGATAAAATCTGAAATTTTTTTTAAAAAATAATCATTAGGAACAAATTAAAAATACAAAAAATCCCATGCTTGCACTGGATTTACCTGAAGCAAGAAGTTATATCATTTCTCCACCTGATGATCGTATTCGAGTACCTGAATCGCTAATAAAAAAATATTCGGGAAGGTAAATTTTACTGAATAATAAGAAAAAAAATCAAATTCTGTAACTTTTCTTCTTGAAATAAAATAGAATTTGTATTATTGAACTGAGTTATCAGAACACTAATAAAATTAGGGAAACATATTATGCCAGAGAAGGATTCGAACCTGTATGCTTCTGAGAGAACCAGAAATCTTTTTGCTGCTTTAGACCACTCGGCCATCTCGACTTCAATCAACTTTCTTCTTAAACAATAGAACTTTAAAACTGGTTTTTCACACCATTTTAGAGACAGAAGAGCACCCTAAAATTCTGATTTCGATGCTCAGATTAGCTCAAATCAGTCTTAGAAATTCAACTTTGCGTTTTAAAAATATAGATTTTTGATATTTTTATGCATGAAACATCAATGCGAAAACTTTAGTTTTTTTTTTTTGTATTTTTTTTAATAATAAGTGTAGTAATTTGTTTTGTTTTTTACCCCCGGATGTATCAACAGCAGTTGTAACCTTCCTATCAAATCTCACTTCGTAAGAGGCTTACAAAAATCATGTATTTGAAATTTCTAATGTCCTGTCAAGAACATTATCATGACAAACATATTATTTCTATAGCATTAAAATATGACACTATGGTGAAATCACATAATCCGATGTTTTAAATCTAAGTAGTTTTACTACTGTGAATAACCTCTAATTTCTCAACACATTTCAATTTGCTTTCGCCTTTGAATTCTTAATTCCTCAAAAAGTTCATTTAACCTCAAAATGCATTGTAAAATGTAAAATGTAAAAGTAAATTAATCTCTTCAGCCATTGTTTTAAATGCAAAACAAAGTTTTTTATTAAAACTTTTTCATATAAAACGCCGAAAAAGACATCGAACTTTAATATTTAATAATTTATTAACTATAATAAATATAAAGGTGAAACGAGCAATATGTTTCTAAGGTAGGTAATAATTTATTTTATACAGTAATAAAAAAATAGTTCACATTTTCGTCAATATATGGCGCTATGGTGTCTCTTCCTGGAAAAAATGTTCAAACTAAACTGTAATGTTAAAATAGCAATTAAAGCCTTTGTGCAAGAATATTAAAAAGCAGAAAACCAACGTTTAAAAATGCACAAATTTGTGCATTTTTAAACGTTGGTTTTCTGCTTTTTAATAAACTGTAATGCTGGAATAAAAAACACCCAGTTTTAACACTTCACTGTGTTTAGTTCTCGAAATGCAATAAAACAGAATGTTTAAAGTTATTTTGACTATTCTTTTAATTTGAGATAGTGCTGCAAGTTGACTAAAATGTAATCCTCTAAGCGGTTCTTTCGTAATTTGACTTATGCAAAAACAATTTAAAATAGCAAAAAAAAAAAAAAAATAAATAAATAAATAAATCAGAATTCCGTTTTAAGTTATGTATCTAAGATGAAGATATATGAAGACATGAATGGAGATTTTATCACCAAATGTATCTATATATTTATGTATTTTAGCATCAAACCGCAAAGGAAAATTTAAATTAACCTGATTTGTATGAGCATTTTTATCAAATGCTCATGCCAGACATCCCTCAGACGTGCAGAGAGTTGATATTTTCTGAAATTAGTGTATACAAAATTTATGAGATATCTTATAAACATGTCACTTATTTTATCTTCAAATTTATAGTTAATGCATCATTGAGATTTGAAAATTGGATGTTCTTCGGATAACCTGTAAGAAATACATTGTAAAAAGAAAAATTTATTGAAAGACATAAAAATAAATAAAAAATTATTAAATTACTTATGTAAATCA
This sequence comes from Maratus speciosus, assembly GCA_963932465.1. Classification (NCBI taxonomy): domain Eukaryota; kingdom Metazoa; phylum Arthropoda; class Arachnida; order Araneae; family Salticidae; genus Maratus; species Maratus speciosus. The sequence goes on from OZ010796.1 coordinate 406,832,395, forward strand.
AAACAAACCCAGGACACCAGGAATGAAGTGCAAAAAGATTAAAAATAAAAATGATACTGCAGTGAAATGAAGATTTTAAGCGTAATTTCGAAATTTTTGAGAGTTACATAGTTTAGAGTTATTTTGAAATATAATCTTGATTTCTTTTTAATTGTCATTTTTTAAGCTGTCTTAAAAACGTAAAACCAAACTTACCAGGAAAGTACAATAAATTTCAGTGCCTCACCGTTTCATCAATTTTAGACATGAAAATTTTAGGGTCAAAAGTGGCTTATTAGAAATGTTTCATAATACTAAAACAACTGAACACTGTTGTCAAATCGGAATTAGCTACTATCTTACTCATTCACGAAGTCCTTTCATTCATAAATGCATAAAATTTGAAGCTCTTAAAGAGTCTCAGGACTCTTAAAATTTGAAAAAATGAAAAAAAAAAGGCAAATTTCATTATTTAATATCTTAAAATGTATATGATTTTAAAACATAGTTTTCAGAGGGATAAAAGACATTAGTATGCTTATTTATTTCATATATTAGAAAAAACTTTTATATTGCAACCATAACTATATACTAACCATAACCATATACAACCGTAATTAAACTCACATATTAAAAAACTTTTGTCGAGCAGAAAATTGGCAACACAGCTTACGCGCAGGATTACAAAATACATTTTGCATCTAGAGAAAACATTTTGATGCCTAATTATACTTCAGATTGTAATAATTACTCTGAAACTATTTAATTTTGTATTTAAAGCAATTTTACATTTTTAATACAATGTTGTATTTAGCTAATACAAAATTTTGAAAATTTTAATAGTACAACAACCTAAAAAAATATTTTTTGAGCAATAAAAAGAAATTCTTAGGTTCATGCCAACTGACATGAAACATATCTTTTGAAAATTTCATGAAAAAATATTGAGAAGTTTTTGAGATATCCTGCGAGTTATGCCCAAAAGCGTCATTTTGAGAAAAATTACTTCAAAGTTTCGGAAACGCCGTTTTAGCTCTAAGTTGATACATTTCTATAAGCCCTATCTTCAGTTCTAATGGGAATTTTACAGAGACAATTATATCAAAATGTTCAGAAACGACAGGAGTTTACCATATCGAAAAATTAAAATTTTGAAAATTTTGGAGACCTGAGGATGTTCCAGAGAGTACGCAGTATGAGATTTCTGCAGATTCCGATAGAGATCATGTAGAAGAGCATGTTGATATCCAACATGATGGGTCTCTAATTATAGTACCACAGTTTAATAACGGTTTAAAGATAGTGCGTTGAAAATGCTAAAAAAAAATAAGACAATTTAAAGGAAAAGTTATATTTAATGAAAATGCTCAATATAAGAGATTTTCAAAATGACTTCCAAAGAAATGACATTATGAAATCTGGATTCAAAGCTCTGAATTATTTTTTTACAATATGTCTTGTTCAAATGCTATAACGCCACGCTCAACAGCTATTTTCAAGTCGACCAGTGTTGATGAGGGTTTTCAAATGTCACCTATAAACAGAGGTCGCACGAAGACAGATCCCATAGAGTAAGATCACCAATCTATTCCTTCTCGTTTTCTTTTCTTAATTTAACCAACTTATTCTGTTATCAAAATGCTCTGCTAACAAATTGGAAGTTTGCTGTGTTCGGTTAAATCTAGTAGTCCAAGAGCTGTTAAACATTTTAGGGAAGGTATTTGAGGCACCCTGAAAATTTGTGCAACACTTCTTTTGTAATGCCTGAATACAAAATTGAATGTCTGGCTGAAGGATCGTGGCACATAGCCCACACGTGAATTTTTAAATTTCCAAAATTTTCGTTGCAAAAAAAATATCCTTGAGGCATTTTGAAATTTTAATGCCTTCAAATTTAAGATTTAATGAAATAAAAAATATAAAAGCCAGACACTTTGGTCGGCCCAAAAACTGTGCCAGACACGTGTCGAGTGCCATTTTTTGACTACCCAAAAAAGGTATTTGAGGCACGCTGAGATTGAGACAGAATAATATTTATGCTTAGAAAAAAATATTTTGAAAATGACAGACACTTTAGTCGGCCCAAAACCTGTGCCAGACACGTGTCAAGTGCCATTTTTTGACTACCCAAAAAAGATATTTGAGGCACGTTGAGATTGAGACAGAATGGTATTTATGCTTAGAAAAAATATTTTGAAAATGACAGACACTTTAGTCGGCCCAAAACCTGTGCCAGACACGTGTCAAGTGCCATTTTTGACTACCCAGAAAAGGTATTTGAGGCACGCTGAGATTGAGACAGAATAGTATTTATGCTTAGAAAGAAATATTTTGAAAATGACAGACACTTTAGTCGGCCCAAAAACTGTGCCAGACACCTGTCAAGTGCCATTTTTTGACTACCCAAAAAAGGTATTTGAGGCACGGTGAGATTGAGACAGAAAAATATTTATGCTTAGAAAAAAATATTTTGAAAATGACAGACACTTTTGTTGGCACTTTTTACTTGCCAGACAACATAGAATGTTAAACGCGAGTGCCAGTAAAGCTGGACTTGCGGTGTCTTTTTAAAAGTATATTTAAAAGTATATTTAAAAGTATATTTTAAAAGTATATTTAAAAGTATATTTATATAAAAGTATATAAATATACTTTTATAACTATGGTTTTGTCATATACATTTATATGTAATGAAATTTAACGATCGTTTAATGACGGTTAGTACAAAATTTAAACTAATTAAAATTGCTTTAAATTCAAAGTTAAGGTCCGATTCTGAGCACTGTCGATTTGTCTTCGATAGTGTTAGTGTCGGAGACTACATGAGAAAAGTATTGTTGCCATAGAAACAAAGACTTATTTAATTTCGAAATATATAATGAAATAGTTCTTAATCGGACAGTTACATTTAAAGTGCACTTAAATTTATCCAGCCGGTGAAACGTCCGAAAATTAAATAACTTCAGCAACGCGCAACTTGTATATATTACATAAGCTTATAGAAAAAATAACAAAATATTTCATTGTTTAAGTTTAAATTCCTTAAGTACCGCGCATTCGAATAATCATTTAACAAGTAATTTTCAGATTCATTAAAATATTCGCGTTTGGTGAGGAAAAGTTTTACCCGCCAAATAACGTGCACATTCGTCGTTTAGCGCCAAATAATCGAAAATATTTTATTTTTAGCTCACAGGCTATCAAAGCGTGAGAACTTATGTGCCCGCCGGTTCTGTATGTACGTACCGCGATAACTCTTGATAGAAACATCCCATTTGCTTCAAATGTTTTTTCTTGTTTCATTCTGATATGCCGCTTCCCTGATTAGTTTTGGGGGCTCATTGGTTAAGGATAAAGGGGGTTGGGGTGTTAGTCCACCCCCCTTAATTCATATAAATGGGATTTTCATGCAGAATTATTCGATTTGCTTCGAATTTGGTAAACCGGTTTATTATGTTAAGGAACTTCCCTGATTAGTTTTGGGGTTCATTGGTTAAGGATAAAGGGGGAAAAGGGGCGTTAGTCCACCCTCCCCTTATTTCAGATAAATGGGTTTTTCATGCAGAATTATTAGATTTGCTCCGAATTTGGTATGACGGTTTATTATGTTAAGGAACTTCCCTGATTAGTTTTGGGGGTTCATTGGTTAAGGATAAAGGGGGAAAAGGGGTGCAACGCGATTTACGCTTTGTTTGTATTGTAAGTCTGTATACGGATCTTCAGCGAGGCACCGCATGTCCAGCTTTACTGGCACTCGCGTTTAACATTCTATGTTGTCTGGCAAGTAGAAAGTGCCAACAAAAGTGTCTGTCATTTTCAAAATATTTTTTTCTAAGCATAAATATTATTCTGTCTCAATCGCAGCGTGCCTCAAATATATTTTTTAGGTAGTCAAAAAATGGCACTTGACACGTGTCTGGCACAATTTTTGGGCCGACTAAATTGTCTGTCATTTTCAAAATATTTTTTTCTAAGAATAAATATTATTCTGTCTCAATCTCAGCGTGCCTCAAATACCTTTTTTGGGTAGTCAAAGAATGACACTTGACACGTTTCTGGCACAGTTTTTGGGCCGACTAAAGTGTCTGTCATTTTCAAAATATTTTTTTCTAAGCATAAATATTATTCTGTCTGAATCTCAGTGTCTCAAATACTTTTTTGGATAGTCAAAAAATGGCACTTGACACGTGTCTGGCACAGTTTTTGGGCCGACTAAAGTGTCTGACTTTTATATTTTTTATTTCGTTAAATATTAAATTTGAAGGTATTAAAATTTCAAAATGCCTCAAGGATATTTTTTTGCAACGAAAATTTTGGAAATTTAAACATTCACGGGTGGGCTAAGTGCCACGATCTTTCAGCCAGACATTCAGTTTTGGATTCAGACATCGAAAAAGAAGTGTTACACAAATTTTCATAGTGCCTTAAAATCCTACCCTAAAATGTTCAACAGCTCTCGTACTATAGCACTATCCTCCATGAACCGGTTATCTTTGATCTTGTCCCTGTCTTGTATAAGTATGAGATAACTGAATGTCCACATACACTTGACTTGAGACGTTTTCAGTTATAAGTAGGTGGCCAATGATGGCTACGACGAATATTGCACATCAAACTGTAAGTCTACGTGGGTGCACTGGAAGAATAATTGTATGACGAAGATTTTCACTTTGGTAATTTGAGATCTGGTGATTGCTGTTCATGATACTTCAGCTCTTTAACAGCATGATGATCCATTGTATATTTACTTATTTTTACACCAAATTGGCAATTTTTATTCCTTTATCACATATAAGCCTCATATAAGATTTAATAATATTTACAAAAATGCGAAAATTCCTGACAAAATTATTTCCTTTTCAAATATTCAGTTGAAAAATCCGCCTTTGACAAATTTTTCTGAGTTTTGTGTAACAGCATATTTCCTCTAAAAATTTCTGCTTTTGAATTCTAAAGATCCTTAGACATTACAAAAAATGTTTTTATTTTTATTTTCTACTTTGTGTTAATCAATCCAAAGTTTAATGTATTACAAAAATTATTTAATAACTATTAATAATATTTTTTATTGCTTATTAACCTGAAATGTGATTCATTTAATAAATTTGTAATAAATGTGAGCGTTTTAAAAATTAAACATTATATGTTCTTAATAATCCAATTTAAATCTATTTCAAGTACAAAGTATGTTTTTCTTACATTTAAAAATAATTTATATATGAGACGGCTAATTGCGGAGACTTTTTGTGCTGAACCAAAAACGAAATGGTTTAAGTCACTAATGATTTACCTCATCCCTTTAAAATCTGAAAGAAACATAACGCTAATTAAGTTCATATAAGTTCAAAATAACGTTTCCCTTTTCGTATAGAAAATCATTCCACTGAAGACAATGTGTAGTCTGCCCTTTTCTTAATAGTTTCGAAACAAAATTTCATAATATTTCTCCATTCTATCAAGTTTGAAAAGAATTATTAAAATGATTCCGTTCAAATATTTTGGACATCAACACTTTTAACGTGTGGCCCTGAAAATTAATTACTTTGATACTCATGATGCAAAACTGCATCCGAAATTCCTCAATATGAGACCATGAATATAAATTAATGGTATACGACACTTTACCGGTTCTTTAAAAATGGAAGGCTTAAATGATTAATCACCGCACAACATTCTAATCATTTTTCATTACAATAAGTAAAGAGTGAAAATTACTTCGAAAGTACATCGAAAATCTTTCTCAGATGAAAAGATCAATATAAGTGTTTTCAACTTAAATTCCTCTTGACTTTTCCTAGAAGCAAAATCTAACATAATATTGTTTACTCATCTGTTTCCCGTTCAATTTTTTTTTTAATTACACGTATACAGGGTGTTGGGTAAAGATCTCTACAACTTTAAAATCCATTTATTTATTTAAATATGAAGATGAAACAAGTAACATTCTTATTAGGCAGCTCATAAATTTTGTACGCAGTAATTAAAAAAACAATAGTAACTCTCAAACTATAACAATGACCAAATTAACTTAAAAAATTTCAAATACAAATAATTTTTTTTCACTTTAGTAGCTAAATAGGTTAAAAAGATTCATTGGAATTTTTCAAGTTAATTTAAGCATTAGTTTGAGGCAGCGCTACGCCATCTCTATTTCCGAACATTTAAATTATATTTGAAACGATATATGAAATATATGACGACTATTTAAAAATGTCCCTTATTTTACCTTTATGGTTATTACAGTTAACGAATCATTGGATATTAAAGTTAGGATGTACTGTACGTAGTTCACGAAATTTTATAAGATTTTACCCAATGAATTCCCATATGTAGTGAAGAACCAAAATCCTTCTTATTTTTATCCACGATACAAACAAGCTTAATTTGACCATGATATATACAAAAAAATATTAAGACCTTAAAAATATTGAATTGAATCATGTACTTACATCTTCAATTTCCAGAGAAAATTTCAAAAAGGTTTGTTCTCGCAGTTAAAAGCAGCCAAGAATCAAGATAAACATCTTACTTTAAGAAAGGTAAACTTTTCATATACATTAAATGAAAATTATTTGATTGTTAAGAGTGGAAATTGAGGGCATGATTTATTTTAACTTAGTACCTTCACTATAAAATATTTCAGAAAAATTCCCTGGAATGACAACCCATGTAACCTTGTAGTTTAATCACGTTTCCAGAAATTTTCCTTTTTATCTTTAGAAAATATTTTCAGAAAAAACATTTACACACTTAAGGAAACAATAGATTTTCGAGGCTTAGAATACAAGTTCTCCTTTTGCTGCTCGTAAATTCCATCAAAATTCCAGTCAATTTTGGAAACACATTGGTTTCGATGCTTCTGAATCATTTTTCATATTATAATACTATAAAATAATATTATTAATAATAAATACTATATAATAATATTAATAATAATAAATAATATATAATATATAATAATATTAATAATAATAAATAACATATAATAATATTAATAATCATAAATAATATATAATAATATTATTTTTGATATAATACAATTTCTTTTAATAATAATAAGATTACTGAAGATAATACTAAGATTTCGAGAAACACGGGAAATTACAAGGTTAAATTGATTTTCCGTAAATGTTTCTGTTATCATATATCAAGAAACGTCTTAACAATTTTCTTCATTGGGATATAAATTCTTGTTATACAGGGTGCCCTTTCTTACCATTGACCAATAGTTAATTCCTAAACTGTTTGCTTTAGAAGTATACTTTCAATTTCAAAAATTATCAAATATTGTTCTTCACTATTTAAAAATCCATTTATGCCGAAAAAAAAGGTTACAAAAGTTAAATTTTATGCATTCCATGGATCCTATAAGTTATATTTAGAAAAGAAATTCTATCCTGTAACAAGTAAAAACAATAAAAATTCCATTCTTCTATGAACAAACCTTACCGAGTTATGGTACTTTGAATCTCATATTTTTTTGGAAATTTCTGGTTCTGAAAATGGTAGAGTTTCTATTGCATAAAAAAAACTAGACAAAATATGCATGTTTCACAAAAAGTTTATAAATTCTCGACTGGTAGCAAACACAGAATTCAACTGTTCATTATCAGGCATTGAATGTTAATTCTAATATTAAAATTTACGTTAAAATTTACCATGGGTAATTGGAGATCTCTAAATACTACTGTAAAAAATAATATTTTTTTGTATTTCATATAGGGTCCAAATGGCCAAGGTGATTTGTAATTTTATAACTTTTGAATAAGAGTATTTTTTCTTCTTTTAATTTCTTTACTACTGCAGCCTGGCGAAATTGAATTATTTACCGGGCTTAACGCTGCTGAGTATGATGGGCCATTCTATGTTCAAGCATCTTTATATATCAAACCTACTGTGGGAAAAATATCAAATAAAACCGGTTTTCTTTAAAACATTGTAATTTTCAGATACACACACACACACACACATATATGTGTGTGTGTGTGTGAAACAGATGTTAAGCTATTCATATTTTTATGTGTTCATTTGCTTACGTGCACGCACACACAAATACATACAGGGTGTCCACTCTGAAAGATGTCCAAAGACTAATTCTTAAACCGTTAATCATAGACATATAGTTCCAATTACAAAACTGCTTTAAATAAGGTAAAGAACTATTTTAAAATCGATATGGATCAATAAAAACATTTCTTAAAAAGTTACGAAATTTAAATTTTTATACGGTCCCGCGATCCTATAAGTTATATTTAGTAAAATGTCCCTGTTACACTGACAAGTAATACAAAAAAAGCCCCATTATTCTACGATTAAAACTGATAAAGTAATAGTTGTTTATAGTTGGAGCATATTTTTTGCTGCAAATTGGGGGTCATTCA